>OX381619.1:1250000-2500000 GCA_947459985.1 Diloba caeruleocephala
ATCGCCGTGACTAATGTCGGGAATGATAAGCGAAAATCATAACCACATAAATAATAAATTTCCAATATGAAAACACGTTCGTTCTGAATAGCGTGCACAACACAAAGTTACAATTCACGCTTAGAAACAACGTTGCAGTCATTAAACTGTCAGGCGCAGCGATATAATGACATAAGTAATTTAAAAATGACTTTATTCATTTGGACTAAACTATATAATTGTATCACTATTTTGACGGCACGGTTGGTGCAGTGGTTGATACAGTCGACTGCTGCGCTCCGGGTCGTGGGTTCGATTCCCGCACGGAACAAATATTTGTACGATCTGCAGGTAGTTGTTCTGGGTCTGGGTGTATTGTGTGTGGAATTCATGTCTGTAAACGCACCCACGACACAGGAGAAATCCTAGTGTGGGGCAAAGTTTTAAAAAAAAGAAAGAAAAGAAAAGACTGTTAATCAAGACCTCGGTTGTTAATAATTTTTTTCACGCCCAAAAACTAAGGCACGATAAAGACCTAGTTTATATTATTATCCATGCCAAATATTATAAATACTTAGGTGCTTGTACCTCATGCGTTAACTTACCTACAAGTTAGGGATTGCAGTTGCTGGATCCCTCGCAGCAATCCTGATGGATCCATAATATTCTTCAGCTAGCTGCAGCCAGCACTAGATGCTGGATCCAGTTATCTGATCCGTTAGTATTAACAATGCGGCCGCCGGGAGAAGGCGTAAAGACACCTGTCACGTGGACTGGTCTCTTTTATATTAAAACTTAAATTTAGGGTTGAACTATTTTTAGTTTAGTTTACAATCAATTAAATAGTTTACTTAGACCATCTATAAAAGATACACTGCGTGAATTGTGTCAACGTTACCTACTTCTGCAAACAGCAAATTAGCACTTCCTAATACAGATAAGACAGACCGTGTCGAGGATAACTGGAAGCTCTTCAAGGCTGCTAGGAATCGGTGTAATCAGATACGCAATACCAAATGCCACCACATTCTAGATAATGTCTCTTCTTCCTCTTCTGCCGATATTTGGTAGTTCCTTAGAACTCTAGGTAACTCGCGATACTTAGAGCTACCAAATTCCATTGGCTTAGACGACCTCAACAACCTCTTCTCCACTTCTTACTCACTAGATCGTCTAACAAAGATCAAACTATTAATTTCATAGATTGTCTAACGCGTCCCAACAACAATCCCTTTCATTTTTCTCCAGTTGACTCGGGAGAGATTAAGAAGATCATCCTTTCCATAAAATCAGCTGTGACAACATCAGCCGTAATATAGGCCTTAATATTAGACCACCTCCTTCCGGCAATTTCCCACACCCTAAATTTTTCACTTGATTCTGGTATTTTTCCATCTTTGTGGCGAAATGCCTATGTTTTACCCTTGCCTAAGATTCCTAACCCCTGTCTTCCCAGTCATTTCCGTCCAATCTCTATTCTTCCTTTCCTGTCTAAAGTGCTAGAGGCCTGTGTCCACAAACAATTCTCCCGCTTCATATATGCCAATAATCTTTTAAGTCCTCTGCAGTCTGGTTTCCGGCCAGGCCATAGCACTGTCTCCGCCCTCCTTAAAGTGACTGGCGATATTAGGTCTGGCATGGAGGACACTAAGGTCACTGTACTAGTATTGGTTGACTTCTCCAATGCTTTTAATACCGTCAGTCACGACATCCTTCTATTCGTCCTCTCCCACCTTATGGTCATCTGGAATGTTTTTATGTTATTTTATTAATTTATTAAACAACAGAGCTCTATGCACTTAATGTTGTTAATAAGGATATCACGAATTGCATAAATAGCTATAACATTGTCTGATAAACTGAAGTTTGTTTCTTGGACTTTCAAATATGTTTATGTCTTGGTGTCGTGCAACCATAGTGTTGGCCAGAGCAAGTGCACTGTACGTGGGAGCATGTCGTGACGCATTGCAACGCGTATTGCGCAACGCGAATAGCGGCTGCCGGCGCAAACGCAGGTAGTTGTTCGGTACAGCGAGTACGCATCGCGCCACCTCCTCCGGGTTGTCAACTATACCATTAACAATCTCGAAAAGCCGAATCAGTAACGTCAACTTACGTCTAACGTATAGAGTATCCAGCCCAACCATCCCTGATACAAACAATGAAGGAAACACATCCGGGATAGTACCCATTTTCATCATATCTTCTGGAGCGTCAGCAATCAGCCCACGTTGAGGAGTCTTCCTCAACTTGGTGCAACCTGAAAACTGGCGTTCCACAAGTTGGTATACTATCTCCTCTTCTTTTTTTTTTAACGTTGCCCCACATTAGGATTTCTCCTGTGTCGTGGGTGCGTTTACAGACATGAATTCCACATACAATACACCCAGACCCGGAACAACTACCTGCAGATCATACAAATATTTGTTCCGTGCGGAAATCGAACCCACGACCCGGAGCGCAGCAGCCGACTGTATCAGCCATTGCACCAACCGTGCCGTCAATTATATACTTAATACTACTCAAATGCCGATGACCTTTTTTTATTGATCCTGTGGAAATTCTTTATGTATTTCCTTCGCCCCGGCAAAGGGCGAAGGGGCATGCCGGACTCCTACCGGCTAAAACCACCGGAGTGATCATCATCGGCACCGAAGGGAGGCTCCAGGAACTCGAATAATCTCCATCTAGAGCCACCCGTTGGTGCCACGCCTTAAGGCACATCTCGGAGGGGATGACTGTAAAGTGGTCATCCTCTCTAGCGGAGGGAAGGCGACTGTAAAGAGGCCACCCCCCCAGGCATCTCTCGAGGGGATTATAAAAGATTCCCCCGAGGCCTCACTATGCGCTGTGCTGCGCACACAGCGGTACGTGACCACTTGCACACCGCTGTCTTCCCGGGGGTCGCTCGGTATGAGCACGCAGATTTCCCAATAAGCGCGCTCGCGACCCCCAAGGCCCCCTGCCATATAAAGACGACAGGGGGCTCAGGCGTGTTGGACACGGGCACCGCGGCGGTTGTTACCCGGGCGTGTCCTCCTCCTCCGAGCGGGATCGGCCCTCTCTCGATCCCGCTCTGCGAACTCCTTCTGGAGCATTACGCTCTCACAGAAGGAGACCACAGCACTCCAATTTTCAGCATAGCCGACACTACTGCTGGCAAAGAGAGATCTTGCCCGATCCGATCGACCAGGATCCGCCGCTCGGCAGTCCACGCAGGGCACTCTCCGAGCGTGTGCTGTGCGGTATCCTGATCGTCTCCACAGTGGTGGCACTGTGTCGTGACCTCGCGTCCTATCCTGTGCAAGTACGCACCGAATTATGCCGATGACCTACAGTTGTACTCTCAAGCTAGAGTGGAAGATTTAACCGATGCTGTCAAAGTCGTTAACCAAGATCTGGAAGCTATAAAGAAATGGTCTGAGATGTTTGGTGTGGCAGTAAACCCCACTAAGTGCCAAACCATTATTCTAGGAAGCCATAGAAACACCTGGAAAGTGGGCAGTGCTACTGTCCCGCCTCTTACGCACAGTAATTCCTATCAGCTCCAGCGTTAAAGATCTTGCCCTAAATCTTGATCCTAATCTCAATTGGCGGTCCCAAGTTTCAAATGTAAGCCAAAAAGTAACGGGTCTCTCTATCGCCTCAAAAACTTTCTCCTGTCTCGAACGAAGAATATGCTTGTGCAGACCTTAATTTTACCCATAATCGACTATGGTGATGTGTGCTACTTTGACCTGAAACCTGCAGATCTACTCGACAAAATTTACCGTCTTCTCAATATTTGCATTCGGTTCGTCTTCAATCTCCGAAAATATGATCATGTTTCTGCGTATCGATCACTTTTAAATTGGTTACCCATTCGCCAGCGCAGAAACATGAGTATGGTATATTCAATACTCTAGTCTCCCAATTCTCCTTCTTATTTGTCTTCGCACTTCCAGTATCTGTGTTCCAACCACGATAAAAATCTCCGTTCTACCAATAATCGTATTCTTCAATGTCCCACTCATTACTCTCGACTTTATTCGTTCCACCTTCTTCATCCAATCTGATTAACTGTGGAATGCGCTCCCCTTTGAAATCAGGATGGCTAAAAATTGGCATTGCTTTAATAATAAAAGTGCGAAAATTACTTCTTGACAAGACTTCGACACATTTATCTCGGCTCTGATTCTCGTATATCTATATATATGTACCCTTAGTATATTTTTTGTACACTGCACGGCAAGTATTGGCGACGAGCCCAGCAAGTTATTCGTCTGGTGCTAAGGGTGAGATCCAGAAACGAGTCTAAGCGTGAACTTACGCTTCCATCTGTCAAAATGCATTACTTACGCTCATAATTGTATTCACAGACGATCGGAACACGACTTAAGCTTAGCGTAAACTAAGCTAAGCCAAGTAGTGAAAATCAACTACTTTGGGGAATCTAGCGCCACTAAGCCGGCAAAGGTGTGCTTGCAACAGGAACTATGAATTATTGTTATATGAGAAAGTTGTTTACTTTGACTGTCATAATTCTAATTAGCTTTGTACTATGGAGTCCAATATGTTAAACTATTTAACAAAATATCATCCTTACTTACTCTTAGTAATACAGCATGTAAGGATAATTATGTATAGAATAATGAACTTATCTGATTATTATATGACCTTGTTATTTCAGTCCACATTCCCAAATGTCTTTTTATTCAAGTCTGCATCAGTATTTTTATTTCTAGTATGGTGGATGTGGAGTTTCGAATAGTCACAATACTTGTAAAATGTTCATGTATTCCTGCGATTTACAACATAAGTAGATAGATTTGTGTTCGATATTTACGATATTTTTTCGCTCACTCCAATGGCATTTCATATATTGCTATCCTTTTTTATTTTTATTTATGCCTGACTACACTGTTTTGTAAAAACCGTATCTCACCGATAAACATTCTCGTATTAAAAATGTCCATAGAGGATAGAGTTCAAACTTAGCCAAGACCGACGTAAGTTTGAGAGGGACTGTGTCTCTGAAAACGAATTTTGAAGATGCGCTTAGCCACTACTTGGCTTAGAGCATTCTTAGCCCGTCTTACGTTCATGTCTCTGAATCTCACCCTAATAGACATGCGTGCGCATAGCAATATTTGTAATGGTACCCAGAACTAACCCTTTTTTTTAATTTTTAATTTTTATTGATGTCCAGTGGAAATTCTACATAAGTTCCATGTCCTTCACCCTGGGGAAGGGCGAAGGGGTATGCCGGACTCCTACCGGCTAAAACCACTGGAGCGGTCATCTTCGGCAGCGAAGGGGGGCTCCAGGTCCTCGTAAGATCACACTAGAGCCGCCCATTGGTGCCACGCCTTTAGGCACATCTCGGAAGGGATGACTGTAAATTGGTCACCCCCTCTAGCGGAGGGAAGGCGACTGTAAAAAGGTCGCCCTCCCAGGCACTTCTCGGGGAGGATTGTAAAGGATCCCCCCAAGGCTCGCTTTGCGCTGTGCTGCGCACACGGCGGCACGTGACCACGTGCGCGCCACCGTCTTCCCGGGGGTACCCAGAACTAATCCTAGACACCTATATGTTAATCTATGTAGTTGTGTTAAAAATTAATAACTACAACTAAATAATATTTTCTGAAGTTTACGCGAATAGTATCCATTGAATTCACAAAAAATATTTTCCATGAAAAGTCAGTCTGTGAATAACCGCTAAGCGTGTTTCACACAAGGGATTAGCCGGAGGATGGGCAGCAGCGTCCTTCGAGTACATTAACAACTCAACTGCGATCGCAAACCCGCCTGCCGAGCGTGGCGATTATGGCAAAACCCCCCAACACACCCATATCAGTTACGTTGTGGTGATCTTTGGGGGAGGCCTGTGTCTAGCAGACTTCATTTGGCCGAAATGATGTGTTTCACTAAGATAAATTATGAAATAAAGTTTATCTTATAAATGAAAACGAAAGCTCTAAAATTTTCACGAAATTTCAGAACTGTTTCATCATCCGACCGCCATATTTGTTGCTTGTTTCCGAATTGCTAGCAGCAATTGAACTGTCCTATAACTACGAATTACGAAAACTCATTAAATGAATAAGTACATACTAACGTATATAAATAAAATACGCTATTCACGCGGTGTCCGGATTAAGAATATAGCACCACTCCATATCTCCCGTGGATATTGTAAAAGGCGACTTACAGCCGAATACTGAAACTCCACTTAATATTAAGTCCCGCTTTATCTATTTGAGAGGCCCAGTTTCTTACCGAAAACGGGATTCTCGAATAGTTAAAGCGCAAGTGCGGAATTGAGGAAATCTACGAGGAAAGTCCTCATTCAGGAGTGGACGTCCTTTGACGGATATGATGATCAAAAAATATAGTAAAATAGAAAACGAAAACCCGTCTATAAAACCAATGAAAGTTAAATACGCAGTTCCTGGCTCCGAATGTCGGTTCCGATACTTCGTTACAATGTGAATCTGCAAACTTGAGTTCTCCAAGTTAGCGTTGGAAAGTCGCCACTTCAACCACGTCAGCTCTCATCATATCAGCAACAGGACGTCCACTGCTGAACAAAGGCCTCCCCCTTAGATTTCCATAACGAGCGGTTACATGCCGCTCTCATCCAACGACTCCCAGCGACCTTAACCAGGTCGTCTGTCCACCTCGTTGGAGGTCGGCCCACGCTGCGTTTTCCGGTGCGCGGTCTCCATTCAAGAACCTTTTTGCCCCTACGGCCATCAGTTCTACGAGCAATGTGCTACATTAGCTCTAAACTTTATAATTACTGTGGGTGTATTGTCTGTGAAATTCATGTCTGTAAACGCACCCACGACACAGGAGCAATCCTAGTGTGGGTTAAGGTATAAAAAATAAAAAATAAATACCTATCGACGAAAATAAAAATGTATTCTATAACAAGGAACTTGCTAAGAAAACAAAATACAGAATGGCTGAAATCCATGTCCTATGATGCAACTGAACAATTTCATAAATAATATATAAAACACGCCAGCACACCCCCAATACACACACCCACGCGCACAGAGACACACGCACCCACACGCAGAGAGACACACGCACCCACACAGGCACATCATCATTTCTTTATATAATAATAGTACGCTTTATAATTGCGTATCTTTAAGATAGTCGGGAACAAATGTCTTATATTATACTTTGAGTTGGGCTTTGATAGCTACAGCATCGTATAATACTTTTGTAGCTATCGTCGCTGCTTTTGTAAAACTTGTGTAAACCGCCAATTGTTTCTAATAAACGTTTATTATTATATTATTGTAATGTGACTGAGCATCCAAGTTTATTTAATTAGATTTAAGAAAGAAAGAAAATAAGTTTATTAAACAACACAAGACCACATAGAGCACAAACAATACATCAAATAAGCACAGAATTATTGTAACATTTATTACTACGCAAGCGTGTACGAACAGACTGACAAGTCACAGAACAACAGTACATCGCTCCCCCAACTCGAGTTTCGCACAGGTAGCAATGGTGGCCAATGGGCGGCTCTAGTGTGATCTTACGAGGACCTGGAGCCCCCCTTCGGTGCCGAAGATGACCGCTCCAGTGGTTTTAGCCGGTAGGAGTCCGGCATACCCCTTCGCCCTTCCCCGGGGTGAACGAAGTTCCATGTAGAATTTCCACTGGACATCAATAAAAAAAAATGTAGCTATGGTGATGACATCTATAAATATGTATGTATGGGTTGTATCGCGCTCGGTGGTCATATGTTACTATGGTGGTAGACATGGCATGAGCCGGCACAATATTTTAGTGTAGTAGAGTTCATACTGGAGTAGAGTTCTACACTTTTTTTTTAAAACATTGCCCCACTCTAGGGTTTCTCCTGTGTCGTGGTTACGTTTACAGACATTAATTCCACACACAATACACCCAGACCCGGAACAACTACCTGCAAATTATACAAATATTTGTTCCATGTGGGAATCGAACCCGCGACCCGGTGCGCAGCAGGCCGACTGTATCAGCCACTACACCAACCGTGCCGTCTTCTACGTAAAGGACTCTTCTACAGTCCTACCTCTTTCACCCGCCACGACAACAGCTTAGAAGTGTTCCGGCAAAACGGTAGGAACAGTTAGTGAATTTACCAGAACATAGGCATTCTAACTTAAGCCTTAGGTCACCAAAGTAGGTCACCAGCTGCGCTGAAAACAAACAAAAATTATAATCGCTACACGCTTACTTCCACCCGTTGAGGAGTTCTATCTACTGGGTTCCAATTCTTACGGCTCTAGCTATCGAGGACATGGAGCCCTCCTTCACTGCCGAAGATGACGGCTCCAGTGGCTTTAGCCCGTAGGAGTCCGGCATGCCCGTTCGCCCTTCTTCTAGGAAGTTCTTGATAAATTTCCGTTGAGTAACCAATAAAAAAAGAGGTTCCTAGTTCCTAGTGCTCTGGAGGAAAGTGCCAGGTCAAACAGAGATTGGGCACGACACGCCAAGTCAGTGCCAAACGGACAGACACCGCACCCCCAGTCATAGGTAAGTAGAAGGAACAGCGTGGGGTTATAGCCGGTAAGAGTCCGGGAGGTGGAAGTACATGCGGATTTCCCCACGAAAACAAAATCCTTCAATCTTAAGTTTCATCTGTCTTTACTACTTACTTACCTTTTAACACCGATCACTTCTCGAGTACGAACAGACTGTGACTACCAGTCCTGTGGCTGATACGAAGAGGATGATGAACCGATAAGGAGTTCTTTAATCTGTCCGAATTTCTTCATCAGATCTTGACCCCAAATGTAACCAACGGGGAGATATCCGCTTGCAAATAAAAGAAGTACAAATCTATTCATAAAGCCAGAGGTATGAAAAGTCTTTCCAAAGATCATAGATATTTGCGATTATATAAAATCTCATAACAGGAAGTAAAATTAAAATAAAAGTTTCAAAAATAACTAAGACATTGATCTTATACAGTTTTAATTTTCACGATTTTCGAAATGGTTACATCAGAAATTAAACACAGACATTGGTTTGTATGTACTAGTCGCCCAGAGGTTAAATTCGACAATATTCAATAAATTTAAAATTTTGATATTTTTATTATTTCTGCACTCCTTCTCAATGTGAACTTTAACAATGCCAAACCCCAAGCGCCTCCATCCGCGCAATGTACTTAAAAAGGGGAGCAATGCTTTTTCTTCACGTATTAATTTTCCTAGTTTCCAAATTGCTAGGCGCTAAAAGATTTGTGAGCACCAAGAATATAAGATAACAATTTATACAAAGAGCTTAATGAGCTGCTAGCTTTTACGTAGTTACCTGTGCCATTCATTTCCAATAACGTAACAACTACGTCATCTGTACGTTGTGTAACGTTCGGGTTTTCTAATTCAAATTCAAATGATTTAATTCTTTAATATAGTGTGTAAAACTCAAAGATATTGACTGCCAGTTTGAATTGGTAGCGTAATAATTGTTATATTTAGAGTTCAACTCATTATGGCATAGTCGAGGACAAGTTTGCCAGTCCATCAGTCTTTGCCCAACCGTTGAAGCGTCAATACATACGCGCGCAGCTATAGGTAAACAAAGTTACCGCACCGAATTTATCAAATAAAACTGTGTATAGAAAACTTTATACTGTGTGTTCCAAGTGTTTATTTTATTAGTTCAAAAATGGCTAGCGATCACGTGAAACTGGAGATTGTGAATGAGAATCACAAACATTCGGATAAACAGTTCGACGATGAGGTTGAGATGATTTTGAGAAAACCTGCGCCGGCGCTGCCTAAAATTACTGTCACGAACAATGCCAACCGGCTCAATAATGAACGAGGATACGACAAACATAATGTAAGCATTTATTACTGTTTTTGTTGAAATTAATATTTATATTTTATGCATGCAGAAATAACTATCCTATCATGTCGTATCCATATGCCGACATTATTTAATGCATATATAACATCCAAATTCATATCAGCCAAGGGATGTCCACAGCTGAACAAAGGCCTACCCCAAAGATTTCCACAATTGTGTTTTCATTTTGGAGGAATTTGCCAGCAATTACCACGCTTAGCAGGCGGGTTGGTGAGCGCAGAATTGCACTGGCAGCTGTTGGCAAAAGGGACGCTGCCACCCATCCCTCTAGTTTATGGTTTAGTCACCTTTTACTGTGCTGTATTAATCCGGACACCACACGGAGATATATATATATGACATTAGCATCTACTTTATCTTATAAATATAATTCTTCTGTACGTGTGTATGTCACTGAATTCCACCTAAACGGCTGGACCGACTTTGATGTTTTTTTGTGTGTACGTTTGAGTGGGTCCGTGCAGGGTTAAGATTCACAATTGGACCCCGTAGTTGGCACTGCAGTCGGGTTTCCATGTACCTGCTTGTGCGCAGCTGGGTCGGCAGCTAGTATACATATAATTTCTGAAAATAATGTGATCAGTTGTATCTTAATAGAGCATTTGTTATTTGGTGGCTCTAGAAACACAGATAAGGGGATACCCATACTCTACGTAGACTACCCATGAGTTGCTGGACTGATTCAAATTACGTAGACAAACATACGTTGAAGGTCACTAAACCGTGCAACACGTGATTTGAATGCTGTCAGCGTGTCTGATAATAATTTGTAAATCATTACCTGGAATGGTTAAAGAAATTATTATCTCAAAAATAAATTACATTATTTCACTTACTTGAGAACACTTATACCACTCAACACATTTAAGAATCTTCGACATTCAGACTAACATATTTTTATTATCATATCGGCTATTTCTACGTCCACTGCTGTGTCTGTGCTCTGTGTGTCTGTGTCATCATTTTGGGGGGTATTTGCCAATACTCACCACGCTTGGCAGGCGAGTTGGTGAGCGCAGTACGGCTACCGTTTCACAGAAGGGTCGCTGCTGCCCATCCCTCTGGTTTAGATTCCCTTAGTCGCCTTTTACGACATCCACGGGAGGAGATGGAATGGTGCTATATTCTTAATCCGGACACCACACGGATCTTAAGCATATTAATCTGTATGAAGTGTGAATGCAAACATTCGTTAAAGCAAAAGGAAATCACCTAAGGTGTGGCCGCCGAGAGAATACGTTCCTGACATCAGTTAATTGGTCTAGTTTCTTTTATATTAAAGACTAGCTGGGACCCGCGGTTTCACCCGTGTTTAATTTAAAAGAAATTTAGGGTACTTCGACATAGACACTTGACATAGAATATTTATATTGGATTTCAAGGGTTTTATTTTTTTTGCGCGGAACCCTAGTTATTTTACTAAAATAAAAGTAGCCTAAGTTATTCCTTATAACATCAGCTATCTGCCCGTGAAAGTCCCGTCAAAATAGGTCCAGCCGTTTCAGAGATTACCCGGAACAAACAGACAGACAGACGGACAGACAGACAGACAAAAAATTTAAAAACTGTTTTTTTGTTATATGTACCGTATATAATTTCATATGCATTCAGTAATAAGCTGTTATTTTGAAATTACAAACAGACACTTCAATTTTATTTATTTGTATATAGATGAATGTGTAATGTAATGATATGAAATGTAATATTAAAAAAACCAACCCTCTACACCCATGGTTGTCGTAAAAGGCGACTAAGGGTTGATATCAAGGGATGGACAACAGCATCCTTCCATGTACTAATAACCACATACTGCGATCACCAATCCAATAGTGGTGATTATAGCAATATTCCCTGCGACCCGTTATTGGAAGGCCCATGTTTAGTAGTGGATATTCATTGACTGGTGTGTGTGTGTGTGTGTTTCTGATAAAATATAGATCCATGATAGGGAAAAACGTTTCAATACCAATTTGGTTACTCACCAGACTTGACTTCATCATTTCGGCCGAATGAAGCCCACTGCTGGACACAGGCCTCCCCCAAAGATCACCACAACGACCGATATGGATGTGTTGTGGGCTCATTGGGGGGTTTTGCCATAATCGCCACGCTTGGCAGGCGGGTTGGCGATCGCAGTTGAGTTGTTAATGTACTCGAAGGACGCTGCTGCCCATCCTCCGGCTAATCCCTTAGTCGACTTTTACGACACCCATGGCAGGAGATGGGGTGGTGGCATTCTGAGCCGGCACCACACGGCAACAGACTTGACTTATTTTAACTTTATTTTTTAAAACTTGGTGACTAGACGAGCAAGTCATTCATCTGGTGGTAAACGACATGCGTGCCCATAACAATTAGAATGCTACCCAGGACTAGGCTTGCACCACACTGCGCTCGAAGTCTCTTACACCCAGTAATGTCACTAGCTACAGTGCCCTTTTAACCGGAGCACAGTAATGTCGAAAGCTTAAACACGACTAAGTTCTTGCACTGAGGTGGTACATTTTATTATTTATTTTATTGGATGTCCAGTGGAAATTCTACATGGAACTTCCTTCACCCCGGGGAAGGACGAAGGGGTATGCCGGATTCCTACTGGCTAAAACCACTGGAGCGGTCATCTTCGGCACCGAAGGGGCGCTCCAGGTCCTCGTAACATCACACTAGAGCCGCCCATTTTTGCCACGCCTTTAGGCACATCTCGGAGGGTCTGCGGTGGTACCTACCTACCCTACCTCTTGCATTAAGAGACTTACCACCAGTAAAACTGTTCCTAAAAGGATCTGGCGGATAAGCTTATTATTTTTATTCAATTTCTATAAAGATCAACATATATAGCGGGTTGTCTTCATTTCGGCCAAATAAAGTCTACTGCTTGACACAGGCCTCCCCCAAAGGTCACTGCAATGACCGATATGGGTGTGTTGTGTGCTCATTGGGGGGTTTTGCCATGATCGACACGCTTGGCAGGCGGGTTGGCGATCGCAGTTGAATTGTTAATGTACTCGATGGACGCTGCGGCTAATCCCATAGGCGCTTTTTACGACACCCAAGGGATAAGATTGGTTGGTGCTATTCGTAGCCGGCACCACACAGGTAGTAGTGGCTAGTAATTAGTGCTGACGGCACTCGCACTAATTGGTTTTGGCAGTACGGAGTATTTGTATGATTTACAGATAATTTCGGTTCTGGGTGGTTGTTACATGTGACATTTATGTCTGTAAACTGCACCCGCGATGCAGGAGAAATACTAGCGTGGGCCATTGTTTTAGAAAAAAAGAAAAGATGTCAAGATAACATGTAAGACTTGATGTCCTCATGTTTAGCTTATCGATCAATCAACTCGGTCTACCGGAGTACTCGTGCAACAACAACCGCCTTGTTAAATACCTACCTATCTGTTTTATTCTAATTCTCTGTATATATAATGCAGTCTCTACATCGGTTATGTTGACCTTCAAAGTCAAGGTCAAACATTTCTATTTATGTAAATTATTGGCAGACACTTATGAATAGTCAGAATTTATACCGTTGCATCATAGGACCAACGACTTGGGACTGTTGTTGGCTCTATGTAGAAGAGCCGCAAGAACATCCACTCTTATAAATTATCTTAAAAAAAAAAAAACGTTGCCCCACACTAGGATTTCTCCTGTGTCGTGGGTGCGTTTACAGACATGAATTCAACATACAATACACCCAAACCCGGAACAACTACCTGCAGATCATACAAATATTTGTTCCGTGCGGGAATCGCACCCACGACCCGGAGCGCAGCAGCCGACTGTATCAGCCACTGCACCAACCGTGCCGTCGAAAGGATATACAGGATACTCTTTTAAAATATGTGAAAGTATATAGTCTTATCTTATTTTTAATGTGCTACAATAGAATAGAATAGAAATGTGCCCTACGGTTTCACCCGCCGTTAAATTTTAAAGATATCGGATTATCCTATATACTACTGTATATAATACTATAATAAAATCGTTGAGAGACAAAAACTGTACAATGAATATTTTCTGAAAAAAATCACTGCCCCGTGCTCCAGGAACGAGACTGATGCCAAAAGTGCAATTTTTTTGTCTGTTTCTATGTTGGATGTTACCGCTAAAACTACACTATAGAATTCCTTGAAATTTGGCAAAAATGTCCGTTACTGTCCAAAGATGGCTCTAGAACACAAATCATCACGCTTTTGTACACGGGAGGTGAGTTGTATAACAATATGTCTACAAAATGTTTTTTTACAAAGAATATTAGGAAACAATCACACAAGTGAACCCATTCGTCATCAGTACGCTTTAAGAATTATCAAAAAAACATTACCATCACGCTATATCTAAAGGGAGCTAAGCGACAGATTTTAGGAATGAGAAAGCTGATTTCGTAACGGTTCGCAACTGGTTACGTAGCAAGCTAAACTAACACGCGGGTTGTCATTGCATTATTCTCAGGATCAAACCTACCTCTTAAATATTACTTTTTGGATTTTGTTTTGCATTAATTTTATTCTCTTGAAAAGCGATTTCTATATTAAATATTCTGTCTGGTCTGTAGTTGATAATTTATTATATCTTATTGTGAGACGGGTTTAAACAAGAAGTCACGGGTTCAAGGCAGGCAGGCATAAGGTTAATTTATATTTCGCATAAATAGTCATCATGAAATGGACTTAGTTTAATAAAGTATTCGTTTGTATATTTATTAGAGAAAAACGATTGACTTTGGTTTTGCTGTGTCTGTAAACGTCTAATCCCATGGGTGTCGTAAAGGCGACTATGGGATTAACCGGAGGATGGGCAGCAGCGTGCTTCGAGTACATTAACAACTCAACTGCGATCGCAAACCCACCTGCCAAGCGTGGCGATTATGGCAAAACCCCCCAATGAACACACAACACACCCATATCGGTCGTTGTGGTGATCTTTGGGGGAGGCCTGTGTCCAGCAGTGGACTTCATTCGGCCGAAATGTAGTAAAAAAAAAAGATTGACTTTGGTGCAAAAATTCTTTTGAACGACTCATTGTGTATTTTCGTAACTGATGTGTCCCCTAGGCCAAATAGCGAGATAAAATATTTTTGTTGGTATCCTTAAATAAAGGATAATATTTTCTATTTATCACGACGTTTCTGGGTTACTTAGTTTTATAATGATTAAATTATTAAAGTTGAAATATTTTTTTTTTTGTTTCCAACTAGATGGCGTTACTGTCGAATTACATCACGGTATGGGTTCGTTGGCAAAACGTGAAGTTAAGGGAGCTCAGATTAAACGTCGTATTTTTCTAAATCTGCGCCAAAGGGTAACCACCACGATACCATCGTCGATTGTCGCGATATCCACGCAAAGACGGCGCGGTTGGTACAGTGGCTGATACAGTCGGCTGCTGCGCTCCGGGTCGTGGGTTCGATTCCCACACTGAACAAATATTTGTATGATCTGCAGGTAGTTGTTCTGGATCTGGGTGTATTGATTGATGCCTTTTAAGATATTATAAACGTATTGTACAACACACGACTTATTGACAAATGACCTAATTTGACAAAATGAGCGGTGTGGCTATAATGAGTGATTTGACTGTTAATACTGGGCGGAAAAGGGCAAGCTACATTTTATAAAAGTTATTGATGACGACACCCAGTGCCATGTGGGAAGCGTTTCCAAACTAAAGACAAAAGCGCATGGTTTGGAACTCGGCTGGCTGGGCTGGATGCAATATGCGGCAGAATTCGGAAATGTATCATGATCCCTCTACACCTATTACAAGTTCCTAATAAAAGCTCTGGTCATTATTGCATGTTTTCAATAGCATGATATACATTTCTAAATTCCACGCGAGCGAAGCCGCGGGCAAAAGCTAGTTTATAAATAATTTAGAGTACTTAGACAGTAGACATATAGAGTAATAAGTATTGGATTTCATGGGCTTTAATGCTTTTGTGTGGAACCCTAATTCTTTATCTTTATCAAAAATAAAGAAGCCTTAGTTACTCCTTAGCATCAGCTATCTGATGCTGAAAGTCCCGTCAAAATTGATCTAGCCTTTCGGAGTTTAGCTGGAATAAACAGACAGACAGACAAAAAATAAAAAAGTATTTTGTCATAAGTATCTACCGCATATACTTTCATATGCATTTAGTATAAAGCTGTTACTTTGACATTACAAACAGACACTTCAATTTTATTTCTTTGTATAGATAAAGCGATTTCTCCCACCCAGATTTCTCCTTTATCCTTTTTTTCAAACATTGCCCCACATTAGGATTTCTCCTGTGTCGTGGGTGCGTTTACAGACATAAATTCCACATACAATACGGGGTGTGAATCGAACCCACGACCCGGAGCGCAGCAGCCGACTGTATCAGCCACTACACCAACCGTGCCGTCAAAATCCTGGGTACAGTTTACTGACTTAAATCTCACTTGCACAAACACCCAGACAGAGAAACAACTATCAGTCACTAACATATCGGCCAAAGGACGTCTACTGCTGGATAAAGGCCTCCCCCATAGATTTCCACTGCGGCCGGATTACATGCCGCGTGTCATTATTTTGGGGGAATTTGACAGTACTCATCGCGCTTGGCAGGCGGATTGGTGAGCGCAGAATGGCTACTTCAATGGAAAGGTCTCTGCTGCTCATTCCTCTGGCTTAGAGTCCCTTAGTCGCCTTTTACGGCATCCACGGGAGGAGATAGAGTGGTGCTACATTATTTATCTGGACGCCACAGCCAATCTTAGTTCCATGCGGGCATCGAACCTGCGACACGAAGCGTAGGAAGCCAATCGCTTAGTCACTGCACCAACCGTGCCTTAAACATAACATTAAAAGTATTACAGTCTTATTATTTTAACAGAAATGTCAAACGTGTGCATTCTGGTTATTCAAGTTTGATATCATCATGCGAGCTCCTTAACTAAAGGACTTGGCTATTGCTGTCTCGTTTTGCTGAATAGTAAATGACAGAGATAGTTATCGAGTCCAAAATTTTATGTGAGTAGTCATCGTAAATTGAAAGTGTATATAAAACTTTCCAGAACTTTCCCTAAAATGGTATGGTATATTCCAATGACAAATTGTCACGGTTGACGTCGTGGCTAAGTAATTTGCTATCTGCGCTCAGGGTCACGGGTTCGATCACTGCACGGATTCACCATTTGTATGGCGTACGGTTAGTTGTTTTTGGTGTTGTTGCTGTTGGTTAGTGCGGTTGTTCTTGATGTTTTTGCATGAGAGGTTAATGTCTGTAAAACGTACCCATTATTAAAATAAAAAAAATATTAGTACCGGGTTTTGGACGATAAAAGTTTTATTACAATCAGATTTACGAGCAATCGTAAGTTACCTCTTTTTATCATAAATAACTTTATCACTAATTTAATCCACCCAAGGTCGTGGTGGCCCGGAAATTTATAGACTCGCTTCTTAAGCCCTTTACAATCCCCCCCTGGCGGCGGCCTGCGTACAGTCGGCTTTCCTCCGCTAGAGGAGGTGACCGCTTACAGTTGTGACGAAGTCATCCTTCATCTTCATTTCAATCAACCTCTTTCATGACTTCATACCTTTTATTTCCATCACTGTCCACCTCACGATTCATTCTTTATTCAAACCAAAATTCGAATTTATGTGACGTAGAGTCGCTCCTCATATTTTGATCATTATCATTACACATTGGATTCTGAACGCTAGGGGTTCAACACACAGCTGTCGCTCTGACAAATAGTCTCCTGCAATATAACAATTACTTATTTTTAACTAGCTTAATATTGTGATAATAAGCTATATTTGAAATATATAAACATCACCATGAAGATCAAGTGTTGAAGTTGTGAATATCAATATACCATTATAACAATATATATGTTACGTTTCATTGAATCACTATAACTGAACTCCGTTACTTGCTGCCGTGGAGAGAGCCTCCTAGTTGAGCTAACCGGGAAGGAAACACGGAGGGAGGTCCTCCGCGACACAGTCATCCACTCTGAAATATGCCTAAAGGCGTGGCACAAATGGTTGGTTCTAGATAGAGATTTTCAAGATTCGGGAGTCCCTTTCAGTGCCAAAGATAACTACTGCGGTGGTTTAAGTCGGCAGGAGTCCCTCCGAGGATAACCCTACGCTCTTCCCCGGGACGCAGGAAGTACATGGCGAATTTCGAAAGGGTTAAACAATAAAAAATGCGCGTTCCAAACTGGAATGTACTGATTCGACTCTATAAATGTCATGTGTACTTACATAAACAAACAGATTGTACTTTCTTAGTTTATCTAATACATCAATGTCTAGATGAAGGAAAATATCGGAACCGTATTGAATATAATTGTCTGCAATCACCAAAACGCAATGAGCTAGTGTGGTGGTCAATAGAAGAGGCGTTTGACCTGGCGTTCCGACGGTGGCATTGGCATTGGGGCAGCTACAGGCTTACATGATTCTTTCGATTTTTTCAACAGATGTACAAGGTCTTATGGTCTACGATATTTTGCATGGCGCCTTAGTAAATGGTAAAGACGATGTACCCACCACAAAAAAAAATTGATGGTATAAATACGTTTCGTTTTGTGCGACGCCAACTTCCGCCTCACCGACGTCGCGGAGGCCTATCGCCGCGTCACCTTCCCGTTCAAGTTAGCACTTCTCCCTCCCGTCTCTTGCTCGCGCTGGCCCGTGCCGAGCCTGTAATTTTAAATGTCACCTAATACATTATAAATAATACCGATCCAGCTGGCCCCAAAACAATAGCTTGTTATCCCCAGCAGCAGCAGCAGATCTGTGTCCGGCAGGGGGCGCCCTTAGCGAAAGTTGCTTAGTTTTTAATATTTAATTTAAGCCTGGCTGGAGGCCTCTTTTGGCTTCGCCAGAAATGACCGGTTAAGCAACCACATTTCCCAGAAATGTATACGAAAAGCCCAACAAAATAAAAGCGAAGCCGCCGCCACCACCGGCCGTGTTTTCTATTATTAGTCTTTCCCACTTAAAGGCAGTGAAAATGTTCTATTACAATTTTCTGTTTTAAATTTCATGATAGGATAGGATTCTTAAAGCTATTACAACATTATTATGTTAGCTTTTTTAATAATACGAGTAGATGAGTATTACTTCGTACAAGCAGAGCATTGCACATGTTTCAGTGAAGTTTACATTAATTACATTGCGATTACTGCGGATACTTGGGCAATAGATTACATCATTATCGGCTTAGAATTGACCAGGCAATAGATAATATGCATTATTCAGATAAGAAAGATATCCATATGTTATCGTATGAATAGTGCAGGTCATTGATTTTCTCATCTGCTTGACACATTAGGTATACTGCGCAAATTATTTCTTATTAAAATAGAGCTGCATAGCTTTGAGATTTGATACGTCGGGGGAAGAATAGTCCCCGATTTTGTTCATGATTTTATCCCAATTTTTTAATGTTTCTGATAGGCTTTGTGGCTAGCCTGCCAAACAATGTCAATGGGTCTAATACCCCTCGACTAATTGTCAGAAGGGATTTTGATTATGAATATTACTGAATTTTTATTAAGAATTGGATTAGATAGAACAAACAGACCACAGACAAAAATTCAAATTGTTTTTTTGTTATAAGTACCGTATACTCTTATACTTTAAGCCGTTATTTTGGTATTACAAACAGACACTTCAATTTTATTATTTGTATAGATTTAGAATGATTTTCCCTGTATCTTAGTGGCATCAAAACGAGTATTCCGTGTGTCCGAATTTAGCACCCCTTCATCCCCTACTGTGGATATAATGAAATGCGACTAACGGCCGAAATGAATAATCAATTTAATCCAAAATCTTCAGATTTACGATCTGCAAAGCGTGGTGAGTACTGGCAAATTTCACCCGAAATTACCGCGTTGTGGATGGATATCTATGGGAGAGTGCCGTGGCTCTAGTGTGGTTGTATCGAGAACCGCTCCGGTCGTTTTAGCCGGTAGAAGTGCATCTAAGGGTTCTAAACCAGAGGTATAGGCAGCAGCGTCCCTTCTGTGGAACAGCAGTCTTGTGCGCTACCAACCCGCCTGTCAAGCCCTGTGAGTACATTAAAATTCCTCCCAAAATGGCGTCACTATAGTGAAATCTGTTGCGAAGGCCTGTGTACAGTGGACGTCCTTTCGCTGATAGGATGATGACGACCAACTTCTCTTCCCAGTCGGTCGGAGATTACTTTATACCTTTTACGTTTCTGACAGCCTGTGATAAAGATCACAGATACTCCCTTGACAGTCTACGCTTGACGGTTCACGTGCCCTACGAAGTAAAGTTGGATTTATGATGATCGTCACCCAGTCAGAGCTCGACCACGAAGACGACGTCGACATGTTCGATGAATCAGCGCGGTAACTTAGCCTCGTGTCAATTTAAATCTACAAAACCCCATTAATTCTAGCATTGCTAATATAACTGACGTCATTTGTAGGCGTGTGTCTACGCGGGAAATCCTTCAAAAATCAACTTCATCGTGTGATCGAAGGAGAACCCATTGAACTAATGCGACGATTTATAGACTTGTCTACTGCGCCACGTAATATCTCGGCTATTTCCGCGTTCTTATCCTATAGGTCATGGGTCGGCAACCTTATGCTTATTACAACAACAAACAAAAGGAACACATACTTTAACGACCCAATACTGAAACGCCAGTTATATAAAATCCCGCTTCAACCATTCGAGAAACCTGTTTCGGTTCGAATCCGGGCTCAAAAAGTTATAACTGGCATTTCAGAAATCGGCCGTAAGTGGAGTGGCAGTAGAGTGGGAGGGTAAGGCCGCATACCACAATTTTGTATTCAAACATTTTTAAATCTCTAAATAAAACGCAGTATGTACTTAGTACATTTTTAAACATCTATTTCATCTATCGTAGTTATTGTCGGTGTGGTGTCTGGATTAAGAATATAGCACCACTCCATCTCCTCCCGTGGATGTAATTAAAGGCAACTAAGGGACTCTAAACCAGAGGGATAGGCAGCAGCATGCCTTCTATGGAACAGTAGATATTCTGCGCTCACCAACCCGCCTGCCAAGCGTTTATTTATTTATTTATATACTCTTTATTGTACACCACATAATACATACATAGAGATAAATATTTAAAAAGATACATGTACAATGGCGTTGTTAGTACTAACAAATTCCCCCAAAATGATGATGACAAAACTCTGTAAATCTAAGGGAGAGATCTTTGTTCAGCAGTGGACGTCCTTTGGCTGATATGGCTACTCACAGGCTCATGCGGCCCGCATGCCATTGATTGCCGACAGCTGCATTGAGAACTCACTGTATGTGTTACAGCCGAAAAACTACCACTGCTTGATGATCTTCGCCACGACGAACGGTCTGGGTGTTATGTGTTCATTGGGGGGTTATTTTAATGACAAACTTATTAATTCATTGAACATAGTTCTAAATAGTAATGTCTTGGGCTTTCGGGATTATTACACGTTGTAATCCAACACTTTTAAACTGATTACATCGCGTATATTATAGATATTAGATTCTCCTGACGTTTCGAACACTGCAGGGTTCGTGGTCGCAGGATGACTAAGGTGACAAGCGTCGTTACACATTTTAAAAAGTTATGTTATTTTATCTACCGTACAATTATAATCAAAAATTATTTCGATGCACGCAGTAATCGCTCACAGTGTCTTGATGTTTTTTGTGTGGTATTTAGATTGGGACTTTATTATTTTAATAACAGGATTCCAAACTGGTGGTAAAAACCTCATCATTTCGGCCGAATGAAGTCCACTGCTGGACACAGGCCTCCCCCAAAGATCACCACAACCACCGATATGGATGTGTTGTGAGCACATTGGGGGTTTTGCCATAATCGCCACGCTTGGCAGGCGGGTTGGCGATCGCAGTTGAGTTGTTAATGTACTCGAAGGACGCTGCTGCCCATCCTTCAGCTAATCCCTTAGTCGACTTTTACGACACCCATGGGAGGAAATGGGGTGGTGGCATTCTGAGCGGGCACCACACGGTAAAAACCTAATACATTCTTAATTGTAAATCTCAAAGATAAACAGGGAAACAAAATAGTAAAATACACACTTATTTTTAGTTATGGTTGTCCCAAACCACCAGTGTCCTGTACATAGGCGGACTTAATGCCATTAATATCCCTCATAGATTTCCTCACCTATATTTTTAATACATCTATAATAATACTAGTTACCTAAAACAAAAACAAAGAGTTTAATCAGGAGTCCGTTACACACGGAATTTCTCGTTTTTGTTTGTTAATACAATTTATTAGTTACTGTAGGTACACTATAGTTGATCTCTCGTGGCTACGCAATTTGTGACGTCAAATTTATACCAGTTATGAGTGAGTCAATCACTTCAGCTCGTGACTATTCAGACATTGAGGGTTGAGATTTCGTAGGCATTTAAAATTAATGAAACATTCATCGGTTGCTTTGTCATTTGTCGTTTTTACCCCATTATGTATCACATCATGAAAAAGGATCAGTGGTTTGGGGTGTCCCCATGATCGATTGGTGGACATGTGGGTTTGTGTTGTGTGCTTATTTGGGTTTGCCATAATCTCCACGCAGACGGGTTGACAATCGCAGTTGAGTTATAAATGTACTCGAAGGATGCTGCTGCCCATGCTTCGGCTAATCCCATAGTCGCCTTTTACAACACCCACGGGATGAGATGGGTTGGTGGTATTCTTAACCGGCACCACACGGCACGAGCTATGACGCGGGGTATTCTTATACTTAATTTGAATCTCTTATAATTGGCTTCGTGCTCGTATATATTTTTATTCAAGATCAAATAAATACAAATCTGACACAATTACGGAAAATAGAAACTATTGAGTATACTGGACAGAAAAATTATAACAGATAATCCAGCCCACATGCGTTGTACGTTGTTGGATTATCTGTTATAATTTTTCTGTCCAGTATACTCAATAGTTTCTACACGACAAAGCAAAAAGAGCCTACTACCTGATTGATATATCCATCCCCAATACACATAATTTACAAAGTACAGTATCACACAAGCTTAGTAAATATCGGGATCATTAACAAGAAAAAGAAACACAGTGGAAGGCACACACAGTTCACATTGTCGCAATAGTTGGTCCCTCTAGTACGAGGCATACCTTTTAAGTTTTGTCGTTTGAAGAAAAAAACACAACTAGACCCTTATAGTACTTTTTATTGTTTTTCAAAGTATTCACCACGTAGCTTAATACACTTTTCCATTCGCTCAAACCAGTTATTATATAATTTATTCCACTCTAAAGGGGTGTTCAAAATGGCTGACTTGAAAGCGTCGACTGCTTCTTCACCGGACTGGAACCTTTGACCACGAAGACTTTTTTAATTTTAGGAAACGTAAAGAAATCGTTAGGGCTTAGGTCAGGACTGTATGGAGGATGGTCAAGAATTTCTACTTTTTCCTGGTTCAAATACTGAATCGTTTGACGAGCGCTGTGTGAGCTTGCGTTGTCGTGGTGCAGGATGATGCGTCGCTTTGAGCTAGATTTTCGAAGTTCGGCGATGACTTGTGGTAAACAAACTGTGATATATAAACTCTGCGTTAACCGTTCTACGATCTTCAAGTGCAATAGTCGCAACATGGTCGGTTTTTCCAACGAACGTGGCCACCGTCTTCTTTGAAGTGCTTCGAGAACGAACAACTTTAGTCGGCTTTGACTTGTCTTGAAAGACCCAGATCCAGTAAATTGTAGTTCAGGATCGTGGGCATAGATCCAAGATTCGTCACCACTGATGATGTCGTAGACGTGATTTGACTCTTCTCGGTTGAACCTTTGCAGAGTTTTCTTTCACCATCTGACGCGGGCCGCCTTGTGATCGTCAGAAAGCAGATGCGGCTTCCAACGGCAAACTAGCTTTCTCACACCAAGCGCTTCGTGCAAGATCTTCTGAATGGTTGTCCCTGAGATGGCTTATAGAGCCTCTATCTCTCGATACGTCACATGACGATCTTCGAGAATTAGTTGTCTCACAGCAATGATGTTAAGGCGGAAGCGGCGCAGTGAAGGCGGAATTTGGGCGTCCTTCGCGAGATTTGTCACTAACACTAGTATGTCCATGCTGGACTTCTAAATACCAGCGTTTGACAGTCCGCAGACATGGGGCTTCATCACTGAACACAGATGTTAGCTCTTCAAAACACTGAAGCCATGTCAGGCCTCTTCTAAAGTTGTAGAAAATTATTGCACGAACATTTTCCTTAGAAAGATTCATTTTCGTACGTAACCTGACAGATTCCAATCGACGCTGTGACTAAACAATAGCATTAATCCTAATACTTTCAACTGTTTTGAGATTCAAAATTTAAACACATTCGAATATAGAACAGTTCCAAATTCAAAATTGCCGGGAAATATGGAAACGACAGAACTTAAAAGGCATGCCTAGTATCGTACTGAATACCCGTGCTTGGAGTTTGAACACATTAAACATGCACACTTAACACTAGAAAAAATCTTATCATCATCGACACTATCATCCACTTATAATTTTCCATATAAGAGGTAAGTGGAACGACAAGCCGGTAAGAGTGCCCCTCCGCCCTTCCCAAGGCGGGGTAAGTCCCTAAGAATTTCCCAAAGACAAAAAAATAATGAGACTCATCATTTCGATCATTTCCCCAACGTCCGACTAATTGCCGTGCGAGGTCATTTTTCGACGCGTGCTTTTGCAAATATCCAAATACAATATATTCCTAGTTCAATTTTGATTCGTACATTTAATAAGGAACGTCACCAAACATAACAACTTTTCCACGTAGCACGCAAACTCACTGCCCATTGATCTCATTAGTAATTTGATCTTAAAGCTTACATTCATTAAAATAGACTAATAACTAGTCAAACATTTAATAAACTTATTTTGTTTCCTTCTTTTTTTTGAAATAAACGACGTGTTCTATACTTACCTTGGGACAAATTCAATTGAAATAAACTGTGATTCTTCGAAAAACTGAAAACTCATCGAGCTAAACCTTGAGACAGTTCATTGCCATGCGGAAAATCGCAACGCAATATGTTTTCATTATCACATAAGTACATCACACAAAGCATGATTTTCCTAGTGGTGCGTAGCAGTATTTAGAATTGAGATGACACGGGTATCGATATAGGGTATCGATATAGGGTATCGATGTCGACAATTGGATTAGAGTGGAGTATACTTTATTGTACACCAAAAGAAAATAGATCGTAATTTTACATACATAATAGCTGTACAATTGGCGGTCTTGTCGCTAACAGCGATTTCTACCAGACAACCATTAGATGGACAAAAATCATGAAAGAAGAGAATAACGGGTAGTTGTTGTACAACTATTGCAAGTTATATTTATAAACAGTAATACTTTATATTAAAAATACATATGTTAAACAATGTAACAAAATGTAAATACATACTCATTCACAAATATATGCATAACTCACAGAAATTTTTAAATTGCTAGCTGCCCGCCCCAGCTTCGCACAGACAGGTACATGCAGACCCGATTGTAGCGCCACCTACCGGATCCAATTGTGAAGATGTAACATCCACGCAAACATCCATAACGGTTAACCATGGACACATCTGTTCAATAGTACGTTACGGCATAGATATCTGGGGGAACTCTTCTGAAATTATGCGAGTATTTAGAGCGCAAAAAAATGCATTCGCGCATTGTTCGGCATGAAATGGTCTAAGTCTTGTAAACCAGTTTTCAAATCCAAGAATCTTTTAACGGTTCCTAGTAGCTACATTTATGAAGTCGCCAAATTCGTAAAATATCATAATTACCTGTTTGAAAGCGATATCAATACCTATAAGCGACAGGTCACCCACTTGCCTATAAGAATGCCAGTGCCAAACTGTCAACTGTCGGAATTAGTTAACCTAATCATTGGATCTCAAGTTTTGCAGCCGAGTTGTTCATTCACTGATCTCTCAATAGTTTATGATCGCCAAGCATTGTTATAATGGCTAAGTTTTCTCGTGACGGTTTTAATTATCAGCCTTTGAGGAAAGTCTTGTTTAACTGGACATTTACGGAACAATTATGACAGCTGCTCAACCAGCAATTAGATGACTAATATACGATGAATCTTTCACGCACACCATCAATATTGTAATGGCAAAAGGTACATCAATATTGCGCAATGGTTACGGCGATGTAAAAAATGAGGTATTAAAATAGACTGAAGAATATAAAATATCTATGAGAAAACGGTTTCTGATGACGCAAGATTTTGGCCACCCAGTGATGACGTATGGAATAGAGACGTGGTCACTCACAATGGGCCTCATAAGAAAGCTCAAGGTCACTCAGCGAGCTATGGAGAGAGCTATGCTTGGTATTTCTCTACGAGATCGAATCAGAAATGAGGAGATCCGTAGAAGAACTAAAGTTGTCGACATAGCTGAAAGGATTAGTAAACTGAAGTGGCAATGGGCAGGGCACATTGCTCGTAGAACTGATGGCCGTTGGGGCACAAAGGTTCTCGAATGGAGACCGCGCACCGGAAAACGCAGCGTGGGACGACCTTCAACGAGGTGGACAGAAGACCTGGTGAAGGTCGCTGGGAGTCGTTGGATGAGAGCGGCATGTAACCGCTCGTTGTGGAAATCTAAGGGGGAGGCCTTTGTTCAGCAGTGGACGTCCTGTGGCTGATATGATATGATGAAGATTTTTCGTGGCTCTATTTTCACCATTGTTGTATGGCCTGCCAGTCTTGCATCATTAACCAAGCCAACATTTTGCATTAATCTACAGAAGCCATACCTAATCTAAGAAAGAAAATAAGAACATTTTGCATCTGCTTAATGATTACTTATGGTAGGTAGATACCTAAGACCTAATAATGACGTCACGGTTGGTGCAGTGGCTGATACAGTCGGCTGCTGCGCTCCGGGTCGTGGGTTCGATTCCCGCACTGAACAAATATTTGTATGATCTGCAGGTAGTTGTTCCGGGTCTGGGTGTATTGTGTGTGGAATATATGTCTGTAAACGAACCCACGACACAGGAGAAATCCTAGTGTGGTGCAACGGTTTGCTAGAATTTGCTGCTGGTATTTTCTAAGTGATATAGCACCACTCCATCTCCTCCTGCGAATGTCGTAAAAGGCAGCTAAGAGACTCTTAACCAGAATGATGCGCAGCAGCATCACTTCTGTGGAACAGCAGCCATCCCGCCTGCCAAGCGTGGTGAGTTCTAGCAAATTCCCCCCAAAATGATGACACAATTGTGGAAATCTATGGGGAGGCCTTTGTTCAGCAGTGAATGTCCTTTGACTAATATGATGATTTTCTTCATCATCATCACGTCAGCCAATAGATGTCCACTGCTGATCAAAAGCCTGTCCAATAAACGACCGATTACATTTTGGGGGGAATTTGCCTGTACTTACTACGCTTGGCATTCGGGTTAGTGAGCGCAGAACAGCTGTAGTTCCACAGGAGGGGATCGCCCCTTTTTCTGGTTTAAAGTCCCTTAGCCGCCTTTTACGACATCCACGGGAGCAGATGGAGTGGTGCTATATTCTTAATCCGGACACCACACTAAGATTTTTTTAGTTTAAATTAATTCTCAGTGTGATGCCGGTTCAGAATACCACCACTCTATCTCCTCCCGTGGGTGTCGTAAAAGTCAACTAAGGGATTAGCCGAAGGATGGGCAGCAGCGTTCTTCGAGTACATTAACAACTCAACTGCGATCGCCAACGCGTCTGCCAAGCGTAGCGAATAAGGCAAACCCCCCCAATGAACCCACAACACACCCATATCGGTCGTTGTGGTGATCTTTGCAGGAGGCCTGTGTCCAGCAGTGGACTTCATTCGGCCGAAATGATGATGAAAAATGATGAATTCTCAGTGTCATCATTGACCTGAGGCTTTTCAAAATCTATGTTCTAGTCGGTCTCTAGTCTAACTAAATGCGGGCGAATAACAGTATTTTACATAGACAACTTTCATCTTACGTCCGCGTTAGACTGGTTGTCTTCAGACCGCCACAATTCCACAAACCGCTACGCAGGGATTTGCGTTAATCACCAGGGTTGCTAGGAAGATTAGAAAGTTATCAAGTCGGACTGGTCGTATCCATAGCTGATATCAGTTAATTGCTTATACAGGATGTCCAGTAAGTAGTACGACATACTGCAGGGAGTGAGAGCTTGGGTCAATATCTACCAACAAAACACAATATATGTTCAGCAAAATCTTACGGATTCACAGTAGTACAAAATTTTCCTCAAACAAACTCATTGATAAGTCTTTATTCTATTAAAAACTAAAATGTTTTCAAGAAATACAATTTTTATTTAAATTTTAACAGTACAATTTTCTTATCGCTTAACTTTAACCTACAATGGTGAATTGAACTGTTACTGTAAATCCGTAAAATTTTGCTGAACATATATTGTGTTTTTTTGGTAGGTATTGACCCAAGCTCTCACCCCCTGCAGTATGTCGTGCTATTTACTGGACAGCCTGTATATTAGATGGCACGTTTAAATGTTCCGGGTAGTGTATCGCGCGCTTGTGTCAGCGCCTGTCAATGCTCCCGCAAGCAGGTCCCACAGCAGGACAGGATATTACCGACATTGATGGCACGTTGGGTGCTGTGACTAATTCTTGGCTTTCTGTGCTCGTGTCGCGCATTCGATCTCCGCACGGAACTAATATTTGTGGAACAACTATCTGTAGGCCGCAGCGGATACAGAAAGTTGTTATGGGCCTGTAAATTGTCAAACGTTTTTATATCAAATCAATGTACGGTCTCCCATACACAGAGTGGACGCTGGTGAGAATGATACATATAACGAGAAAAATGTGGCTTAATGAGTAAAGTCCATCTTTATCTATAAATCTATACAAATAAATAAAATTGAAGTGTCTGTTTGTGATGACAAAATAACAGATTTTTACTAAATGTAAATTTAAGTATATACGTACATATAACAAAAAAATATTTTTTATTTTTTTTGTCTGTCTGTCTGTCGGTTTGTTAAGGGTAATCTCCGAAACGGCTGGACCGATTTTGACGGGACTTTCACTGGAAGATAGCTGATGTTATAAGGAATAACTTAGGCTACTTTTATTATAGAAAAATAATTAGGGTTCCGCGCAAAATATATAAAACCCTTGAAATCCAATATATATATATTCTATGTCAAGTGTCTGTGTTAAAGTACTCCAAATTTGTTTTAAATTAAACGCGGGTGAAACCGCGGGTCCCAGCTAGTATCAAATAAACCAATTACTG
This sequence comes from Diloba caeruleocephala, assembly GCA_947459985.1. NCBI lineage: Eukaryota > Metazoa > Arthropoda > Insecta > Lepidoptera > Noctuidae > Diloba > Diloba caeruleocephala. The sequence goes on from OX381619.1 coordinate 1,279,139, forward strand.
ACACTTGTGAAACGTCATTATTTAAGTTGCACGGTTTTTTTTGAAGTGAAAACTTCTTTTAGCGCGGTACGCATATTTTTAGATGAGATAAAATCTCCTAACGCGCCAAAATAAGTTTTCACTTCTGTCGGAGTTTTGTTTTTTACCTTTACCCCACACTAGGATTTCTCCTGTGTCGTGGGTGCGTGTACAGACATAAATTTTACACACAATACACCCAGACCCGGAACAACTACCTGCAGATCATACAAATATTTGTTCCGTGCGGGAATCGAACCCACGACCCGAAGCGCAGCAGCCGACTGTATCAGCCACTGCACCAACCGTGCCGTCTTGGCTTAACAAATGCTGTGCTGCCTAATGGTAACAACTGGAACCGCCGAAGCACGGGCACGCTCAGTTCTAATACCACTGTACGGTCTCCCATACACAGAGTGGACGCTGGTGAGAATGATACATATAACGAGAAAAATGTGGCATAATGAGTAAAGTCCATCTTTATCTATAAATCTATACAAATAAATAAAATTGAAGTGTCCGTTTGTAATGTCAAAATAACAGCTTTTTACTAAATGCATATGAAAGTATATACGGTACATATAACAAAAAATCATTTTTTAAATTTTTTGTCTGTCTGTCTGTTTGTTCCGGTTAATCTCCGAAACGGCTGGACCGATTTTGACGGGACTTTCACGGGCAGATAGCTGATGTTATAAGGAATAACTTACTTACTTAGGGTACTTTTATTTTAGAAAAATAATTAGGGTTCCGCGCAAAAATTTAAACCCTTGAGATCCAATATATATATTCTATGTCAAAGAGTCTGAGTCGAAGTACTCCAAATTTCATTTAAATTAAACGCGGGTGAAACCGCGGGTCCCAGCTAGTACAATAATATGAGTAAATAATAATAATTTATTCGCCATGGCAGTTAACGGCTGACCAGTTCGGACAGACGGAAGACACCAGCAAGACATCTATCCTAGACAGTATAAATTATACTGTTTTAATTTTAGAATGAGTTTGTGACATCAATATTTGGTAACAATTAATTTGCAAATAAATAGTCATGCATATGACGTATAAAAACGAGATTTCCTAAATGATAACCGTTAAGTATATTTTCCCATATCAAGTTAAATACATTAACAAAACGAGATTGCTACTAATACCCGTGTTTTGCCAATACGTTATTATACGTTTTTCCTTTTTCATACATTTGCTAATTATATTTAAAAATTATATACGAGTACAAGGCTGCCTTTTTTGGTAAGGATATAGTTCTGCCCACAGAACAAATAACTAAAGGTTTATAGTCTGTGGTTTTACGCACGGGAATTCCTTATATATTTTGCTATGTCAATTAATATAAAATTAAAGGCGGACTTCTTCCGCCCAGAGGAAGAGCGGAGAGGTATCCTACGAGCCATCACGGCCAGAAGGTTTAACGACATTCTATAATTTGAAATTATTTAATTTACATACAAATTCAACCCATTAATGTACCACTGCTGGGCTCGGGCCTTTTCTCCGATGAAAGAAGAAGGAAGAAAGAAAGGTTAAGCCTTAGTCTACCACATTGGTCTAACAGCGGGTTGGCGGACTACACACACCATTGAGAACGTTTTGAAGTCCGGTTAGGTGTGCAAGTTTCCTCACGATGTTTAAATTTTAATTAAATCTTGATCCGCACAGTAATCAGAAAAGACAGACGTGCGGGCCGGGATTGAACTCAGACCCTCCTATATGGAAGGCATGCGTTCAACCACTAGGCTATGGCGGCTTTTTTCTGTATTTAATTATTTTAATTAAATAAAATTTCATTTAATGAAGCTTTCTAATATTTTCTTAAAATAAAAATACCTAAAACTTATTTTAAAAGCTTTCTTTCCAGCGTTGTATTACACAATCATTATTAGGCGCACGAATACAAATACAAATATTCTGAACATAATATGTAAAAGTCAATGTACCGCGCCAAATCTATACAAATAAATAAAATTGAAGTGTCTGTTTGTAATGTCAAAATAACAGCTTTTTACAAAATGCATATGAAAGTATATACGGTACATATAACAAAAAATCTATTTTGAATTTTTTTGTCTGTCTGTCTGTCTGTTTGTTCCGGGTAATCTCCGAAACGGCTGGACCGATTTTGACGGGACTTTCACTGGCAGATAGCTGATGTTATAAGGAATAACTTAGGCTACTTTTATTTTAGAAAAATAATTAGGGTTCCGCGCAAAAACAATAAAAACCTTGAAATCCAACATATATATTCTATGTCAAGTGTCTATGTCGAAGTACTCTAAATTTCTTTTAAATTAAACGCGGGTGAAACCGCGGGTTCCAGCTAGTAGTTAATATAAATACAAGTGTTTTAATAATCAAAATTTACTCCTGGTATTTTTTTAAACCTTATCATTTGCATTTTTTGGCTACAGACGATTTCTTTTCTCTGTATGTATAATGTATATTGCCAGCTGTTGTAAATAGTATTTCTGAGGCCACAATGGAAGGTTTCTTAGTTGGTTAAAGGGTAATCCACAAATTAAAAAAACAAAAACGTCATAAAAATATATTCGGATACAGGAATCGGCAGCTCAACCATCGGCATCGCCAAAATATACCTACCCGTACGTTCCGCTTGACACAAATATTTTTTTACGAATGTCATCATGATATTCGGTTAATATGAATAATCTTGTCTATCCGTGTGGTGTCCAGATTAAGAATATAGCACCACTCCATCTCCGACCGTGGATGTCGTAAAAGGTGATTAAGGGACTCAGAACCAGAGAGATGGCAGCAGCATCCCTTTTGTGGAACAGAAGCCATACTGCGCTCCCCAATCCGCATGCAAAGCGTGGTGAGGATTTGGTAAATTCCCCCTTAAATCATTTTTAACAATATCTTAACATTTTTTGGACTATGATGATGATGATGGCGTTGGGTCGTCGAAGTCTCAAATCCCGTTAACTAGACGAACAACGACAACAACAACTCCGACTGATCAGTTTATTTGAACAACTATATTTTAAGTATGAAGGCCGCTAATACACGTAACATAATGAGTCAATATGTGTGGGCTGGGGGTATTGAACTCCTCGCCGCAATATATGATGTACACAGATTTCAATAGTGTTCAAGATTTAAATTCTGGATGCGCCCCTGTATGCTTGCCTGCTTGGACTGCGAAATATACTGCGTAAACCACAGAAATATGACATAATCTTTGGCGTAGACGCATTTTTTAAGCCTTATTGATGACATGTTGATGACAACAAGGAATTATGTATACGTATATAACTATATACAGCGGCAATAGTTTGCTGTAGATAAACTGTGACAAACAATTATGTTCACAGGCCGACAAGGTTACCGAGCCCGTCAGAGCTTTGTGAACTCATTCATTTGTTTACTGAATATTTCTTTAAAATAGTGGTAGTGGCTAACCTTACCCTGTTTTTAATACTTTTGGTTAAACAGAAGTAGGTGATAAAGTTTTTCCACACACATCTGCGAGCGAGTCAAATCTTATTGACAAATAAATTGGAAAGTTACTTGAGTCATTAAAACATTATTTCCCTTCCTTATTCAAGAAAGTTATCATAGAAAATCTCACGCTACAAAAACATTTATTAATAATGTTTATTATTACATAAAATTCTGTCACAATGCGTGACGTAGTGGAGTTGCGTTGCGAGTTTGCCGCGTGGGTGACGCGCGGTTCACACAAGTATCTTGGGTTCATTGCCAAGGATAACCTCATCGCTTTTTGCTCACATCACCATGGGTTATAATTTAAGACGGTTGTGTTGCATGCTTTGGCTAAACTTCATTGTATGAAGTTTAAGTCGCCTTTACTATAGTGCTTAGCTATAGTGGTTTGTTTGGTATTATAATATGTTATATGCGCACCAAAAGTAACAACCAAACCCCCCTTAATTGTAGCACCTCGCAATAAGTTCGCCCAGAACAGGACAACGAGCACACTTTAAAATAATAACTCTAAGAAGCACACACTGTCACAGTCTGCATGGTTTTATTAATTAAGTAATATTGACAATGCCTTCGTGCGTATATAGAAAAAGCACAAAGTATCAATTAAACATGAATAAAGAACTAGGGACCTCATTCTACAAAATGAATAAAAATACTATTCAAATTATATATGGAATAATATTCTCGAAGAAAACATAGGCAAAGCAAAGAAAAGAGACAACACATATATTCTATCACAGGTGCGACAAAGACATCGAGTAAACGTGTTGTCATTTTAGATAGCTTCTTTTCCTCTCGTAGTTTTTATATCTGCTGTCTGACAGCATAGGTAGGTGTGCAGTTTTATAGGTTTATACATACAGCGAGAGCAAGACTCAATTTTGCGCTCATATAATATGGACGCACCGATATTTATAAGATCAGAATCAAGATTAGAATTTAAGTTATCATTGCCCAAATAACATTTTAAATGCTTCCCACATTAAACATAATTACAGCTTAGCCTTATTCCAGATTTGTTGAGGTAGGTTTCCAATCTATGTTCCAGTTTGAAGGGCACTGTAGCTAGTAAAATTACTGGTGCTAAGAGACTAAATAACTAAATGTGTCGAGGTGAGGAGCGCAGTGTGGTGCCACGCAGGACTTGACCTGGGTAGCATTACAATTGTTGGCGAGACGAGCGCGTAGTCTGAGTTGTTTTAAAAAAACGTAACTATATTTCACACAATGACAGTAATCCTTTTTTATTTTTATTGATGTCCAGTGGAAATTCTTCATGGAACTTTCTCCACCCCGGGGAAGGGCGAAGAGGTATGCCGGACTCCTACCGGCTAAAACCACTGGAGCGGTCATCTTCGGCACCGAAGGGGGCTCCAGGTCCTCGTAAGATCACACTAGAGCCGCCCATTGGTGCCACGCCTTTAAGCACATCTCGGAGGGGATGATTGTAAAGCGGTCACCCCCTCTAGCGGAGGGCAAGCGGCTGTAAAAAGGCCGCCCCCCAGGCACTTCTCGGGGAGCATGGTAAAGGATCCCCCCCAAGTCTCGCTGGTAACAGTCATCCTAGTGTTCTGAGGCGACTTGGAAAGACTGGAGGCCTTTAGCAGCGATTAACCATAAATATAAGCTGAGTTTATTTATTGTTTGATTGACTGCTATCTAAATTCTACGGTGCACGTACACAGTCTGGCAGAACACTCTGGAAAGAGACCAACTCCAGTTCGTCGTAAGATCACACTAGAGCCGCCTATTGGCTGTAGAGCGGTCCAACCACATTGATTGTTGTTCGACCGGACCATTTTCAAACACGTTTTTGTGTTATTGTGTGTGCTTGTTCGGTGACATTACCACAGTATTTTTAGAAAGACAATAGTGATAGTTACCTATTTTTTTATTTGGGTCCAGTGGAAATTCTACATGAACTTCCTTCACCCCCGGAATGATCCAAAGAGGTATGCCGGACTCCTACCGGCTAAAACCACTAGAGCGGTCATCTTCGTCACTGAAGGGGGGCTCCAGGTCCTCGTAAGATCACACTAGAGCCGCCCATTGGTGCCACGCCTTTAGGCACATCACGGAGGGGATAACCCCCCAAGCCTCGCTGTGCGCGGCACGTGACCACGTGCGCGCCGCCATCATCCCGGAGGCCGCTCGGTATGAGCACGCAGACTCCTCAGTCAGTCTCTCCTTCTGGAGCATGACGCTCTCGCAGAAGAAGGCCATTACAACTTTCATACTCTGCTAACATAATCGACACCACTGCTAGCAGAGACAGACTTTGCCAGATCCAATTGACCATGATCCGCCGCTCGGCCGAAGCCTAAATGCCCCCTAGAGCCGACCTTGTGATTCATAACGAATGGCATTCATTTTCGTAAGACAACATAGTGGACGCCCAGTGACCCACATTATGATACAAATTAATGCTGTTAAATACACGATGAATTAGGATTGTATGTCAATTTGTTTCCTATCTCTCGCATGCGATACAGCTATTTCCATCTGACACAGTTTGATATACAGACAATATTTGTTGCAGGGAGATGATAAAAACGTAGATTGATTTGAAAGGGATTTGATCAAATCACTAAATGTTTTAGGGAAATCAAAGTCAAAAGTTTTTTTATTCATGTAAACCATTTACTGGCACTTACGCATAGTCAGAATTTTAAAAGTTGCACGGTTCCAAGTCGTTGGTCCTATGGAGAAGTACCGGCAAGAAACTCCATAGATATACTCTTTTAAAATATATGATGTATTACAGTCTTAATATTAAACACAATATTATTGTTAAAGAAAAAGAAGCTATGTGAGGATAATGCATGCCGCCAATGTGTGGGATAAATACCACATATTTATGCACAATGATATTAATTGCCTTCCAATAAGATTGCTAGAGCAGTCAAGAGCTGACCAGTCCCGATAAACCACAAACAAATCACCCTAGAGAGTTGTAATTTTAACCTATTCCGTGAATTGATTTACCTTTTAGAATTTGATCAAACTCCGTTTTCATAATTTCTCTGCGGCATATACATATAATCCGTGCGGTGTCTGGATTAAGAATATAGCACCTCTCCATCTCCTCCCGTGGATGTCGTAAAAGGCGATTAAGGGACTCTAAACCAGAGGGATGGGCAGCAGCGTGCCTTCTTTAGTACAGAAGCCATATTGCACTCACCAACCTACCTGCCAAGCGTGTTGAGAACTGGTAAATTCCCCCCAAGATGATGAAACGATTATGTAAGTCTATGGGGGAGGCCCTTGTCAGCAGTGGACGTCATTAGCTGATAATATGATGATACATACAATCATTGCATTGTAGCCTAAACTATCGATATCAGCTGGATAAGATAAAGCGTAGCAGCCGATTAGCTTTCTACGCTACATGTCACGAGTTCGATCCCCGCACGGAACAAATATTTGTATAATCTACATATAGTTGTTTTTGGTCTGGGTGTTCGTGAATGTGAGATTTGTCTGCAAACTGTATTTACGATACAGGAGAAACCCCGAAGTGGGGAAAGTTTAAAAAATAAGGTGATGGCACTAATCGTTCAACATGATATAAATACGGTTCACGATACCAGAGAGAAAGAAAAGAAAGAAAGAAAGAAAGAAAAGAAAGATAGATATCCGAATCTTCATGCATGTGGATAATTTGATGTTACACACTCAAAATAATTTGGTCCTAACAGACACTTCACATTACGGAGTATAGTATGGTATCTCACCCGTAGATCGACCTTGTTTAAACAACATCGTTTAGTTATTGATACCGCTGTGTCAGTTGTACAGTAACAAAGTAATTAGTTGCATACGTTATTTACTACCAGATCTAGAGCAACATTAGGGACTCTGTCAAGGTCTCGATAATTGTCGAATTTGTGTCTATTACATTAGCGATGTCCTCAATTCTTTTGAGCGAGGTGTAGACTCGAACGTGTAACATGAGTGTTTTCGCATTTCTGTGGAATATAGAAAATGAGTTTAGATTTTATAAGATGCGTCACGTTTTTCAATTTTACGAGCCCTCAATTTGCCCTTGCCAGGTTTTTTTTATTTGGGGTCGCGGGTGAGCACGCAGACTCCCCGTCTGCGTGCTCACACCGAACGACCTCCGGGAAGACGGCGGTGCGCACGTGGTCACGTGCCGCCGTGTGCGCAGCACAGCGCAAAGCGAGGCTTAGGGGGATCCATTACAATCCTCCCCGAGAAGTGCCTGGGGAGGCGACCTTTTTACAGTCGCCTTCCCTTCGCTAGAGGGGAAACCCCCTTTACAGTCGCCCCCTCCGTGATGTGCCTAAAGGCGTGGCTCCAATGGGCGGCTCTAGTGTGATCATACGAGGACCTGGAGCCCCCTTTCGGTGCCGAAGATGACCGTTCCAGTGATTTTAGCCGGTAGGAGTCCGGCATGCCCCTTCATCCTTCCCCGGGGCGAAGGAAGTTCCATATAGAATTTCCACTGGACACCAATAAAAAAAGGGCTTTCTCTATATATTGGTTCCCAGATGGGATTATGACTCCCAGCATTTTCTATCACGATCTGCTTGGAGCTCCGCGCTTCACTTCACACCACCTCACTTCCAAGTCTTTTTCAAGCTTTTCGACAGCGTTAGAGAGTTTTGAGAGCAGCCAGGTCTGTTTCGGTGCTCGCTTCCCTTGGGATCTCCAGTTCAGAGCTATATGATCGGTATCCCGTACGAAGTGTACTATCCAGTAGTTCCGCTTGCAACGTTTGGTGTGATATTGGTTAATTTCGAGATTAGCTAGAATAAAAACGGAACAGAGATAAAAGCGAACGAGATGATGATTAATTTCAGCCGAATAAACTCCACAGCTGATCACAGGCCTCCTCCAAAGATCGCCATTAGATATTAAATCACACATAAATTTATAATTTAATCACACATAAATTTATAAAGAAATTTTATCATAACGAATTGCTCTTGTATTTAGCGTAAGACGCGTTGGTTTTAGGTAGTTTATCTTGTGAGTTTATTTTACTAATGTAGGAAAGATAATAGGTGTGAATGGACTGTCATATAAAATCGAGATAAAATTAAGAAGTTGCTAACTGCTGTCTACTATCCATGTTGTGTCGCTTAAATGACAAGACCTTGAAATTTAGTAATATCTTAGATTTTCGCGATTATTACACATTATAATAAAACACTTTTAAACGGATTCTATCGCGTATATTTTGATTTTTGATTTTCCTGACGTTTCGAATACTTTGCAGCATTAGTCATCCTGCGACCACGAATGCTGCAAAGTATTCGAAACGTCAGGAAAATCAAAAATCAAAATATACGCGATAGAATCCGTTTAAAAGTGTTTTATTACCTTAAAATTTACTGTGGTGATTTAATTTATTTTAGTATTTAATTAAAGAGTAATCAATCGATTAGCGAGCTATGGAGAGAGCTATGCTTGGTATTTCTCTAAGAGATCGAATCAGAAAGGAGGAGGTCCGTAGAAGAACGAAAGTTGTCGACATAGCTGAAAGGATTAGTAAGCTGAAGTGGCGCATTGCTCGAAGAACTGATGGCCGTTGGGGGAAAAAGGTTCTCGAGTGGAGACCGCGCACCGGAAAACGCAGCGTGGGACGACCTCCAACGAGGTGGACAGACAACCTGGTGAAGTTCGCTGGGAGTCGTTGGATGCGGGGGCAAGTGACCGCTCGTTGTGGAAATCTATGGGGGAGGCCTTTGTTCAGCAGTGGATGTCGTTTGGCTGATATGAAATTAAACTTCTCTTGAAGCACGAGATGCTTCGCGTGTGACTCATTTAGGAGAGGAATGATCCAGGCTGACAGATATAAAATCGACCCCGGAACGGATTGCGCGATGTAATCCGTGTAAAAGCGTTTTATTATAATAGTCTTTTAAGTAAGAAGAAAAAAGAAATATAAAATAATAGGGTATCTATGGATTATTTGAAAAACACATTGATTTCTTTTTAAATAGCTGTTTAATTTAATCAAAATTTCTTACATACATATCATTATTGCCGTGTGGTGCCGGCTACGAACCAACCCATCTCATCCAGTGAGTGGCCTAAAAGGCGACTAAGGAATTAGGCGGAATATGGGCAGCAGCGTCCTTCGGGTGTATAACAACTCAACTGCTGTCGCCAACCCGCTTGCCAAGCGTGGCGATTGTGTGCTCGTAGGTGTTTACGAGCACACTAAACACCCTTACCGGTGTTGGTAGCGATCTTTGGGGAGGCCTGTGTCCAACAGGGACTTTATTCGGCTAAATGATGATATCGTTATTATACCGATCCCTCCTCAAGGTCCATGAGCACGGAAAAATAATGTTTGAAGGTTACTCCCCAGCGTCAGTCCAGTCAGAAGTAACATAAGTACAAATTCAGTGCATTCAGTCGAACTGACCTGCGTTTCACAATGAGTCAGTGTTGCGGCTGGAAAGTCCCGGGTCCTTAATTAGTGGTTGCGTTTGTGGCTGGAATTCTGCACTTTATCATAATACATTCCTGCAAAATCATTTTATTGTTGTGAACCTTGAAAGCAAGTGTATTTATTTATTCAGACAATGACAACGTCGTTATTTTTGACGCGTAATAGCATTAGTAATATAAATCCAATCCGTCTCCTCCTGTGGATGTCGTAGAAGGTGACTAACGGCCGAATTAATAATGGGTCTAATCCGAAATCTTTGGATTTAAATTTTTGAAATCCATCCGTTGTAACACAAACGATCACATTCAACACAAAAAACAGATATATCCGTAATCTGAAATCCAAAGATTAGATCCATTATAAATTTCGGCCGTTTCCAACAAGTAAAGTTAATTACATACGAATTTAATTGTTAAAATTCATGAGGTTTTAATCTATAGATGTTCTGTCTTCTTCTTCTTCTTCTGTTAGATTACAGCTTCTGTACAGTATCTTCTACAATTTCGCCAATGTCAAGTATAAGGCAACGTTGTACGGTGTTTAGATTAATCAATCTTTTCATTCTCAGTCTTGATACCAATAAAATGTATTAAATAGCAATTTTGTGTATATTAGCAGTAGTGACACAGCCGTAATAGCCGTGATAGCCTAGTGGATGAAAGCTTGCCTTCCATACAGGAAGGTTTGAGTTCAATCCTGGCCCGCACCTCCGTCTTTTCGAATTGATCTGCGAATCAGAGTTTGATAGTCACTTGCGATAACGGTGAAGGAAATCACCAGCACACCTGAAAGGGCTCCAAAATGTTCTCAATGGATTGTAACCCCCCAACCCGCACTAGGCCAGCATGGTGGACTAAGGCCTAACCTTTCTCGTGAGAAGAGGCTCGTGCCCACTAGTGGGACAGTAATGAGCTCATTATATATGTAATAATGTTATACTTACCAATATTTGTGTTTGTTGTCAACAGAACAATAACAACGTGGGCGAGAGCGGCTTGGAGCGACCGACGCAGCCGCTGCTGGAGCCATCCAGGGAGCGACAATTGCCGCCGTTAGCTGGTCAGTATCATAATTACATAGAACATGTACACCTGCAGCCTGTGGGCTAATTACACGCAGAAAAGCTATAGCACCCTCCGCATTCAATTTAACAACGCTTTCAGAGCGATTTTGGGTCTGCCTCTCTACTGTAGCGCTTCGGGTATGTTCGCATGGGCGCGCACGGACTGTTGTCATGCGACCATGCGGAAGCGCTGCGCGTCTCTTGTGCGCAGAGTTCGGGACAGCTCCAATACCGTTCTGAGTATGATTAGATTGGACTGTCCTTATGTGCGACACTGCTGTGACACACAAGTTACATATAGTGTCACACGTAAGAGACTACTGTAATTAATATTAGTTAATTATAATACATTGTGTGTTGATGCTGTATTTATATATTGTATTTATTTATGTGTGATTATGTATTTATTATTGAATAATATAAAGATGTTTTCTAATATGGGTTATATGGTACCTGAAATAAATGAATTTGAATTTGAATAGAACACCTGTCACTGCATCACATATTTGACGGTGGGTAGAACCCGTTTTCAGTGACGGGATGACCGTTGACAAGTATGGTTAGGGTTCGGAACAGTTTGAAGTTAATTTTCCGCAACAACACTTCATCATTTCAGCCGAATAAAGTCCACTGCTGGACACAGGACTCCCCCAAAGATCGTCGCAACGACTGGTCTGTGTATGTTGAGTGCTCAATGGGGTGTTTTGCCATATTCACCACATTTGGCAGGCGGGTTGGCGATACAGTTGAGTTGTCAATGTACTCGAAGGACGCTGATGCCAGTCCTTCAGCTACTCCCATAGTCGTCTTCTACGACATCTACGGGATGGGATGGGTTGGTGCTATTCGTAGCCGGCACCATACGGCCTCAATAATACTTAATACCATCCTAATAGGTATTTCGCCTTCAGGTCCTGAGAACGACGACCTCGACGGCGATCCTCCAAAAGATGCAACACCATATCCTGGCATCGATGACGGATTGCTTGAGACAGCAGATAAGAAACCTGAGGGACATCACCATGGTAAATTAGCTCCTTATTGATAGCAAAATAAACTTCACCAGTTCGTACTCTATCTGCTAACAAAAGAAACCTGGCATATGTCTGTTTCCAAAATAACAGTTGTTTCAATCATTCCGCGCAGATCCATTTGGACTAGATACGTCAGTACATCTGAGGGTAGCAACAGCCAATACGTCGCCAATACTTTATTTAACAACACTTGAATAAAAAAAAGGAATTTTTTGAATTTTCGCAGACGCCGCTCTCAAACGGCATTTTGGTATTACCACAGATATTACAATACATATTACATATTTGCCGATATTGATTATACAGCCGAAGATCTCTGACGCACCCTCTGTCGGATGACTAATGAACTAAAAATTACACATACACAGCTACATTATCGCTACTGGCGCTAGTAACTATGCATGTAGCGACACGTAGCGACAGCCGGGAAAAGGCCTTATGTTATACCGTTTAATAATAATACTTTCGTTTATTTATCATATAAATATTGGTATATATTGGTATATTGTTATTGTACAAATTTATTGTGGGAGACTGGTGCCTAAACTAGGTTGAAGCCTGTATTTCAGGTCACCAGGCCTTCCACCCCAGAAGTCCAATTTCATAGTCCTTTCATATATTGTGCCCAGCGAAAATTTTCCATTTTCTTGTTCTTCGTGTATCTGATTCTATCAAGTTTTTTCTCTTGTTAGGGTTCTCTTGATGAATACGTTGCTAAAACTTTATCAGACACCGATACTGTTTGTTGGCGATTTGCCACCGGTGGATCCCTGACTGCGCGATAGCTATTGTCGCGTAAGCTGTCACTGTTTTTAGCTAATCAGCGTGCGGATGCATGTCGCATGTTGTCATTTTGGCGGATTGGTGAGCGCAGAATTGCTGCTGTTTCATAGAAGGGATGCTGCTGCGCATCCCTCTAAGTCGCCCTTTACAACATGCATACATGCTTAAAACTGAAAACAGGCAGCCATTGAAAGGTCGCAGCAAAAAAGATAAGGCGATTCTGCTAAATCCGTACAATGTTATCAAACACCTTTTTGTGAGTTCTTCGAAATAAGGTCAATAGTAGCGGCAAGTCATTCTACAGTGTTTGTTCCTCGATACGCTGATAACATGAACAATGAACCACAATTATTAAACTAATTGGGTTACACTTATCAATGACCACGATGTCCAAAGGATGTGGTCTCAGTGGTTCTGATAATAATATTTTTATCAATTTATAGCATTTAACATTTATAGGCTTTGTTATGAAAATCTAAAGTCTGTGCAACAACATGTTTTGTGCCGACTAAAATTAATCTTGATCCTTCAGACAAAACGCACTACACACTACTTACATTCTGAGAAAAATATAGCAGGGCTTCTATATATAATATTTCGTAGTAAAAAAAATCTCTTGCCGTGTGGTGCCGGCTCAGAATACCACCACCCCATCTCCTCCCATGGGTGTCGTAAAAGTCGACTAAGGGATAAGCCGGAGGATGGGCAGCAGCGTCCTTCGATTTCATTAACAACTCAACTGCGATCGCCAACCCGTCTGCCAAGCGTGGCGATTATGGCAAAACCCCCCAATGAGCCTACAACACACCCATATCGGTCGTTGTCGTGATCTTTGGGGGAGGCTTGTGTCCAGCAGTGGACTTCATTTGGCCGAAAATGAAAAAAAATGATGAAAAAAAATCTTAGCTTCCCAAATATGGTAATCGAACAAAACCAATCGCGATTTGACTATTTGACAGGTAACGCTGAAGGTCGCAGACGCAAATATTCTATGTGTAAATAGTATAGGTACCTGCTTAATACTTACGTCATTTACGCTAATTCATTAGTACAATGCTCCTCGTCTAAGTAATCATTAAGTATTACATGTTATGGATATTGTGAATTACAATTCATATTTTCTCAATATAGCATCTTACTTTAAGGCCCGTATTCGATAATCATAACTCAACTAGAACTTGAGTCGAGATTGCATCAATTGAAAGTAATTGATATTGTATTGTATAATATGTATTGTTTTTGCAATTCCGATTTTAATAAAGAAAAGTGTGTGTGTCAGCTCCAACGCACGACTCCGTAAGTACAATTGTCTCAATAATTAATAGGCAGTGAAGGTTAAAATATAAAAAGCACGGAAAGTACGATGAATGATGATGAATTATAACCTGCTGTACGATGTACATTTTTTTATTTTTTTTTATTGATGTCCAGTGGAAATTCTACATGGAACTTCCTTCACCCCGGGGAAGGGCGAAGGGGTGTGCCGGACTTCTACCGGCTAAAACCACTGGAGCGGTCATCTTCGGCACCGAAGGGGGGCTCCAGGTCCTCGTAGGATCACACTAGAGCCGCCCATTGGTGCCACGCCTTTAGGCACATCACGGAGGGGATGACTGTAAAGCGGTCACCCCCTCTAGCGGAGGGAAGGCGACTGTAAAAAGGTCGCCCCCCAGACACTTCTCGGGGAGGATTGTAAAGGATCCCCCCAAGCCTCGCTTTGCGCTGTGCTGCGCACACGGCGGCACGTGGCCACGTGCGCGCCACCGTCTTCCCGCTGTACGCTGTACCTAGTACCTAAACGGCATCCAGGTGTTCGTCGGATTTTCTTCCACCGTCACTTAAACAAGATTTTACCATATTTTATATTTTTGTATTTATTTATTTAATCACTCCACTGCGTGTTAATAATTAATAATAATGATATTAAATATAAATATTTATATATATCAAATGAAATAATATAAAACTTTGACATCAAACGACATTTGACACATACATGACTTTAACACAGAAAAACGTAACGCATTTTAGTTAACGCTTGACAAAATTATACTCCTCATAAATTTTTCATACCGGGGGCCTTATATATAAAGAGTAAACTTCAGTAAACTCCAGTAAATTACTAATTAACGAACGTATTCATACATGCTTGCAGTTACTATGAACTATATTTCCAGATTTCAATATGTAACTACTTCTTTTGAAATTTACTTTTTAACATGGGCGTACCTATCCACGGGGATGACATGGGGAATACATAATATGGGAGAACCCCAGGACTGCCACCAAATAAATGCACATTTCATACCCTATGTCGTAAAATATTATTATATTTTACGACATGCTCTTCAATGAATGGAGAGTTCGCCCTTGGCTCATTGCGGCAAATATACTACACCCGATCTCTTTTGCTTATGGTTCTTAGATCCAATTTTTTTGTTCTTTGCAGAGCTCGACGATCACCACCCGGAGCTCGAACCCAGCGACAAACACTCAGAGACGCACAACGGCGATGGCGCCACCACTGATGGTAAATTGCCGTGGGGGCATGACGAGCCAGACTACCCATACGGTGATTGGAACACGACACACTATACACCACCTGTCATGGGCGTAGCTAGGATTAGATTTCGGGGAGGCTTTCAGAATGATTTGTGTATTAAATTGGGTATTGCCGCTGAAATCACATAGATAGAGACACTTCTATTCGAATTTAGCGACGACGCAATCTAAAAACTGCACTAGTCGCAACATTATTTGTTTCGCCTAGTCCAAGTCGCTTCATGTTGTTTTTTTCTTTATGTTATTTATAATTTCCTATGCGAGCCCAAAATAAAGCTATTTTCTTTTTCTTTCTTTCCATGCCTGAGAGATCGAAGAACACTAAATACACACATATTTTGCATGGAATATATTGAAAACAAATACTACATTGCTCTAATTTTAAGATGCCTTTAAAACCATCGACCTAACAAGTCAATAACCTAATCCCTCATCAACATTGGCCGGGCAGCGCAAAACTTTTTTTTATTTTTTTTTTATTGGTGCCCAGTGGAAATTCTTCATGAACTTCCTTCACCCCGGGGAAGGGCGAAGGGGTATGCCGGACTCCTACCGGCTAAAACCACTGGAGCGGTCATCTTCGGCACCTAAGGGAGGCTCCAGGTCCTCGTATGATCACACTAGAGCCGCCCACTGGTGTCACGCCTATAGGCACATCTCGGAGAGGGTAACTGTAAAGCGGTCACCCCCCCGGGGGGACTGTAAAGGATCCCCCAATGCGTCCCACGGCAGCGCGTGACCACATGCGTGCTACCGTCTTCTCTTGGGTCGCTCGGTGTGGGCACGCAGATTCCCAAATCTACGCACCCGCGAACCCAGAGGTCCCCCGCCTTATAACAATGGCAGGGGGGGTTTCAGGCGTATGG
This sequence comes from Diloba caeruleocephala, assembly GCA_947459985.1. Lineage (NCBI taxonomy): Eukaryota > Metazoa > Arthropoda > Insecta > Lepidoptera > Noctuidae > Diloba > Diloba caeruleocephala. The sequence continues at coordinate 1,295,375 of OX381619.1, forward strand.
GAATTAGGCGGGCAGCGCGGACCTAGCGAAGGACATTTTTCAATTAATTCATTCGAATTCACCTGAATTGAAAATGTTCGTATATTCTTTAGTATGTGCGGTGCTTCGATTCACCAAATGTGTGAAACAGTCAAGAGCATAGGTACACATTATCTACGCTGCACTTCGCTGGGTCTACGTCTGCTGGTTCGGCTGGTAAGATAGACAGACAAAAGAAAGGCCGGACCGGCAGAAATAAATTGAAATATTGTCTGACTCCGTCTTACACCGTATCACAGTCTCCCCTCAAGTTGTGGAGATCAGCTGTCTCAGTGGCAGTCTACTGCTACCAGTCAAGTCGCATAGCTACGCCCGAGTGCTTTGCATGGATAGGTTGTATTGCATGAAGCATGATTATACCGAGTTTCATTTTGTTAATTTTAATAATTACGAGAAACTACCTAAGAGTTGTTCTTTGGCTTTGAACTTTTAGGCATTATTTATTGAGCTCTAGTGTCGTACCGATATGTCATACCACCTTCACCGAATAAAACAATAACGTGTGGGTATTGTTATTTATTTCCAGATGTGAACGGGATCTCCACGAGGTTCGGTGATTCCAGGCCAGTGTCACCCTTTCCTGGGGTAAGTCTTACCTTTATTTTCTTTTTCATTAAGTTGCTGGCCAGAGTGACCAGATGTATAACACCTTATAAAAAACATGATCGAAAACAAAATCCGCTATGTGGATAATGGTAAAAATTACGAATTATGTCAAATAACCACATACTGCGTGCGATCATCGATCCATTTGTTAAAAGTGGTGAAAATAGACTTTTTTCCTGATTGACTGTTTGTTGCACTAGGATCAATTTCCATCTCCAACCCATGTTTAGTTATGGACGACTAACTAGGTACGTATGGTGCCGGCTCAGAATACCACCACCCCATATCCTCCCGTGGGTGTCGTAAAAGTCGACCAAGGGATTAGCCGGAGGATGGGCAGCAGCGTCCTTCGAGTACATTAACAACGCAACTGCGATCGCCAACCCGTCTGTCAAGCGTGGCGATTATGGCAAAACCCCCCAAAGAGCCCACAACACACTCATATCAGTCGTTCTGGTAATCTTTGGGGGAGGCCTGTGTCCAGCAGTGGACTTCATTCGGCCGAAATGATGATGAACTAGGTACGGGTTGACAAGATACTGTTGATGTAAGCGTCTGTTGTTGAACAAGTACCTTGCCCACAGTCCTGGGGGAAGATTACTATTATCACAGTTGGCAGGCGGATTGGCAATCATAATATGACTATGTTGATCTAACCCAGTAGGTACTGGCCAGAAATGGGATTAGAAATACTTACCACGTCACTTTTCCCAGGTGATTCCCGACGTGAACACATACCAGCAGAAGAAGAACTTAGCCCAGGGTATGATGGACTTAGCGCTGCTGTCAGCCAACGCCAACCAGCTGCGATACGTGCTCGAGTCTTCGGCTACACACCCTTATTACTACTCTAGTGTAGTTTTCATCTCACTTAGTATTATTTTTCAAGTAAGTAAATTTTAATGCCACTGCTTTTTTATACCACTCTGGTGGCAAATAAGGTTACAGCCCGCCTGATGGTAAGCGATCACGGTAACTTATGGGACGCTTGCAACACCAGAGGTCTCTATAGCGCGTCGCCGACCCAGTGAAAATCTTTTCATGTCCTTTTTGAAGAGCCCCATGCTGTATTCTCTTGGGAAAGTCTCGGTAGGGACCTGATTCCACAATCTGAGCGTGCGCGGGAGGAAGTTCTTTTGGAACCGTAAATTATGAAATCATTTTGGCTCTAGGGCATGTGGATGAGGGCGCGCAGATTGGGGAGTCTGCGTGCTCACACCGAGTGACCCCCGGGAAGAAGGTGGCGCGCACGTGGTCACGTTTCGCCGTGTGCGTAGTACAGCGCACAGCGAGGCTTGGGGGGATCCTTTACAATCCTCCCCGAGAAGTGCCTGGGGGGGCGACCTTTTTACAGTCGCCTTCCCTCCGCTAGAGGGGGTGACCGCTTTACAGTCATCCCCTCCGTGATGTGCCTAAAGGCGTGGCACCAATGGGCGGCTCTAGTGTGATCTTACGAGGACCTGGAGCCCCCCTTCGGTGCCGAAGATGACCGCTCGTCGCCCTTCCCCGGGGTGAAGGAAGTTCTGTTGTACAAGCGGTAGAACACACATAGGGAGGCAGTCTCTCCTCACACTTAAAGGTTACAACCTTTAGGCTGCTTTTCAGTACTTCACTTATCCCACCCGGCTGGCTGGAATGTCTGGCATGATGTCTGTGACCACGGAAGAAACTAGATCTTCGCCGTACTTATTATGTTAAATACCTAAATTACATAGCAATTGCAGCTGCAAACGTAAAATCGTTAATCAACTTTTTTTATGTGCTGTCTCTTACCGTCTTTCATTCTGAGTGACAAGTACCGAAAGTCCACTTCCCATCTTTCCTCTAAAATAAAGCATCGAAGCATCGTGGACAGTAAGGCTGCAGTCATTCATCATCATTGCATCTGCAGCAAGTCCGCTGCTGGATACAGGCCTCCCCCAAAGATCACCTGGGTGCGTTGTTTGCAAATAGGTTTGCCATAATCGCCACACTTGGCAGGCCGGTTGGCGATCGCAGTATAGTTGTTAATGTATTCGAAGGACGCTGCTGCCCATCCTCCGGGTAATGCCATAGTCACCCTTTACGACACCCACGGGATGAGATGGGTTGGTGCTATTCTTAGCCGGCACCACACGGAGCTGCAGTGAAAGCTTATAATTAGATAACCAGTATGCTTGTTCGATCTGCTCCTGTGCCTAAAATCGCTAACATGACCATTCCCAATGACGCCCCCACAGATTCTTTGGTGCCCAATGGAAATTCTTCATGAACTTCCTTCGCCCCGGGGAAGGGCGAAGGGGTATGCCGGACTCCTACCGGCTAAAACCACTGGGGCGGTCATCTTCGGCACCTAAGGGAGGCTCCAGGACCTCGTATGATCACACTAGAGCCGCCCACTGGTGCCACGCCTATAAGTACATCTCGGAGAGGGTGACTGTAAAGCGGTCACCCCCCCGGGGGGATTGTAAAGGATCCCCCAAAGCGTCCCACGGCAGCGCGTGACCACATGCGTGCTACCATCTTCTCTTGGGTCGCTTGGTGTGAGCATACAGATTCCCCAGTCTACGCACCCGCAAACCCAGAGGTCCCTCGCCTTAGAGCTACGGCAGGGGGGTTTTAGGCGTATGGGAATTAGGCGCCAGGGCGATTGTTACCCCGGCGCCGTCTCCTCGTTCTTCGAGTGAAATCGGCCCTCTCCCGATCCCGCTCTGCGGTCTCCTTCTAGAGCATGACGCTCTCACAGAAGGAGACCACTGCATTCCAGTTTTCATCCCACAGATCCTGGTCGGCGTCGGGCTGATCATGAACAGCCGCTACGATGTCAACGACCACAAAGAAAGATGCAAAGCAGACAAGATCAACAACATGACCGTATTGGGCATCTTCCTCATTACCATCGTCAACGTCTTCATCACCTCGTTCAGCGTCGCCACGCAGACGGGGACCATCGCAACGGTGCAGCAAGCAGGATAAGATAATAGAACTTACTATTGTAGATATTAATAACGAAAGCTAGTATTTTTAAGAAGGCAAACCCGCGTCTATAATGTCGTGACGTTCGTTTCCGAACGTTATGACAAGCCGTCATATAAATAATAAATAGGAAACGGGAATTAACGCGCAATTACCTTTGAAAATCGGCGCCAGATACACACAAATCTTGGTAAGGTTGACTGGTATAGAATGCCTCATGGCATTAAGTCCGCCTTGTGTATATAATGTAGTTATATAAAAGGTTAAATAAATCTACCTCACAAACGGAGTGCTCTCGCTGCATCAGTCTGCTTGTGACCACGATTGGTGTAACCTGGAAGCTTACCATGAGCTCGTAATACGAGTCAATTGAAGACCTTATCTGAGTAGTTATTTCAAGAAATATTTTTCCAGTATGGGCTGATCTCGGATTGTACGTAAAACCTTTACAATACGAGGTCAGCTTATACTGGCAATATATAGCTTGATTTGTAGCCGTGTATACATATAGTCAGTTGAGGTCTTCAATTGACGGTCTAAACGTCTAGCTTTTCAAAGGTAATTTCGCGTTGATCCCCGTTACATATTTAAATTTAATTTGTACCTATTGTCTCAAATAGTTAATTAATCAAAAGTGTCAGACTTAATCGTATTCGTTGAAGAGACTGCGTCTGCAGTTCTGTGAGTACTTACTAGAGCTCTGTAGTCAACTACAATCATATCTTCGTCACGTTCGCATGTCATATAAATTTGACCAAACTGTTACCTGCACTTCTAGTATTAATTTTAAAGATATTGCGGTGCCAAGTTACATGTAACTTCGCTCCGAAAAATGTTTAAGGTGCTCTCAACTTTGTTGTTCATGTTTTTTTTATATGACTACGGAAATCTTCTCTAAGTGGGATACTATACGCACTTAGTTATCAATACTCATTTATTCATAGTTAGGACAATCTGGACTACAGGTCTTCTTAAACAACGGTTTTAATGAAGCTGCCCTTTTTTTATTGGGCCCAGTGGAAAAGGGCATTCCGGACTCCTACCGGCTAAAACCACTGGGGCGGTCATCTTCGGCACCTAAGGGGGGCCATAGGTCCTCGTATGATCACACTAGAGCTCAATGAAGCTGCCCTAGCTGATTGCTATAAATCTTGCTCCTTTATAATAACAAGATTTTTTTAGGGTGCCAAGCCACTCATTCATTTTGTTTGTCCAAGATTTGATAAAAGTTCTTTAGAGAACTGCTTCATGTCACTCATCCAATATCTTTGTTCAAGATGTGAGGTTTACAATTCTAAACGCATTATTTTATTTTCATATCTAAATTCTTCTTTAAATTGAAATGACAATTTTTCCTGATCAAATAAAAACAGCTACAGAATTTAATGAAAAATTGGACAAAGAAATTAAATGAATAGCTTAGGATCCATTCTCATAATTAAATTGACTCATTCCTCTTTGAGATTCCTTGTTATAACGGAGTGAGATGATGTGCCATTGCTCAGCCTGACTAACAGTTGATAGATAATAATCAATAGATAAAAAATGATATAGGAAAACTCTGAAGTTAAAATTATGTTCGCCTATAAGCAGTAGGTAATCAACAACGTATTCATCACCATATTCAGTGTTACCAACCAGTGTCACACTGGGATATTTTAACATTTAACAATAGGAAGTCATTCTTGGCGATTTTTACACTATATTAAATTAAATAAGGTGCAGAAATCTACACCCATTGATAGCCACGAGCTAACGTAATTCACTTGGATATCGACAGATGGCGCTGAACTAAAAATAAAATATCGCTAAAGACCGATGCAGTTTAAAGTTCCTACCTATAGCCACTATCGCTAAAACTCAATCTGTGTAATCACTAACGGCCGAAATTAATAATCAATCGTCCAAAATCTTCAGATTTAAGATTTTGAAATTCATCCGTTGTTGTGTTACGATTACATTTAACACAAAAAATAGACCTATCCGTAATGCGAAATCAAAAGATTTTGGATTAGATCGATTATCAATTTCGGCCGTTAATCAGCCACTCTACTTCCAGTTCCTAAAGTGTTTAGTTATATATATGCTTTATGGTGTACCGCTGAAATATTTCCGACACAATGTTATATTATTTGCGAAGTAAATTGAATTGTATGTGAAATTCATGTCTGTAAACGCACCCACGACACAGGAAAATCCTAGAGTGGGGCAACGTTTTTATAAAAAAAAAAGAATATAATCTATTACAATGGAGTGCGTAAAATCTGCGTGTTGAGTGTTTTGCCTGTTCCATCTTACTTAAACAGTAGCAACTATTGAGTTTCGCATATGTCGAAGTATGTATATAACAAGATGTTAATCGGTACTTCTGTACCTTGCTTATTTTCTGGTGATTTCTTATCTCAATGTCTATTTAGTTAATCATAATCCTGATCTTATTCAAAAGACTGAATATTTTAATCATCACCATATATTATTTTGTATATATACCATATATTATTTTGTATATATACCATATATTATTTTGTACATAGTTTTTAATATAAATGTAAGATTACTATATATGGTACTATATGAGTACTATGTTGTTCACACCGAGCTTATAATAAATAGTTTAAAATATTACCATACCATTATAATTTAGTGATATTATTTTTATAAAGCCTCTACAAGCGAGAATAGTTACCAGCATTTATAGGCTATTTATTTAGGTTAGTTCCTCGTACGTAGAATATGGAGATATTATTTATAATTTGTTTATTTTTATATGAAATAAATATTACTTAAGTTACATAATACTGGTGTATTATTTATCGAGATCGTGTCCGGGACATTTAAACTATGTACGGTCACGAATTTATTATCGAACCCATTTCCTAGATTTGTTCTAAGAACACTCGTACATGGATCACACTAAAAAGGTTTCAAAATTGGCCAGTAAGAAAAGCTACTGAAAAGTTTTTTATTTAAATTTCGAATATAGAACTCATTGGGAAGCTATTAGCTATTCACATGTCATTTATTTTTACAAGTTGGCGGTAATTTAAAGTGTGTGTCATGCGTCGAAACGAATTTGACTAGAAAATAAATTCGCTCCATGATTTATTACGACTTTCGTTACAGTCTTAAATCAACAACTATGTTATGATAGACTTCGATTGGCATTTCATGATGAAGCTTCATCTCATGCCACTTTTTATAACTGGTTTAAACGTGGTCGAAGCTATCTCACTGATCCTTTGCGCGAAGGAAGGAAGTCCTACGGCCATTACTGAAAATAACATGAGTGCTGTGCGGCTAATGATGGAAGCTGATATAATAGTGGCATATCAATGGATCCGGCAAAGTTCAAGCATTGGTATGAGTCAAGTGCAAAAAATCTTACACGAGCATTTAGGCGTCAGAAAGCTTTGCACCATCTGGTCTTCTGATACCTCATAATTTGAGGGAAGATCACGCCGTCGTTTCGATTAGTGCCGCGAAATGATTGAAAAGTATTACGGCGGTGACTCGAATGCTGTTTGACATCGTCACAGGTCATAAAAGCTGGATATATTGTTGTGAGCCTGAAACCACAAGACAATCTGCCCAATGGATAATTCCTCGAAAATTTGTCCGTGTGGTGTCTGGATTTAGAATATAGCACCACTCCATCTCCTCCCGTGGATGTCGTAAAAGGCGACTAAGGGGATCTAAACCAGAGGGATGTGCAGCAGGTCCTTCTGTGAAACGGTAGCCATACTGTGCTCACCAACCCCCCTGTCAAGCGTGGTGAGTATCGGCAAATTCCCCTCCAGATCACGACACATTTGTGGGAATACACGGGGGAAGTTTTTGAACTGCTGTGGACGTCCTTCGGTTGATATAACGATGACGACATTCATGGCTATGCAGATGACAGTAGGTACTGGCGAGGCACTTTACCCGTGGCAAGCTAATCTCTGGCGTCAATATAAATCGAGATTTAGATCAAGTTTCAGAACCCCAAAAAGACAAGTCTCCGCGTTCACTGCAAAGCATATGTTCACAAAATCTTACGGATTTACAGTAGTACAAAATTTTCCGAAATATCGTCTCTCTCGTAATGAAAAAATACCTCAAATTATTTGTGAATAATTACTTTACTCAATGATAAGTCTTAATTCTATTAAAAACTAAAATGTTTTCAAGAAATACTATTTTTGTTGAGATTTTCACAGTACAATTTTCTTATCTTAAAATTTTGCTGAACATATATTGTTTTTTGGTAGGTACTGACCCAAGCTCTCACCCCCTGTAGCATGTCGTGCTATTTACTGGACATCCTGTATATTCTTTGCCTCGCGCATTCCAATCGGCTCGATTGCTCGACGTTGCATCTCATGTATCTTCTACCGTATATATAATGGAGAGTGTTCCGAAGAAGTGTATAACTTGCTTAATTTCCACTATCGCACAATGCCTCAAGTCTTGTTTCATCATTACCTATAATATACCTATAGATGGCTGGTGGTCTGACCACTGTACGATTAACTTTGTCACATTTACTTATTTATTTGTGGAACTACCAGCGAGCTCTCGTACAGCTTTGTTATCTTGCCACAGTTATGTTCGCCAAAGGGCAGATATAGACTGAGTTATCTCGTACCGTAGTTCCCTGCTACCACGAGGGTACGAGCATTTAACATCTTCCCGCTGCCACTAATATGTACGATGTGCCTGCCCTTCCCCGGAAAATTACGGGCAGCTGCGTCTACAGAGTACGGAGCCTGCTCTATGGCGCAACCCCGTCTTATTAGGGTAAATGAAGACGATATGCCATGTGAGGCTGCGATTGAATGCCAATATTGTGCACATAGCATATGAAAGGCAAATGTAAATCACATAATGATATGAACATTTGCCCTAACAAATTCAAGGTGTTAAAATAAAACAAGAAATCAGAATCCAAAATGTATTGAATACAAAACAATCTAATAAAATTGTCAGATGGCAATTTCAAAATATTCTATTTTAATAATAGTTAATAGTAAGAGGAAACATTGCCTGTCTGTCGCAGTCGCGAGGCGGCCGATCGTATCCCTATATATTACATGAGAACTGCGCACGCCGGTAGGGGCTCATCACAAATAAACTAACCTAAATTACATACACATATAAAATACGCAGAGTCGAGTAACCACTCTTTATACCTACACGTCACATATCTGCTATTTCTGCAAGTTACTCAACCCGAGCGATCGCCCGATTTTATAATTGTAATACTATAATCAATTTCTATTACATTTAAACGTAGTACAAACTTACATTGCCATCGTGACGCGCGTCGGCGTAGCGTCATCCGTATTGCTGGCGTTTTATAACACATCTTTCAGTTTTGTGACAATTCGTAGCTAGAGATGAGGAGCGACGCATTCATATTTGTTACACTACTGCGCAAGATCAGGTTTTATAATAGTCATTTGATTTTTTCAACTAGTTCTCTCTTTGCTACATGATATTATATATCGCAAGCAGTAGCGCCTTAACCCTGTCTCCTCATTCAAATACCGCGTGATGTTATTCCAATGTATATAAAACTGCGTCCCAAAATAAATATCGGAAAAAATTGATTAAAACAATATTTAAAAAATTCTATACATAGGAACATAAGTGTTGTGAAAAAAGAACAAAATTGCTTCCTATAAAGTCCCCCTAGTATTAAGCTTTGAAATAATATTGATACAGTGATTTATGAATCACAGTTCATTTAGTTTCTACTACAAATATTATCGTGAAGACTTAGAATATACCTCGCGGAGTAGTTGTTCCTACTGAGTACAGATCCTGACCGCGAGTGCTGCATGTGAAGTCGAGCCGCCTTTATGCTACATACATATCGATAGTTTTAAAATTGAATTAGGTATGATTAAATTAAAACATCTTTAATTACACCGCGACACATTAGCACGATCGTATCGTTTAGATGTTAATTCTAGATGACTAAACATTTAGTTTATAATAAGTAAACATTACAATGACACGGGCACTCGACTCATGTAATTTCTGCTTTCATTTAAAGCAAACACTAAACGAACGGTGTTTCCGTTTTATTTTGAAATAATTTGGATTAAATCTAGTGGAGTAAAACAACTTTACGCCTCCCGTAACGGACCAATGGATCCATCTATACCTATTCTAATTACTTTGGAAGGGTATTTTAGATAGGGTGAACTACATATTAAATGTCTGCGTTATGTTAACGAGTCCCGAGTCTGTGTTTCGCAACAAGATGATTTATTATCTATCTCTATCTATAGTAATGTCTTAGATTTTCGCGATTATTACACATTATAATGAAACACTTTTAAACGGATTCTATCGCGTATATTTTGATTTTTGATTTTCCTGACGTTTCGAATACTTTGCAGCATTCGTGGTCGCATCATCCTGCGACCACGAATGCTGCAAAGTACGCGATAGAATCCGTTTAAAAGTGTTTCATTATATCTCTATCTATTTTAACTATATGTGAAGATGGAGAATGTAATTGTTTTTAAATCGAGATACCATTGTAATAAATAAATAAAAATGAAATGGAACACGGATAAGCAGTAAATCCAATAAATGCGAAGTGACGTTCGGATGACGAAATTTTGTGATTCGATATCATCCGATTAAAATTAAAGGAGTGTATAGACCACGGAGTAGTAAGTAATTGGAATGCCAAATACGCAAATTTCACCATAGAATCAAACTCATCGAATATGTGATTTGAGAGGTGATTGTCATTGGTATTGCAAGATAGAATTCCAAAACAACAACAGACAAATTTTCGAGATTGTAAGAGGACGTTTATAAGACATGATATTGTTCCATTTGATTACTTATTACTGCTCCGTGGTAGAGATACAAGTGCAGAGCGATCGGAATGATATTAGCATCTTCTAGTCGCGAAACAGGCTCGTGAGGCGGTGCGGAGCTCTAGATGGCGTCGATGTCGACGTCGACGTCGTCGTCGTCCTGCGGCTTGTGGCGCGCGGGCGCGGCAGCCACGGCCTTGATGGGCGTCGCCTTCGCGCGGTCGTCGTACTCGATCTGGGGAAGCACGCTCACGGATTAATGCTCTCAAGTCTATTGTGTCATGTTACGCTGGTTGACATAGCTGTGACTTTTTGATGGCAAGCTAATTATTAATTTTCCAGTTGGAAGAGCCAGCAGCGTTACGTACGTCACGTGAAAGAAAAATTTTCATCAAACATTAAGTGGGAGTGGGAGTGGGGAAAACCAGCATTGGACTGTGATAGCATTGTCTCAATTGCCTGGGATGTGCTTCGCTAATAATATTTTTAGACAGTTGGATATGTTTATAGGGTTTTACGAAATAAATAATAGATTAAGATAGTATAAAACGGATGACACAGGTATTTTAGGTACCTACGTATCCATCATATCAGCCAAAGGACGTTTACTGCTGAATATAGCCGTTTCCAGAGGTTTCCAGAATTGTGTCATCACTTTGGGGGATTTGGCGGTCCTCAGTACGCTGGGCAGGCTCACCTCGATGTCCTCCTCGGAGTCGTCGCCGTCGCTGGAGTCCTCCTCCGCGTGCTGCAGCCACTCCAGGAAGGGCGCGGCGCGGCGCCGCACGTCGGCCAGCAGCTCCTTGCTGGCGTACTTGCGCGACGGCTTGGCGGCCCACTCCAGGATGGCCTTCTCCTCCACGATGTCCTCGTCGTACAGCAGCTTGAGCATGGCGGGCACGCGCGGCAGCAGCGCGGCGTGGTGCGCGCACAGCGCCGTGAGCGCGTGCAGCACGCTGCGCTGCGCCCGGGGGTCGGCCCGGCCGCAGCGCAGCAGCAGCGCGCGGTGGCGCCGCACGTCGGCCGCCAGCGACGCGGGCCGCACCAGCACCTCCAGCAGCACCAGCGGCGCCTTGGCCTTCACGTCCAGGCGCTCGGCCTCGTGCAGGATCTCGGCGATGGCCTTGGGCGTGTCCACGTCGCTGGTGGCGGCACGCTGCTTCAGGTAGTCGTAGAACAGGTCCATGCGCTGCTTCTCGTTCTTCTCGCTGTCCTCCGACACCGTCATGCACTTGGCGCCCTCCGTCAGATCTGCGAGTCACAATATGCTATGTGGGAAGCGTACAAACCAGGCGTAGTCTACTTCACGACCATTCAATTTAACAGGGTTTTGACTAAAGAGCCAAAACCCAAAACCCTGCCTGCTGGGCCCTACATGCAGTATATCTACCGGATTATATAGTGTAAATATAAAATTAGTCCAGTTTATTAAAGGCATACAATACCGCGTTTTTACATTACAGACGTATAGAGCTCAAATTTTATTAAAAAATATGTACTAATTCATTTACTTATGTTTACCCCCAAACCTAACAATCAATATAACTCTAAAAACGAAAAAAAACCGCAAGACAGACATGCAAATTTCTGCATTACACAACGTAGTTGTAAAAATTTAAAAATGCTCTACTAAAGTATATGCTCACGGTTCAGATTACGTCCATTTAATTTATCATAACCATCTGAATACGAAAAAATATTATCAAACATTTTACTGACAAATCTTGAGCTATTCAATACTGCACCAACCGTGCCGACCAATAATAGTTACATCGACGTTCAACCGCATATAGTTCAAATAAACAATAGCGGGCATGCTAGGAAGGTAACCAATATGACAGTGTTTACCCTGCATGCGCGCGCGCACGGCCGCTTCGCTGACGTCTACGGTCCAGCAGCCGTCATCATCATCATCATCCGCAGCCTTATCCTTCTCCTTGTCCTTTTTGCTGCTCTTGGGATTGGGCGTCGTGGGGGTTACGGGAGCTTCGCCCTCCTGTGTTTTACAAATTTATTTTGTTAAGATTACAAATAGATGTAATAAGAAGGATAATTCAACATGTACTAACATTTTTAGCGTCGTCGTGTCCATCATGGTTGCCATTAGCACCGCCTCCGGGTCCAGAGCGCTTGGAGCGCTTACCACGGTTGCCCTCCGTCAGCGACGAGCCCTGGTACACAACCATATTGTATTAGGTGGACTATGAACGATAACTATATAAATAACAGAAAAGTTGCAATGGAGCATTGAACGGGTGCAGCGGCAGTCGAGACTGGCCACAGCCTGTAGTTTTAGCAATTCAATTGAAATTGTACTAGTTTGTTCTTAATTCTCACATTAATTGTACGAATCAAGTATGTAATTCTTATTAATAAAAAAATGAATTTATGGATTTCCGTCTTTTTTCTGTAGGACTAAGAAATTGTAACATTGTGTTCAAAAACTATTAATGAATAGCATAAAATGGCGATTGTTAAGAGACTAAATACTCTGCAACGTACGAGAGGAGCTGACTTTGTAGCTTGCAGTAGAAGTTGGGGCCATACGTATTTTATACCATCAAAATCTACTCATTAGAATTGTGAGGCTAGGTAGAGCTAAGGTCTAGCGCGAGCGTTTTAACTTGTTGCAAGGGATTACAGATATAGCAATACTAATAACAAGCGGTTGGGTCTAAGTTCTTTAAGTCCCACCGTAAAGGTAGACCAAAAAAGTTCTCCGATCACACTCTCGACCTCATGGCAGAAAGACGCGCCATGACGCTGCAGTCCTCCGGTGATGCTGAAGCATACCGACTGCTCAATAGACGGATATGGAAGTCCTTGCGTCACGATATCCGCACCTTTAACACCAACGGTGTTAAAGAGGCGATTGAGCGGAGCCAAGCCTCCAAAGTGTTCGCAAGAGACAAGTCTATTGGGCAAAGTCGTATTATGAAGCTGAAGACCGAGGACGGCAGTGTAGCGTCGACTAAGCCAGAGGTTTTGAGAGAGATTGAGAAGTTCTACCGGCAGTTATACACCTCGGTAACTATACCTACCATTGGCTCTGACAAAGACCCGCGAGCCAAACTAACCCGACACTATACCGAGGATATCCCGGACATCAGCCTGTACGAGATTAGGATGGCCTTGAAACAGCTTAAAAATAACAAGGCGCCGGGTGGGGACGGAATTACGACAGAGCTTCTGAAAGCGGGTGGCACACCGGTACTTAAAGTCCTTCAGAAGCTATTCAATTCCGTCTTACTCGAGGGCACAACGCCGGAAGCGTGGAACAGAGGTGAGGTGGTGCTCTTCTTCAAAAAGGGTGATAACACCCTATTGAAGAATTACAGACCCATCTCACTTCTGAGCCATGTTTATAAGCTGTTTTCAAGGGTCATCACGAATCGTCTCGAGCGCAGGTTTGATGACTTCCAGCCTCCCGAACAAGCCGGTTTCCGAAAAGGTTTCAGTACCATAGACCACATCCATACGCTGCGGCAGGTTATACAGAAGACCGAGGAGTATAATCTGCCACTATGCTTGGCGTTTGTGGACTATGAGAAAGCCTTCGATTCGATCGAAACCTGGGCAGTGCTGCAATCTCTGCAGCGGTGCCACATTGACTATCGGTACATTGAAGTGTTGAAGTGCTTATACAGAAACGCCACCATGTCGGTCCGAGTACATGAACAGAGCACGGGGGCAATTCCATTGCAGAGAGGTGTGAGACAGGGGGACGTAATTTCCCCGAAACTGTTCACCGCTGCAATGGAGGATGCCTTCAAGTTGCTGGAGTGGAAAGGATTCGGCATTAACATCAATGGCGAGTATATCACTCACCTTCGATTTGCCGACGATATCGTAGTCATGGCAGAATCGCTGCAAGAGCTCAGCACAATGCTCGATGATCTCAACAGGGTTTCCCAACAGGTGGGCCTTAAAATGAACATGGGCAAGACGAAAGTCATGTCAAATGCCCATGTCGTGCCCATCCCAATATCCGTTGGGAGCTCTGTTCTCGAAGTTGTTGACGAGTATGTCTACCTGGGACAAACTGTCCAGTTAGGTAGGTCCAACTTCGAGAAAGAGGTCAATCGTCGAATCCGACTCGGCTGGGCAGCGTTCGGGAAACTTCGCAACGTCTTTTCGTCAACAATACCGCAATGCCTAAAGACGAAAGTCTTTAACCAGTGTGTGTTACCAGTGATGACATATGGAACAGAGACGTGGTCACTCACAATGGGCCTCATAAGAAAGCTCAAGGTCACTCAGCGAGCTATGGAGAGAGCTATGCTTGGTATTTCTCTACGAGATCGAATCAGAAATGAGGAGATCCGTAGAAGAACTAAAGTTATCGACATAGCTGCAAGGATTAGTAAGCTGAAGTGGCAATGGGCAGGGCACATTGCTCGTAGAACTGATGGCCGTTGGGGCAAAAAGGTTCTCGAATGGAGACCGCGCACCGGAAAACGCAGCGTGGGACGACCTCCAACGAGGTGGACAGACGACCTGGTGAAGGTCGCTGGGAGTCGTTGGATGAGAGCGGCATGTGACCGCTCGTTGTGGAGATCTAAGGGGGAGGCCTTTGTTCAGCAGTGGACGACCTGTGGCTGATATGATGAATAACAAGCAATTTATATTGCAAGGATACTCAGCAAAAATATGCTAAATCGACCGACATTTGGTTTCTTACGAGAAAATTAAGTTTCCTTAACATTACACAAGGTTAAAAAAAAATTTAGAACAAATCAGTTTTTTGATTACGATTTCCCGAACCAATAAAATGCAAAAATATTTGCAGGTTCGACACTCTTAGGGACAGTCGAAATGTGAATCTTCCTCGTGAAGATTTCTCACTACTTCGTGACCGATTACTTCGGGCGATCCCTCCCGCGTGGAGAGAGTGGTATGTCCAGCAGTGTACGTACCTGCTGGTATACCTGCATGCTGGGGTCGAGCGCCGGCGGGTTCTTCAGGATGAAGGTGTTGAGCTTGTGGTTGAACTCCAGCTGGCCGTGGTATCCGCACGCCTTGCACCCCTGCGAGATCGTGTTACGCTTCGTGGACACGATCAGCTCCGTCTCGGGGTTGTCGCATTCCGGACATAACACGAACTTGCGGATGAACCTGGTTCCATAGTAAAAATATAACCACAGTTACGGACTGGAGTGGTGATAATGTTCACAGTGTTATACTAAACTAGGTAGAAAGATTAAAGGATGAAGATTTTTTTTAGAGCACTGATCGAGACTGTTTATACCAGTCCTGCTTCACACGTCAATGATGATACCTTGCTTCGATTTATTTGCAATTTTACATGAATATATTATACAATATGTAACAAAAACCTTGTTCAATCCATGAAGACGACATTCAGTATCGATATGTGATCATGTCGTTTCATCATTTCATCATCTATGGGCCGAATTGCTGGACACAAGACCCAAAGATCACCACAACGACCTATATAGGTGTGTTGTTCATTGGGGGGTTTGACCATAATCACCACGCTGGACAGGCGCGTTGGCGATTGCAGTTGTGTTGTTAATGTACTCGAAGGACGCTGCTGCCCATCCTTAAGCTAATCCCATAGTCGCCTTTTACTACACCATACGGCAGATCATGTTTATGTAATCCTATTTTGAAATTAAGCCTCTTGAAAAAAATGGGTTTCTAATAGAACGGCCAGAAAGGTGTGTGTTATTTTAAGTAATGATACTATATAAAATGACAAAATATGTGTGCCACATATGTGACTTAGCCCAATTTGACCAATTACGTCACATGGCCGTGTTTGTACACAAGCTGATTAAAATTTAGGCCATTTTATTCGGATATAGTACATATTTTGTCATTTTATATAGTATCATTACTTAAAATAACACACTCCTTTAGGGTCGGATGGGGTTTAAGCTACATATTGTATATGTTATGATTTGAATATACATTACACAGTTAATTTGATGTATATTACAAGTAAAGTCCAATTGATTACCTCTCATCATGAGCTATTATTGTTACATGATCCAGTAAAAAAAACAAAATGGGTGAATTAATTATTAGTAAACTACTATACACACGCTATTGACGTTAACGCTTCATTGGGCTTTTGAGGGTAAGAAGCAGCATCTCTGTAGCTTGCTGCCATACTAGTAGTCCAAGGGGAGGACTATTCAGTAGGACATTAGTGGCACTTGTAGAAATGTATGATTATGAAGGTATGTATTCACCCGTCCAGCAGGTCCTGCAGCTTAGCGGAGTCATGGCTTCCGTTCACGATGAACCGCTCGTTCTTATAATCGAACTGCGTCTGAGCGCCCAGCTCACAACCGAAGTATTTCGTAGGATCTGCAATTGTATTATATCGAGATTGTACAATCTGAGGGCCAATAAGTGTTCAAAATATAGTTCTGATCTAGTCTCAGTGTCGTAAATGTCACAAATGATATGCTCCCAACTTACAAATAACGTCAAACGAAACACTTTTATTGTGATGTGATTGAAAATGTATCGAAAGTTGATCGACGTCAAAACGGTATTCTGCTAACATTTTGAACTGTCACAGGTACTAAGATAGTCATAAAATAAACGTCAAAATTGAGATTTAAACGAGACGAGGTTGAGATTATACTGGATCGATTAAAAAAACTATTTACGACACGAAGGGAACCCCTTTCAAAAATTCCGACAGGGATTATGGGAATGCCCGCAAAATACTACTAATATACTACTACAAAAAAAACTACATTCCTCACCAGCCAGTGATCAATAAAGATTCACTGACTAACAAGTTACGAGTTGTATTTGATGCGTCAAACAAGTCGAACTCACATAAGCGTAAACGACAGTATGTTTACAGACACGTTGACGTAATTAATATAAAATAGTATTTATAGCGGTCATAGAGAAAATGACCCGGTTTATAAAAAAACCTATACAATATAACATTAAATATCTATCGATTCACATTACATAAGTATAGTTAAATTTTGACTTAAATCTTGAACAATTCAAAGGTTGTTTACAAAATCATTACCATGTTATTTTGTTTACCTGGGGCGGTGAAGAACATGCAATTAAACAAAAATTGCATTGTTAACCAACTTGCTGCCCAAAGATCAATACCAAAAAAAAACATCACCCTACTCAAAACAAATAGATTTCTCCATAAATACATACGTATCCACTAGTAATAAGATATTAATAACGAAACCACATTAGATACAGATTTAAATAACACTGTTTGGAAGCAAATTAGCTTACATACCTATTTAGTTAGTTTCATATCTTTAATAATTATGTTAATAATACTGTTACTTATTATGTGTTATGGTCCAAAGATGGTGAAATACATCGGAACAGCAGTCCAGAGCCACAATCGTCATTCGAGCAGAACTAACGCCGAACAACCGTCTTCACAACGTGCCACTAATCAACATACCAGACCACTACCACGAACTATTGCAAAGAGCAATATCGACACCCAACCAATCCAACATTCGACGCAGCATCCAGGGAGAACTTCAACCAACAAATCGCCTGTCAGGATCAGCAAGACAAATGAATTATACCAACTGGAGCCCATTCCTGAGAGGCGCCAAAATGTTCAACCATGAACATCTGTGCCATGGCACAAATAAACAACCACGACCCAAAATCACAATTACAACTAACCTACTAGAATACTTGCTGCAACGGCATATATTATATTTATAAAATATTAGGTTTTCCGTGGTTCTGCGTCAGCATACCAACTGTGATTCTGCAACACCGCAGCGTCGGCACAATACATGGACGGCACACTAGTAAATAAGCGTAGATGTGTACATAGTTTAAGATTAATATATAAGATGTTATTAATGTTAAATAAATCAGTCATTACGTTGAATCCGACTTTGACTCATTACCCGTCCAACCACCTCTCACTGCGGCCAAGACACCTTTAGCCGTCCGTACGATCGGTCTTGTGAGCCTGCTTGACCGGCAGTGAAAAAACCATTTCCACACACCCAGATCCCGCCCACCTTCCGCCTGTTACCTTAGGTCTCCTGGTAACAGGTTTCCCTGCCTTCAAGCTACAAGATAGTAGGGCTAGGGACTTAGGGACTGTAGGGTAAAACTAGGGATTTAGGGTGTGGTAGCAAGTCAGATAGGGAGTATTAGTTTTAATTACGTACGGGACGTTGGTTAATATGCGTTGGGCCCTCGCCCGTACAACGACGTTGCCCGACATATATCTTTGTAGATTTTTTCTTTTTAGAGAAATATTTTATGAATATGTAAAGATTGAATAATCTGAACACATTACAACGTTGCCTTATACTTGAAATTGGCGAAATTGTGGATGATACTCTACAGGAGCCATAATCTAATCTAAAATCGAAACTATTAAGACATCATCTAGATAAGCGCAGTTAATTAACCTGTTTATTGAAGCTGGTTAAAAAAACGACTCAATCAAATGTAATGAAATGTATATGGAACCAACTCGAAAGTATCTTGCACCAGTTAAAAAAAGAATTGCTCAAATCGGTCCACAAATCTCGGAGTAATCGGTGAACATACATTTCTTTTTAAAACGCATCAAATTGAGATCCTCCTCTTTTTTGAAGTCGGTAATTAGGCAAGTACAAACAAACCAAATTTCGCCTGTCCGTCGTATGGCATCGTGTCTGGTGCTGTAGAAGAGGTAAGTGAGTGACAAAGACTTACAGTCATTTATCTATACAAATAAATAAAATTGAAGTGTCTGTTTGTAATATCAAAATAACATCTTTTTACTAAATGCATATGAAAGTATATACGGTACCTATAACAAAAAAACAATTTTTAATTTTTTTGTCTGTCTGTTTGTTCTGGGTAATCTCCGAAACGGCTGGACCGATTTTGACGGGACTTTCACTGGCAGATAGCTGACGTTATAAGGAATAACTTAGGCTACTTTGATTCTAGAAAAATAATTAGGGTTCCGCGCGAAAACAATAAAACCCTTGAAATCCAACATATATATATTCTATGTCAAGTGTCTATGTCGAAGTACTCTAAATTTCTTTTAAATTAAACGCGGGTGAAACCGCCGGTGCCAGCTAGTATTCATTATAATAAACTCACAAGTGGCAGGTCTGCCAAGCGCCTTGGCCACCTCAGGCATGTTGACAATGACAGTTTTGATGCCGTTGCCCTTGCCTTCGACCTTGGCGCAGATGCGCGGCATCTTGTAGCGGTAGAACGCATCCGCCACGTTGCGGTTCACGTTGAGCGATCCCATGGCGACGGCTGGCTGTTGCCAGATGCAGATTCCGGGGAATTAGATGGGCGGTTGCTTCTGGAAGAAAGGTGTTCATTTCTAGACAGGTTGATACAAAACATAGTCTAACCATAGGCAGGTACGGGCAGAATGCACTCCTCCCCCCAGCAGGTGCTCAGGCTCCTCAACCGAAGACTATCTCATTTCGGCCGAATGAAATCCACTGCTGCCTGTGGCCTCGCCCAAAAATCACCACAACGACCGCTATGGTGTGTTGTGTGCTCATTGGGGTCTTGCCATGATCGCCACGCTTGGCAGACGGGTTGGCGATCGCAGTTGAGTTGTTAATGTACTCGAAGGACGCTGCTGCCCATCCTCCGGTTAATCCCTTAGTCGACTTTTACGACACCCACGGGATGAAATGGGGTGGTGGCATTCTGAGCCGGCACCACACGGCAAGAGTATATAAAACAATTTAAATAAATTATAGTGGTAGTATGTGTATTATTAGATTGTCCTTACCGGAGAGTACTCAACAAAATCTGACTTCGCCTTTGGTCCAACGTAACGTTGATCATGTTTAAATAAGGACTTGGATCATGGCTTTTGTTCATATATTTACAAAAAATCTCAAGGAACTTACCGGGTTTAAACTAAGCGATCCTGTATCAGTGTAATTTGACGTATTTGTGTGCGAGTGTATGTATGTGTGTATGTAGTGTAGTGTAGTGTGTAGGCGAGTGCGGCGGTGGGGGGTGCGTGCGGTGTCAGCGGGGCGGCATGCGGCCGGGCCGGGCTCCCGCCAGTCACGTCTGCCGCAACGGCAGCAGCTTCCGGTGCCTGTTACTGCAAAATTTTGATGGTCTGCAAACAGAGCAGTTTTGACATGGTGACGACTTAGTTCTAGAGCCCCCGCGGTGTCTTCCTGGCTCGCCAGGTTTTCAGAATTTTAGACTGAGTATACGATTGTATACGTGTGGTGCCGGCTCAGAATACCACCACCCTATCTCCCCCGTGGGTGTCGTACAAGTCGACTAAGGGATTAGCCGGAGGATAGGCAGCAGCTTCCTTCGATTACATTAACAACTCAACTGCGATCGCCAACCCGTTTGTATGCCAAGCGTGGCGATTATGGCAAAACCTCCCAATGAGCCCATAACGTACCCATATCGGTCGTTTGGAGGAGGCCTGTGTCCAGCAGTGGACTTCATTCGGCCAAAATTATTCACATGTTTTGGTTAAATACACGACATTTAAGGATTTTGATTTTAACACCCGAAGTGCCTCATGACCAAAAGTTTAATTGGCTGGCGTTTCATTATTACTATGGCTTGGCCTGGTTGCACACAAC
This sequence comes from Diloba caeruleocephala, assembly GCA_947459985.1. NCBI lineage: Eukaryota > Metazoa > Arthropoda > Insecta > Lepidoptera > Noctuidae > Diloba > Diloba caeruleocephala. The sequence continues at coordinate 1,316,382 of OX381619.1, forward strand.
GGCGTATCCAGTTTGAAAGTGCTGTTCGGACTCGGCATAAGAAAACTCATCACTTTATAAGGGTATTGTGGATTTGCTGGAGGTAGTCGTTTCGGCTATGGACCTGGTGCTGTGCATGTCAGATTTATGTCTGTAAACCGATACAGACGCTAAATACACGTGTACATACATTTCATTTCCATTCAAAATAACGATTATTTTGAATGGAAATGAAATGAGTCCGTACTTTCATTGACATTGATCTAAATAAATGAAATTGGAACGCCTTTGCATAGTTGACACTGAAGGCAGAGAAAAAAAATTGTGATCATCAAAAGGCATCGAAATATTTTTTTTGACAACGTTGTCTCTTCACAATGATTTCGCTTGTTTCAATAATGGATAGTTTACAGACAAGTCTCAGATGCACAAACACCCAGACCCGAAACAACTATCTCTGTAGATAGATCAATCAAATATTTGTTCCGTGTGGGAATCGAACCCGCGTAACGCAGAAAGCTCATTCATTAGCCACCGCGTCAACTATGCCGTCATGAATGATGCCGCCTGAAATATGATTAGGGTTTATCTTTCCTTGTTTCTTGTAACAAAATTAAAGAACTAATTTAAATTGTTAAGGGCTCTTTGGCAAACTTAAGTTTTTAGCCGTAAACTTTATCTAGCTAACTTCCAGTGGTAAAACTTATACTAAGTGAATATAATTTAGGCAAATTGAACTTTCGAGTTCGGATATCACAAAGGATAATTTCTAAGTCTTGTATAATGAGTTCGAGAAATTAGGTTAATTCCTGTTTAATCATAAAGATCCTAACAATATAAGACTTTGAAGTCCGCGAACTGAAATACTGGCTTTTGAAACTTTGAATTTTAGTTATCTGGTTTTGAAATTCGGTTATTTTCGTAAGTTAGATAATTTAGAACGGTTTGACAGCTTTAGAGCGAATATGGATTTAATGAGAGAAACGAAAAAGATTGAAGTTAAGCATTTTTATAAATGAAATGAGGAAGATTTGAAATAGGATACAAAAAATAACAATATTGGAACTGAACTTCAAGCCTTAGCTTTTAGGAAGGCAAGGCATGAAATTATTTTAAACTTAGGTTCCTTCAATACATTACTCAAAGCCTGTTCTAGGTAGCCTGTTGTAGATATAAGGTAAAACATTATGAGTGTTCTTTTTGATGCTGTTCTAGTGGCAAAGATGGCGAAATAACACCCTAAGCCGGGGATAGCCGAAGATAGGCCCTAAGAAGAGGAATCTTGGGACCCTTCTTTGGTGACACTGTATTTTTTTTTCTAGATTTGCTCAGAGCCGTCTTCGCTGGCTTTGCCGGCTATGTATCTGGACATGGAGTTGTGACACTTTTGAGGATTTTGTAATTCCCGAGATTAGCACTTACAAAATTACAAGATACATGACAATTTTAAATTATCTGGTAAGCCCATGTAATTGTAAGCTTTCATAGATTTCAATTTAAATCATGGCCGCCCCATAAGACCTTTATAAACCTATCGCCTACATGACGGCACGGTTGGTGCAGTGGCTGAAACAGTCGGCTGCTGCGCTCCGGGTCGTGGGTTCGATGCCCGCACGTAACAAATATTTGTATGATCTGCAGGTAGTTGTTCCGGGTCTGGGTGACCTACGACACAGGAGACGTCCTGGTGTGGGGCAAAGTATAAAAAAAATTACGACTTATATGTTCAACGAATCCCTAGTACAATTTGACCTTTCAAGGTCCCCGAGAAAACTCTCGCACACTTACAGGCACGGTGGTACAAGTGCGCACAGTAACAAGTCCATACCATTTTTTTTCTTTTATTGATCCGGTGGAAATACATCATGTACTTCCTTCGCCCCGGGAAAGGGCGAAGGGGCATGCCGGACTCCTACCGGCTAAAACCACCGGAGTGATCATCGTCCGCGCCGAAGGGAGGCTCCAGGAACTCGAATAATCTCCAGCTAGAGAACCAGTCCATACCTGCGGGCAGTATATCTAGGTGTATGCGTCATGCACGCTCGACGGCTGCGGGCCGGTCTCCTGGTAGCGACACACCGACTACTCTCCTCGCACTGTACTGATGTCTCTGCAATACAATATTACAATCACGTTAATATTGATTGACGTTAGACAATTAGGGAGATGCAAAAAGCCAGATTTGCAATAAAACATAATTCATCATTTTCATCAATTAAGTGCACTGCTGGACACAGGCCTCCCCCAAAGATCACCACAACGACCCATATGGGTGTGTCGTGTGCTCATTGGGGGGTCTTGCCATAATCGCCACGCTTGGCAGACGGGTTGGCGATCGCAGTTAATTTGTTAATGTACTCGAAGGACGCTGCTGCCCATCCTCCGGTAAATCCCTTAGTCGACTTTTAAGACACCCACGGGATGAAATGGGGTGGTGGCATTCAGAGCCGGCACCACACGGCATAACATAACATAATTACTCTTGGTTAAATTAAGTTTTCTGTTATCAAAATTGTGTCTATAGTTTTTGAACGCTAACACAAACATATTCTATGGGTTGAAATAAGACTACACCATAGTACGTACTTTTACCTTCACTGCCGTGAAATGGTACCACAAGTCGATACATATACGTGAACATTTAAATACACATGGCAAATGTACGCGCACTCTTAGACGTCCTGCAATGCAAATAAGAGACGCAGAGGAAAAAATCCAATCTTTGCATCGCACAAAGCCATAAAAATCCTTTTATGTTTAAGATACGAGGTAAATTGATTGCCGAATCGAGCCGTGAAGAGCTGAGTGAAATGGGAATAAAATTACGCGCACGAAACGAATTGAGTATCTATATACAAATAAATAAAATTGAAGTGTCTGTTTGTAATGTCATAATAACAGCTTTTTACAAAATGCATATGCGGTATATACACCTACAACATTTTTTTTGTCTTTCTGTTGGTCTGTCTGTATGTCTGTTTGTTCCCGCTAATCTACGAAACGGCTGGACCGATTTCTAAGGGACTTTCACTGGCAGATAGCTGATGTTATAAGGAATAACTTACTTACTTTTATTTGAGAAATATGATTATGGTTCCGCGCAAAAAATTCAAACCCATGAAATCCAATATATATTATACTCTATGTCAAGTGTCTATGCCGAAGTACTCTAAATTATTTGTAAATAACCTAATCTAATTTCTTTAATATTAAGAGGCGGTTGAAGCCGCGGGTCCCAGCTAGTATTTAATAAAACATCTGTTACTTTTCTATTTATTGAAGGTTAAGGATCTAACTCGACACACTATTACATTATACCCTTCGTATTTCATTATATTTTAGGTCTACCAGAAACGCAAGAGAACCGTTCTATCCATGGGGTCTACTCATGAAACCTGTAAATTTGGTTAAGCGGTGGCATGAGCAATATTGCTTATGCTACCCAGCCGATAACTCTCAAGTCTAATTGTCTCAAGTTGTCAAAGTCAAATGAAACTATATTTATTTGCGAGAAAGCATGTTATAGATTGTTACAATTTGATATGATAAATTAATAATTTTGTCCAATACCTACCCTATTACGGGAAATTAATATGAGTCCACTTGAGAAGCCTTTGGCATCTTGATCGGTAAGTTTTTAATTCATGTATTAGGGTAAAATGCCTTGGATTCAAATTAATTGCATGTTCCAAAGATTATCGTCCACCATTCATTACCGTAGTACTCACCACCGAGTGTGGACTGCACTCTGGGTAGTGAGTACGCCTCGTTGCTCATGCCATATTGCCCGGTTCTATGGTAGTCTCATCCATGCGGGACCTTCCGACTTTTATGATGTCGCAGAACCATCGCACTGCCGGTCGTCCTACACTTGGAAATTCCCCCTGCAGTCAGGCCGGATATCAGACCAGGCGCCATTGCAAATTAGATCCGAGCGGGCCTAATTGCAATGGCGTTGCAGTTGAGTTTTGGACATTCCAACATTTGAAGATCCGTCGACCCGCTCTTGCAGCATGAGATCTCCCAGAGTTCCAGCAAACGATGCGAGATTATTTGCAAATCTTACAGAAAAGCACCATAGAGATTCAGGCATTTGGATCTCAGGAAATGGTTTTAAAAATGTCCCCCATAACAGTAACAGGGAGAAATGGCAACATCCTGTGGCACTCCCATATTTAGTTCATTGTACAAAATAATAATGACGTCACTATAACACTATAAATACAGTAAGCTATACAAACATTTACGCGAACGAATCAATGTATCATATAATTATGTTACATTAAGAATAATGCCAGTAAGTAGGCAAACGTTGACACGTCCGATTAATGTTCGAGTTACATAGATAAAAAAAGCATTGACGTCAGGAGGCAGATAAATAAACTCACACTATCATGAGCTATCTCCATTCCACGCTGTAGTCCCTCCAAGCTAAAGGTACAAGGTGATCCTATTATAACTGCAATGTTGACACGTCGCGAATTCAAAACAATACGCACACACTCGCACAAGTAAGCAACTTCAGAACGTCCTTGTATCGGAGCATTCTTATTGGCGGAAACGTTCGCGATACGCAGAGACATAAGACTAGGCGAAGTTTATGGTTATATTTTGGATGCTGTGTACATCGGTGTTACAACTAGCACGGCATTACGGTGTAGTGCGGGCTGGGAGAGAAATGGACGTTGTCGTAGAATGTTATTGAATACGATTGTGTGCGGTCACCGCAATCGCTCGCCAATCATTGTCGATTCGACACGGTTGCCCGCTCGTACCATCGTGTTGTGTGTTTAATGTGGTTTCGGATGTGGCCACTTTATTGCTACAATGTGATAAGCAGTTTGATATTGATTTTTTACTATGGCAATGAATTATTTCGTGATTGTTTTAAACATGGAAAGAGGTAAAATTAGAAGATTGTTTGTAGTATGACGATACTTTATTGGTCATGGAGGTGTAGCTGGAAAAGCGCCATGGCGTCCTCGCTTTCCAATTGTCGCAGATACTCTGGGGACATGGGTGTTTCGTTTTCGGCTTGGATCAGACGCGCGACTGTCATCACAGCGGAGACTGACCCGGAACACACGCACATGCTGGCTAGTGACCAGCTTGAGCGACCGCGAGAGGCCGCGAAGTCGTCCCGGAACTAGTGTGCGTGGGAAGCTATCGCCTCGTGCTAGGAGATTAAGTATGCAAGGAGACGGCGGAATGGTAGAGATAGGCGGCAACGCACTACCCTCCCGCAGAAGACTGACGGGCGCCGGTGGGCGCTTTCGGATCTCCGAACTTCACCAGTTGTGTGGCATGCTTGCGGCGGACTAGGGGAAATTCGTACCCCCGGGAAGACGCTGGCGCGCACATGGTCACGTGTCACCCTGTGCTCAGCACAGCGCAAAGCGAGGCATGGGGGGATCCTTTACAATCCTCCCCGAGAAGTGCCTGGGGGGGGGGGGGGGGACCTTTTTACAGTCGCCTTCCCTCCGCTAGAGGGGGTGACCGCTTTACAGTCATCCCCTCCGTGATGTGGCTAAAGGCGTGGCACTAATGGGCGGCTCTAGTGTGATCTTACGAGGACCTGGAGCCCCCCTTCGGCGCCGAAGATGACCGCTCCAGTGGTTTTAGCGGGTAGGAGTCCGGCATACCCCTTCGCCTTTCCCCGGGGTGAAGGAAGTCCCATGAGGAATTTCCACTGGAAATCAATAAAAAAAGGGGAATTTCGTGGCGGGATCTACTAGGTCTGCGGTGAATGCGCCAGTGAGTCCAGCACCCTCAGCGCAAGGAACGCCATGGTGGTTATAAGATTTCCGCACGATATAAAAAGCTACTCCAGCACGGCGAGACGCGTCACGATTTTCTACTACCCACAGCGGCGTTTTATAAATGCGAGATTCAACGTTTATGAGTTTCAGACGTAAAGCCTTAAAACCGCAAGGCTTATTTATTATCCGAGGCAGTAAAGTAATCCAGTTCGTATTTAAAATTAGTGGAATCTTTATAAACTAAAATGGCTTATTGTAACCAGTATATCTGAGTAAAAATCCATCAACGCTCGGTGATTTTATCTTGAGCTATGCTGCGCACGTAACAAAGTGTATTGTGAACTGGAATACATAGCAGCTAGCAATAAAAGTACACTTATTTTCTTGTCTCACTGCTTGAACCTCACTGTGTATACAGGTGGTGCAGTAAATAGGGGGTGAGAGCTTGGGTCAATACCTACCAAAAAAACAGCATCATTTATTCTGTTTTTTTGGTAGGTCATTTTCACAGTACAATTTTCTTATCGCTTAACTTTAACCTACAGTGGTACTACTGTAAATCCGTAAGATTTTGTTGAACATATATTGTGTTTTTTTGGTAGATATTGACCCAAGCTCTCACCCCCTGCAGTATGTCGTGCTATTTACTGGACAGCCCGTATACGTCGCGTCGCCCATTCTCCACCGCCTATTACACAGAGTCGGGCCCGCAATGCGCCATACTTGCCGCGCGTTAGGGTTGATCCTAGTTGTCAGCACAGATCACCATTTTGGCTGACCCACGCACCGAGCTGCATCGCACTCGTCTGAGCAGCATGGTTAAGCACGCGAAATCACACTATGTTATGCTAAAGTACGCGGACCAGTCATGCACCCGCATGCATGCAGCTGACACTTCGCTCTAAAATACTATTTGGATAGGATTTGTATGATCTGCAGGTAGTTGTTCCGGGTCTGGGTGTATTGTATGTGGAATTCATGTCTGTAAACGCACCCACGACACAGGAGAAATCCTAGTGTGGGGCAAAGTTTTTCGAAAAAAAAAACTCGAAAGACGCTGTGTTATTTATAAGACTGCGAGAAATGTAAAACCTAAGGAAAAACAGATTCGCAAACTGTGTAAAAAGGTACCGGGTCGATCCATTTAAGAAACGAAGTTAAGATGTTGGAAGCTACGCGACGCGATTTCCCGAAGTGGTTGAAATGTGCGCTATATTTTTAGATTATTATGGAGATTTATAATAACTTTAAGAAGGCATGTCCATATAATAAAAAATTCTGACAAGACAAGAGGTAGTACCAATCCTAGTGCCCGATATTCGCAAAAGGCGGAGAAAGTCCATGAGGATTTCAACACGACAAAACAAAAGGTTAAAAAGGCTCTCGAGTGGGAACCGCGCACCGGAAAACGCAGCGTGGGAATACCAACGAGGTGGACAGACGACCTGGTGAAGGTCACTGGGAGCCGTTGGATGAGGGTGGTATGTAACCGCTCGTTATGACATCCTTCGGCCGATTTCACGATGATGAAACAAATGGTTAAGCATGGACGCAGTACTAATCTGTGCTGACAAGCGGGTGCCTAACCTTGCACCAGCGCACCAGAAGGGCATTGTGTGCATAAAACTGAAGTTTTGAGGGGTTTGGAATCCCCCCGATTCCAAATCTACTGAAAATGTGTGTCCATAATCGCTAAACTTGTGCTGTTAAGTTTTTTTTTACTATCACCGATTTTCTCTGTGTTTCGGTTACAGTTTACAGACCTAAATCTCACTTACGCATAAACCAGAACAGCCTAAACCCGAAACAAATATATGGAACAAATATTTGTTCCGTGCGACAATCGAACCCGCGACCCGTATCGCCAACAAACCAGTCACTTTGCCATACGCATTGTCACGCGAAATGTGCTATTGTACAGGGATTGTAACTAAATTGCCTTTAACTTCAGTAAATAAGGGAATCATACAAATACAATACAAATAAAAATAACTACAATCTATACTTAATATTATAAATGTGAATGTAAGTTTGTTTGTTACGCTTTAAAACAAAAACTATTTAACCGATCATCATGAAACTTTGTACACACATTCTTGGAGGTATTACAAGTGAAATAAGTTACGTTTTATTGTGTTTTTTTACAAAATTTAAAAATTATTTGTTAGTAGGGATTCATTCATTACCATTGTAATGATCTCTGATACTTGTTTAAAGGCTTCAATGCGAGCGAAGCCGCGGGTAAAAGCTAGTAAAACATAAAAGGGCCATGAATGCCATAAACAGGGGTGTTCCCTATGCTCAGACATCCATACATCCTTGAGTACAGAATTGAAATAAGGGTGATCACCCAATTTGGCAATCGCTAAGTCTGGTCTTCATGGCTGTACTTCTACAACGTGTCCTTGAATAGCTTCAATCATGTCTTAGCGAATACCAAATTGGTTGTACACAATTATTTCAATTCTGTATTTAAGGATGTATGGATGTTTGAGCTTAAGGAATTGCACCCCACAGCACTGACCAAAGCAGTTGTGATCGCAAGTCGTACAGCCCAATCAAGGCCATGTCAAGCGAGGTGGTCACTCAGACGGCCTGTTTTTATTACCATTATACTATACATATCTCCCTTCATCATAACATCCTTCTGGTTTAGAATCCCTTAGTCGGCCTTTACGACTTCCACGGGAGGAGATGGAGTGGTGCTATATTCTTAATCCGGACACCACACGGACAAGTCGATAATATTATTATTTATTTATGTGTATGCAAGTAACGAACATGTTGCCACATATTGTCAACGTCATTAGCTGAAATACAAATGTTTCTAAATTTAAATCCTTGCCATCCAAATGAAGCCATCTGTAGAACCCTATCGTTACACGAAAGATCTACGATGTATAGTCCTGAACATACAATATTAAACATATTTGGATGTTTGTGACTCAATCATCCTGAAACGGCTGAACAGTTTTGGATGAAATTTAGCACAAAGATAGACCATAATCTAAATAATAAAATACACAAAACAGTTCCCGAGGTATGCGCGATATATCTTCTTGTGATAAGCCGTATTATACGCGGTTCGAAAGAAAGAGACCACGAGGGCAAGCTTAGATTCCTCCTTCCTCCACATTTCATGAGGCTCTCCACACAGCTGAAGACAGTGATATTATCCAAGAAAAAACGTTGTCATTGGGAAGCCACGGTCATCAAAAGTGAGGGAATCGACGCGAGAAGATACTTCATACGATATAGGTACCATAATAATAAAAGTTGTCGGGAGACTCTGTTCCTCAGGTCTCTTACAAGGTTATTCATACTTCTGTTCAAGGATCTACCAACATCGCCCCGCGGAAGGGCGAAGGGGTATGCCGGACTCCTACCGGCTAAAACCACTCGAGCGGTCATCATCGGCACCTAAGGGAGGCTCCAGGTCCTCGTATGATCACACTAGAGCCGCCCACCGGTGCCACGCCTATAGGCACATCTCGGAGGGGGCTGTAAAGCGGTCACCAGGGGGATTGTAAAGGATCCCCCAAAGCGTCCCACGGCACCGTCTACCGTCCTCTCTTGGGTCGCTCGGTGTGGGCACGCAGATTCCCCAATCTACGCACCCGCGAACCCAGAGGTCCCCCGCCTTATAGCAACGGCGGGGGACCTCTGGGGGACCCCATACGCTTAAGCGTATGGGAATTAGGAGCCAGGGCGGTTGTTACCCCTGCGCCGTCTCCTCCTTCTTCGAGCGGGTTCTGCCCTCTCCCGATCCCGCTCTTCGGTCTCCTTCTGGAGCATGACGCTCTCACAGAAGGAGACCAACACAATACCTTCCTTAGCCTTCATCCGACCAGATACAACACTTATCATTGTCAAAACTAGACATCAATACGTGTAGTCGTCTAACTACTGGCGGGCATCCCATCGTCTCCAGTTACATTGTGTATGTAAGTCAAATTACAACAATAACAGGAAGCGTGTAGTATGCATTTATGTGTCGTATGTGGGGGGAATTCGCACAGTGACCGGACACTGCAGACAGTGACCGGATAGCATAGTACTCGAGGTATTCAAAACATGAGACAATGTTGTTTGAACAACGATCGTCCGACATCCATTGATGTGTCTAGAATGAATATGGCGACAATACCATTGCCGAGTCATATTCCCTTTTATGTCATGCTACCTGGTCTAAGTTTATCGCATCTAGCCGAGATGTCGCAATCCTTACCAGGTCGTCTGCACATCTAACTGCACACTTCCTACGACGTCTCTAGAAAACCTTTCTTTTTTTATTGATCCGGTGGACATACCTATGTACTTCCTTCGCCCCGGGAAAGGCCGAAGGGGCATGCCGGACTCCTACCGGCTAAAACCACCGGAGTGATCATCGTCGACACCGAAGGGAGGCTCCAGGAACTCGAATAATCTCCATCTAGAGCCACCCGTTGGTGCCACGCCTTTAGGCACATCTCGGAGGGGACGATTGTAAGGAAGGCGACAGTAAAGAGGCCACCCCCCCAAGCATCTCTCAAGGGGATTGTAAAAGATTCCCCCGAGGCCTCACTATGCGCTGTGCTGCGCACACAGCGGTACGTGACCACATGCGCACCGCTGTCTTCCCGGGGGTCGCTCGGTATGAGCACGCAGATTTCCCAATAAGCGCGCTCGCGACCCTCAATTCTATTGGGGCCCTACTCCATCTGCCGTCAGCACACGTCTTGACGTGTGTCCTGCTCATCGCATTGTGGTTATAATGAGTAATAAAAAACGTTATCGCTAATGTTCTATGTTTCAAAGATTCTGTAGTCTCTAGTTCATTATTGCTATCTAATGAGTTGTAAGGCGCCTCAGGCGTCAGTTGAAAAGGAGAATGAATCGTCTTACAGCGTGTTAAAGTCAGTGATTACCATAAATATATATTTCGATGATGTATTGATGAGGAAAGCTAATATTATGTAGTCACGAATTGTGCGATCAACATTTCCGACATCATAACACATTTCACAATTTCCAAGACTTATCGCTTGCACCACATCCTGCGGGTATCAAATGCGGGTATATACTATGCGGTAACGCGATACATGCGCAGGCGCAATCTGGTTGCTACAGACCTAAGACGATAGGGCCTGCATTTACTATATGTACGGATAAAATATAATAATATTGTCTACGTAACTGAAATGCTAGCTTCAAGAAATATTTTTTGTTTTTAACACAGCAATATATCATCATTTCGGCCTAATGAAGTCCACTGTTGGACACAGGCCTCCCCCAAAGATCATCACCACCACCGATATGGATGTGTTTTGAGCTCATTGGGGGGTTTTGCCATAATCGCCACGCTTGGCAGGCGGGTTGGCGATCGCAGTCGAGTTGTTAATGTACTCGAAGGACGCTGCTGCCCATCCTCCGACTAATCCCTTAGTCGACTTTTACGACACCCATGGGAGGAGATGGGGTGGTGGCATTCTGAGCCGGCACCACACGGCAATATATAAATGTAGTTAAATACAGGCGAATCTTAAAACAAACTCAAACATACATAGGTCAAGGCGATAAAATATATGATGACGATGGAAGGTGTCGTGATGGTCAGTCAGATGGGAAGGCACAATTTAAGAGATGTCTAGTACCTACATTTAGAAGAGATAGCCCGACCTGACCTGATCTACTGGAACTTCTGTTTTAACTTGTCCCTAGTTAGTAGCACATGGCCTAGTCTTCAATCATAATCAATCATATCGGCCATTTATACGTCCACTGTTGAACAAAGGCCTCCCCATAGATTCCACAACTGTGTCACCATTTCGGGGGGTATTTGCCAATACTCACCACGCTTGGCAGGCGGGTTGGTGAGCCCAGTATGGCTACCGGTTCACAAAAGGGACGCTGCTGCCCATCCCTCTGGTTTAGATTCCCTTAGTCGCCTTTTACGACATCCACGGGAGGAGACGAGTGGTGCTATATTCTTGATCCGGACACCACACGGACAAGTCGGCCTAGTCTTACCAGGCAGTAATGTCCTGCATTTTACATTTGACACGTGATAACCAATTGTCCTTGCAGAAATCCCAACTATTAACATGTGGACACAGACTAACATTAAATACAATACAGTGTACTAACAATAGAATAATTTATTCAGTAATACTAAGGTCCCAACAGCTAGTTTTACGTCATATTGAGACAACGCAGAGCGTTGAAAACCTCAAATTCCAAAGGCCTTGGTCTTTTTCTTAACTTTTCAAAATCAGATTACATATCGAACGTTTCATTCACCAGACGCCTGGTGTCACCAATCTATAGACAATGTACGCAACATCCGCCCTGTCTCTATATCTACGTTGATGGTGTAGCATGGCGGCTTCCGGAGAACTCCCAACTCCCACCCCGGCGCATCAGACGTATTGATGTTACACTGTGTAATAAATATGTCTATAATAAACAGTCTGGCAGACATATTGATTGTTGATGGTGGTTAATGTCGCCGTTAAACCCCCAACAAAGATGTTATATAAAAAAAGATACTATATTTGCATAGCAGTATGAACCTAAAGTTGCCGTCAGTCAAGTGGCTATGGGCGGGGCACATTGCTCGTAGAATAGAAATGGCCGTTGGGGCAAAAAGCTTCTCGAGTGGAGACCGCGCACCGGAAAACGCAGCGTGAGACGACCTCCAACGAGGTGGACAGACGATCTGGTGAAGGTCGTTGGATGCGGATGGCATGTAACCGCTCGTTGTGGAATACTATGGGGGAGGCCTTTGTTCAGCAGTGGACGTCCTTTGGCCGATATGATGACGAATTTCCCTTGCTAGTCAACGCTATATCTATTGAGCTTCTGTCGCGGAAGATCGACTTATACCTTTAACATTAAAAAAGTAGAAAATATTTAAACTGACAAAACAACGCAACAGTTCAAGCATTCCAATACCACTTATTAAGTTGAGATTTCACCAAATAACTTAAGACGATCATACATGAATAACTAACCCTATTTGAATATGATATCAATGTAGTTAAGTATGTAAGAAATAAAGCAGATTCATTCAAAATTGATCTATTTAAAATACTACTTGCCTTAATTCCTCACAGAACATAAGAACAATGCTTCTCGCTACCAAATGGCAGATTTATATAAATTGCATTATTATTGCGTACAATGATTGTAAAGTGGAGAGCAATTGGAAAAGACAGTCTATTTACCATAAACACCAGAGGGCCAATTCTCGTAATTTAAAAACGTTCAAAATATACTTCCGATCTAGTCTCATTGTCATAAATGTCACAAATTGTATTCTCCTAAACTAACAAACAACGTCAAACGTGAACTTACACTGTGATGAGATCGAAAGTAGATCGAAATCAAAATGGTATTCTGCTAACATTTCGAACTGTCACATGTACTAAATTGTCATTGAATAAACGTCAAAACTGAGATTGAAATGAGACTAGATCGAGATTATACTGAAATCGGACTGAACTTTAAGAGTAGCAGAATACCATTTTTTCGGTCAATTCATAATTTAATCTCAGTTCGGTCAAGTTTCAGTCACAGTGTCAATTAATTACGAGAATTGACCCTCAGATAGAGCGTGTATACAGTTGCGAAGGGAGGGTGTATAAACTTGAGAAAACTATAGTTCTCCTTTCAATATCCTGTAACGAGGTTATAAAGTTTGAGAATTGCAACATAGTTCCACAAATAAGAAATCGTGACCGCAGCTCGTGGACAGGGAGGGATGAAAGGACAGAGGGGACGGAGGTAAAGGGGCGGCGAACGGCGATAACGACCGACGCGACGGCGCATCGAGGGACCGGGCGAGAATGCGCCGGACTCATCTCACCCTTCGAGGAGCAATTGCAAATGTTTAGATTCAGGGCCAAGCGAGGATCTTTGAGCGAGTCTAGCTTTGTATCGTTTAGCCAAAATTTAATAATTCTAATTTTAAAATGAATAAATTTTAATTGCTATTGACAATACTCATTGGCTTAAGCGTGAGATTCATACTTTTTTTTTTAAACTTTGCCCCGCTCTATGATTTCTCCTGTCTCGTGGGTGCGTTTACAGACATAAATTCCACACACAATACACCTAGACCCGGAACAACTACCTACAGATCATACAAATATTTGTTCCGTGCGGGAATCGAACCCGCGACCCGGAGCGCAGCAGCAGACTGTGTCAGCCACTGCACCAACCGTGCCGTCTTTGGTTAATTAATTATTGTAAATTAGAGCTGTCCGTTGGAAATCATAGCACCATGATGGATTCACAGATGTACATTCAGAGAAGTAGATGAATATTTTGGAATTTCAGGATTAATGACAGTAACAGCTAATCATTGATCATCGTATTCAGCTTTATTATATTTCGACAAAAAAGAATAACTAGCAACTTTACGTTGGTAAATCACTTCTGAAATAGCTTTTTTTAATGTGTCGACTGTATCTAACATATGCTTCATCATCATCATCAGAAGTCAAATGATGTCCACTGCCGAACAAAGGCCTCCCCGAACAGAGTTCCATGATTGTGTCGTCACTTTGACAAGAATATGCCAGTATTAATCACGCTTGGCAGACACGGGAGCGTACTATGGCTAACTGATCCACAGAAGGAATGCTGCTGCCCATCCCTCTGGCTTAAGAGTCCCATAGCCGTCTTTTGCGACATTACGGAATGAGATGGAGTGGTGCTATATTCTAAATCCGGACACCGCACATAAAGCTTTGGTTACCAGCGAATACTATGACCCGTTCAGCAAACCAATTTATTTCCAACATTCTAGAATACTCTTTCGACGTTTTAGAATATCTTCGACCAACCATCAAGGCGCCCAGGAGCGTAATATGAAGACCGATTCCAATACAGTGAGCGATTTGTCGACACGTAAATAACTCTTTATAACTAGATCCCCGGTTCCTTTAGCAAGAATATCGATTGCCTCACAAATAGGCTATTTACGCCTATTTGCACATTACATCGACGTTGCTGGAGAGGGAAGTTATAAATAGGAAAAGGATTGGTAAAGCCGTTCGCTGCTTCAGGGAAATTGTAAGCAATTACCATTACACGGGTGATTGCTTTAGGCACAATAGGATTATTTATAGGCATTGGGATTAACAAGTCTTCTAGCGCTTTCAGCTCTTATGCCGTTAAGCCGTAATAGGTAGATGGATCATCGTTTCCAAAGCCTTTAGAATTTACTATTGTTAATCATTATTCATAATGCATTTTCAGTTTCCGGTCAGTCTATGGATGGGTGACCGCATAATGGTATTTGAACTGAGCCTCTGCGTGTTTCGGAGGGCACGTAAAACAGCAGTCGTTAAGCCAAGTAGGACCCCTTTGGACAACTTGAGTATCTGACACAAGGTTGGCCTCTAAGCACACGAAAAGATGAAGTGGTGTTTGGTAGCGAGAACCATTGTACGTTCTATTTCTGTCGACTGGTAGATGTCGACACTTCGAACACTGAAAGGTTGCTTCTTAGTTTTCATATTAAAAACAAGAACCTTTTCTCAGCTGGCTGATATACTATGGTTATTTAAAAGGAAACACGAATGGTATTCTATGTATAAAAAATTATTGCCATTCGATCTTCGAATTGCGTGATATGAGTCAGCAAGGCCAACGATAATGGTAAAACCTATAATTCTATTGTTGCTGTGAGTACGTTTAAGTACCAATACACTGGTTATAATATTACTAACTTTTTTTTGAAAACTTTGTCCCACACTAGTATTTCTCCTGTGTCGTGGGATATAATATACGCGATGTAATCCATTTAATTGCCGTGTGGTGCCGGCTCAGAATGCCACCACCCCATCTCCTCCCATGGGTGTCGTAAAAGTCGACTAAGGGATTAGCCGGAGGACGGGCAGCAGCGTCCTTCGAGTACATTAACAACTCAACTGCGATCGCCAACCCGCCTGCCAAGCGTGGCGATTATGGCAAAACCCCCCAATGAGCCCACAACACATCCATATCGGTGATTGTGGTGATCTTTGGGGGAGGCCTGTGTCCAGCAGTGGACTTCATTTGGCCGAAATGATGATGATGAATCCATTTAAAAGTGTTTTATTATGAACTAGCTGGGACCCGCGGTTTCACCTGTGTAAAATTTAAAAGAAATTTAGAGTACTTCGACATAGACACTTGACATAGAATAAATATATTGGATTTCAAGGGTTTTTTTTACGCGGAACCCTAATTAAATTTCTAAAATAAAAGTAGCCTAAGTTATTCCTTATAACATCAGCTATCTGCCAATGAAGGTCCCGTCAAAATCGGTCCAGCCGTTTCGGAGATTACCCGGAACAAACAGACAGACAGACAGACGGACAGGCAGACAAAAAAAAATTTAATAGTTTTTTTGTAACGTACATACTTTCATATGCTTTTAGTAAAAAGCTCTTATTTTGACATTACAAACAGACACTTCAATTTTATTTATTTGTATAGATGACTAATAATCGCGAAAACCTAAGGCATTCAAATGATTAAGTTGACACTATTTCAGGTTCATGTTTCATTGTTTTCAATCACGAATATCGATTTCCAGATCATATAATAACCAACGGTAGTTTTCCTGCCGTTTATATAACCATATTCTTTATAAACACATTTCATGACATTTCTGTAAGTACAGACCCAGATGGCAAACCAATAATGTGGCAAACAAGCATACGACCCGGCCCTGGTGGTAAGCAGTAACCTATGATCGCTTGCAACACCAGAGGTATCTATCACTTGCGCGTTACCGACCCTGTAAGAATCTTTTCATGCTCGCTGTACAATAGACCAGCATCAGCGAAGTAGACGTCGATTGCGATTCGATTATTTCGGCTAGAATAAGAATAATTTTATTTGACACAAATGTAGGTAATACAATAGTTTGGCTCTAGTGTGATCATACGAGGACCTGGGTGCTGGGAACCTCCATTAGGTGCCGCAGATGACCGCTCCAGTGGTTTTGCCGGTAGGCATACCCCTTCGCCCTGTCCCGGGGCGAAAGAAGTTCATGAAGAAATTCCACGGGTACCAACAAAAAAAAAGTTAATACAATAGTTGGAACAAAACACTCCTCCTTTGTTTAATTTTTTTATATCATTCAAAAGTTTGCTGGAAAAAAACTAAATGTTGAGTTAAGCTCGCCTTAACATGATGTAGGTACACCTACATCATGTTTTTTTATTTAACAATCCATGTTTTCTGTTTCATTTTGTACAATAAAGAATAAGTGTAAACATAATACGCAATGCATTTTGTCGCAGCAATTATACTATCAAATCAATAATAATTAGCAATAAATCATGCAAATGCCAGCCATAATGTTAAACAACAAACTCATTAGTATTTTAACGGGTTTAAAGAATATGTATATTTTAAATTTTATATTACTGGCTTGGCCTCAGCGGCGCTCTGCTGGCAAAAGTAAGCAATACCTTATATTCTGTTACTCTTTTTCATTTGTCTACTTTACGATTTTTGAGTGCACATAAATTATAAGTCAACAACACCACATTGCGTCAAGCCGAAAGCCTTTAACCAGTGCGTGTTGACATATGGGACAGAGACGTGGTCACTCACAATGGGCCTCATAAGAAAGCTCAACAAGATCACTCAGCGAGCTATGGCTCTCGTGGCCAAATACCAAGCATAGCACTCTAGCTATGCTTGGTACTTCTCTAAGAGATTGAATCACAAATGAGGAGATCCGTAGAAGAACTAAAGTTGTCGACATAGCTGAAAGGATTAGTAAACTGAAGTGGCAATTGGCAGGGCACATTGCTCGTAGAAATGATGGCCGTTGGGGCACAACGGTTCTCAAATGGAGACCGCGCACCGGAAAACGCAGCGTGGGACGACCTCCAACGAGGTGGACAGACGACTTGGTGCAGGTAGCTGGGAGTCGTTGGATGAGGGCGGCATGTAACCGCTCGTTGTGGAAATCTATCCTTTGTTCAGCAGTGGACGTCCTGTGGGTGATATGATGATGAAATTGTACGTAAATAAATATGTTGGTAGTGAAGTGTCGATGTTAAAATAAACGATATGGAACTGAAAACATCGAGTCATTGTGCAAAATAGGAATTTGTAATATCGGCAAACGTGGTAATCATTGTACGACACGGCACAGTGGCACGTACGGCATACCTACGAGAATAGCGCCGCATCATCAAAACCGTGACGTCACCAAACTTGCTACAATTTGCATACAAATTTCTTTTCAAGAGGGTGGAAAAATTATTGTCGCGACGGAAAACTTATGAATAGTAGGCGACAAATTCCCGAGGGGAAACTGGAATAACTTAAAAAAATATGAAAACGAAGCTTAAATTGTATTTGTGATTAATTTATCGAAATTAACCTTTCAAGGTTTCATTTCGGCCGAATGAAGTCCACTGCTGGACACAGGCCTCTCCCAAATATCACCACGGCGACTGGCATGGGCGTGTTGTGGGCTCATTGGGGGGTTTTGCCATAATCGCCACGCTTCGCAGACGGGTTGGCGATCGCAGTTGAGTTGTTAATGTACTCGAAGGACGCTGCTGCCCATCCTCCAGCCAATCCCTTAGTCGACTTTTACGACACCCTCGGGAGAAGATGGGGTGGTGACATTCTGAGCCAGCACCACACGGCATACGGTTTTCAAGGGTTAAGGATAGCAATCTTTAATTCATAAAATGAAAAGAAACGACCACGTTAAATACGTTTAGGAGCTTGAATAACTCCAGTATAAACATGGAGAACTATAAAACGCCAAGACGAACATGTAACTGGGGTAAACTTTCTAACATCCAGATTGATAGTTGATACATATTTCCGTGTGATATTCGGACTAACAATATAGCATCACTCCATCTCCCGGGGATGTCGTAAAAGGCGACTAAGGGACTTTAAACTAGAGGGATGGGCAGCAGCTTCTGTGGAACAGTAGCCATACTGCGGTCATGAGCTCGCCTGCCAGGAATGGGGACTACTGGCAAATTAAAAAACCCCCAAAATAACGACGCGGTACTGGAAATCTATGGGGTAGGGCTTTGTTCAACAATGGACGTCCTCAGGGATTCCCAAACTGGGTTCCGCGGAACCTAGGGGTCCCGTAGAATAGTAATCAGGGTTTCGCCAAAATTTATTTATTATTAGCTATAATACCACGGTTACAAATATTATTTTGAAATAACAACAATTATTCATAAAACAATTTCACCCTTCGCATTAAAACTGTGTAAGTTAAGAATAATGTGATTCAATTATCGACGGCACGGTTGGTGCAGTGGCTGATACAGTCGGCTGCTGCGCACCGGGTCGTGGGTTCGATTCTCGCACGGAACAAATATTTGTACGATCTGCAGGTAGTTGTTCCGGGTCTGGGTGTATTGTGTGTGGAATTTGTGTTTGTAAACGCACCCACGATACAGGAGAAATCCTAGTGTGGGGCAACGTTTAAAAAAAAAAAAAAAAAAAATATACTACACATTTTTCAAAAAATGTTCTTATATAAATTTCAGTGTTGATTTGTAATCATTTGTTATGGGATTCCATAAAATAATAGGTATTTGGTTGGTGTTCCATGATCTTTAAAGTTTAGGAACCCCTGCTTTAGCTGACACTGCTGGATACCAGCCCATCTCCTCCCGTGGAGGTTCGAAAAAAGACTTAGGGACTATAAGCCAAAGGTATGGGTAGCAGTGTACCCTCTGTGGAACAGCCATACTGCGCTCACTAACCCACCCGCCAAGCGTGTTAACTACTGGCAAATTCCCCCAAAATGACGACACACGACATGTGATGGTTTAGGTAGTGACGATTTTGGCTGATATGATGATGATGATGATGATGATACGGGTGTGCCACAGAGGTCTGCAAGACTATCGTTCTGAGCGTTATTGTTCCAAAAGGGCCAATTTAAAAACATGAAACTGGATCAATAGACAAAGTAACAGGCAAGTACACTGATTAAAAATGAATGATCGTACGCATCCTAATGAATAGTGTCTAACGACGTAAATTAAACTAACGGCCATGTTCTGTTGCGACTCATTTAAAATGCATTAATAGCGAGTACTATATAGGGCCATACAGACTATAGTGAACTTCGTTTTAGGCAAGAGAAAGAAAGAAGAAAATACATTTACTTGGACACAAACATCACAAAATAGTTTTATTTTAAAATAATATACTCGTAAAACGAAGAAAGAATTAAAGGAAATTTAAAACTAATTAACTAGATTTGTGTGCCCCACGACTGCGCCAAAAAGGTTCAGTTCAGCATTAAGATAAGCAAGCAAGCAAGAAGATATACATAAATGCCACTTTTAACAAAAAATATTTGCTTTAAAGAAAAAAACAATGAGAAATTACAATATTTTGTTTATAAACGAGATACTTCTATGACATAGTAAGGATACAATTTAGAAGGACCTATATAGAATGACTTGACATGTATTATAATTTTCCTTTACGTTCAATACCAAAGATAAACGTGCGCTTGTTACCGACTTCAAAAAGGAGGTTATCAATTCGATGCGTATTTCTTATTTATTTTTATGTATGTACATTGATTAGTCCGATATCTGTAGACCGATTTGAGCAATTCTTTCTTTAATAGGTGCAAAATGCTTTCGAATTGGTCCCATAAAAATTAATTACATTTGATTAAGTATTTTTTTAACCAGATTCAATAAACTGGTTTAATTTAATTGCGCTTACCTAGATGATGTCTTAATAGTTTCGATTCTTAGAATTATTTTTAGTGTTAGATACGGATACCAAAATGGGAAAAGTTATTACATTTATTTACACTAAAAAGGAACAAATAAAACTTAAAAACAAATACCAACTTCAAAATTCTATATTATATTAAAACTACTAAAAAGTTAAAAAAAATACTTTACTTATGAAGTCGGGCGGGGCCAGGTATGCCCCAACCATGGTTCAAGCAGACCAATAAGTTATATTTATGGGCCCCGCCCGACTTCATAAATCAAGTATTTTTTTCTTTTTAGTGGTTTTAATATCATATAGAATTTTGAAGTCGGTATTTCTTTTGTTAAAAAGTTTTATTTGAAGATATAAACTTTTTGTATTTCACAATCTCAAATCTAGGTTTGAAGATTGCTTTACCTGTCCTTCTTTCCCTTACCAACTTTCAAGACAGGCCACCTTTTCTACCGGTGGGTGGGTGAGAAACGGTCTCCATGGGGGAATGACTGGCAAAGATTCCTTTAACTAATCGAATTTTTCGTCGTGTGGAAATTAGTCCGTAGACTCGTACATTTCCTATTGAATTTAATGGAAACGACCATTTATCTTCACAGTTCACTGACACGTGGAGACGGTCCCTTAACAGCCATTAACACGATTCCAGTATGTTCTTGTGGTAGATATAATATCGAGTCCGGCTAGGTAGGTACCTCCGCAATGACAAAATTATTCGCCGCCTAGCTGTTTAAAACTTAGATTTTACGGTGTTTTAGTTTGAAGGGCACTAGTTAGATATATCTAGATATGTATAGATACGTAGCTAGTGAAATTATTGGGCATAGACGGCACGATTGGTGCAGTGGCTGATACAGTCGGCTGCTGCGCACCGGGTCGTGGGTTCGATTCCCGCACGGAACAAATATTTTTATGATCTTCAGGTAGTTGTTCCGGGTCTGAGTGTATTGTGTGTGGAATTCATGTCTGTAAACGCACCCACGACACAGGAGAAATACAAGTGTGGGGCAACTTTTTTAAAAAAGAAGATAAGTCTAAATAACGAATGCCACGAGGTGACGAGGGCAGTGTGGTGCCCCGCAAGCCGAGTTCCGAGTACCTAGTTTTACAACTGTTATGGACAGACACGACGATTACCACCAGAACAACGCGTTGGCCTCGTCACTATAAAAATAAAATGTAGGCGAGAAACGAAATGTCGTCCTACTTGGAGAGAGATTGTTATTTCCCTTTCAAAATCTAGAAGCCGCAGTGTCGGTCTGTGAAGGACATTATGCCACATGTTTCGCAGAGGATGTCTTCCGTAAATGTTGTATGAAATACAAAACACCTGTACTTCTTCGGACAATCACGTTTTGATCCTTACCATACAGTTCGACCGAGTCCAGGGCCTGATCAGGCGCTATCAGAACGTTTTGGACACGGTTAGCAAGGTGACTAAGTCAAGGTTGAATTGATTCGTAAACTGTGAACTACGGGGCCCGGTTAATATACACAAAAATTTTAACTTTTGGAAAATACTGAACCATTTATATCATGAAATAAGAACTGGACTGCTAAACATTCAGGCTACCATCAGAAACTAGTAAGTAATTGTTATTTATTTTCTCACCACAATAATTAAAAGTTGCAACAACATACAATATTGCCTAGTTTATAGTACTCAAATTTACTGTGGGAGACTGGCGCCTAAGCTAGGCTGAAGCTTGTGTTTCAGATCACCAGGCCTCCACCCCAGAAGTGTAATTTTGCTCTTTCATAAACTGTGCCAAGCGAAATTTATCCATTTTCTTCTTCGTGTATTTGATTCTATCAAGTTGTTTCCTCTTGATGAATACTTTGATATAACTTTATCAGGCCCCGACACTGGTTGATTTTGTCCTTTACATTGAAAGGTCGTCGAAAACAGCATCGAACGACCCCGACTTTTTTAAATACAACGTACAAAATAAAGACTTTTTTGTAAAACCATATCAGCTCTACATTCGCAATTGCCAAACATTTAGGCTTTTGTACTCATGTGTCATGCGTACGTCGTTTAAAACTCCATTATTTTTCAAGCCAACATCGGCGTGCACCCGTGTGTGTCATGTTATAATTAATTCAACGACATCGCCATTCAACAACATTCGTCATTTATCATTACAAGAGCTGTGCAGGCCTATAGCTTTAAAAAAGTAAGTACAGTTAGTCTAACATGGTTTTCTCTTGCCGGTGTTGTACTACCGTAGTTTATGCCGCCTGGCCGAATTTATTCTTAAGCTGTAGCTGTTTATGTCAATGGCGCAAGCATGAGAATTATAATTTATGTCATAATCATCGGCCATACAACGTCCACTGCTGAACAAAGGCCCCCGCCATAGATTTCCATAATTGTGTAATCATATTGGGGGGAATTTGCCAGAACTCACCACCGGTTGGGGAGCGCAAAATGGCTACTTTCCACAAAAGAGATGCTGCTGCCCATCCCTCTGGATTAGAGTCCCTAAATCGCCTTTTACGACATCCACGGGAGGAGATGGAGTGGTGCTATATTCTTAATCCGGACACCACACGGACTTTTTATGTATTTAACTTTATTTATAAGAAAAAACTGAAAGAGCCTGCGAAAATTTTGCTGTAAAAGGAGACAGGCTGAAGAAATTCATATTATTTTCGTTTAACGTGTGTCTGAGCGGCGAGCGTGTTACTATCTACCTATGTATGCAGTGATTCTTCTGTAGCTATTTATTTTATGCCTGAAGGCTTCGCAGGACGCAGCTAGGCCCGGGGCTCAAACGGGCGGAGGTGCGGAGGGGGATGAAACGCATGCGCTGCGCCCCGCTATCGATTATGAGCCCAGCCAACTCCAGTTTATAGTCTAAAGTAGTTTGAAAATTGCATCTGTGTAACAACAGTTGCGTTAATTGCTTTTTTCAGAGCCGTATTGCTGTTTATTGCTATAGCGGAAACCGAGTATGAGACTAGTAAAATACCACATACTACTTTCTATACGGACCGTTTTTTGTTGCCGTTATGCAAAATATTTAATTCACTGATACGCAAATTTAACATATTTGTCATACTGTTTCAATGGATATCTGACGAAATTAATAATCATACTAACCAGAATCTTCGGATTCAGAATTTAGTTCATAATTCGGCCGTTAATGAATTAAGAGTTATTCCAATGAATTTATCCAACTTATACACCTTCTCTTCTACTTGGCATAATTGTTTATTTAATAAGATTAAAATAACTGATAAGATTTCGTTATGCTGATTCATATAGCAGTTTTGAAGTCTTTAGTACGAAGAAAATGGATGAAGAACCCTTCACTTGAGGTTTGGTTTTGTTTAATGAATGCAATCAGGAGCGAATTCGTAGAAAGTTTCGAAAGCAAGTCAGAGAGTAATCATAGCTTAAAATTGAGTAAGGTCAAGGATACACACCCTGTGGTGCCGGCTCAGAATGCCACCACCCCATCTCCTCCCATGGGTGTCGTAAAAGTCGACTAAGGGATTAGCTGGAGGATGGGCAGCAGCGTCCTTCGAGTACATTAACAACTCAACTGCGATCGCCAACCCGTCTGCCAAGCGTGGCGATTATGGCAAAACCCCCCAATGAGCCCACAACACATCCATATGGGTCGTTGTGGTGATCTATGGGGTAGGCCTGTGTCCAGCAGTGGACTTCATTCGGCCGAAATGATGAAGGATGCACAACGAGCAGATCAAGAATAAAACCAACACGGAAGTTAAGTAAGGAATAAAAACATTTCTACCGATCAGTTTCCTCATAAAACTGTTCAGAAATAAGACAATAACATTAAAAGAGGGTAAAACAAAAGCCCTCTTGACAGGCAACGTAATGGAGGAAAAATAAATTGGAAACGGAGCGTGGAAATTATCCTGAAGTCAGGTCAATGGACTCTGGAGAAATGTCGCCACGAATCAGGATGTTGAAAGATACTAAAATATTTTCTACCATTGTGTTGAAAAGGGTCGAAAATGGAAAGCTACATATAGTAATATCTATTTTTTTTGTGCCCAATGGGTTGTGAGGTCAAGTCAAGACGGTGACCATGGTCTGTTGGGAGCTATCGCGTTTAACGTGCTACTTCAAATTTTGGGCTACTGAATAACTAACAACTATGGGTGCGTAGTTTCAATATACAAAAAAAAAAACAATGAAAGTCTATGGTGACATGACCTTGTAAATTTAGTTTTTTACTAGCTGGGACCCGCGGTTTTACCCGCCGTTTAATTTAAAAGAAGTTGGATTATGTATAAATAATTTAGAGTACTTCGGCATTGACACTTCACATAGAATATGTATATTGGATTTTTTAGGTTTTAATTTTTATGCGCGGTACCCTAATTATTTTTCTCAAATAAAAGTGGCCTAAGTTATTCCTTATAACATCAGCTATCTGCCAGTGAAAGTCCCGTAGAAATCGGTCAAGCCGCTTCGGAGATAGCGGGAACAAACAGACAGACATTTTGGAAACCTATGGGAGCCTTTATTCAGCAGTGGATGTCCTTTGGCTGATATAATGATGAAAATGATAATCTGCTTTAAGTTCATAACATCAAGATGATATTTAAATTTAACTTAAATTGCTTCACTGTCGCTATCGTAAGTTTTCTAAGATTTGCCTCGCCCATCTCCAAAATTTATTTTATTACAACTCAAGCAACAATCTCCGCTGGCGTCTTTATTGAGACTAGATGGGTATAGCACCTGTTTTGGAATGAAGCTAGAGGCCTCACAGCTGAGTTTCCACCGACATTTCCCGATAGTGCATATTTTATACTACTAGGTGACGACACGAGCACGTCAGACGCCTGCCTGCCCATAACAATTGTACTGCTACCCAGGACTTGTCCTGCGTGGCGCCACACTGCGCTCGTCACCTCGAGACGTAAACTTGTTTAGTCTCTTATGCCCAGTAATTTCACTAGTTACAGTGCCCTTTTAATCGGAGCACAGTATTGGCTAAAGTTTACACTCCTGCTTAGCGGCGAATATCTGGCACTGGGGGGTAGCCGGCCTCTTGCAACAAGAGACCATTAGTGTGGACATTAATAAGGGGCTTAGATTAGTTTTGTGTCATCTGTCATCAATTCGTCGTCAAGCGAGGCCATACAAAAACAAATTGGTGGTTATAATTAATCATAGCGATAATATCGGACATTTGGAGCTAAATGTTATAGAATATTTTTGAGATTTCTTGTTTAGATGTGCTAGGCTTGTAGAATCTACAGGGACGCTTCGGGGCATCCTTTAAAATCTCCCCCCGGGAGGCGTGGCACCAGTGGGCGGATCTAATGTGATCGTACGAGGACCTGGAGCCCCTCTTAGGTGCCGAAGATGATCGCCCCAGTGGTTTTAGCCGGTAGGAGACCGCCATGCCCCTTCGTCCTTCCCCGGGGCGGAGGAACTTCATGTAGAATTTATAAAAAAAAGAAAGAAAAGCCATGTAGAATCTGAGCTTGAACGCACGACTGAAACGTCAAACAACACGAAATTCCAGTTATGCGATGGCACTAATAAGGTATTAGTTCGGCATTATAGAATGAGATGACGATATTTATGTCAGTTAAACGTTAAAGAGAGAGCAAACGTCACGCAGCCGCCTGTGATCTAAGCTCCACCTTTACAATTGATTCACTTCCCCTCTCGACCTAAATAAGATTCGCGACCTTTTTACATAATATACGTATTTTACCGCGAAGCAATCCGACAACAAGATGAGGAGGAAATAAATGCTAATAGTATACAGGCGGGAAGTGGATTTTATTTTGTGATAATGAGATACCTAGGGAGGAGGGTGTTTTCTAATTATAGCTGAGGAAAAGAGGGTATACTGAATAAAACAGTAAAATTATGAGGATCGATCCACGTGTATATAAAAGGAATAAAAAGGTCAAATACGGAAAATTTCGCTTTTCCTTTCACCTTTAAAGTTAGTGGAAAAAGTTAGATGGGAAAGTTAGATTAGCTATTAGATTCGATGGTATAAATTCCTTTATAACATTAATATACCGAGTTAGTCGGCAATATGGGTGGTAATGAGTAACTTTAGTTCTAAGACTTTCCCCAAAAAGTCAATAGTTATGGAGTTATAAATAACTATTCAAACTTTTCATGATAAATACGCTGACACAACCCTATCATCAGCTGTTCTTACATTTGGGGCTCCAGGTCCTCGTAAGATCACACTAGAGCTGCCCATTAGTGCCACGCCTTTAGGCACATCACGGAGGGGATGACTGTAAAGCAGTCACCCCCTCTAGCGGAGGGAAGGCAACTGTAAAAAAGGTCGCCCGCCCAGGCACTTCTCGGGGAGGATTGTAAAGGATCCTCCCAAGCCTCGCTTTGCGCTGTGCTGCGCACACGGCGGCACGTGACCACGTGCGCGCCGCCGTCTTCCCGGGGGTCGCTCGGTGTGAGCACGCAGACTCCCCAATCTGCGCACCCGCGACCCCCGAGTGGGTTCACAGACCTAGTACTTTCCGACGAAGGATGATTTCGGAATAAAAATAATAAATCAAGCCCAAGAATTTGATTTCTTTTTTAATTACATTTTATAAGATGAGGCATTTACTGTGAAACAGCCACAAATGACACTTTAAATTGGACGCGGCTTAATACACCCTCTTTCCGTCTAACCCGGTATAAAAATTCAAAGTGCAAACAGCTTGGTATGAACGATTTTTGTCTCGAAAACGTCATTTTCCTTATAGTTCACGTGAAATTGTGCTGTAAATCTGCCAGATACAATAAACCTTGGATGATCCAATGTTACGCAGGCAACTGTTATCGCAGGCCGCCAGCAAAGCCTACTGTGACGTAGATAAGGCCTAATGGAACGTTCACGCACCACACAATGGGGCGGCGCATCACAGCTTACTCAAATATTGTCCAGACGTTACGTAAGCAATATTATACTAAGAACCAGTGTATTATGTATTGTTGAGATTAGATAAAAGAATCGTGTAAATAGCTTCTGTGGCACAGTGATACTCGACAATTTTCCACACAAACAATTTTTTTAATTTTTTTAAAACGTTGCCCCCACTCTAGGATTTCTCCTGTGTCGTGGGTGCGTTTCATCATTTCGGCCGAATGAAGTCCACTGCTGGACACAGGCCTCCCCCAAAGATCACCACAACGACCGATATGGGTGTGTTGTGGGCACATTGGGGGGTTTTGCCATAATCGCCACGCTAGGCAGGCGGGTTTGCGATCGCCGTTGAGTTGCCAGTATACTTGAAGGACGCTGCTGCCCATCCTCCGGCTAATCCCTTAGTCGACTTCTACGACACCCACGGGAGGAGATGGGGTGGTGGTATTCTGAGCCGGCACCACACGGCATGGCGGGTGCGTTTACAGACATGAATTCCACATACAATACACCCAGACCCAGAACAACTACGTGCAGATCGTACAAATATTTGTTTCGTGCGGGAATCGAACCCACGACCCGGAGCGCAGCAGCCGACTGTATCAGCCACTGCACCAACCGTGCCGTCGATCGCCTTTCCATATACTGTTACAGAGAGCTTGCATAATTCGGTTCATCATATCAGCCGAAAAACATCCACTGCTGCACAGAAGCCTCCCCCAAAGATGGCAATTTTTTTTTTTCAACGACCTGTATGGGTATGTTGTGGGTTTTGCCATAATCGCCACGCTTGGCAGACGGGTTGGCGAGTTGTAAATGTACTCGAAGGGCGCTGCTGCCCATCCTCCGGCTAACTCCATAGTCGCCTTTTACGCCACCCACGGGATGAGATGGGGTGGTGGTATTATTAGCCGGCACCACACGGCAATTCAGGTGATTCGGTTTGGTCTGCCAAAATCATACTCGAGATTGAGCCAGAACAATACCATGATACGAGATAATTTCATTGACAACAAACTACGACCTCTCGATAAGGAACCCACATAGTGCTGTACATGACAACGTGGCGTGACAAGCCGTCCGCACAAAATAGCGGGCGGCTGCCAGTCTAACTAGAAATGGCTGTAAATCAGTGTACACGTAGCGAGTGCGGTCTAACCAAACCGTTTTTTAAAATAATACTCTGTAACGAGACGATAAGACAAGTAATGGCGCCCAGATCTGGTCCTGTGAGGAACCACACTGAGCTGGTCACCTCGAGACATTAACTTATGCCCAGTAATTTCACTAGCTAGTCTCCTTCAATCCAGAACACAGTAATGTTTCAAGTTAAAACACTGCTTGGCAGTACTGCGGTGGCACCTACAGAGCCCCTTTGTTTATTGATCCGGTGGATATACATCATGTACTTCCTCCGCCCCGGGAAAGGGCGGAGGGGACTGCCGGACACCTACCGACTATAACCACCGGAGTGGTCATCTTCCGCACCGAAGGGAGGCCAGGTACTCGAATAATCTCCATCTAGAACCACCCATTGGTGCCACATCTTTAGTCACACTTCGGAGGGGATGACTGTAAGGCGGTCAGCCCCTCGCTATGCGCTGTACTGCGCACACGGCGGCACGTGACCACATGCACACCGCTGTCTTCCCGGGTGGCTCGGTATAAGCACGCAGATTTCACAATAGACGCGCTCGCGACCCTACGATTTAGCGAGCCATATTCTACCTACCACCAGTATCAACTAAAGTTGGTACAATAATAATACCCGTCTAGCACGTGTATTTTGATTACGGCCATGCCTCGTAACGGACAGATACTTTACATTATGCTTGTCAAGGTCCCTAGTACAAGCAAACCCTGTGTGGGCGCGATCCCGCGACCGCGACACGTGTAGCGTGGCGTTTTGCGCTGAATACAGCGGTTTTGAGCATTTATCTTAATCCTTGGTTCTCAGAATGCCTGTTTCACCCGCTATAATCAAGGGACCGTGGCCCTTAGTCACATACACGCCCATTTCTTCTTTCTTCATGATATCATAATAGGTAAACAAATTCGGGTGCGGGAATGGTTTTGTTAAGCAAAGACAATGTCCATCATTTAGAGCGTGAAGTCTGGGGACAAAGGCAGGAATAAAACTGTGAGCCGCTTTTGTGGATTGGAATGATGTTAGCGGAGGCCGTACCGGAGGTTTTTATAGGTAGTAGTATAATATAATAATAGTATCGAGAGTACCTAGTAATAGGTCAGGTCAGTCGGTTTACTCACGACCCGCAATTTTCCCACATCAATCAAAGGAGCAATCGATTGTCAATGACTGCATCTATTCGATTAATCGATAAGCCGCATTGCATTGCTAAATCAGACCGTAGCCTGCGCAGTTGCAAGATCTTAGGCCAATGAACTACGTGAAATGACCTTAGGTTTACTGCGCGTTTGTATGTAGGTAATAGTGTTGTCATAATAAGCGCGTGTGGTGTCCGGATTAAGAATATCACCACTCCATCTCCTCCAGTGAATGGCGTAAAAGGCGGCTGAGGGACTCTAAACAACAGGGATGGGCAGCAGCGTCCCTTCTGTGAACCGGTAGCCATGCTGCGTTCACCAACCCGCCTGCCAAGCGTGGTGAGTATTGGCAAAGACCCCCCAAAATGACTCCCCCAAAGATGTATGTTCAGCAGTGGACGTATAAATGGCTGATATGATGAATAGAGACTGATCCGTGAGTAGATAATATCGGTATGAGTAAGATGGAAACTATAATGTCGGGCCGTACCCGAGTCCATTTTACGAGAACCGATGCCGAAGCAGCCATCGGATGGTCTCCCCGTAATAGTTACAATAAATACATCTCACCACGAAAATAGCAACAGATCCAGACCAAACGCAAACGCACCGGGCCTTGCCGAAACGGAAAACTAGAAGTCGGTAGGTTTACCAAACTACGAACAATTTAGTATTTGTTAGCAACTGGAGTAGCTATACTATAGTACCTACAGCAAAAAAAATCTTCTGTCTCGCATGCGCTTTCCGCTTGAATTCATGGTAGTCTCTTACGGCAAGCGTCCGGTTAGGTAGGTACCACCGCGGTGCCAGATATTCGCCGACATGCAGTGTTTATACATTACTGTTCCGGTTACGAGGGCAATGTAGCTAGTGAAATTACTTGGACCGAATAACTAATGTCTCGAGGTGATGAGCACGATGTGGTGCCACGTCGGACTACCTCGGTGTCCTTGCGTGGACTGCCGAGCGGCGGATCCTGGTCGATCGGATCAGGCAAGATCTCTCTTTGCCAGCAGTAGTGTCGGCTATGCTGGCAGAGCATGAAAATTGGAGTGCTGTGGTGCGATCGAGGGCCGATCCCGCTCTGCGACCTCCTTCTGGAGCATTACGCTCTCACAGAAGGAGGTCGCAGAGCGGGATCGGCCCTCTCCCGATCCCGTTTGGAAGAGGACACGGAACCGCGGTAACAACCGCCGCTTGGGCTTGGGGGTTGCGAGCGCGTTTATTGGGAAATCTGCGTGCTCATACTGAGCGACCCCCGGGAAGACCGCATAGTGAGGCCTCGGGAGAATCTTTTACAATACTCTCGAGAGATGCCTGGTGGCCTCTTTACAGTCGCCTTCCCTCCGAGATATGCCTATGTGATGTGGCACCAACGAGTGGCGCTAGATGGAGATTATCCGAGTTCCTGGAGCCTCCCTTCGGTGCCGACGATGATCACTCCGGTGGTTTTAGCCGGTAGGAGTCCGGCATGCCCCTTCGCCCTTTCCCGCGGCGAAGGAAGTACATGAGGTAATTGCACCGGATCAATAAAAAAAAGACTACCTCGGTGTAGCATTAAAATTGTGTTTGCAAACGACTTGTTCGCCTCGTCACTAGGTTATGGGTATAAAAAAAACAAGGCTTTCTGCCGTGTGGATTACTAACGCCGTCTCGCGTAGTAGACATAGATACCTTAGTATCGTGTATCACACTAGCGTGGCCACAATAATCATTCGTTGACCGTGGGCCATGTTTATGAGTGAATAAACTAGGTACACGTTGTAATGTGGACAAAACTCTAGCCTGCCTGTCGTACGCTGATGACGTAAATTTCTGTAAACTTTGAAACCTTGAATATAGTGATTGTTTGCATTGAATGCAGATTTAACTGTATATCAATGGAAACGGGCGGGGCGTGTCAGACTTGTATATTTATAATTCTCGACTTGACAATGAGTCTATTCTCTTTACTATAACCGTAATAGTAATGATAAACAAATACATAATTATCTGATTGCTGTTTATTTAGCATTTAAGATAAGCGCGATATAACCATAATAGGACACTATCACTTTCAAATCATCCAACATAACAAATGCAAGAATCCTGAAGTCACTCCTGACTGCCAACTTATACAGTTGGGCTGAAAGTACAACATTGCAAATTTATTTATGATCAAGTCGCAATGTCACAAATGGATTCTCTTAAACTAACAAACAAATACAAATTTGAACTTTTACTATGATGAGATCGAAAATAGATCGATAGTTGATCGAAGCGAGTAAATTCATAATTTAATCTCAGCTCGGTCAAGTTTCAGTCACAGTGTAAGTTAGTTACGAGAATTGGCCCTCAGAATAACAATTATTCGTCAATTCATAATTCAATCTCATTTAGGTTTGGCACTCGAATCTTTCTGGATACAGGCACCGAGTTGCTTGACTCGGAGAATAAATGGCAAAACGTGTCTGTTCAATACAAACACACTATTCTACAAGAAAAATCTTGTTCAGTCTGGTACACGCTCGACTTCGAGATGGAACGTCACTTCCGTCCCGTTCGAGCACTGCCGTCATTGGTGTCAAGGGTTCCGGGCTCTACTGAAGATGCGGATGCATTATGAAACATGAACGGTTAATACAACTTGTAGAATACACGACAAACTTTCATCATCATATCAGCCAAAGGACGTATACTGCTGAACAAAGGCCATAGATTGCCACAATCGTGTCGTCATTTTGGGAAGAGTTTGTTAGAACTCACCACGCTTGGCAGAGGGGTTGCTGAGCGCAGTATTGCTACTGGTCCACAGAACGGACACTGCTACCCATCCTTCGCAGACGTGCTGATGATTTTAGAAATCCGAATGTCTGGAAGATTTACTTAGGATGCTTTTAAGACAGCAGTGAGGGGTGGAAGTTGACTCAGGGTGCGATTCGGAAACGAGTCTAAGCGTGAACTTACGCTTCCATCTGTCAAAATGCACTACTTCGGCTCATAATTTGGACAGATGGAAGCGTAAGTTCACGCTTAGACTCGTTTCCGAATATCACCCTTAGACAGAGCTACAAGACGATGCACAGTTTCATAAAACTTATCTTTTTTGTCGATCGTACAAAGTCGAGAAACTCCTTAAGTAGATCGATTGGTCTTTCGGAAGGCTTTTACAAACAGCTTGTCGATCGATACTGATAGTTAAGATCCAGCCACCTTCAAAGACTTATAAAGCCATAAGTAGCCTTTCCATGTTGAGGTCGGGTTCAAGTCTAACAGTAATGAGACGAGAAACTCATTCGCCCGATGTTAACAATTGTCATGCTACCCAGGAGTAGTCCTGCGCGGCACCACACTGCTCGTCACCGCGAGACATTAGTTATTGCGTTAGTTATGCCCAGTAATTTGACTATCTACAATGCCCTTCTAACTCATCATCATTTTTTCATCATTTCGGCCGAATGAAGTCCACTGCTGGA
This sequence comes from Diloba caeruleocephala, assembly GCA_947459985.1. Lineage (NCBI taxonomy): Eukaryota > Metazoa > Arthropoda > Insecta > Lepidoptera > Noctuidae > Diloba > Diloba caeruleocephala. Next base: position 1,349,481 of record OX381619.1, read on the forward strand.
CACAGGCCTCCCCCAAAGATAACCACAACGACCGACATGGGTGTGTTGTGTGCTCATTGGGGGGTCTTGCCATAATCGCCACGCTTGGCAGACGGGTTGGCGATCGCAGTTGAGTTGTTAATGTACTCGAAGGACGCTGCTGCCCATCCTCCGGTTAATCCCTTAGTCGATTTTTACGACACCCACAGGATGAAATGGGGTGGTGGCATTCTGAGCCGGCACCACACGGCAAGCACGGCACCCTTCTAACTGGAACACAGTAATGTCTAAAGTTGAAACACTACTACTTAGCGGAAGAATATATGGCATTGCGGTGGTACCTACCCGGACTCTAGCAATAAGAGACCTACCACCGGTGAACAATACGGTTGAATATCAGATGGGCAGTGACCACCCTCTGGCCTCCACAACCCAATTACTAGGTTAGTCAAATAATTCATTCATGGGCGGCCCATTACCTGCAGTCTATAAACTATTTCATCATATCGGCCAAAGGATGTCCACTGCTGAACAAAGGCCTCCCCGCAGATTTCCACTACGAGCGGTCACAGCCGCCCGCATCCAACGAGTCCCAGCTACCTTCACCAGGTCGTATGTCCAGCTAGTTGAGGTCGTCCCACGCTGCGTTTTCCGGTGCGCGGTCTCCAATAGAGAACCTTTTTGCAGCAGCGGCCATCAGCTCTACGAGTTATGTGCCCCGCCCATTGCCACTTCAGTTTGCTAATCCTTTCAGCTATGTCAGCAACTTAGTTCTTCTACGGATCTCCTCATTTCTGATCCGATCCCGTAGAGAAATACCAAGCATAGCTCTCTCCATAGCTCGCTGAGTGACCTTGAACTGTCTTATGAGGCCCATTGTGTGTAATGACATGCAACAGAGGCGTGGTCAGCCTCTGTTGCATGTCATTACACTACAACTATTTAAATTATATCAATTTTCGGTTTTTCCTATGTAAATATTTATTTTTGTAAAGGAACAGAAAATTCCGCATCTAATGATGCTGAATAAATTCGTAGTAAGAACAATGTCAGTGGGTCATCTAAGTTGAATTTCGGTCAACATTGAGGAGCCTGGTTGGGAAATATTTCAAAAATAATCTACGCGGGCTGGTTCGGTACCGGTGGATAGGAAACGTCATAAATTAAATTATTTCTTATATTTTCAACAAGATTCAACAGACGGGTCGTCCATTACGAAATCGGTAATTTAATAAGTCACTGCGTCGACTGCTTCTCGTAGGGCTCTAGTTAATCTCTGTCAGTGTCAATTTCTAATTCATTATAACTAATACATACGAGTTGTACATGTTAACCGAGGCGCCCTCATCCAGACGGTACTAGTATGTATGGTTTGCGCCAGCTATTTCGCCATGGTGGTATTTTTAAAATCGACTGTAACTGGTTTTAATCTAGATTTCTAGAACAAATTTCACGATCGATCTAGCCGTGACTCAACGCGGCCCAATCGGTTCAAACTATGTATTTTAATGTGACGTCAGTTTGTCAGTTTTGAACACACGTCTTCGTGTAATAGCAAACGAAGACTTGAAACTGATGGCGCAGTAAGGTTCTTGAGTGAACCCACTCAAAAACCCGAGAACAGGTTTTGGAAACCTATGGGGGAGGCTTATGTTCAGCAGTGGACTTCCTTCGGCTATGATGATGAAGAACACATATGGAATCTGTACGGCGAACCATACATTATGTTTTAGCTGTATCATCATTATACACAGTGTACACAAATCAACCTAAGTATTAAGTCAGTACGTCATTAGACCGCATCAAGCGTCGTCGCGCGTGCTCCCTCGCTCCTTTATCTAACATTCTGTATATATACTGTCAATATACGGTTTTAGCAGAAAACAAGCATTTTATCATTTAACATCCAACTTAGAACTTTCTACAGAATCCTTGATATATGGGTGTGCAATCGGCCGAGACAATTCCGTAAAAATGACGAAATAAAAACCTTACATGCCTACTGATTCTAAGCATACGATCCCTAATTACTGTTATCTTAGAACAGTAAGATTTTTAAGAGTGAAAATCTACTGAAGCAGAAGGAGCAGTTGAAGACACAAACCTGCGTTTGTCTGCAATGCAGTGAAATTACAATAGGATCGCTTCAAGCCCTGCAATTGAGACACACATCAGCCCGTAACCTTCCACTGTTGGACATGGGCCTCCCATTGAGCATGACCATAGGGACATTGCCATAATCGCCACGCTTGGCAGGCAGATTGGTGATTGCAGTATGTTACTATTAGGACCAAAGAAGATGCCGCTGCCTATCCTCTTAATTTCAACTCTGTCGTTTTTTACGTCACACATGGTTGGGAGAGGGGTGGTCTATACTTTTCTGGGAACCACAGGAAACAATTCGTCAATTCAACGATCCTATACAAACTAATTCAAGTTTTTGCTCAAGTCTCTACAACGCGATAATAGAGATAAACTAATGCAGTTTTTTGGCTATTTAGGTCAGATTTATCAACACGTGAGGGCTAAAAATAAGCTGTTTGCGTCTCAAGATGCGACAGTGGTTTGCTTCAGTGTCGATGTTTCAACAGTAGGCAGTTAGGAGCTGGTATGTCTATGAAATAACTCACCGCGCGCACCACTGTTGGACATAGGCTTCCCACAAATTGCGGCGCAACATGTACGACAGCTCCCTTTCTACCTATAAAGAATTTATTTATTATTCTTTTATACAACCCGCTGACGAGACGGGCAAGTCTTTCGCCTGATAGTAAGCGTCTGCCATGACAATTGTCATGCTACTCAGGTCTAGTCCTGCGTGGCACGACACTGCGCTCGTCACCTCCAGATATCAGAGGGCTAATTCTCGTAATTAATTTACACTATGACTGAAACTTGAGCGAACTGAGATTAAATTATGAATTGACCAAAAAATGGTATTCTGCCACTCTTAAAGTTCAGTGGGATTTCAGTATAATCTCGATCTAACCTCATGTCAATCTCAATTTTGACGTTTATTTATGACAATTTAGTACATGTGACAGTTCGAAATGTTAGCAGAATACCATTTTGATTTCGATCAAGTTTCGATCCATTTTCGATCTCATCACAGTGTAAGTTCACGTTTGACGTTGTTTGATAGTTTAGGAGAATACCGTTTGTGACATTTATGACACTGAGACTAGATCGGAACTATATTTTGAACATTTTTAAATTACGAAAATTGGCCTTCAGTTATTTAGTCTCTTATGCCCGTCATTTCACTAGCTACAGTGCCCTTTTTCCTTCCTTCCTTCCCGGAACACAGTAATGCTTAAAGTCTGTGCTTGGTTGGCAGCAGAATATCTGGCACTACTATTTTACTTACCTGGCCGGATTTTGCAATACTAGACATACCATCAGTAAAAAAAGTTATTTATACATATAACGACTATATACATATGGCCAGATGAAGTAATTTTTGAAATTGGAAATTTAAAACGTGTCCGAGCAAAAAGAGGTTTGTCATTTTTGGGCCAAAAAAAAATTTGGCGTAACTATATCATTATGTCAACCTAACCTGTTTGCATGAAAGACCACTTCAGTTTCAGGCTACCCATATAATATCACGACAGCGGAGACGACACAGGCCAATTCGTGCACACTTCTTCCTACATAAGGTCACAAGTAATCATATTTCGCGCAAAACAATAAAGAGTATGCCAGTCTGTCCCACTACAGGCCGAGAGCCGACATCGCGTAATAAACGTGAAAGGCGGTCGTTGACCCCGCGTGACATAACCACGTTTCGGCAACACTTGTAGCCAAGGGATCCGCTAGACGAGAACCAGTAAAAAGAAAGTGTAGGTTAGACGTTCATGTAGTTCACTCACGACTCTACGATTACAGAATATATTAATATGGATGCGCGCGAAATGGTAGTGATAAGTTGCAAGTACCTGTTTGTTGCAGATAGGATAGGTTATGATAAGCGACAATGATAAAATTATTAATAAAAAACCATCTATCAGATCTTGTATTACAACCAAAGTTTATAATCAATCTAATAAAAAATCTTTAGATTTAAGACTTTAAACTTATCTGTTTTTGTGTTAGGATTACAATTAACACAAAAAACAGAAAAATCTTCAATCATTGATTATTAATTTCAGCCGTGTGGATATCATTGGGGTATCCAGATTAAGAATATAGCACCACTAACTTCCCACATGGATGTCGTTAAAGGCAACTAAGGGACTCTAAACCAGAGGGATAGCAGCAACAGTAGCCATTCTTCGCTCACCGACCCGCCTGCCAAGCGTGTAGAATTATAGCAAATTCTCCCCATAATGACGACACACTTGTGGAAATCTATGGGGTGGGCCTTTGTTCAGCAGTGTACGTTCTTTGGCTTATATAATGATGATGAGATCTGCTTCCTATTTTTCGTTATTACAAACAACTCAGATACCAACATTCTCCAACGTAACTATTCACGCATCTTGCAATAATTAGGACTTGGAATTGTATATTTTCCTTTGGCATTTGGCATTGTATTTAAACGAATTGTTTTTATAACAGTTATTACTTCTTCCCTATATAAATAAGTGTTGCTTTATAAGTTTTGTGTTATTTCTCCCCAACTGAGACCTACATTTTGTATATGTCCCCACTTGGAATTTATTTCTCGGACGCAAGAATTCGTGTAAGTAGGAATATTACTCACTAGGTTAACATAGGTTTCATATAATGTAAATGTGTTAAAGGCTCGTGAAGGCAGAACGGTCGATCCTCGTGTTAACTATGAATACAGTCGTATAGTTTCTGAACGACTAAGAGAACGATAAGTTAAGGGAGCTTTAGTACTATCGAGTTAAGGTTACCAGAACCTAATAATCTGGACAAAGCGTCAAAATGTCGGAATGTTTGCATTTTTGTCCGGAGAAATAAATATTATAAATCAAATGTTACAGTTTATTTCGTAAATCGACTTTTATATGAGCTTCCTTCAAAAGACAAAATATTATTCAATTAACAATGAGGTCAATTACATAATGAATTTTCTCAATGAACTTAATTTACATCGCTACATGTAATTTACATTTATTTTCATCGGGTTCAATTTGGATCCTTTAGAAGTATTAAGGAAAACACTTAAAAACATTTATCTTAACCATTATTAGAAATTGAGTGCGAACTTCGTGAGTTTGTGTGTGGAGGGCAATATCTGGAACCGCCGCAACTATTTAAAAAAGTCTTTCTCCATTTAAAAGGCACATTATTCCACATGATTCTATTTATTTATTCTTTATTGTAATTATTCTAATTAAAAATTCTAATTTAAACAATAAATACAAACTTGTATGTACAAAGGCGAGCTTAACTCAGAATTGAGTTTTCTACCAGCAAACCTTTCGAGTGATAGACAGATTGCGTCATATAAGGGGGAAAAAATATTCGGCCTTAGTCGCAAAAAGTCGTGCTCTCGAGAGCTTCCACGGCATGCGCTACGTCAATAGTTAAGTTGCACGAAAATAGAGTTGAATTGTTCCTCTCGGAAAAGTTCAGAAGTCCGCTTCAGCTTATGTCTATTTTCTAAGGGATAACTCACAGTAACCATTTTTAACTTTCAAATTTCTATCAAAAATAACTAAAGCAGTGAAGCGGTTACTTACTGTAATGTATAAAACTACGATTTATAAGTTGTTTGTCTGGGTGCTAAGATTATTTTTTTTCGGGAAGCTGGACACACATGGGAATGTTGGGAGAATCCAGACGGATCCAGCCTCTAGCAACTCTAAGACCTCAGTAGAATGTAAAAGAATATATGCATATCTATAACAGCACATGTGGATGTGGTCGAAGTATAAAATGAGGGCACTGGGTTAGTGTGTTCACAGACGACAGAGTGGTAATCTGTCACAAGTTACGCAAACATTTTTAAGTCGTTGTTACGTAAAAGTAAAACATATATAGTGAAAGAATAATTTGGTGCCACAATCATGCGAATCCTAATCAAATCCGGGAAAATACATCAGGCTAACAAGTCGTCAACCCTGAACACAGACTGTGCCATATTTCTACTGTTTTTATAATAATTATTATATGTTAATACGTAAAGAAAAAACTTTGTACCCCTTTTAAAGCACATTGCGCGCACTGTCCGTGTTAGATTTGGCATAAAGATCATATGGAAGAGTGAAGAAAGATAAAATTAAGGTTTAAAAAAAACGGCCACTAGGCGACCACTAGCAATAATAAATCGGAAAATAGCGAATCTAATACACAATTAACGCCATTTTTTTTAATAATGCGCCTCGCATATAGTGTCACATTCGTGAGCTAGGAACGAGGGTCCGTATGGTGTCCGGATTAAGAATATACCATGCCATCTCTTCTTCTTCTTCTCATCTGCCTAGAATGGAGAGTACTGACAAATTCTCCCCAAAACGACGGCACATGTACATGTAATCATTCGTTTATGGGGGAGGCCTTTGTTTAGCAGTGGACATGTCTTTTAGGTTGATACGAGCTTATAACAAAAGTGTCACAAGTAATGGTAAGTATGTACAATGGCGAAGCTATTGGCTTTCAGGCCTGACCTTCACCAGGTCGTCTGTCGGCCTCGTTGGAGATATTTGTACGATCTACGGGATAATTGCTTCGGGTCTGGGTGTGTTGTGCATGTGAGATTTACGTCTGTAAACTGTACTCACAATACAAATAGTGTATTAAACAATATAAAACTTTTTAACAATAAAAGCGGGGCCAGGTATGCCCCAACCATGGTTCATGCAGGCCAACGAGTTATATTTTATACCTGGCACCGCCCGACTTCATAAAAGTTTTTTTTTTACTTTTCAGTGATTTTAATATTTTTATATCGTGTAGGGGTTTTAAAGTCGGTATTTAATTTTGTTAAAAAGTTTTATTTGTCTCTTTTTAGTGTAAATACTTATATGTAAGAACTTTTTCCAATTTGGTATCAGTATTTAACACTAAAAATAAGAATGACTCAAATCGGTTCTCTGATCTGAGAGGAATCGAAACTATTAAGACATTATCTAGATAAGCGCAGTCAAATTAACCTGTTTATTGAAGCTGGTTAAAAACGACTGCATCAAATGTAATGAAATTTATATGGGACCAAGTTGAAAGCACTCTGCAAAAGTAAAAAATAAAATTGTTAAAATCGGTCTACAAATCTCAGAGTAATTGGTGCACATATATAAAAAAAAAAACGCATTGAATTGAGAACCTCCTCCTTTTTGAAGTCGGTAAAAAATGCTCTTCTTTGCAGCTTTTTTGTATCAACTTTTTATAAATCTTGAATGTTTGGCTGCTACGCCAACATCCATTTCATTTCATTCATCTTAATACTTTCTCTATGTCTGCTCTGCTCTAAGTCTTAACAGTTATCGGACCTCTTTATTCCATAGCGAGGGTTTAGCACACCCACGATTATAGATTTTAGAATATAAGAGGCTCATTACGCGCCTGTACAGTTTGTTCAGCTGAGATACAGATATACAATAAGCGACTGCTGTGTGACAAACTCACGCGGGCTGTCGCACACACAGCCGAGCTATTTTATAAACACGAAACCGTCAATGCATTTCTTTCATTTACATTCAGTGAAAGAACCGTTATGCGAGCGTTGAAAAAATAATGCCTACCTTTTGTGCGAATTTCGAGGCCAAGCCAGGTAAACACGAGGGGGGTTCGCGAGGCGACCTTGTCATATTCGTCCGTATTCCGGGGACCTTGTCAATGGCATTGCCTAACACCGAACTAGTGTTTAACGGCAAATTACAAATAGTTTATCATTAGCAAAGGTTTCTTATGACGGCACGGTTGGTGCAGTGGCTGATACAGTCGGCTGCTGAGCTCTGGGTCATGGGTTCGACTCCCGCACGGAACAAATATTAACCTACTGCACTGTTACTAAAGTGTGAATGCTCTGCTTCATCAACGTGTCAGCCAAAGAAAGTCCACTACCGTACGAAGACCTCCCCATAGATTTCTACGACCAATGGCCAGAATTCTCCGGTAATGACCACGTTTGGCAGGCTGCTCCCCATCCTTTTGGTTTAGTTCCTTAGTCACCTTTTACGACATCCACGGAAACAGATGGCGTGGTGCTATATTCTTAATCCGGACACCACACGGAATCTCTGCTCTTCTCTGCTTCGTCAGAGCAAAAATGTACTTGCTATAAAGATTCTAGTTTCACAATTGAATACAAGATCAGACCCGGTTACATGAAATATGGGGCGTAGATATTATAAAAAGAAAAGAGTTGTATATGCCCAGCTATGGGAAGCACTTGTCAGTATGCTAGGAAATAAAAGAAGGAATTTTCCTGAAATGAATAATGAAGAAAAATGTACAAGGCCAAACTAAAGTCCCATTATCTGTAAAATAAATTGACTGCCAGCCGTTAGTGATAATTAACTAAAATATTTGTTTAAATCTACTTGTTATCTTATACATACATAATCAGCCCATTACTGTCCCACAGCTGGACACGGGCCTATAATCATGATCAGAAAGGTCTTAGTCCACCACGCTGGCCTAGTGCGGGTTAACGGTGAATCTCACTACCATCCTTGTCAGTTAGCTACTGTGGCCAAATCTTTGTTACAGAGAGCACACGGCATCTGCGACGCCGACCACCTGGCAGGGGAGCTTAACCATGTGAAGAAAGTTCTTCAAAATAACAATTTGAAAGCTCCACATCCCCGTCGCAGACGCCGCCCGAAACCCAACACGGTTGATCGACGGCCCGCTGTTTTACCATTCATTAAGGGAGTCACGGACAGAATTGGTCATATCTTAAAGCGTGTTTCTATTAAAACCTATTTCAAGCCGCATAAGAAGATCAGCCAACTTCTCAAACCGGTGAAATGTCACATACCTTTACAAGATGCAGGGGTCTACAAGATTGACTGTGATTGTGGTTTATCATACATAGGGCAAACAAAGCGTAGCATAGCCACCCGAATAAAAGAACATATAGCTGACGTCAAGCATAGACGCTCCACAAAGTCTGCAGTGCCTTAGGCAAACCCAACCATTATCTTCGTTTTGATCAACCTCAAGTACTCGCGAAAGAAAACCGATATGTACCTAGAATGTTTCGTGAGGCTATTGAAATTAAAAAATATCCTATTTTTAATAGAGAAGATGGTTGACAGGTACCACCTGTTTGGAATCCAGTTATTAAAATAATAAAGTCCCAAACAACATACCGCACTAAGAAACATCAAGACACTGTGAGTGATTACTGCGTGCATCGAAACTAATTTTTTGATTAAAATTGTACGGTAGATAAAATAAAATACCTTTTTAAAATCTGTAACGACGCCTGTCACCTTAGTCATCCTGCGACCACGAATGCTGCAAAGTATTCGAAACGTCAGGAAAATCAAAAATCAAAAATATACGCGATAGAATCCGTTTAAAAGTGTTTTATTATAATACACATACCATTGAGGACATTTTGGACCCCTCACAGTTTGTGCAGATTTCCTCAATGTTTTCCTTCACAGTTAACAACCCAGGTTCTCACTCATCTTATGAATGTTAATATTAATCAGCAGTAAGAAATAAGTTTTTATAGATTTATGTTGTAGTCAGCCGTTCACCAGATCGACATCTGTACTAGAATCAAGATCTATATTATAATAATTTAATTTTAAGTGAACCGTGTTCTAAAGTACTTTGTATAGCTTTTAAATACCAACCGATATGGATTCGATTTGCGCAAGCTGACTGAATATGCGCCTGATATATCCTACCGTAAAAAAAACTGAATAAAAACAAGAATATTTCCGTGCATGCATAAAACGTGAAGAACCGTATAGTAATAATTGAAAACAGGCTTGATTGTTAAACCAATTGGACGCAGCCGCGGCTTTCTTACGAAACTATTTTTAATTAATAGCAGCTTCACACTTGCTCCCTTATCTTTTTTTTTATTGGTGCCCTGTGGAAATTCTTCATGAACTTCCTTCGCTCCGGGGAAGGGCGAAGGGGTATGCCGGACTCCTGCCGGCTAAAACCACTGCAGCTGTCATTTTTGGCACCTAATCCCTTAGGTAAAAGTACGTACCAAGAACTTTTTATTACAATAATGCGACAATCATTATGCAATCAATTTGTAGGAATAGTCGTTCTATCCCTTGCCAGATGTGGCTACATAGATTTTACTGACGATATCAGGCTCTAATTGTACAGCTCTAGTTGTTCTTTTTGGATTTTCCATTAGATTTTGAATGTCATGGTGCAGGCATACTGAATTCAATAACACCGAGAGGCAGCCATGCGGGAAATAAAATGAGACTGTGCGACGCACATCTGAATTCAACAAATTTTTGACATTGTATTCACCCCATTGCTTTTAGGGCATTGAAATAACGTTTATGGTATTCTAAAATATATTTAGAGCGACTAGCATCATTTCTAACTTGCAAAACCGAATTTTCGGACAATTCGAAAATGTCAGAAAACAAAGCCCAGTAATTAATAATAAGCAAAAGGTACCTAGTGACCTTTTGAAAGGTTAAGAGAGGTAAGGGGGCGAGCAATTTTTAATGAAGATTTATTACGTGCCGTCGTATATCCTATCATATTTTCCAATCAAGCTTGAAGACAGACAACCCACGCTGTCTATTCTAGGTCTAGGACGTAATATCGAGTTTCCAGTAGAAGAGGTACTCGCGAAGCGCAAACCGTAATGGTTATGTGTAACCCGATATAATTCTGTGCAAAACGTATCGATCGTGTGAGATGTCAGAGGGTGGGGTTGCATCGGCCATGCTGGCACGTGGAGCGGCCGTTAGGTACGCTTTGATTGGTGTTTTAAAATCTAGCAAATAAAAATGTTGTACGTTTCACATGAGTTGGTTAAGTGCGCACTCAATTTAAGTATTGTGGGTGGAGACCTACCTACGATTGACAGGTTTGGCATGGACTTTTTTAACATATGCTAAGATCAAATATTGCTCTATATTGATGGGCCCTCAATACATCAAGTCAGTCAGTCATATACATACTCGGTGACGAGAATTGCTAGTCATTCGCCTGGTGGTAAGCATAAGGCAAGCTACCCATCGCAATTGAACTGCTACCCAGGACTAGGCTTGCGTGGCATCGCATTGCGCTGGTCACCTCGACACGTGAAGTTATTTAGTCTCTCACGCCCAGTAATGTCACTAGCTACAGTGTCCTTCTAACCGGAGCACAGTAATGTCTAAAGTTTAAACGCTACTGCTTAGCGGCGAATATCAGGCATTGCAGTGGTACTTTTTTATTATTTTATTGGTGCCCAGTGGAAATTCTTCATGAACTTCCTTCGCCCCGGGGAAGGGCGAAGGGGTATGCCGAACTCCTACCAGCTAAAACCACAGGAGCGGTCATCTCCGGCACACAAGGGAGGCTCCAGGTCCTCGTATGTTTACACTAGAGCCGCCCACTGGTGCCACGCCTATAGGCACATCTCGGAGGGTGACTGTAAAGCGGTCGCGGGGGGGGGGGGGGGGGGGGGGGGATTTTAAAGGACTCCCCCAAAGTATTCCACCGCAGCACGTGGCCACATGCGTGCTACCGTCTTCTCTTGCAGTGGCACCTACCTAGCCGGCCTCTTGCAATAAGAGATCTACCACCAGTAGAGGACAAGTGGTGCGGGTTTTATCATCAAATCGGCCATACAATGTCTACTACTGAACAAAGGCCTCCCCCATAGATTTCCACAACTGTGTCATCAATTTGCCAGTACTCACCACGCTTGGCAGGCGGGTTGGTGAGCGCAGAATGGCTACTGTTCCACAGAAAGGACGCTGCTACCCGGCCCTCTGGTTTAGTCCTTTAGTCGACTTTTACGACCGCCACGGGAGGAGATGGAATGGTGCTATATTCTTAACCCGGAGACCACACGGATTCCGAACACCACTCTGCGCGGTGCGGGTATTATTGTTTAAAATGAGTAGAATTTCAGCTACAAATTTGCGTGTGAGGCAATCTCTAGATCCAGAATGCTGTTAGCATTTACATTAAAAGGCCCTGTCGCGCGACGTACTTGCACTCATGTAAATCAGTATCGGATTTCACTCAATCTCTCTGATATTTGCATGAAAATCACGCTCCTAGGGATTTACATTAGAATTGTGTATTCAGAGTCTAAGCTTTTATGACATGCTTCAAATAAAACGCGTAATAGAGAAATGTATGTGTGGCACGTGTGCGGAATATCTGCGGGGGTGGCGCGAATGTGGGGGCTGCTAGGGGGTGAGATTCCGTCATACCGAAACTGGGAGGCTAGGAGAACACTCACCTGAAATAATTGATATATTTTGGGATTCGTTCCCTTTTAGCAGACATTTCGTGAGATATTTTAGTGAGCTATGCAAAATGAGAGCTTATGTATTACGTTAATTGGAAATGTAAAAATAGCAATGAAGTTTACAAAGATTTTTAGGTGTATTTAGGATCGGGAGAGGGCCGATCCCGCTCGAAGAAGAAGGAGACGGCGCCGGGGTAACAACCGCTCTGGCGCCTAATTCCGATACGCCTGAAAACCCCTGCCATTGCTATAAGGTGGGGGACCTCTGGGTTCGCGGGTGCGTAGATTGGGGAATCTGCGTGCCCACACCAAGCGACCCAAGAGAAGACGGTAGCACGCATGTGGTCACGCGCTGCCGTGGGACGCTTTGGGGGATCCTTTACAATCCCCCTGGGGGGGTGACCGCTTTACAGTCACCCTCTCCGAGATGTGCCAATAGGCGTGGCACCAGTGGGCGGCTCTAGTGTGATCATACGAGGACCTGGAGCCTCCCTTAGGTGCCGAAGATGACCGCCCCAGTGGTTTTAGCCGGTAGGAGTCCGGCATACCCCTTCGTCCTTCCCCGGGGCGAAGGAAGTTCATGAAGAATTTCCACTGGGCACCAATAAAAAAAAAAAAAAAAAAGGTGTATTTAGGAATGTACACATTTATAGAAACATAATTTTTCATCATTTCGGCCGAATGAAGTCCACTACTGGACACAGGCCTCCCCCAAAGATCACCACAACGACCGATATGGGTGTGTTGTGGGCTCATTGGGGGGTTTTGCCACGATCGCCACGCTTGGCAGACGGGTTGGCAATCGCAGTTGAGTTGTTAATGTACTCGAAGGACGCTGCTGCCCATCCTCCGGCTAATCCCTTAGTCGACTTTTACGAAACCCACGGGAGGAGATGAGGTGGTGGTATTCTGAGCCGGCACCACACGGCAATAGAAACGGAAACTGTAAACAAGTAATCTGTACGCAACAAAGACGAATTATTGTTAAAAGGCATGTCCTGCCGAGACGAAGTCATTTTCGACATCGAAGCGGATTTTCATTAAAGATAAAATGTCAAAGTTTATCGAAAGGGGTGTATGTGTTTCATACACATACACCCCTTTCGATAAACTTTACTTTATACAGGAAAATGACCTATCTATTGTATAGCATCAGTAATTTTGCTGAGCAAGCGGGCTGCCTTGAAATGCATAGGTCCTGCGGCACGGAAAAAGAGGTCACATTGAAAAAGAAGCAACAAAATAGGATGGACAACTGTATTCTATGGCACAACTTGCTACGCTTTACTTGGTTAAGCCTATTTCTAGCACACTATCTATGACGGCAAAGCTTGATTGACATAATAACATCGAAGTATCTGTCTTTTTTATTCCAAAATAAATGCAATTTTTTTGTGGAAACTGGCAACTATACGGTACCTAATCATAAATGCCGTGTGGTGCCGGCTACGAATAGCACCAACCCATCTCATCCCGTGGGTTTTACGACTAAGGGATTAGCCAGGGGATGGGCAGCGGCGTCCTTCGAATACATTAACAACTCAACTGCGATCGCCAACCCGCCTGCAAAGCGTGGTGATTATGGCAAAACCCCCCAATGAGCACACAACACACCGATATCGGTCGTTGTGGTGATCGTTGGGGGAGGCCTGTGTCCAGCAGTGGACTTTATTCGGCCCAAATGATGAGTCATAAATGACCGTTTTTTTAATTTTTCTCTGCCTGTCTGACGGTTCAGTCAGTCAGTCCGAAAAATTGTCTCGAATAGGCTCCGAAAACGGTTAAGATATGAAAATAAATATAATTTATGCCTAACGAAGCGGGCGCGGGTAACGGATACTTTTATCATATAGGACGACGTGTACATTATATCAAATGCACCATATTCTAACAATTCCAATAATTACAAAGATAACGAACTGGTCTTCCGACAGTCTTGAAATTCCGCCCAACCGTAACGACGTGGCGATAATAGCTAGCAATTAAAATAGCTGGGCTTTGATAACAGTTGACATGTTTGATGCGGCTATCGGGACGATTGAGTGAGCCAAATGACGATCGATATGCACAAGAAAAGTACGTTTGGAAAGTACCGACGTGTTTTCAAGACACGTTAATAGAATGTCGGTTAGTTAATAGATGGTGGTAAAGGGTTCAATGTCCAGCTGTTGACTTTTGCGGACTGGTGGTCAGAAAAACTTCGTAACATGTGGTCACTGACACAAAATCAGCCCGCAATCCTCCCCTGCTGAAAACGATCATCATCACCATCATCATATCAGCCACAGGACGTCCACTGCTGAACAAAGGCCTCCCCTTTAGGTTTCCACAACGAGCGGTTACATGCCACTCTCATCCAACGGCTCCCAGCGACCTTCACCAGGTCGTCTGTCCACCTCGTTGGAGGTCGTCCCACGCTGTGTTTTCCGGTGCGCGGTCTCCATTCGAGAAACGGTCTCCAAATGATAACTATAATGAGCAGTCGAAAGGGATACTGCCATAATCACCACGCTTGGCAGGCGGATTGGCGACCGCAGTATGTAGTATTAGCACACGGGAGGACCGTGCTGCTCGTCCTCTTGATATCAATCCTTAGTCGCTTTTCACGACACCTGTGGTTGGAGGGGTAGTCTATTTTATGCTGCGAACTACACGGACCACGTGGCAGCGTAGCGACATGTACCGATACCACAGTAACATCGTTAGCTACGTAATATGCAAATATTATGTATGAACGCTAGCTTTGATTATTAAAGTACTTATATATTAAATAGTCAAACGCAATAGTGTTGCCGGCTCAGAATACTTCTACCCCATTTCCTCCCGTGGGTGTCGTAAAAGTCGACTAAGGGATTAGCTGGAGGATGGGCGCAGTCTTTCGGGTACCTACATCAACAACTCAACTGCGATCGAAAATCCGTCTGCCAAGCGTGGCGATTATGGCAAAGCCCCCCAATGAGCCCACAACAAACCCATATCGATCGTTGTGGTGATCTTTGGGAAGGCCTGTGTCCAGCAATGGACTTCATTCGGCCGAAATGAGAAAAAAATTGATATTCACTAGCATATTTTATTCATCATAATCATCATCATTTCAGCCGTAAAAACGTCCACTGCTGGACAGAAGCCTCCCCAAAAGATTGCCACACCGACCGGTATGGGTTTGTGCTGTGCTGAATGAGGGGTTTTGCCATCATCGCCACGCTTGGGAGACGGGTTGGCGATCGCATTTGAGTTATAAATGTACTCGAAAGACGCTTGCCCATCCTCCGTTTAATCCCATAGTCGCCTTTTACGACGCCCACGGGATGAGATGGAGTGTGGTATTCTTAGCTGGCGCCACACTATCGCGTTTGACTATTTGTGTGCAGTGTATTCGATTGAAATTCGCCGGATAGTAGAATCAGTATTTCGTAAAAGTATTTGTTACATCACTAGAACCTATGAATATGCAAAGAAATGTTAGTCAAATCCTAACTGAGCCTTGCTGGGGTTACGTCTATATCAGTGGTAAATGCAAAGAAACGTTAGTTAAATCGTAAATGAGAGCCTTGCTGAAGTTATGGCTATTGGTCAACTGACAAATCTTAGAATTTCTAATCTATATTCTTATCACAAGTGTGAATGCTGTAGTCTCATATAATTAAAAGAACACCATACACGAAGTGTGGGAACAGTGTACATGGTTGGAAATGTATAATAACTAAATAAGGTAAATTAACTTTTCGGCTGGTACTTAATTATGCAGCCATGAATGTATCCAGCAATGTATGTTCAATGTATCAACCAATGAAGGTGACCAAAAAATTATATCATATATTTTATCTGTTACAATCCCCTCTCTTTTTATGTTGGTACTGACAAATAGAGCAATGGTAGTTGGCTGTTGTTATATTGTTTGTATGTATTGAAGTAGGATATCACATAATATGTTCTACATAGTCAGCATATTATCAAAACTGCCTAAGTAATCTTAAAGGGGGCAAACAAATAGTTAGCTGTTTTAAAAAATGTTAAGTTTGTGGTATGTGCTCCGACATCAATGTCATTCAGTAAGCTATGGAGAGAGTAGCTCTGGCTGCTTGGTGTTTCATTTTGAGATCTAATGAGAAATAAGGAGATCTGAAGTAGCACATAGAACCGATGGCCATTGGGGCAGAAAAGAAGAGACCACACACAGGAAAATGCAGCATGGGATGGCTTCTAACAAGATAGACAGGCATTCACGTAAAGGCATTTGGGAGGAATTGGATGCAGGCGGCATGTTACTGGTTGTTGGGGAAGTCTATGCCTTTGTTCAGCAGTGGCTTTTTGGCCAATATGATGGTGAAAACGAAGAGTCATGCATCCATGTTCTAAACTGACTAGGCCAGGCTTTTAGTGAGTAAAATATACATATGTTATAAATAAACTTACAAGCGATGATAAAAAAAATTACTGTCCCCTATCAGAACGTAAAGACTATCATTTATATGAAACAAAAAGAACTCGAGTTGTATTTTAGGCTTCTACAGGAAATACACAAAATTTCAGTAGAGGCCTGAACAATACCATAAAGGGCTCCTATCACAGTTTAACACAGTGCCAATTTGAAAATGCTGCAGAGCTACTTTTCAGATAGGACCAACAAATTGTAACGTTTACTACAAGCTCAAGTTAATTAATATAATGATAAAGACTGCAAATAATAATAAATCATTGTAATGACCATAAATTTAACATTGATGTTCACAATAACGTGATTACAATGTTCATCTGTCCATGCAAATAGACATAATTCATATTCTAGTCTGTTATGATTTAAATCGTTTTTCTTTGCTTGTTTTGAATATTGGCAGACATACTTATGGAGCATTATGGGTCAGTGTAACAAAGTTACAAAAAAATGTTGAGTGAAAAATGTGAACTCATCACATGAACAGAAGTGAAAGTTTGTATTTTGGTTAATATGTAAGACAATGAGATTAATACACTATGGAGGTGGTAAACAGAGAGAGTGATTGATGACAAAAAACTATCTAGAAACATGTTTTATCTCATTCACTCACAGCCTAAACCCTATAAATACATTGATAGTTATCTCTCTTTCGTTACACATTTTCGTTTCATAAAATGAAATTCACACCATCTAAAAGCAATTCTAAAATTACTATTAAAAACAAATGCAAATTTGCAAGACGATTTACTGTAACTTCATAAATTTCCTACCAATTGCACAAAATTCATGATTCTGTGCAATCAATATATAGATAATGGTGTGTAGTAAAAATATTGATTAAATATTATAACCTGATAAGTATGTCTCTAAAACAATGAAATAGATAACTTATTTTAATGCATCAATTCTGGTACTACAGTAACATGTTTAACAGGTCCAAGATCATCATCATGATGTCGACCATACAATGTCCATTACTGAACAAAGGCCTCCCCCATAGATTTCCACAAGTGTGTCATCAATTTGCCAGTACTCACCACGCTTGGCAGGCGGGTTCGTGAGTGCAGAATGGCTACTGTTCTACATAAAGGATGCTGCTGCCCATCCCTCTGGTTTAGATTCCCTTAGTCGCCTTTTACTACCTCCACGGTAGAAGGAGTGGTGCTATATTCTTAATCCGGACACCACACGGATACACGATTTTATTTTTATTTTAAAATAATATAAATCTAAAATATTATGGCCAAATTAATTTCCAAATGTTTTATAAGTTGTACATTTAATGAGTTTGTAACAAATTTTATTACCAAAAAATATTACTATATATCTCTAATATTACAGTAGATACTGAAGAATATATTCAGGATCTTGTACCTTACCAACCTGTATTCAACATTTTTTTCATTCCAACAAGATTTTCAATTTCTCACTGTGTATACATCAAGTTTTTGCAAAGTATTCGTCCATCAAACAATTACTTTAAATTTTATAGTTTTTCTCAGTAAATAAAAGAAATTCAGCTATAAAATTGTTTAAAATCAGAAAGTTATTGTTTATAATCTTGCATTCGTTGTAACTATTCAGATCCAAATGATTTCCAGGATAATTCTATTTTATTATTTGCCACAAGTACATTCTCTTTTTTTGCATAATCATGCAAGCTAGATTTATATCACACCTATTTTCAGCAGAAATTGAGATAAATCTAGGTTTTAAAGATGCATTGGTGCATACCTAATTGAAGATAATTGTACTGTAGATAATAGAAAATCGCGGATATACTTTTAATGTCCACGCGGAGGAAGTCACGGGTAGCGTTAAAACTATAAAATACTTAATGTACTCACCTTTATATCTTGCTAAAGTCATATAAAATGGTAACGCCCCAATGGACGAGAGCTGACGAACGGGATCAATTGTTGATACTGGCTTCCAGGAAGCTGGCTTCAGATGAACTGCCTCGCACACGCCGGGCGCACTACCTGCCGCAATCAGTAACACCACAATCAGCTAAAAATACACACACTATCCCATCGCAACATTTCCAACTATTCTAACCAATTTCTACTGCAGCAATGTACGCACCAGCTGGCGAAAACGTGGTTACCACGGTCCGCGATACCTACTATACTATAGGTAAATATGGACTAAAGATATTCGATATTACGTCGCTAGCTACCTTCCACTGTCTATGACGAAGCACCTCGCTATTCCACCCTCGCCTTGCACTATGAACGCGTAATATAACAAGGATCACGATCGACTACGAACGAACATAAAATAAATGAGATTTCATCAAACGCAACACGTTTCCGTGGCTAAATATGACGACAGAAAATAAATGAAAATTGTACACTTTCTTATGTTTCTTGAACTGCCTTCACACCGGAAACGAGCATTTTTTTTAAACTTGAAACAACGACGATCTCATAATTTAGAATGAATGATTTTATGCTGGAAAAATATTTCATTTCTAGTTCTTTGGACGCTGAGTAGTAACAGAAAATTTTATAATTGATTATTTGCAACAAACAAGCGAAAAATCCAAATCCGAAGTAAAATTGTCAACAGGAAACAGAAAATCTTGTAAACATTTATATGTGTCTATGCTTCTTGACAGCTAGTTTTCAATTACATTAAAATATCATTGAATTCTAAATGTACATGGGATTGAATAGATGAAACCGAAAAACAATAAACCTTTTAAATGCTTGATTTTGATTATTATCTAAACCATTTTTTACCACTTTAATCTCCTAATTTATATATTGTTTATGGTTTACGGCATTATGACTGTCACTTAGACAGACAGAGAAGTAATAAACCAAAATCAAATCTAAGACCTTAAGGTTTTGATTTGTAGAAGAATAATTCTACTAATATACTGGCTATATATCCCAGACCGTATAGAAAATATGGAATACAGCTATTGAATACAGCTTACAGCCAAAGATATAGTTTTGCCTACGTGCATAGATAGAGCCTATTCTTCTTCTTCTCTTTGATGGCTTCTATAGATTATCTTCCACAATTTCGCCAATGTCACGTATAAGGCAACGTTGTACGGTGTTCAGATTAATCAATCTTTACATATTCGTAAAATATTTTACAAAAATGAAAAATTCTACATAAATATACCTATTAAGTTGAACAAATTTCCAGTTATAAAGACCTGTCATCCTAATGCGAGCATTACGTGTGATACAAAGAGAAAGCACTCACCGTTCGCGCACGTCTTGAAGCGTTGCGTGCCTACAGCTATGTTTACCTGAAACCATCTGGTTAACACACGACGCAAACAGTTTTAACAGAAAGTTATATTGTTTTCAAGGAAAGGTTTTCAGTTGTTGCGAGAAGATGGATGTAAGGTTACAGGTGATGTTGCACATACAGGTGTTGAGGAGAATGGTGTTTATAAACTAAAACTCTGTTCACAGGAAATCGCACTAGCTTCGACTATCAGTGAAGATATGGAGTTGTGGCATAGGCGTATGGGGCACCTTGGCATACGTAACCTTACATTGTTGAGAGACAAATTAGCCACAGGAGTAAGTTTTCCTAACACTTCAACTAACTTAGAGTGTACAGCGTGTTTAATGGGGAAACAAACGAAACAACCGTTTCAGAGAGGTCGTGCGAATAGGGCTAAAGAAGTTCTCGGATTAGTTCATTCTGATGTTTGTGGACCAATGGGTGAAAATTCACTCAGTGGATACAAATACTTCTTGACTTTCATTGATGATTTCACGCGTAAAACTTTCGTGTATTTCCTCAAGAATAAGAGTGAAGTATTTGAAAAGTTTCACGAGTTCAAGACTTTTGTAGAAAAACAATCTGGGAAGACTCTGAAGATTCTTCGGTCGGATAATGGCAAAGAGTATGTCAACCGACAGATGAACAAGTTGATGAAGGATTGTGGAATC
Organism: Diloba caeruleocephala; assembly: GCA_947459985.1. Lineage (NCBI taxonomy): Eukaryota > Metazoa > Arthropoda > Insecta > Lepidoptera > Noctuidae > Diloba > Diloba caeruleocephala. Next base: position 1,370,143 of record OX381619.1, read on the forward strand.
CTACACCAACTTACAGTAGAGTATACGCCCGAGCAGAATGGTGTTGCAGAACGTGCAAACCGAACGATTGTAGAAAAAGCTAGGAGTATGCTTCAAGAGGCAGGATTGGAAACAACTTTCTGGGCCGAGGCCGTAAATTATGCCGTTTATTTAAAGAATAGGTCTCCGACAGTCGCAGTCAAAGGGAAAACGCCAGAGGAAGCGTGGACGGGGAAGAAGCAAGATCTGAGTATGATCAAAGTTTTTGGATGTAAAGCATTTGCACATATCCCCGACGCTAAAAGGAGGAAATGGGATCCAAAATCGAAAGAGCTTATTCACGTCGGTATCTGCGGAGAGTCAAAGGCTTACCGACTAATCGATCCGGCAAGCGGACAACTTAGTAAGGCGAGGGACGTTGTATTTTTCGAAAATAAAAAATTCTACAGTGTGAAGCCTATAGAGAATAAGAATGAAGGGCATGTGATAGTCAGTCTTGAAGAAAATTTGACTAAGAATGTAGACGAAGGTCTGCACCTGAGAAAAGCTCAAGAAGATTTTCAAGGAGATACTGAAAATAAAGAAGAGAAGATTGAGCAACCGCCAAAGTCCAAGTTTTATTTCTCTTCAGCGCTTCCAGCTCCTCCTTAATAGCAGCTCTCCACATTTCTTTGTCTCTTCTAGACATTGCCTCTTCGAAACCTTCAGGTTGCCTCATATAGACAACTTCGTCTAGATTTCCATTAAGAAAAGCTGTTTTCACGTCCATTTGGTCTACTTTTAGATTCATATGGACTGCTAATGCCATCAACGTCCTCAGTGAGCTATGCCTCACTACTGGCGAGAAAGTTTCAAAATAGTCAATGCCCCGCCTTTGACTAAAACCTCTTGCAACAAGACGAGCTTTATATCGCTTCTTTCTCCCCGTCTCTTCTTTTATTCTAAATATCCATTTAGAATCCACAACGTTGCAAGATTGTGGTAGCTCCACCAAAGTCCATTTGGTCTACTTTTAAGGATAAAGGATTAAATAACAGATGCCGACTTTTATCAAAGGGCAAAGGAGGCGTGGGAGTCTTTAAGGTCAGCTTTTGAGGATAAAGGATTAAATAACAGATGCCGACTTTTATCAAAGCTTGTAAGCCTAAAGCTTGAACAGTTTACATCAATTACGCTACCATCAATTACTATATTCACTGATAGTCAGTCGGCTATGGCGATAGCTAAAAACCCAGTGCACCACCAACGTACGAAGCACGTGGATGTGCGATATCACTTTGTCAGAGAGGCAATAGAGAAAGGTGATCTACAATTAAGGTACAAGGAGACAGCGCGGATGGTAGCGGATGTTCTGACCAAGGCGTTGTTAAGACAGAAGTATGAGTGGTGTGTGAGTAGTATGGGGTTGAGATGATGATGAGTGATGAGAGGAGTGCCAGGAGATATGAGATTAAGGAGGAGTATTAAAGCAAAGAGGTTTTAATAATCACATATTGTTTTTTCTTTGGGACTTCTTCATTGTCGTCTTTTGTCTTTTCTGATGTGTGTCACGAAATAAATTTCTATTCATGTTATAATGTTTTGTATTTCATTTAAACATTATATGTGAACGAGAATACCAATCCCGTTCAGTTACTTTAGTACGAGACGGTGTCATTCGATTATTTTGCTTTGTCCAAAGCAGAAATGTTGACATTTGTTAGTAGTGCTGCCAGTTAGAGTATTATTATTGCCTTTATTTTAAATTTATACATACAATTTACATTATTAAATACATATAAAAAAACAATATATATAAAAAAATTGTAACCTACAGGCATCGGGAACTGAGCAGGGCTCCGAACTTCCTAACAAACAATACGAGCCGTGTCCAGGAGTACCGCTTTCTGTATCAAGCCAGCTGCATTACGAGAGCCTCTTAAGGTGTTGGTCGAGGCTCTTGGCCATAAGGCCATTGACCGTAACAACTATCAGCACAATTATTGCAGTCTACCTTCCACATGTCGACAACCTCGTGCGCCAAGTCAAGATACTTAAGTTGTTTATCTTTCTCGGCTTTCACGAGATTCTCGTCATTCGGGATAGTTATATCTACAATCATTGTGCGGCGCTCTACTCGATCTAGCACCACTATGTCAGACTTATTGGCTACAAACAGTCCTGTCACTGATGATAGATCGATCCCACTACAACGTGACATGGTCATTCTCGAGAACTGGGTCGGGCATAAATTTTTAGTATCGTATGGTACTTCTGAACTCACGAGATTGTATTGCAGTGCAAGTTGCTGGTGGATAATCCTGGATAACTTTATCCATAATTGCACAGATTAAACCTTCGGTTTCCCCAAAGAGGTCACCGAAGCGTAGCCAAGACACGGACGCTAAAAAGTTCACATCAGACCCATGAAGCGTCCGGTAAAACCATCCGTGGAGCTCTTTGCTCTGCCATACCTCCTTACGGTCATTAGTGTCAAGAAAGTGTACAGGTTTATGCCAGTTCTCTTTAGCCAAGGAGAGCGGGGTGAGTCCCTTGTCCAGCGCAATCACGTCTTGGTTCATCCCCACATCGGCTCGGAGAAAGTGCTCCCTGAGGTTGCACATCTCACGATTGTGGAGGGTCTTAGCATTTAAAAATTCTCGAGTGGGGGGTCACTTTCGTGGGATATACAGCCTCATCACCGATGAACGTGGATGATGAATCAAATTTGTGGTCAGCTTTATACGGACTCTTCTATCCAGGGAGTCCAATTCAGACTGAGTCCACTTGAGTATGCCAAACTATCATCAGAACTGGCATGACCCAGCCGTTAAAGGCGCGTACCTTGTTACCGCCTGATAAAATACTTCTTAGTACTTTATTCAGGCGGCCGAAGAAGCGCCCAAATATTAGGATATATAAATTGAAGGGATAAATCTCATGTAATTAATTACAGTCCAAATGTTTAATTTCATTATGTGTCAGATAATATTTCTTATTGGTCTAATAAATTGTTGTTCATGAGTGATTTATTTAAATTGTTTATTTTACAACTTAATCAAGCTGAATTGGCGGGCTGCATACCGGGCTCGCCCGGCTTGCTACCACGGTCTGGATTAGTGGTACTAGATGAGGTGCAGACAAGTTCCCGTGGGCCATTGTTTGGAACCCCTATTTCTGAAAGATCCATTATTCTATTGGTTACTCCGTCTACGGTAACATAGAAAGATAAATTCTCATTTGTTGCAGTGACCGAGGATGCTGTTATTGGCTGTAGAATGAAATGTCAAACTTCTAGGATAGACAAAAAATCTTTATCAGCAAAAAAAACCTTGAAGTGAAGTCTTTTTGACAGAAGATTGCACGGATTATGAATGAGTTTTTCGTCGATGTCGTTCTAATATTCGATACTTTCTTTTACATATCCAGATTTACAATAGAATAATATACAAACTTTAATTATTTCTGTAACACGTCAGTGGTTTAAAATAACCTGTGCGATTTTGTGGGGTACTGACAAAAATGGTAAGATTATACGAATAGTTTTTAGGTTAGGTTATATTCATTGTCCTTGGTAGTTACTATTTTTCTCCTTTTATTTTCAGCATTCATGCAGACAGTTGTTATACTGCCCGGCACGGTGGAAATGTGCATTACCGATTAATCTCAAACCAACAGCACTCACTATTAACTCGGACAAAGTAAGTTTAATCATTCATTTGTAAACTGGTATGATGAAATATTTAAGATGTTCATTGAAGGAATCCGTTGTTTCACATAGAAACATCACAGATAACCAGAAACCATAAAATCTTATGTTGTTTAAGTCATAAAAACACTAACACAAGAGGAATCAGCTGATAATCTTCCCCATTGGAATGTCATAAAAAACGACATAAATAAATTCCATTCATTCTGTGGACTATATGCAATTCTATGTTATTAGACTGTGGCCTGTGTACTCATCAAATATAATTTTTGAAATTATATATTTAACATGAAATTGACCTTTATACCTTTCAGTACACAGTGCCAGAATGTCGTCAATACTCGGCGCGAAAGGGGTTCTTCTCGTCCATCATCGAAAATATAAAGGAGGACATAGCAAAGAACAAGGATATGAAAGATAACATCAAGAAGTTCAGAGAAGAGGCACAAAAGCTAGAAAACTCAGAGGCATTGCAGGTACATTCACAAAGCATTCAGAGGGCCAATTCTCGTAATTAATTTACACTATGACTGAAACTTGACCGAACTGAGATTAAATTATTCTGCTATGCTTAAAGTTCAGTCGGATTTCAGTATAATCTCGATCTAGTCTCATTTCAATCTCAATTTTGACGTTTATTTAATGACAATTCAGTACATGTGACAGTTTGAAATGTTAGTAGAATACCGTTTTGACTTTGATCCATTTTCGATCTCATCACAGTGTAAGTTCACGTTTGACGTTGTTTGTTTGTTTACGAGAATACCATTTGCGACATGTATGACACTGAGACTAGATCGGAACTATCTTTTGAACATTTTTAAATTATGAGAATTGGCCCACTTCTCTTTTTCCTTTTAGCTTTTAGTGTATGTATGTGTCAAATACTTGTGTACAGTAAATTATCGTTCACATTTATGGTAACTCTGTTATGAGACGCATGTCTCATCTTCATACAAAGTAATTATTGAAAGTAAAGTAATAATTGCTCAGATAAAAACGATACACCTTTTCATTTCAAGATTTAATTTTCTGTTTTAGATTCATTTTGTCGCATCATGCTATTACAGGTATAACCTATATATTTTATAATCTTATTCTAAAATAAGTATATTTTTGCATGGGTAACAACATTACATACATTATTTACAAATGGCTAAATAGTTTTCACTTGTAGTAATGTGTGTAAGATTTAGATTACTTATCACTTTATTTATATACATATTCTATGTCAAGTGTCTATGCCGAAGTACTCCAAATTATATATAAATAGTCCACTTTCTTTTAAAATTAAACGGTGGTTGAAACCACGGGTCCCAGCTAGTATAACATAATCACCATACTTGGCAAGCAGATTGGTGATTGCAGCATGTTGATATTAGCACTCGGGAGGATCGCGCTCCACATCCTCTTGATATCAATCATTAGTCGCTTTTAACGATACCTGTTGGTAGAGAGGGGGTGGGTGGTATTCATTACCATTTAATTAATCATATGACTACATCAATAATTCAATTAATGTTAGCAAGCCGCCATAACATGCTGCAGCATTAATGCAACAGCAAAATTGCTGATTGCTGATGGTAAAAGTATTGTGTGCTTTGGCCTGAAAGTTAGATTCCCACCAAGGATTTCGATATCATAGACCTTTCCAAAATCGGAGGAAATGCTGCATTGTATTGCATTGCATGCAATGCATTAGACCTTTGGGAAAGATGAGAACTTTCTGTCACTAGCTTGGGTTACTTGAGGTGGTGATACGGAAATTAAAAGCAATGTATTTGTTGTCAGCAGGTTTCACATGTTACATAGTTTTATTTTTAGTTATAATGAATTTCAGGCTGCCAGAAAAAAGTTCCATGCAGTTGAGTCAGAAGCCTCTAAGAGTTCGGAAGTACTCAAAGAAACGCTGGAAGGTATCAAGGACAAGATGGAACATGTCATTGAGGAAGCTAGTAAAACGGATATTGCTAAGAAAGCTGGTGAGCATAATAATCATACAAATTACAAAATAAGCTTCTATGCTCAATGGTATAGAAAATTTGGTTATGACTAAGTAAAACCTCAACAAGTACGATACTTTGGTCTACCCTTTTTAACACGCTATTATTAGCTTGGTATGTATCTATGAATCTATGTAACAGAATTTTTTAACTTTATTTTCATCTAGAGCAAGAGGCCGTGAATCCGAGACCTTCGTTATTTTATAAAAGCTGAAAGTTTGTCAGCGCATGCTCCCAACACAGGTTAAGACGATGGGCCATTATGAAGTTTGGGTTGTTGTGGTTTTGGCAGGTAAACGGTACTAAAGGTACGAAAATACCGATCTAAATTCGTTAAATAATAAAGTGTGATTTTTTGGTATTACCTTCAGGATATTATTAGAAATCACGTCATTCATTGCCAGACCCTTAACATCGTGGCAAGCCCTTGCCAGATACCCTTAATGTTCATGAAATTATAATTCTACTTACGTTATAGTATAAAAGCTGATTTTTATATATAATTTTAGTAATATCCTGAAGGTAATACCAAAAATCACATTTAACGAATTTAGATCGGTATTTTCGTACCTTTAGTACCGTTTACCTGCCAAAGCCACGACAACCCAAACTTCATAATGGCCCATCGTCCTAACCTGTGTTGGGAGCATGCGCTGACAAACTTTCAGCTTTTATAAAATAACGAAGGTCTGGGGTTCACGGGCTCTTAGACCAATCCCCTTCAATACGTCAGATTGATTTGAAACTTTGCACACTCATCAAAGACTGATGACAATGCAATTATTTAAATAGTTTGTCTCATTACCCTTTCCAGGATCCTCAGGATTAGCGATTTTTTGATCTTTAATACCTGGAAAAATTCTAAATTCAACGACATACACAAACTTGCACAAAAAATAATAAGATGTTGATTCAATTTTCCAATTTTTCATGTCAATTGTTGTAAATATTTGTAAAAGTAGCGTCATCATGAAAATATCTGTTTAAAACACTCCACGCTTTTTTACATATTTTTTTTTGGTGAGTCGCTATTGTTATTTTAACTTATTGAAAATTATTTTCTAGTTTTTAGTTCGGTTATCTACAGAAGCGTGTTTTTTTAGTCTGTTTAAACTATTATTTATTTTATCCTGGGGAAGTCATAATGGACGCCTCGGGAAGGCTGGACGGGCATGCCAGACTGAAATCGGCTAAAACCCCACGGTGTCCTTCCTCTTACCTCTAGCCACGGGTGAAACGCGCCCCTGGCAGGATCGGGTTTGTCCCTAACCCAAAAGTATCGTACTATGTAATGAGGTTCTGGTTTTAGAATTACATTTAAAAAAATTCAATGTGGTTACGATTCGAACATCTCATTCTCCTGGTGATAAGGCGTCATGCCTGCCCATAACAGTTGTAATGCTGTCCGGGGCAAGTCCTGCGTGGCAGTGGCACCACACTACCCTCGTCACCTCGGGACTTTAGTTATTTAGTCTCTTATGGCCAGTAATTTCACTAGCTACAGTATCCTCCTAACCAGAGCACAGTAATGTAATTTTTTTCTCGAATGTTATGAACGCTCAATCCCGTATTCATTGTTAGGCAAAAATACTCCGATGCGTTCGAAAGTGAAGAATCTGAAACAGAAATTGCATCATTTTTTATAAATTTACGACATTACGGAAAATGAGCGATCAAGGTTTTATTCGAAATTGTTTGAGTCATAATACACTCACAACTTCGCGGTGAGTAGTAGTTGCTTGTTTATTTTACAGTTTTATATGAATATGTTCATTTAAATACTCTTATAATAAAACAATTTTTAAACTGAGGGCCTATTCTCGTAATAAAGTTATACAGGATGGCGCAATAGAACGTCCATTTATTAAGTATAGGCTAAAAAAATAAATACAAAAGGTATAGTTGAAATAAAATATAGGATGATTAGGTAATTAAAAGTAGTTTATTTTTTTTAAATAACATCATCTAAATGACGGCCCTCTCGAAGACGGCACTCCTCTAAACGCGAACGCAGATTTGTGAAAACTCTTGTCAATAAATCTGAGGTGATATCTGCCATTTTCCCACGGATATTTTCCTTTAGCTGACTGATGTTCCTCAGATTGTTCATGTAGACTTTATGTTTGAGGTATCCTCACAAAAAAAGTCAGGAGGCGTCAAGTCACGGCTACGTGGGAGGGATATCACCTCTTTTGGAAATTAGTCTTGCAAGAAACATCTGTCTCACAACCGCCATAGAGTCATTTGATGTGTGACAGGTCGCTCCGACTTGTTGGAACCAAGTCCTTGTATTCGCTATTCTCGATCTCGCAAGTTGACGCAATATGCACGTTCTATTGCGCCATCCTGTACTTTCTTATATTGAATAAACTTGCGTTTGACCCCCATCTCACCTGAAGTTCGGCAACGATGCAGTCGACGATGGTGGTCGCTTGCCTATAAGCAACCAGTTCACTCGTAACCCGAAGATTCTCAGGTTATAACGGTCTGGAAACACTGACTCTGGAAATGAGTTCCACTCCTTCGCGATACGCACCAAAAACGTGGAAGCAAAACGCTTCGTACGTATGATTCGACATCAACTATATAACTCCGATCTGTTTGTCCGATGGTGCCCACTGACCGAAATGTATTAGATAAACAACCGACAAGCTTGCTACGCTGCGTCTATGTGGGATATGGAGCCTTGCCTCGACAAGTACATCGTTGCAACATGTTTTACAACCTCATAGCGCTCCTGTCAATCACCTGAAGCGCTGAAGCTGGCGCTACCGTCCCGAAGATGAGAGCAGTATTCCACACACGATCGAACTTGCGCTTGGTACAAAATGACCGAAATTTTAAACGAACTGAGATTAAATTATGAATTGACAAAAACAAACTGCGTTGTTGTTGGTGTGTTTGTATGTTTCCGTTTGATTTGAAGACTACCAAAATCTTTTGTACTAAGAAAGAGTCATCATCATCATCATTTCGGCCGAATGAAGTCCACTGCTGGACACAGGCCTCCCTCAAAGACCACCACAACGACCGATATCGGTGTGTTGTGTGGTCATTGGGGGGTTTTGCCATAATCGCCACGCTTGGCAGGCGGGTTGGCGATCGTAGTTGAGTTGTTAATGTATTCGAAGGACGCTGCTGCCCATCCTCCGTCAAATCCCTTAGTCGCCTTTTACGACACCCACGGGATGAGATGGATTTAATAGTAATGTCTCAGGTATAATCACAGGTCCAATTCTCGTGACTTAAAATGTTCAAAATATAATTACGACCTAGTCTCAATGTCGTAAACGTCACAAATGATATTTTCCTAAACTTACTAACAATGTCAAACGTGAACTTATATCGTGACAAGATCGAAAGCTGATCGAGGCCAAAACGGTATTCTGCTAACATTCTGTACCGATACAAAACTGAGATTCAAATGAGAATAGGCTACGAATAGCACCAACCCATTTCATCCCTTGGGTGTCGTAAAAGGCGACTACGGGATTAACCGAAGGATGGACAACCGCGTCCTTCGAGTACATTAACAATTCAACTGCGATCGCCAACCCGCTTGCGTGGCGATAATTGCAAAACCCCCCAATGAATACACACATCCATACAGCTCGGTGTGGCAATATTTGGGGCAGGCCTGTGTTCAGCAGTGGGCTTTATTCGGCCGAAATGATGAAAAACGATGAATGATGATACTATGATAGCACAGCAATGCTTTAGTCGGCACTACTTTAAAATTACAGTACGAAATACCTACTTGACAAGATGTTGGCAAATTCATCTCGGCTCTGATTTTGTTTCAATTTTTCCTATAATATATAGTACTAGCTGCGCCCCGTGATTTCACCAGCGTAGATCGGGATAGAAAGCCTATGTTTTTATCCAGGGTATAAGCTACCTATTCATCCAAATCGCTACAGCCGTTTGAGCGTGAAAGAGTAACAAACATCCACACAATAATCCATACAAACCTTCGCATGTATAATATTAGTGGGATTATGTGTAAATTAATGTCGTCGCACCTATACCCATCACCTTCATTTTGTTGGTACATCTACTGTGTTGACTCTGCATCATCAGAAGTCGTCTGGTAGAAAATGGCTATTGCATTAAGACCGCCTTTGTACGCTATTGTACATTACGAATAAATAAACATTCAACATTGATCTCTTTTTTTGTAGGACAAATAAGAGAAGATATATCGAAGACAGCAAAAGGTGCCGCAGAGAGCATAGCTGACAGGAGTTCCAAGCTAGGACAGACGACTGCGTTCAGAACTATCTCACACGTAGGAATATAAATCATTTTTAGTCACCGAAGGTGGTTGTGTTATCCGTTCACGTTTTCCATTTGATGTTGCGACTGCGTGGCAAATCTAAAACCCTTTTTTATTTTATTGGACCCAGTGGAAATTCTACTTTAACTTCCTCTGTCCCAGGGAAGGACGAAGGGGCATGCCGAACTCCTATCGGCTAGAACCACTGGGACGTTCATCTTCGGCACCTAAGGGAGATTCCAGGTCCTCGTATGATCACACACTAGAGCAGTGTTAATACCCCTTTGTCTCGGAGTGCTCGTAAGGGCTTTTTTTTAAACCAGGGCGGTTGTTACCCCGGCGCCGTCTCCTCCTTCTTCGAACACGATCGGCCCTCTCCCGATCCCACTCTGCGGTCTCCTTCTGGAGCATGACGCTCTCACAGAAGGAGACCACTGCATTCCAGTTTTCGTGCTCTGCCAACATAGCCGACACTACTGCTGGCAGAGAGAGATCCTGCACGATCCGTCGCTCGGCGGCCCCTGCCGGGCACGCCTCGAGCGTGTCAGCTCGTAAGGCCTATCCGGGTTGTCACTGGGTTCGATTCCCATATTGGGCAAAGTATTCGTTTGGTGAAACGGAGTATCACGTCGGGGTCACCGGTACAGTGAAACACGGCGTGTTGTTCCTCCATTGAAAAGGGAAGATCGTACAACTCCGCGGGTATTTTGCGTGGTGGGTGGGAAACCCAACGGCTGTTGTTGGGTGTCTGTACATAAAGTAAAAAGTGACATTCATTGTATAAATACCAGAAATAGACATTAAGTAAGTAGTACCTAAATTTAGATTGTCCAAAACCAACAAATCGTTCTTAGGTAACTGCGTTCGGTTTTATAATAAGGTACCAAAAGAAATTACTGATCTGACAGTCGGGAAGTTTAAAACGCACGTCAAATCAATTCTTATAAAAAAAGCATATTATAGGATTAAAGACTATGTTGACGATAGGGACATATGGCGTTAGCCCTTTTCTGCACATGTGGCTTCACTGGAAACCAAATATATCTGAAGTGATATTTGCATTGTATAGCTGCCATATTTATCTTTTATAAATAGATGACTAATTTAAATACTTTGTAACGAACAGATTTGTAAAAGACGTAAAAAAATGCCAAAAAAGACCTAACCCTGAGTTTCTTTCAGCATTTTTTCTCAGAGGTTGTCATGTAGCGAAATGCCCTCCGTTGTTTCAATATGACGTGTAAAAGTGTCTGTTAGGACCTATTTACTGAATAAATGATTCTATTCTATTCTATTCTATAGCTGTACACAGTGTCTTACTATTTGAATACATAAAAAAGTTTTTTTGATTATTACTTACAGCTCCGCGTGTATTAGTCTTTACCGTTTGTTTTAGTAATAAAATTGTGTAAAAATTGTTCCATTCGTGCTCAATTAGCAACTTCATTTATACAAATAAATAAAATTGAAGTGTCAGTTTGTAATGTCAAAATAACAACTTTTTACTAAATGCATATGAAAGTATATACGGTACCTATAACAAAAACACAATTTTAATTTTTTTGTCTGTCTGTCTTGTCGGGCTGTCTGTCTGTTTGTTCCGGGTAATCTCCGAAACGGCTGGACCGATTTTGACGGGAGTTTCACTGGCAGATAGCTGATGTTATAAGGAATAACTTAGGCTACTTTTATTTTAGAAAAATGATTAGGTTTCCGCGCAAAAAAATTAACCCTTGAAATCCAACATATATATTCTATGTCGAAGTACTCTTTCTAAATTTTTCTAAATTTCTTTTAAATTAAACGCGGGTGAAACCGCGGGTCCCAGCTAGTTCAATATAAATCTAAAATAAATATTAGAAACTACAACTATTTCTTTATTAAATGCTGTACCTATAAGTTATAACCAGAGATCGGAATAGAGGGTATATTTACCTAAACTTCGAGGAAGTATGTAACATAGAATGGAGACCAGCAGAAGTTACCGACGGATCGACATCAAAGCGTTCAGGTCGTAGATACTTGTCGACAATTATATGAAATAGTTAAATAAATTGTTATAATAATTAATTCCCGAATTTTATCATCATCATATCAGCCACAGGACGTCCACTGCTGAACAAAGGATTTCCACAACGAGCGGTCACATGCCGCTCTCATCCAACGACTCCCAGCGACCTTCACCAGGTCGTCTGTCCACCTCGTTGGAGGTCGTCTCACGCTGCGTTTTCCGGTCTCCATTCGAGAACCTTTTTGACCCAACGGCTACGAGTAATGTGCCCCGCCCATTGCCATTTCAGTTTACTAATCCTTTCAGCTATGTCGACAACTTTAGTTCTTCTACGGATCTCCTCATTTCTGATTCGATCTCGTAGGGGCGGAGGAAGATCATAAAGCATTTCCACTGGGCCCAATAAAGATAAAAAAGGACCCTTTTATATTCATCATTCATTGCACAAATGAAATGCTTGTGCGATTCATGATGCTGCACGTTATCGGGGAGTAGCACTGTCTTGTAGATGTTCTTGTAAGTTATTGTAGTTACACGGTGGCGATGTAGGTGTCGCCACATTGATTTTTCCTAGTTCGAAATTGATAGTAGCACCGTGGAGATCCCCTGAATATACGCGGAATCAGTGTGATGTACGGTCAATAGTAAATCAAGTTCTAATATTACTAACCACATTCACTACAAGATGTATTTTTCATCGATCTACATTGACATCTGTTTTTTTTTATACTTTGCCCCAAATCCTAGATTTCTCCTGTGTCGTGGGTGCGTTTACAGACACGAATTCCACACACAATACACCCAGACCCGGAACAACTACCTGCAGATCATACAAATATTTGTTCCGTGCGGGAATCGAACACACGACCCGGAGCGCAGCAGCCGATTGTATCAGCCACTGCACCAACCGTGCCGTAACTTTTCATGTTGTACACAAAAAAAAAAAAAAAAAAAAAAATTGCATTTATCTTTGTGGCTCGGATTTAGGGTTTAGGTCCGCATATCGGACCAGGCAAAGGGCGCCGTTGCAATTGAATTCACCCCCGCTCGAAATTGCATACATGAATCAGATATTCACCGGTTGCCCCCCATTTTAGTAAAGTTTTTTGTGTTTGCAGGCGACAGCGGCGGTGAAGGAAGAGATGTCGCCGCGGGGATTAGAAGGGCGAGTGTACATGGCTCCCGCCGCCCTACGGAAGCGTGTTGAGGTAAATATTATTTGTTATGTTTGCGGGGTCCATCTTAAAAGGTGGGCACAGGGCTACTTGGTTATACGTGTGGTGTCCGCATTAAGAATACAGCACCACTCCATCTCCTCCCGTGGAAGTCGTAAAAGGCGACTAAGGCACTCGAGAACCTTTGTGCCCCGACGGCCATCAGTTCTACGAGCTATGTGCCCCGCCCATTGCCACTTCAGTTTACTAATCCTTTCAGCTATGTCGACAACTTTAGTTCTTCTACGGATCTCCTCATTTCTAATTCGATCTCGTAGAGAAATACCAAACATAACTCTCTCCATAACTCGCTGAGTGACCTTGAGCTTTCTTATGAGGCCCATAGTGAGTGACCACGTCTGTTCCATATATCATCACTGGTAACACTCACTGGTTAAAGACTTTCGTCTTAACGCATTATTAACGCGGTATTGTTGACGAAAAGACATTTTAAAGACGTAACGTATTTTAATGAATTTATTCGCTCCAAAAGTTTACTGGTAGAGAATTCCACATCGCGTTAGGTCTGACTTGTGTCTCATTTATATAATTTCTTTCTTCTTTCTTTCTTTCGTACATGCAAACCCGATTACAGCGCCACCTGCTACATCTAAACCAGAGGGCCGGACGGCAGCGTCCTTTCTGTGTTATAAATATACTCGAAGGACGCTGCTGGCCACCCTCGCGAGATGGGGTGGGGTTTGGATGGATGGACACCATCCAAACTTTCGCATTTATAATAGTAATGGGATTTGCACTGTGTGGTAAAGTAGTCCAGTAGAGAAGCTGATTGTTTGTATCAAAGCGCCGAACGCTGAGTCCGCCAACCCGCATTAGGCCAGCGTGGTGGATTAAGGCCTAACCTTTCTCATCGTGAGAAAAGGCCCGTGCCCAGCAGTGGGACAAGGACGATGCGTAGCCTCGGTCGTTCATTTAGCAATGTCGGGAACATAAGTCGAGGTCATATCTGCATTGTCAGGCTGTGCTCAATATGTTTGTTTGTTCAATCCAGGTTGCAGCAGACGAGCGTACGTTCTCTCCGGACACGGAAACGATGGGCGTGGAGCTCCACAAGGACTCGAAGTTCTACCAACAGTGGGAGGACTTCAAAAACAACAACCAATATTTCAACAAGGTACTGTATTTATTATGGGATGACATAAATGGGAAACCAATTTTTATAGTTTGGGGTAAGTCAGTAAAATCGCTATCTAGTCTACCCACCTGAAGAATGGAATAAGTCTATTGCTGCCCATATATTTTTTAAATGGTGGATCAGAGAGAACTTGTTACATTTCCTCCTTATCTGTTTACCTTAGATTTGCGTCGAAAATCCTGTTCTTACTGCCGCTACTTAACCATAATTTCAGCCGAAAGATGTCCACTGCTGGACATTGGTCTCCCCCAAAGATGGCCATAGCGACCGATGCGTTTGTGTTGTGTGCTCATTGGGGGTTTTCCCATAATCACCACGCCTGGCAGGCGGGTTGGCGATCGCAGTTGAGTTGTAAATGTACTCAAAGGACGCTGCCCCTCAAGTCTAATCCCACATTCGCCTTTTACGACACCTACGATATGAGATGGGTCGTGGTACCTATTCTTAGCCGGCACCACACAAACTTCAATAACATTCTCATGGTACAGGTGCTGGATTGGAAAATCAAATACGAAGAATCTGACAACCCAGTAGTGAAAGCATCCCGTTTTGTCACCGAAAAAATGAGCAGTTTGTTCGGCAACATATTCGAAAAGACCGAACTGTCCAAAACCCTCACAGAAATCTGCAAAATCGACCCCAACTTCACTTCTCAAAAGTTCCTAGACGACTGCGCGAACGATATTATACCGAATATTCTCGAGGCCATGGTACGCGGCGACTTGGTAATACTCAAGGACTGGTGCTACGAAGGCGTGTACAACATCCTAGCGACCCCCATCCAACAGTGCAAGCAACTCGGTTACCACCTAGACTCGAAAATCCTGGACATCGAACAGATTGAATTGGTGATGGGCAAAATGATGGATCAGGGTCCCGTTCTAGTCATTACATTCCAGTCACAACAGATAATGTGTGTCAAAGATGCGAACAACAAAGTCATAGAAGGCGACCCAGACAAGGTCATGCGAGTGAACTATGTGTGGGTGCTATGTAGGGACCCTCAGGAAGTTAACCCGAAGGCGGCGTGGAGATTGCTCGAACTATCAGCAAACAGCGTCGAACAGTTAATATAGGTAAATTAATGGACTATAATTAAATCGTTGACTTAGTGTATGGTTTTTATAAACCCATCCATGATTTCCTACGAGGCTGCAACATTGACGTGTGCAGGATGCTGGGATTGACAGGAATGATACGCAGTTACTTTTCCCACCTTATTTATCTTGTTGCTACTGTAGAACCTTTAATTTATTTCTCTCTTGATCTCTGGGAGTAGAATGAACTTTCGTCGAATATGCTTTTATATGATTTCTGCCTACGCTTTCATTGGTAAAAAGATCAAGTCGGTTTCTGTATCTTAGTATTGCACACTTATTAGCCAATGAGGGCGCAGCGTGGAATAATGTGAGTACTTTTGCATTTTTATTCATACAAAGAAGTATATATGTGTATCAATATATCCTACATATATACATAACAGGGACAACCTTAAAATTGTAAACAATATCCTATTTAACTATCGTAATCATATAGGAATGAGAATGATAATAAGGATTGCTCCATAAAACACATACAAACGATATTAAAAACACAATCCCTAAAATATAACAAGGAATGGATTAAAATATTCGTAATCTGTTTTAAAATATAGATGGCTCAAATATGTGTATTTTAATGTTATGTATTCGTCATTTACTCACAGTTATGTATTATCTAGACATATATCCATAGTAATTGTCCTGCACAAGATGAAGTATGCGAACGGATTTGTTCTGTGAACATGATGTAGGTTTTGTTGCTCGCCTGCACTTTGAGTGATATGTAAAATATATCGAGTAAATACCATTGTAACAACTAACATTATAAAAAATGTTTCTGATATATAAATATGAATCGCTTATGTGAACAGTCACTTGTAATATATTACCAAAGCGGCATCTACCAGCCATGTAAATATTGTACCGTTTTTAAGTTATCCCAGAAGTTAGAAAGTTTCGTTTGTGATCGGAATAGCGCCGTGTCCAATCGGGAATTTACTTTTAAGTTTTTTTAATACTTTGAAACCTTTTCGTGCACTCAAGGTGAACGTTTTAATAATGCCATATGTTTGCTTCATACTACAAAGTATTGGTTAAATATCCTTGTATCCAATGAAATGGTGTAGTGCTGCTGGTAATAATTCAAATAATTATCAACATGTAATAAAAATATTCATCGCATTGTACATTGTAAGGAAAGGTTTTTAAGTGACATTATGTTTTGAGTAATAATTTATGTTTATTTTGTATTACTATTTGTTCGTTTAGTACAATTTATAATTTATTTTAATAAATTGTTTTATTTTAGAAGTGATTTGCCTTTTATTCATTTTTATTTTGTTTTGATAATTATTAAATTGACGCTTTATACCATTCCTCAATTTCGTGATTTTCTGCATCTCTACTGCAGCAAAGAACAGCTTTTTCGGCAAATTTTATATCAGGACTTCATCTATGACACTGGTAAAAAAGGAACGTAAAATATAAATTTTTCATATACCATAATCCAATATACAAAAAGTTGCTAGTGACGATGTAAATTATAAACTTAGTACTTATATTCTACGAAGGACATGGTGGCTTTTATAAAATGCCGCACTATAGAGCTGAAGAGAGAGTGACGGCTCAGAATACCACCACCCCATCTCCCGTGGATGTCGTAAAAGTCGAGTAAGGGCTATGGCCTATTAGCCTGAGAATGGGCAGCAGCGGCCTTAGAGCATTAACAACTCAACTGCGATCGCCAACCCGTCTGCCAAGCGTGGCGATTATTGTAAATCCCCCTAATGAGCCCACAAAAACCCATAGCGGTTGTTGTGGCTATCTTTGGGGAGGCTTCTGTCCAGCAGTGGATGTGGATGAGAGTAACAAATGGTCTTAAATTAAAACAGATCAGTCTATTTAGCCGTAGCATAGCATGTGAAAATTGAGTGTATAAAGCATTATTGTGTCATTGAAATTATAAAATCTCTCATCCACATCCACTGCTGGACAGAAAATTCCCCCAAAGACAGCCACAACAACCGCTATGGGTTTGTGTTGTGTGCTCATTGGGGGGTTTTGCCGTAATCGCCACGCTTGGCAGAAGGGTAGGCGATCGCAGTTGGGTTATAAATTTACTCGAAGGATGCTGCTGCCCATCCTCCGGCTAATCCCATAGTCGCCTTTTACGACACCCATGGGATGAGATGCGGTGGTGGTATTCTTAGCCGGCACCTTACTCTATTTTTTGTAAAATAAATAAATTTGTATTTGTAATAAGTAAGAAAACTGCTATGTTCCGATCGGCGCAGCTGGTGTTCGTGGGCGGTCGTCCTTTCCTGTCAAGGGGATCTACGTCCGTGTGCGGTATGCCAGAAAGGACCCCATAGTGACCCACTGCTGATAATACGCAGAGTAGATCAGCTGACGTGCAGCAGCGCTGTCAAACATCCCAAATTAACTTTGCATATTTAACTCTTTCCGTGTCCGTGAGTTCATTTAGTTTGATCGTACACCATCAAATATTGACACGTATTTCCTTTCTATATACCTTACACAGCGCGTAAGAACAAGGGCTGCACGCATGCGGACGAACCCCTCCGAGCCGCGTGGCATGCATTGTACTGCACATATATGCCGATTAACTATTTGAGATACCCGTTTTGGGTAGGAAAGCTGCCGTCTCAAATAGATTAGCAGAACTTAAATGTGCAAAGTCAGTAAGTAGTAGTAAGTAAGTGGTCCTTAGAACTGAACATTTTTGCTACTCGTGTTAATTTTTACTGTTTAATTATGTCGGGTATCGCGTGACCGACATACGGCCTTTTGGCCTACAGATGTTCTTGCTTATGGCTGCGGCGTAGCGAATCACTGGTGTGCGCGGGGCACTAAGATAGGGTGTGTAATGTGTGCATACGGGTATACATACCTTTTCACAGACAGACCCGCGCTAGCATGCTAACTGCAGAGCGGCCAAGAAATTTGACGCGAGGTGTATCACTAACTTGCAACTATTATTGATGCTGTTGCTCATACGCCAGATAACAATCCTTGGTCGCCTTTTTCGGCACCCATCAGGGTCGAACCTAAGTCAAAGTCAAATTGTTTTATTCATGTAAATAGTTGCACGATTCCAAATCGTTGGTCCTATGGAGAAGAACCGGCAAGAAACTATGGATATATTTTCTACTCATTTGAAATAGTATATGAAAGTATTTATTACAGTCTTTAATATAAATCATCAAAGAGATATATGAGGATAATGCATGCCAATGTGCGGGATAAATACACACATATTTATGCACAATGATAATTAAATGCCTTACAATTAGATTGCCATGGCAGTTGTAAGCTGACTAGTCCCGACAGAGGGCACCCGTTTACGGGCATAACGCATGCATCAGCATAGGTCAGCTCAACCATAATGCAGGGAACTTAACCACCACACAACGCTACCCTCAACAAGACATACTTTAAGGAATGTGTTATTAACACGGAAAGAAGCAAACTGTTTAAGAATTATCATCGTAAAGTAGTCACTGGGTCAATCAATGTTGAGTCCGGGCAATGGAGAGGTAACTTGCACTGGTGATGCATCTGTCACTCGTCACGATCACGATTTAAGTTCCAATTGGATGATCTCATCCTTCGACTGTTGAAGGTTTCTCAGGTACAAGGTAAAAATAAAAACGACATTAGTTTTAAATACTCAATTATATTGGAGGCACAATGAACAGACGGACGTCCCGTCGCACGATAAGATATATTTACAATTTAACATTAGTGCTATACTACGTGAGATATTACACCGATGCTGAAGACGTTGTGACTAGGCTACTATAGACTAGCGACGAGTCATTGTTACTGAAAATAAACGATTAAATCGAGAACTCGATTGTCTATTCGTCGTCGCCGAATAACAATCGAATGAAGAATCGAGTACGCGCGTGCGTTTTATCAATCACATCGACAACCACTAAACCGTGTTGTGGGTAGGTTAGCACAAAATTATTTTTTTGTTCTCAACGACCTCTAGAGATGGTTATTGGGAAATAAACAACGGATCAATCGTTATTCGTTAGGTGTAATTGCCCTTTAATCTAATCACAGATTATTTTAATTACCTACAGCAAAATATTTTTCCTTTTATACAAAGGCAGGATTATATAATTATCCGTTAAAAAATAAAAATACCACGAAGCGCTGCGCTTCGCTCCCACCTTAGCCTTCTAACCTAAATCTTTTTATTGGATGCCCAAAATAGAAATAAATTCATCATGAACTTCCTCCGCCCTGGGGAAGGGCGAAAAGACCGGAGCGGTCATCTTCGGCACTGACGCTTCAGGACCTCGTAAGATCTTACCAAAGTTCTAACCTAACCTATTCGAGTCGGACCCGCCTTAGGAGATTGAACGAACACCTACATAATTTCTACAAATATTAGTTGTTTTGTCATAAACAAAAATAAACATGAAAATAATAAAAAAACCGTTTTTTATTTCCCCAAGTTACTTTTTAGTGGTGATCGATGGGACAAAGCGAAGATAAGCTCGCTATCAACATAGTATTTAAGGCAAACGTTACATTCGGCCAATAATCGAATGACACCGATTGTAATTCGATTCTAATCGAATAAACGGAACAATCAAATGTTTTTAGTAACAATCTCTCATCGCTAGTAAAAACCTTAACGATCCTAGTGAAATACTTAAAACAAAATATTAGGCTCGCGTATGGAATGCATTCTTGGAATTATTTATGACTGTATGAATAATGTATCTTTAGTAAACTTCTAATGATGAGCGAGTTAATAATGCGGCATTTAGCGGTGTCAAAGCTTCTATTCCATTTTTATATATTACTCAAAGAAAACTAACTGAAAGCTGGCTTAGCATTTATCAATGTTATGTTGAAATATGGGGCTCGGCTTGTAAATTTGCATAGAAGCTTTTCTTTGTACTCGAAGCTGCATCAACTAATGACGTATCGTTTAAACTATACTGAAATAACTTATATATATCGTCATTTAAACTAAAACAAAATTTCTGAATCTTAAAAAGTTAAAAATAAAAGTTTACCTCAAGAATTTCCACCGTTTACATAACGCAGATCTTAAAATTAAAAATAAACTAATTTGTATTTAATGTCTTATCATGACTTAAAATTATGTAAAACATGTATATTATGCCTAAAATATAAAAAATACACGCCAAAAAGCTCCAATTACATAATAATAATCTACACACTGTTGCGAGTGGGTAAAATTGTTAAAAACTTTAATAGTGTTGCCATAATCTCTCTACACTTAGTGTTTAAATCGACGGATTCTCTTAATTTTTATTTATAAACATTTTATCTGCTCTGTACTTTTTATCAAACAATTTGCAGAATCAAAATGACAACATTTATAAACAAATAAATGTTTATAAATAAATTATCTTTCTCTACTTAGCTCGTTTTGATCACAACCGTGCGTCTACGCAACGTTAATTTAGTGTACAATGCTTTAAAAAATAATTATAAATATTATAATACAGCACAATTTGCATGTAAACGAAAATAACATTATATTCATCAAATAGGCGTTTTAAGAAGCATCGCAGATCACAATTAGTGCTAAAAAAAAGTACATTCAGTGTTGCAATAATTTGATTACAAAACTAGGTTGGATTTATTGTACCACAGGAATATTTCGCAAATACAACCAGTCCAATAATTTAAGCTGAAGAGCAAATTGCATGATTTGTTAAAATATATGTACGGTGTTTGACTAAAAGTCATGAAGTGATTTTGGTTACCGAATCACAATATTGGTCTTTATTCTTCTTTATGACTTCAAGTTGGAATTTATACAGAGGCTAAATCTGGCGGCGTTGGAGTCACTGTGTTCTATATTTATATATGACTGATATCGGAGTAACGCTATTCGTGAGCACTTACCGTAGGCACGCTGATGCTTCGATGACAATCAGCGCTGATTTTCAGCTTTTAGATGAAAATATACCTTTAGCTGTATTCAGTTAACGTTGTGCATCGGCGCTCGTTTTTTCTAACATCAGGCTATAAATTAGTGTATAACGCTTCCGGTCGCCTCGCACTTCGTCCCCCGAGGACCGCTTCGTATAAATAGTGGCTGGGTATAGTTGAGTCCTCAGCTAGGTGCTAGTCCACGAGCCACTGCAGCACGCTGGTGTCCAGGCCGCCCGTGCTCACGAGGCGCGAGTCGTCGGCCAGGAAGCGCACGCTCGTCACGTGCGAGGAGTGGCCGCCGTACTGATGGCACAGCGACTGGGGACAACCGAACGTTACTCTGTGGCGTCGGCTAACAACTATTGCTACCCATCTCATCCTGTGGGAGTGGTAAAAGCCGGAGGATAAGCAGCAGCAGGAAAGTACGCACAGTCAGCATTATAAGTCGATCAATATTTAGAATTTTGAAATTAACTATCTACAGAGCTTGTTATGTTTTTGAATTGTGATTAATATAATGTATAGAGAATTTTGTACGCTATTATAATTACATATATATATATATACTAGCCGCACCCGCCCGCTACGCTAGGCGCATATTATATTTACACCTATTCATGTATTCTGGACCCTGCTGCAAGATATAAAATTGGAACACGCATGAAAATTTAAGTTATAATTCATGTATTGCTCCCGAAAATTTTCATTGAGAACCGTTGAGCCATTTCGGCGCCTATTCGAGATAACATTCACTATAGTAAAATGATAATTGTAAACGTTACTGTTACGCTTGATGCATAAATAATAATATAATGGCCGAAAACTGTGGAGGGTGTGGGAGAAGGCTTATTGTGTGAGAGAAATAGGAGACCGGCTTCGGTCTCATCTCTACTCCATGCTGTTTACTGGGCGAGAAGTGACACCGGTAGACGCCTGGTGGGGGATAACTCACCAAGTGATAATTGATCAGTTATCGAGCGGGATGAAAAATTACTAAAACAACTGTTAAAAAATAGGGGTTGGTGACAGAAGGGTGAAAATTTAGGGTTGTATGTATTTTTTAATGCCACATTATAAAAAAATAAAAGTAAAAAATGTTATCCAAAAAATGTAAATTTAGGGGTAAGCAACCCTTATCACTTAGGGGTATGAAAAATAGATAGCAGACCTACTGAATATGCCTATAAAATTTCATAAAAATCGGTCAAGCCGTTTCGGAGGAGTATGGTAACTAACACTGTGACACGAGAATTTTATATATTAGATTAGGTTTCATTCATAAAACACTATGAACAACTTCATGTCCTTTGAATGTTGACTATAAACAAATGAATAAGTACGCGCACACATTATAAATGTATGTCATCGGGTAGTATTAACAATAACGATATGTTATCTGCGCCCCTAGTACGCGTTTCTTTTCACAATCAAAACGTACTACCTAAGACCAAGTATCTATAAACGGATAGTATTAAGCATAAACAATATTCTATTATCACCTCTTATGAGCACATACGCAACGTCATACCAAAGAAAGAGATATCTATAGAGATTGGTTACAGCAAAATATTCGAATGGCACCGTTTCGTACTAAAGTAACAATCCACTTTCTGTTAAAACTTTTAGCGTCGTGTGTTAACCAGATGGTTTCAGGCGAATATAGCTTTAGGCGCGCAGCGCTTCAAGACGTGCGCGAACGCTGAGTGCTTTCTCTTTTTATTACACGTAATGATCGCATTAGGATGACAGATCTGTATAACTGGAAATTTGTTTAACTTAATAGGCTCTATCTATGTACGTAGTGTGGTGCCGGCTGTCCCGTGTGGTGCCGGCTCAGAATACCACCACCCCATCTCCTCCCATGTGTGTCGTAAAAGTCGACTAAGGGATTATCCGGAGGATGGGCAGCAGCGTCCTTCGAGTATATTAACAACTCAACTGCGATCGCCAACCCATCTGCCAAACGTGGCGATTATGGCAAAACCCCCCAATGAGCCCACAACACACCCATATCGGTCGTTGTGGTGATCTTTAGGGGAGGCCTGTGTCCAGCAGTGGACTTCATTCGGCCGAAGTGATGATGTACGTAGGTAATACTATATATCTTTGCGTACTACGTTTACCACGTTCGGCGCTCCGATTGGCCAGCTCCAAATTCTTCAGCCAATCGGAACACCGTGTAGTTTAGCTATTACGTTTCGATTGTGAAAAGTACTCCTAATGTTTGGTCTAATACACGTGTTGACATGTTGGGTACCTTAGGCTGTGTGACGGGATACGCGTACAGCTTCACTTTGCCGAAGTCGTCGCCTGTGGCCACCAGACGACTGTCGTGCGACCTGCAACCATATTCTGTGTTAGTTTTATTGAGGTAAGTGGGTTAGTAACTTGTACATCATTTTATTTGACGGCACGATTGGTGCCGTGTCTGAGCGATTGACTGTATGCGCTACGGGTCGCGGGTTACATCCCCGCACGGAACAAATGTTTGTACGGCCTTGGAGGTTCTTTGGTGCTTGCTTGCACGGTTAACATTCATTCGTAGTTGGTCTTGATAAAAAAAATTTTTTTTACGTATATTCGACCTTTTCTATTCATTTAACAGTTAAATATTCCAAACAAACTCACTATCAAAACGAGTAATTATTTAAAATCAGTCAAATCTGTGTTAATTCATCTAATAACGGTGTGAAATTAACTAACATTTTAAACACGAGTGTTCTACCGGCGAGTGCATGACAAGTCAATTTGCGTGTAGTACACGCTACTAACACGGTTGTGCGATCGGCTTAAGTGATAGTTTTGTATGCTCCCGTGCTCTGTGATTCACCCGGGCGCTTTTGTCATCGATAAAGTAGCGTAGACGGCGCGACGATTTATACCTACGTAGTTTTGCCTCAGTGAGGACACTAATTAACAACAAATTTCACTTCACTTAATTACTGAGCCGAATCAATATGAAGTGTTCTGCATGTAACGAGGATTTGATGCCAGGTGAAGAATTTCTTCAATGCATGGTTGAGGTGTGCGGCAAAATATACCACTATCTTTGCAACAATCAGAATTTGACATTGGACGAGAGAGCTATCTGGACCTGCCCTGAGTGTCGCTGCGCCTCAAAAAAGGGCGGTAATAACTCCGAGACTGCTGTAGGTACACCGCAGCCTGCCCGTGACTCTAATATTACTGTCAGAAAAATACCATCAGCTGACCGCAGGATATATTTGCCTGAAGAACCAAGCAACATCGCATTGGAGATGAAAGCTTTGCGGCAACAAGTGTTGGAAATGAGCTCTAAGGTAACCGAAATCTTTACTCATGTCAGTCAATGTCATGAAAAAATTGATTTATGTAATGATAATCTGATTAACCTCAATGGGAAACTCAAATCTATCGAGACTAACATCAACAGTATTCAACTTCACTTAACACAGTCAAGCTCAGCGGGCCCAGTATCAGATCCCAAGGCGAACGCAGTGGTGATCGCCGGTCCTTTACTCAGAAAGCGCACTAAGAGCTCGCGGCCTAAGGCTAAGAAAATAGTTCATCCATCGAATGCCGGGACTCAAGTCAACATTAGTCACAGTGCAGCTGGAGATGCAGCACTCGTCAGTATATCTCATATAACTGTGGACTCGAAGATCGATAATGATAACTCATCTGTTGAGGTCACAAATGCCGATATGGATTCATCTAGAGATTTGGATCTTACTAACTCGGCCAAGCTTGTGGCCCCAGTTATTACTCTTTCACCACTAAAAGACACAGTAGTCATCAATACATCTCTTGACACTGTCGACTTGGAAAACGAGAACATCAATAACTCCAAGATATCCACTAGCAACCCACGGGATTTGGATAATATTACGGATGAAAACTTTAGACTGGTCAGCCGCAAGAAACGACACGGCTCCATACGCGGTACCGCTGGTTCAAATATTACTTCTCTGAAGGCGGTTGAAGAGAAGAAAAGTATTCATTTATGGAATATGGAGTCCGGTCCTGATGAAATTACGGCTTATCTACAAGAACTATGCCCCCAACGAAAATGTACCGTAGAGGAAGTGAAGACTAAAGGAAGTTATAGGTCATATAAACTTGGAATCCCGATAGCCTTCTACGATAGCATTCTCTTGCCGGAGATCTGGCCTGACAACGCTCGAATTAAACCTTGGATTTCCTTTCGTCGATTTCGCACCAGTGCACGGGATCTGTAACGGCTCCTACGTCCCAGAAAACTCCGTGATTGTTACGCCAAACAAAACTGAATGCTTTAGACAAATAACAACACTAAACATCTTTTATCAGAACGTTCGTGGTATAAAAACCAAGCTAAATAAATGGAAAACTAACATGACACTCCTGGATCACGATCTTATTGCAGCAACTGAGACGTTTCTGGATTCATCAGTAGAGGACTCCGAGGTCGTATCCAGTGGCTGGAATGTAATACGCCGAGATAGAAGCAGCCCCGGAGGCGGCATTCTATTAGCTTCTAAACCAGGTATGGTGCTTGTCCGTACAAATGACTTAGAGACTGTTGATGGTGAAGATCTCTGGGTCAAATTTACCATTCGAGGGAACAACGTATATGTTTGTGTGGTCTACATTCCTCCAAGTGCTACGGACTCCGTATATTTTGACTGGTTCTGTAAGGTGGAATCCTTCATAAATGATTTAAAGGGAAGCATATTTATAATTGGCGATATCAATCTTAATAGTGCATCAAAATCTGTAATTTGTTACTATAGCTACTTTCTTTCATTTTGTTCCATATCTGAAAAGAATAATGTTTATAATGTTTTTGGTGGCAAGTTGGACGTCGTCCTTGTCAGGGATGTCGATTGTGCCGTGCAAGTCCAAACTGCTGAATCTGGTGGTATTGTAAATGTAGACTACTATCATCCTCCCCTTGACATTGAAGTCAAACTTTATACTAACACATGCAAGGAAAAAAATTGTCCTAGTAATTTCAACTTGACGACTGACTGGAACTTTGATAATGCTGACTTTTCCCAACTTTATGAGCTTATGTCTAAAGCCGATTGGAGTACTGTCACCAACGCTTCCAATATACTTTCTGCTACTAACGAATTTTACAGAATTCTTTATGACATGTTTGATACTTGCATACCAAAAAAACAGAGGGCAATCTCCAATAGGAAACGCTACCCTGTTTGGTTTTCTTCCGACATCATAAGGGATTTAAACCGCAAAATAAAGCTCCATAAAAGATGGAAGCGTTATGGTGACATTAGTGTATATGCCGACTTCTCTAGTCTACGATTAGAGCTTAAGAAACGCATCGATGTTGCCTATGGTACTTACATCAAATCGATCGAGAGAGGCATTGTAAGGAATCCGTTGAAATTCTGGCAACATGTTAATAGTCTTCGGTCTAAAGGTGGCTTCGAGCCCACCGTGACCTATAAAAATAAAACTTTTACCGGTAGCGATGCAGCAAATGCCTTTGCACAGTATTTCTCGAGCGTGTTTTTGCCAAATAATCCTACATTAGATGCTGATAAGATACCTTCTGTTTCTGCACCATATGAGGGATACATAAATATTGGTAATTTTACTCTATCTCAGGTTAAGGATGCAATCAACAAATTAAAGCCACGTAGCTCAGTAGGCCCTGATAAAATTCCACCATATATTTTAAAAGGTTGTAAG
Organism: Diloba caeruleocephala; assembly: GCA_947459985.1. Classification (NCBI taxonomy): domain Eukaryota; kingdom Metazoa; phylum Arthropoda; class Insecta; order Lepidoptera; family Noctuidae; genus Diloba; species Diloba caeruleocephala. Next base: position 1,397,138 of record OX381619.1, read on the forward strand.
GATTTTGTTGCTCCTCCTCTTACTTATATTATAAACTTGGCTCTTCACAGCGGCATATATCCAGAACAATGGAAGGTATCCAGAGTGACTCCGATACCCAAGACTAATAATAGGTCCTTAGTTGAGGAATATCGTCCTATTGCAGTATTATCATGCCCTGCTAAAGTGTTTGAGTTCATTGCTCATAAAGAAATTTACTATCAGGTAAAATCTCATCTCTGTAATGAACAGCATGGTTTCCGTCCAGGTCGTTCTGTTGAGACTAATCTGTTGTCACTCGTTGATTGTGTTTCGCAGGGTTTGGATAGAGGAAACGAAGTAGACGTTCTCTATTTCGATTTTAAGAAGGCCTTTGATACAGTGGACAATGACATATTGCTATGTAAATTAAAAGCCATAGGTTTTACACCAAAGCTACTCCGTTTTATCGCTGATTATCTTTTAAACCGGAAACAGTTTGTTGCTCATGGATGTTATCTTTCCGAGTCATACCACACGCGTTCAGGTGTGAGCCAGGGATCAGTTCTTGGCCCACTACTCTTTCTTTTAATGATTAACGATCTTTTCAGTGTGGTAAAGTATGCTAAATGCCTTCTGTACGCAGATGATTTAAAGTTGGTACTTGAAATCAACGAGTATACCACTCATAATGACCTCCAAAGTGACATCAACCGGATCCAACAATGGAGCATTATCAACAAAATGCATTTTAACACAGGCAAGTGTTATGTTATGACTTTTAGTCGCAAGTTGCGACCTTTCCATGCAATATATAATTTATCAGACGCTGTAATAAAACGTGTATCTAATATTAGAGATCTTGGCGTGACATTTGACTGTGGGATGACATTCCATGAGCATGTTTCCTCTCTAGCTGTTGAATCCTACAGGCGACTAGGATTTGTTTTGCGCAATGCGCGAGATTTCCGTGATCCTTGCGTTATTAAAATATTATACAATTGTCTTGTTAGAAGTAAATTAGAATTTGCCTCATGCGTGTGGAATCCTTATGAATCGTCTTACACTCTTGTAATTGAAAAGGTCCAAAAAGCCTTCCTACGATACTTATACAAAATAATTTACGGATACTATCCATTTATGTACCCTACCTATTTTCTACTAGGAATGCTAGGATATAATTCCCTCGTAGTGCGGCGAGGTCATAACCAAGTCATTACCGCTGTCAAGATCTTGCGAAATATAATAGATTCTCCTGAACTGCATACCATACTGTGCACATTGTATGTGCCAAATAACTATTTACGCCATAGGCCTAATCGTCGGCACAGATTATTCGCAGCGTCACAGTGTCGCACAGTGTCGCGTGCGCATTCCCCGCTGTGTCGCATGCACGGCGCAATCAACGCCCTAGTTGATGCTTTTCCTGATTGTGACGTGATAAACGACGAACTCAAATTAGTCAAGTCAGCATGCAATCGTTTTTGTGAAATATACTGTATATGATAATGTATAATATGATTTTTGTGTTTTGTATGTATTATGAATTAATTACTGTAATTGGTGTAAAAACCGTTGTAATTGATCAAATAAATAAAATAAATAAAAAAAGTAAGATGTTCTGAGTGCTTGTGCATGTGAGATTTATATTTGTAAATTGGTACCCACGGTACTGGGGAAAAAGTAGTAGATATCGATAATTGCTATACGTGGTATAAATTAATACCAGCAGTATGCTGGTACCTCTTTTTATTTTTATTGGGCCCAGTTGAAATTCTACATGAACTTCTGAACCTCCGCCCCGGGGAAGGGCGAAGGGTTATGCCGGACTCCTACGGGCTAAAACCACTGAAGCGGTCATCTTCGGCACCGCAGGGGGGGGCTTCAGGTCCTCGTAAGACACAGCCGTCCATTGGTGCAACGCCTTTAGGCACATCTCGGAGGGGATGACTGTAAAGCGGTCACAGGGGTGACCGCTTTACCTCTAGCGGAGGGAAGGCGACTGTAAAAAGACCGCCCCCCAGGCACCTTTCGGGGATGCCGGTCTCCTACCGGTTAAACCACTGGGGCGGTCATCTTCGGCACCTAAAGGGGGCTCCAGGTCCTCGTGTGATCACTCTAGAGAGAATGACTCACTCGTCACGTCGCCAGTTCGTATATGTTACTGTATGTTTGTATGCCGTGTTGTGCCTTGTCGATCGAAAGGCTTAAACCGTTCCTTTGTCTTTCGTTACCTGGTGCAGGAGTTGATGTCGGTGCCGTCGGCGCTCTCGGGCCACACGCCGATGCTCTGGAAGGTGATGGGACACGTGTTGGTGAACCACGCCACGTCGCGCATGGACGTCGGCTGCGGGATCTGACGACACGTCGTAGCGTTCCCTGGAACATGTTGAATACTTTGGTGAGATCTAACTTCGCAATGTCTTTTCGTCAACAATACCGTAGTGTCTTTGGCATGGAGACATGGTTGCTCAGTATGGACTTTATAAGAAAGCCAAGCTCACTCAGCGAGCTATAGAGAGAGCTATGCTTTACATATTTATCTACGAGATCGAATCACAAATGAGCAGATCCGTGAAGAAGTGCTCAAATTGCTAACATAACTAAAATGCTGTGGCAATGGGCAGGACACAGCTCGCAGCTGATGGTCATGGGGCAGAAAGGTTCACCAGTCAAAAGCCTCCCCCAAAGGATGATGGGAAAGATGCTGCTGCTCCGGCTAATCCCATAGTCGCCTTTTACGACACGGTTAGTGCTATTCTGAGCCGGCACCACACCTTAGGCAAATTATGATCAAATCATTGTAAATACCAAAATAAATCCCAGTACAGAAATCTAAAGTAAATATGAATAAAAAACATTCCGTGTCCTGTAGAGTCCGATTTTTGCACATAATAGCTAATGGCACTTCACCGTCAATATATTAATAACGAAAGTACTCACAGTAAAGTAGTTCATAATCTCCAGAATTGCTCCTAATGTACTGGCTATCCTCTGACCAGTCCAAGTGAGTTATATAGCTTGAGTGGCCCTGGAAATTAAAATATATATGTATAAGATACAATGTAAGTGCATCATGCTACTAAGTCTATTTATACAGCCTGCACTACGCATATCTACGTTCCGTGTAAGGTGTGCCGGAAAGAGTACAGCAAGCCGAAGGGTAGTTATAACTTATAACATTTAATTAATAATCAATCTAACCAACCATCTTTGGATTCGGGATTGAGGATTTTTCTGTTTTTGTGTTCAGTGTGATTTTAACACTAACAGCTCCTATGGAACGTCGCGACGTGCCATTCGGCCAGACTCGTAACTCGTCGGCTCCTTCAGCCTGACCGTGTGTACCGGTATCATTGTTGTAGCAATGTACGTATTGTTAATGGATCTTTGAAATGTCTTTGGGAAATGATAAAGCTCCGAAAAATAAATGAATACAGCGAACTGCGTCTAACTATAATACTAAATTAGAGTACGTTAAAATCGACTGATGGCCGTTGGGGCACAAAGGTTCTCGAATGGAGACCGCGCACCGGAAAACGCAGCGTGGGACGACCTCCAACGAGGTGGACAGACGACCTGGTGAAGGTCGCTGGGAGTCGTTGGATGAGGGTGGCATGTGACCGCTCGTTGTGGAAATCTAAGGGGGAGGCCTTTGTTCAGCAGTGGACGTCCTGTGGCTGATATGATGATGATGATGATGAAAATCGATTCCTGAAAATAAAAATTACTCACGGCTCACTTTTGTTTAGTTTCAGTGTGAAATCACAGTTAATAGATCTCAAACTACTTTCCTCTATTTCTCGTTTTCTACGTAACTACTCTTCGGCTTGGTTAAGTTTTTCTGTGAAATCTCATTATATTGTCTAACGTACACTAAAGTTAAGGGTGGGCGTATACGGGTGGTGTCTTATATGGATGTTTGGAAGGAAGAACGTTGGTGGGGATGATTGGCGTAGTGGCTAAGCGATTGGCTTTCTGCGCTACAGGTCGCGGGATCGATTCCCGCGCGGAACATATTTGTATGGCCTACAGATAGCTGTTCCAGGTTTAGGTGTTTCTGAATTTGGAATTTAAGTGTAATTATACATGATGCAGGAACACTCCTAGCCAGGAGAAACCTCATAATAAGAAAAAAAAAATACGGGTTGCACTCGGGAGTGCCGACAGAAGTGAAAACTTTTTTATTTATCTAGACGCGTTCGAGGTCTGCTATATGTACATGCATATATGCACACACTGTAGCTGCGTCTCGTAACGGTGTCGCGAGTCCAGAGATTTTATCTCATCTAAAAAGATGCGTACCGCGCTAAAAGAAGTTTTCACTTCAAAAAACTAAAACATAATATATTTCTATTGTTCTCTTTTGTAGTAACAATATTTTTATTTTATTCTATTCTAATTTACATTACTGTGTTCCGGTTAGAAAGGTAAATAACTATCGTCTCGAGATGATACGTTCAGTGTAGTGCCACGCGGGACGCTTACCACCAATGACTGAATGAATTGCTGGCCAAGTCACCATTTTGTATTAAAGAAAAAAACATATTCTACAGTAAACGGACAAATATTTAATCAGTACCCATAGACTATAAACGACGGCTTGTGGATCTAGCATCGGCGGATAGCTTTTGGAGTTTAAATAACATGCAAACAATATTTAAATAGGTATTATAACAAACTATTTATCTGTAAATAGTTTGTTTGTGGCTACAACTCTAATGGAGTTCACAAACATTGTCAGGATATACATTCATCAACGTTTTGAAAATGGGAGCTTCCAAACCACAAAGCGATCTAAGGCATATATTTACATATATAAATAAAATGTGCAGATAAGTAACATGCAATATGAATGTAGTTTACCCTTCTACGCTTTTTCTCCGTGCACTAATTTTCGCATGAAATTGACAATGTTAGGACATTACATTATAGATTATAAAACGTAAAGTTTTTTCTATAATCTATACCTAGTTTATATCTGAAATTAGGTTGAGGTTGAATTGAGGTTTTTGTAGGTACTAAAAATATCTGGAGGTTTGGGATATAGAATAGAGACAATGACAAGTACCGTTTAATGGGTATGTCTTGAAACTACTTACACTAAATAATATATATATAAAATAATAATTATATGGCTACTGTCACTGCGATTTTAGATGGAAAATAACTGCACCATGGCAATAAAAAATTGTTATGATATTTTAAGACATATCCGCGGGCTGATTGGCTAAAAACACCAACAGCAGACGCGATAGCAGCTATCGCGCAGCCAAGGATCCTCCGGTGGCAAAGTATGTGGTATTACGTAAGGCATCGCCCGCCTGTCGCTATTGTGGAAGATGCATAGTTACTAGCGCCAGTAGCCACCAGTGGAACTAAAAACAATGAACGTTTTTAATTCATTGATTGTCCGACAGAGGCGCGTCAGAGATGTTCGCCTGTTTAGTCGCTATCGGCAAACAGGTAATACTAAATTGACGTTCGACAGCGGCGTTGGAGCAATTTACGCCTGTTGCAAAGCATCTACGACTTAGGTAATCAGCCCGCCGGTCTATCGGCGCACAGATTAATATCAATTAGTGGTCGCCCAATGGTCGAAATTCCACCGTAATAACGTATTTTTAACGTAACTTTTAAGTTTCTGGACTCCTCATCCATGTGTACTTTAACTATACCAAATCTCACACTCCTCCGTGCGCACAGTGTGCTCAAATAGGGGTACTAAGATTTTGCTTCACGAATTTGGCCAACATTTAACGTTCCGATCGAGTTGCATTGACCTGGGTCACAAGCAGACTCGCGAGTCGATTACTCAACATAACATTACTATTTTGATATTAATCCGTGCGGAAATTGACCCGTTGTTGTCTTACAATAATGAATTTAATTCGCGAAAGCTTGAGAAGTATCATGTGGTTTCTAGCATAGAAGAGGCCTATTCTCTTCTATCTGTGGGTGTCAGAAAGGGGACTCAGGGATTGTATTATTTTAAGAGCGTTGATAGCAACGCCCTCCTTGTAGCTCTTAAATCATTGGCCCAGATCCAAAACGAAACTTAGATGAGTATAATTTATCTCAAAAAATAATGCTTGGGAATATTTTATTAGGTAATATGTTATTGAGAGTTACATATAATCAAATAAGCTATGCATGATAACGTTCAAGTAATTTTAAATTAGACTTCACCAACTTACCAAACATTTTCCTTGTCTGCTGTATCGTGCACCATTGTCATCAACGCGGTAAACGTAGATGAAGTTGTCGCGGGAGCCCAGAGCCACCAGCTTATTGTCCGGAGAGTACTGGATCGTTTGGATTGGTTCAGATCTGGAGAGGGTTGTAGAAATATTCACAAACCTTACTCATAAGCGTGAAGAGTATGAGAAGGCACTGTTCAGTCCAATATGAACATAAACATTTGATTTATCAGTGTTGGGCTGGCAATAATTTTTATCCATGTATTATATGTTTCAAGTGTGGTAACACTTTTTGCTATTCACTTTTGTCATTTGAGCTAACTGCATGCTCCTCCTTTTATTATAATATCATAGTGAAATCTATATTTTGCTAACTGTGTTTTGTTACAAACAAACATCGTCCCCTCTATCACTGATTAACTGTATTCTATAGTTACAATTTCAATGCAAAGTATACCGTTATTTCTGCCGCGCTAGCATTATACTGAGCGTTTACAAAAAACTCGTCTTTTATTTAATAAAAAAAATGGTTTTAGGCTCTTGTTCATACATATACTGCTTATCCATGTTTATATGGAAGCAACTTTATTGTTTTTTATGAATTCATATTTCTTTATCTTATACTGTGCGTGACACTTACTGGTAAATCATTCATTAAAATAAATAATAATGGTCATAAAATTCTTCCTTGAAGAACTCTGTGGAAATACAATTTTAGGCTAGAATCATAATAATACAGGCAATTTTAGCTGTAACCAAGTTTGATAATTCTAGTTGTTTTCTATTTAAAAATTAAGATTTTAACCATTTCTTATGGCAGTCTTCTTATAGCCTTATTTATCTATGAAAGAGAATTGCATAATCTACACGGTCAAACGCTTTCTTTAGGTAAAGGAATAAAGTGGAACAAGATGTCTCAAATTTTTTATTTATTAATTATAAATTGAAACGTGTTAGAAGTGATAAAGTCATGTCATTTCTTTGCTCATAGGCCATGGTGATTGAATGAGATCAATCATCTATTAATCTATGTTGATAGGTCGGTAGTGTCATTGCTAGACTAAAGCCTTTCTTATAACGAAGTATTTGATATACAGTCTGAGAAAAATGGCCTAAAATATGCCAAGGGCTTTGATTACAAAACAACGTCTTTTTACGACAGTAACTCTTGCTTGGATAGAACAATGGTTATCATTTAGTGCTTTCAAAGATATACGAGTGCGTTACGTACCCGTCCTGGTGCGCCGCCAGCAGGTCCCGCGAGTGCGGCTGGAACACGAGCCACTTGCCGGACAAGCAGCCCACGGCCAGCGCTTCGCCGTCGCGAGACCACGCGCAGCACTGCGCGCGCTCCTGGGGAGGGGTTCGTACGGTGAGTGTCGAATACCGGAAGCCTAACCCCCACGAATATGGTACACATACGACTTGGGGGCCTCCAATGAAAGTGAACGTCTGCCCAAAAGGTTGGCAACGCATCAGAAACTCCTCGTTGCGGATGTTTGTGGGCGACGGTGATCACTTAATTCTTTGTTCGTTGGCCCTCCTGCGCTTGCGATGGTGTTAACCGTGAAAATTGAGCTAGCAAACTATATAGCTACCCTGTCGTTAGAGGTAGACCGGTTACTCGGATGGCCTTATTTATTTATAAATAGGAAAACCAACAGCTATAAAAAAGTAAATAGATAACTAGCGTAGGTTATAAAAAGCCAATTACAGGTCAACAACAACCCTCCCAGGACTACGGTCGGAACTTTTGGGACATGTGTACACTCGATCAGAGCGAGCGAGCATAACATGCGATGCAGCCCAGGGAGGATAAAGTAGTTCTGCTTTATCTCTTAGATGTACTTTCACCTCTGATGTTCGCAAGTAAAGTTATCCATAATGTATCACCTCGATGTCCTTGCTCCACACAGTGCAGTGGCTGAGCCCGTCCCACAGCTGCAGCAGCTTGTCCCAGCCGGCCGTCACGAACTGCGCCAGAGTCGGGTGAGCTGCTAGACCCCACAGTTCGTCCACGTGACCTGTATATAACAAAACACACCGAAATTAATTCGCGCAGACGAAAAACCACCTGGGCTTTTTAAATTAAGTGATTTTAATTTTTCCACAAAGAAATTTAACGTCGAGTTAAAAAAAATTACAGTGATGACTTGTAATTACAAGTCATCGCTGACTCATCATTACTGGATGACGATATAATCACCTGTAACATTTTAGGAGGTCAATCATTACACGATTCTCTACACTAATAAATAAAAAAATAGTTCCTTAACTTTTAACCAGAATATTCATTTACTAGAATACGCGGTCAATCCAAAGCAGCTGGAGGTCAATGGCCTTATGTGTCTACCATATGATTGGGTGAAAGGTTAACATCTCTAAGCTGCAAGTGTTTTGGTTGGAAACTAATTACAATATCACGTGATTTTTTAAAATTTAAGTAATTTATTATTATTAATGGGAAATGCGCTCATAGTCAGCCGCTCTTAAAAAACCACCGCTGAATAAGAGCTTCCCCCATAAAACGACCGCTTTACTTGCTGTGGGTAAACTTTTGGGGGGAATTCTCCACGGTTGGCAGGCGGGTTGGTGAGTGCAGATTGGCTATTGTTCCACAGAAAGGACGCTGCAGCTTTTCCCTCTGGTTTATATATCCTCTAATCGCCTTTTACGACATCCACTGGCGGAGATGATGCTATATTCTAAATCTGGACACCAGACGGGTACACAGCTGCATTCACTGATCGGTAAACGATCGGCCAGGTTAAGCAACGCTTAGAGCGGTCAGTCTATCGATGGGCATAGCGGTAGAACTGAGCCTCCGTGATTCGGGGGGCTCGTTAAATCGTCGGTCCCGGTTGTTGTTATAAGACGGAAGTCGTTAACCCAAATTGGAGCCCTTCGGGCGGCAGGAATATCTGTTGCAATGTTTAACTTGCAAAATATAAATGGTTGGCCTCTAAGCACACGAAAAGACAGGAAATGGAATCAGTGCTCTACCGTGTGTTGAAGTTGACTAACTTAGTAAGACTCAAGACGCAAGTCTTTAACCAGTGTGTGTTACCAGTGATGACATATGGAACAGAGACGTGGTCACTCACAATGGGCCTCATAAGAAAGCTCAAGGTCACTCAGCGAGCTACGGAGAGAGCTATGCTTGGTATTTCTCTACGAGATCGAATCAGAAATGAGGAGATCCGTAGAAGAACTAAAGTTGTCGACATAGCTGAAAGGATTAGTAAACTGAAGTGGCAATGGGCAGGGCACATTGCTCGTAGAACTGATGGCCGTTGGGGCACAAAGGTTCTCGAATGGAGACCGCGCATCGGAAAACGAAGCGTGGGACGACCTCCAACGAGGTGGACAGACGACCTGGTGAAGGTCGCTGGAAGTCGTTGGATGAGGGCGGCATGTGACCGCTCGTTGTGGAAATCTAAGGGGGAGGCCTTTGTTCAGCAGTGGACGTCCTGTGGCTGACATGATGATGATGAACTTAGTAAGTATAGTTAAACGTACCGAGCACAGCGGGCGAGAAGCCCAGCTGCAGATCACCGTGCAGGATACAGTTGCGAGTAGTTCCCACGTACAGCTGAGAGCCTCGACCTTCAGCTAATACACGCACGCCGCCGTAGTGGCCCTCGATCTGGATACAACAATCAAGAATCAGTGTTGTGCTTATGGGTTATATGAGGGCCAATTCTCGTAATTAATTTACACTGTACGAGCCAACGGCCGTACATTTGCCGTGATCAGCATTTTACCTACATTGCAGCATTTTGTACGCGTCACGGCCAGTTCACCGTCAGCAAGCGTATGGTGCACTCACCTTACACTAGCATTTAATTAATATATCAAAATTTGCATTATAAATCACACCATTTAAATTTACATTTAGTTAGATATTACATAGTAATAAACAGTATCCAAAACCTCCTCGTATCATTTAGCAATCAATGTACCTAACCCGTACATACACTATAGACTAAAAAGTTGACCGATCTAAGATTAAATTATGAATTGTATGCTGCTCCTCTTGAAGTTCAGTCTAATTTCAGTATAATCTCAATTCCGCTTCATTTCAATGTCAATTTTGAAGTTTGTTTCATGACATTTGAGTACTTGTGTCAGGTCAAAATGTTAGCAGAATACTGTTTTGGCTTCGATCAACTTTCGATCCGTTTTCGATCTCATCACAATATAAGTTCACGTTTGACGTTAATTGTTAGTTTGGGAGAATGCCATTTGTGACATTTACGACATTCAGACTAGACCGGAACTATATTTTGAACATTTTTAATTACAAGAATTGGCCCAAAGAATAAAAGCAACAGATTATAGGAATTGTACAGATCATTAATAAAACGTATACATTAATAATAATAATAACCTCACGAAAAGAAAGGAAAATTAGTTCATAATAATATTACGAAAATATCTAATGAAAGGGACAGAAAATATATGATCGTTACAGATTCGGCGGAAAGTAAAACTGTAACACTTACGACATTCTCCATTCCAGCCGCGTTCATGTCGGGGTCGAACATCACGATCCTCCCGTCCTTCCCTCCTCCAGTCACGATGTTGCCCTCCTTTAGGCAGCAGATGGAGAACACGGAGCCGTCGTGGACTCCTCGCACCAGCTTGACAATGGTGTTGGTGCCACGGCCCCACACGATAATACTGCCGTTGGAATCGCCGGAGAGCACGTCGCCTGCAGAGAAAAGTCAGTCTATGAAAAATTGTTTGCACTCCGACTCGAAGGCTGGTCCTTCCGTCCTCGCTGTAGAGAAGAGTCAGTGGAGGAGCAGAGCACAACTGACCTTCAGCAAAAAGAGAGTAAACGTAATTTCTAGCTAAAAGAAAAGCTGAAAATTGATATCTTAGCGCATTTTATGAATCGCTGGGAGTAGTTGGATGAGGGCGGCTTGTGACCGCTCGTTGTGGAAATCTAAGGGGGAGGCCTTTGTTCAGCAGTGGACGTCGTCTAGCTGATATGATGATAATTCTTCCATATTTGAATATACATAAAATATTAAACAGCAAAAACGTTGAGCACTACGCGATAATCCAACTGATCTTTTGTACAATTTACAACATCAAGAGACAAAGATTTTTTTTTCTAATGTTCCAATTATTTATGTTTCGTTAGAATTTAACGAACGACGATGCAACGAATTAACGTTACTCAGACTTATAAAAATAAAAATGTAAATGTCTTGGGTTTTCGCGAGTATTACACATTATAACAAAACACTTTTAAACGGATTCTATCGCGTATATTTTATATCATCCCGCGACCGCGAATGCTGCAAAGTATTCGAAATGTCAGGTAAAACACAAATCTAAAATATACGCGATAGAATCCGTTTAAAAGTGTTTTATTACAAAAATAAAAAATATTAGGCAATCAATTTAATAACGTACTCCTGCGATGCTCATGTCAACTGGATACCTTTCAAATTCAATTAAGTAAGGCTTTAAGTACGTAATTCATAACAAGGTTTCCAAGGACCACGTCGCCTAAATACGTGCACCAACAGTTTAAACTGCAATATTTATAAACCATTCAAACTCACCATTATGATTGAACCCAAGGCAAGTGACATATTTGGGCTTATCCCTGGTCTCGAAGACTCCCATCCGCTTGTACAGCATGTTGGTCTGGTCCAGCGTCCAGAACGCGATGTGGTTCTTTCCGCACGTGACTATTTGGTTGCGGTCCAAAGGATGAAACTCTGCCGCTACTACCGTATCTACCGAGCACTTCAATATGAAGAAGACATAGGTTAATGATGTTCTCTTACATAAGACATACAAATATATCAATTTGTTATTACTTATTTCTATTGCTTTTTAAGCGGCATTGACGACATATGGCGCAGATTTTGCCATATCCGAAGTGGCATTGAAGCCATATGGCGCACATAGATCATTTTGTGATTCAATCATTTCTGCCGAATGAAGTACACTGCTGGACACAGGCCTCCCCCAAAGATCACCACAACGACCGATATCGGTGTGTTGTGTGCTCATTGTGGGGTTTTGCCATAATCGCCACGCTTAAAAGCAGGCTGGTTAGCGATTGTAGTTGAGTTGTTAATATACTCCAAGAACGCTGCTGCCCATCCTTCGGCTAATCCCTTGGTCGAATTTTATGACACCCATAGGATGAGATGCGGTGGTGGTATTTTGAGCCGGCACCACACGGCACATTTGCACGTCACGGCAATTTGATTGCGTCGAACGATTTCTACGAAAATTGTCAGAAGTGCCTGAATCTGCACTCAAAATGCAGAAATTCAATATGGGGGATCCAATATGGCAGCCAAAATGCAAAGTTTTTTGCATCGGATGAAACTTGGTACTCGGGGGTTTTGAACTTCTGTATTTTGAGAGCAGATTCGTAATTAGCGTCCTCGAAAATCACGGAGTGGAAAGATTAGTGTAATTCAAAATGTCTTTTTATCTGTGCTCCGCGGTTAAAGAAAGTATGAATTGGAATTATATTAAACTAGTGGTGGCCCAGGTGTCACCCAGGGGTCGACATTGGACCGTAGTTATTAAATTTGATTTAATGTATTTGTTACATATATTGTACATACATTTTAACTTGCTGCCCTTCTCCTGCGTATGAACTTTAACCATGCCAAATCTTACGCTCCTACGTGCGCCTAATGTGCTTAAAAAGGGGTACAAAGATTTTCTTCACGTACTGATTGATATATAGGGTCTTACTTTAATAATGGAAAATATTTTTAGAAGTAAATCTATATAGGTTGCAATGACGCGTTTTAGTAAAAACAAAAAAAAAACATAACATCAGCCTTTATTTTATAAAACAAGGCAGTCAGTAAATCTTTCGCTAGTCGAGTATTACATAATAATAAATTTATCATCAGTAAAACCGATACTTGATATGAATTCTATACCATTCATAGAGCCTAGCCTTAAAATATTTTCCATTATTAAAGTAAGACCCTATATAGATTAGATACGTAACTTATTCCGAATCCACCTTGAAAACCCCAAGTATAAAATTTCATTCAATTAAAATATATTTTTTGCATTTTATCCCGCCATTTAAAAATTTCATTTAGAGTGTAGATTTGTAATTAGGGATTTCGAAAACCCTGGGGGGGTATCCATTTTTGTAAAATTGATCGACCCAATTACGAAATAATCGATTTGTGCCATATGGCGTCAATGCAACACTGGGTACGGAAAAAATGTTCGCCACATGCCATGTATATAATATACGTCAGTATCATTTAAAGGGTTAATGATTACGCGATGGAGTTTGGGCAGTCCGTCTCCAGGTCAGAGACAGTCCTGAGACGGTACAGCGTCGTGTTCCGTGCGCACGACCTTCGACATGGTGGTGTGGTGGCCGCAACCCCGAAACGTCGAACGAACACCGTGGAAGATTTAGTGAATAGCCCAGCTTAGAGCTGATCTGTATCGTGCAGTGCGTGTAATGTGCTGTAGGAGTGTGTGCCTCACCTTGGTCTCGGCGAGGCAGTGCCCCTTGTCGCCGCGCTGCCACTCCCACACGGAGATGGTGTGGTCGGGCGCGTCGTCCACGGCAGCTAGCAGTGCACCGCCGTCGGCCCGCGAGAAGGTCACGCAGGCCACGCCGCGCTCCATGTGGCCCGCGCCCAGCACGGCCAGCGTGGCCAGCGACACCGAGTTCCACACGCGCACGTGCGGCTGCGCACGAATCATTGTATGTTACGAGCACTAGCAGCTCGGATTGCAGCAGTTCGGCTCGGTATGCCACCAAGCAATGCTTAAACATTACTGTGATCCAGTGTGAAGGGCACTGTAGCTACTGAAATTACTGGACATAAGAGACTAAACTGTTAACTGCCACGGCACATAATTTATTATTATTATATTATTGTGGTATGTTCCATTTTCTCGGTATATGTTTTACAATATTTTGTATCAATCAACATTGTAATCTCATTTATTTTAAAAGGGATGGAGGGTTGGAGTTTCTTGCCGGCTCTTCTCCACGAGATCAACTATTTGGAACCGTGCAACTTAGATTCTGACGTTTCAATTTTTTTAGTTTTCACGTGGTGCTATCAACTATACCTGTAGTAGGTATCCGGATGAAGAGAACATTACCACTCTGTCTCCTCCCGTGGATGTCGTAAAAGGCGACTAAGGGACTTAACCAGAGAGACGAGCAGCAGCGTCCCTTCTGTTGAACAGTACCCAATTTGCGCTCAGCAAGTACTGGCACTTCACCGTGTGGTGTCCGGATTAAAAATATAGCACCACTCCATCTCCTCCCGTGGATGTCGTAAAAGGCGACTAAGGGAATCTAAACCAGGGGGATGGGCAGCAGCGTCCCTTCTGTGAAACGGTAGCCATACTGCGCTCACCAACCCGCCTGCCAAGCGTGGTGAGTATTGGCAAATACCCCCCAAAATGATGACACAGTTGTGAAAATCTATGGGGGAGGTCTTTGTTCAGCAGTGGACGTATAAATGGCCGATATGATGAAGTACTGGCAAGTCAAGAACGATGCACGGCCTGTAACCGGTCATTGTGGATATCTATGGAGGAGGCCTTTATTCACAAGTAGACGTCTTTTGACTGATATGATGATGATGATGACAACATGGTGATGAGACGAGCAAGTCATTCGCCTTGTGGTAAGCGTCACGCCTGCCCATAACAGTTATAATGCTACCCAGGACTAGTCTTGCGTAGCACCACGCTGCGCTCGTCACCTCGACACATTTGTTGCGAACTGGCAGCTAAAGTTTTACTGGCAGCTAAAGTTTTATTTTATTTTTTTATATTTTGACACATGTTTAAAAGGTATTGTCTGTCAGCTTTGTCTTCGACTTCAGCTTTTTTCCTTGTAAGGGTTTCTTGTTTGTTTCTTTAAATTTTAATATATTTTTACATATAAAACTTGCGTTTACAGTCCACTAACATCCCATTTACTAATAACATTATTTAGTGTCTTATGCCCAATAATTTCGATAGCTAGCGTCCTTCTTATCAAAACACAGTAATGTTCAAAGTTTAAACACTTAGAGGCGAATATCTGGCACTGGGGTGGTACCTACCTTTTTTGTTTTGATGTCCAGTGGATATTCTACATTAAACTTCCTTCGCCCCGGGGAAGGGCGAAGCGGTATGCCGGACTCCTACCGGCTAAAACCACTGGACCGGTCATCTTCGGCACCGAAGGGGGGCTCCAGGCCCTCGTAAGATCACACTAGAGCCGGCCATTGGTGCCACGCCTTTAGGCAAATCACGGAAGGGATAACTACAAAGCGGTCACCCCCTCTAGGGAAGGCGACTGTATTAAGGTCGCCCCGCCAGGCACTTCTCGGAGAGGATTGTAAAGGATTCCCCAAGCCTCGCTTTGCGCTGTGCTGCGCACCGCCGTCTTCCCGGGGGTCGCTCGGTGTGAGCACGCAGGGGGTGGTACCTACCTAGCTGGCATCTTGCAATAAGAAACTTTCCACCAGTGAGCTCTTAGTGAAGCTCTCTCTAAGGGTGAGATTCAGAAACGAGTCTAAGCTAAGTTCATGCTTCCATCTGTCAAAATTAGGGGCGTACGTAGTGCATTTTGACATATGGAAGCGTTAGTTCACGCTTAGACTTGTTTCTGAATCTCACCCTAAGAAGCGGTGTTGTCTTAGGCCATCTAGATAAGAGGATCGCAAAACTTCAGATTCTTTGCAATGAATAAGCTTACTACATTATAAGCTGATTTACCCTGGCATCAAGCCGGTCGTGTCCAGCACACTGGCCGCTCGCTATCACCAGCTTGTTGGGGTGTATGGCCAGGCACTTCACGTCGTCGGTGTGGCCGGTGTAGTGCCGCTGGCACTGCTCCTCGACGTTGAACAGTACTACTACTGCTGCTACGAAGTACACTATCTCGCCAGTTGGTAAGAGGTATAAGTTGCTGCGGCAATCCTTGCCCCTGAAACAAGAGCAAATCAATCATGTTGACCGTCAACAGAAGGATCATTATAGCGTAACCGACTATGCTCTCGAAGGTTCCTGTGATCAGTCTATTGTCTGCACAGGCATCATACTAACTGTACATAAAATTGTAAATGTGCGAGCATCATGTAGCCTAATGTTATATATTTAGTACCTATACTTTGCCTTTTGCCTGGTAGTATCGGTCTGTCATGTTCACTAAAATGTCTTGCTGGCGGTGGCGTTGTGTATCGGGTCGTTCGGTTCCCTACAATATGGTTGAGCTAAGCGATGCTGATGCATGCGTCATGCTCGTGAACGGGTGCCGTCTGTAGGGACTGGTTAGCCGTTAACTGCCACGGCAAATAATTTCTTATTTTAATATTATTGTGGTATGTTCCATCTTTACACATTGTCCTACATTTTTCTCGTTATATGTTTTACCATAATTTGTATCAATCAACATTGTAATCCCAATTATTTTAAAAGAGTATCCATGGAGTTTCTTACCGGCTCTTCTCCATAGATCAACTATTTGGAACCGTGCAACTTAGATTCTGACGTTTCATAAATGCCAATAATTGGTTTATTTGAAATAAAAATATTTGACTTTGACTTTGACATAATACCGCTTTGGCTTCGATTTTCGATCTCATCACTGTGTAAACGTTTGACGTTGTTTGTTGTGGATACCATTTGTGATATTTAAGACGTTCAGGCTAGATCGGAACTATATTTTGAACATTTTGAATTAAGGGGATCGACCTTCAGATGTCTTGTGCGAGAGAGACTTGTAATATTCCCCAATATAAGAATTGACTCAAGCGACACTGTTGAGGTTAATTGCCTTAATTGCTCAACGAAAAACTAGTGTTTTGAACTCAGCTTCAAAAGACGGATCTATTAAACGCAATATTTCTATCAATCTTCAAATATTTTAGCTTTCCGACTATACTGTATTTTATATAGCATTTAATCGGAAGGTAATTTCACTTATATAATTTGAATTTGAATTGAATTAATTAATTAAACTTTTAAATCTAGTAAAAACATATTATGGAGAGTGTATTCCAAAATCTCCAATTAGCTGTTACCCAAGGCCGGTCTCGCTTGAGCGGTCAGCTGTAACGGCCGATGAGTCACAACTCAATATGGGCACGTCACCTGAAAGTGAGCGCGGTTGCTGATTCAGTGAATTCTGTTGACTTTTATGGAAGGGCAATCGATTTGTAATCGGTAGCACACTCACAGACAATTCGTCAGACGAATTTTTTGTAACAAAAATATAAGCTTTGGAAACTAGTTCAACTAATTCCATAAGAAGTTCCCAAGCAATGTTGTTAGGTTTACTCTGGGCGAAGAGTTCGGAATTGTGCACGTTATAGCCATGAGGTTTTATATGCCACTTAATATAATTAAAAACTTGAGGTATCGTGGGACACCTGACAAGGGGTACATGCGCTGCCCAACCAAAGAGGTACGTTGCATTGCCACGTTCGCGTTCGCTTGTTTTATATTTAGTGTTTAAGCTCCCCATCACAGACTTGCATTAGGAAACTTTGCTTTAATAAATATTGGTGCACTACAGCACAACTACGGCACAACTGGCTTTAGTACACAATGTAGGTAATATATAAAATAATCTTTCGACCAACGTCATTCAACTAAGTAACCATCGAAGTTGAAGGCTAATCCATTTTGTTTTCAAATATCGACAGATCAAGCGAATTGAGAGCTCCCCAAAGGGCACATTGAATAGGAGAACGTCTGCTCATCCATTAAGACTTGGAACAATGGCATAATGAGATGAGAATGAGATACAATTTTGTGGCATGCACGAGGTAAAAACCGAATGATGCAGTAAACTATAATTTCAACAAACATTGTACAAATATGTTTTTGTCTTAAAGTGAGTTACGAGTGCTTGTTTTGAGTTCATGGCCTTGAAAGGAACCGGCCGGTGGGCACTCTGCTGGAACTGTACGTGTTTATAGTAATACTACCGGTTTACTGAAAGCTACTTTTACACTTTTTATTTTATCTCCTTTGTCTATTAAACGCAATCGCATCTCGCATTTCTAAGCACTAACACTTTACAGGTTTTATTTTGTTGTTTTAGATTTATACCGATAGAGTGGTAATCGTGCACCGGAATCATTTTTTCTTGGAAAGTATATCACCTAATTTCGGTCTGCATTAAAGTATCGATCTGGCCCGTTTCGGAAATGCTGACGAATGAAGACAAGTCCGCCCCTATCACAAGATCTTCAATAAAAAAGGATTTATTGTGTCATTTTTAGGTGTAATGTTTGTATCATCATTTCGGCCGAATGAAGTCCACTGCTGGACACAGGCCTCCCCCAAAGATCACCACAACCACCGATATGGATGTGTTGTGGGCTCATTGGGGGGTTTTGCCATAATCGCCACGCTTGGCAGGCGGGTTGGCGATCGCAGTTGAGTTGTTAATGTACTCGAAGGACGCTGCTGCCCATCCTCCGGCTAATCCCTTAGTCGACTTTTACGACACCCATGGGAGGAGATGGGGTGGTGGCATTCTGAGCCGGCACCACACGGCACCGATGTTTGTATAATCATCTGGTATTTTAAAATTCTTTGCCTTTTTAGATTTAGCGGCTGCAATGTAAATGTATATCTTGATTTCAAGTGTACTTACACTACTAGATCAGTTCCTGTTCTGAATTACATGCGGTCGGTAAGGCCTTGTACCACAACTGGAACAGGTTTAATGAGTGCGCGTGTGAAACCAGACCGTCCTACTTTAAAATTGCGTGTTTTGTAAGTAATCCAATGTATTACGTGTGAGGTGCGCGGCGAACAACCACATTATGTTAAGTTATACGTGTGTGTTACGTACTGGTGAAGGTCGCTGGAAGTCGTTGGATGCGGGCGGCATGTGACCGCTCGTTGTGGAAATCGATGGGGGAGGCCTTTGTCTCATCATATCAGCCAAAGGACGTCCACTGCAGAGCAAAGGCGTCCCCCATGTTTCCACAACAAGCGGTCACATGCCGCCCTCATCAAACGACTCCCACCCAGCTACCGTCACCAGGTCGTCTGCCACCTCGTTGGAGGTCGTCCCACACTACGTTTACCGGTGCGCGGTCTCCACTCGATAACCTTTTTTACCCCAACAGCCATCAGTTCTACGAGCTATGTGCTCCGCCCATTGCCACTTTAGTTCACTAATCCTTTCAGCTATATTGGCAACTTTAGTTCTTCTGCGGATCTCCTCATTTCTGATTCGATCTCATAGATAAATACCAAGCATAGCTCTCCCCATAGCTCGCTGAGTGACCTTGAGCTTTTTTTATGAGGCTTTAGTGATTATATATCGACTCGGATAGATCGAAGAGGCCAAGGAGATGTTTTCTACTTTGACATCCGTAAGGCATTTGACCGAGTCGATAATGATTTACAATACAAGATAAGTTCCAAAGACATTACAAGATCTACAACAATCAAAGATTTGGGTGTCACATTCGACCGAAAATTAACATTTCATGACCACATTTCTACCGGCCGACCACTCAACCAGTGCATCAACTCGGTTCAATACACACATATAATTTCTCGGGTAGCGTTTTATTTATTTTGTCTCGGCTCGAACGCTACCAACACTCCAAACAGCATCCACCACCACGTATAGTATGGTGCAGTGGCTGACACAGTCGGCTGCTGCGCTTCGGGTAGCGGGTTCGATTCCCGCACGGAACAAATATTTGTATGATCTACAGGTAATTGTTCCAGGTCTGGGTGTATTGTGTCTGTAAACGCAACCACGACACAGGAAAAGTGTGGGGCAACGTTTTAAAAAAAAGAAAATAGGACCTGTGGGGACGGTAGCGTGGCGGTTCTGTGAAGTCTGACTGAAGTGTCGTATTAGTTGTTACTCAATTTGTATCGAAAAATCTCTATCGAATAGGTTGGGTGACCACGCGTCAGCAACTAACCTTGGATTAGTCGTAAAGTATTTCGAAATGTTTCTAACACAGAGGCGAAATTGTCTGGTCATAGACCCAGGTAATCGTGAAGGCGTAAGAAGTTGTCTATGTCCGGATGTCGTTTAGTATTGCTATAAGTCACGGTACCTGACCGTCTCAAAATGAGTTAGATACAAAGTTTACGGAGATACTCAAATTTTTAAACGCAGCGAAGCTATTTGTTTTACCAACGTGCTTACATTGTTAACATAAATATAATCCAAAGTTTTCCTGGATACATAAAATTTGTTCTAATTAGGCGTGTATTTGCAAATTAAAGGCTAAACCCAGCTAAATTTATCGGACATTATTAGGTACTGACAAATTATTTCGTTAACATTCAACACTATTTCTGCGGGCGTGTATAATTGGACTCAGACACAGATAAGATGGACGGACAACCTGAAGAAGGTTGCTGGGTCCGGCTGCATGCGGAATGCTGATGACCAGGTGTTGTGGAGCACGCTATGAGAGGCCTTTGTCCAGCAGTGGACCGATATAGGCTGATGATGATGATGACAGATAACAAGGTACAAGGACTTTTTGAGAATTTTGTAATGGCCCACCTATTAAAGCAAATTGGATAAATGTTTTAACGTTAATTTGTGCGACATTCACATAATTACTGACATTAAAAGGGATGATTAAGGAAATGGTGTCGCGTTTTGGAAAAACACCAAGTTGGTATCGCGTGTAGGCGCAAATTTCTGCCGTTTGACCAACAATTGGTAAATTGGCCAATGAATTTCACTCAATATAGAGTTAGTGAGCTTCTTATTGCGCCTGTTGTGTTGTAAGAGTGGAGGGTATTCTATTACTAGCAGTAATATATCTACGTAATGTAGTTAAAAATAAAGATCGAGAAATCAAATAAATTTGGACTGGATGTGGGGTGGCGGATTTACCAGTAGGAGGAATAGACTTCTCGGGGGTCGCGGGCGGGATTTACGTGCTCATACCGAGCGACCCCAGGGGAAGACGGTGGCGCGCACGTGGTGACGTACCGCCGTTTGCGCAGCACAGCCCACAGCGAGGCTAGGGGGATCCTTTACAATCCTCCCCGAAAAGTGCCAGGGGGTGAACGCTTTACTGTCATCGCCTCCAAGATATGCTTAAAGGTGTGGCATCAATGGCGGGTTCTAATGTGATCTTACGAGGAACTGGAGCCCCGGTGCCGAAGATGACAGCACCAGTGGTTTTAGCCGGTAGGTATACCCCTTCACCCTTCCCCGGGGCGGAGGAAGTAGAATTTCCAATGGAAATCAATAAAAAAAGGCTGACTGGATTTGAGCCCAGGGCGGCAGGTTCAAGCGGCGACAAATACGGTCCATCTTTTTAACACTTATTAGGTTGGTATGTGTAGCGTGGGGTACTTTATCAGATATTTTCATGATGACGCTAGTTTTACAAATATTCACAAAAATATTTACTACAATTGACATCAAGCACCCCACGCTTTTTAACCATTTTTTTTTTCACTCTTTTATTATTTTAAACTTATTGACGATTATTTTCTACTTTTTAGTTCGGTTATCTACAAAAGCGTGCTTTTTTAGTAACTATAATTTATTTTAATGTACATTATTGTGTAACAATACATTACTCTGTATTATATGGTCGTACATTATCATTGGGTGAGATCGGGTGTAGGTCCTTAGCCGGCACCACACGGCAGGCGGCAGGCTACCCTTATTAGGCAACCCAATGATATTTACTTCCAACTTTCGAACCATCTGGTATCCAAAACGTAAGAGATTGCCATTTTTGTAACCAATGTCGAATCGTAAATCGGAAATAACGAGTCACTTATCCTATATATAACTTTCTGTACGTATACATAATGAATTTCACATCGTGAAGGATAACGTGTACCGAAGTTGAGGCAAAGTTTTATTCAAGTGTCAAAAGAAAATAAATGGCAAGGGTGAAATATAAACAACAACGCCCCAACGACGTATTTAATTCCCCTAAGTAGCCCTTTATTTACATATTACGTAATTTATAAATGAAAACTTAATTCCATTAAAAGCATATCCTACAAATATAAACTAGCTGGGACACGCTGTTTCACCCGCGTTTAATTTAGAAGAAATGTGGTGTACTTCGACATAAACAACTGACATAGTATATACATATTGGATTTCAAGGGTTATTTTTTTGCGCGGAACCATAAATATTTTTCTAAAATAAAAGTAGCCTAAGTTATTCCTTAAACATCAGCTATCTGCCAGTGAAAGTCCCGTCAAAATCGGTCCAGCAGTTTCGGAGATTACCCGGAACAAACAGACAGATAAAAATAAAAAATAAAAATTATATGTACCGTATATCCTCACATGCATTTAGTAAAAAGCTGTTATTTTGACATTACAAACAGACACTTTAATTTAATTTATTTGTATACATGTGAAAATTTGTGAAGATGTTTGGATGTTTGTTTTTCAATTACGCTGAAACAGCTGAACAGAGTTGGATGAAATTTGGCACACAGATAGACCATAAAGCCCGGATAAAAATATAGGTTTTGTACCCGCGAAATAAACAGTTTTCGACGGATTTGCGATAAGTCTTTCTGTGATAAAACTAATCATACGCGGGCGCAGCCATGGTCTAAGTATAGTTACTATTTCACGACCAAAATGGCGCAGTAGCCGACTTACAGCTTTGTTTGTATACTAGCTGGGACCCGCGGGTTCACCCGCGTTTAATTTAATATACATTCAGAGTACTTCGACATAGGCACTTGACATAGAATCTATATATTGAATTTCAAGGGTTGTTTTTTTGCGCGGAACCCTAATTATTTTTCTAAAATAAAAGTAGCCTAAGTTATTCCTTATAACATCAGCTATCTGCCAGTGAAAGTCCCGTCAAAATCGGTCCAGCCGTTTCGGAGATTAGCCGGAACAAACAGACAGACAGACAGTCAAAAAAATCAAAATTGTATTTTTGTTGTAGGTACCGTATATACTTTCATATGCATTTAGTAAAAAGCTGTTATTTTGACATTACAAACAGACACTTCAGTTTTATTTATTTGTATAGATTGACACTATACGAGTGCGATAATCAAGATTACTCTATGCGGTCCGGATTAAGAATAAAGCACCACTTATCTCCCCCGCGGATGTGATAGAAGGCGACTAAGGGTGTTTGGAATCCGGTGCGTACAATAAAGCACTTTGGGTTACCAGCGGGCGGCGGGTAAACTAGCATACATAGCATAGACTGTAAAACTGTTTAGCCAAAACCTTTGCCATATGGCTGCTTATTGAGCCGACCCAAGTAACTTGGGTCCAGGGCAGGAACATGATGTATACAGTTATAGCTTATGAAAATCATGCTTCATCATCATCATTATATCAGCCAAAGGACGTCCACTGCTCCCCCGTAGATTTCTACAACAAGCGGCCACATGCCGCCCGCATCCAACGACTCTCAGTGACCTTCACCAGGTCGTCTGTCCACCTCGTTGGAGGTCGTCCTACGCTTCGTTTTTCGGTGCGCGGTTTCCACTCGAGAACCTTTTCACCCCAACGACCATCAGTTCTACGAGCAATGGGTCCCGCCCATTGCTAGTTTAGTTTACTAATCCTTTCAGCTATGTCGGCAACTTTAGTTCTTCTACGGATCTCCTCATTTGTGATTCGACCTCGTAGATAAATACCAAGCATAACTCTCTCCATAGCTCGCTGAGTAACGTTGAGATTTCTTATGAGGCCCACGGTGAGTGACCA
Organism: Diloba caeruleocephala; assembly: GCA_947459985.1. Lineage (NCBI taxonomy): Eukaryota > Metazoa > Arthropoda > Insecta > Lepidoptera > Noctuidae > Diloba > Diloba caeruleocephala. The sequence goes on from OX381619.1 coordinate 1,420,994, forward strand.
CGTCTCGATCCCATATGTTTCATTATCATTTCGGCCGACGGAAGTCCACTGCTGGACACAGGCGGAGGCCTGGGGGACCCCAAAGATCACCACAACGACCGATATGGGTGTGTTATGGGCTCATAGAGGGGATTTGCCATAATCGTCACGTTTGGCAGACGGGTGGCGATCGCAGTTGAGTTGTTAATGTACTCCAAGGACGCTGCTGCCCATCCTCCGGCTAATCCCTTAGTCGACTTTTACGACACCCGCGGAAGGAGATGGGGTGGTGGTATTCTGAGCCGGCACCACACGGTATCATCATGGTTGATTATTTCATTTTATTCCGGTGCCGATTTATGTGGCCCCAAATTAATAGAAGTGTGCTGCGATGCTAATCTATTCATTATACGTCTATGACTCAATAATCTAACAATAATTTGTTTAACAATACCCGTCGAATTATCCACGACCTTCACAAACAGGGAGTGTACTCGCCCCGCTCTACATCATAAACATTACTATATTAGTTAAAATAAATAAAATTGTGCTTATCGCCGTATCTGTAACCTTGGTAAACCACACGCCAATCGATAATGTCTGGAACTAAGTGGGTTTGTTAATAATTCACCGGGAAAGCTTTTACGTGTTTCGATTAATATATTTTCCATTTGTGACATTATGACCTATATATATATATACCTGAATAACTCAGTGCCTGAAGACGAAGTCACATATGGCACAGTAGCGTGGTCATTCACAGGTAAGATCACTGAGTGAGCTATGCTGGGTATTTGTCTACGAGATCGAAGAAATGGGGAAATCCGTAGAACTAAAGTAGCCGACACAGCTGAAAGGATTACTAAGCGGAAGTGGAAATGGGCGGGGCAAATAGCTCGTAGAACTGATGGCCTTTGGGGCACAGAGGTTCTCGTGTGGAGAAAACGCATTGGAAAAGGCAGCGTGGGACGAGATTTACAGACGACCTTATTTTTTTATAAAAATCTAGGACCTCATATAATCACACTAGAGCCGCCCACTGGTGCCACCCCTACAGGCACACCTCGAAGAGGATGACTGTAAAGCGGTTACCCTCGCCGGGGAGATTGTAAAGGATCCTGAAGCGTAATGCGAACTGTGCGCTTTGCCATGCTGCGCACGCATATATCTTGCGACTGAGTGGCGATGACGGGGAGGCGTGTGGTAACGCGACATAAGATACATCTATGTCCAGCATTGGGCTGCGTTAGGCCGAGTTAAGGAAGCGATTAATGTGACCGCGAAAGAGAACATCATCTACTGCTAGCAATTTAGTCGTCTCAACATAAGACTCTTTGTTTGTGGTGGGCTTCTCGCATACATTTCTTGGAAATGTAGTTGCTAAACCGGTCATTTCTGGCGAAGCCAAAAGAGGCCTCCAGCCAGGCAAAACTAAGCAACTTGCGCTAAGGGCGGCCCCTGCGGGACACGGACCTCGGCTTAGGGCGTTGCTGGGGATAACAACCTATTGTTTTGGAGACGACTGGATCATTATTATTTAAAATGTATTAGGGGACATTTAAAACTACAGGCTCGGCACGGGCCGGCGCGAGCAAGAGACGGGAGGGAGAAGTACTAACTTTAACGGGAAGGTGTCGCGGCGATAGGCCTCCACGACGTCGGCGAGGCGGGCATCCTCGTCGGCGAGGGCGGTAAATCGCTCGGGATAAAACGTACCTATTTTAATAACAGATCTTATAGTGACCGCCATGTCAGGACGTATGCTAGCGACGCGATGGGAGTCTGCAAGATTCGAGTCTAGTCAGAGGGCCTGTTGAAGTTGCGTGTAGTTAACTTTATCGTCTTGCGTTTTCCATCCATTATGAATGGAAAAAACGCAAACAGAACGTAGTAACGTTATGATCTACACAACTTACACTCTCGAGGCCCTAGTGGAATTGCGTAGTCAGTTTATGCTACTAATTATGTTTTTTATTATATTTATAATCTATTCATTCATTCGTATCAGCCAGAGGAGGTCCACTGCTGAACAAAGGGCTCCCCCATAGATTTACACAATTGTGTCGTCATTTTGGGGGGAATGTGCAAATACTCATCAGTTCATCACGCTGGGCAGCTGGTTTGGTGAGCGCAGAATGGCTGCAGTTCCTCAGAAGGGAGGCTGCTGCATATCTCTCTGGTTTAGAGATCTTGATTCCCTACTTGGTTCCAAGCTATCTTCTTCAAATACCACTATAGTCATAAATCTGAATTTTACTATCAATCTCACCTGTACCCATACGCCCACTCCAACTTGAGCTTGCTCTGCGGCGGGGGCGCGACCTTCGCGGGGTCCAGACCTTCGTGCTCGCTGGGCGCATACAGCACGACCGGCCTTCCTCGGAGGTACATCCGCATTGATCCATCTTCCTCATTGTATTGACAAGTGTGTGTGCTGCAAGGGGATTTATTTTTAGATCTTTTGTTAAATGGGTTTTCGGGTTACCTACCAGTAAACCCATTGATTTTAGATAACGGTTGAAGAGAATTAATTTTAGTTAAGTATATTGTTTGTGGAATATTATAAAGATATTTTTTACATACGTGTCATTATAATAACATTTTTACAATTTAAACATGAATGAGTCATTTAAGGAAAATAATCATAACAATGACAGTGTAATTTCCGATTCCTGCAATGCAATGAATCCCATTTCTTACAACTAAAAGACGTAAGCAGTCAAGTTGATTCATTAGTAAAGTAGTGGTTAGTGAATAAGTTGCAATAATAACTAAACAGGATGTTAATGCACTTAGTGTTAATTACAGATTAGTACCAGCCCCACAGATGCAAAGGTGACGTCACACAGATTAATAATCCATTCTCTATGATTCGTTCGTCTATTCAGCAAATAATACTTAAAAATCAGCTTAGTTTAGCAACTGCAACCTCAGAGGCAGCTTTACATATCTATGAAATGTGTAAAAAACTAGTTATGTAATTTTTGTAACAATAGGACTGACATATCCATAAAAGTCCTGTAAATAAATATAGATAATAAAAGATAACTCATGACACAAGATAGGTACACAATTTATTCGATGAATAGGCGCGTATCAATGTTTTTTTATGAATCTCAACGGTGATGATTCGGTTATGGTAATTTTAAAATCATGCTAACTATTTATTAGATTATTAGACATTACAGTCATTTCAGCTCTTTTATATTTGTTACAATATATAACAATTTATTTGCAAAAGTTATTTAAATTATGGCGAAGTAATATTAATTAACAACGTAATTGTTGTTCAAAATTCATAATATTCTACTCTTGAAGTCATATTCACTTAACAAACTTCCTTTAAAATGAGTTAATGCATTAAAAAAGCAAATACTAGAAGAAGGCAACTGCAACATTCATCCAAAAGCCATAATTCGCAACAAAAAAAACACCCAAGCAAGTTACATGGAGGTGAATGACATTGTTACCGCCAAGATGCGTTTAGCATCTGCCCACTATTAAAAAAAAATATAGCCACCCGCGCAGTAAGCCACCGAGTGTCCGACTAGGAGTCAGAAATTCTAAAATAAAATATACATGTTATGCTTTTATACAAAATAATGATCTAAATACACTAATAGTCAGTGATTACTGATTACCCATAATTTTCGACAGTTTGTGTCTAATGTTATTACATTGTAACAATGTTGTTCTATTTACAAACTACTGTAATAATCTGTTGTTGGTTGTTTGTTGATAATCTATAAACTTACATAGCCGATGATAAGCCTATTTAAATTATAGTATATTGACATAAAGGTTATTCTTTCTACAACTTAATTAATTATGTAGTTAAAGCAAACAAGTTGCCGGCGCGCGGCGTTTAATCTACATAGAAAACAGAACATCAAAACAGTTATAACGGAACTGATATTATTCGTAAATAAAATAAAATTTTACAACAGTTTTTACCCTTCATCCATTGCACCAAAAGACAACGAAGTTTTTTTATTTTCCCAAATAAGGCAAACGTATCGAGTACACACACGCAAACTTTTGAAAACCTGTATTCGAGGCACTGACGCGAGTCATACAGCCGGCCGCCGAGAATATCTTTACCAGACTGCGTGCGGTGAGTTACAAACGAACCAAGAAGTTCAGTTTTGTTGTGAACATTTAAATTGTTCCGTTTCCATTGCTGGGTTCAACAAACGTTATTTTGTTTTTTAATGTAACAACGGCAATGTATTTGAAATACGGAGTATTCATGTCATGTCACGCGAATGATCCTAAAACTAGATGCAGTGACTCATCAACATGATTTCAATGCACAGCCATGACGCGATGTATGCTTATTTTAAGGAAATTACCGTTTAAACAGGTGTCATAGTTGATTAGATAATGCATGTTATCACTGCGGTTGGTCAATGTCAAATTACCAAGTACAATGTTTTTTTAATAACCTTTTCTGTTGGTATTTAGATTGATTTCTTTATCTAAGATTAATAAAGTTTTCTGGAGTCCACGCGTGTCCGGCTGAGTCTTCTCCACTTCACTTGAGTCTTTGGCATCCTCAAGGATAGGATATTTGTGGTTGACTCACATTTCGGATTTCATATGATTGCGGATGCATGGCGCCTGTCACCCACTCTCCGGCCACTTTCCTGGCTGCGCTTAGATTTTAGATTTTTTTTAAAAACGTTGCCCCACACTAGTATTTCTCCTGTGTCGTGGGTGCGTTTACAGACATGAATTTCACACACAATACACCCAGACCCGGAACAACTACCTGCAGATCATACAAATATTTGTTCCGTGCGGGAATCGAACCCACGACCCGGAGCGCAGCAGTCGACTGTATCAGCCACTGCACCAACCGTGCTTATACGGGTAATATCTTGGGCGGGCTCGTGTGCATGAAAACAAGGTACTTGATATCTTTAACCCTATACGTTGCCCACACGTATAAGTTCCAAAACCCGTGCTGCTGCAACTCAGTCTCTGCCGCACAGGTATCAGGCCACCACTTTCAAGCATCCCTTTCCAGGTCTTTACCCTGCACTGAAGAGCAGATTGCTCTATTTTCATCCAGATCAGTCACACTAAATGTTTTTAGAATTGGCCAGTAAGAAAAGTTACTGATGAAACGAATAAATAACTCTTTGGGAAGCTGTAGCTGAACATTGAACTCCAGTAGAAGGAGTTCTGCAAGCCCAGGAAGGCAGCACCTAAATGCTAGGAAGAGGATTTTTCTTGCCTTCTGCCTGTTTGCCTCGACTAATGGCATATACAGGACCCATAGTGCCAAGAAACCTAAATTGAGTAAATAAGAATGATTTTTATGGTATAATTAACGACACTTTTTCCAATTATCCTATTACATGTATTTTTAAGGGTTGAACCCATAAAAAAATTGGTGGAGTCATGATAACTGTACTAATCAGGGTTTCGCAGTGTAGAAATAAATAAGAAAATGAAAATTAATACATGTCAGAGTGCGCGCGTTTAAAGAAATTACGAAGTTACGAAAATAATTATTTCATTCGATCACTAGACAAAAAGACTTCAATAAATAGGTTTTAGATATAGAACAGTGCGCCAAGTTATTAAACAGTTTGCTTTGTAGAAACTGTTCTAAATTGACCCAAAAAGAACTTAGTAGGTACGATGTTATTTATCTATTTGCGATAGAAGTTATATACTTCATTGGTCTAACATTTTTTTTTTCCGCATCCTAATTATTATTAACGTAAGTATTAAGTACTTATATAAAGTTGTCGCGGAGTGCCTCCCTCCAGGAAACACGGAGGGAGGCACTCCGCGACCGGTTAGCTCAACTAGGAGGCTGTCTCCACGGCAGCAAGTAACGGAGATCAGTTAACGAGATCAATGAAACGTAATATATATATATTGTTATAATGGTATATTGATATTCACAACTTCAACACTTCATCTTCATGTGATGTTTATACATTTCAAATATAGCTTATTACCACAATATTTAAGCTAGTTTAAAAATAAGTAATTGTAATATTGCAGGAGACTATTTGTCAGAGCGACAGCTGTGCGTCGAATCACTAGCGTTCAGAGTCGAATGTGTAATGATTATGATAAAAATATGAACGATTCGACACCACAATACTAAATTCGAATTTTGATTTGAATAAAGAATGAATCGTGAGATGGACAGTGATGGAGATAAAAGGAATGAAGTCATGAAAGAGGTTGATTGAAATGAAGATGAAGGATGACTTCGTCACAAAGTAAAAGTACTAACATAGAAGTAAATTAGTAATATAACTGTTTACTACTATATTCAATGATTATGTTGACCACTGTGGAAAATATCACAGGATAATATTAATAATATCACTTTAATTAGTTTCCAAACTTTTTCCTGGTCGCAATGCCCAGGTGGGGATAACAGTAAATAGGTTCAACGAATAGGTTTTATGTTATTTATTTGAATAGTTCTAAGAGTGTGTGAAGAACTCTACCGGAATAATACTACAGTCTCACCTATTTTACCTCCCATAGCAACTATACGTAAGAGCAGTTGTTCTGGGTGAAGGGGATGAACAGCCTGTGAACGTACCGGAACACGATACATTCTAACTTAAGCTTTAGATCAGCAACGCGTCAGTAGATAGCTGATGTTCATGGGTTTGGTCCGTGTGGTCCGGATTAAGAATATAGAACCACTCGCAGGGAGGACCCTCGCGCTCTTCCCACCTAAACCAGAGGGATGGGTAGCAGCGTCCCTTCTGTGGAACAGTGGGCGTACTAACTACGTGTTTTGGCTTTTATGATGATGGATATGGTTGCTACTTATCATTAGAACAGATCGGCTCTGCTTCGTTGGCAGTGCTTTTCACATAAAACAATGTATTTACATTGTAACAAACTGCAACCAATGAATACAATTGTTTTTTTAGGGTTCCGTTCCTCAAAATAGAAAAATGGATCCCTTATAGGATCAACTTACGGTCTGTCTGTCTGTCCGTGTGTCAAAGGCCCTTTTCTCAAAAACAGCTTGAGGCATCAAGCATCAAGCACCCGTTTGCCAAGCGTGGCGATTATGGCAAAACCCACCGAATGAGCACACAACACACCGATATCGGTGGTGGTGATCTTTGAGGGAGGCCTGTGTCCAGCAGTGGACTTCGACTCGATCGGCCGAAATGATGAAAAAAAATAATTATGTAGGAATAAAACCGAAAATTACTAAAATGCCGCCGAGAGGTGTTCCTCACACCTGTGAGTTGGACTGGTCTCTTTTATATAAATGATTCAATTTAGCGGTAAACTATTTGTTTATTTTATGTTGACGTTATAATATGAATATTAATATTAATATTATAATTCAACCTTCATACGTTTATTGCTGTCCAGTGGATATTTTACATGAACTTCCTTCGCTCCGGGGAAGGGCGAAGGGGGTCTCCTACCGTCTTAAACCACTGGAGCGCTCATCTTCGGCACTGAAGGGGGCTCCAGATGATATGTCAACCTACAATTAACTAAATTAGTATGAACCACTCCCACTGACAGGTTTCAGGAACGCCTTTTTTTTACATTTCACGCACACCCACAGCCGGAACAACTATCTGCAGATCATACAATTATTTGTTCCGTGGGGGATCGAACCCGCGACACGTAGCCCAGAAAGCTAACCGCATAGCCACTGCGACCACTATGCCGTCTAAACGGCGATTTTTTAAGAAGTACTGATGCTTCCAATACTTAACATAGTATCTATAAGCTGGTTGCTCGGTGAAGATATGATAAAATTATTAATAAAAAATACAAATGTTTATTCATTATTTTCGAAATCTTCTCAGAAAACTCTTTCATTTGATACCCATATCATGGGAGTGCATAAAAAATTACTGGTCCGCCATCTTTGGGAGTCCGCCATATTGGATTTAGAATGACTAACCACGGCTTGTCATCCAAACTAAACGTGTATGCAAAATTTCTACTCAATCAATTGGAGATAACTGTTTTAAAATTCAGTTGCAAGATTTGACTCATACTAACAAGGTAACTTAAATAAAATCTTGTAATAAAAACAGAGAAGTTTGCACTAGAATGCAGAAGCTGGTAACAGTCTGAATAAATTGTGACATGTTAAATCATTGTCTTAAGGATCGTATATTACCCCAATTACTATAACTTTCAACTTGCATCTTCAAGTATTGCACACGAGTTCTCAAAACCTATGCATCAGCAGTTCATCACATTTTTCCCGAAACCGAATATTTCGCCGAAGCCGATGCTTTGTCCCCTCTCTAGAGTTGCGGTGTGACGGTCATACTTCCATTACATGTAATCAGATGCGCTAGCGTGGGCATGTTACACAATACACGGTTTTTGTCCTCTACCGACAATACAAATTGCCTTGGGAAACCTAAATGGCTGCCAACGTATGCAAATATGTGGAGGTATTTGCTGAGATCAAAAAACTTACTGTAACCCACTCGTTTGCTTTAATATGCAAGTAGAGATTTGTAGAACAATCTATCTAATGAGGTTATAAATTCATTACTTGCTGTCAAAAGTATTAATTCACCAGCGAGAACTGATAGTAAATAAAAAAGTGATTTACTTAAAATAAACAATTGAACGAAAAGAGATGCTTCTTGTCAACAATAGAGAACAGAAGGGGACAGATGATAGGACACTGCGATACGATCGTTTTTCAAATATCATCATTGCAGGGAAAAGGGGTAGTGGAAAACCCAAGTGCAGTTTAAGGAAGTGAAGGAAAAAAATTACATCGAGGCGCAGGTAAAACAAGGCCCAAAGTAGAAAAGAGTGACAATTACTCCACTGACCAAGAGCTTAGTTATTAAATAAATGTACTCACACATCCAATTGACTTAACTAAAATTGTTAAATATTAGGAATAGATGACTCATACAACTTATATTCAACATATTGCTGGACATAAGTGGCTACTGAACAACAATGTTCCAATTTACATAATAAACATTGTTCCAAACAGAATATGTATCTTATCTTATCTTATATCTTTAAATGAGCAATTCTTGTATATATATAATTGGAATCTCGGAATCGGCTCCAACGATTTTCATAAAATTTAGTATATAGGGGGTTTCGGGGGCGATAAATCGATCTAGCTAGGAATCATTTTTAGAAAATGTCATTTTATAGGCGTTTCGAGTAGTCTCAACTGAAAAATATGACTCTTCCTGACATCTATTGGCGAATAATAATACTATTTTTTGTGAGCAACTAATTGCTTTAACGACACAACAGCAGATGGCGTTGTTAAGTAACACGAAAATACCGAGCAAAGCTCGGTCATCCAGGTACTTATATATTAAATTCAAACAACTTGATGTTACGGTTTTAAGTACTGTAAAAAAACTTAAGATGCCTTTGATGACCTATGGTACTGAGAAGTGGTCGCTCACCATAGGCCTCTTAAGAAGCCTCAAGGTCACACAAAGAGCAATGGAGAGGCCTATGCTCGGAGTTTCCCTGCGAGATCGATCAGAAATGAGGAGATCCGCAAAACAACCAAGGTAACCGATATAGCCCGAAGAATTAAGTGGCAGTAGACGGGGCACATGCTCGTGAAGTTCGAAAAGTTGTTCGAAAAGTTCTCGAGTGGCGATCGCGTACCGGTAGACGCAGTGTGGGCAGACCCCTCACGAGATGGAGCGACGACCTGGTGAAGGTTGCGGGAATCCGTTGGATGACAGTAGCGCAGGACCGGGCGTTGTGGCGATCTTTGGGCTCCCCCAAAGATCTGTCTGTGTTCAGCAGTGGACTTCATTCGGCTGAGATGATGATGGTAATGATCAAGACTACTTTAATGTCGCTTTGGAATGTTGTGTTTTAATCATAAACTCTTACGCATGAGCCTTGGCAACCCAGAAAACGGAAATAATATTCTTTTTTTAACTTGACAGCTCTTCTAGAGACTCAATATTTTACAGAGTTTCTGCTTATTTGCCCACGATTCCCTTCTTAGTGTTAAAGAAGGGAAGTAGCGGCGCAATTGGATCTCATACTTTATTCAACACACGGTGAGACATGTCCATATATTACTGGATATGTATGTCGTTAAAGCCAATTGCAGGCGAAGGTCAAACAAGATCATTTATCCGTACTCGAGGAGAATCTTCAAGACGAATTGCGTCAACGTTAAATAATTTTTAATTGTTTGTTTTTTACAAACATCTCTTATGGCGTGTATGTATTTAAGTGCACGTAATTTACCATCCAAAATTATAGGGTTATTTAAATTTTACATTTTGTGAGATTGTCACGAAGATTTCCTCATTCCCTGTTTATGTATGGACGTACGAGCATTCTTCACATTCAGGAAAACATAATAATTGGCCTTTCAAAACTCTAGTCCTCGAATACAGGTTCCTGGTATATTCATTACTAGCTGGGACCCGCGGTTTCACCCGCGTTTAATTTAAAAGAAATTTAGAGTACTTCGACATAGACACTTGACATAGAACATATACATTGGATATCAAGTTTTTGTTTTTGCGCGGAACCCTAATTATATTTCTAAAATAAAAGTAGCCTAAGTTATTCCTTATAAAATCAGCTATATGCCAGTGAAAGTCCCGTCCAAATCAGTCTAGCCGTTTCGGAGATTACCCGGAACAAACACATGTACCGTATATACTTTCATATGCATTTAGTAAAAAGCTGCTATTTTGACATTACAAACAGATACTTCAACTTTATTTATTTGTATAGATGTCAGTCAAAAAAGATAGTGGCAACGACCGGTCTTGATTTACGTTGTGTGCTCATTGGGGGGCTTTACCATAATCGCCGCGCTTGGCAGGCGGGTTGGCGATCGCAATTGAGTTGAAAATGTACTCGAAAGATGTTGCTGCCCTTCCTCCGGCTAATCGTATAGTCGCCTTTTACGACACCCACGGAAAGAGACCACGCAGTCCGTTATATTTACAGTTCCAAATATAAAATGTCTAGAAATTTCAAGTGAACATTAGACTTAGAGCAATAAAAATACAGTGGAATTTAAATTCTATCAGGAAGAAATCTCAATTACATATACATAATCAGTTCATTACTGTCCCCACTGCTGGCCCAGTGCAGGTTGGCGGACTGCACACACCATTGAGAACCTTTTGAAGCCTTCTCAGGTGTGCAGGTTTCCTCACGATGTTTTCCTTCACCGTTGACGCAAGTGATAATCAAATTCCTTATCCGCATATGAATCCGAAGTCTGTGGTGCGGGACGGGATCGAACTCAGACCCTCCTGTATGTGTAGGCTATCACTAGTTTTATAATCTCAATTAATAGTTACTATGGTCGATGGTAACGAGTCTTTTGATTTGACGATCGCACTGTGCGAGTACCATGTGGGCTGTTCAATTATTTTGTTTTATTGACGTGATATTTGTCTGGCAGTTTAGGTATGTCATCACATAAGTGTCCTGCTTATGGTGGCGTCGTGTAGCGGATCGCTAAGGTTCCCTCCAATATGGTTGAGCTGAGCGACGCTGATGCATGCGTCATGCTCGTGAACGAGTGCCATCTGTTGGGATTGGTCATCTTAATGCTGTCATGGCAATTGAATCAAAACCTCTAGTAAATATTAAAATCAGGCTTGTTAGTGTAGACTTTTTAAGAAGTTTAGTCTCTTCTCCTGCATTGTCATCTACTCTCATTTCGAGAACATGTTAGTAAAAAACTAAACATTATACCAATATGATTTAAAAAGAGCAACCATGGATATTCTTGACCGTTCTTCTCCATACTACACCTTGGAACGCGGCAACTAAAGTCTTGACTATTCATATGTGCCTAAATGGTTTTACATGAAAACAAAATATTTTTATCTTTACACGGCTTTTGACATTTGTGACTGTGACGTTATAGTCAACCTAACAGTAACAATGAAGTACCTACAAAATGGTTACGGTAATTAATATTAAATATTAACTAATTTCAAACGCACACATATTAATCCACCACACACAACTGCTAACCCAAAACCAATATTATTTTCCCGCCACCAGCTAATCTATTTATTACGATCTGTACCAACTTACCCATGTTTAAGGATCGGTCCATTTTGTGACGACTTAGAATATAAGTTAAGCAACGACTTTGTAGTTGTAAATCTAAAGGAAGGACAAAAACAATTAGACATTACAGGAAAAAAGAAAATTTGAAATAGCAACACAATAAAATTTTAAATAGCAACACAATAAATAAAATTTGAAATATCTGTGGTAAAGTGCATAGATATAAAGCGCTTGTGTATATTAAAAAATATTACAATAATAGTGTGAAGCCTTGAAGTTAGCGGTGATCTTTTAAGAGGCAGAAGGAAACCGTCTTTTATAGGTATTTTTTAAATAATGCTTAGTTGCAAGTAATTTTGTCTTATATGTCATCATCAGTATCAAACCAAGTTGCGACAGGATGGGTCAGTGGTCACCTCTGTATATTATGATATTTATGATTCAATTTTCTGATGCAAAATTGACATCAAACCCTTTCAAGGTAGCGGGTCACTAAAATTTTGATGGCCGAAATAATAATTCGTATGACAATCTTGGATCCTGAACGCGCAAACTTGGGCCAACACCGAGAATAACTGAAAGTTTTAAGCAGTGTTACTTTCTATACCGATACCGTGTGGTGCCCGCTCAGAATACCACCAGCCCATCTCCTCCCGTGGGTGTCGTAAAAGTCGACTAAGGGATTAGCCGGAGGATGGGCAGCATCGTCCTTCGAGTACATTAACAACTCAACTGCGAGCACCAACCCCAGACGGGTTGGCGCTCGCAGCGTGCTCGCAGCGCAAGCGTGGAAATTATGGCAAAACCCCCCGATGAGCCCCCAGCACACCCATATCGGTCGTTGTGGTGATCTTTGGGGGAGGCCTGTGTCCAGCAGTGGACTTTATTCGGCCGAAATGATGACTTTCTATATATAATTCCTTGAATATCCACAAAATCATGGTAATGCAACCGGCGTTTGACAATGTAACCGATAATTCGTTGGTGCGGCCACTTGTATCTAGACCGAGTGCACCGCTAACTTCGAGGCTTATCCACTCACCTGCTGTTAGGAAGTAGACCCTGGGCGTTGAAGTCTCCCGTGGAGTTCCACCTCTTCGTCAGGCTGGTTACGCCGGGCGAGGTGCTCTGGTTGCTGGATGTAGAGTTGTTTCGTGATCTAAATGCCAACGTCATCACTACGGTACTGGCTAAACAGCGACTATTCTACTGCACTATGCTAATAATATATCGCTACTATAGGGAGGAGATGGCAAGCACGACTAAGGATACTTAAGTCGATCAGAGGATGCTTTTTCTTTTTTTTTATACGTTGCCCCATTCTAGGGCTTCTCCTGTGTCGTGGGTGCGTTTACAAACACAAATTCCACATACAATACACCCAGACCCGGAACAACTGCCTGCAGATCGTACAAATATTTGCTCCGTGTGGGAATCGAACCCACGACCCGGTGCGCAGCGGCCAACTGTATCAGCCACTGCACCAACCGTGCCGTCAACATTATGTAACAGTGATTCATTTATAGATCCTGTAATGTTGTAATTATATTCTCAGCTGCGTTAGCAATTTAGAAGTGGTTCAACGGCGTTTTTTATTTCGATTTCGTATTTGATTGAGTGAGGTGATACGCGTTTCCAGACTTCCAGATGTGACCAGGCTAGTAGAAAAACGAAAAATCGCGGAATACTCTACCGGTTCTGACGCAAAATGGCAGATGATTGGTAGACTTTTCGTTTATCAACCAAACACTCGACACGTGTAAATGACTCCTTATAAATATGACTAAAGTAAAACACAAATCACTATCGCTAAGTCCACCTTATTTGTCCAACACCAGTCTACTTCCACTCTACTATTCTGATCTCTATATTGTACTTAGTACTTACATCTACCGTAAACCTTTACTACACAAAGTCAGCTGTACTTTATAAAACATTATAAGAGCTTTATAATAGTTGTTTCACGAACTCTCTTTTAGCCCTCAAGATAATAATTTCCGATCGCTAACCAATAGAAACGTCAAGATGTTTTCGGATAAAATTAACAATAGTTGATAAAAAAAAATGCAATTATTAAACATAACAGGAATGCCTCTTGGAAAGTAACCAGAACCAATACTAATTCAAATTTTCTGCAGCATTCTCCGGCTGAGCTCCTTAACTGGTTTATATCGCAATCAAATCAATTGTTTTTGGTCAATGTAGGCCGGAGTCATTAGTCATAAATAAACCGAACTCAGTGAACTCATAATCCTACCCCCATTCGATTCCCTCGTTATTATGCCAGTCATCAAAGCTCAAGTAAATTGGTTGATCGGTAATCTACGCAGCGATTGCATGATAACATCGCATAAAAAAGCTCTGACTGTCCACCCTTCTAGAATTACGTATGTTTGTAAGCGATATCTATAATCGATTAGGCATCTTTATATACCGCCCTACCGTAGTTGGAGAACTAGACAGTAAGATGAAATGCTATGGTGTTTAAGACTTGTCTAAAGCATTCAATTTTGTGTCTATGCTCATCCTAATATCAATGATGGAAAGCATTGTAATACATATAGGTACTTTCTCTAAACATGTTTACAAGCTACCTATAAATTCGCAGTCAATGCGTAAAATTAATTGTTTAACTAGCGACAGAAAGTAAATCAGGGTTGGAGTCCTGCAGGGCAGCATATTGCGACCTACTTTCTTCTTAATAGACATAAATGAGGATGTGGATTGCAGCAGTTTTGAAATGAGGACTGTGACAGAAGTGTGCCAATCATCATATCAAAACTGCGGCATATACACCTACGCGGAAGACACGGAACTGATTATTATAACGTTGATTGGGGAAATGTTTATTAAAAACGGAACGCTCCCTTCGTTTTGTGATGGAGTAACTCTCAACGAATTTGTTACCCTCAACATTAAGATTATTCTCCTTTTCTCTGCCAAATTAAAACTTTCCTTACTTTACACTTGCTTTGAAATTGCAAACTACCTTGAGCTATCTTTGGTTCCTAGCATCGTGGAGGTGACATTGACGAAAGTATGAGCTGGCACCCATAGAGGCAGTGTGTACACGGATTAGGAAACCAATTTACATTATTAATGAAGTCTGACCATAAAACAGTGTCAAAGTCTGTGCACACCGAAAAGAAAGAGCTCAAAAGGGGCTCCACAGTTATGGTCTTCAAGCGTAGAGATCACCTATGCACCCAGTTCTATTCAGAACTGTTCAGAGTTCTAACTGTGCGATAACTCTTCATTCTTCTTTTATATCATGTTTTATGTAATAATTCTTCTCTTGTGTGAGATGTAGTACTAATTGTACAATGAACTTATTATAATTATTTTATTGACATCCTATTGCTTTGCGATCGGAGATTGTTTCGTCTAAGCCGGCTGATATATTCATCTATAACCCTGACCCAAACTTAAACTTAAAATGTCCACACATCACTAATTATGTTTACTTCGTACCTTGTTGGGTCTATGCATACGGCACGACATCTTGCAACTATTCGAACATAAAACTAGCCTGAGGCAGTAGTTGCTTGAATACTTGTTTCTCTGTCCTCAATATTGTCAAGTGTTAGCGTCGTATGTATAAGACATTGCCTCAGATGAGAACAGCTCGATGCACGCTTGAACACATCTAAACGCGCATCAGCAACACTAAACGAATCCTGCCAAACCTACAGCTTCAGCACAGAAGGCAACGTACCTGTAGGGCGCGGGCGCGTGGTGCGGCGCGTGGTGCGGCGCGGGCGTGGCTCGCGGCGAGGGCGAGGGCGCGGGCGACAGCGACGACGACGACGCCGGCGAGTCCGACTGCAGCGAGCCCGTCGACTGGTGCTGCGGCCCGCGTCTGGGGACGGACACTGGTGAACTTACGGAACTCGTGTCAAGCGAGACGAACCCTATAAAAGCAGCTGTGCTATTCTCCAAGGACACAGACTTGTGTGCAGCGTTGAAACCTTGGTTTAGTATTCACAAAATTGCGAAGAGCTACACTAACGGTCAAGGGTGATACGCCATAAGTTCGAACTACTTCACGGCGAGCAAATTGACACAAAATTTAGTCATCATTTCGGCCCAATAAAGTCCTCTGTCCAGACATAGGCCTCCCTCAAAGATCACCACAACGACCGATGTCGGTGTATTGTGTGCTCATTGGGGGGTTTTGCCATAATCACCACGCTTGACAGGCGGGTGGGCGATCGAAGTTGAGTTGTTAATGTATTTGAAGGACGCTGCTGCCCATCCTACGTCTAATCCCTAAGTCGGCTTTTACGACACCCACGGGGTGAAATGGGTTTAAATTTACTATTGGTATTTAACTACATTCCATTAAATACTTAAAAAACAGACATATATTTTATTTTTTTAACCCTTAAAACTCTCAGTAGACATTAACCGATTATGTAGTAAAGAAATTTGTTTCAAACCTACTCGTCTACGTAACAGCGACGAGTGGACGCAGCCTTGAGTTCGTCGACGAGCTTAAACGCGTTAGTGAATACCGTTTGACCCAGTCGGGCGCTCTCGGTAAGGCCATCTCGATGACGAGCCCGCCGTAGCGTACTGCCACGAAATTGTCTCATAGAAAATAGCGCTGCAGATCTTCGTAGTAATTTTTAATAACCTTTAAGTCCGGAGATTAGAGTCTTTAGATCCGGTGTACCTATAATTGCATAATAGCAATTCGCTAATTATGTTATTTGGACCGGAGCAACTTGATAAGGTAAGGTTAACGTCCAACTTATCGCAAGTTAACTAACGCAATAGTTATCCTGCTCTACCCCTCAGAACACAAGTTACAATACAACAGTTAACAAAATAACAACAAAATAAATCGGATTGTTATTATAGTATCTCGTGACTATTTGAAGCCAATGTCTTACAATAAACCCAGTTAGGCAAAGTAACATTTTACAATTATTGTAAATTGCTACTACGCCTGAGTTGGTGGCTTTGAAAACCTCACGTCAAATCCTTACCTGAATCTTACATTGGTATTAAATAAGATGGACGACTATAATTACCTTTGTGGTAGTGAGGATGAACTGGATCCGTAGCTGGATGTCCTCTTGGCAGTCTCGCGGTACGATGGCTGTCTCAGTCGTAGCTCCCTAGTCGGTGTACCCGTAGAACCTGAAAATAAAACAGATACATACTTGTAAAAATCTATAGATGAAAGTGGATGATTAACTCAAAATTGTAGGTTTTATAGAAATATGATCGGAGTCTGTTCTTAGACCAATAATAGTTTGATTTTAAATACGACATTCACTTGTATTGGTACTGAAACATACATAGATAATGATTTTGATGCCAACAACAACTTCAAGCTACATTTCCCGTACAAAGAAAGATACACCTGAGATGCTGTACGTAATATACAACTCGACAATATTTCCGATTGTCAATCAATTCGTTTGGGTGTACAAATTACTTTCATGAATGGCTTCCGTGAGAATGTGAATTTGTGAAACACCAAATCTCCAGGCAACAAATTTGACTCCAAACTTAATAACCTTAATATAAGCATAATGTTTGTAACATAAAACGAATGTATTACGAGCAATATTGGTGTATAAATAAAGCTCTTTATAAATAACTTCAGTCGGAACACTTCACGAACACGTCAACCAAATGATACATGGTCAGGTTAATATTAAGTGGGGCAGTACGGCCGTTACCGTACTTATTGAGTAATTTACTTCTACATTTAATATAAAAACTACCGAACAGTGAAAGGATACGGTTTCGTAAATATTGACTTATGGGTTATGTGGTAAGCAATTGCGGAACTTGTAAAGAACGAACGATTGAAAACTTATAACTGTGAAGCAGAAGACAAGCAATCGGCTAAGTAAATAGATTCATAAGTATGATGAGCATTCGAAAGCATTGCATAGGTTGTAAGAAGTTTAAACCTATTTGCAGCAACTGAATCTATATCAGAAAATAATATCTTTGAGACTGTTTGATACACGGTGTCGCCTAACCAGGATTTGATTTCGGGGCGGATTTTGAAAGTTGGGTTTTCTTACCCGAGGAGTCGTATTCTCTGTAAATGATATTTTTGATTTTGGAGGGGTTTGCTTTTCAGCTTAAGTTAACAAGATATTTACCAGTATAAGCACCATTCCTCTGACCGCTGGGTGCATTGGGCGCTCTGCCCTCCAGCGCGTTGAGTCTCCGCAGAGCATCAGCTAGTGTAGATCGCAGACACAGCAGCTCCTCAGCCTGCCGGGCGCAACGCACCTCCAGCTCAGCCACGCGGGCCGCCAGCCCGGCCCCTTCCCCTTCTAGCATTTCATCTGGAATTGAGAAAGCAAAAGTAAGAACTTGTGTTCTCATAAGTTGAACCTGAGTGGAGTTGGATGTTTTGGCTGAAAATACTGATTAGCCGACATAAAATATTTTAAAAGTTATACCTTTGATCTATTTTTGATTGGTTGGAACTTTTACTTGGATTTCAGCTAACAGTACATGCAAAGGCAATTTAACCAACGATTTGGAAACTGTGGATTAAAATTTATATGCTTCTCCAGCCTCTCACTGGGTTTTAGTCGGATATCAGGTACAATGAAGTAGATATTTCATAAATATTATTAACGGGTGTCGAGATTTAATTAATGTTACGTCTACTAAACGTTGCCAACTAACATGTCGTAACATTATTTATAGTATCAATGGTAAATTGATTGATTGAGACTGCTGTTGGCAATTAATTTTGCTTTTACACGTACCCGTAACTCATAAATATCGTGATGAATAAAGACTTTCAATAATTACAGTGATGCCAGTCTAATTACTTATGTTACAAATGATCTTACATTAATAGAAAGTGTTGAATAATACGTTTCAAGTGAATTGGCGGGTTCATCGAATGCAGAGTTATAATAAGATCGAATAATCACAGATATGGATGAAGAAGTGCACAATATAAGAGACGTATGATAAACATATGTTAAAGTTGCAGCAAAAGACTTTGTAAACCAAGAGATAAGCGCTGTTGGTATTATCGTTATTCCTCGTCAATTGTTTGGCAATGCTGAGCAACCACAAGTCGTGTGCCAATGTAGCAGTCGGGCGACTAGGTACAACAGAATTGGTTTGCAAATTTAGCTCCTTACTTGACACACTATTGTGTCCCAAACAATAGTGGGTATAAACGAGTGAGTACATCGGCAAAAAATTGCATAATCGGAAGGTGAAAAATAAGTAAGACTTTATTCGTTACGTTCTTGTATGTGTTATTGTGTAAGATTATAGATGGAGTCGTCTGTGAAGGACAATGTTGTTGATTATTTATAGGTAAGTGTTTTTCTAGTTTTGTTGTTTTGGCTTAGTGGACAGTAGGAACTGTAGGAAGGAGATGGTCAGCTAGCTCAGTTCTGATATTTTATGCAATTCTTTGATTGAATTCTTCTATAGTCGTAAAGCCTGTATAATGAGTCAATTTTGTTTCATTTCAATGGTGCTGTTTTTAAACATCAAGGGAATTATTAAACATGAAATTAATTAGCTATCAATATTATTCTTGGTTATTAATATTGTATTCTCTTGTCGCTATTACTATGATGCAATATTTATCAAAAGCCCTGTCAAAAGAAAAAGGCTGACAGATATTTTTGACTACTTTCTAAAACTCAGGACCCGAAACACGAATAACAGGATACAATAGAGACAGTTCCTCAAACAGTGCCATAGTGAAGTAGAACTACAAAATGTGCAATAATTAAGTTCGATGTACGGGACTCACGCCATGCAGCGTAGACATCGTTCATGGTGTCTCCAGGCGAGTCGCTCGCCCTCGAGCTCCTGGAGTCCCGGTCCCCGTGGCTGTCCATCGTCAGTGGCACTTAGTGGACGATTTGGCACATGTTAGGTTCTATACAGTTTTATTAGTCAATTCATAATTTTGAGATTGCCTTGTGTTGAGCACTTCTCTATTTATAAGGATGGGATTTGTATTGTTAAAGTCTGCAGTTATTTTGCAAAATGTGGTGTGATCATCGAACATTCGATGAATTTTTTGTAATTTTAGGAATTGTCATAGACCCTAAAAATGTTCTCCATTTATCATAATATGTTTACAATATTTTCACCTCTACCGGTTTCATTCATAAATATATTTTCAAACTTTGTTTATGCGTCACTTACTTTTGTTTCACGTTGAAATTAAAATCAAAGGGTCTTTTTTTTAATAAATAATCGATTTTAAGAAACGAAGATAATATAGTATCTTAACTTTTTAATTAAAGTAATGTAAACCTTGTTCCTTGTACAAAGATGATTTATTGATATATTTTTCCAGTTTTAAATGTAGAACAAAAGGACTTGTTTTAAATTGTCCTTTATTATTTATGAAGTTAGTGTCAGCGTGACATATCGTAGCGTTTTATTCTCATTAAATCTGATTGAAAAAAAAAACAATTGAACAGTACGACGTTGCCGACATATCATCATCATCATATCAGCCACAGGACGTCCACTGCTGAACAAAGGCCTCCCCCTTAGATTTCCACAACGAGCGGTCACATGCCGCTCTCATCCAACGACTCCCAGCGACCTTCACCAGATCGTCTGTCCACCTCGTTGGAGGTCGTCCCACGCTGCGTTTTCCGGTGCGCGGTCTCCATTCGAGAACCTTTGTGCCCCAACGGCCATCAGTTCTACGAGCAATGTGCCCTGCCCATTGCCACTTCAGTTTACTAATCCTTTCAGCTATGTCGACAACTTTAGTTCTTCTACGGATCTCCTCATTTCTGATTCGATCTCGTAGAGAAATACCAAGCATAGCTCTCTCCATAGCTCGCTGAGTGACCTTGAGCTTTCTTATGAGGCCCATTGTGAGTGACCACGTCTCTGTTCCATATGTCATCACTGGTAACACACACTGGTTAAAGACTTGCGTCTTGAGGCATTGCGGTATTGTTGACGAAAAGACGTTGCGAAGTTTCCCGAACGCTGCCCAGCCGAGTCGGATTCGACGATTGACCTCTTTCTCGAAGTTGGACCTACCTAACTGGACAGTTTGTCCTAGGTAGACATACTCGTCGACAACTTCGAGAACAGAGCTCCCAACGGATATTGGGGTGGGCACGACATGGACATTTGACATGACTTTTGTCTTGCCCATGTTCATTTTAAGGCCCACCTGTTGGGAAACTCTGTTGAGATCATCGAGCATTGTGCTGAGCTCTTGCAGCGATTCTGCCATGACTACGATGTCATCGGCAAATTGAAGGTGAGTGATATACTCGCCATTGATGTTAATGCCGAATCCTTTCCACTCCAGTAGCTTGAAGGCATCCTCCATTGCAGCGGTAAACAGTTTCGGGGAAATGACGTCCCCCTGTCTCACACCTCTCTGCAATGGAATTGCCCCCGTGCTCTGTTCATGTACTGGGGCCGACATGGTGGCGTTTCTGTATAAGCACTTCAACACTTCAATGTACCGATAGTCAATCTGGCACCGCTGCAGAGATTGCAGCACTGCCCAGGTTTCGATCGAATCGAAGGCTTTCTCATAGTCCACAAACGCCAAGCATAGTGGCAGATTATACTCCTCGGTCTTCTGTATAACCTGCCGCAGCGTATGGATGTGGTCTATGGTACTGAAACCTTTTCGGAAACTTTCCGTGTGGTGTCCGGATTAAGAATATAGCACCACTCCATCTCCTCCCGTGGAGGTCGTAAAAGTCGACTAAGGGACTCTTAACCAGAGGGATGGGCAGCAGCGTCCCTTTTGCTGAGCAGTAGCAACTCTGCGCTCACCAACCCGCTTGCCAAGCGTGGTGAGTATCGGCAAATTCCCCCCAAAATGCCGACATATATTTTAAATTTTTTTTTCATTTTCGTGAAATATTTTATGGATATGTTTATGTTTATGTATTCATTAATCTAAACACCGTACGGTGCCTTTATAAATTAATGTCAAGACATCGGCGAAATTGCAGACGATAGAAACTCTACAGAAGCCATAATCTAAGAGAAGAAGCTGATCAAATCACCCATAAGGCCATAACTCCCATTTTCTACGTGTGTAGTTAAACATTCACATGTTTAAACGGCCATGACAAATGTCTTGAAATGAGATGTCACCGAAAAATTGCAAAAATGCGTGTAACAATGTAGAGGCGTGTCGACACGTCACTTTCCCACATATCGTGGAATTCGGGTAACGGTGAATGTACAGGTGCGGCCGTTTGCATAAACATGTGCATTCTATCGATAACTGTACTTTGGTTCATCTTGATTCTTGGACATGCGCTGACCTTTACGATTTCATTTTCTATGCTGACCCGGATAACGGTAAAAATGTATATTCCGTGGTTATATAGCCATATCAATATTAGATTAGTATTTACTATGGTAAGATTGCCAGATCGGAAAATCGAAATAATCAGAACAACATTCCAAAATGTCGGGATTGTGGCGTTATTGTCCGGAGAATAAATATGAATTATGAATCAAAATGATACTATTATTTTAAAATAGCCTTTAATGTATTAATAGATATTTTAAAATCAATTAAATTCATACCTAATGAACTCGGAGAATTAATGAACACTTAAATTTGTCCGCGTGGTGTCCGAATATAGCACAACTCCATCTCCGTCCGTCAATGTCGTAATATAAAATTAATATGGGGACTCTAAAGGAGAGAGATGGGCAGCAGCGTCCCTACTGTGCAGCATTCTACGCTCGATTATCCGCCTACCAAGCGTGAAGGTGAGTACTGGAAAATTCCCCCCAAAATGACGACGCACGGCATGTAAGTGGTCGTTATGGGGGAGTCTTTTGTTCAGCAGTGGACGTCTTTTGGCTGAAATTATGAGTTATAAATTGCGTATAAAACTTTACGATAAGCAATAGTATTATATCGGATTAAAAGAAGTAGATATATTAAATGCGCGCCAAAAGTAAGAACCAAAACTCCCCCAATTGTAGCACCTCGCAGTCAGTTCGCCCAAGACAGGACACCGAGCACACACTGTCATAATCTCTATTTGTTATTAAATAAGTGATAACAACGCCGTCGTGCGTATATAGAAAATGCACAATCTATCCAGCAAACATGAATAAAGAACTAGGGATATACACGTGGGTAACAAATAAAATAAAATATTTGAATAAAAATACTATTCAAATTTATCATCACTTCGGCCTAATGAAGTCCACTGTTGGACACAGGCCTCCCCCAAAGATCATCACAACCACCGATATGGATGTGTTTTGAGCTCATTGGGGGGTTTTGCCATAATCGCCACGCTTGGCAGGCGGGTTGGCGATCGCAGTTGAGTTGTTAATGTACTCGAAGGACGCTGCTGCCCATCCTCCGACTAATCCCTTAGTCGACTTTTACGACACCCATGGGAGGAGATGGGGTGGTGGCATTCTAAACCGGCACCGCACGGCAAAGCCGGCACCACACGGCAAATTACTTATAGAATAATATTCTCGCAGAAAACCCAGGTCAAGCAAAGAAAAGAGACAACATTTATATTCTATCACAGGTGCGACAAAGACATCGAGTACACGTGTTGTCATTTTAGATAGCTATCTCTTTTATTCTCGTAGTTATTGTATCTTCTTTCTTAGAGCATAGGTAGATGTGCAGTTTGGTAGGTTTATACATGCAGCGAGACTGAATTTTGCGCGCCATTTAATATGGATGTAACATATCTATGGTATAATATCATTGGGTGTACCAAATTTCAACTTAATCGGCGTGTGCTTGTTGTTCTGTTTTGGGCGAACTGATTGCGAGGTGCTACAATTGGGGGAGTTTTGGTTCTTACTTTTGGCGCGCATGTAACATATCTACCTCTTTTAATATATAATATCATTGGGTACACCTATGGATTTCTGCGACCCGAACGCACTTGCGTGTAGCGTCAATAAATTAATTTTGAATATGGCTGTCTCTTTTGGAGGGCAATATAGAACATTTAAAAATCAAGTTTTGCAAATTGTACCGTTTAAATATATATGAAATGCTTGTTGTGAGGGTGTCAAATATATTTTTAAATTTATTCCAGTTATATTTAGGAACCCTCTCCACGCGAGTTCAACTCGCACTTGTCCTATTTTTTTTAATGTCTAAACTTGTCCGGATCTGTTGATATGTCACTCTTTTATCAGCTTTTATCATTAGCCGCACAGCATTCACATTATCTTCAATGGTCGCCGTAGAAGGACTTCCTTCGCGCAAATCATCAGTGGTCGAACCACGTTTAAAATCATTAAAGCAGTAATAAACAGTGGCACGTGACGAGGGTTCAACATAAAATGCCAATCGAAGTCTATCATGACATAATTGTTGATTAAGACCGCAACGAAAGTCGTAAAAATCATGGCGTGAAAATATTCTCTATTCAAGTTCATTTCGACGGACAACACGCACATTTAAGTAGCCGAAAATTTGTAAAAACAAATTACATTTATGAATTCAACGTACATCCACAGCTTCCTAAAATTCTTTATTCGAAATTTAAATATTTTTTTCATCAGCAACTTTTCTTACTGGCCAATTCTAAAAACATGTTGTCACACTAAATCGTATATCTTACATACAAACATTGCAGACACTCGGTACAAACTACCTGTAGGCCATACAAATATTAGTTCCAGGTAATCGAACCCACTAGACGTAGCGAAGAAAGCCAATCGTTTGGCCACTGTGCCAACCGTGCCGTCTAAATTATAATATCGTATAAATAGTAGTTTCAACCACACGCCGAAACATTCAAAGATTTCAGATTTTATGTAAGCATTCAGCACAAACTTATACCTTAATTTGAAAGTAACAAATATACAATACTATTATCTTGAGTGCAACGCACGATGTACACATTTTATGTAAGATAATGGTAAATCACGAAACAAGGAAGTCGCCGTTTATATGACCACAATCACATGGAAGTAACAACATACATAAGTGCCTCAATACCACGAACTTAACAGATAAACTGGCTAAACGCCATGAATATTCATACAGAAAAAAGTATTGCAGTGACACGTGACAGAATAGATTTTTTACTATATTAGTCATTTTCATTAAAATATTGGGTCACTAATAGTGGTGCAACAAATACATCTTTTACAAATAATGATTCTACTAATCGGAGATCACTAATTAGAATATGCTGAACGTCATTATCATTAGTCAAAGGAAATAAATAATAGAATAAATATAAGTACTTCATCATCTTAACAGCCATTTATACGTCCACTGCTGAACAAAATATTTCCCCGATAGATTTTCACAACTGAGTCGTTATTTTGGGAGGAATTTGCCAGAACTCACCAAGTTTGGCAGACGGGTTGGTGAGAGAAGTATGATTACTGTTCCATAGAATGGACGCTGCTGCGTATCCCTCTGATTTAGAGTCCCTTAGTCGCCTTTAACGACATCCACGAGAAGAGACGGAGTAGTGCTATATTCTTAATCCGGACACCACACGGACCAAATACTTCAATACAAGTAATTCAATACAAGTACTTCAATACGAGTATTTCACTTATCAATATAAATTCCGGTTACTGCGTTTACCGTTTATTTTTGGCGACAGGCTATTTTTGTAGGCGATTTGTGTCGGCTGTTGCCAAAAAAATAGCCTATCTGAAGCCACAGTGCAAGTTTTGTTAATTGATTTGAGGGAAATCTCCAAATCATCAAACTAAAATATTAACAAAATATGTTCCGATTTAGTCCGTGGGGTGTCCGGATTAAGAATATAACACCACTCCATCTCCTCCCGTGGATATCGTAAACGGCGACTAAGGGAAGCTAAACCAGAGCGATGGGCAGCAGCGTCCCTTTTGTGAACCGGTAGCCATACAGCGCTCACCAACCCGCCTGCCAAGCGTGGTGAGTATTGGCAAATACCCCCCAAAGTGATGACAGTTGTGAAATCAATAGGGGAGGCCTTGTTCAGCAGTGGACGTATAAATGGCCGATATGATGATGTTCCGATTCATGAATCGTGCGGTCTAATGCAGACAAAGCGTACACCTCACCCCCGGCTAAAGGTAAGAAGAAGGACACCGTGGGGTTTTAGCCGGTTTGAGCCTGGCATGCCCCTCCGACCTTCCCAAGGCGGAGGAAGTCCAAGAGGATTTCCCAAGAAAAAAAAAATATATATTACATGTAAGTTAATTTTTACTCGATTGTTTTACGAATGTCATCATAACATTCGCATCGCTTGTCTGCTTGATGTTACAATTTAAATTAATTTCTGAAACACCACACACACACAGCCATTTGTTATTTGTTCCTATCTAATGCAAGTGAGTTCATTTTAACCAATTTGCGAACTTCGGCATTAAACAGGATGAACTGGAGTCAAACTTAAACTGCTATATAAAAGTATAAAGAAAGAGGAAATCGTCTAAAACCGACAGTACCTACTGCAACAAACAGACCGTGTAGCGAGGCACTACGATTCTCCTACAACAACAAAGTGTTGATATTTCTCACGACTGAGAAAGTTAACGTGAGAAGATTTGTACAAAAAAAAAAAACAAAAGTTACTGCAATGTGATCTGACTCATTACGATCTTGGCCACTAATAAATCAGTACACATAGATTTAAATTGCTCTCTTACAGATAACTGTACCGTTCGTAACGTGCCATTTCTAATGTTGTTTCATCATCATTTCGGCCGAATGAAGTCCACTGCTGGACAGGCCTCCCCTAAAGATCACCACAACGACCGATATGGGTGTGTTGTGGGCTCGTTGGGGGGTTTGCCATAATCGCCACGCTTGGCAGATGGGTTGGCGATCGCAGTTGAGTTGTTAATGTACTCGAAGGACGCTGCTGCCCATCCTCCGGCCAATCCCTTAGTCGACTTTTACGACACCCACGGGAAGAGACGGCACAATGTTGTTTAGACTGCATAAACAACAGTGTTATCATTCGATCTTGATATTTAAATAATAATAAACAGGGTCACGCGACGTATATTATTAGTATACTCATTGTTTTGTGTTATTGCATATAATTTCTTCCGTTAGCTGAAAGTGTATCAAACAATACTCCGACCGGGTATCCAGCTGAGGTAATCATTTCGAGCGACCCAGTTATGTTAAAGTGGATAAAATATTGCTGAAGTAAATATGAAGGTACTTGTATTAGTCTTTTAGATGACGTTGCTGTTGCGTAATACAAAGCGAGAAAACAAGTTTTTTCTTCAATATCTTAATTATTTGGCACTGAAAAGTCGTTTCCATCATCTCATGGCCAGCATGAACGAGAAGTATCAACGCACGACAAAAAGCGTTTACCTCGAAATCAACATCTAACTTGAATATTTAATCAAATGTATGTCGAAACGTTTGCATATAAAATAATCGTCAGAAATAACGGAAATAGTCCCGTTGTTTATTTAATACTAGCTAGGACCCGCGGTTTCACCCGCGTTTAATTTAAAAGAAATTTAGAGTACTCCGACATAGACACTTGACATAGAATATATATATTGGATTTCAAGGGGTTTACATTTTTTGCGCGGAAACCTAATTATTTTTCTAAAATAAAAGTAGCCTAAGTTATTCCTTATAACATCAGCTATCTAACAGTGAAAGTCCCGTCAAAATCGGTCCAGCCGTTTCGGAGATTACCCGGAACAAACAGACAGACAGACAGACCGACAAAAAAATTAAAAATTGATTTTTTGTTATATGTACGGTATATAATTTCATATGCATTTAGTAAAAAGCTGTTATTTTGACATTACAAACAGACACTTCAATTTTATTTATTTGTATAGATTTATCTGATACTATCCGAGTGTTATCTTCAGATGGCGTCTTCGAGTCTAGATCTAACCTACCTACCGTTTTACAGCTTGGCACGAATATCGTGGCGCCAACAAGGAAGTAGTTGGCTGGGGAACATTTTTACGTTTACTACGTCTGTATTCTGAGTAAGTTGAAAAGAAGTGCTATAAGTGTTCATTCATTCAGAAATCTAGTGTTCCTTGGTGGAGAAAATACAGAAACGAAAGCTGCAAGACGAGAAGCTATGATCAATGGCGCAACTATTTAAGGATAGATTGCAAATATAGCTATGGCACACAGATTCGGACGTAATACTCATAATCAGCCCATTACTGTCCCACAGCTGGGTATGGGCCAATATAGCTGGGATTGACAGACGATCTGGTTAGTATAGCTGGGAGTCGTCGGATACGGGCCGCGTGTAGCCGGTCGATGTGGAAATCAACCGGGGAGGTCTTTGTTCAACAGTGGACGTCCTTCGGCTGCCATCGGACTCGGTCCCTGACTGTCACTGAGAAGTACAAATGTAAATGTGGGAAAGAGGGTTCGGTATGTACGATTGCCTGTTGCATTGGTGATAAGAATCTATATATTAATGCGTGAAGAGAAAACTTTGTAACCCTTTTTAAGCACATTGCGCGCACAGAGCTGTGTGAAATGTGGCATAGTTAAAGTTCATATGGAGGAGGTGTGTATATATAAAAGTAATAGTTCGTAAAAAAGCGTGGGGCGCTTTATCAGATATTTTCATGATGACGCTACATAATACAAATATTCACAAAAATATTTACGATAATTGACATCAAGAACCGCACGCTTTTGTTTCAATAACATTTTTTTTGGAACGAAGTTCCTTACGGCAGGCTTGGAGGGGATAGGGATTTTGCTGATCGACCGAACTTAAAAAAATGTGATAGTAAAACCGTAAGAAAAAATCCGTGGAAAAAAGTGCGTGGAATAAAACCGTTAAATGAGACGTGCGCAGGCGCGACAGTCGCATACACAAGCGAGTAGTGTATAAGTGTCGATTCTACATTAGCCGAAGGAACTTCGTTCCTACCTGGTGTCCCACGACACCACATAATTTTGATTTTTAGCTGTTTTTAAACTATAATTTACTTTCAATTTTTTAGTGCGGGTAACTACAAAAACGGCCTAAAACATTAAAAGAAATTGTTTTGATCTAATTTGCATTTTCGTCGGTCCTTGATAAGTGTGCGAAGTTTCAAATCGATTCAACGTTTTGAAGGGGATGAACATCGAGTTCAAAAAATCCGTTACATACCAAGTTAATAAAAGCGTGTTCAAAACACGGTCGAATTTCGCCCACTCGGTGGCCACTAGTTATAGGAAATAGGAGAAGCTTGCGTTAACTATTGTCCAACAATTGTATAAACACAACAACTACCAATTGTATAGAATTACAGTAGCTTGGAACATCATTATCATTGCGAACGGCAAATAAACTTGACTGTCTCGCGAGTAAATCGTTATACTTTATGGCCGCGCCTGGCTTTTTACCACTAAAGTACCATTTGTTCTTACTGCTTAGTATTCCCCACTTCGTCATGGAAAATCTATAGTGTACATATAAGTTGATCCGTCAAACATTGAAGCAGCATTGTTAATCAAATCACGGTGGGATCGACCACTAATCTTATGGTTGAGGACAAACAGGATATGACGGCAACAAGTCATCGTTTCAATTCTAAGGATGCGCACACATCAATAAACGCGCAGACTGCGCTCATCTATACATCTATATACAAATAAATAAAATTGAAGTGTCTGTTTGTAATGTCAAAATAACAGCTTTTTACTAAATGCATATGAAAGCATATACGGTACATATAACAAAAAAACAATTTTTATTTTTTTGTCTGTCTGTCTGTCTGTTTGTTCCGGGTAATCACCGCAACGGCTGGACCGATTTTGATGGGACTTTCACTGGCAGATAGCTGATGTTATAAGGAATAACTTAGGCAACTTTATTATTAGAAAAATAAGTAGGGTTCCGCGCAAAAAACAAATAACCCTTGAAATACAATATATATATTCTGTCGTGTCTATGGCGAAGTACTCTAAATTTCTTTTAAATTAAACGCGGGTGAAACCGCGGGTCCCAGCTAGTTTCGTAATGTAAGCTGACGGCACTGTTCCCGCAGTGGCTACGCTATTAGCTTTCTCCGCCTCGTGTCGTGAGTTCGATTCATGCACGAAGTAAATATTTGTATGATCTACAGATAGTTGTTTCAGGTGTTTGTGTGAGATACATATCTGTTAAACCAATGATATTATACCATAGATATGTTACGTCCATATTAAATGGCGCGCAAAATACAGTCTCGCTTGCACAAATATGTCGTGAGAAAGAAGATACAAAAACAACAAGAGTAAAAGAGATAGCTATCTAGGCGAATCGATTGCGAGGTGCTACAATTGGGGGAGGTTTGGTTCTTACTTTTGGCGCGCATGTAATATATCTACTTCTTTTCAATATATAATAATATCATTGTGTTAAACTGTACTCACTATAATAAAAAAAAACGTAGTTTGAGCATCGTATTAAATAAAAACCGTTCACAAAATTATCATATTAAAAGTAGTTTTATGATGACTAATGGATCATTCGAAAGACCGTGGGAGCGGAAACCGCAAAACAGCGAATGGAACTATACCAGCTTAAGGAACTAAACGTAGAAGGTTGAGGACTTAGGGTGAGATTCAGAAACGAGTCTAAGCGCGAACTTACGCTTCCATCTGTCAAAACGCACTGCTTACGCCCCTAATTTTGACAGATGGAAGCGTAAGTTTACGCTTAGACTCGTTTCTGAATCTCACCCTTAGTATTACGATGCAAAATAGGACAAGCAAATCCAACAGTAAACTGATAGTGTTCATGCTTGGCTCAGGAGCTGCTTGTGCAGCGACCGCAAGATGCCGGAGGGTCTTTTGTCGATGTGTACACAAACGTAGGTACTTTCACTCACAACGTTACGATGACACGGTGCTATACGTCAAAATATTCGTGCTAGGCCCTCGGATGTGTACGCATCCTAATGTCGTCCAACGTTGGATATCTCATTGTAATGCTGCGCGTTCGACCTGCATGTTAAACATACCATGAATATAATACGGAACCAGATCTCGTAGACTATGACGAGACTCGCTGTGATTCTGTCAATCTGTTGCTTTTCCAACGATTCAAATGTAAAGTATGTTTTAAAATTCATGTATATATATGGTCTAATTTCATAGTCAAATTGATTTCGCCAGTGTTGCATTAGAATATCTGTTTCTGTGTATTATTCTGATTTATTGAAGTATTTGAATAATTCTATACAACATTTAAGATTTATAAAAAACATACCTATAACCGTTTTGCACACCGTACACAATAGAAACATTTGAATTCATTCGAATTCAAATCTATTAATTTAAAGTATTGATATGTGAAGAACAATATTGGTCGGTCGTCCACTGCGGAACAAGCACATAGATTTCCACAATTGTGTCCTCATTTTGGAGGGAATTAGCCAATACCGCTACGCTTTTATCGACACACACGGGAGATGGAGTGGTGCTATATAATAAAATGGATATCACACGGAAACGTAACGTAGGTTATGTAATAATCGGGGTAACAAATCCCCGCCGTCGCTATAATATGGCGGGGGGCCTCTGGGTTCGCAGGTGCGTAGATTGGGGAATCTGCCACACCGAGCGACCCACGAGAAAACGGTGGCGCGCATGTGGTCACGCGCCGCCGTGTTCCCAGCACAGCACAGCGCACAGGGCTGTTTTGGGTATTCTTTACAATACACCAGGGGGGGTGACCACTTTACAGTCACCCTCTCAGAGATGTGCCTATAGGCGTGGCACCAGTGGGCAGCTCTAGTGTGATCATTCGAGAACCTGGAACCCCTCCTAGAAAGATGACCGCCCCAGTGGTTTTAGCCGGCAGGAGTCCAGCCTGCCCCTTCGTCCTTCCCCAGGGCGGAGAAAGTGGCAGATTTCCACTGGGTCAAAAAATAAAATAAAGAGGTTATATAATAATGTTCACTTTATACCTAACTAATCTTTCTTCAAAAACTATCAACAGTCAACCACAATTAAACTAGCAACAACGATGTATTGGTTGTAATACGTGACAGCCACCAGCGGATGATGAATGCGACGCAAAGTCTCGCTCCGCCGGTGTTGAAATCGAAGCTGGTCAGTGAGCCACGGACATCTCTATTAGGACGTGACAGTTCGGGAAACGCGGACTTCGATCTTAAATGAGGAAGCTGTTGATTTGTGATGCGATGTAAACACTTTTAAAAAGTTCTTTTGGTGCTTCGGATGAGAGTAAATTGCGCGCTAATAGCTGCGGTCTGCATTTGGCGGCCAAAGAAAATCGAAAGTGCATATTATTTTACGACTAATACTAGATTTGACTCATTAAATATTTCAATATATTTTACCTGCTAAACAAATATTATTAATTCAAATATGTTCTTTAGTCAAATCTTTATTAATTGTATTTATTACTTTGTTCGATCATTTTACCTTTTTTCCAAGAATATTATCGGCACGCGGAATAATAAAAAGTTATCTCAAAGACGTACTTTACTCTATGTCTTACTTCTAACGATTTTTTTTCTTCTAATGACTAGCCTCTATTACAATAGTTCTTACTTTATAATCTGGTCTTAATCTATCGTTAATAGCTTAGCGTTTTCTCAGTTAAGTTGAGGTCCGCAATACTGTTGCCTGATATCCGCAACTAAACTAATAGAGCATACTTAAGAATATTTATTCAGAATCGGGATAAAAATAAACGTAATCGGTAACAAGTAAATGGGGCGCAGGAGTATCTACTGCGCTTATTTTGTTTTCCAATAAGCAATTATTTCTTGGAAACCTACCTGTTTGCTAGAACATGTTATACCAGCACGACCGGGTCATTTCATACAATTGCCAAACGAGGGCATGATCGCTCATTGGAAATGGATTCTAGGGAGAGTTAAATTGAATTACAATACAATCGTGCTATCCGCAGGAAGGAATACACTGTAACTCTCAATTTTATGCTCTTTTTTCTATTTTATACTCACGTTAATGAATATAAAAGCTGTGTAAACCATTATCAAGTCAATATAATAGGTGATTAATGTATCAAACGTGGCGCCTACATTATCACATTAATTGCTACAGCGATCTCGAATGGTACTAGTTGATATGTCTGTTAAGTTGATCAAATAAACAATTATACCAAATATAAAATTAAATAGGAGTCGTTGAATGAGATCGGAACAACTTTAAAACTAAATTACGAAAATACCTTTTCAAAAAGATGTCAGCAGATTCATCTCAACTCTGATTTTATTTATTTTTTATTTTGTCTCATCTGTGTATATTTATTATATAATATGTATGTATGTGTTTATTTCGTATATATAAATATATTTTTATACATGTAATGTTTATGTACGTCTATGTATTTGTATAATATGTCGTCGCATCTATACCTTTCTTTCATATTTTGTTGGTGCATCTACCTTATTGTTCTCTGCATCACCCAAAGGTCGTCTGGCAGAAAATGCCTACGGCATTAAGACCGCCTTTGTACACTAGTGTACATTAAGTATAAATAAATAAATGAGGGCGGCGTGTGACCGCTCGTTGTGGAAATCTGCGAGGCAGGCATTCTTCAGCCGTGGGCTTCCTTGGCCTGATATGATGATAAAGGTATCATTATCATATCAACAGTATCTATCAACGGATTTCTATGATATTCTCACGTATAATTATGTTAAGCCAGCAACAAACCTGAGTCAAATCTTAGCAACATATTGCAATGAACATTATGTACCTGAAGGCGATGACACTGCCAACGTTTACAACAAACTAAGTGAGATAACGTCAGACAAAAAAGCCAAAGAAACTGGATATCATCTCGCCACAGCCAGCAAAAACGTGAAAAACAGTCACGTTCTAACATTAGTATAATCTAACACATCAGCCAACAACGTGTACGCAGATATATCAAGCTATACAAATCCAGTATAAGCTGATCTCGCATTGTATAAGCTTACCGTATGATGAGAGATCAGCGTAAATTGGATGTATATAGCTTGATCTGTAGCTGTGTGTAGAGAATTATGATGTCACGCGGGCGGGGTAGTCTGGTAGTAACAATACTAACAAACAATATTTGATTTAAATATTTGCAAGTTCGTTAAATAACCTCGCGCATCGTTCACAATAGCTGGGGATTTAACTACAGCTGTTGTGGCTTTGACATTTGTACCTATTTCCAAGATAGTTTTCTTTTTTAAATGAATGACATTAGAAACAAGTGAGAGAATAAGGTTATTTAACTTGTTGCAGTACACACAGAGTTATACTATGTTTTTACTATTTAGCTGTATCTGTTTTTTTATTGGTCTTCAGTGGAAGTTCTACATGAACCTTCGCCCCGCGTAAAACACTGGAGCGGTCATCTTCGGCACCGAAGGGCGGCTGCA
The DNA here is from genome assembly GCA_947459985.1 of Diloba caeruleocephala. NCBI lineage: Eukaryota > Metazoa > Arthropoda > Insecta > Lepidoptera > Noctuidae > Diloba > Diloba caeruleocephala. The sequence goes on from OX381619.1 coordinate 1,455,314, forward strand.
GGTCCTCGTAAGATCACACTAGAGACGCCCATTGGTGCCACGCCTTTAGGCCCATATCACGGAGGGGATGTAAAGCGGTCACCCTCTCTAGCGGAGGGAAGCGACTGTAAAAAGGTCGCCCCCCAGGCGTTTCTCGGGGAAGATTGTAAAGGATCCCCCCAAGCCTCGCTGTGCGCTGTGCTGCGCACACGGCGGCACCTGACTACGTGCGCGTTACGTTAGTATCAGCTTTACCTAGGAAACTAATTAGTTGCTTGCGACTAACTCCCCCTCATTGCAAGCAAACAATTCTCATCATCATATCAACCAAAGGACGCCCCACTGCTGGACAAAAGTCTCTTCCATAGATTTCCACCACGCCTGATGACATGCCGCTCGCATTCAGCGATCAGATTACTAATCTTTTCAGCTATGTCGACAACTTTAGTTCTTCTACGGATGTCCTCATTTCTGATTCGATCTCGTAGAAAAATACCAAGCATAGCTCTCTCTATGGTTCGCTGAGTAACCTTTCTTACAAGGCTGTGAGTGACCACATCTCTGTGTCATATGGCATCGCTATCGTCACAGAAATCTTTCTGGGTTTTCCAAATTATTTGTTACTGTACTTAATACGTTACCTTTTTGTTACACTTGAAAATGTATTTATTACGTTGTGCGTAATAAATAAATCATCGTAATTCTAGAACAAATAAATGACGCAGATATTTTTGAGTTGGTTCTAATATTAATCTTTGCTGGTACACAAGTCTCAAGGCATTCAACAAACAATGAACGATGTAAAGAAATGTGATTGTTTGAAGAATAGTAAGAAGCCTTGACCAGAACGATGTGTTATGAGGAAAATCCATGAATCTGCAAACTCAAGGCCCGCGGAATAATTTAGGTTGACATTAGTGAATATGGCCGAAACGAAGCTAAACCTCACATCACCTAAATCGAGGCCACGTTACTATAATTAGACGAGAATCGAGGAACGAAATGACCTACCGTTTAGTAGATATGTGATAATTATTTCGGAAGTGTAAAATATAACATACGCTAAAATCTTCGTCATACAATATATTTGATTATAATGTTATATAACACTGGAATACAATGTACAGTGCTAAGATTTGTCTTATATTATTTGGTGTAGTAAAGACGTAAATCACCTACTCTTGCGTCAACAAAATAGAACACATTTCTAAGATATGCACTTGTCGATGCGATCATTTTAATATAATTAAAAGCTGTTCCCCTTTTCTCTTATCCTTATTGATCAGTCACGGAGCGCTCACAAATTGGATTAGTGATTAGCACAAACAAAAAATGGCTTCCTAGCGATAAACCATAAAAAAATGTTGTATCGTTTAGTAAAACAAATGCAGACTTAAACAGTACACTCCCAAATAACGTTATTTTGCCATCGGAAAATATCCGTATTTTGTCATAACCTCACTTTTGCAGTTATATTTTTAAAACTGACAATCACAGAGTGCAACACCGTATTCACACCACACTTTTTATTTTTACTTTTGTTTTTTGTTTGATAAAATGAGGCCCAGGTTTTAAGCCGGCAGCCTCAGGACTAACTAAATTATCAATTGGGGCCACACAGCTGATTAAACACAAGATGAAATAGTTCCAAATGAAACGAGATCAGAAATAGAACCTTATCATCAGAGAAGGAAAGTAGATAGTGGTAGGATTTAAAATACTAGGGACTCTGTCGCTGTAAGTGGGGTAGGCCGATGCGCATGCGTGTGATGTCACAATGTACCCTCGTATATTCTCCCAGCTGAAATAGTTTAAACCTTATTTCGAAGTCAAAAGGTGCATAGCTGAAAGGACACCCAACGCGCATGCGTGTAGCTGTTGTAAAGTAGTAAATATTTGAAATATTTTGTTTGATGATTTACAAACAGTAACCAAGGAAATGTAAGGCAGTTGTGTATACAATATGTGTTTCAATTTACTTAGACGTGTTAAGCGAAATAGAGACTAATGTGGAAGCAGGTAAGAATATTAATTAAACAGATAATTAAAAGTTACTCGGATCCGGTTCTAATACTAACATTCACAACCTTACTACGCATATATGTCGTATATTTCCGTGCCCTTGTTTTCCAGAAAGTGCTCTGAAAGGAAACGAAACGACCCTCATCGAAAGCTAGATATAAAAGGAAGGGCGGACAAATTGCAATAAACAACATACAAGAACTTCCAAGTATTCTGAAGGATAGAACTGATTTGGATTCATGGACGTGACCTATTCGCTATTCGCATTTTCTATATGACTTAGAAAAAGAGAATAAATAGTGTGTACTTACTATGTACGTGCGTTAGAAGTTATCTAAGGGCTTTAATCTAGCGTGTAATAAGAATTTATTACTATTATTCTTTGGGGTGACGGGCCGATACCTGCCGGGGGTGCGGTCTAATGCAGATAAAGCGTACACCTCACCCCCGGCTAGAGGTAAGAAGAAGGACACCGTGGGGTTTTAGCCGGTTTGAGCCCGGCATGCCCCTCCGCCCTTCCCAAAGCGGAGGAAGTCCAAGAGGGTTACCATACGTTGAAAATAGGGGTAACTATAAGCATTGGAATTCCGCATGCAAATAATTTACTTTTAAAATTATCAAACAATATAAGAGACACAATTTATTAATAAAGGTTTGATATTTAGGACATAATAAAATTATAATATTTTTATTTAATACAGTATCAGAATTGTAAATTTATTTTACATCATTTTGGCCTATTGAGGTCCACTGCTGGACATAGGCCTCCCCCAAAGACCACCACAGCGACCGATATGGGTGTGTTGTGGGCTCATTGGAGGGTTTTGCCATAATCGCCACGCTTGGCAGACGGGTTGGCGATCGCAGTTGAGTTGTTAATGTACTCGAAGGACGCTGCTGGCTGTGGTGGTATTTTGAGCCGGCACCACACGGCATACTATAAAAAAATCGTATATACTATTGTAGAACTGGAAACGGGATATTTACTATGTTTTTTATGTATAATATAGGGAACTCAAAATAAACAAAACATTAAAGTTAATCAGGTGGTCGCGACATTCGACCTCCGCGACGGCGTAGGGGCGGGCCTCGGCGGCGAGGTCGTAAGGTCGATCTGTTATTTAAATGAGACTGCGCGAGTCTCTTAGTCCAGGCTGAAGGCCTCTTTTGGCTTAGCCAGAAATGACCGGTTAAGCAACCACATTTCCCAGAAATGTATGCGAAAAGGCCAACAATAAAAAGTCTCTTAGTCTCTTCTTCAGCCAGATAATGGTTAGATCGTCCGGCGGGCTGATTACGTAAGTCGCACACGCTTTGCGACAGGCGTAAATCGCGGACGCCGTTCTTGAACGTCATTTTGGTATTACGTATTTGCCGATAGCGATTAAGCAGGCGAAGATCGCTGACGCTCAGTCTGTTGGACGATCAATTAACTAAAAATTGCATCCTCTGCTTTCAATTTCAGGCTCTTTGCCACTGGGAATCCTTTGATGCGCGATAGCTGCTGTCGCGTCTGCTGTCGCCGTTTTTAGCTAATACGGGTGCCGATCGCATTATTAATTATCTTTGATGGCCAATCTAATACACTGTCTGGGTTTGGTCTCATCAAACTTACATAAAAACACAATTACGTACAGGTGATTGTCCTGCAATGCGGCTAAGTGAGCATGCTTGGTAGGTACTATCCTGTTCACACTGTCCTCTGAACTAGTATGTACTGTATCTTAAATCATTTAATATCATGAATTACATAGTATCAAACACTTAAACTAAAAACTGAGAATGTTTACGAATTCTTTTCATTTTTACGCAGATAAGGAAATTTTCGTTTACACCGATTGTTATGATTTCAGTTTTGCGAAATGGCAAAAGTTCAACAAGCAAAAATATATATATGACTAGCTGTGCCCCGCGGTTTAACCCGCCGTTTAATTGAAAAGAAATCGGAGTACTTCTGCATAGACACAGTATACATATGGAGTATATATATTGGATTTCATGGGTTTTAATGTTTTTGCGCGGAACACTTATTATTTTATTTTTTCTAAAATAAAAGTAGCCTAAGTTATTCCTTATAACATCAGCTACCTGCCAGTGAATGTCACGTTAAAATTGGTCTAGCTGTTTCGGCGATTAGCGGGAACAAACCGACAGACAAAAATATAAAAATGTCTTTATTTTAAGTACCGTATATACTTTCATATGCATTTAGTAAAAAGCTGTTTTTTATTTTAAATATTTATTTATTTATTTGTATAGATTTCTTTGGTGACGATGGTGGTGGGTTTACAAGCAGCCTCAAAAACCCGGACAGCCCAAGCTTTAAATCGCTTTTTATCGTTAAATAATATCCTCTGAATGACTTTGTAGGTAAATTATAGCCTAAACCAGTATTCGCGCCAGTCAACAACACTACTGATGATGTAATATTGACATCATGTACCATTCAATTCTTGGGTGCCATGTGTACGAGTACATAACATGACCTTTGATGTCACATGGATTGGCTCTTCGATTGATGATTTCATTCTCTGGCTTGAACTAAACTAACCTGTTAAGAATACAGCAATAGAGGAATATGATTCTTTTTAGAACACTGTTTGGTTTATCCGGATTTTGGTTTTCATCATTTCAGCCACATAATTCCAGCCTCCCCGAAAGATCGCCACGACGACCCTGGGTGTGTTGTGTGCTCATTGGGGGATTTTCGCATAATCGCCACGGTCGTCGAGTTGGCGATCGCAGACGAGTTGTTAATGTTCTCGAAGGACTGCTGCCCATTCTCCGGCTAATCCCATAGTCGCCTTCTACGAAACTCACAGGATGAAATGGAGTTTTGCTATTCTTAGCCATCACTACCCTAATAGCGGTTAGCCGTGTAGTGCCGGCTTAGAATGCCACCACCCCATTTCATCCCGTGGGTGTCGTAAAAGTCGACTAAAGGATTAACCGGAGGATGGGCAGCAGCGTCCTTCGAGTACATTAACAACTCAACTGCGATCGCCAACCCGTCTGCCAAGCGTGGCGACTATTACAAGACCCCCCAATGAGCACACAACACATCCATATCAGTCGTTGTGGTGATCTTTGGGGGAGGCCTGTGTCCAGCAACTACATTCGGCCGAAATGATGATGACTTACATAGCTAGACGCTTTGCTAAAACCAGTCATTTAACATTATATTGACATATAGTTTTTGCGAACACTGGACAAGCACACTTGTCTTAAGATTACCAATAATTAGTGTAGATGTCAGTGAGGAGTACAAGAATTTTGATAACATTTTTAGTATCGGCGACATTCCTGAGTGGACTCTTTAGGATCGCGCTTAATAACCTCTTGCAAGCCAACCCGGCCTGCGACCTGTTCGCCGAAGAATTTAAAGTCTTAATGTCTTAAGTTTTGTGAAACAAATAATGTGTAAGTAATTTATTGTATGAGAACAAAATGTTTATTTTGTTCAAGTTAGGTAGTATTTTGTTGGTTTTGATTTAATTTTTATTGATTTTACGATTGTTTGTGATGTGTGTAACGTAGTGTCCGTTGATTAGTGTAATTGGTTTTGTTTTAAACCGTGTTAATCGAAGTACAAATAAATAAATAAAAATAAATAATTTTAGGATTACATTATGCATTATCAATTAACCAAGCGCCTGCAATGCCTATTACCAGGGTTCACTTTGCTTGTTGGAGGAACTATCGGCACTCGAGTTCTCTTCACTTGAGCTGCGGTGAACATCGGTACTATCATAGTGTCTTACGCTGCGTGACCGCTGTATGATCTTCGTCACTTTATCATCATCATCATCATCACCATATCAGCCGAAGGACGTGCACTGCTGAACAAAGTCCTCCCTTGGATTCCCACAACGACCAATTACAGGCCGCCCACATCCGACTCCTCCCAGCTATCTTTATCAGGTCGTCTGTCCATCTGGTTGGACACTATCCCACGCTACGCTTGCCTTTGCGTGTTCGAAACGATATATAAATAAACCAATACAAACAAACACCGACAATTTTTTTTAACAAAAAAAATACCCACTTTAGAAACCCTGCACGATATAAAAATATTAAAACCACAAAAAAAATGATTAAGTCGGGCGGGGCCAGTTACAAAATATAACTTCTCGTTGGTCTGTATGAACCATGGTTGGGGCATACCTGGCCCCGCGCGACTTTAGTGTGAATAAATGATTTTTGTTTCCAATTTGGTATCAGTATTTAACACTAAAAATAAGAATGACTCAAATCTACTAAACTAAACTATTAAGACATCATCTAGATAAGCGCAGTCAAATTAAACCTGTTTAAGTGTTTATTGAAGCTGGCTAAAAAAACTACTTAATCAAATGTAATTAAATTTATATGGGGCCAATTCGAAAGTATTCTGAGCCTATTAAAAAAAAGAATTGCTCAAATCGGTCTACAAATCTCGGAGTAATCGGTGTTATTGTAATATCTGTGTCGGTGTACATAAATAAAAACGCTTCGAATTGAAAACTGTCTGTTAAAGACTAAATTCATATGTATATTAATAAAATACTCATTTGTAAAGTATATAATATAAAATACAGATAATGACTTGTTTTGTCATGAGTCATCAAAACAGACAAAATCGTTCCAAACGATTTTCCGATGGTGACTTTTTATGTTCACCATACTTAGGATACAAACGTCAGTCTATTGTTACAAGCCAATAACATTTCTACAATATTCCATTGAGAACATTGTGTACCATCTTTATGTTATCTTGTTTATCGTTTTATGAGAATGAACTCTTTAATATGCTAATTATCTATGTAGGCGAATATTTATTATGTTAATAATAATATCTCCGGTACTTTCTAGATAGTTATCAAGAATTCTCAGAATGATACAGAGAATATACTGTTTGTTATAAATGGCGTTCTGTTTTTGACCAACCCATGTAGACCACGCTTGTTCTTTGAATGTTATAGCTATTGCATGCCTTGTGACCCCAGATAAGTTAACCATTACTTTATTGTCCATAGCTTTTTTAAAGGTTCCCTGAAATTTTATTGAGCGACTAGTCGACGATTCTCTTATGCGAGAGGTCTCTACAATCATCGTATGAAGGCGAAAGTATAACTTGCGTGGCATCGATGCGACTCTCGCCTTTCGCCATGCGATATCTTATAACACATAGTATTGCCATACGTCCCCCTTCTGGCCGGACGTCGCGTTTTACAGCTCTCTCAGGACGCGTCCCGCCATCGCCAGGACTGCGCAGGACGCCGAAAATCCCGCTAGGTATTTCGTCGAAGTTGGTACCATTGGTAAAGGCTTAAGTAGGTAATATTAATCTTGCAGTAAGAACAGTAGTAATTGATCTTAAGGTCTGATTGATCTCATAAAAATTGCGAGTGATTTTACACATATGCACAATAATGATAAATTGCCTTCCAATAAGATCACCATCGTAGATATACGCTGATCAGTCCCGACACAAGGCATTCGTTCACGGTATGCATCATCATCAAATCAGCCATTTACACCTCCACTGCAGCACAAAGGCCTGCCCCATAGATCTTTACAATGGTGTCGTCATTTTGGGGGGTATTTACTAATACTCACCACGCTTGGCAGGCGGGTTGGTGAGCGCAGTATGGCTATTGTTTCACAGAAGAGACGCTGTTACCTATCGGTCTGATTTAGCGTCCCTTAGTCGCTTTTTGCGACATTCACGGGATGGGAGTGGTGCGATATTCTTAATCCACACAACACGGAGATGTCATCAGCATAGCTCAATCCAGCTCTAACGCAGGGAAATTAACTTCCCAACACACAACGCTACCCTTAACAAGACATTTATTGAGCATGACAGACTCATAAGCAACAAGCCGGTGATAATATGTTATTACATTAGTGGCTACATAATGCTCACATTCACAATAATGTTAGCATGATTTATGCTACAATTAATAATAAGAAAATAGTGATTTATTTAATTACAGACGGCAAATAGAGATATTCTAGCTTCTATTTCAGCTAAATAAAGCATATTACAAAACTCTTCTAACCTCCATTTCAATGGTGGATAAAAGCAATCAAGGTTTTGAGGACGGCGGCCGGCATTCTAGTCTTGGTTTGTTATTCTTAGGAAGGAAACCACATAATGTAAGCAACACTACGCGCGTTTATACCTTGTATGGCATTCTTAGGCCATCCGTGTTCGATAACAATGTAGAACATGCACTCTTTGTTATTAATGTTAACACGGGCTTGTAGATTATTTGAGACCAGTGACATCTATGTGCCAATGTATAAACCGCGTTCGCTATTCAAAACAAAAAATAATTCCAATTAGAGGATAGTTCGATATTTGAAATTGGTGCTGTATACCATAATGTTGAGTTAGAGGTGCACTTTTGTTGTAACGCGATGCGTTGATGTCATTATTGCGAATTTTTTTTTTTTTTTGACACTCTTGACGTACAAATATTTAAATAACTGACATAAAGGTTATGATCCGTGTGATGTCCGGATTAAGAATATGGCACCACTCCATCTCCTTCCGTGAATGTTGTAAAAGTCGACTAAGGGACTTAACCAGAGGGATGGGTAGCAATGTCTCTACTGTCGATCAATAACCATGCTGCACTCACCAACCCGCCTGCTAAGCATGGTGAGTACTGGTGAAATCCCCCCTTAATGACGACTCTTGTGGAAATCTATAGGGAAGAACTTCGTTCAGCAGTGGACGTCCTTTGGCTGATAGAATTTTGAAAGATTTGCATACATTTACATTGTCCAGCATACTATAAAGTATATATATATGGTGTTACACCCCGAACAAGCGATACCAACGTATCCAATCTATATATTTATTTAATAAAATTGAAGTGTTTGTTTGTAATGTCGAAATAACAGCTTTTTACTATATGCATATGAAACTATATATGGTACGTACCTATAACAAAAATCTATTTTAATTTTTTTTGTCTGTCTGTCAGTCTTTCTGTCTGTCTGTTTGTTCCCGCTAATCTCCGAGACATTAACTGGCATATAGTAAATTAAACGGCGGGTGAAACAGCAGGTCCCAGCTAGTAAACTAGAAACAGTCAAGTCAAGAAAAAAGTACCAACACAACATGATTTCCTATGCGAGTCAAAACAAACTTACTCAACACTTCGCAGCAAGGCCATAATAGCCCTTTTTGTACCGATTGCAACGTCAGCGAAATAATCAGATAGTGCTAATTGAGGTATAACCAGATCCACTCGGCCTTGACCGATGATAAACGTAAGTTTCGAAGTTAGTTTTTCCTCTGTGATTTATTTGCTAACCGCTTTAATACCTCACTTCGCGAGGAAAGTTAGCATCTGCAATTGTTTTCGTCGTTTAAGTAACATCATTTTGCGGCAGTAATCAATACAAATAAATAAAATTGCAGATCTGTTTGTAATGTCAAAATAACAGCTTTTTACTAAATGCATATGAAAGCATATACATAATATACTACTACTGACACTTACTCGTAGATCAAAAAAATTTTTTTTGTTTTTTTTTATCTTTCTGTTTGTTCCAGCTAATCTCCGAAACGGCTTGACCGATTTTGACGGGCCTTTCACTGGTAGATATCTGATGTTATAAAGAGTAACTAAGGCTACTTTTATTTCAGAAAGATAATTAGGGTTCCGCGCAAAAAATTAAACCCACGAAAACCAATATATATACTCTATGTCAACTGTATATACTGACGAAGTACTCTATGGGCCGAAATTAATAATCGGCCTAATTCAAAATCTTTGGATTTCGGATTACGGATATGTCTGTTTTTGTTGTGTAAACGTGATGACTATGTATATTGTGTGCCAACAATAAAATCTTTCTTTCCTTCTTTTAACATCCCTTATGACCACCCATTGTAAGAATCATTGGGAGACTCTTGGTCAGCAGAAGACATTTTTTTTTTTCTTTTTTTTTTTGCATTGATATTTCATGTAAAAGGCTGCGCCATTAGCACTGCCAATGGAATTTTATCATGTGACAAAGATAAAATATAGATTAATATTGATGTAGTAAATATGTTATCTATTATAAATGTAAACTGTAAATCATTTATTTATAAGTTACTAGCAGGGACCCGCGGTTTCACCCGTCGTTAATTTTATATATATAGAAATGAAATTCATTGGAATGATAGTGGCGCCATCTGTCAAAGATTGGTCGTACCAACTCAGAAACCTTTGTGGGCTCATGCACAACACTTTGCTGAAGATCATGACATGATCAAATGCATAGTTTACGATTCTATAAAGGACATACATGCAAACATTCATTTTTATATATATAGATAGAAGGTAGAAGATAGAAGATTTAACTTGATAAGTGTATTTTTATTTTCTTCTATGTAATCACGTTAAGAAGTCATCATGGGCTCCAAAGAACGCCACTATGTTTGTCATAATATTATTACCATAATAACCACTTGGCAGGATTGGTGATCGCCCCCCTACCGTCACATGGCGGGGGGCCTCGGGGGTCGCAGATGCGCAGATTGGGGAGTCTGCGTGCTCACACCGAGATACCCCCGGGAAGACGGCGGTACGCACATGGTCACGTGCCGCCGTGTGCGCAGCACAGCGCAAAGCGAGGCTTGGGGGAATCCTTTACAATCCTCCCCGAGAAGTGCCTGGGAAAGCGACCTTTTTACAGTCGCCTTCCGTCCGCCAGAAGGGATGACCACTTTACAGTCATCCACTTCGTGATGTGCCTAAAGGCGTGGCACCAATGGGCGGCTCTAGTGTGATCTTACGAGGACCTGCAGCCCCTCTTCGCTGCCGAAGATGGCCGCTTTAGTGGTTCTAGCCGGTAGGAGTCCGGCATACCCCTTCGTCCTTCCCCGGGGCGAAGGAAGTTCCATGTAGAATTTCAAATGGACAACAATAAAAAAATGTTTAGTAATCGCAATGAGCACACCGGACTACAGAAATAACAGTTGCAGTTAATCGAAACGTTTTCAGTAATGAAAAATCTCGGAATAAAAAATATATGTAGTCTTTATAGTCTATTATCATTCATAGTTCCAAGTCAATAATCCAGATGGCCATCTCACACATTTATAAAATATTTTATCAATACGCCTGTTTTTACCAATTCAATACCTTTTTTTTTATTGATGTCCAGTGGAAATTCTACATGGAACTTCCTTCACCCCGGGGAAGGGCGAAGGGGTATGCCGGACTCCTACCGGCTAAAACCACTGGAGCGGTCATCTTCGACACCGAAGGGGGGCTCCAGGTCCTCGTAAGATCACACTAGAGCCGCCCATTGGTGCCACGCCTTTAGGCACATCTCGGAAGGGATGACTGTAAAGCGGTCACCCCCTCTAGCGGAGGGAAGGCGACTGTAAAAAGGTCGCCCCCCCAGGCACTTCTCGGGGAGGATTGTAAAGGATCCCCCCAAGCCTCGCTTTGCGCTGTGCTGCGCACACGGCGGCACGTGACCACGTGCGCGCCACCGTCTTCCCGGGGGTCGCTCGGTGTGAGCACGTAGATTCCCCAATCTGCGCGCCCGCGACCCCCGACCAATTCAATACCTAAGATATCTACCACAGCGTTAAAAGTTGAACATCAGACTATATATATTTTATATATTTTTTTAAACGTTGCCCCACACTAGCTTTTCTCCTGTGTCGTGGGTGCGTTTACAGACAAATTCCACACACAATACACCCAGACCCGGAACTACCTGCAGATCATACAAATATTTGTTCCGTGTGGGAATCGAACCCACGACTCGGAGCGCAGCAGCCGACTGTATCAGCCACTGCACCAACCGTGCCGTCACTGGCTGTAAATGTTGCCATGCAATTAAAGCTAATAACGAAAAGGCTATTATTACACAGCATAACAAACAATGCTATGGTGGGTTAGCGCCGGCGTTCGCCATACGCCATAGATCAGCGATGAATAAGTAATTAGACGATCAGTCACGCACGCATGCGCAGAGGCGCTTCAATACACACGTATCGAGTTCTCGGCGGCAGTCGGTAAACGTCAAACTGGGCACTAAACAATAGATTACTATTACAAGGAGCAGCGTTTGCCACAACCTGTACAGATCGACATTCTTCATTATTGTAAACTCTTCAGTTGCCACACAGGGTACCAAGTTTTATATTGGTCTCTTATTGCAAAATTGGTTGCGTTGCCTGTTGAGCTGATACGTGGAGTGTGGATGTTTGGTCTCGGGATCAAATCCAACCCTCAATTTCCCAGGGGAAAGAAAAGAAAATACATTTATTTGACACAATGCGGTACACATAAACTGAATAAAAAAATACAATAAAAACACATTTTTTTGTTGTTCTTTTTTAAAAAAAAAGCTTGTCCCACACTAGGATTTCTCCTGCGTCGTGGGTGCGTTTACAAACACAAATTCCACACACAATACACCCAGACCCGGAACAACTACCTGCAGATCGTACAAATATTTGTTCCGTGCGGGAATCGAACCCACGACCCTGTGCGCAGCAGCCAACTGTATCAGCCACTGCACCAACCGTGCCGTCAAACATGGAAAACATTTTTGTCGAAATCTATGGGGGAAGACGGTTCGGCAGTGGACGTCCTTTGATTGATATAATGATGATGATAATGCTGCACCAGCGTAGTCTTATTAAAATAAAAGTGTGATGCCAGCAAAAAGGCTACCCAAACTAAGACCTGGGACCACAGATCTCCACTGTTGTGTCATTATTTTGAGGGGGAATATGCCAGTAGTCACCATGTTTAGCAGGCAGGTTGGTGAGGGCAGATTGGCTAATGTTCCACAAAGGGTCGTTGCTGCCCATTCCTCTGGATAAGGTACCCTTAGTCGCCTTTTACGACATCCACACGGAGTGGTGCTGTATTCTTAATCCGGACATCACACGACACGGACGGCTGTTGCATATTCTTTCTATAGTAATAATAGTAGTGTGCTGTTTCCTCATCTTCCATCCTCACGGCATCTACTGGTAGTGATAGGAATTATTGTCTATCTGCACTTCCGTAGCCGAAATTGAACTACTATCAGTAGTTGATGTTGCGGAAATTCGCGCCTAGATTACTTAGAAAGTTCAAAGTGCGATAAAAGGAATGGTTTAGCAGTTAAAATGTTAACTGTTGCGTCACCGAGTGATCGGATGTTACTTACCTGCTTAACATCAATTTTAAGCCGTTAAATGATAATTGTATCTTGCGTAATATCAGGTAAGAATTGTCTTGAGGAAATCGTTAGACTTGATTGCTTATCAATTTTTATAGAGATGAGTTTTTAATAAGTACTTTCCGCATGGAAGGTCTGTCTTCATTCTAGACTAGTTTGGATTTCGATTTTAACAACTGTTTCTTGTAATCTTTTAGTGATAACGTCGTATTGGGTAGAGGGTGTCGTAAAAGTCGACTAAGGAATTAGCCGGAGGATGGGCAGCAGCGTCTTTCGATTACATTAACAACTCAACTGCGATCGCCAACCTGTCTGCCAAGCGTGGCGATGATGGCAAAACCCCCCAATGAGTACACAACACACCCATAGCGGTCGTTGTGATAATCTTTGGGGGAGGCCTGTGTCCAGCAGTGACTTCATTCGGCCGAAATGATGATGATATATCTTAAATTAAACAAGGATCCATTTAGCAGAGATACAGTTACATAAAAACCATTACATTTTCAAATATACGTACAATAACACTTAAATACATTTTTGCCGTATCTTCAAGGCGTCAATCGACATGCAAGCCAGCAGAATCAGTAAGCTGAAGTGGTTGTGGGCTGATCATGTCTGTGGAAAAACCGATAGCGGCTGGAGCAGCCCCTGCATGTTTACTTAACTGAATACCGTGGTTTGACAAACAAAGCGAGGCACTCCCCTTGGCTAAACCAGCAAAATGAATAAGGTATTCGAATAATTGAAATGAAATAGCTCTTCTGGGCTGCACGCATCCTGCGGATTCCCGCAGTCTTCACCAGGTCTTCGGTTGCCTTGTAAGGGGCCTGCGTTTACCGGTATGCGGTCGCCTCTCCAGAACTAATATTTAATCATTTCAATTATTGACAATACTTATCAAACGAAAACAATTTACGGCTCGAGAGAATTCCTATAATCGGATGATCTGTCACACCAGCATAGAAGAATCGATAAATTGCCATATCTGATCTAAAATCTATGTGCCGATCAAAGGCGCACGCGTCACGTGGGCGGCCATATTGGCAATATGGCTACCGGGCCAGGGTCACCAATCATAATTACACACGACAGCGGTATCCGATGACAACCAGTTGCACAATACAATAACAATGAGTCTTTAATTCAATTGTAGTTGGTTTTAAATAGTGTCACAGATACTGAATTGTTGGGATTCTGTGGACGGTTCTGGATCATGGATCTGGGGCAACAACCTGTGCCAACCTGAGTATGATTGTGTGCAGAATGGAAGAGGTCAATGGTCATTGGATAGGTGCATAATTAAAGCAGACACTCTTTGGCTCTTCGGTCAACAACCTACTTGTCTAGCATGGTAGACAATGGCATCACCTGTTGCGGGGAGAGGCCATACGGCCAGTAGTAGACTGATATTTAAGTAATTATGAAGGGATGGTGATGTCAAATTAATGTGGATAAATATATATTATCATGTATAAAATACCGTGTTTTTTTTTTAATTTTTGTCTGTCTGAAAGTTTGTCTCATATAGGCTCCGAAACGGCTTAACGGATTTCAATGAAAACTTCAGGGATTAAAACAAGATGTTTTTACTTAATTTTCGTGTATGTCCCATTTCTATATCTTGTAGGGTTCAGAAGATATGAATATAAATATATTTTTCGCCTAGCGAAGCGAGCGGGTAACGGCTAGTACATAATAGGTATAATTCAACTTTGCTAGGGTAAAAAGTACTTAGCACAACAATAGAAGCGGTAATTTAATATATCGATACGTATTTTTATGTGTATTGGCACCCCACTACGACAGGAAATGACACCCCTAAAAAAATAAACTACCACTCAAATGTCCAGGTCTCATCAGCCGTGTAAGCGACCAAGCGGAACGTCACAGGTTCGTTTCCTGCGCACAAAACGCAGGAAACCGCCAACCGGAAGTCAGGTGTGCCGCGCATGCGGGGTTATTGTCTGGCGTAATGGGTTTGGTTAATCGTGCTATTCGCTATAGAGGATCGACCAACCTGTGTTTCTAGCGACTTATAATAACTAATAATAAGTTGAGACTTCGTTTGTGTGTCTGATGGGTAAGTAATGTATTCTGCTGCCCAATCTCGGGGGACCGAGCGAGGAAGTTCGCCGTCTCTACGGGGGCGTCGTGCGGTCTGTGGCCCTCTACGGGGCGCCTGTATGGTCATCCCGGCTGTCAGGCGTCCAGCGCTGCAGAAACAAACTTCACAGTCTGCAGCGCAGAGTGGCCATACGGATCGCGCGGGGATACAGGACAGTATCCTACGAGGCGGCAACTCTCCTGGCACGCTTTCCGCCTTTCGACATCCAGGCGGAGATGGATGCGTGGGTCTACGACCAGACACGCTCTCTCCGCCAAAGTGGGGAAGGCGTGCCTTCAGGGGCGTTCGACAGACTGAGGCGGCTGGCTCGACAACGCGCACTCGAGATGTGGCGACATCGCCTACGGTCGCAGTTCGCGACCAAGCGCGTCGTCGAGGCCATCCTGCCGCTCTTCGGAGCCTGGCTCAAAAGGAGCGAGCGCGTTACCTACCGTCTGACGCAGGTGTTCACCGGTCACGGTTGTTTCGGTGCATACCTGCACAGAATAGGACGCGAGGTTACGGCACAGTGCCACCATTGTGGAAGCGACCAGGATACCGCACAGCACACGCTCGAGGAGTGCCCTGCGTGGGCGGCCGAGCGGCGGATCCTGGTCGACCAGATCGGGCAAGATCTCTCTCTGCCGGCAGTAGTGTCGGCTATGTTGGCAGAGCGTGAAAATTGGAGTGCAGTGGTCTCCTTCTGCGAGAGCGTCATGCTGCAGAAGGAGACTGCAGAGCGGGATCGGGAGAGGGCTGATCCCGCACGGAGAAGGACGAGACGGCGCCGGGGCAACAACCGTCCCGGCTCCCAAGTCCAACACGCCTGAGCCCCCTGCCGTCAATTGGTGGGGGGCCTCGGGGGTCGCGGGTGCGCAGATTGCATGCTCACACCGAGCGACCCCCGGGAAGACGGTGGCGCGCACGTGGTTACGTGCCGCCGTGTGCGCAGCACAGCGCAAAGCGAGGCTTGGGGGGATCCTTTACAATCCTCCCCGAGAAGTGCCTGGGGGGGCGACCTTTTTACAGTCGCCTTCCCTCCGCTAGAGGGGGTGACCGCTTTACAGTCATCCCCTCCGTGATGTGCCTAAAGGCGTGGCACCAATGGGCGGCTCTAGTGTGATCTTACGAGGACCTGGAGCCTCCCTTCGGTGCCGAAGATGGCCGCTCCAGTGGTTTTAGCCGGTAGGAGTCCGGCATACCCCTTCGCCCTTCCCCGGGGTGAAGGAAGTTCCATGTAGAATTTCCACTGGACATCAATAAAAAAAAAAAAAAAAAAAAAAAAAATGTATTCTCCCGTGTGCTAATAATACCATATTGTAATCACCAATTTGCCTGTCATGCGTGGCGATTATGGCAATACTACAGGTTATTGTAGTGATCATCAGGAGGACTATGTTCGGCTCTAGTGTGATCATACGAGGACCTGGAGCCTTCATTAGGTACCGAAGATGATCGCCCCAGTGGTTTTAGCCGGTAGGAGTTCGGCATACCCCTTCCCACTTCCCCGGGGCGAAGGAAGTTCAAGAAAAATTTCCACTGGGCACCAATAAAAAAATAAAAGGAGACCTCTGTTCAGAAGTGGACGTTAAAGAATTGACGGCAGAATGAGTTGAATTCATATCATTTAAATCTATCAAGAGAAAATATCTTCCAACAAAGTCCTGACGAAGTTTCTTCCCATATTCAAATTTCGCATGCACATCATGTAATCGATTGTATGAAGTATTTCTCACGATTACTCGTGTTATAGCAAGTTCCCTCGCCCTATGACCTTGTATTGAGTTAATGTACAATCGCTAATGAAACTCACTGTGGATTTATTAGAAGTTAATCTGCAAGATGTACCTAAGGTGCTAACTAAAGCCCAAATAAGCATGCGAGTACTTGTAGTACTGAGTAGTGGTGTTCAAAAACGCTATATGGCAAAAGCGCGCTACAGGCTATTTGCTATTTTACACGCTAAAATTATAACGAGCTGGGCGTACGCGAATGACGCGATAAATATTCTCAAATCACGCTAAATATCGTTGGACATATAGCGCGCTGTGTTAAGACAGCGCGCTGTTTTGGTTATATTCTTGACATTAAATACTTAGTATATATAG
The DNA here is from genome assembly GCA_947459985.1 of Diloba caeruleocephala. NCBI lineage: Eukaryota > Metazoa > Arthropoda > Insecta > Lepidoptera > Noctuidae > Diloba > Diloba caeruleocephala. The sequence goes on from OX381619.1 coordinate 1,472,705, forward strand.
TATTTCATTTCGACCTTAACTTGCCGACCATCAGGCAATTTATAAAACAAGCGTCTAAACGCTATCTCGATTCTGCCCTGTCCCACCCAAATCCCCTTGTGGTATCAGCCGCCGATTACCAACCCTCCCGTATCAGTAGAGTACGCCGCCCGAGGCACGTTCTGGTCGATCCAGACGATAAAATCACGCTAGATCACACGAAGAGACTCGCGTTGTCTCGTTCACTAAACACCCGACCGTTGTACCGCCCTCGCCGCCGAGGATGCCCGCCTCACCGACGTCGCGGACGCCTATCGCCGCGTCACCTTCCCGTTCAAGTTAGCACTTCTCCCTCCCGCCTCTTGCTCGGGCCGGCCCGTGCCGAGCCTGTAGCTTTAAATGTCCCTTAAAACAACTTAAATAATACCGATCCAGCTGTCCCCAAAACAATAGCTTGTTATCCCCAGCAACGCCCTAAGCCGAGGTCCGTGTCCCGCAGGGGGCGCCCTTAGCGAAACTTGCTTAGTTTTTAATATTTAAGCCTGGCTGGAGGCCTCTTTTGGCTTCGCCAGCAAATGACCGGTTAAGCAACCACATTTCCCAGAAATGTAGGCGAGAAGCCTAACAAAAAATAAAAAAAACTTTATAGTATATTCGATACGTAAAATAATATCTATCAAAATATAATGGAACAGTAAAAAAGATAATGAACTTTTCCTCATACTTTCCATGCTTGGGATAATAGATTTTTATTTGTATTAATTTACATAGGATAGGGTTATATTTCTTTTTTTAACAACTTCTTAGCGCAGTTTTCCGCTTAAGCTTCCCTGTGGACTGTGCTGTGCTACACACGGCGGCGCAAAAAGACATACCACGGGTAATAAGAAGTTAAATAACTGAAATATTTTAATTAGCATGTATTTGGAGGTTGATAGACCGCCAAGTCGTGAGACCGTATCAGACCGTATCACAGTTGGTGCAGTGGACTTCATTCGGCCGAGATGATGATGATGATGATGATGTGGTGATGTGGTGATGTATGGAGGCATTTGTTCAGCAGTGGACGATCATTGGCTGGTAATTATTAATGAATCGTCGACTCGGTAAAAGTTGAGAGCCCTAGTAGTACTACTAGTAGAGTAATAGAGTACACTTACGAATAACCGATATGGGTGTGTCATAACACACCCATATCGGTCATTGTACTGTACTGTTAGTGGTTGGCTCATTGGGGGGTTTTACCGTAATCGCCACGCTTGGCAGACGGGTTGGCGATCGCAGTTGAGTTGTTAATGTACTCGAAGGACGCTACTGCCCATCCTCCGACTAATCCCTCAGTCGACTTTTACGACACCCACGGGAGGAGATGGGGTGGTGGTATTCTGAGCCGGCACCACACGGACTATATATATATATTCACATATAATCTCCTAATATGTTAATACGTAGGAGCTATTAGCGAGTTGCTTTACTTGACATAGAAAATTTGCATAACTTGTACTCGTATAGCAAGATTGATATCGAATTTCTATCTTAAGGAATCATTTGATAGATAAGGTATTGGGTTCAACGTTTACCCAAGATGAAAAAGTCCCATCGCCAAGACCAAGAAAGTAATAATTTTAATTATGGAAAACACAGTAATGTAGCATGTGATCATCAGCCGCACAGTTCGTTGACAATTTTGGTGCAGCTATGTAAACTGTTATATAAACCGCAACGTAACTGGCAAGATTGTAGTTACAAGCCATACATACCGGAGTGGCTTTAAAAAAAAACCTGAACTGCAGAAACTAGGCTTTTATAAGTCAACATAAAAAAAAAAGATAATCTAATGTAGATGAAGAAAATATCGCTGTATTTGGAACCGCCTATGGACGAAAATAATTTTAAGAGATTTGGAAGAAGATTTTTCAAATTACTGTCCCATCTCTGTACTGGTGTTAGTTGTTTTAAGTCTTCATTAACATTGACAATTGATGTACGTTTAAGTATTGTCTTTTGGAGAATTCAGCAATTCAGTGAACGAAAATCGTGAGACATGATGTTTCGATTAAGGGTCAATCGGGACACATCCACAGACCACTGAAAATCAAAACATCCCGCGAAATGGCAACACTGCTTGTGGTCCAAATGCAACCCGTCTGCATAGGCCCTAAGCCAAGCGGCACATCGCATTAATAAGCACATATAGACTGCAAAATAATATCTGCAAATCAACGCAACGCGGGGTGCCGGCTCACGCTATCTCCTCCCGTGGGTGTCGTAAAAGTCGACTAAGGGATAAGCCGGAGGATGGGCAGCAGCGTCCTTCGAGTACATTAACAACTCAACTGCGATCGCCAACCCGTCTGCCAAGCGTGCAATGGAAAAACCTCCCAATGAGCCCACAACACACCCATATCGGTCGTTGTGGTGATCTTTGGGGGAGGCCTGTGTCCAGCAGTGGACTTCATTCGGCCGAAATGAACGCAACGCTATCATATTTTGTTACCGACAGTACATAATTGCATGCAAAGCTAATTACAAAGGAACCATGGGAAACGAGAACAATAAAAATATGATTCTTCTGTTTTGTTAAATGACAATACATGACCTTTGCGGTTTGCCCGATAGTCATAATAACGGGTAACTGTTTGTGACAAAAGGTTATGAGATTGTCGACGCTATGTAATTTGTTTTTGTATTTATTTATTTAATTTTAATTTAAGTTTTTGTTGAACAGACTAGGATACCCCGGCGCCCACGTTATTATTATTATTATATTTATAAACGGTATTTTTTATTTTTTTTATTTTTTTTATTGATGCCCAGTGGAAATTCATCATGAACTTCCTTCGCCCCGGGGAAGGACGAAGGGGTATGCCGGACTCCTACCGGCTAAAACCACTGGAGCGGTCATCTTCGGCACCTAAGGGAGGCTCCAGGTCCTCGTATGATCACACTAGAGCCGCCCACTGGTGCCACGCTTATTGGCACATCTCGGAGAGGGTGACTGTAAAGCGGTCACCCCCCCAGGGGATAAACGGTATAACACCAATTACATTAACTAACATAGAAGTAGAAACATATGTACATAATGTAAAAAATAGTACCTATCGTATATAACTATTTAATTAAAAACTAACATGGAACACTGGACACCCTCGCATACTTTCTCTCACAGAACACCACACATACACGCATAATTTTATTCGATTCATCCGCAAACACATTGCATTCTGGACTATCAGCCAGAAGCGCGTTGAGCATCTGTAGAGTACGGCACACTGGGGACTCGGATCTGGCGACAGTTTTAGGTGTCGGCTGCGCAAAAAGATTATGCCGGCTATGACGCCTAAGCTACGGGGCTACTGTCGTTATATGGTCGGGGGCCTCGGGCGGGTGGATGGGGAAGTCTGCGTGCTCAAACCGTGCGAACCCCGGGAAGACGGCGGTGCGCATGTGGTCACGTACCAAGTGTGCACAGCACAGCGCCGGCGCCAGCGAGGCTTTGGGGGATCCTTTACAATCTCTCCGAGAAGTGTGCCCGGGGTAGGGGAGGGGGTATCTAAGTCCACTGCTGAAGAAAGGTTTCCTCTTACGACTTCTCTAAGTCTCTGATCTCCAATCGTAAAATATCGTGAATACTTTCGCCCTTAATGTTAACAGAATGGTTCTATTTAAATTGATCGACTAATCCGTCAGTTGTAGAGCCGCATTAATTACTTGTAAGGTACGTCACGTGGTGCCGACTAAGAATACCACCACACCATCTCATCCCATGGGTGTCGTAAAAGGCAACTATGGCATTAGCCTTTTTATAACTCAACTGCAATCGCCAACCCGTCCACCAAGCGTGGCGATTATGGCAAAAACCCCCCAATGAGCACACAACACAATCCCATACTGGTCGTTGTGGCAATCTTTTGGGGAGGCTTCTGTCCAGCAGCGGCTTTTTACGGCTGAAATGATGATGGGTAGTGGATAAATTATATTAAAAAAATCTATTACGATCGTTAGTATTTACATTTAGATTTCGTTTTCTTCGTACAAATAATATGATAAATTCAATTCAATTAAAAAATCACGAACAAATTCAAGTAACAACGTAATCTGCCTATTTTTTTTTTTTAAACTTTGCCCCACACTTGTATTTCTCCTGTGTCGTGGGTGCGTTTACATACATGAATTCCACACACAATACACCCAGACCCGGAACAACTACCTGCAGATCATACAAATATTTGTTCCGTGCGGGAATCGAACCCATGACCCGGAGCGCAGCAGCCGACTGTATCAACCACTGCACCAACCATGCCGTCAATTATATAAGTGAACTATTCTTAAAATCGTTGCAATCATAAAATCAGATGATACAAAACGGTTTCCGTCATTAATATTTGTATCCGAAAATATATTTTTAGTCTATATTAGTATAAAAACTTTTTAATACAATTTTTCATAATTCTGTGCCCATTTCCAACATTATAGCTTTGTTTTTTACCTCTTTCGAAGTGCTTTTTTAACCCAATATAGTTGACTGGTAGAGAATGCCTCGTGGCATTCAGTCCGCCTTGTGTACCATCAATGTATATAGAAGTTGAAATAAATAACATGAATGTAAGTGGTACTCACTGGCATGGTCGTCGTGCAACAGATTGTGGTATCTGTGCTGCTTCTCGGTCGCGTCCAGCCTCATCATCACGCCGTTGTCACCACGACATAGCGACTATACTCTGTGAACAATAATATCCTAGCTAGATTACCTAAGAATAAGTATCTAAAGATGGATAGTATTAAGCATAAACAAAAAATCTATTACCACCTCTTACGAGCACATGCGCAACGTCATATGAAAGAAAGAGGTGTCTATAGAGCAACTATAGTTCTATAGTTTCAACAAAATAATCGAATGGCACCTTTTCGTAGTAAGTAACAATGCACTTTCTGTTAAAACTGTTAGCGTCGTGTGTTAACCAGATGGTTTCAGATAAATATAACTGTAGGCGCGCAACGCTTCAAGAACGTTTACAGACATGAATTCCACATACAATACACCCAGACCCGGAACAACTACCTGCAGATCGTAAAATTATTTGTTCCGTGCGGGAATCGAGTCCACGACCCGGAGCGCAGCAGCCGACTGTATCAGCCACTGCACCAACCATGCCGTCAGTTTACGCTAGCAAGCAAGTAGTTTCAGTATAGACATGAATGTTATGGGTATTGTTATTTACTTATTAACAGAGTAGGTTTGCGAATGTAATTGGCCATTCAGAAAAGATACATATAGTACCATGAGGTTGACGAACATGCAAACAAATTAAAAAAATCCAACGATAAAATACTTCTAATGCAAAAAAAAGCATACGCTACATTTAAAAAAAGAATCAAAAGTAAACATTTGAAACTAAAACACGATGAAAGCTGAACAAGACAAAAATATACTACTTTCAATATAATGTGAAAGTAAAAATTATTAAAATAAATAATTAACTGCATATTCCGAGGTTAATCTTCAGGTTAATGAGACCTACATTCATAATGTTAATAACTCGTATCGTTAGCGCGAATAAATGAGCTACTTATTTTAGAATTCACGCATAGCGCGAGACGAGAAATTTCCCATTAGAAATAAAAAAAGTTCAGTCTGTAACTCTCTCACGGCAAAGGCCTTAGAGCCAAAGATCGACACACAATACTTTAAGTATCGGCTATATCCATAATTTTTCTACTGGACCGCGTTATGGCGACTTGCTGCGTTTGAGCGTGGCATCAATATCGCATTGTAACTATTCTATCGAAGCTGCATCAGCTGGTGTAAGCTGAAGCAAAGGTAAAAGTGGGGGACGTACTCACAGCCGACTGTTTATTTGAACTATTCAGGGGTTTATATACCCTGTAAGAGGGAACCCGGTCTTTTGATAGGCTTACGCTCACATGGGTCCAACACGATACGGCCCTTTAGCAGTGTTTTACCTAAAATGTGATAAGACACTAACTCAGGTTGCACTATAAAAATTCTAGTCTCGGGTTTTTCCCGGAGGTGTTAAACTATTGTATGAGATGGAATCAACAATTATACGGTCTATTGTAATGGGTGCTAAATGGATTGTAGGGATCTTCAAAAGAAACTCTTGGTTGTAAAGTAATTATTCTTACATTTTCGGGAACTTGTGGTTACACATTATTTATTATACAGACCGCGGTCGCTTAGCTTATATCGATATTTACTTGCACGAGAGCCATCAGTTTTTTACACAATTTTTATGCAATTTTTACTATCAACAGGACCTATTTTATGAGTTTACATAATTATTTACTATATTAATTTACTAAATGGTGTTTATAAGGTATGTAGAATGACTTGATCTATGTAATTATACAGGACTATTCAATAAAAATTAATAGTAATTACAGTTAAGATCGATTATATGACCAAACTTAAGGTTTGAGGTCGAGCTTAGTATATTAGGTCAGAACTACATATTTATTAATGGTTTTGGTATATAAACATAGCTAGCTACGTGGTCTCCTAATATTAATTTATACAATTCTAACTATAATTTACCTAAGACAATGATTATATGTGTGTTACCAGTGATGACATATGGAACAGAGACGTGGTCACTCACAATGGGCCTCATAAGAAAGCTCAAGGTCACTCAGCGAGCTATGGAGAGAGCTATGCTTGGTATTTCTCTACGGGATCGAATCAGAAATGAGGAGATCCGTAGAAGAACTAAAGTTGTCGACATAGCTGAAAGGATTAGTAAACTGAAGTGGCAATGGGCAGGGCACATTGCTCGTAGAACTGATGGCCGTTGGGGCACAAAGGTTCTCGAATGGAGACCGCGCACCGGAAAACGCAGCGTGGGACGACCTCCAACGAGGTGGACAGACGATCTGGTGAAGGTCGCTGGGAGTCGTTGGATGAGAGTGGCATGTGACCGCTCGTTGTGGAAATCTAAGGGGGAGGCCTTTGTTCAGCAGTGGACGTCCTGTGGCTGATATGATGAATGATTATATTTCACTATAGTCCGATTATGGTACGCACAATCACTTTAATCAGTTTATTGTTCGTCGGCAACAGGATTGTACTTCGAAAACCGGCGTATGCATTTCAGCAATGAAATTTGAATAGTCACATATTAAATTCCAGGTTTTGAACATATCGTGAATATTCTTCCAACTATTGCTGCAACTTTGGTGGATGAGTCCGTAAATGAGACGAGGGATATCTGAACAAGTTTGTGATAATATTGTACCGCTAATGAAGTTGTTATAACTCGTTCAAACGCATTTTGTTTTTGCGTTGATTACGTGAGGTCGGGTTTCTTGATGCTCTTTTTTATTATCAAACTTGATTTTAGAATATGAAAGTTAGAAAAAATTGCACGCCCGACCCAAATCGTATCTATAAATCTTTTGACATACTTGCACTCGCAATCAGTTACACCCTAGTTTCCATAATGAATTTGGTGGAAACAATACTGTTTCTGATAGCAGTACTTTAGCAAAACGATATTTTCTGCGGTAGGTGGGCTCACAGCCGTAATTGGAGCATTGTGTTGAGATGAAATCAGGCTCATTTTTGTATGAGCAAGCATTATAATTTGCGGTTTTGTTGGAATTAAAGTTAAAGTAAAGTTATGATTATCTTTAACATAGTAAAGTTTCGCGTGGTTCAATAACCTGGGTAACCTTGGCAATGGTACACGATAAGCGGACCTATTGGGCAAATTGGTCACTACCAGGACATATTATGTCACCTTAGCAATTGTAAAATGGGACCCTAAAATAGCTTTCTGCATTCTTTTAAAAAAGCAAAAGACATTGAACTAATTATCTATTTTTAGGGTTTCGAACGTCCGAAGGAAAAAAACGGCGAAACCCTTATAGGATCACTCGTGTGTCTGTCTGCCCGTCTGTCACAGCCAATTTGCTCCGAATCTGCTGGACCGATTATGTTGAAATTTGGTACACATATGGATTTCTGCGATCCAAACACGGACGTGTAACGCAAATAAATGAATTTTGAATATGGGGTCACTTTCGGGGGGCTCCAGGTCCTTGTAAGATCACACTCGAGCCGCCCATTGGTGCCACGCCTGTAGGCACATCACGGAGGGGATGACTGTAAAGCGGTCACCCCCTCTAGCAGAGGGAAGGCGACTGTAAAAAGGTCGCCCTCCCAGGCACTTCTCGGGGAGGATTGTAAAGGATCCCCCCAAGCCTCGCTTTGAGCTGTGCTACGCACACGGCGGCACGTGACCACGTGCGCACCGCCTTCTTCCCGAGGGTCGCTCGGTGTGAGCACGCAGACTCCGCAATCTGCGCACCCGCGGCCTCCCAGCATGTAGTGACGGCAGGGAGTTCAGGAGTTTGTTTTTTCATTCATCCGGTAGTAATACTTCATGTAATTCCTCTACCCCGGGATAAGGCGGAGGGGTATGCCGAACTCATACCAGCTAAAATCACCGGAGTGGTCATATCGGGACCGAAGGGAGGCTTCAGGAACTAATAAATAGAATAATCTCCATCTCGAGCCACTCACTGGTGCCACGCCTTTAGGCACATCTCGGAGGGGATGACTGCAGTACCTTTCTACCTGGACTTTTGTAATAAGGGACTTATCTAAGGGAAAATATCTAAGTTAGCATGAAGTTAGCTGTTCACTTTTTAAGCATATAGAACTGCAAACACACGCACCTTTAACCTCCCTACCTTGTCCACTTACGTCATAAGTATCCGTGTATATATATGTTTATTATTACAATCTATTTTAAGATATACGTCTCGTGTTATGTTCGTTTATTTGCTTTAACGAGCGCAGCATGTTTGTCTGTACAAACGTCAATATTACACAACCAGTAGTGCCGGATCGTGACCGTGAATTTAAAGTCACAGAAAAGTGTTAAATAGTTGGTTTTTCTGTGATTTATGAAGATATTGGTTCTATATCTATACAAATAAATAAAATTGAAGTGTCTGTTTGTTATGTGAAAATAACATCGTTTTACTAAATGCATATGAAAGTATATACGTTACCTACAACAACAGTTCTTTTTTTTGTTTGTCTGTTTGTTCCCGCTTATCTCCAAAACGGCTAGACCGATTTTGACGGGAATTTCACTGGCAGATAGCTGATTTTATAAGGACTGACTTAGGCTTTCTTTTATTTTAGTAAAATAATTGGGAGTTCACGCAAAAAAGCTAAAACCCAAGAAATCTAATATATATAGATGCTGATTTTATTATATACATAAATATAAACAGCGGGTGAAACCGCGAGGCACAGCTAGTCAGTTCTACGAGCAATGTACCTCACCCATTGCCACTTCAGTTTACTAATCTATGTCGGCTATGTCAGCAACTTTAGTTCTTCTATGGATCTCTTCATTTCTGGTGGCCGTTGGAGTAAAAAGGTTCTTGAGTGGAGACCGCGCACCGGAAAACGCAGCGCAGGACGACCCCCAACGAGGTGAGAAGACGACCTGGTCAAGGTCGCTGGGAGTCGTTGGAATCAAGCGGCATGTGACCGCTCACCGTGGAAACTTATGTGGGAGGCCTTTGTTCAACAGTGGACGTCCTTTAGCTGATATGATGATAATGATAATGATGATGATGATATAGATATACACACGCTTTAGCCCGTAAATGTCCACTGCTGATCATGTGCCTCTCATCGATCACTACTATAAGCGGTCAGATGATCCTCTGCTCTCTCTCTCTCGGCTTTGGAGGATTTGGTGATCGCAGTATGCATACGAGAGGATGCTGTTGCCCATCCTCTTGAGATCAACCTTTAGTCGCCTCTTACGACACCCACGGGGGGAGGGGGGTGGTCTTTTTTGCCGGGAACCACACAGTATCATTTTATTATATACCTAGTCAAAGCTGTTGTGCGATACATTTTACATAACACGAAAATATTACAAGATAACCTCTAACAATGCATTAGAAGGCATTACAAGAGGGAACACCCAATAACATTTTACATATAGACGCGCTATACACGAACATTATGACACTACAATACGCCCTGCCGGCCGCCATTAGAGCGCGTAATAAAAAATAAAACAAAACACTATTTATTATTTACAATATCGATTTACGTTACGTATTTATTTATTTATGAAATAAAACATCTTTTCTCCTACGATAGCACTATACTTCGGGCATTCTTTTTTCTCAATGTTACTGAATGAGGCTTATGATTCACGTCAAGCCTCCGGGCAATTACCTTGCTTTCATGTGACCATCGGAGAGCGCGGGCAACTACACTTGTAAAGACATCTTAGGGAACACCAATAAGTAGAACAAGAAAATTAAACGTAATGACGACGTAAAGATAGAAAGACATAAATAGATAGCACCGGTTTTGAGAGCATAAGGCCATCACGCTTCACTGGCCTCGCACCAGGCAGAAGGCAGTTAAGGGATGACAATATCAGGGGTGCAATTCCTTAAGCTCAAACATCCATACATCCTTGAATACAGAACCAAATTAACGGTGTAAAACCAATTCGGCATTCGCTAAAACATGATTGAAGCTATTCGAGGACTCGTTGCAGAAGGTAAGCCATGATGACCGGTCTTAGCGAATACCATAATGGGTTATCACTGTTATTTCAATTCTCTATTCAAGGATGTATGGATGTTTGAGCTTAAAGAATTGCACCCCTGTTTGATGTTGATAACTTGTTTCTGTTTACACCGTGTGGTGCCCGGATTAAGATTATAACAGTACTCTATCTCCTCCCGTGGATGTTTTAAAAGCCGACTAAAGGACTCTTATCTGGAGGTGTATGCAGCAGCGTCTCTTCTGTGTAACAGTAGCCATACTACGACCACCAACGCGCCTGCCAAGCGTGGTGAGTACTGGCAAATTAATTGCCCGCAAAATGACGAGACACTGCATGTATTCGGTAATCAATGGGAAGGCCTTTTTTACTTGAATCTTTTGGCTAATATATGATTCATATTTGGTCCTATCTGAAAAACAGCGGTTTTTTTTATAATACAGTATGTATATTATCATCCTATTACTGTCCCACTGCTGGGTACGCGCGTTTTGTTACGATGAGAAAGGTTAGGCCTTAGTCCACCACGCTGGCCTGGTTGGCGGACTACACACACCATTGAGAACATTTTTGGAACCCTCTCAGGTGTCCAGGTTTCCTCACGATGTTTTTCCTTCGCCGTCAACGCAAGTGATAATCAAATTCTGAGCTGCACATGAAATCGAAAAGTCAAAGGTGCGGGCAAGTTTAATCTCAGGCCCTCCTGTCTGGAAGGCAAGCGTTCAATCCCTAGGCTATCATTGTTTTATTATGTCGCAGCATAATGCTGAGAATTGAGATACGGGACGTAATTGGCCCTCGAGCAGGTTACTTAAGAATATATTGTAAAATAAAAATATCTGATATGTGAGTTCAAAATAAAATTGTTTTCTTTCTTACTTTTAGACGAAACCATAATATTACTTAACCTAAAATCCCGGAAACAACAATCACACGAATTAAATGATGCAATCGATATAACTTTTTGTGTGCGTACATATTTGGCGCGTAAAAAGAACATGGCGCCATCATTGTTTGCTTTTTTTTATTCCCGGCTCAATGCACTGCGCCAACGCACGCTTACGTCTACCTATGCAGGTAATAGGGTTGCCATGGTATAAAAAGACATTATATGACCTATTTCAAAATGCTATCTGTTGATTCTTGTGAATAAAACAGATCTTTTGATCCTCTTGGACTTCCTCCGCCTTGGGAAGGGCGGAGGGGCATGCCGGGATCAAACCGGCTAAAACCCCACGGTGTCCTTCTTCTTACCTCTAGCCGGGGGTGAGTTGTACGCTTTTCTGCATTGGACCGCTCCCCCGGCAGGTATCGGCCCGTCAGTGATTGACGGGCCCCTTCTGTGTGCGGCCTTATTGGCCGCACCTATCCTTCAGAGAGGCGCGCGCGGAACACGCGCGCCGCCATCTCGGGCCTGTTTCTGTTCGGGCGACGGACCGCCCCTGGTTCGTCGCCCGCAGGCCGCTCCTCATGGTGGCCGGAGATCGTCCAGCGCCCCACCCTGGCGCCGACGCCCGGTGTGTCTTCTGCGGAGGGGATCGGAGATATCCCTCCGTACCCGCTCTGCCGCCTCCTTTGCTTGCATCACTTCTTCGCAAAAGGAGGCGACGGCATCCCACGCGCTCTCGCTCCGGACGATGGACCGAACCACGGCCGGAAGCGAGAGGTCACCCCCTTCGACCGCCACTACGAGGTCACGGCGCTGCGCTGCCCAAGCTGGGCACTCCTCCAACGTGTGCTGCGCCGTGTCCTCCGGGCAGTCTCCGCAGTGATGACAACCAGGCGTCTCTTCTCGGCCTATTCGACACAGGTACTTCCCGAAACACCCATGGTTCGAGAGTACCTGCGTCATCCGGTAGGTGAGGGCGCCATGCCGCCTCTCCAGCCATTCCTCCATTACTGGTCTTACCGCCGCTACCGCGGCGTGCCCTGCAGTGGGTCGCTCCAGTCGCCCTTTCCACTCCGCCACCAGGATCCGCCGGAGCTCGAACCGACGCATCTCGATCTCACGAGGTACTGGCGGTTCGCCCCGACTTAGCGCCTCCCCGCGCCACTGATACAGCGACGCGAGGGCTCTCGCTTCTAGGTCCCAGGGCGGTGATCCGGCAAGGAGGCTCCCCGCCTCGTAGGAGACCGTGCGGTATGCCCTTATTACCCTGAGGACCATCGTTCGCTGCGGCCTTCGCAGCACGGCGACGTTGGCTACCCTCAGGGATTTAGCCCACACTGGGGCCCCGTAAAGGGCCATGGACCGCACGACCCCCATGTAAAGCCTCCGGCAGGAGGCATTTCCGCCCCTCAAATTGGGCAGCAGCCGCGAAAGTGCAGACGCGGCCGCCGTCAACTTGGGGGCCAGCCGCCTGAAGTGCGGCAGGAAGTTCCACCGGCTGTCGAGGACGAGTCCTAGGTACTTCATCGTCGGCTCGACGCCGATGCGAACGCCTCCGACCACGATGTGGGATCCCGAGGGTGGCGCGCGCCGAGGTCCATGGAAGCACACGGCCTCCGACTTGGTGAGAGCCACCTCGAGACCCAATTGCCGGATCCTTGAGACGACTAGTGCAGCCCCCATCGTCGCCAACATTGCCGCGCGGTGGAAGCTCGTCCCCCGTGCCGTCACCAGCGTGTCATCGGCGTAGCAGATTACGCCGATGCCGGGGGTGTTCACACCGCGCAGCACCCAGTCGTATCCGATGTTCCACAGGAGCGGCCCCAAGACCGATCCCTGTGGAACACCGCATGTTGTCTCTCGCCGACCCCATCCTTCCCGACCCGGGTAGATGACCACTCTGTTTGCCAGGTAGGCCCCGACAATGCGACGGAGGTAGGTTGGCACCCGGTGAAACGCGAGTGCCTCCCTAATGCAGCTCCAGGGCAAGGTGTTAAAGGCGTTAGCGATGTCGAGGGACACCGCCACCACCACCTCACCCGCGGACACTGCTTCCTCCGACAGAGCCCTCACGCGCATGATTGCGTCGACGGTGGAGCGCCCGCGGCGGAAACCATACTGGTTGTCCGCCAGATCCGGCCCCACCACGCTCAGGTGCCGGACGAGGCGGTCTGCAATTACTCTTTCGAAGAGCTTGCCCACCTCGTCCAACAGCACGATGGGGCGGTATGCTGACGGAGACTCCGCCGGACGTCCCGGCTTCCTCAGCAGAACCAGCTTGCCGGTTTTCCACCGTAGTGGAAACTGGCCCCGCTCGAAGCATGCGCTAAAGAGCCCTTCCAGTCGGGGCCCGAGAGCACCCAGAGCCAGGACCCATGCGCGGCCGGGTATGCCGTCGGGCCCTGGGGCGGTGTTCTTGGCCTGCAGCCGTCGCACCGCCTCTTTCATCTCTGCCCGGGTCACTTCGGGCACATTGTCGTCCTCGTCTTCCGCGTTGAGCGCCATGGAGGGCAGCACCATTTGCGGCGGAGTATGCTCAGCCCTTGAGGGGAACAGAGCGCTCACTACGCTCTCCAGCAGCTGGGGCCGGAGACTCTGAGACAGCGGGGGGGCCCACGGGCGAAGCTTGCCTCTTACCAGCAGGTAGGGGCGCCCCCACGGATCGCGGTCCAAAGTCGCCAGCAGTTCCTCGCGGGCCAGTATTTTGGCCCGCGCTATTGCCACTTGGAGAGCTTTCTTCGCAGCTCTGTACCCCTCGTACAACTCCGCCTCAACGACTGCCGCGTCCTGAGCGCGGCGACGCCTCCTGCGGCGCCTGGCGTACTGGCGTCGCGCCACGATACAAGCGTATCGTAGGTCCGCTATCTCCCGCGACCACCAGTACACCTGACGCCTAGCCGCATTTGGCTTCACCCGAGGCATCGCCGCATCGCAAGCCTGCGACATCGCCTCCCGGAACCACTCGGCCTCCTCGTCAGTATCGACAGGCCTGTCGGGCGGTGACGCCCAGGCCTGTACGATAGAGGCCTCCAGAAGGGCGTCCCGGTCCAGTTTTCCTAGCGCCCAACGCGGACCGCAACCACCCGGGGCCGCCCGGGCCGGAGCTCTGGGTGTTTGGGCGGAGACGTCGAATCGGATGTAGCGGTGATCCGACAGCGTCTCCACCTCCTCCATGACGCGCCAGCCCTGGACAAGGCTCGCAACAGCAGGACTAGCGAACGTAAGGTCCACTATGGACCCACCCCGCTGTCGCAAGCACGTCTGGACTGAACCCCGGTTTACGAGGAGCAGGCCATGCTCCACAGCCCACTCCTCCAGCAGCCTTCCCCGCGCGTTTGTAGACGGGGAACCCCAAGCCGTGGATTTGGCGTTGAAGTCCCCGAGAACCAGCACGGGGTGACGGCTGTATCTGCGGACGACCGTGCCCATCTCCATAAGGGAGCCCTCGTAGTCGGCGAGAGGCTGGTTGGGGGTGAGATATACCCCCACGACCACCACTTCCTCCAGCAGCGCCGCCACGAATCCCCGCCCCCTCGTGACATCTTCGAAGGACGGGGAGCCAGCAGCCGTCTGACGTACGAGGGCCACCGAGTCGCAAATGTCCCCAACCCATTCATCTTTGGGGATCACAAAGTACGGCTCGGCGACCACCGCGACGTTGATCAACCACTCCGCCATGCTCTGGAGCAGTAGGTCCTGAGCCCTGGCGCAGTGGTTGATGTTTGCTTGGAGGACGCGAAACTGTGGGGCCATTTATTGGCAGTCCATGTTCGCGTCCTCCCGAGCCTGTTGCGAGGGAACTCCGTTGCTCCCCGCTGCAGCCCTGCCTTTTTTAGGGCCCGTCGGCTTCGCAGGGCAAGCTTTTGTGCCTACCCGGTGCTCCGCTGGCTTGCCCGCCGCCGCACAGGTGACGCAGTGCGGCGTAGCCTCGCAGGAGGCTGCCTTATGGCCGGGCTTACCGCAGCGAAAGCATAGTCCGCTGCAGTCTACCGCCGAGGGGCAGCACACCCCGACGTGCCCACTCCCTTGGCAGCGGAAGCACCTTAGGGGTTTGGGCTGCAGGAGTTTCACCTGTGCCGAAACCCACCCTACTAGGAGTCTATGGCCCTCTGCCAGTTTTTGGGCTGCAGCAACGGGGCACGACACTGTAGCTGCACCCATGCCGTCGCGGCCCGAGCGAATCGCTCCGGGCTTGATTTGGTCCGTTGGGCAGCCTCCGAACTTCGCGACGGCGGCCACCAGTTCTTCAACTGAGACGGAGTCGTCCAGCCCTGAGATGCGCAGGTCTGCGCATTTCGTGGGTCTGGATACCCCGACCTCCTCGGCATTGAACGACGCCCTCAGCTTATCGGCAAGGGCGTCGGCCTTCGGCCCACTGGTAGCACCTGGGACCTCCAAAAGGCGGGCACCGGTCGCCGTGGTCCTACAGCGGATGCTATCGATGCCAAGATCGGTTATGCTGATCTTGGCTCTAGCCTGCGCCATGACCACGGCGTATGTTAGGCCTTTTTCCTCCGCCCCAGGCTGTAGCTTCAGGACCACTGCAGTGGAACGGGGAGCGCGGAGCCGGGCAGCCTTTTGATCTGCCGCCTTTGCGGCCTTCTTGGCCTTTTTGTTGGCCTTATTCCGGGCCTTTTTGGCCTTTTTCTTCTCTCCGGCGGTCTCCCATTGACCCCCGTTGGAATTGGGAGCCGCCGTTTCTGCCGTCGCAGCCGATGCCGTCTTCGTCGCGGATGCCTGGGCTGAAGCCGGTGCGTTTGGCTTTATTTGGCCCTTCTTTGGCCCTGCTGGAGCTGTTTTTATTGTTGCAGCCAGAGCCTTGGCAGCGTTCTGGCGTTCCGCTGGGAGGGCTGCAGCCTTTGCCGCGTATGAAAAGGCTGCTGCCGCCGGCGCCTGCTTAGGGCTTTTGCGCCGAGAGCCTGCAGCCAGAGGCGGGCGCAGGAGCTTTCCCTCCAGGAAGGCGAATCTGGCGTTAAGGTTCGCCAACTCCCCTTTCACGAGCTTTACCAGCTCCGACTCCTGAACCTGGTCCGCGTGTGTGTCAGGGTTCGCTCCTGCACACGAGCGTTCCTGGCGAACTCGCGCCAGATCCGCCCGAAGCTCCTCGTGGCCCTTTCGGAGCTCCTCCACTTGGGTCGCCAGACGGGAGTTTTCCTCCTGAAGCAGTACGGACTCTTGTGAGCCCGTACGCCTTAGGAGCGCCTCCGCAAATGCTACTATTGATGTTGTGGCGTCCTCCAGGGCCTTTTGGTTCTTGCCCTTCCGGCCCTTGGACCCTGGAGGTACCTTTTTAGCCTCCGCCACGGCTGCCACGGCGTCACGGAGCTTTTTCTTTAGCACCGTGACTGGCAGTTGTTCTGCCTTTACTTTTCTAGTAGCCACTGAAGACTCGGTTAGCGCCTCGTCCTCAGTGGCCTGTTCTGCCCGCAGGGCAGCTATTTCGGCGGGTGCCGGCTTGAGGTATTGGCCTGGGCCAGTAGAAGGCCGGCCTCTGCCACGGCCTCGCCTTGCAGTCGCTACCTTAGGGGCCGGTGCCGTCTCCTCACTTGAGGTCGAATCCGACCTCAGTGTTGCCGGATGGCGTGGTCTCTTGCGCCCGATGCTCCAGGCACTCGCCACGCTCATCCCCGATACGCTGTCAGAATCCGACAGCGTACCCACTCTCTCCTTCTTCCTCCCCTTCTCCTCCTGCGTCTTCTCCTCAACGGTTTTTTTAATAATTTTGTAATCCATAATTAATCCCACGAGTATGGGGGAAATATAAGGTCGACCCGGGCAGTGCCCCCTGTGCCCGGGCAAGCGTATCCCTTGCTCAGGTGCCGCCAGTCCTGGGGATGGCGTGCTCGCGACTGAACTTCCCATCAGCCATGCACCCCTCGCCGCACGCTAGCTTGGGTTCGGGGAATTTTTATAGAGGCCTTCTTCCTCGCGATCCGGGCGGTTAAGCCAAGATCCTCGTTCCCGGTCGGAGCCGCGAGACGTGACCACGACGCTCTAACCGAGGTTACGATATCGACGGTGGCAGGGAAGGGGGAGACCTTCCACTACCGGCTCGGGGCAGGGTAAGTGCACACCGAGCCCGCCTATGTTCCTCCGAAAAACGAAGGAACACCCACCCTACGGCCCAAAACTGGGCCCCTCCTTGTCAGGATATTGGCCATCGGGCAATGAGGTCCTCCAAAAAGTGGAGTAGTTATTACCCGATGCCCAGGGTGCACCGGTTCGACAACTGCTCTTCCCCCCAGACGTATCAAGAGGGACCAGCAGCCGCCGAGCACTCGAGGAGGTTTCCTGACCTAGCACCCCTGTATTTTTACACCTGACACTTTGGAGTTTCTATAAAATTAACTATTCGAGATTGTTTAAATATTACCTACTTAATGTTCAAATATAAAAAAAACTGTAATCTGCTATAAAATAAATAAGCTATAAAACTGTGCAACGGTACCTAACTTTAATTTAATAAAAATAATAATATATTTGTAACGGGACATAAAAATAAATGACATGACAAATTTAATTTGCATGCTAATAATTTAATCCGAGCTTCTAACGGCAAAATTTCAAAAATCTTATTTTAAAAGATATAGACTCAGCCACTGATATATTTTCGTATACATTAATTAATAATAAGCTATCATTGCCGAGAAGGCCACGTTATTTTAGATAATGTATGACATAATTTGCGCAACAAATCGTAAATTATTGATAAAATAAAATGTACCCAATGTCAATATATCGATAAGCGGCCATTTTGCACCTCACTGATAGCGCACGTCCTTGCTTTATCCGATCTACCGAGTACCTACCTGTGAAAATTAGAAACATATGTTTTGGCTTTACTTCCTGATATTTACAAAATATTAAAGGAATAAGTAAAATATGAGTGAGGGAGGAGTGAAAGGCATTTGATTCATAAACAATGTTAGTCAGGGAATGCATTTATTCGTTATAATCTGTAGGACTGAATTCACAATAGACAACATATAATAAAATATTACTTCCGTGTGGTGTCCGCACCGCAATATACCACTACTCCGTCTCCTCCCGTGGGTGTCGTAAAAGGCGACTAAGGGACTCTAAACCGAAGGGATGGGCAGCAGCGTTCCTTCTGTTGAATAGCAGCCATTTTACGCTCACCAACCCGACTGCCAACGTAGTGAGTACTGGCGAATTCCCCCCAAAATGACGTCACATGGCATGTAAGCGGTCGTTTATGGGGTAGCCCTTTGTTCAGCAGTGGACGTCTTTTGGCTGATGTGAGAGACCGGATGACTAAAGAGACACAGTGTGGTGTGTGTTTATGCTAAATGAATATTGTAAAAACATCTATCACCATTTTTTAAAAGTTATAACTATATTACTATTACAGTATCATATGAAAGAGACAAAGAAAAATAATTAATTTACTACAGTATGACGCAAATAAATATTAAATGATAAAAGACCATTCCAAAATTAAACAGTATTCAGGTAGAAAGAAAACTACGAAGTTGGAAAGATCTGCGTCACATCTGTGCTAAAAGGCTATCGCTCAGCATACTGCAGTACATTGCCATAAATTTGGTGGTCATCAGCTATAACCTACATCGACGTAAGGTGTCCCTCGGTGCGGCAGCATAGGATAAAATAAATAATAAACAAAAGTGTTATAAAACTATACAAAAAACATTAAACTAATCAATAATGCTGGTTTTCGAGGAATTATCTTTATCACATATGTTATATCTGATAATAACGGGTCTATAAATATTATAGCTGATACTTTACTTAATCTGTTTATAATAGTCATAATTTATTTTGGAGAATATTACGTTACCACTTAAGACTTATGTTTTCTAGCTATCGGAAAGAGTTGTAATTTTTTCGGAATTACAACATAGCATTAATTTGAACTCAGCAGAAGTTGCCTTTCAGACTGAGATTCAGTGTAATCCTAAGATGTTTTTATAAGTGTAGATGCGTTGCCCGCGCAATATGATGGTCACATGAAAGCAAGGTAAATTGCCCGGAGTTCATTTGGTCGTGCACCTGTTGCGGCTAGACGACAATCTTAAACGTAATTCTTGCAACATACTGCGGAAAAAAATACTTTCTTGTGTTTATAGAACAATTATGCACGAATTATACTGCACCTGTGAGAAAAAAAACATAATTTTATGCGTAAATCTATAAATAAAAATTTGAGTATTTTGTTCTATTACGTAGGCTAGGACGACACGTTACGTCACACAAGTTCAGGCCAATGAGCATGCGCCATGCAACGTATATTCATCTCTTTCTAACAACCGGTCTGCCGCATGGTGGCTTTAATTTTTTCTACCTTCCTTCGCGCACTGTTAGAGAGCATAGTTATAATTATGTACTGGTAGTAGTCATTGTAAAATTTACGCCGTTCTGTAGTAATCAGTGCCAGCTGAATATCAGTATTACAGTATACTCTAGCGTGACATCGATATCGTAGATTAGAGACCACAACAAATATCTGCAAAACAAATTTGTTCCGTGCGGATACAAAACAGAGAAATTAAAGTGTTTAGCTGGATTATAGATCGGGCCGCCGTTATTATAAACCGCTCCTGAAACAATTCTGCATACATTATTTAATTATTTTTTTATCTGTGTGCTAGCCCTGCACCGCGTCACCCGCGTCACCTCAGCGCAGGCGCACGCATTCGGGGGCGTACGTGACGCAACCGTGTTTAACATTTTGTTCCTAGCTCCTATAATAGCTGATAAGCTTACACATGGGGCTTGGAATCCAAACAGGAAGGCTTAAAAGGGTCGACGAACTGGGCTGTGTAAATATTTGAACTGTTGACGCGAATTAGGACACCTAAGTCTTATATTGCGTAAGTCGAGGTGATCGCTATATATTGCATTGTAAATTTTCCATATAATATAATAGGGTGACATCAACTTGTCAAAAGGTAATTGCAGTAGGTACTTTGTTTGTGCAGTCACGAGCACTTAAAAGTATGTATGTCAACTATGGATACCCATCATAATTATTAAACATACTTACATAAATACAGGCACACACGTCTAAATCATGAGCAAAAATCATTTGTCAGATCTGCAGTGCAAACTCACTAGCAAACTCACTTCTGAATCCGCAGTGAAAAGTAGTAAAAACCAATATAAATATGCGGATTCACAAGCTCACTTGAGTGAAGCAAACTCACATAAGAATCCGCAGTGAAATATAGTAAAAATAATACTATACTAAATATTTCACTGGGGATTTAGCAGTGAGTTTGCTTGTGTGCTTGTCCTGTTAGGTAGGTCCAACTTCGAGAAAGAGGTCAATCGTCGAACCCATTTCGGCTGGGCAGCGTTTGGGAAACTTCGCAACATCTTTTCGTCAACAATACCACAATGCCTCAAGACGCAAGTCTTTGACCAGTGTGTGTTACCAGTGATAACATATGGAACAGAGACGTGGTCACTCACAACGGGCCTCATCAGAAAGCTCAAGGTCACTCAGCGAGCTATGGAGAGAGCTATGCTTGGTATTTCTCTACGAGATCGAATCAGAAATGAGGAGATCCGTAGAAGAACTAAAGTTGTCGACATAGCTGAAAGGATTAGTAGACTGAAGTGGCAATGGGCAGGGCACATTGCTCGTAGAACTGATGGCCGATGGGGCACAAAGGTTCTAGAATGGAGACCGCGCACCGGAAAACGCAGCGTGGGACGACCTCCAACGAGGTGGACAGACGACCTGGTGAAGGTCGCTGGGAGTCGTTGGATGAGAGCGGCATGTGACCGCTCGTTGTGGAAATCTAAGGGGGAGGCCTTTGTTCAGCAGTGGACGTCCTGTGACTGATATGATGATGATGATTGCTTGTGAGCTCTTACAGAACAGCCCTGCTGTTCAACTTAAACCGATTAATTTTTTTATTGTGTGCGTGAGGGTACGTTATCTAGACTACGATCGCCAACCCGCCTGCCAAGCGTGGAGATTATGGCAACCCCCCAAATGAGCACACAACACACCCAGGTCGTTGTTGCGATCCGAGGCCTGTGTCCAGAAGAGGACTATATTCGGCTGAATTGATGAACGGTGACATACAAGTGGCCGGTCTGGCGGACAAATCAATCAAATCAACCGCAGTCCACTACCGAACATGGACATTTTCAAGTCACGTCAGAATACTCGACGGGCAAATGAGGAACCGAATAGAGTTCCTCATCGTAGAATAATCCTAATAATAAAATAATAGTTTAAAAAAACTAAAAAAACACGCTAGGTTGTGCTGAACTGAGTGCCCGAAAGAGCAAGTCTGGAACTGCACGCATGCGTAGTTCGCGCACTAGCTCTGTCTCTCTTACTCGCATGCAAAGGATGCGGAAAGAAATTAATTAATCCTGGCGAATCTAATTAGGATAATCGGATATTTTGATCGGATTATTGCATTGTCATCGACCTTTGACAGGTGTGCAAAGTTTGAATCAAATCTGATCGTTCAAAGTAGGGCAAAATCGAGCTCAAAGGAGTCGGTTACAAACAAACAAACATACATACATACATACATACAGGTGAAGCTAATAAAAGCGTGTTAAAAAATGCTGTATAATTGTACGCTAGACAACTAATAACTAGTTTACCTTTGACTAACATATAAAATAGACTGCATTGTCTTCCTGACTTGCATCCTTGATTGGTAAACCGTATTTTTTTTTAAAGATTTAATTACAGTTTGCTAGTGTGATTCCGTGCAGTCTCCGGATTAAGAATATTCCATTTTATCTCGTGGATGTCGAGTAAGGCGACTACCGGCCGAAATTAATTATCAATCTAATCCAAAATCATTGAATTTCGGATTATGAATATGTCTGTTTTGTGTGTTAAATGTGATCTAAATACAAAACAAATGAAATTCAAAATCTTAAATCTAATGATTTTGGATTTGATTTATCTCTTGTCATGGGTTTATAACCCCTGTAAGGGGGAACCCTGTCTTTTGATAGGCTTACTTGGGGACATGGGTCCAACACGCAGAGGCCCTTTAGAGAATTTTAATCTAAAATGTAATGGGACACTATATTAGATTGATTATTAATATCGGCTATAAATCAGACGGATTGGCAGCAGCGTCCCTTTTGTGAAGCAGTAGCCATACGGGGCTCAGCAACCGCAGTGCAAGCGTGGTGAGTAGGTACTAGCAAATTCCTCTTTAAAATAACTAGACAGTTATGTAAATCCATGGGGGAGGCCTTTGTTCAGCAGTGGACATCCTTTGGCTGATATGATGCTGTAATACAATGATAAAAGAACGTGACGCAATGACGCTCAAAATTGCACACGTGCATCCAACAGGATAATATTAAAATGTAAAGGTCACATATTATCAGCGGGTGATAACGTGATATCGGCAGTGATAGTGCAAGCAGGAACTGGACAGTGTCAATACAACTACCTTTTGTACAATAGGTACTTGTATGCATTGCTATAATAACAGTTTGTAACCATCCCTCTGCTTTTTTTGATGGGCTTCTCGCATACATTTCTTGGAAACGTGGTTGCTTAACCGATCATTTCTGGTGAAGCCAAAAGAGCCCTCCAGCCAGGCTTTAAATTAATATTAAAAACTAAGCAACTTGCCTGATATGCCGTGTGGTGCCGGCTCAGAATGCCACCACCCCATCTCTTCCCATGGGTGTCGTAAAAGTCGACTAAGGGATTGGCCGGAGGATGGGCAGCAGCGTCCTTCGAGTACATTAACAACTCAACTGCGATCGCCAACCCGCCTGCCAAGCGTGGCGATTATGGCAAAACCCCCCAATGAGCCCACAACACATCCATATCGATGGTTGTGGTGATCTTTGGGGGAGGGCTGTGTCCAGCAGGACTTCATTCGGCCGAAATATAATATATATATAAGCAACTTGCGGTAAGGGCGCCCCCTGCGGGACACGGACCTCGGCTTAGAGCGTTGCTGGGGATCACAAGCTATTGTTTTGGGGACAGCTGGATCGGTATTATTTAAAATGTATTAGGGGACATTTAAAACTACAGGCTCAGCACGGGCCGGCGCGAGCGGTGACGCGGCGATAGGCCGCCGCGACGTCGGTGAGGCGGGCATCCCCGGCGGCGAGGGCGGTAAAACGGTCGGGCCTTTTCAGACTATTAGATCCAGCTTATTTAACGATATTTTCCTTCACCTAGTCAGTGGTATGTTAGGGCTCTTATAGACGAACAGCACTTTGCTCGTGACACGTTACCGTACCCACAATTATGTAGATGTCGCCGTCTGTCGATGGCTGCATTTTACATCTGTTATTGGAGATGTGTCGCTTGTCTGTAAGAGCTGCTAAAGAAAATAGAAAAGTCCTGCATACATAAAACAAAATCGCGTTTGTATAATATGCCAGGAATTTGAAACTGCAACTTAAGGGAGTCCCTAAACTTTCTGTTTAGTATGACCTTTTAACCGTAAAATTAAATGATCATTTTATTCAAAATAGACTAAGAAATTAGTTCTTTTTGAACGTCAACGAAAGGCAGCACCCCATAACCCCACCCTTCACCGCTTCCTAGTGTTTAAGCTGGGGTGAAGAAACGGCGCAACAAACTCCCCAGCAACACGTCAGTCTGTCATCACATCGGCTATTTATACGTCCACTGCTGAACAAAGGCCTTCCCGACAGATTTTCAAAACTGTGTCATCATTCTGGGGGTATTTGCCAATACTCACCACGCTTGGCAGGCGGGTTGGTGAGCGCAGTATGGCTACCGTTTCACAGAAGGGACGCTGCTGCCCATCCCTGTGGTTTAGATTCCCTTAGTCGCCTTTTACGACATCCACGGGAGGAGATGGAGTGGTGCTATATTCTTAATCCGGACACCACACGGAATAATAATACAAATCAAGAACCCAAAAAAACGTCTACAAAAAGAACATGATTTGCTATCGCTTAACAGTGCGAAATTATTACAGAAACTATATCCAGTCCCACTCAGAACACAACACAAGCTGCCAGCTTTAACCAACTCCAATCCAAACCTCCATACAAGTCGATCCTCAGGCGGCCATCATGACTATCAGATGGCTCCAATTGGCTACAATTAATCAATCAAATGATCTCCATTCACAACCTGTTGTCGGAATGGTTGTTACATCTACCGTTGGCATAGTTTCTCTGTAATGAAACGTTATGCGGTTCGAGGCCGCTAAACAAGAGCAAGCGGGAGCGATTTGTCATCATCATCATCATTATATCGCCCAAAGGAAATATCTACTGCTGAAAAAAGGCCGCCTCCATAGATTTCCACGTTTATGTCATCATTTTGGAATTTGCTAGTACTCACAATAATTGGCAAGAGCCTCAGCGAACGTAAAATGGCTACAATTTCAGATCCCTCTGGTTTAGAGCCCGACCTTTACGACATCCACGGGAGGAGATGGAGTGGTGCTATATTCTTAATCCGGAGACCATACGTTATTTGATTTGCACGAGTTGCGCGGTTTATCTTCTTCTTGATCGTTACACTCGTGCTTGACAAAGTGGTCGTGGTCATCATCACTTTAGGGTTTATGGTGCGCTTCACTATCCGTCGCCAATCCTCGCGAACAGCTGCCTTTCTCGTATACTCATGGAGATCTGCCGCGTGGTCTAGTGCCTTCGACTTTCCGCCGAACCACGAGGCGTTCCACGGAAACATCTCCCCGGCGAGAGACGTGGCCGAAGAAAGTTAGAATACAAGCTTGGACGACGGAGGACAGACGCTATGAAACGTGCATTTTTTTCATTGCATTATCCTATAGCATTTTCGTTTTAACTTATACGACAAACACAATTCGTATCATATATAGGTTATATGAATAAAGAATATGTGCGAATTAAGTACTTTCAAATCGCTCACGTTAGCGATACGTTTACGTTACTGTACATGAAAATATTCGTGCTAAGCCCACTGCTGAACATGGACATGCAAATGATCACTGCAATGAGCGACCATAGGGTACTGCGTGATCGCAGTATGTTGTTATTGGCGCAAGGGGCTAAGCTGCTGGTCATCCTCTAGATATCAACCCTTGATTGCCTTTTCCGACACCCATTGTTGGAGAGGGGTGGTCTATTCTTTTGCTGGAAACCACACGCTACATAGATTGAAACCGCTTGATATTGAATTTGATTTGTTTAAAATTTAATCTATACAAATAAATAAAATTGAAGTGTCTGTTTGTAATGTCAAAATAACAGCTTTTTACTAATTGCATGTGGAAGTATATACGGTACCTATAGCAAAAAATCAATTTTTACATTTTTTGTCTGTCTGTCTGTCTGTCTGTTTGTTCCGGGTAATCTCCGAAACGGCTGGACCGATTTCGACGGGACTTTCACTGGCAGATAGCTGACGTTATAAGGAATAACTTAGGCTACTTTTATTTCAGGAAAATGATTAGGGTTCCGCGCGAAAACTATAAAACCCTTGAAATCCAACATATATAGATAGGTATTCTTTTAAATTAAACGCGGGTGAAACCGCGGGTCCCAGCTAGTTTATGAATATATCTATACCAATAAATAAAATTGAAGTGGCTGCTTGTAATGTCAAAATAACAGTTATTTACAAAATGCATATAAAACTATATACGGTACTTACAACAAAATAACAATTTTCATTTTTTTGCCTTACTGTCTGTTTGTTCCGGCTAATCTCCGAAACGGCTAGACCGATTTTGACCAGACTTTCACTGGCAGATAGTTGATGTTATAAGGAGTAACTTAGGCTAATTTTATTTTAGGAAAAAATATAAAACTCATGAATCCAATATATATAATAATTATTTATAAATAATCCGATTTCTATTAAATTAAACGGCGGGTGATACCGCGGGACGCATTTAGTAGTCGGCTTTTTTATTTTTGTAGGGCGTCTCGCATACATTTCTGGGAAATGTGGTTGCTTAACCGGTCATTTCTGGCGAAGCCAAAAGAGACCTCCAGCCAGAAATCGTCTATTTTTTATAATATTATCATATCCATGGAGCATGTTGTGTTGCCAGCCTGCCAGCATAATGTGTATCTGTATTTACACGTTACAGTCTATGTAATATGTAAACAATTGTTGGCTAACCGAATAAAATAAATAATACAAATATTAGGCAAATGTATATATATGTATATATGCTCAGAATACCACCACCCGTATCTCCTCCCGTGGGTGACGTAAAAGTCGATTAAGGGATTAGCCGGAGGATGGGCAACAGCGTCCTTCGAGTACATTAAAAACTCAACTGCGATCGCCAACCCGTCTGCCAAGCGTGGCGATTATGGCGAAACAATACACCTATATCGGTCGTTGTGGTAATCTTTGGGGGAGGCCTGTGTCCAGCAGTGGATTTCATTCGGCCGAAATGATGATTAGGCAAATAAAATACTGTCATAAAGCAGCGTAAACAAACTTGTGCATATAATTTAACGTACCATTGGTTTCGTATTTAAGTGAAGCAATAATACAAACAACAGCTAAATAGGCACTTAACAAATAATAGGCACCTACTTCGTAAGTGGTACTCTAAGTAGGCAATTGCGATATTAGGAAAACACTTAAATACTTAATTTAACAATGAGCACCTTGACTAATCGATTCGTAATGTTATTTCAAGTCAGTAGAAACTGTCAATACAGAGCGCAGGCTCTCCAAATGGCGATTTTCATGGCGATTTTCATGGCCCCACCAAAAATATAGTCGCTCATTGTATGCAGATGTGACAGATGGCGAAAGTAGATCCCCTCGGCGCGCCGCGGGAATCGAACCGGCAAGCCTTTCATTTCGGTGCACCGTGTGGTAACTAACGACCTTACTTGCATACAAAATTGGTTTACATAAACCGGGCGGTGGATTGAGAATTTTGATCGCAATTTTATGCAACTGAGAAATTTCAGTGTACTTATTATGATTTATTTATAAGTACATATAATAATGTCTTAGGTTTTCGCGAGTATTACACATTATAATAAAACACTTTTAAACGGATTCTATCGCGTATATTTTAGATTTTTGTTTTTCCTGACGTTCGAACACTTTGCAGGGTTCGTGGTCGCAGGATGACTAAGGTGACAGGCGTCGTTACAGATTTTAAAAAGTTATTTTATTTTATCTACCGTACAATATCTACAATACAAAGTACATTTCCTCGAAAATTGGTTCGAAGATCTAGTAATTAATACATAATTACAAAATATGGAATAAAGGTAAAATACAAATATTTCAGACCAGTAATCTGTGTGGTATCCGGGTTAAGAATATAGCACCACTCCATCTCCTCCTGTGGATGTCTAAAAGGAGACTACTCCTCCCAAAATCCTCCCTGGTCAAGTCCTCCCAAAATTATAACACAATTGTAGAAATCTGTGGGGAAGGCTTTTGTTCAATAGTGGACGTCCTTTGGCTGATGTGATAATGAGGATGATAAGACCAGTGGAGCGGGTTGATTAAGAAAAATCTCGTGAATATTGACGACACGGTTGGCGCAGTGGCCAAGCGATTGGCTTATTGCGCTACGTGTCGCGGGTTCCATCCGCGCACGGAACAAATATTTGTTTGCTCGGCAGATCATTGTTTCGGGTCTAGCTGTTTGTGCTAGGTAGATTTATTATTTATGATGGAAATTCTTCATGAAGATCCTTCGCCCCGGGGAAGGGCGAAGGGGCGTGCAGGACTCCTACCGGCTAAAACCATGGAGCAGTTGTCTTCTGCACCGAAGGGGGGCTCCAGGTCCTCGTAAGATCACACTAGAGCCGCCTATGCCTTTGAGCACATTTCGGAAGGGATGACTGTAAAGCGGTCACGCCGTCCATCATAGGGAAGGCAACTGTCGAAAGGTCAGCCCATAGGCACTTTTCGAGAGGCGGTTGTTACCCCGGCGCCGTCTCGTCCTTCTACGTGCGGGATCGGCCCTCTCCCGATCCTGCTGTAAACTTACCTACTATACAAACGAAAAGCGAGTAACAAAAAAAACAAGATAGCGTTGATTTCCACATAAACACACTCAATTGAATAAATATGTAAGTATGTAACTGACAGAGATCAATTTACTATAATATATCATACATTTAGTCACGCGTGACATATAAAAATACCGACAGTCTAATCTGCATTCCAAACCTTACATCATGGTCTACAATCCCGTTTCTATAGGTCACTGTTCAAGTGATTGTTACACATAACGGCATAATTTCTAACCGCTTTGCCTATAAACAAAGTAATCAATCTTTACATAATTAAATAAACGATGTCGAAAGTGAAACGAAAGTAAGTTGACATACGAAACAACCGCAATGTTTATGTAACAGTAATTACATATATACTGTGTTGCTTCATATATTACTTAATACTACATACATTTAATAATCATTATACAATAATTTAACACACATTTTACAATAATTGAATAATCATTTTATAACCCTTTTATATTGATATTACAACCACTTTACAATAATTATAATAGTTTATAATTATTCTACCAATTTTTATAATAAATGTACCACATAGTCGTATTTACAATAGCTTTACAATAATTTTAAATTAATTTAAACATACGTATTCAATATATGTAATGTAATTAATGCACAAAAACCCAATCATTTGTTGCTATCTAACTATATTGTTGTGTAAGTTTACTGTATATTGAATGTTCTTAATATAGCGCAAATTGTTAAAAACACGCATTACCAAAATTGCGAATTGTTAAAAAAGCAAGTCACCAAGCATTACTTTAAACTTCATAACTGTTAACTGTTGTTTAACAGTCGGTTGTGGTGTAAGCCGTCTTTTTGCCCTGCGCTTGGTGAATAAAATATTTGTGAACTACCGACATTGATCTAATGTTTTTGTTAATACTAGCGCTCAACTGTACTTTTACGTTTAGTTTTTAAGTTTCTCGTGTGAAGCGATTGTATAATCTTATGAGAAATAAAGTTCTTAAACCATTAATATGTAGATAGTTTTCAGATATTTGGATTTTCGCTGCACTCTTTTTTCAAGCGAAACTTCTCTTGGGAGACGGTGTGGATAGGATTTTATGAAACGAAAACAATTAACGAAAGAGACAACTATAAATATTAGAGTTTAGGCTGTGAGAGAATGAGATAAAACTCATTTCTTTATAGTTTACCTATTCCCTATTGTCGATCAATCGCTTCCTCTCTCTCAAATTAACTAAAGTACAAAATTTCACTTCTACCGCGTTTGAACACACACGCTGTTTTTTTGTTGGAATCCAGTGGATATTCTACATGCACATCATCCGCCCCGGGGAAAGGCGAAGGGACTCCTACGGGCTAAAACCACCGGAGCTACGGCTAAAACCTCCAGGTCTTCGTAAGATTACACTAGAACCCCCCATTGATGCTCCTTATCGACAATTAGGGGCATCGTTATGATCATTAATAATGTCCGTGTGGTGTCCGGATGAATAATATGGCACCACTCCATCTCCTCCCGTGACATTCGTAAAAGGCAACTTAGAGATTCCTAACCTGAGGGATGGGCAGCAGCGTCTCTTCTGTGGCACAGTAGCCATTCTGCACTCATCAGCCCGTCTGATCGAATGATTAGTTCGCGTTATGTACATTGAAGTATGGTGTGGTGCCGGCTCTACCGTGTGGTGCCGGCTTAGAATACCACCACCCCATCTCCTCCCGTGGGTGTCGTAAAAGTCGACTAAGGGATTAGCCGGAGGATGGGCAGCAGCGTCGTTCGAGTACATTAACAACTCAACTGCGATCGCCAACCCGTTTGCCAAGCGTGGCGATTATGGCAAAACCCCCCAATGAGCCCACAATACACCCATATCGGTCGTTGTGGCGATCTTTGGGGGAGGCCTGTGTCCAGCAGTGGACTTCATTCGGCCGAAATGGCGACATTGAAGTATAGATAAATAAATAACTATTTTCAAACAAGTATTTCTAAGGCAGTGATCAGACAAGTTGTGCAAAAGTATTCAACCTTATTCGAGATCGCCTACTTTGGTAATATCCGTGGATTATATTTCGATTTGTTCTCCTATTGTTGTATTATAAGCGCTTTAGGAAATTAAGTAAGATTACAATATTGCTATGACGAAGTATCCTTCCTCGATTCCATTTTAGTTTTGGTAATTAGTACTTATTTGTTTGGTTACGTTTGACCTCCTTTAACTCGTAAAAAGAACCGAACAATTAAACCCACACATCCGCCTATATTGCTCCCTTGTTTGACCAACTAGGAAAATAACATAAGGTGGGTATCCCCACTACCAGCATGTGTGCAACACTAGGTGTGGTGCCGGCTAGAAATCCGTTACAATCACCCCGAGAAGTGCCTGGGGGGTAGCCTCTTTACAGTCGCTTTCCCTCTGCTACTACTGCTACAGGGGGCGACTGCTTTACAGTCATCCCCTCCGAGATGTGCCTAAAGGCGTGGCACCAACGGGTGGCTCTAGATGGAGATTATTCGAGTTCCTGGAGCCTCCCTTCGGTGCCGACGATGATCACTCCGGTGGTTTTAGCCGGTAGGAGCTCGGCATGCCCCTTCGCCCTTTCCCAGGGCGAAGGAAGTACATGAGGTATATCCACCGGATCAATAAAAAAAAAAGTTTGGAGGAAGTACATGACGTATTTCCACCGGACCAAAGTTGTAGTGGCGGCTAATAATAGCACCAACCTGGTGTTGTGGTGATTGTGGTAAAAGCGCCTAACGAGCGCACAACAAAACCCAAATCGGTAGTTGTGGCGATCTTTGGCAGAGGCCAATGTTCAGGTGTGGAAGTTTTTCGGCTGAAATTAAGATGATAATGTGCAACTAGGTAATCGAAGAGACAGCTGTGTGACAGAGAGGTCATCTTTATTACTTTGAGTGAATGTCTGACTACCTGGCTGCTTTATCTAAAAACAGGTTCTTATTCTATATTTCACTAGATTCGCAAGCCTTATTATCATGCAGGTCACATCTGCATATACGATAGCGCAGTCGGGCTTCAATTTCGTTAATTATCGGTCGTTTTTCACGGTTTTATCTTATAACCTCGTTTGACCAACTGACCTACAGATTCATTAGACAAAATCATAGAAGTAGGATATATAGACAAACATCTGCTTTTAGCGCAAAAAGTACTACCAACCAATCAGAAAAAAACATGCAGCTTATGTCGATAATTAAATGCGAAATATTGCATGTTATTGTAGGGTTCTGAACTATGCTCCAGTGTGAATATACGAGGACCTGGAGCCGGTTAGGTGCCGAAGATGACCGCCCCAGTGGTTTTAGCCGGTAGGGCGGCCTTTTTACAGCCGCCTGCCCTCCGCTAGAGGGGGTGACCGCTTTACAGTCATCCTCTCCGAGATGTGCCTAAAGGCGTGGCACCAATGGGCGGCTCCAGTGTGATCTTACGAGGACCTGGAGCCCCCCTTCGGTGCCGAAGATGACCGCTCCAGTGGTTTTAGCCGGTAGGAGTCCGGCATACCCCTTCGCCCTTCCCCGGGGCGAAGGAAGTTCATGAAGAATTTCCACTGGGCACCAATAAGGAAATTAAAAAAAGGGTTCTGAACTATATTCGACAAACTAGGATCATCGCGTGGGTGAAGCTGCCGTCATTGCTAGAGTCTGAATAATAATATATCGATATAAACTTGGACTGCAGGACCTAAAATGATCCGATAGATCAGCAATCGTCGGTTTTTTGTCGATAACGCAGCCACATGGTGTGCTTGGCCCCAAGGACACCTCACTGCATCAGTGACTCACAAGAATTTTATCATTCGGCCGAAATGATGATTATATATGGTTGTATATATGTGCATATTATTTAAGTAATTTATGGAATATATACCTCTATTTGTATTATATTAAATTGTCTAGATTCACTATTTGATTACCTATAATAAGTACACCACGGAATACCCCTTCGTCTTTTTCCATCTTTTTCTTGTCCATCCAAAGGTTGTCTGTAAGAAATCGCTAATAGCGATAAGACCGCCCATTGTACAATTACTGTTCATAAAATGATTCCAAATAGTTGTTTTTAAAATGGTGTACAATAAAGAATATTCTATTCAATATTATCATCTATACATACATTGTATAGATGATAATATTGAATAGAATATTTACTTTACATAATATAACATTACATTTGATGTCCGGATTAAGAATATAGCCATTTTGGAGATATTAGCTGGAACAAACAGACAGAAAAAAATGTTTCTTTGTTATAAGTAACAGACAGACTTGTTATAAGTATCGTATATACTTTTATGTACATTTAGTAAAAAACTGTTATTCTGACATTACAAACAGACACTTTGATTTTATTTATTTGATTGGATTATCCTTCTTTTGTAAGTAGAAGAGTAGGTACCTTATATCTGTCTGTATATTTTGCCCAGTGCACGCGACCTTCGGCTGCAGTTGTTGATATCGACTGGTGAAACAAGTTTTTGATCAATACAGGAAACGACTTCCAGACAGATGGGTTCAGTGAACAAGAAATTTTACAAGATGACCTAAGTTGACTAACGCGTTGAATCTATACAAATAAATAAAATTGAAGTGTCTGTTTGTAATGTCAAAATAACAGCTTTTTACTAAATGCATATGAAACTATATACGGTACCTATAACA
Organism: Diloba caeruleocephala; assembly: GCA_947459985.1. Taxonomy (NCBI): domain Eukaryota; kingdom Metazoa; phylum Arthropoda; class Insecta; order Lepidoptera; family Noctuidae; genus Diloba; species Diloba caeruleocephala. The sequence goes on from OX381619.1 coordinate 1,505,763, forward strand.
AAAATATTTTTTTAAATTTTTTGTCTGTCTGACTGTCGGTCTGTCTGTCTGTCTGTTTGTTCCGGGTAATCTCCGAAACGGCTGGACCGGTTTTGACGGGACTTTCACTGGCAGATAGCTGACGTTATAAGGAATAACTTAGGCTACTTTGATTTTAGAAAAATAATTAGGGTTCCGCGCGAAAACAATAAAACCCTTGAAATCCAACATATATATTCTATGTCAAGTGTCTATGTCGAAGTACTCTAAATTTCTTTTAAATAAAACGCGGGTGAAACCGCGGGTCCCAGCTGGTTAAAGAATAAAAGTGACAATGTAACAGAATTATGAAAAGGTTTAACGGGTTTGATTTCAATAGAATTTGGTCATCCAATTGTAATAAATTGGAAAATCAATTGACAAGGTACAAAAAGCTTTCTTGGTATAAAATGGGTTCAAGCCATGTCAATGCACTGTTAGTTCCATTACCGTGAAATTAAAATCAAAATTACCTAACCTACATACGCATCTCTTCATCATTTTAGCCGAATAAAGCCCATTGCTGGACACAAGCCTTCCCAAAGATCGCCACAACGACCGGTGCTCATTGGGAGGTTTTCCCATAATTGCCCCGCTTGGCAGGCAGGTTGGCGACCGCAGTTGAGTTTTTGTTATGTACTCCAAGGACCCTGCTGCCCATACTCCGTCTAATCCCATAGTCATCTTTTACGATACCCACAGGATGAGATGGGTTGGTGCTATTCGTAGCCGACACACGGCATCGTCAGCTCTTCAATACAACACTAATCGAAGATTCCTAGACGATCTTGAAATACAGCAGCCATATTTGTAGCTCATGTCTATTATCATTAAGGATATTTTTGTAACGTCGGATGCTAAACAAAGTCGATGTCTGCCTACGCCAGCTAGGTGCAGCTTGACATTACCGATTTAGTGTACCTGTCGAACAGGCAGTCCTTAACTGAATACCTGTGACAGGAGGATTGTGTTTTTTGTGACGGGCAACAAAAGAATTTTAAGCAGTTCGGATACATTAGTTGTTTTTAATTTGGCAGTGTGAATCAGGTTTTTGCCACCCAAAAAAAAAGGCGGGTGCCATATTGGCTTTATGTTAAATTCCGTTGAAAGATAATTGTATAAAATAACAATATGAAAGAAATAAATTTGCAAACACAAACCGAAGTAGTAAAGGCACGGTGGGCACAGTGGTTAGGTAAATTGGCTTTCTACGCTACATATTACGGGTTCTTTCCACTCATAGAACAAATAATTGTTATTAACCGATTAATGCTAGTCCGTGTGGTGTTCGGATTAACAACGCAGCACTACTCCATCACCCATGGATGTCGTAAAAGGCGACTACCCTTCTCTGGAACATGAGCCATACTGCGGTCACAAACCCTGGCAAATTCCCCCCAAAATGACGCTACAATTGCGAAAATCATGGGGGAAGCCTTTGTTCAGCAATGAACGTCTCATGGCTTATGCGATAACAGATACTTGTTTAGGGTCTGGGTGTTTGTGTACGCGAGATTTATCTGTTAACTTTTTGTTATTAATGGTACGTCTCTCATTGCAAGAGGCCGGCTAGGTAGACACTACCTCAGTGCCAAATATTCGCCGCTAAGCAGTAGTGTTTAAACTTTAGACATTACGGTGCTCCGGTTAGAAGGGCACTGTAGCTAGTGACATTACTGGCCATAAGAGACTTCATAACTAGTCATGGGGAGCATTACAATTGTTTTGGCCAGGAGTTACGCTTACCACCATGTAACTGTAACCACGATACAGTAGATACCGTAGAGTAGGACATATTTTTGTAAGAAAGTGCAACACGTAATCTTACAAAGAGGAAAAATATCTACAACCTGATCACTAGTTTGACAATTGCTCGTCTAGCAGCGTAGATATGCGATTCTTGTAATACCAGGGGTGCCCAACACGCTGATTGCGATCGAATAATCGAATACCGAAGACGGGAGTGGTAGATCGCAAACAGAGGCGGATTCAGTATTTTAATCTGGGGGGCCCTCGGGTCTTATTTCTAGAGTTTCAGAGATCGTGTGGGGCATACACTTGTTGCCAATAGGTCTAAGGTCAATTGCATCTAAAAAAACTGTGGAAGTGTGAGTAGCAACTTTGACAGACCATTACACGAGGGGGCCAATTCTTGTAATATAAAAACGTTCAAAATATAGTTTCGATCTAGTCTCAGTGTACTAAATGTCGCAAATGGTGTTCTCCTAAATTAACAATCAACTGAACTTACACTGTGATGAGATCGAAAATGGATTGGTAGTTGATCGAAGCCAAAACGATATTCTGCTAACATATTGAACTGACAGGTACAAAAAAATTGTCATAAAATAAACGTCAAAATTGAGGCTGAAATGAGAATAGATTGTGATTATACTGACTGGTTAAACTTTAAGCGGAGCAGACGACCATATTTTTGTCTTCTTGATCTTAGTTCGGTCAAGTTTCAATCATAGTGTAAATTAATTACGAGAATTGGTCCTCAGGGACTTTGAAGGTATTTATTTAACTCTTTTGTTAATTTGACTGAACACAAACAAAAACTTCCCATACCATATTTTTAATAATGAACAATACTAAATATATTTCATTACTGTTTTGTTCGTCCAAGTTTTAAATAGATTACAGCTCTAGCTAGTAGGTAGTAAGCGACAAGTTGGCCACCCCTGATATCTACGATAGCTTAATAATAGCTAATGATAGCTTGAACAGACTGTAGCTAACGATACCTGTAAAAGGTAAACATAATTATAATACATTACGATTATTATAAATATTGGAACGAGATTTAAATAAAGATATGACTTTACTTCATGAGATCAGGAGAAATATCTAAATAAACACATTAATTAAAAGTAATAGCAAGATAAGGGGCGAAATTATCAATTATATTATTTACTAGCTGTGCTGTGTGGTTTCACTCGCCGTTTAATTTAAAAGAACATGTGCACAACTACCAATTAGGTAGTTTATTTATTTAAACATTATGCAGTATCAGTACATAAGCGGACTTAATGCCTCAGGCATTCTCTGCCAGTCAACCATAGGGTGATAAAGAGATAATATGGCAGGTGCAATATGTTTAAGACCACTATACAATTTTATAATTCTGACAATATATTTAAATATTCGTATACATACATATATACCTAGTAGCAATACATGGATCATCATCATCATCATTTCGGCCGAATAACTTCCACTGCTGGACAGGCCTTCCCCAAAGATCACCACAAGTGACAACAAACAACAAACTTGCCATAATCGGCACGCTTGGCAGACGGGTTGGCGATCGCAGTTGAGTTGTTGTGTGCTCGAAGGACGCTGCTGCCCATCCTTAGTCGACTTTTACGACACCCACGGGATGAAATGGGGTGGTGGCATTCTGAGCCGGCACCACACGGCATAATTACAATAAAACACTTAACCGGATTCTATCACGTGTATTTTAGATTTTTGTTTTTCCTGACGTTTCGAATACTTTGCAGCATTCGTGGTCGCAGGATTACATCGGTCCTGCCGCTCTCATCCAACGACTCCCAGCGACCTTCACCAGGTCATCTGTCCATCCCGTTGGAGGTCGCCCCACGCTGCGTTTTGAGTGGTCACCATTCGAGAAACTTTTTGCCCCAACGACCGTCAGTTTTACGAGAAATTTGTCCCGCCCATTGCCACTTCAGATTACTATCCTATCAGCTATGTCGACAACTTTAGTTCTTCTACGGATCTCCTCATTTCTGATTCGATCTCGTAGAGAAATACCAAGCGTAGCTCTCTCCATAGCTCGCTGAGTGACCTTGAGCTGCCTCATGAAGCAGTATATTTCACACGATACGTGTGTGTCGTGTCGTGACTGAATTCTTTTAGTATCGACACTGCGATAAGATCAGTTTTAGCCGATATCGCACTGTTGTGGATTTGCGTCACTTCCTAGTTAAAAATAAATGGTTTTATCATAGCGTTATCGTATCACCAATGCGATTTAAAAATTAAGTCCTGCGAGATTTTTTATCTAGCATAATGTAATCGTATCGATAAGCGTTTTACCCTTTTATCAGCGAGGATAAAATTATATTTATATATATTGTGGCATCATCATTTTGACCCATTAATTTCGGCCGAATACAGTCCACTGCTGGACACAGGCGTCCCCCAAAGATCGCCACAATGACCGAAATGGGTGTGTATTGTGCTCATTGGGGGGTTTTACCATAATCTTCGCCATCGCCACGCTTGGCGCCTTCCAAGCGTCGATCTAAGCTGGCGATCGCAGTTGATTTGTTAATGTACTCGAAGGACGCTGCTGCCCATCTTCCTGCTAATTCCATAGTCGCCTTTTACGACACCCATGGGAAGAGATGGGTTGGTACTATTCGTAGCCGGCACCACACGGGACTAATATAATAACATTATTTTTCATTTCGGCCGAATAAAGTCCACTTGGGGGGGGGGGGCTTTTACCATAATCGCCACGCTTTGCAAGCGGGTTAGCGATCGCAGTTGAGTTCTTAATGTACTCGAAGGACGCTGCTGCCCATCCTCCGGCTAAATAATATAATGTATATACATATTATTATATATTTTATGCCGTGTGGTGCCGGCTCAATGCCGTGTGGTGCCGGCTCAGAATGCCATCACCCCATCTCCTCCCATGGGTGTCGTAAAAATCGACTAAGGGATTAGCCGGAGGATGGGCAGCAGCATCCTTCGGGTAAATTAACAACTCAACTGCGATCGCCAACCCGCCTGCCAAGCGTGGCGATTATGACAAAACCCCTCAATGAGCCCAGAACACATCCATATCGGTGGTTGTGGTGATCTTTGGGGGAGACCTGTGTCCAGCAGTGGACTTCACTCGGCCGAAATGATGATGACATATTATTTACATATTTAGTTTATTTTTGTCTTCGGCTCATTCTTATTCATATTTAAAACTGTTTAGCAAATTTTAAAGTATCTATTCGATACAAATGCCGTATATTTGGCAACGGTATTAATGACGACACAATCGGCGCAGTGGCCAAAAGATTGGCTTCCCGCGCTACGTGTCGCGGTTTCGGTCCCCGCACGGTTCAAATATTTGCATTATCTACAATACAGTTGTTTCTGGTCTGGGTAATTTTGCATATTGAGATTTATGTATGTAAACGGTACCTACCATACAGGAGACATCTTAATGTAATCGTTAAAAAATTTAAATAAATTATTTATGAAAATATAATAGGTGGGTTGTGTATTTAAACAGAATAATAAAATAAAATAAAATAAATTTCTGGTCCGGGCAATTTTGCATATTGAGATTTATGTATGTAAACGATACCAACCATACAGGAGACATCTTAATGTAATCGTTAAAAAATTTAAATAAATTATTTATGAAAATATAATAGGTGGGTTGTGTATTTAAACAGAATAATAACTTAATTTTTTTATGTTCTTCATTATTAAGAAACTCTTAAAAACCTTAACAGAACTGGTAATGAAAGTAAAAAGGACATACCTATCTAATAAATATATGTTCTCTTTTTTGGATAACCTGCAAATTACTCAACCGAATATTTCGGCCTAGTATCCGGTTCGGTACCTATAACTAAAACCGAATTTTACTCGATACAAGCACTACTCGCCACATATCTAATTAGAGAAGAAAAAAGTCGAAGGTAGCATGGTATTTATGCAGCATTGTCCTTTCCTGTTACTAACCTCATTGACATTCCGCAAGACTGTCAGTAGCGTACAAGCATAAATTCTTACAACCATCCATGGCAGCACAAGTAGGAATTCCAAGCATCCGCAATCTTTCACAAGTCTATGTTGTAGGTGGTCTTTTCAATGATTTCAGGTTGCGCTATGCACGTGAAAATGAGAGCGGTCAGCAACCTCGGTCCTATTCGCACGTCTGCGTTTGCGCATTCAAGCAACGAGCGTGTGAGCTGGTCGATACCTTACTATCACTAAAGAGATTGTTTTAGATTTGTGACGGACTAGCTGTGCCCGCGGTTTCACCCGCGGTTTAATTTAAAAGAAAGCGGTTTATATTGGATTTCATGGGTTTTAATTATTTTTCGCGGAACCCTAATTCTTTTTCTCATATAAAAGTTACGCCTTATAACATCAGCTATCTGCCAGTGAAAGTCCCGTCAAAATCGGTCCAGCAGATTCGGAGATTAGCCGGAACAAACAGACAGACTAATAGACAAAAAACATACGGGTTGCACTCCGGGAGTGCCGACAGAAATGAAAACTTATTTTTTTTTTATTTATCTAGACGCGTTCGCGGTCTTCTATATGCTCACACTATATCTGCGTCTCGTAACGGTGTCGCGGGTCCAGAGATTTTATCTCATCTAAAAATATGCGTACAGAGCTAAAAGAAGTTTTCACTTCAAAATAAAAAAAAATGTTATTTTGATATAAATACCGTATATAATTTTATATGCATTTTGTATAAAGCTGTTATTTTGACATTACAAAATGACACTTCAATTTTATTTATTTGTATAGATTCGGTGATAGGTGAAGGTAATTTTAAAAAATAGTTCACGTTTGCATAATTAGAATCCCTTGGTCCTTATTGCGAGTACATAGGCAAATTGTTTTTTCTTCTCCCAGGTGTTTTGTTAATAACAAACTGAAAAGTATTTAAATGGCAGTCTGGTTCCTATAGCTATCATAGATTTCCTACTACTCGGTTCATCATCCATCCACCATATCAGCCAAGGCCTCCACCATAGATGTCGACATTTTCTGGGGAATGCGAGTACACACCTCGCTTGGCAGGCGGGTTGGTGGGCGCAGCATGACGCCGCCCATCCCTCTGGTTTAGTCCCTTACGGCCGAATACCGAAACGCCACATAATACTAAGTCCCGTTTTCGGTAGGAAACCGAGCGGCTCAAATAGGTTAAAGCGGGACTTAATATTAACTGGCGTATCAGTATGCCACCGTTTGTCGCCTCTTACGACATCCACGGGAAGAGATGGAGTGGTTATATATTCTTAATCCGTGTGGTGACACGGAATACTCGGTTAATAACAAAAAATATATTCATTATATTTTAGAAATATCACCTATAAATGTATGATGAAATCAAAGGCAGGAGCATTCACTTGAGTGCTGATTGATAAGCATTCACTGATCCGTTTACCAATTAAGGTGATTATAGTAAATTCTCACGAGCGTTTACTATGTAATTCTATTAGTTCATGTATAACAATTGATACATATGAGCTGATGCAAGACTGTGCTACTTAAAATGTTTTATTTTATTATCTTCTCAGTTGCTTGATGAAGTTTTCGTTTAATAATTGCAACACTATAATAAATAATGCTAGTTTAGAAATAAGGTCGCTACACAATGTTATCTGTGTATATAACACGTTTACTTATATTTTTATAAAGTTTATCTGGGCGCCGGGTGCGGGCACGGCCGGTGACCTCCGCAAACAGGTACGGTTAGTGATGGGACATTACCGATTTGTTTTCATGGTAGAACAATTTTATTTTACATAAATAGTCGATTAGTGTGTTTTAATTATAACTAACTATCGTTGCTTGTTTGATTGACGAAATAACTTTGCATATGATTTAATATTATTCCAGATGTATTCAATAAACAATCATATATACAAGACAAATGGTTCGTAGCATGTTTTGAAGTCACAAAAGTATTAAAGGTTGTGGCCAAAATAAACCTTTCTGTGTTAAAATATTTCAAAGTTCTAGTTGATGAAAAGAACTGAGTTTACTTTTCTCAATGTGACGTTAATCGACTAGAGTAGACCATAGTTAAGTTTTTATGATAATGTTGCTGTACAGCGTGGGTGTTCATTTAACTTGTCTTTTGTGTGGAAATGAGGCGTAACATCCGAGCTATTTGGTTTCTTTAGCACGTAATATTGTTAGATTTTACAATAGTTAATAGTAATAATACCTCACTCCTGTTAAATTAGGTGTGCTTAGAAAACATTTAGAAACTATTACTTACATTTTTTCAAACAAGGCTAAACTTTTTTCTTCATTAAAAAAACACGAACTATAATATTTTGTTAAATAATTGGTTGGGAATATTTAAAAAATTTAAAGGTCAGTCAGTGCGTATTCTGTAGAACGATGCCTTACACTGGGATTTCTCCTGTATCGTGGCTACAGTTTACAGACATAAATCGCACAAGCACAAACAGACAGGAACAACTACCAGTACGCCATGCCAATATTTGTTTCATGCGGGGATCAAACCCGCGACACGTAGCCAAACGAAATTTTTAACCATACCCTTCCCCTCACTTTTACAAAGTTCTATTAACTTCGGGAATCTGCATTTATTATTGTTATAACGGTAGAGAATAAGAAATGCTGCCTTTTAGTCAAATATTTCTGTAAAATTGTGGCAAACTATGCATAGGACCATGTAAGTAGAATTCTTTTCTCTATACGTGCTAAAATTGTGACATAGAACCATGTAACAGTGAGCCAACGATTGAACACCCAGCGCGGATAAGTTACTTACCTACGTCGTTCGATCCATAAGTAACTATTTAATTGACTTTTACCCTGCATTGTTTAGCTAACGAGTAGAGAGTACACAGTGACGAAGCCAAATTGAACAATTCCAAATACACAGACTATTCTATAAAAAAAAACATAAACAGTGACTCATTTGAGTAAAACTCGGCTTGGGTCACATCTCTAGTCGACCTACATATCGCTTGTCGCTACGTAATATGTAGGTAAGCTTATTGTTAGAAACAATAATATTTTAATTACAGTGAGTTTACGTAGGCAGTTGTCAATTTGCGTCAGTAAAATACATTATTGTATTGATTATTTTAAAAAACAGTGTGGTTTCCGGATAAAAAATATAGCACTGTTCCATTGCTCGTGTGGATGTCTGAGCATGCGGATTTATTTTTATTAAACTTGCAGTGATTACAAAACGTACGCAGGGATTCATTTTTAAAAAGAGAACAGACCAAAGCTTTCCGATACGTCCATTACTAATGTCCGTATGGAATTTTAAAACTGACGTCAGTGGCCACGAAACCGGATTTTTTATCCTCAGCGTGTAAGGGCGTAAGCTTCACTCCTCTAAGTCTACTTTGGAACTTTTCCCGGCACATAAGTAAATACTTTGACTTTTATCACGTAGCTTGGAAGTATCCTTCTAGATACGTAGGTATTGTATGGTTAGGTTAGCGTGAAGCTGTCTATGGCCGATATATATATGTGGCCAATTATCACGGATTATTTGCATCAAGTAAGGTAATCCTAACCTAGGTATTAATATATTGACATAGGCCTTAAATAAGTGTTTACTGTATGGTATGCATACCGAATTCCCTTTACATGGACATGTAAACGGTCATAGATAATTGGATAGTTATTTTTTTGTTGATTCCACTGACTTGGCAATCAAGCATACCGCCCGCGTGGTAAGCGCTTACCGTGACCTATGAACTTTGCCTCAGAGCATCGCACATTGCAGATCTGTAAAAATAATTATATACGCCCTTTTTAAGTGCCCCATTATCTAGTCTCTTGGGAAAACCTAGGTAGGTAGGATGTTACTAATTAATACAGTTAAATGCCTACGTACGCATCTATTTCAATAAATAAACTAGTTCTATGCATGAAATTCGTATTCTCCACTTTACCATAATTAAAAAAATATAGCAGTGGAACCCAACTATGGACAAGTTTTCATTCGTAATCGTAACATACTTTGATCGATCATCGATACGATTAGTCAATTACTGTGCCATCTGTACGTACCTAGGTAGTCTAGTCAACAGTAAAAACCCATTGCGGCCGATGCCGCAACCACAAGCACAAATACAAATTTAATTTCTCTGAATGTTTTAGATGTGTTTAATGATTTGATTACATTTTTATTTAAATAAGTAAAATGAAGCAATCTTTAACTGGCATACTAAAGGTAATGGTTTTGTTTTTAAAGGCTGATTCAATTTCAACATTGTGTGTAGTGTACGTATACGTTTTTTTTTATTGGTGCCCAGTGGAAATTCTTCATGAACTTCCTTCGCCCCGGGGAAGGGCGAAGGGGTATGCCGGACTCCTACCGGCTAAAACCACTGGGGCGGTCATCTTCGGCACCTAAGGGAGGCTCCAGGTCCTCGTATGATCACATTAGAGAGTGTACGTATACCTAGTACCTAGCTTTCCATAAGTTTGAGCTATAACTACTTTATTACAGCATTAATACTTGAAATGTAACTCAGTGTCATCTTAGCATACTATTTACGAAAGATTTAAATCAACTATTTACTTTGATTTGAATAAATTGGAGAGAGCTATGCTTGGTATTTCTCTACGAGATCGAATCAGAAATGAGAAGATCCGTAGAAGTACTAGTATATAGTTTAAGAGGATTAGTAAACCGAAGTGGCAATGTGCGGGGCACTCTCGTAGAACTGATGGCCGTTGGGGTACAAAGGTTCTCGAGTGGAGACCGCGCACCGGAAAATACAGCGTGGGACGACCTTCAACGAAGTGGACAGACGACCTGGTGAAGGTCACTGGGAGTTGTTGGATGAGGGCGGCATGTGACCGCTCGTTGTGGAAGGGAGGCCTTTGATCATCAGCACAGAGCTTCTTTTGGTTGGTCGGTGGTTATGATGACGAATAAATTAATATATTGGATTTTCCAGGGGCAACTGTCATTGGCATCCCCATAAAAATTAGACATAGGCAGGTAGGTACATAATTATGCAAATATATTTGATACAGCTACTTACGCGTAAATATTTAGGTGCTTTCTCTATAATAATTTACGCCGAATAGGTACCTACTATTACTATAGGTATTTTGCAAGGCGACGCAGTACCTAAGAGACGGATTTCTATGTGATTTCATTTCATGTGATTTTGTATAATTGATCTATGTCACTAATCTTTATAGCTATTACAAATAGGTATATATATATTGTTGTATAACGAAACTAAATAATCAACTTTATCATCAAGGTCAACAATCGCTTACTGAATCTTAATTTTGTTTTAAAATGAAACATACTGCCATGCCATAGACAAAACAAAGTTTGCTGCGTCCAATCACAGCTAACATTTTTCAAATCAACGGACTATTTTTGCTCAAATACAATCGTGGCTTTACCGCTATTTCACCATGAAACTAAACACCATAACAAAACGCTACTCACCGAATAACCTAATACTATCAGCAGAATAATCCGACACGATTCAGTTCCGTTAACATAAAGTTTTACCCGCGATTTTTGTTTTAAAATCACGTTAAAACTGAACAATTCGCACTTTGGTTTTTGAAACACTTGTTTTCTGGCACTGAAACACTACTTCCACTATCACGGATTACATATAATGTATAATTTTGGTCAAAAACATCGATACATTTACGTAAAGAGTTTTGAACTGATAAGGCGCGACACGTCTTTTCACGCTGATGACACTGTTGCTACTAGCGCTCGGCGCGGCGGGCGGGACGGATGCCTTTGGAACTAGTTTGCAAAATTGTTGACTTGTCGCTCTTTCTTCGGTCGCTAACTCGCAACTCGCTACGCTACGCGAGTCGCCACTCGCGAGAGCGATGCGATGCCGACGAAATATAGACCGAACAGATTTTTTGAAATAGTAACTTTATTGTTATGTGTGTGTGTGTGTACGATACCCCTTCGCTCTGCCACCCTCTAGCTGCCTGTACAAAGATACTATATTACAAAGAGGAGTACCTGAGTGTGCAGACCAGGCGGTGTCAACTTTATACGTCGAATCAACGACACATGTTCAAGGGCTATTCAAAGTGTGGCTAAAGTAAAAATAAAAAATACTGGGACCTAAAAAAAGACTAAAAAATTGATTTTGGGTCTTTAATCAGACCAATAATATCACTGATGTGACGAATGACTTGGCTAGTCGGCCAAGAATCCAAGATGGCGAAGTTGGTTGTTAGTTGTCGCTGAAGTCGTACCGACCGTCCGCTTTCAGCTAAACAGTTTTGTGATTCCATTTGTTTCGACCTGAGTGCGATCCAAATATTTATAGATAGTGAATCTGAATGTATATTTCGAGATATTGACTCAGTTTATGTGTTTCGAGATAGAGACTCTTTTGAGATAGGACTCCTGTCTGTTTTTTGTGATAGTAAATCTGTTTTTGTATTTGGAGATAGTGACTTTGTGAGAAAGTGACTCTTAAAACGTGAATATGTCGGGAGCAAACGCAGAAAGTCTGCGGCGATGTTATAAGTGTGGTCGTTCACCGGCTGGGGATCCACTAACTACATTGTTTCGCTTTCCCAAACCCGGAAAAACGAACACACTGCGGTATGTATTTATAAAATGTATGAATTATTCAATATTGTTTGTAATGCGCTAGGGTTTCAATAACAAAGTTACTGAACTACAGCTAGGCTTCCACATCCCGTTATTCCCCCTCATCACATCAGCCCTAGGACGTCCACTGCTGAACAAAGGCCTCGCCCATAGATTTCCACAATCATGTCGTCATTTTAGGGAGAATGTGCCAGTACTCACCATGCTTAACAAGCGGTTTGGTGAGGGCAGTATGGCTACTGTTTCATAGAAAGAATGCTGCTACCCATCCCTCTGTTTTAGAGCCCTTAGTCACCTTTTGTGACATCCATGGGAGGAGATGGAATAGTGCTATATTGTTAAACTGGACATCACAAGAATTTGTGGGACAGATTAACTGCCACACTCACGGATGTTTGTTTACAAATTAAGAATTTACATAAGATGTACAACTTACAAGTATTATCTTGGCACACTGTTTTTCTAAAATATGACAGATTCAGAACATTTCAATTTTGTTCATGCCAAGATATGCATTTCAATTCAAGCCCTAATTTACCCATATGATAATGATGCTTAAAATGAAAACAGACTGTCTATATCTATAATATTTTGTTCTGTATGGCTGCAAAAGATTCAATTATAAGTTATTCTGGTAGTAAAGTAGGCCAGAAGGACTATTGGATTAGATTGTCTTGAACTACGGATACATTAATATGTCATTAGCACATACAGTGGTCAAAGCAGATAAGGAACCAGTTACTAGATATAGTTGAAGTTTTCTCAGAAATCAATAGATGTTTTCAAATGATTAAATTAATAAACATTATTTAACTTATTCTAACTAATTAGCTCACTTATTTTTTTACATCATCGTAATTTACTAAGTAACCTTCCAACTATATCATGCTACCCTGATTACTTAGTGCCTTTGTTTACATTTAGACGGATAGAGTATCATCAGATATTTAAATATAGTTATGTTTCAGCTGTGAATTATGGGCAAAGTACTGCTTTCCTGATAAAGAATACTGGACACCAGAATTCCAGCATAAACTGCATACAGAACATAAAATGCTCTGCAACAACCATTTTCTAAGGACATCATTTAGTGATTACCCTTTAACATCAAAGAAGCTTCACAGATTTGCTGTTCCAGATGACAACAAAGAGGTAATTTATTTAACATATAACTAATAACAACTTTAGAAATATCACCATAAATTAAGTTTGTAGTAGTTTCATGAATAAATTGGGTATATTCATATAAGGAAGTATGTGGTTTTTTTTAAGATTTATATCTCTGCTGTATTAAATAAAAATACTTATTTATTAGGTATATCCTAATAAATAAGTATTTATATTTAATAAAGCTTCATAAAAAATTAAAAATGGTAAATAAGATGGACTCCATATGCCATATGGTATTCTCTATCAGTCAACCTTTTGGTCAAAGACAGAATCATCAAAATGGTAGATATATTGACTTGCATTAGTCGCACTATGGCAAACTATAAATTTGCTTTATGTAAGTTTTGTTATTACAACTACTGATGTAGTGCCTATTTGGGTTAATACTTGTTGCTAGTACTACTACTACATCCATACTTATATTTAAATTTCAGACTGAACCTCAACCGGGTCCATCATATTGTCAAGTGCAAGTTTTGAATGATGTAACCAACCGTTATGCTGATCAAAAAACACCACCACCCTTTAAAAAGTCATTTGAACCTATACCTGGGCCCTCACGCATGTTGCATGCTTCATTTGAAAAAAAGAAAGTCGGTTCCACTGAAAATACTACACAATCCGAAGTACTACTTAAAACCAATATTCCATCTCAGACACCAACAAATGTGCCTAAAACTGAAAAAGAAAAATATATTTTAGCAAAATGCAGAAAACACCTAAAAAATATATGCCAGTTGCGAAATAGGATAAAAAAATTAAAAAACAAGGCTGTTTTAAAAGAATTAAATAAAAACGAGTCAGTTGAAGTTTTGATGAAAAAATTAACACCTACATTTGCCTTGTTGCTGCAAGCACAAATTAAACACTTTAATAAAAAGTCCAAAGGAAGGAGATGGACTACAGAAGAAAAAGTTATAGCTCTGAGGTTATACAAAAGATCACCAACATGCTACAGACTAATGAGAAGACTGTTTACTCTTCCAGCTCAATCAACATTAAAATTTCTTTTGAGCCAATTCTGCCTCAATGTGGGTGTTAATAAATGTATTTTTTCTGTTCTAAAACGAACAGCAGAGCTGCAAAAACCATCCGACAATGAATATATACTTATGTTTGATGAAATGTCGATAAAAAAAAAAATAATGTATAACCGTAAGAACGATATAATAGAAGGTTTTCAAGACCATGGACTTCAAGGTAGAAGCTCACAAATAGCTTCACATGCTTTAGTATTCATGATAGCTGGCATTAGAAAAAAGATAAAACAGCCTCTGGCTTATTACCTGTCAAGTGCATATGTGACAGCAGACAGACTGGCAATCCTGATAAAAGAGGTAATCAAAGCAATCTAAAATACTGTGATTTTACAGCTACCTAACTTTAACACAGAACTATTTCACTGTTATATTTTCTCAAGTACTGTAAACTTATATATTAATTTAGAAAATAATAATCAGTGTGTTATTCCATTTATTAACATAATGTTTTTTTTAGATGATACATGAATGTCTACAGGCGGGTCTAAGTATAGCTGCAACAGTTTGCGATATGGATGGGGTGAATAGACGGGCTTTGGCCATCTTGGGTGCCACAGTTAAAAATCCCTACATAACTATTGATAATATACAAATTATCAATATGTATGACCCACCTCATCTTCTGAAGTGCTTCAGAAATTTATTTATGAAGTATGATATACTATTTACTCCAGAAATAACATCAAAAAATAAAAGTGGAATAGGTAAGAACTAAAAACAAGTGTTCTTATATTGAAGGTAAAAGTAATAAATCGACAAATTTTATTTGTGATACATACTTATGCAACTTGTTTTAATTCTAGGTGTTGCAAAATGGAGCCACATAAAATCATTTTATGAGCTGGATAACCAGAACCCCAATTTTGTATTTGCTCCAGGTCTAAAATTAGAACACCTCAATCCTAACAGCAAGCAAAAAATGAGGGTAAAATTGGCAGCACAAGTCTTGAGCCATACAGTTGCTGCCGGGATGATGGCAAAAATCTCAGGAGGTAAGTTTATAATAAAAACAGTTTGCAATCTGCCGAACCTAATGAGTACCGACCTTATTAATATGCCAACGCCGTCCATCCGTCAGTCCGTCTGTCAGTCTGGATCTTGGAACCATAATATCTAGCTAGTTAAAAAATTCACAGCATATGTTACTATGGCCTCCATCACAACAAAAATATTATTAATTATTATAAAATGTCAACCTCTAAGGAGATCCCCATGCAAGAAATCTCGAATAAAATACATTTTTACAACGCTCTTAGTACCTGCTCTATCTCTCAAACCGTAATACATAATAGCATCAATCGTAGTGGGGTTATAGTGCATAGTCGGCAAAAAAATTAGGAGATCTGTAGTAGAACTAAAGTTGCCGACATAGCTGAAAGGATTAGTAAACTGAAGTGGCAATGGGCGGGGCACATATCTCGTAGAACTGCTGGCCGTTGGGGCAAAAAGGTTCTCGAGTGGAGACAGCGCACCGAAAAACGCAGCGTGGGACGACCTCCAACGAGGTGGACGATCTGCTGAAGGTCGCTGGGTGTCGTTGGATAAAGGCAGCATGTAACCACTTGTTGTGGAAATTTAATGGAGAGGCCTTTGTTCATCAGTGGACGTCCTGTGGCTGATATGATGATTGCATATTACAATATATAAATAAAGGTAACATAATTATATAACACAGAAAACATATAAATACATAAAAATTATGTGTATTTAAAATATATAATTCTATACTTTTATAATATACAATCACTCAGTTGATAAAATTTTAATTAATTTTTACTGAATCATTCTATTTCGAGCCCACCTTTGTAAAACATAATGGAATTGAGTATAATTGAGTAAAACGAAGTATGTTCGGAGATATTCGAGTAGATTGGTAGCCATGCTGAAATTATTTCGATAGCTCTTAACAGGAAAACCAATGTGGAAGCCAACCAGTTGGAATAGGCATTAAAAGTATTAATTCCTATACCAAGCACGTATAATCTGCCGCAGATTTATATTGTGGTACATATGTTTGTGAAGGGGAATACATTTGATTGATACATATCTCATTATCAAACGCCAGGGGGCCCTACCACCCTAAATCACGTATAGAATTAAATACATATTTATTTATATTTTCAGGGCAACTGACTTCAGAAGCAGCTGTAACTGTTGATGTAGTATCAAAAATGGACAAATTATTCGATTCTGTAAATAGCGATTCTTCAGATCTGCGCCGGGGCAAAATTTACGCAACAAATTTGAGAGAAAACACTCCACATCTCCCATTATTCAAGGAAAGGATATTATTTTTTAATAATTTAAAATTTGTAGGCTGCAAACGCACACCACCTTCAAAAGAAGGATGGGTGTGGACCCTGAATGCAGTCGCGCTTTTATGGAATAAACTCCGTAAAAAGCATACGGATATTAAAAGTCTTGCCACCCGCAGACTACAGCAGGACCCATTAGAAAACCTGTTCGGCTGCATTCGGGGTAATTGTGGTGCAAACTACAATCCAACAGCTGGACAATTTGTAGCAGCCCTAAAAACTTCTATCTTGAGCAACCTGATTCACCTAGGCACAGGAAACTGCGAAAGTGATTACTGCGAATCAATAATTAATAATTATAAAGAGGTTTTGACCAAATCCACAAACATATGCACACATGATACAAATGCAGTGTTACAAAACTTTTCACATTCCTCAGTTTTGTCTGAGGAACTTGAAAATTTATGTAATGCTGAACTATCAAGTGGTGAATCCCAGGCCTGTGCATATGTTTGTGGATTTTTGATTAAGAGACTTAATTACACATGCACAAACTGCGATAATGTTTTGATTGCAAAAGAAAAATTGTTCATAGAACATTTATTTATAGAATTTAGGGAATACAATTCCGAAAAGCAGAGCTTAAAGTATCCCCATTTAAATGTAATAAACTATACAGAATCCTGTGCTTCGGTAGCAAACACAATGCTCAAAGATATGGGTCACGAAAATAACGTCCTTAAAAGAATAATTAAAAGTATTAAAGAGTCGGTCAATCATGACTTTTTTAAGGCTTGTCCAGCACATTGGGAACACAATCTTAATTACTTTATAGAAAATATATCATATATTTGTGTGAAGAGACACTGTACGATCAAAAATCGTCAGTTCTCAGAGGAAGCTTCGAAAGCATCGTTAAAAAGAAAAATTGACATTTTGAAGCACAAATAAAATAAATTATTCTTTGCTTTTACGCTTCTAGTGCTTTGTTTGCTAAAAGCACTAGAAGCATATAATAAATTAGTAAAAGCTCATGAGCAACTTACCCTGAGCCCACTTATAACTTACCGATATCGTGAGTCTCAGTTGATCTGTTTTCATATGAATATAACAGATCAACTGAGACTTGAGATACCAATGGATGAAGAATATTTTATTGTATGTATAACGTCAACAATAAAAAATACATAATTCTTAATTATTATTGTATAACACTTTTATGGTCTGTTTCACCACGTAACAAGCCAGCACCTTACTAGACAAATAAAAAATGGAACAGAATTTGTATGTTGTACATAAAAATTGTATGTAACACTTTTTGTCCAGATATGT
The DNA here is from genome assembly GCA_947459985.1 of Diloba caeruleocephala. Taxonomy (NCBI): domain Eukaryota; kingdom Metazoa; phylum Arthropoda; class Insecta; order Lepidoptera; family Noctuidae; genus Diloba; species Diloba caeruleocephala. Next base: position 1,523,921 of record OX381619.1, read on the forward strand.
TATCAGGAACTTGCCCTTAACGGCACCAAATTGTAACGTTTATGACGTTAAGGTATAATTTAAGGTATTTACTGTCGTGTTTATAGAAAAATAATATTACTTTACTACACGCACAATAACCAAGAGCCCTATTACAACATAGTGATTAAGAACCCCAAATTGTAAACTGGATGATATAATTTATTTATTTGCTAACATCAAAATGTGAATATGCCTGCAGATCTAATCAGAAGGCTTTGCCAACGGTATATCACTAAATGCACCTAATTGTATGTTTGATTATGAAACTTTGTTTTGTGTTAATTCCTAAATAAAGAAAATTATTATAATTCCTGTTTTTTTTATAATATTGTATAAGTAGGAAATGCATAAAGTAAAATTTTCTTTCTGGCTGTGCAATAGAAATGTAATAATATGTCGAATTAGCATCTATTGGAAATTGATTATATATGTAGATAATGCTAATTTGAGATAATTACGCGTTTCTATTGCACAACACAACCAGAAAGAAAATGTAGTCTACTACGCAGCAATTATCTTTATAATAGTAATGTCTTAGGTTTTCGCGATTATTACACATTATATTAAAACAATTTTAAACGGATTAAATCGCGTGTATTATTGTTTTTTGTTTTTTCTGACGTTTCCAACACTTTGCAAGGGTGCGACCATGAACCTTGCAAAGTGTTTAAAACGTCAGGAAAAACAAAAAACAATAATACACGCGATTTAATCCGTTTAAAATTGTTTTATCATATCTTAATACTTTCGTATTTCCCGCCCTGTCCATGTCCTCCAAAAACTTATTCTGGGGTGCCACTAGATGGCGTGGATCAAATCTGTCTCAACCTTTTTTGTACGGAGTCGTTATTCTTCCCTTGGTATATAGTGTTCTGTGGTGCAGACCCATCCACCCATCAAAAGCTTTTAATCTAGTGTCATAATATGATCCTATACAATTATATTATACCGTCTTTTAATATATAGGGTCTTACCTTAATAATGGAAAATATTTTAGGAGGTAAATCTATAGGTTGCAATGATGCGTTTTAGCAATAAAAATAAACATAACATCCACCTTTATTTTATAAAATAATACTGAGTCAGTACATCTTTCGCTAGTCGAGTCTTTGAATATGAATGAAATTAGTATCGGTATAACCGATACTTGATATTTGAAATGAACTCTATACCATTCATAGAGCCTAGCCTTAAAATATTTTCCATTAATAAAGTAAGACCGTATATATTATCATTGATCCTATATTATAGGGTAAACAAGTGGGCTGGCCTCCACCAGTAACCGGCCGGGCAGTGTATTTTTTAAGAATAATAAAACAGGTCGTCTGGACGAGTTTGCATTAGTTATTCCGGGTCTGGGTGTATTGTGTGTGGAATTCGTGTCTGTAAACGCACCCACGACACAGGAGAAATCCAAGTGTGGGTAACGTTTTAATTTTTTTTTATTAAGAAATAAAGTAGACAGAAGACCATAACGATTGCGCTAAACTAAAACAACGAATTGTGGATGGTTTTTTAGGGTAGTCAGTTTAAGTATTTTTCATATTTACAGAAGTCCTAGTTTTTTTTTTTACTTTGATTAGTTTTACTGTGTCATGTATGACACACGTAGTCCGCCGCACTAGGCCAGCGTGGTGGGCTAAGACCTAACCTTTCTCGTCGTGAGAAAAGGTCCATGCCCGTCAGTGGGACAGTAATAGGCTGATTATAGACTAATCATGTTCACCTCAGTTGCGTAGGACTTTTGTATGAGATGGAACCTTTAAGTTTCTCGCAATTGGTGTGTTAAGGAATAAAAACTTAAACGAGAATAACGACATCTGTCTTTTAACCTTTGAGTCAAATTCTGTTGCAAACCGTGGCTCACACTCAAGAGTTGGGCCACCAAAAGCCACCGGCAGGCAACAGGTTGCTACACCGGTGGGAGAGGCTCGAGGTGTCAATACTTGACAAAACCAAAAGGTGTAGATTTTAACATCGTGCGTCTCGACTCTCGAAGACTCGGGCCGGGTTTCGCTGTAATTACACCATTAGTCACTTCACACATCCACCCCCTACCTATACTTCGGCGGCCCCCTCTGATTGACTTACCGAGGCAAGCCAAAGTTGGAGTCTTATTGTCTATATTATTATAACAACATATTGCCATACAAATCCGTTTGCCAATGGTGGTAAAGTTTTCTAACTTAACTGTCGCAGTCTGGAAAACTAGTGAGCTATCAAAAGGGCACCAAGAGAATCTGAAGATTAGAATTAGTAAATTTTATGCGAATGAACAATAAGTTAGGAATAGAACCTAACATTTATAATGGGGTGCGGTGGTAATAATACCTGTATAATGACACTGGCAGTACATTAATCTCACATAACTTAATTTTATTGTAACTATCAAAAATAAATTATTTTAAAAGATTATGGAGTTTCTTGCCGGCTCTTCTCCGTAGGACCAACTTCTTGGAACCGAACTACATTCTGACTATTCATATTCATAAGCGCCCGTAAACGGTTTATATGAATAAAAGTCTTTTGAATTAGAATTTAATTGTTTTCTTCAAAGATTATCACATTCCAACAACCAGAGGTGATCGTCATCAATGACGATTTCATTTTTCAACGCGTTCACAATATTCTTTATGTCGTCAACTTTCATGCGATAACTCCGAACCAAATTTCTAAGCCTTTTTATTTGTAACTTCTGTGCCTTCATTGCATTTTTATACTTTTCTATTTGTATTCTATACCTTTCCACGAGCGTCTTTCTATGATTTTGTTTTATGACTGGTTTCTTTGTAGATATATTTTCTTTTGTGTTTGTCGAGTGCTGAAAATAAATAAAATCATAATTCAACACTTAAAAAAAACCGGACAAGTGCGAGTTGTACTCGCATGGAGAGGGTTCCGAAATTGCACGAATAACTTATCCGAAGAACAAACTTAACATCGTAGTTGAAAGACATGTTCTCCCATACATTCGAAGTGCAAACGTAAGTTTGTACGCACAGTATTAAAAGATTTACTATGTTATTTGAAGACCATAGACGTCTTATAGGTTTTCCTGTAATATGTAGGTAAAGAGCTCTTATCTATTTTATTTTCAAAATATTATGCTATGTAGTTTCGGAGATAAGAGCCCCGAATGATCAATTTTCGTCTATTTTCTTAAATAACTTTAAATAATTTTCAATAACGACCCCGAAAGTGACCTTCATATTCAAAATAAATGTATTTACGTTACACGTCCGTGTCATCCATATGTGTACCAAATTTCACCTGAATCAGTGCAGTAGATTCGGAGCAAATTAGCTGTGACAGACGGACAGACAGACAGACAGAGAGCCACACGCGTGATCATATAAGGGTTTCGCCGTTTTTGCCTTCGGATGTTCGGAACCCTAAAAATAATGAAAGCTATTTTAAGTTGCCTTTTTTAGATTATTACTTTTAGTTCTGATTGCGATTCGAATTTATTCCGTCCACAGACAAAAACTGGCGCAAATAAACATGGCACATTTTATTGATACATTTTCATGTGAGCTATTAACTTCCACACACGGGGCTTCTGGGCCTCCTGGGCTGCATGAGAAAAGGTCCATGCCTCCAACTAACCAACAAGTCCCTGACGTTTAGAGGCAACCAGTTAATAGATCTCGCAAAAGCACTCAGATATGCAGAATCTGTCTTTAAAAATATCTCGTTACAAACTTTTTTAATATCATAATGCTGGAACTGGAATTTTTACAAACGTAAATGTACAGCATATATGTAACACACCGAAGGGTTCACAGGTATAATCTAAGTTATTTAGAGACGGTATTAGGTCCAATGATACATTATAAAGGGCAACCCTGTCGTTATTTGATGGGCTACAGACCAATCCGATCCATTAAGATCTAACAGAAAATCCCAGTCAGAAAACATTCACATTCACCAGAGCTTAATAACTATCATCATCATATCAGCCATTTATACGTCCACTGCTGAACAAAGGCCTCCCCCAAAGATTTCCACGATTGTGTCATCGTTTTGGGGGGTATTCGCCACTATTCAATATATCAATATACGCTTGGCAGGCGGGTTGGTGAGCGCAGTATGGCTCCGCAGTTGCATAGAAGGGACGCTGCTGCCCATCCCTCTGGTTTACAATCCTTTAGTCACCTTTTACGACATCCACGGGAGGAGATAGAGTGGTGCTATATTCTTGATCCGGACACCACACGGATAAGTTAATAACTATATAACCAATGAACTACGATCAATCATTAACGGTTTGGATAACTATGCTGTTATCAGTACTGCAAAGCCTTTTACCTCGAGCAGCATTCGAGAAGGTTCGCTGTAATTATTAATCTTTTTGTGACCAGCGTGTGATTTATTATTATTGCCATTTATGACATTGAGAGACTACGAAAATAAATGCGGAAGAAGCGGCTCAACTTTCGAGAGAGGAGGCCCACATAGCCAGTTGTTCTCACTGTTCAGAAAACTTTCGCAGAAGTTAAATAACGGTCGGCAAGGTCAGTCTATTGATGGGTGACCGCATAGTGGTCCAAAGATTTTAACTGAGCGTCTCTGTGCTACGGAGGACATGTAAACTCGTCGGTCCCGGTGGTTGTCATTAGACGGCAGTCGTTAAGCCTTAAGGCCTTATGGTAGCTCTAACAACTCTGACAGAAGGTTGGCCACTAACCACAGAAGAATGGTTACTAACCACAGATAATATAATACTCATCCCAAACTAAACGAAAACAGAAGGAGAACTTTTTGAAAATATCTGCGCCAGTTATCGATTGTCTATTACAAAGACCCTTTAAGAAATTGTTCCGGGGAAGATAGAATTTCTTTGTTAGGACGTGTAATTTAAATGGTTAAATATACTATGGAAAAAATTATTACCAACAAAATATTCTCTTATTATAAAAATAAACAAAAAGCAACTTAGAATTGCATTAGCTAACATTTTGGAACTAACTTACAGTTTCAAACACCAATCTTAACTTGATCGAAGGTACAGCTGTTGGCAGCAGTCTGCGGCTCTTATTTGAAGGTAGAAAGCTCTGCTCCTCGAAATGCGAGCTGCATATAGCGCTATGCTGTGTCGGAAACCAGTCATCCCTGCCCGTTGCTTTGATCCATTTCTTTTTCAGCTTTGCGCATTTTGGAAATCTGGAAAATATATACGGTACGTAAAGTACGTAAGTAAAGCACGCCTATTTAATACAGAATTCAATATATGTTTTGTTTGTTGCATGTTGCAGTCCTCCCAAATAGTTGTCTGAAAGAGATTGCCGTGTTGCAATAAGGCTGCCAAATGTACATAATTATAATTTTTTGGCTTTTATACTGTATTGTCTTCTCGCTGTGCAATAAGGTGGATTTGGCTTGTATTGCTTGCGTTCAAATATTGTCCCAGCGGGCTTAGCACAACTAAACAAGCCGGTTCGTAACGCGAGATTGGACAATGCAAGCGGAATCTTGCTATTGCGCTCTTGCTTTGACGCTTGTTGGCTGTTGTCATTGTAGCGATATTATCTAAGATCCGAACACGTTAAACCTGAAGGAAAAGTTTATATGACAGCTAAGATTTTAAAAAATCGTGACCTAATGTCTTGTCTCTCTCGTGGATGTGTGTAATAATGTTGTGTCAAGGGTCATTTATGTTTATGTAAGGTGTTTAACAATGTCAACAATAGTTAGGTACCTAAGAACATTCGCTGCCCTCACAAATAGTTAATAATATACTATAATAGAGTTAAAATCTCCCCGACCCTAGCCTCACCAAAGTTATCACAATAATACAAAGATTGTTCTCCGCACCGTAACGTTATTTTCCCTTAATAGCTTCTTTTGACACCCAAGAAGACCAAAGCTTATATAATATGGCGGAAATGAGTAACGGTATATGATAGTTAATTGTTATTGCTTAATATTTCCTACTTGCAACTAATGGAACGTTTGATGCAATCAAATAAAACAATATCGCTATCAAATCAATCAATCGCTACAAGAGTTATTGTTTAGCTTTTCTATACGAGTTCCAATTGTCGCAGAAAATAAACCAAACAACAAAGCATTGATATAAAATGAAATTACAAAAACACTGAATCAAATGTTTACAAAGTCTTTTATTTTATTATCGTTCGTTATTTGATTTATAGAGTATTTATATTTCGATGTTTATCTATAGTAATTTCGAGAATATCACCACTTTGTTTAAAATTAAATATAAATAAAATTACCGGTGATAGGTCACGCCACACATTTTATAGTTTGTAACATTACTTCTATTCCCACAGACTAGTATACAACAACTAGGCATTTTGTCGTATTGTCTTTGCCTGTACTAACAATTCAATCATCATAGAGTAGCAGCAACGGCGGTTCTCTAAATCGTAAATATTAATTATTAGTTTTCGGATGTTCTTTTAATCTATCTTTTACCGTCCGATTTCTATTTAAGAATACACTAGGTCGTTCCGGTTAGCACAAACTAGTATTAATTTACATGAAAAGGGATAACTGAGATTGCGTGTAATTTTAGCGTGGCGCGTATATCGCAGGGATAGCGAAACACGACTATTGCTCTCACCGCGAGTGCGAGAGGGAGTCTGCCCTGTCTGGGCATATCAATCGCGCCGCATAACTAACCACGCCCTCTTGCACAGGTATCTGTATTTCCAGTCCCTGGGTTTGTTGCTCTGCTATGAATGGCACGGGCGAGGCTTTCTGGCGGCAGAGCTAGATTTACGTGCATAGTTCAAATATTTATTGGTAAGTATTAATTCATTGTCGTGTGGTGCCGGCTCAGAATGCCACCACCCCATCTCCTCCCATGGGTGTCATAAAAGTCGACTAAGGGATTAGCCGGAGGATGGGCAGCAGCGTCCTTCGAGTACATTAACAACTCAACTGCGATCGCCAACCCGTCTGCCAAGCGTGGCGATTATGGCAAAACCTCTCAATGAGCCCACAACACATCCATATCCGTCGTTGTGGATCTTTGGGGGAGGCCTGTGTCCAGCAGTGGACTTCATTCGGCCGAAATGATGATGATTAATTCATTGATTGATGAAACCAAAAGAAATGCCGGGAATTCATTGGAATCTTTCTATTCGTTAATGTGAAAAGTTGTATGTACGTTTGAATGTTTGAAGCTTCATCACGTTCAATAGCTGGACGGATTATATTAATATTTGGCAGAGAGTTGGAATATGTCATAGAATAGGACATATGATACATTAATTATCTCAGGCGTTTAAATAGTACTCTCGGGTAATTGGTAGCGTTAAATAAAGGACGTTTTAGATTTGATGTGAAATCACTCATATGCTATAATTTGCCGCATCAGTACTCTTATTATGTTATCATAACTCATAAACTGCGGGAAGCCTGTGTCCAGCAGTGGACTTCATTTGGCCGAAATGATAGTGAAAATAATCGGAAACAAGGTGTCGTACAAATATTTCTTCCGGGGATCGAACTCACGACACGTAGCGGTGAAAGCCAATCGCTTAGCCGTTGCGCCAACTGTGCCGACAGACTGACTAACCGAGTATTTTCTGGAAATACTGTGTCTAAGTGCCATCGATCATGTTCTCTAGACTAGACCATAATGGCTAAAACAAAATTAGCCTTGACATGTTTTATTTATCAAAACGCAGGAAAACCCTTTCATAACAATTCATTGCTAACGGACATTGACAGAATTCAAATTACAACCAGCATTGACAATATAAGGCCTTTAATTTCAAGCTAGTAAAGTATAAAATTCCTCGTGAAATATGGAATAAGGATGCAAATGATGTTGGTAACAAATGTTTGGTCAAGGCCTTGGCTACGGTCTCAACTATAGCAGGAAATTGCTTTATAGGGATTTTAGGTCAAATATTTGTAATAGGTTTCTGTTAGGGTCTGTCAGTTTCCTTTAGTGATGTGTTATGATGACGCAAAATCCTTGGATCCGTCATATAAGTCGGCTAATGTCATGATGTATGACGCATTATCTATCATGATTTAATATTCCTTTCGAAAACATTACCACGTTTATTGCAGCCCGTGCAGACATAGATAAGAATTAGCTTTAGAGGTATGTACGCGAGAGATGCATGCGAGGCAGTGTGGTTTTATATAATAGCATTACTGAAGAGTCTGCCACGCATCCTCTGCTTACTCCTTTTTATTTTTTTTATTGATCCGGTGGAAATACATCATGTACTTCCTTCGCCCCGGGACAGGGCGAAGGGACATGCCGGACTCCTACCGGCTAAAACCACCGGAGTGATCATCGTCGGCACCGAAAGGAGGCTCCAGGAACTCGAATAATCTCCATCTAGAGCCACCCGTTGGTGCCACGCCTTTAGGCACATCTCGGAGGGGATGACTGTAAAGCGGTCATCCCCTCTAGCGGAGGGAAGGCGACTGTAAAGAGGCCACCCCCCCAGGCATCTCTCGAGGGGGATTGTAAAAGATTCCCCCGAGGCCTCACTATACGCTGTGCTGCGCACACAGCGGTACGTGACCACATGCACACCGCTGTCTTCCCGGGGGTCGCTCGGTATGAGCGCGCAGATTTCCCAATAAGCGCGCTCGCGACCCCCAAGGCCTCTGCTTACTCCTACAGCTTCGATGAAATTGTCACGCTGTTTCACAGCTCCGCCACTTACTTCCTCGCACCGGTGAGTTTCCTCGCACATTTCTGGTGGAAACGAAGCCTTAATTAATGTAACACTCGAAATCTATTGTTGTTAATTTGGCCAGGATACCAAGATCAAAATATAATAACAGTGTTGCCAGCGCGGATACGCGTTTGATTTCATTAAGTGTTCGTTTTTAAGCGTATAATTATCCTAATGTAGTAACGATTTTAGCTATTTTGTTAGTTATGCCATATCTCGATTCTTTATCTTTGAATCTGTACTTGTGTGTCGACGTTCGTCGCAAAATTTTTTTTTTCTTCCTTCTTTCTTTTTTTTCTGTAATAATGGTTTAATACAAGTGGCTGTATCTAACAAAACTGGCTATTCATCAGGTGATGTATAATTTCATCCTCCAAAAAACACGCAGCTGGTATTCCATCTATTCTTTGATGATGATAATAATTGCAACAGCTGATCATCATAAAATTTTCTACATACGAAATGTCCTGATACTTCGCTTTCCTTTGCGTATTAAGTTCAGTCGTTAAGATATGCAAGTTGTTTTATAAATGCAATGGTTGTCAACGCAACAAATATTTCCCATTCAAATTGTAGTATACATATATTAAAGGTATAAGATCCTATGGCGAGCAGGTGCATGTAAGCTGCTTTCAACAAAAACACGCAATCTTCATCCACGATAATTTATTATACTGGACCTCGCTTGGGTGGTAATGGCAAGGTGTTCGTTAACGATGTCTGTACTATAGGTATGTATATATAGGTACCTATAGTACAGACATGTATGTATGGTACCTAGCCCTAGCCCGTGGAGACATAGGATACATAAAGAGGTATATAATTAGATGTAAGGATTAAGTTAATTATGGTGAAATTGAATGAAAGACGAGTTGATATTTTGTCGGTGGTAGGTTTCTTATTACAGCTCTAGTGTTGTCATACGAGGACCTGGAGCCCCCCTTAGGTGCCGAAGACCGGTCCAGTGGTTTTAACCGGTAGTAGTCCGGCATATACCTTCGCCCTTCCCCGTGACGAAAGAAGTTCATGATGAATTATTACTGGAGACCGATAAAACCAAAAGGTGGGTACTACGCCAGTGCCGGATATTCAACGATAAGCAGTGTTTAAACTTCATATTACTGTGCTCCGGTTAGAAGGGCACTGTAGCTAGTGAAATTACTGAGCATAAGAGATTAAGTAACTTCACGTCTCGAGGTGCCGAGCGCAGAGTGATGCCTCGCAGGACTAGGCCTGGGTTCCAACTTCCACTACAATTGTTATGGGCAGGCAGGCGAATGACGTAATGGGGTCGTCGCCAAGTAGTATAAATGTAAACACCAATCATATTCAACAGTTTAGTTATTCCTGACATAAAGGATGTATGTTTACATATTGATGACAGGCTAAGTTGAAATAACCAAATCTGTCAGGTTAGCCGAAATGACACAATCACGATTAATCTACAGATTTAATTATTTCCTTCCCTCTAACACTAAAGCCCTTTCGGTGTAGCCCCTTGTGCCTCCTGTTACTGATTATTCGGATGTTTGTTTCTCGGATTTCACCTAACCCTTCTCGACAAACTGGATCGACTTCTGAACAACTGCATTTTTGGACTTTAACAATAAGTGTAAGTATGATCACATCTGTTTACAGTTATCAGCTTAAATGGCTGCCTATTCGTAAGAGAAGTTTCTTTAGATCTCTTTATCTGCTCGTCCCGGTTATCAGCTTGCACTCCTAATTATCTCAAAGGATATTTCCAAGTTCCAAGAGATACCCAAGTATTTCTCACAGGTGTGGATCCTTCAGATTCCTTCTCACCATACAGGTTTTATATAAAATTCCTTCGCTGTCTCAGCAATCAAACTCTGGAGCGTGCTTCCCATTGCTCGTAGTAAACTTTCATTCAAAAGCAAAGTTCGGGATTTACTTTACTGATTTACTTTACTCATTATAATAAAACCAGTTTAAATGGATAATATCGCGTATATTAACTACACTTTGTACCCTTCGTGGTCGCAGGATGACTAAGGTGACAGGCAGCGTTACAGATTTAAAAAAGTTATTTTATCCTATCTACCATACAATTTTAATCAAAAATTAGATTCGATGCACACAGTAATCACTCACAGTGTCTTGATGTTTTTAGTGCGATATGTTGTTTGGGACTTTATAATTTTAATAACTGGATTCCAAACAAGTGGTACCTGCCAACCATCTTCTCTATTATAAATAGGATGTTTTTTAAATTTCAATTGCCTCACGAGTCATTCTAGGTACATATCGGTTCTCTTGCGCGAGGACTCGAGGTTGCTCAAAACTAATAAAATGGTTAGGCTTGCCTAAGGCAAACTGCAGAGTTTGTGCAGCGTCTATGCTTGACGTCAACAATGTGTTCTTTTATTCGGGTGGCTATACTACGCTTTGTTTGCCCTATGTATGACAAACCACAATCACAGTCAATCTTGTAGACCCCTGCATCTTGTAAAGTTGAAATTTCATACGGTGTAAATCTTGTTACTATTGTTAAAATATTTGAATAATGTAATTCTTACCGAATGAAATTTTTTCTTTAACCCTAAGGACGACGGCACGGTTGGTGCAGTCATACAGTCGACTGCTGCACTCCGGGTCGCGGGTTCGATTACCGCACGGAACAAATATTTAATCTGCAGGTAGTTGTTCTGGGTATATTGTGTGTGTTTGTGTCTGTAAACGCACCCACGACACAGGAGAAACTGTAGTGTGGGGCAATGTTTAAAAAAAAAAGTAGACTGAATAAAGTAAAAAGAATAAGCCCACCTTATGTACCAACACTGTACATAAAATTATAAATAAATAATATCATACCAATGAATGCCGTGTGGTGCCGGCTCAGAATGCCACCACCCCTTCTCCTCCCATGGGTGTCGTAAAAGTCGACTAAGGGATTAGCCGGAGAATGGGCAGCAGCGTCCTTCGAGTACATTAACAACTCAACTGCGATCGCCAACCCGCCTGCCAAGCGTGGCGATTATGGCAAAACCCCCCAATGAGCGAGAACAAATCCATATCGGTGGTTGTGGTGATCTTTGGGGGAGGCCTGTGTCCAGCAGTGGACTTCACTCGGCCGAAATGATGAATGATGATACCAATGATAATATTAACAAATTATGACGATTGTGTTGTGACGTAAATGGCTATCTATAACAACATTATCTATGTGCTTGCGTGTGTGAGAGAGGAAATAAACATACGCTCCTTGTGCACACATGTATAGTGTTTAGGTTATGCATTTGTGGCGGTGGTCCGCATCATCATCATCAGCCTATATCGGTCCACTGCTGGACATAGGCCTCTCCCAGTGTGAGCCACAACACCCGGTCATCAGCATTCCGCATCCAGCCGGACCCAGCAACCTTCTTCAGGTCGTCCGTCCATCTGGCCTGTGGCCGTTCCACCCTACGCTTACCCATACGCGGTCCGCATGAGACTTGGATATTCTTTGCCTCATTATATCAGCCAAAAGACGTCCACTGTTGAACAAAGGCCTCCCTATAGATGACCGGTACGTGCCGCGTGTCGTCACTTTACGTGACAAAACCCCCCAATGAGAAAAACTCATATCGGTCGCTGTGGTGATCTTTGGGGGAGTCCTGTGTCCAGCAGTGGACTTCGTTCAGCTGAAATGATGAGTGTCGTAATTCAGAGGCACATCAAAAACTTCCACGTAGCTGCAAGAAGTCGGTAAAATTATTTCACATGTCTCGCTTATCTCAATGCGTTACTGTAAAAATTGCACATACTAATATTTGACGACATGGTTACTGCTTACTGCAGTGGCTGATACAGTCGGCTGCTGCGGTCCGGTTCGTGGGTTCGATTCCCCCACGGAACAAATATTTGTATGATCTGCAGGTAGTTTTAACAGGCGTGGGTTGTGTGTGGAATTTGTGTCTGTAAACGTACCCACGACACAGGAGAAACGCTAGTGTGGGGCGTTTACAAAAAGAAGAATACCCTTCACCGTTTCCTAGTATTTCCCTGGGAAGAAGCGGCGCAATAAACTCCCCAGCATTATCTGTCTGTTTTATCAGTAGTATTAAATGCCCATGCCCGAATTTTATACAATAATCACAGAAGACAAGCCCTTATTCAGCCAATTACTGACCCACTGCTGGGCACAGGCCATTTCTGACGATGTGATCGGTTAGGGCTTAGACCGCCACGCTGGCCTAGTGCGGGTTGGCGGACTACACACACCATTGATAACATATTGGAGCCCTCTCAGGTGTGCAGGTTTCCTCACGATATTTTTCTTCGCCATTATAATTAAATTCAGATCCGCTCATGAATCCGAAAGGTCAAGCTCATAAAATCATAATAAAGTCATCAGTACGTTGAAAAAGTGAAACAAATCGCCATCAGTGACGCTCACGAATAATCACGAATGTACATGATGGCACTCGAATCGTGACCGGGTTGCGTATGCGCAGCCTTGCCGATATGGACGCTGTATTGTAGGCACTTGACACTGGCTTATAATGGTATAGGGTGGCCATGTGATACAGCCGAATCGGATAATGCCCAATACACATTTCCTTCAAATATCGCTGGAGCTATGATCAACAGAGACCCTCCATAAAATATCCGCTGATTTCAATAAGAAGGAAAGTGAAGGAAGTCTTAAATAATCTTATCACTCCTTTCTTAAATAAAGGAAATATTATGAAGATGTCGACACGCAGGAAGCTCCATGTGGCAACTTTACTATTTGGCATTGTTTTAACAGGAAAACCAAAATACCTTTTTAGTAAATTATCTTGGTCGCGAGAGTATAACAAGCATATAACCAGGGCCTCTTCGTATCTTATGACTAATCCAAGACATAATACTGCTGCTTTTCGAGGCAGTTTTAGATTTGCTGCTACCCGCTGCTGGAATGATCTGCCGCCACCATTACGAACTCTGAAGTCAGTACAAACATTTATTTATAAATATAAAAGCCATTTATTGGAAAAACAAAAACAAGAGCTATAAAACTTATCCTGTATACATAATACTGAAAATAGCGACCGTTTGTCAACCTACGGTATGTAGTAGTAAGTTTAAATGCTGCCCTACATTTTAAAACATTAAGAAGAAATACTCACTCAGATCCATGCCTGCCAAAATTACACTATAAACTAATTACATAACCAATATGATTTTGCACACTGTCGATATAAAAATATTATTATTTCAATTTATTTGATTAGCAATTATTATTAATATTTTTCAATAATCTTGATACAATTTATTATTACTTAAATAAAACTAGCGAACTAACTTTATGACACAGTATATTTATATGAATATCTGTTAGTCGATTGTACCCTACTTTTATTGATATGCACACAATACTTATTTTAATTGCAATCTAATTTTGTTTGATCTATTTTGTTTTCATTATATATATTGTTTTTATTATATATATATATATATATATATATATATATATATATATATAAGTGAAATTATAAATTAATTAAGATTTAATTTTAAATAACATTAATTTAATGGAATAATTATGTAAAAGTCTACGGTTCTATGGTCCTATCTGAAAATCAGCGTTGCAACACTTTGTGTTGTAGCATGTGCTGAGATAGGGTCCATTTTTGGTTTCGGAAAGCAATGTTTACCTTGTACAATCTTATTTAATTGATAGTTTATTTTGTTTTGCGATACCGAAATAAAAATATTTTCTTTCTTCTTCTTCTTTCTTTCTTATAAGGTGGCAATTTATTAACACTCTTTTATATTAGTGATAGTTGTAACAACTATGTAAACAAATCATAGAAGTCGATTTTAACCTACTTCTAATCATCGCATCCATTTGAAACTTTCCAAGGTTATGTAATCCGGATGACAACATAATAATCTGGTACTATTGAAGAGATCTGATGATGGGCTAAAAGATGGATAGTGGAACTCTTTTATGGCAGCTGTTTGGCCCGCATCAGCAATTTGTGTTAAGGAACGAAGCATCGAGTTCCTTATACAGTCGGTAAGCTTGACCGCTAGAATGTTTCGTTCCATCGCGAGCTGGCAAACCCCAAGTGCGGACTCTTGACGAAGCGTTAGTAACCACGTTCGCGTGTCATAGGCGAGGGTGGGGAGAATGCACATATCCATAAGCTTCCTTTTTAGTGAGAGAGGTTGTTTCATTAGCTCTCGCGTCGACCAATACATCCTCTTCCAGGCGTTTCCAGAGCGTCGAGCAATTTCTTTATATTGTCTCGCATGAGAGGAGAAATAATATAAAATGTAATATGGCAGGCAGGCACAGCTAGCCAGTTCAGCCCGTAAACGTCCACTGCTGAATAATCCCAAATCCCAATAATTAGCACATAGAGTTATAGGGACTCTTTGACTTTTTATTATTGTCCAGTGGAAATTCTACATGAACTTCCTTCGCTCCGGGGAAGGGCGAAGGGGTATATTAGACTTCTACCGGCTAAAACAACTGTAGCGGTCATCTTCGGCACCGAATGGGGGCTCCAGGTCCTCGTAACACTAGAGCCGCCCATTGCTGCCACGCCTTTAGGCACATCACGGAGGGGATGACTGTAAACCGGTCATCCCCTCTAGCGGAGGAAAGGCGACTGTAAAAAG
Source organism: Diloba caeruleocephala (assembly GCA_947459985.1). Classification (NCBI taxonomy): domain Eukaryota; kingdom Metazoa; phylum Arthropoda; class Insecta; order Lepidoptera; family Noctuidae; genus Diloba; species Diloba caeruleocephala. The sequence goes on from OX381619.1 coordinate 1,539,232, forward strand.
CCCTCCAGGCACTTCTCGGGGGGATTGTAAAGAATCCCTCCAAGCCTCACCGTACGCTGTGCTGCGCACACGGCGGCACGTGGTCACGTACGCGCCACCGTCTTCCCGGGTGTCGCTCGGTGTAAGCACGAAACTCCACAATCTACGCGCCCGCGTCACCCTAGGCGCCCCACCATATAGTGACGGCAGGGGGCTCAGGCGTGAAATCTGCGTGCTCATACCGAGCGACCCCCGGGAAGACAGCGGTGCGCATGTGGTCACGTACCGCTGTGTGCGCAGCACAGCGCATATTAAGGCCTCGGGAGAATCTTTTACAATCCCCTTGAGAGATGCCTGGGGGGTGGCCTCTTTACTGTCGCCTTCCTTACAATCGTCCCCTCCGAGATGTGCCTAAAGGCGTGGCACCAACGGGTGGCTCTAGATGGAGATTATTCGAGTTCCTGGAGCCTCCCTTCGGCGCCGACGATGATCACTCCGGTGGTTTTAGCCGGTAGGAGTCCGGCATGCCCCTTCGCCCTTTCCCGGGGCGAAGGAAGTACATGAGGTATTTCAACCGGATCAAAAAAAAAAAAAAAAAAAACAGGCGCTCAGGCGTGTGGGAACGAATGTAGCTTCAGCTGCTGTGTTAAGATTACAGGAGGCTGATTGGTGCCCATGAATTTACTATACAATCTATTTAAATGTTTTGCATTCATTTGCAAAACATAATATCCAATTGTCATCCAACATCATGGTGACACATACATTGTACTTTCTATGAATGTCAGTGGAAAGCCGACCACCTGATTGTTCTATAGAAAACAGTCATCGTTATGGTTTAGGTCATCGAGTTCTTAATTAGTTTCATGTCTCGTAGCGGTCGTGACTGTTGCCAAATATATTTCGCAATTCGAATTCATTTTTGTGGTGTTCGTATAAACGAAGTTGAAGAATGAAAAAGAATGAAATGAAAGAAATGAAAGTTGAAGATCTTCCATCTTCCAGCCAGGCGAGGTATACGAAACCGGGATCCACTATCAATAATGTAGAATCCTAGCGTAGACATTTATTCAGGCATCATCATCATCATCACAATTTCAGCCGAAAAAACGTCCACTTCTGGAAACAGGTTTCCCTCAAAGATCATCACAACGACCGGATTGGGTTTGTGTGCTCATTGTGGGGATTTGTAATAATCGCTACGCGACAGACGGGTTGGCGATCGCAGTTGAGTTATAAAAGTAATCAAAGGATGCTGCTGCCCATCTTTCGGCTAATCCCATAGACACCTTTCACAACACCCACGGGATGAGACGTGGTGGTGGTTTTCTTAGCACATGGCATACGGCCATCTAAATACAAATAGAAAACTATAATCTGTCACGAATAAATACACTATAAACACATTAGAATACATGTAAGTTAAATCTATTAATCACATGAATACTGAAGATTGATGTACACTTTCTCATAATTTAATGATCACTCTCAAGGCATTCCTCGAATGGAAGTGAACGCATGTTTGTATGTCATTTAATATATTTTGATGAGTCGGCGTTTTTGAAGTGATGCAAATAGGGTACGTAAAGGTTTATTATTAGATCTTTTGCATAGTTAAATGATGATTTATCAATCTTGATGCATGTTGGTGGTCTGACAGGGTTAACATATGTGCATCTTTAAATAAGACAGAAGTAGCATGCCTAGATTGTTATAATCATTTGGTTTGGTAACCTCCATGTGACCCTAAACGCCATCATGTCCAATCGCCAGTCCCAACAGCATCCTAAAAACTATAGCAGATAGGTGGGACAGCCCCATAATACACTTTTTGGTACATGTAAGTACTAACATTAGTTTTGTAAGATTTTTGTATACTAACCAAATAGACTGAAAGTTCGAAAATAAAAGATTATTATCTACATGTCTCTCTTTCCACGGGTTTATATCCCCTGTAAGGGGGAACCCGGTCTTTTGATAGGCTTACGCGGGGACATGGGTCCAACACGCAGAGGCCCTTTAGAGAATTTTAATCTAAAATGTAATGGGACACCAACCGGGGACGCTCGATAGCTGCACTATAAAATGAAGTCATGGCTTGTCCCCGGTGGTGTAAGGTATTGTATGAGATGGAAATTATAACGATAAGGTCTATTGCAATGGGTGCTACATGGAATAAAAAGACTAATAAATACGGGAACGGCGTCTGCCTTTCAACCTTGAACGTGAAGTTCTGTGGCAGACGGTGACTCAAGGATTATTATTATTAGAATAAACCAAACTATAATGTCAACTTCACTTTGTAAGAATGATGCAGAAAGACAATAAGTTAATAAATCAATCAGAATAGTCTAGTCTTAGTCCATCACCCACTTGGTTAAAATTTTAGAAGACTTGAAAAATATGTATATTTAGAGCAGATTGGCAATAATCTGTCATGACCTCATAATTATATTTAAAAACGGTTTTTCAAGGCCAAGCCAGGTCACTCCATTATCTTACATTTACTCGCATGTTTAAATAACACCGGACAGCGCCTCGGGCTGAGAACGGGCGGTCACCGATACGGCGATGTTCCGCAAAGGTTCGCCATCTTACTTTCCAAATGATTACCACAATTACTGCTTGTGTGTGAATGTTTAAAGAATACTCATTTACAACAAAAGATCGTGGCGTATGAGAGAATATGACCAATTAGATAAATTAATCTTAAGGTTTTAAACTTTGTTTTAACTGCGACTTCATTCGCGAGGGAACTAATTTAAACTGCAAAAAGAACTTGTGATGACATAATTAATCTTTTCCTATGTCCTATTCTAATATAGTAATTTTATATCATCAATATAACAATGGCACATTGTCCATGTAAAAATGTATTATTTATTATCTATAGGTCTCTCTCTTTACGGGTTTATATCCCCGGTGAGAGTCCTCCTCCCGGTCTCCGGTCTTTTGATAGGCTTACGCGGGGACATGGGTGCAACACGCACAGGCCCTTTAGAATGTAATGGGACACTAACTGGGGACTCTTCCTGGCTAAAAAGGTAACACTATTGTTTGAGTCTATCTCACCACAATTATAAGATCTATTGCAGTGGGTGCTCAATTGATTAAATTCTCCTAAAAATACGGAAAAAACGGCGTCTGCCTTTCAACACTTATAGTGAAATTCTGTGGTAGACGGTGACCCGCCACTCACAAGATGGGCCCCCTAAATGGCCAGCACTACAGGTGACAGGGAGTAACACGGGTGTGAGCGGCTCGGGGTGTCGAGAGCTGAGGCACCAGTTTCATCGCCGCGCGTTTCGAAGACTTGGAGCGGGTTTCCTCGTTATTACACCATTAGACACTTCCACCCCCGAGAATATAGCTTTGGCGCCCCCCCCCCCCCCCCGGTAAGTAAATTTATTAATACTAATATTATGTGAACGCCGTGATTGTCCGTGATTTACTTAGGTACTATCTGAAAATCAGCGTTGCATCATTTCGTGCATTCGTGCTTCTTGGATTCGTACACCAATCTTTGTTTATTTTTTATACAAACTATCATATTAGTAGTAAAATAAGAATTAGAAAGAAAATGATTTATCAACTGCCTCTTCGGTCAGCAGTGAAATGGAGGAAACTAGTCCTTAATGGTTCTTGTAGATATACTAGATATAACTAGAAACTTTTAGCAATTATTCATTGTGATCTTTGACCTGAGATAAGTCTACGCATAAACGCCTAACCACTTGTTGGTAGGTTTTATTTAGATATGGATAATAGTTACACGAATAATTAATGTAACATGTCCCCCATGTCTAATACATTTTTGAATAGTGATTAACTGTTTTTTTTGTTTTTTTTCGAAGTTGTGTCCAGATTGAGAATATAGCACCATTCCATCTCCTCCCGTGGATGTTGTAAAAGGCGACTAAGGGACTCTAAACCAGAGGGAAAGCAGCACCCCTTCTGTGGGACAATAGCCATACTGCACTGCCAAGCGTAGCGAGTACTGGCAAATTTCCCCCAACAGGACGACACGACTGCGGAAATCTACGGCCCTCCCGTTCAGCAATGGATGTCCTATGTCTTACATGATAGAGTAACTGATCGGCCTACTCCGTTTACGATTGGGTGAAGACATCTTTGACTAAATTGATTCCGTTTTTAGTAACGAAGAGACTATAAGCCATGGCATACTACAAGGGAGTATTTAGGGATCTGTATTCAATAGCGATGAAGAGGTTGCTTCTGGCTATACTTCTGTAAAACAGCTTCATGGGTAGGCACCAGACACCTTCTCTCCAGAATCTTATCCCCTGGGTGTCATAAAAGGCAACTAGAGGATTAGCCGTAGGATAGGCAGCAGCGTCCTTTGAGTACATTAACAACTCAACTGCGATCGCAAACCCGCTTGCCGAGCATGGCGATTACGACAAAACCCCCCAATGAGCACACATTATACTCATGTCGGTTGTTTTGATCTTTGGGGGAGATCTGTGTCCAGCAGTGGACTTCGGCTGAAATGAAAATGATGAACTAAATCCGTGTAATTTGTGGGACATATTATCACGTAGTTCGTCTGTTTTGCGAAGAGAAATAAACGATGTATTATTATTATACTCAAAAGGCATTTATGGTATACCTTAGTTACCAACTGTAGTCAATCTCAGCTATCTCTCACCTCACCTTGTGAGCAAGTTAGATCGACCAGCATATCGTTCACCGTGGTTCACCTTGGCCCTAGACATGTCACGTTGACATTTAACATGATACAGGCTATATATAAACAGCGACAACTATTCGTGAGTTTCGTTTATCTCCTCTTGTGGAGGCAAATTTTATCAGTTTGAAACATGTAGTTTGCATACATTTGCATGAATAGCAGGTACAAATGCTTTGTCAGTTTAGTTGATATCTAGTTTAAAATACGGCATGGAGCTTCAAAGGTTAAAGGTACATACTAGCGAAAGATAGGTATTTGAATTTAGCTTTGTAGAATTTAATCACTGTACGAGTACTGCTTTCCAGTGAGTCCTCTTGTTCATCAACTCTCTCTTCAGTTCTATGGTATGTATTCGTAGGTCCTCATCTCCTCGGGGGTCAAGAGCGTGTAGATTGGGGAATCTGCGTGCTCATACCAAGTGATCCCCAAAAAGATGGCGGCACTCATGTGGCCGCATGGCGCCGTGTGTCCAGCACAGAGCACATAAGGGCTTCGGTGGGAAATTTTACAATCCTTATGAAATGTGCCTTGGAGGCAGTCGCCATCCTACTACTAGCGGAGTGACCGCTTTACAGTCATCTCCTCCGAGATGTGCCCAAAGGCGTGGCAGCAATGGTCCGTTCCAGTTTGATTGTTTGCGAGTTCCTAGAGTGTCCTTCCTTAGTCCTTAGATGTGCCGAAGGTGACCGCTACAGAGGTATTTTTTTTTCCTGATTTAAATTTTTTGGCTTACATGCCCCTCGCTCCGCTCTGGGGAGCTCCAGAGCGGAAGTACATTTCCACAAGAAACACCATACTTAACATCTCCTGCGAACGAAATGTCAACACACTGCGCGTATTTCGTAGATATGACACTTGTTTAATTCCCTGTGAATCACATCTCTGACCACAAGGCAAACTTTGTCGTGCTCCTATAATATCAATTGATCATTCTAAACAGTAGAAACTCAATAATAAACGTATAGATTGGTACAGAGGGTTACTGCAAACACAGGTACAATGGTCAGGCACACCATATGGCGCCGCGACCCTGGCGTCTAGGTCACCTCGACCAAAACTGGACCGATGCACACGATATTGGTGAAATTTACGTTGATATCATTGAAATTGGGGAAATTATTTTTCAACAAGGATATGATTTTTGAGTTCATTTAGACAGGTTATTTGAATAAGAAACGTACGTGTAAATATTAATAATTAAAGTAATTTTGAAAAATGTGATATCATAGTCGGAAGCGTCCCGTCTGTGAAACATGTATCATTCTGCCCTCACCGACCAAGCAAGCGTGGTGAGTATTGGCAATTTCCCCCCAAAATGATGGCATAACTGTTGAATTCTATGGGAGAGGCCTTAGTTCAGCAGTGGAGGTCCTATGGCTAATATGATGATGATGATGATTGCCGGCAGACGTCATACAGTCAGTCAGTCAGTGATGGCATATGGAACGGAGACGTGGTCACTCACAATGGGCCTCATAAGAAAGCTCAAGGTCGCTGAGTAACCTATGGAGAGAGCTATGCTTGGTATTTCTCTACGAGATCGAATCAGAAATGAGGAGATCCGTAGAAGAACTAAAGTTGTCGACATAGCTGAAAGGATTAGTAAACTGAAGTGGCAATGGGCGGGGCACATTGCTCGTAGAACTGATGGCCGTTGGGGCACAAAGGTTCTCGAATGGAGACCGCGCACCGGAAAACGTAGCGTGGACAGACGACCTGGTGAAGGTCGCTGGGAGTCGTTGGATGAGAGCGGCATGTGACCGCTCGTTGTGGAAATCTAAGGGGGAGGCCTTTGTTCAGCAGTGGACGTCCTATGGCTGATATGATGATGATGATGATGATTGCCGGAAGATGTCATTGCGTCACGAATGTTGTCGCTGAAATTCAGCGCTGTTGGCGTTGGATGTACAGCATGGCGTGAACCATTAATCTGAGTGAAAACAATACATTTCTAGTTCAAGACAATTGTTATAGGCAGGCCTGAAGCTTACCACCAGGCGAAAGACTTCTTAATAGTATCTACCGGTTGCTGGTCCAACCTCTATTAGAAAAAAAACACCATAAATGACGGCACGGTTGGTGCAGTGGCTGATACAGTCGGCTGCTGCGCTCCGGGTCGTGGGTTCGATTCCCGCACGGAACAAATATTTGTATGATCTGTAGATAGTTGTGCCGGGTCTGGGTGTATTGTGTGTGGAATTCATGTCTGTAAACGCACCCACGACACAGGATTAATAATAGTGGGGCAAAAAAAAAACGTCATTATTATGTGAGGAAATCTTCAAAAAAGTTTCTGTAGAAGACTTGATATATGTTTTTAAATCGTATTCAATATTCTTTAAAAAAATATTAGCTGTGATGTAATAATAATATTAATATATAATTAACATTTTAAGGTGTAACCAATCAATTTATTTATCTTGCTTCGCCATAACAATCGAACAATCTAGTTTGATAAACTGAATGAATAATACCATCTAGGCTCACTAGACGGCCTTTGTAATCCTTGTACAGTGTATTTAATGCACCCACTAACCCAATGAGGAATGCCGAGAGACTGACTCACTGCACCAGCTTTTGTTTCATAAGAACTAGTCTCAATGTGAACTAGACATGAAAACGTGGATCTTGAAACGTTGCCCCTCACTTGGAATTCTCCTGTGTCGTTGGTGCGTTTACAGACATGAATTCCACACACAATACACCAGACCTGGAACAACTATCTGCAGATCATACAAATATTTGTTCCGTGCGGGAATCGAACCCACGACCCGGAGCGCAGCAGCCGACTGTATCAGCCACTGCATCAACCGTGCCGTCAATGTATATATGTATATGGTCTTACTATATTAATGGATAATATTTTAGGAGGTAAATCTATGGGTAACAAAGATGCGTTTTAACAAAAAAACAACATATAGAAACCTTTCATTATTTCGGTCGAATGCAGTCCACTGCTGGACACAGGCCTCCCCCAAAGATCACCACAACGACCGATATGGGTGTGTTGTGTGCTCATTGGGGGTTTTGCCATAATCGCCACGCTTGGCAGGCGGGTTGGCGATCGCAGTTGAGTTGCTAATGTGCTCGAAGGACGCTGCTGCCCATCCTCCGGTTAATCCCATAGTCGCCTTTTACGACACCCACGGGATGAGATGGGTTGGTGCTATTCGTAGCCGGCACCACACTTTATTTTAACCTTTATTTTATACATATTTAAAATTAATTTAAATAATTTATGCTTCCGATTGCATAAAAAGCGCAATTCACCACGTAAAATCTGTAGGTAACTATCACTATTATGTCGTTCTAAAAATACTGTGGTACTGTCACAGAACACGCACACACTAAAACGTGTTTGCACTTGCAAACTAGGTCCGGCCGAACAACAATATGGTTGTCTGGTAGTCCACCAGTGTGTGTTAATACTTGAAATGAATTCTATACTCTATTCAAAAATTTATCCCTTAAGAAATTTAAAACTTTTATTAAATCAAAACTCTGTAATAAAGGATGTTATAAGATTTCTGATTGTCTTGAGGATAAAAAAGCTTGGGACTGAGCTGCTCGCTAGGTACAATCAGCGTCCCTGCGTGGGCCGCCGAGCGGCGGATCCTGGTCGATCGGATCGGGCAAGATCTCTCTCTGCCAGCAATAGTGTCGGCTATGTTGGCAGAGCATGAAAACTGGAATGCAGTGGTCTCCTTCTGTGAGAGTGTCATGCTCCAGAAGGAGACTGCAGAGCGGGATCGGGAGAGGGCCAATCCCGCTCGAAGAAGAAGGAGACGGCGCCGGGGTAACAACCGCCCTGGCGCCTAACTCCGATACGCCTGAAAAACCCTGCCATTGCTATAAGGTGGGGACCTCTGGGTTCGCGGGTGCGTAGATTGGGGAATCTGCGTGCCCACACCAAGCGACCCAAGAGAAGACGGTAGCACGCATGTGGTCACGCGCTGCCGTGGGACGCTTTGGGGGATCCTTTACAATCCCCCCGGGGGGGTGACCGCTTTACAGTCACCCTCTCCGAGATGTGCCAATAGGCGTGGCACCAGTGGGCGGCTCCAGTGTGATCATACGAGGACCTGGAGCCTCCCTTAAGTGCCGAAGATGACCGCTCCAGTGGTTTTAGCCGGTAGGAGTCCGGCATACCCCTTCGTCCTTCCCCGGGGCGAAGGAAGTTCATGAAGAATTTCCACTGGGCACCAATAAAAAAAAAAAATAAAAAAAAAAGGTACAATCAGCGTAGTTTTTTTTTTGTACATAAACTGACATCTGTTATTTTATACACTTTTTATTGACATCGAATTTATACAGTTTTCTTGACATGTCATTTATATTAGTATTTTTACTTTTTATTTATATTTAATTTACATACATTTTTGACATAATTAATTAATTAATTGAAGTAATTTTTTTTTTTGTGTACATGTATGTATAAATATTTTATATGACAGACTAACGTGTTGCTGGGGAGTTTGTTGCGCCGTTTCTTCTCCCCAGCTTAACACTAGGAAGCGGTGAAGGGTGGGCTTAATGGGTGCTGTCTAATGTTGACGTTCAAAAAGAACTAATAATTTAGTCTATTTGAATAATGATTATTTCATTTCATTCATAGAGCCTAGCCTTAAAATATTTTCCATTGTTAAAGTAAGACCCAACCAATGCAATGGGGTGATACCACGTGGAAAAAACCCCAAAACATTTGTAAAGCTGGATTACTTGATTACCCATGGTTAGTCAGTTGGGGTAATTCTTATTCTTTCGCACAATACAGATTTTTCTGTATCATGGATATGTACAGATATGAATCTCATCATACGCACAAACACTCAGATCCTGAAAATTGATGTTTGGGTTCGATACCCGCACTTAGCAAATATTATTGCTAAGTGCGGGTATCGAACCCGCGACATGTAGCGTAAAAAGCCAAGCAACTACTGCGCCAAACGTGACGCCAAAAAGTATTAAGTAGGAAACTATAGAATTAGCAGTGATAAGAACAACTTGTGTTGTCCGATGAAATCAATAGCTTTCAGGAAAGAAGTCAAATATGAAATAAAATTACGTTGAGGCAATCCTATCACCTAGTCCGTGTGGTGTCCGGAAAAAGAATATAGCACCGCTCTTTATCCTCCCGTGGATGATGTAAAAGGCGACTAAGGGACGCTAATACCTGAGGGATGGGCAGAAGCATCCCTTCTGTGGAACAGTGGCATTATTGCGCTCACCAACCCGCCTGCCAAGCGTGGTGAGTACTGGCAAATTCCCCTCAAAATGACGACACAATTTGTGGGAATGTATGGGGGAGGCCTTTGTTCAGCAGTGGACATCTTATGGCTGATGGGATGATGATGATCATCATATCAACCGTTAGACGTTCACTGCCGAGCAAACGAATCACCAATTAACCTCTAACCCTAATCAGAATCGTAAATGTTGTCAATTTTTTAAGGTCTTAGATTTTATAACCTCCATTTAAGATTTCTCTCAAACCATGGTGAAAAAATGGAAACCGTTTGCTTAACATCAAGAGTAATGCTCTTTCTACTAATTAAAAATGAAAGCACCATGACACTACAATATTTTTTGTAGGCCCAACTCTCCTAATGAATGGGCATTCTCCATCATAAAATTTGCTATAAAACACTCAGTGAATTCCCCATGGGACGATACCCCCTTTTCCTTTCCATTTCCTTTTATTTGAATAACTGTGCCTAAATACATACATTGCCGCGTGGTGCCGGCTAAAAATAATACAACTTTTTTTTATCGTGGGGACATCCTCATGGACTTCCTCCGCCTTGGGAAGGGCGGAGGGGCATGCTGGACTCAAACCGGCTAAAACCCAACGTTGTCCTTTCTCTAACCTCTAGCTGGGGGTGAGGTGTACGCTTTGTCTGCATTCGACCGCGCGTTGAATACCACCTCATCTCATCCCGTGGGTGTCGTAAAAGGCGACTATGGGATTAGCCGGAGGATGGGCAGCAGCGTCCTTCGAGTACATTTATAACCCAACTGCGACCGCTAACCTGTCTGTGAAGCGTAGCGGTTATGGCAAAACCCCCCAAAGAGCACACAATACAAACTCGTACCAGTTGTTGTAGCAATCTTTTGGGAAGGCTTCTGTCTAGCAGTGGACTTATTTGCCTATGTTTAATTTAATGACTGCAATTTACATTCTAATAATATTTTGACATTATTAATTAATCATAAAATTGTAAATGTGCGAACCTCATGCAGCCGTTAATGTTATATATTTAGTACCCTTTGCCTTTGGCCTGGTAGTATCGGTCTGTCATGCTCACTAAAATGTCTTGCTGGCGGTGGCGTTGTGTATCGGGTCGTTCGGTTCCCTAAAATATGGTTGAGCTAAGCGATGCTGATGCATGCGTCATGCTCGTGAACGAGTGCCGTCTGTTGGGACTGGTCAGCCATTAACTGCCATGGCGAATAATGATTATATTACATTAGTATGTCTTTTTTTTTATACATTGGCCTACATAATGCTCTTTATATGGTTTACCTTAATTTGTATTAATCAACATTGTAATCTCAATTATTTTAAAAGAGTATCTATGGAGTTTCTTGCCGGCTCTTCTCCATAGATCAACTATTTAGAACCGTGCAACTTAGATTCTGACGTTGCATAAGTGCCAATATTTGGTTTATTTGAAATAAAAATATTTGACTTTGACTTTGACGTTTTTCTGCTGATATGATGAAATACATGCAGATATCAACCTCACACGCACAAAGTCTCAGACCCGGAACAACTATCTGTGTGTTATGAGAAGTCAAATACCTATTTGTTTCGTGCGGGGATAGAACCCGTCAGTCGTGCGTAGTACAGTAAGCTAATCGCTTAGCCAATCAAAAGCCGTTCTTGCTTGGAATAATTACCACACACGTTTGATGTAACGTATAAGAACAAGAGTTTCTTTGTCGCAGTTATAATTAGTTTTATATACAACACGGTAATATTAGCTCGCTTGTATACATTTTTGCTAGTAAGCAGAGTTCTGGGTGGCTCTAGTATTATCATACGAGGACCTGGAGCCTTCCTTAGGCGCCGAAAATGACCGCTCCAGTGGTTTTAGGCGGTAGGATTCCGGCATATCCCTTCGCCGTTCCCCGAGGCGAAGAAAGTTCATGAAGAATTTCCACTGGGCACTAATAAAAATAAACTTTTTTAGCCATATAGACCATAGTATATATTGACTAGCTGGGACCCGCGGTTTCCCCCGCCGTTTAATTTAAAATATATTTGATTATTTATAAATAATTTAGAGTACTTCGGCATAGACACTTTGACATAGAGTATATATATTGGATTTCAAGGGTTTTTTTTGCGTGGAACCCTAATTCTTTTTCTGTAATAAAAGTAGCCTACGTTATTCCTTATAACATCAGCTATCTGCAAGTGAAAATCCCATAGAAATCGGTCTAGCCGTTTCGGAGATTAGCAAGAACAAACAGACAGACCAACAGACAGGCAGAGAGACGAAAAAAAAAAATTTTTTTTGTTGTAGGTACACCGTATATACTTTCATATGCATTTAGTAAAAAGCTGTTATTTTGACATTACAAACAGACCCTTAAATTTTATTGATTTGTATAGATATATAATATTAATTTCGATTACGCATAAGCTTCACCGCGGAAGTCGCAAAAGTAACGCCATTCTGATATGTATGAACAGGAAATCCAATGACGTCATCCGACCAATCATATCCTACAATTTTTATAGCACAATTTCGTCAAAATGTTATGAGACATATGACTATTAAATTGGATTTGATTACGTATCACACACACCGCAAACGTCCATTACAGAGTGATTATTACAATGAGTGTTCATTGGGGATTGACATAATCACCACGCTTGGCAGGCGGATTGGTGAGCGCAGTATGGCTACCGTTTACAGAAGGGACGCTGCTGCCCATCCCCCTGGTTTAGATTCCCTTAGACGCCTTCTACGACATCCACGGGAGGAGATGGAGTGGTGCTTTATTCTTAATCCGGACACCACACGGAAATGATTTTATACTTATTTTTATTAGTACATGAGATTACGGCGATGTAGTAAGAATAGATACTCTCTTTCCACTAAGGGTAAGGCGAAAGTGCCGCAGTGTGTTGTTATTAGCACACAGGAGGTTCCTGCTGCCCATCCTCTTGATATCAACCCTTAATCGCCTTTTACGACAACCATGGGCGGAGAGGAGCTGGCTAGTCTTTGCCAGGAGCCACACCGAACATTAGATTAATATTGTATACTTCTCTCTATTCACGGGTAATAGCGTCTGTGATGAGGAACCCCGGTCTTTTGATACGCGGGGACATGGGTCCAACACGCAGAGGCCCTTTAGAGAATTTTCGGCAAACGTGAACATTAGACAGCACCCATATAAGCCCACCCTTCACCGCTTCCTAGTGGAAATCTCCCTCGCGGCAAACGCGCTTGTTTTGATCATTAGTAACAAAAAAATACTTCACATCCACAATATATTTTTGGCAACATTTATACCAATTACATATAAATTGAAGATCATCAATTGCCGCACATAATTCACCCATCAAAGCAACACCTGTTAGAAATTTCATCGTTCAAATTTCAGCTCATTCATCGCAATCGGCGGATAGGTGGGCCATTAGAGGCGGAATTGATTGGACGCCGGCATTGGTCCTAATTGGACGGTTATCGGCTCACGATCAAACTATCATCGACTTGAAGAAGTGGCGCAATGTGCTGTTTCGCGACCCAGTCTTGTTTTATGGTTTTTCATATTAAATATGTTTTCGAAGTGAACAATTGTTGAGATTTTGTCAATGACCACCAGTATAATTTTAATTGAAAGCTTTATTTGTGACATAGAAGCTATCCCTAGTAGACCTTTCACACGCTCTAGTGTGATCGTACGAGGACCTGGAGTACCCCCTTTCGTTGCCGTAGATGACCGCTCCAGTTGTTTTAGCTGGTAGGAGTCCGGCATACCCCTTCACCCTTCCCCGGGGCGGAGGGAGTTCATGATGCATTTCCACTGGGCGACCAATAAAAGAAAGATCTTTACACACCGATCCTAAACTTCCACTACTGAATATGGGCCTCCCAATGATTGCAATGATGGGTCATTAAATCGCTATAAACATCCTGCTTGGCAGGCGGATTGGTGATGCCGGATGCGCGGTCTAATGCAGACAAAGCATACACCTCACCCCCGGCTAGAGGTAAGTGGAAAGACATCATGGAGTTATAGCCGGTAAGAGTCCGGCATGCCCCTCGACTCTTCCCAAGCCGTAGGAAGTCCATGAGGATATCACCACGACAAAAAAAAGGCGGATTAGTGATCGCAGTATGTTGTTATTGGCAAACGGGAGGATGCTGCCCATCCTCTTGATATCAACCCTAAGTAGTAGTAAAGGGTAAAGTAAGTAAAGGGGACGGACTGAAAACCAGCGTTGACCCGTGCGTGGTTTAACCACTGCGCACTGCCAACATTGCTGAGCCCGTTCCTTTTACCATACTACACAAAAAACAAATGTATCTATTTGTATTGTTCCGCATTTAATGAATTATGTGTGTTTAGTTTGGTAATAAAATTATCTTTATCTTTATCTTTAAGTCGCATTTTACGACACTTTCCTGGGAACCGCACGCTAACAATCTAGGTCATACTTGATCACAACTTGTCCTTCCGAGCGCAAAGAGTGGTGCGCGCTCGCGCTGTTTTTGCCACCGCCTTTTCCCTTGGACGCCTCCATTATCTCTTAAGCACATTCCATAAAAATAAGGTGAGAATTTACGTCACATGCCTTAGCCGCAGTTGCTTAATATGTAAAGCCTGGCTGGAGGCTATTTCGGCTTCGCCAGATTGCCCGGTAAAGCAGCCACATCTCCCTGACATGTCTGCGAGAAGCCCAACATAAATAAAAATACGAGAACTATCCTACAGGTAGAGAAGGGTGGTCTATTCTACGCCGATAGAACCATACGGAGCAGATGGGCACAGTGCACAGTACTGATAATGCCGCATTAATGTTTAATTAATATAATTACTGTAGTTAATTGTTTTAATTGAAAGTTTCCTTAGCGAGAAAAGGAAGAGGCTGGCCACCACCACCTACCACGCCTATAGGCCACCCATCACGGAGATGACTAAAACGTGTTTACCCCCTCTAGCGGAGGGGAGCGAATGTAAAAAGGCCGCCTCTCTTCACATAAGATCAGTAAAAATCGTTCGCAGGTGTGCCTTAGAGTCGCCTCAAATTTCTATTCATTTTCAAAATTTATTTCTATAATCAATAACTAACATCACCACAAATCTAATAAATTAAATCAAACATAAAATTATACCATACCTAACGATCGCCAACACCCACGTCACTGTAACACGATCAAGTGTAATTTGAATCAGTGAGAGTGCGGAGAATCGGCTGACAAAGAGACGGCCATGTGTGAAAGTGATATGGTTTGTTTTAACTGACTGCAAACAGTTTGAATTAGTTACGACGTGTGTCGAAACTTGTAAATGATGTGCGAAACTAAAACATTTGATTAACGATTAGAAAATCGAAGTTTATCATACAGATTTCTGCGCTTCTTTCACCGGCTTCAGAGTTAGCTACCGGTGAAAGAAGAGTTGTTTGCAAGAAAGTCATAGATGACAATCAAGGATTGGATAGGAATCTCTAGCACTAGATACATTATGTACTAAGAATCGCAGGGAGTCGTAAAAACGATTAAACTGAGGATGGGCAGCAGCGTCCTCAAAATACATAGGTATATTTGCATCTCAACTGAAATGATGGCAAAACCCCCTAATGAGCACACAACGTGACAAACCTAGACCGGTCATTGTGGCGATTATTGGTGGAGACCTATGTCCAGCAGTGGATGTTTTTCGGCTGAAGTAATGATGAAGATTACATAATGGTATATTACCTACCAAGTGGAAATAGGTCATTTTGCAGAAGCTGCTTTTTCTAATTACTGATGACGCTGACACCTAATTTTGAAACCAGGAATTGGCCACACTCATTCTCAAAGGAATCATCTGGAGGTGCACAGGAAGGGGAATCTTTACAAAGAAGATTAAAAAGAAAGAAAGCAATCGCGGTAGATTATGAGCGAGACGATGATAGTCTAACGAATGAGGTACTTACTTATTGTTCAGGGTTCAGGAAGTTCATATTGAAAGCCTCTGTTAATATCAAAATCTTACATACATACATACATATAATCACGCCTCTCTCCCGTAGGGGTAGGCAGAGACCACTTCTTTCCACTTGCTACGATCCTTACATACTTGTTTCGCTTCGTCCACTTTTTCGTTCCATCAAAATCTTACGGACGTAAAATTGAGTTACGATTAATTGATTAGAACAGTTTAGTATAATTTAGTAAAAGTATTATTGGCAATTAATATCGAATAAAAAAAAAGCCATGGCTGGTGTAGTGGCTAAGCAACTGGCTTTCTGCGCTACGGTTTGATTTCCGCACGGAAAAAATATTTGTATGATCTACAGATAGTTGTTTCGGGTCTGACTGTTTATGCAGGTGAAATGTATGTCTGTAAACTGAACCCACGACACAGGATAAATCGAAGTGGGACATGGTTTAAAAAAACAACCAAAATATGTTAATGTTTGGATTTACGAACCGAGTATAAGTAATCAAATGGCAGTAGGCAGCAGAGAGCTATAAATTAACTTTAACACCAGTACTTCACGTCTATTTACAGAACAAATAAAACGAAAGTCTTCTACAATTAGTCTATGCCCAGACCCGTGATCATCGCGCATGAACAAAAAAACAGTATACGAGTAAAGTCAATCGAAAAGAAAGTGCCGCAGCGAATAATAATGTGTCCGTCTGTGGGAGATCGCCTGGAGGCACATTCTGTTTGTAACATTAGGTACATGTACTTGCTCTCCGTGTAAATGAGCGGCTATCACTTGTGGTTTCATTCTCATGTAACACCCTCTCCGAGACGTGAGTATAGGCGTGGCATCAGTGGGCGGGTCTAGTGTGATCATACGAGGACCTGGAGCCTCCCTTAGGTGCCGAAGATGACCGCCCCAGTGGTTTTAGCCGGTAGGAGTCCGGCATACCCCTTCGCCCTTCCCCGGGGCGAAGGAAGTTTAAGAAGAATTACCACTGGGCCCCAATAAAAAAAAAGGCATACCCACGGAGGGTTGGTGTCAGGCATGTGGCCGACTGTAAAACCCTTTTGCCAAAACCTTTGTCCAGCTCCCCTTCCGAAACCATGGGGGTCCTCGGCCCAATCCAAGGCAATCGGGGGTGGAGAGGGACCAGGATGGTCCCGGAAAGAGCGTTAAAAGTACTCCCTCCAGCAAATTCCGGGGCCATGGTTTCGGTCACCGGGACATATGGGCGCAACTTGCCACCGTATGGTAGTATACGGTAGGGTCTCCCCCACAGATCCCTGTCCAGCCCCTACAGGAGCTCGCTCCAGGACCGAGCCTTCGCCTCGCTGATGGCGATCTGAAACGCTAGCGTGGCCGCCCGGTAGGCCCTACAGGCCTCATCAGTCTTTTGTTCAGCAGTGGACGTCATTTGGCTGATATGATTAAATTATTATTAAATTCGAAATTACTTTATATAAGAATGGTGTATTTACGTTCAGCAATATATCTCGGCTTACTATACGCGTTGGGCAACTGTAAGCACAGTAAGCAGCTGTTAATAAACAAACCGGAATAAATAAATAAATTACCGATAGTTAGCTTCCAGCAATTTATGTTGAGTTGTGAGAATGTCTCAAGGTGACGACGCCGTGTGGTGACACAAAGAACTGGTCCTGGGTAGCATTACAATTGTCATGGGCAGGCGTGATACTCGACACTAAATAGTAAATACTTTAAAAAAAAAGAGCGAGTCTTACAGTAGTATCTGACATCTCACCATAGTAATAACTATAAGCAATATTATTAAAAGATCGAAATCGAGTGCAACAAAATGTATGAATGGCGCCAAAACCCAGAATATGACCGCGCATGCGATAAAGCGGGCGCTGCCACAGATAAGTAATAGCTGGAATAAAAATTTTTTCGTAATGTAATAAACATGTAGCGCGTAAAATATGCGTCCCATTAAAAAAAAAAAGAAGAGAATCTCCTTGGTGATATTAACTTCGTGGATTTGCCCTGTATCGTAATGGAAAATAATATATTATAACCTTACTTTGTTAGAGAATCGGATGTACTCGTATGATATAGCAAACTAAGCAAACAGAGGGAAGACGTTTCTAGAAGTGACATGATTGCAAAGCTTAGGTTATACCTATATCTGACTTGAGATGCTTTCAGATTGACTAGTGTATTGAAAATATGATAATATAATTTGAGTTCGGCCGTACCGTAACAGCATTTAGTGTTACCAGTTCTCATGTATTAGGGTCAAAGCGTGACAGCACATACTTATGTCGGCATCTGTTGATTTATGCTTGGACACATGCATACATTTATGGCAACATAGCAAAGTTTCGAATCTGAGGTCAATAAGAACCTAGATGCGAATTAGGCAGACAGACTCATAAGTTATTGTAAGCACAAAGTAGGTACTTACTTCTATTACCTACCTAATAGTTTTGTGGTCGGAACATAATTAAATAACTGAAACCTGTAAACACAACTTACCTTTTCCCCACGCAGAATCTCCACTCGGCGTGCCCGAGACCCTCGACGCCCCTGACCTATCGACTGCAGGGGCTCAGGAAATACAGCTTAGATATGGCGAGACGATAAGTAGTCGCTTCTATTTTCAATACTAAGCAGTTCCAATATGTTTGGGTCAAGAAAAAGTATACTATCGCCAAGATAGACACAGAAATGCTGGACAAAGTGGACCAAAACTTCAGATTTCGACTCTCAAAAATTATATTCTATTATAAAGAAACATGTAAGAACATATTCTTTTTCTTTTATTTCTATTTTATTATGTACTAGCTGGGACCCGCGGCTTCATCCGCATTTAATTTAAAAGAAATTTAGAGTACTTCGATATAGACATAGAATATATATATATTGGATTTCAAGGGTTTTAGTTTTTTTACGCGGTACCCTAATTATTTTTCTAAAATAAAAGTAGCCTAAGTTATTCCTTATAATATCAGCTATCTGCGAGTGAAGGTCCCGTCAAAATCGGTCCAGCCGTTTCGGAGATTACCCGGAACAAACAGACAGACAGACAGACAGACAGACGGACAGACAGACAGACAAAAAATAAAAAATAGTTTTTTTGTTATATATAACGTACATACTTTCATATGCATTTAGTAAAAATCTGTTATTTTGACATTACAAACAGACACTTAAATTTTATTTATTTGTATAGATTTAGGGTTCCGAACGTCCGAAGGAAAAAACGGCGAAACCCTTACAGGATCACTCGTGTATCTGTCTGTCTGTCCGTCTGTCATGCCAACTTGCTCCGAATCTACTGGACCAATTAAGTAGAAATTTGGTACACATAATTATGGATTTCCGCGACCCAAAGACGTACGTGTAACGTAAATAAATGAATTTTGAATATAGGGGTCCTTTTGGGGGGCAATATAGAAAATTTAAGAATAAAGTTTTGCAAACTGTACCGTTTAACACATAAAATGGAAGGGCTTGTTGTGGGGGTCTCAAATGTAGTTATTTTATAATTTTAAAATATAATTTTTTAAAGTTATTTAAGAAAATATACAAACATTGACCATTCCCCCCCTTATCTCCAAAACTACTGAGCCTAAAATTCTGAACAAAATATAGGTAATAGCTTTTTACTTATAGATTACAGGAAAACCTATAAGAAGTTTATAGTCTTAAAATAACATGGTCAATCTTACAATATTGTGCGCACAAACTTACGTTTGCGGTTGGAATGTATGGCATGTTTTTCACCTACGATGTTAAGCCTCCCCCAAAAAATATTGCCATAACGACCGGTACGGGTTTGTGTTGTGTGCTAATTGGGGGGTTCTGCCATAATCGCCACGCGAGTTGGCGCTCGCAGATGTGTTACAAATGTACTCGAAGGACGCTGCTGCCCATCCTCTGACTAATCCCATAGTCACCTTTTAACACGCCACTGCACCACTAGCAAGCGTGGCGTGAAGCTCGTTCTTTCTGTAGAAGAAAAGACTTTTGCCCAACAGTGGGCCAGTTACAAGTTGACAATATAAAGATGGTCATGCACCGAAAAAGACTAAACCAAACCTTTAATGTCCCAAAAACTATTTGAAAGACTGGCAACGTCCTAATACAAAATTCGCTAATACCATATATGTCTACCCATACCCTGTGCTAAAGTGCTAACCCTCGGCAGAGTGGACCGGACTGAGGTATTTGCGGAATGCGGCGCGCCAGGCGAACGACCGCGGCTGGCCTGCGTCCAGCAGGGCTTTTACATTTCTCTCGCCAAATATTCATATTATATCTTCAATGGTTTCCTGGTCGGGTATTGTTGGTTCAAGTGATGCCGAAGACCACTGCCACTCCAAATTCTATTAATTAACATACCGAAATCAGTCTGCGTATGCTAATGAACACATCTGATATGCACATTTTGAATACTGTTGCACGGGGATATAAAGTGCTTGGGTTTGTGATACGGAACTGCAAAAGGTTCAAGAGACCCTCAACAAAAATTAGATTATTTAACACCCTTGTTCGCCTAATTTTGGAGTACGGCTCTGTAATATGGAATCCCCATTATGAAATATCCTCAAAACGTTTGGAAAGCGTTCAAAGACGATTCCTCTACCACCTATGCTATGGTGATTCTGATCTCCTGACAAAGTAATTCACAAGCTACAACGACAGATTAAATCATTATAATATCAAAACACTTAGTAGTCGTAGAGAGATGCTAGATTTAGTTTTCATACATAAACTAATTAACGGTGCTATAGGCAGCAGCGAACTCTTGAGCACCATTAATATAAAAATTCTAACTCACATTCCTAGGAAAAACACCTACAATTTATTTCATGTTGCAGTTTCAAAAACGAACCACGTTCACTACGCTAAATAAATAATAAATAACACATCTGCTGTGCCTAGACTCTGTAGGCAATACAATACCTTGAAAGCCCACGATATTGACATCTGTGAATCTCTGTCGAAATATAAAAATATTTTAAAACAGCTCTTTAAAAGAACTTTTCGTTTTTATTTGAATTTATACACGTACAAGCAGTTCTTACAATAATTTTACCTTAATGTATTTATTTTTAATTTAACTTAAGTTAGTTGTGCTTAAGCTTAGTCGATTTTTTTTGGATGCTGTGGCCTCCTATATCTGTAGGAGTACACCGTTAGAGGACCCATTTTAATTTGTATTTCTTTATGATGTTATGTGTATGTCCTTTGTTGGACGCCCTTAATAAATAAATCATTGATCATACGCAGACAGAAGGCTTTCAAACGTCGAAAGAAAGAAAAATAAATAACAACTCGTTTTCCATTAAAGCATGTGCACGTATGTGTTACTGAACGAGTTTAAGATTATGTATCCAACCAGCAAAATGATGTGCTGAACAAAGGCTAGATTGCTACACTTGAGCCAAGAAGAATTGATCAGAGCCGTAGGAATGTTTGAAACTGACTCTCGGTAACCTGCTGTAGCCATCGCTCTGGGAACTACGCTGAGTGTAATAAGTCGCCTCTGGACACGCTCCCGCATCACCGGCAGCGTGGCTGAGCGCCACGGAGGACCATCTTACATCACCACTGGTATATGGTTTGATATTGACACTTTTAAGAGGTTTAGACTTTACTATGTTTAATGTAGGAACATTATCTTTATATAACCTGGATTCTCGAGAACATTGGACTCATAAATATTGTAACATGATTTTAAAAGAGTAACCATGGAGTTTCTTGCCCGTTCTTCTCCATAGGCAATCTACATCTTGGAACGCGGCAACTAAAGTCTTGACGATTCATAAGTGCTATTAATGGTTTAAATGAAAAAACATCTTTTTATCTTATCTTATCTCATCAATTAGACGTGCTAAATCCCTAGCAATATTTAAAAGACTAGTCAAAGAACATTACCTATCACTGTAGTTTCTTCTTTACTTCCTGTATTTATATTTGTGTATTTTTTTTTCTTTCTTTCTCTTTTCTATATGTATCTAATATAATAATATTTATTTTATATGTATCATGTTATGTATTAACTTAAAATTATTGTCACACCGCGAACCACCCTCTTCTTTTTCGCTTACAAATCTGTCCATCCCAAGGTCGTCTGGCAGAAATAGCCGTGTGCGATAAGACCGCCCTTTGTACATGTCTTTTTCTGTATTGGATCTTATTTTTGGTGTACAATAAAGAGTATTGTATTGTGTATTGTATTGTATGATGTTGGTTAATGTTTTTAATGTTGCTCGTTTACAATGGGCTCATGTATACAGAAATTTAACAGAAGAACAGTGGCGTTATGTGTGCTTTTCTGATGAATCTAGCTTTGGCATGAGACCAGACACTAGTATAAACGGTATTAGAATCCTCCAATCTCTGGACGCCATGAACATTTAAAGCCATGCCAGGAAGTCTATAAATAAAGTATAATATTTGACGGCACGGTTGGTGCAGTGGCTGATACAGTCGGCTGTTGCGCACCGGGTCGTGGGTTCGATTCCCGCACGGAACAAATATTTGTACGGTCTGCAGGTAGTTGTTCCGGGTATGGGTGTGGAATTTGTGTCTGTAAACGCACCCACGACACGGGAGAATTCTTAGTGTGGGGCAACGTTACTTAAATAAAAAAAACAAAATAGTGGTGGTATTACAATATGGGCGGGTATTTGGATTTGTGGAAGAACCGATTTGGATCAGAGGCAGTCTTATTGCACAGATTGATGCTGAAATTATTGTGTTGGATGTTGGCATTCTTTTGCGGACCCAACTGGGTACTTCGTTTCAGCTTATGCATGACAATGCAAGCACTTCTACACTACACTTCGCCAGAGTCGTGACAAAAACACTTGCCGAAGCTAACACCAACGTCTTACCATGGCCTGCTTAATTGCCAGACTTAAATTCGATTGAGCACCAATGAGATATGCTTCAAAGAAGAGCTGTGCCAAATATGGATACCATACATACACCAGAAAAACTTTTTCACTTGTTACAACGGACGTGGGCGGCCATTCCGCAAAGTGATTTGGATGAACTCATATTGAGCATGGCTATCATTGTTAGTTGAGTATAGCAGTAATAGCCTAGTGGTTGAACGCATGCCTTCCATCCAAAACGGTCTGAGTTCGAACCCGGCCCGCACCTCTGAGTTTTTGGATTCATGTGCGAATCAGAATTTTATTATCACTTGCTTTAACGGTGAAGGAAAACATCGTGAGGAAACCTGCACACCTGAGAGGTTCTAAAATGTTCTCAATGGCGTGTGTAGTCCGCCAACCCACACTAAGCCAGCGTGGTGGACCAAGGCCTAACCTTTCTCAATGTGATAAAGGCCCGTGCCCAGCAGTGGGACAGTAATGGGCTGGTTATGATGATAATGACGATTTTGAGCATGCCGAATCGGTGCGATTGTGTGATACGAGTTAACGCTAGAAACTATACAGACTACTGATTGTTCATTTTATGCAATAAAAACCTTTAATAACTTTTATTATTATCAATTTATCACTTTCTAATGTCAGCATTAACTAAAATAAAATTTCTCACAATTTGCAAAATCACAAAAAGTCTGTATTCATGCAAAAGCAGTGGCAACTATGTTATACTAGAAATAGAAAAACATTTGACTACATTTTTTATAGATATACTTGTGTCTGCCCCAGCTTCGCACAGGCAGGTACATGCAAGCCCGATTGCAGCGCACCTACCGCCGTGAGCGATTTTACAATTCCCTTTTTTTTTCACATCTTTACTATCGATTACATTCGAATCTTGCATTTTGTTTGTTTATGGCTCCTTAATCCAGTCCTATTGATATCGAACCTCATTTTAACAATTCGATATCAAATCTATGGCCATAAATACTAGTATATATACTAGAACCATTCAAAGATATGAAAACCAAAGCCAACTCTGTGCAGAGAAACTATACTCAACAACAATAATTTTCCCTCCATCACAATATGATAACTGTATAAAAACATTATTTTCTCAGTCAGGCCATGTTGAGGCGTAGTGTTCTCACTGATAAGGATGTTGCTATGCTTACCAGCGCAAAAACAGCGAACTGTTACCGTATCCGGTGATATGGCGCGAGTCCATTAAACCACGTCAACTTAAACTCAATTTTTGTATCACATTGATAAGTGGTATAGATGCACATTTAAAAACAGTTCCAAGATGAAACCTGGTAAAGGAAGAGGACGGAAGTTATATATCAACTATAGTTATACGGCTTAATATCCTCTGTCAGAAGGAACTCAGTATTTTAATAGGCTTAACGGGGATGTGAGTTCAACCAGCAGAGATCGTTTAGATGTTTTTAGGTAACCAGTCAGTGTTTTATTTTTTTATTTATTAATTATGTACACACAACAGTAGAAAAAATACAGGGTATATAGGTCACATAAGTACAAAGGCACTGCTTATTTCTAGAGAAATTTCTGCCAGCAGACCTGCGACAGGAGAGGGCAATTGGAAACGTACAAACAGTGTGTAATATTACGAAAATAAAAAGAGTCGTCCGATGCTGCGTTTTCCGGTGCGCGGTCTCTAATCGAGAAACGTTTTACCCTAACGATCACCAGTTTTACGAGCAATGTGCCCCTCCAATTCCACTTCAGTTTACTAATCCTTTCAGCTATGTCGGCAACTTTAGTTCTTCTACGAATCTCCTCATATCTGATTCGATCTCGTAGAGAAATACCAAGCATAGCTCTCTCCATAGCTCGCTGAGTGACCTGGAGCTTTCTTACGAGGCCCGTTGTGAGTGACGACGTCTCTGTCCCATATGTCATCATAATATGCTACTAATCAGTTTTTTACGTGGCGTCCGGATTAAGAATATAGCTCTACTTCATCTGCTCCCGTGTGTGTCGTAAAAGGCGACTTAGGGACTCAACCACAGGGATGGGCAGCAGCGTCCCTCCTGTGGAACAGTAGATATACTGCGCTCACCAACCCGCTTGCAATGCGTAATGAGTACTGGCAAATTCTCCACAAAATGATAACACAATTTTGTAAATCTGTGCTTGTGGAGGACTTTGTTTAGTAGTGGACATCCTTTGGCTGAACTGATGATCTGGAATATTGTTATATCATGAGTCGTGAAAATATTATTCATAAGCTACTCAATTCCTTTCGTCTTTTACTTGTGGTTGGTGGCTAACCTGTTCAACAAACCTCCCAAAGGCCTCTGACTTGGCTTAATGACTGCCGTCGAATGACAACAACCGGGACCGTTTTAAGTGCCCTCCACAGCACGGAGACGCTATACCACTATGCTGTCAGCCATCCCTAGACTGACTGCGCCAAGCGTTGCTTAACATCACCGATGAGTCAAGTGAACCTATGAAACCCTGAAAAAGTTAAGTACAGTTACATTAACTACTAAAACACTGATAGGTAATATGCAACAATGGAAACAGAACACTGCACAGATGGCAGTCAACGGTCGCCACGCCTTACACCTGCCGTATGGCTCTTTATGATGACATAAATGATACATAAAGGTATCTACTACCTTCCATTCCCTAGACCGTTACATATATATTCTATAAATACTACCTATGTATCAGTTTACGAAACGGGAATTCACGCACAATTACCTTTAAATCGATCAGAGGCCCAAAATTTTTCTAAATATAGTTTGGATCTAGTCTCAGTGTCGTAAATGCTACAAATGGTATTCTCCTAAACTAGCAAACAACGTCAAACGTAAACATATACTGTGATGAGATCGAAAGTTGATCGAAACCAAAACTGGATTCTGCTTACATTTTGAACTGACGCAGGTACTACAATTTACATTAAATAAACGTCAAAACTGACATTGAAATGTGACTAGTTTGAGATGATATTGAAATCGCATTGAACTTTAAGAGGAGTAGAATACCAATATTTTGTTTATTCATAATCCAATCTCAGTTCAGTAAACTTTTAGTCTTGGTGTAAATTAATTACTGGGATTGCCTCAGGTTGTACCGACTACAGTCACAAGTAGACTGCGGACTGAAAATTTTGCACATCTTATAAGGAGAGTCGATTCCCCGAATTGTGATGTAACTGGCGGAAAATCTGAGGGCATAGGGGTAGGGAGGGTACGGCATTTGCGCATAGAGTGTGTGTCATCAATAAGATGGATGTCTGAATTATTTTACGTGTTTTAACTGGTTCTATTCAGAAAACAGTTTGTATGTTCTATCAACTGCAGTAGCACAGATGCTACATGGACTTTCTCAGTAGCCAGTTATCGGGTTACATTCTATAAATTTAAAGAAATATAAATAGCGTTTGTATTATAAATACTAAAACATTGAGGCTGACAAATCTGATAATGTAAACGCCCCTAAAATAAGTTCCAGTTCCACTAAAGAAACTGGTTTAATTGCATATTGGTTTTGCATTTACATAATTCATACATATGATCGGGTTCAATAAACGGAAGTACAATACAACTACAATGTCACGTCTACTTCCCTGCTCATTGTGCCTCAAAACCGAACTCAATAGTGCAATTCCCTAACCTGAAACAACAACACATCCTTGAATACAGAATTGAAATAACGGTGACCACTCAATTTGGCATTAGCTTAAGACTCGTCCTAATGGCTCTCTGTCTGCAAAGTGTCCTTCAATACCTTCAATCATGTCTTAGCGTACAGGAAATTGGTTTTTTACCGTTACTTAAATTCTGTATTCATAGTTGTATGGATGTTTGAGCTTAGAGAATTGCACCACAGATGTTACTGACAACGCCGTAAATGTGCCAGAAATACAGTGGAGCTAAATAGCAGCAAAGTATCACTGGCCATAAGAGACTAAATAACTAATGTGTGTGTTTGTACCACGTTGGACTAGTTCTGGACAGCATTACTATTGTTATGGGCACGCATGATGCTTATTAACCCATCTCATTCCGTGGGTATCGTAAAAGGCGACTAAGGGATTAGCCGGAGGATGGGCAGCAGCGTCCTTTGATTACATTAACAACTCAACTGCGATCGCCAACCCGCCTGCCAAGCGTGGCGATTATGGCAAAACCCCCCAATGAGCACAGAACACGTTGTGGTGATCTTTGAGGGAGGCCTGTGTCCAGCAGTGGACTTTATTCGGCCGAAATGATGATGATGCTTATAGCCACTCGAATGACTGGTCGTCTCGCCACGAGGATCTATAAAAGAATATCAAGAAAAAATGCTTTGACCTCACGTTAGATCACATAAAGAGACTCGCGTTGTCTCATTCACTTAACGGTCGGGCCGTTTTACCGCCCTCGCCACCGAGGATGCTCGTCTCACCGACGTCGCGCAGGCCTATCGCCACGTCACCTTCTCGTTCAAGTTAGTATTTCTCCGTCGCGTCTCTTGCTCACCGTGCCGAGCTTGTAGTTTTAAAGGTCCCTTAATACATTTTAAATAATACCGATCCAGCTGTCCCCAAAACAATAGCTTGTTATCCCCAGCAACGCTCTAAGCCGAGGTCCGTGTCCCGCAGGGGGCGCCCTTAGCGCAAGTTGCTTAGTTTTTAATTAATTAATTAACTATTAATTAATTTTAAGCCTGGCTGTAGGCCTTATAGGCTTCGCCAGAAATGACCGGATAAGCATGAAATGTATGAGCCCAACAAAAAAAATGCTTTGACAGCTTTGGTAAGCAAATGGTCCCAGAGTACGTCGCAGAGATTCATCGACCTTTCAAAACTGCCTTATCATATATGACCCCCTTCATTGTGACATTTGGCTTTGAAAGATGAGGGCAAAATATATTTTTAACAAAATGGATTGAACAACGTTTTATTGTTTTATGATTAAGATCGATAGAGTTGTTACTATTTCTTGATCAATCCACACGTAAAAATTTGACAGATTTAGACTCACACCATCGGATTTTATACAGACCCTATCAAATCAAACCATATTTATTTGCTCAGAATGTAGATATTAGTAAGATCGCAATATAGTATTCGTTCCATACATTCAACCATTTTTGTAGCATGCAAATATTCAATTACACTGAAATAAGGATTATATCATTTTAGCTTCCATCTTATATAATAATCCCTCACCACCGGGAACAATTTCTGTCAGTATTTCCATAGTGGAGCCCATGGCGAGTCCATTACATTGTAGATTAAAATTCTCTTTGTCTGCATGTTGGACCTATGTCTCCGCGTAAGCCTAATAAAAGGCTGGGGATCTCCTCCTTGCAAATGATTATAATCCGTGAAGAGAGAGGCAATTGTTTACATCTATTCAGTATTTCTTTACTTGGCAGAATGTGGCCTAAGATTATTAACAATATAACATCCATCGTGCAACATAGTCCGCTTTAATATAAATCAACGAGTTAATGTTCTTTTATCATTGTTAGTTGCAAAGACATTTTTAATTATCTCAGCTGAGATCGGTTGTATGATTAATTTGCTTAGTCAATGCGTAGGCCACATTATTTTATTCGTGGTTTTGTGATTTCGCTGTATTATCATCATCGTTTTAGACGATAGAACGTCCACTGCTAGACATAAATCTCGCCGCAAAGACGGCCTGGGTTTGTGTTATGTGCTCATTTGGCTACTCACCACGCTTAGCAGGTGGTTGGCGCTGCTGGCCATCCACCGGCTAATCCCATAGTCGACAGGTACGGGATGAGATAGGGTTATCTAGTAGTTAGTAACTATCTTATGGCCGAAATTAATAATCGATCTAATCCAAAAAGTTTGGATTACGGATACGACTAATTTTTGTGTTAAATGTGATCGTAACACAACAACTGACGAATTTCAAACACTTAAATCTGAAGATTTTGGATTAGATTGATTAATTTCGGCCGTTAGCTGGCACCACACGGATAGTTTCGTTAATTCCGCAAAATGTTGTCTTAGTGGTAATGAGAGTGTTTGTTGTACCGTTTTTCCTTCCCATAAAATAATCATTATACAGTTTAAATAATAATAATTATTATTATTTTATTTCAGGTATAAAAATCCAAAGTCTGTGATTAAAATTTAACCTATTTTATTTCTTAACTTATACTTTTGTGGGAATAGTATACTATTAGTTATGAATTAAAATTACTTTAATTAAATAAAGTGTTTTTGTTAAAGTAAAATTGTATTAATATTAATCTCAAACTTTGTATTCACTGTTTTTGTTAAGTTTTGTTTTGTTTCCACCTCCTCCACCACAACCTGTGTGTAGTGTACTGCATGGCACAATTTTAGAGAAGCCTATGTCCAGCTTTAGACTAAAATACGAGCTGCTGAAAAAATGCATTCTTAAACTATAATTCATTTTTTTTTACATTTCAATGTAAGTTACAAACACGCAACACTACTGTAGTTTAAATAATCGTGTCCTGTATTCGCTATTGCAATAACGTGGCCGCACCATTACAGCCTCCAGCATAATAGCTGATGCTCCGATAGCCTATTGGACACAGCATTGTTACAGATATCAAATAGAAATGAAAGTTCAACAATAATATCTGATTCTCATAAAAAGTATTAGATTTTATATCTCTCTGATATTTGAATGAGGAGATCCGCTTTCTCTGCCGGTTGTTTGTTTGGAGTGGCAAATAGAAGTGAGGAATGTGTATCGAAATAATATGACATCAAGAATAGATAGAGGACAAAATTTCAAGAAACCACCAATAAGGATGTAAGCATCCCGTTTATTAAAAAATAAGTTCAAGTAATCAATCTTCTTGTAAACTGCAGTGTAAGAGTCGAAATTAATTATTAATCTGAATATTGAACTTTATGTTAAGTTTGTTGTTGGATATGAATTGTAACAAAGGAAGAAACTAACGTCTAAGATACAGGCTCGACCTAGTTTTGACGTTAATGTTGATCGATCAATATAATGTTAACTTTGTATAAGATTGGCTTACACCGATGTTATATTTTCCTTGATCCATCATTCACTGAAAGTCGTCCACTGCTGACCACAGGCTCCCCCAAAGATCGCCACATCGGCCGGTTCTGCGCTACTCACATCCATCGGTTTACTATTTTAAAACTTTTGAAGGAAACATTTCCAGTTTTTATCCCGCAAAATAGAATCTGTAAGAAGCAACTATGACGTCAATATGCCACGATGATTTAAAATCACGGTAGTCCGTCTCCGTATTTTAAGCAATTGATGCATGCGGCATGGCGCCCTCACCTTCTGGATGACGCAGGTACTCTTGAACCATGGGTGTTTTTCCCGAAGTATCTGTGTTGAATAGGCCGAGAAAGGCCCGGTTGTCATCACTGTGAAGACTGCCCGGAGGACACGGTGCAGCAGACGTTGGAGGAGTGCCCAGCTTGGGCAACGCTCACCGTGTTGTCGACGCGGCGGTCGAAGGCGGAGGAAGTCCATGAGGATTTCGCCACGATAAAAAAGGCTGATTGAAAACACATTGATATTGGCAGGTTTTCCTTACGGTCGTACATCCAGTAAGCCCGTGTTCAGTAAAAGGGGTTCAATTCTCTAAGCTCAAACATCCATACATCCTTGAATACAGAATTGAAATAAAGGTGATAGCTCGATTTGGTATTCGCTAAGACTGGTCCTCATGGTTTACCTTCTGCAACGTGTCCTCGACGCGCTTCAATCATGTCTTAGCGACTACCAAAATTGGTTTAACACCGTTATTTCGATTCTGTTTTTAAGGATGTCTGGATGTTTGAGCTTAAGGAATTGCACTCCTGGCGTTGACAGCTGTAAGAGCAAAATCATAACAATCTGATATTTCACAGCTATAACAGCAGCCATTTCGAATTGAAATGCCTGCGATAGTTCTCCTTTGAACCAAGTCGTCGTAGAATTATCTAGAAAATTCTAAAACGTTCGAAGTGTTACCGAGAATCTCTCGGTGTCCAGTGGTTGGCATATCTAATAAGAATGCACCTTATTGTGTGGGTGCGTTCACCTCGAGCGCTTCGATTCCGTGACCCCTGAGAAAGTAAAATTGTGACCGTACGGTGTACTTCCTGTTGCCTCTGAGCTGGTGTGCATTGCTGGTATTCGAAAGTAAAGTTTTTATAAAAAAACACAAAAGTACAAATGTTAAAGAATAGCTCTTTTTGTTGGATTTTCGACCGAGGAGATATCGGGTACAATTTGTTTCTTTGGAACGGATATCAAGGGACTGCACAATTTCTTTAGCTACAAGAAATTACAGTTTTGATGTTACAAGTAATTGCATTTTATGGTCCACGATTAAGAACACAACGCGATTTATAGTTTGAGTGCGGTAATGGAATGTCATTTCGGCCAAACGAAGTCCACTGCTGGACACAGGCCTCCCCCAAAGATCACCACAACGACCAATATCGGTGTGTTGTGTGTTCATTGGGGGTGTTGCCATAATCGTTACGCTTGGCAGACGGGTTGGCGATCGCAGTTGAGTTGTTAATGTACCCGAAGGACGCTGCTGCCCATCCTCCGGCTAATCCCTTAGTCGACTTTTACGACACCCATAGGATGAGTTGGGGTGGTGGTATTCTGAGCCGGCACCACACGGCAGAGCCAGCACCACACGACAATGGAATGGAATGTAAATGGAATGAATTACGTATGGCGTCCGGATTAAGAATATAGCACCAGTCCATCTCCTCCCGTGGATGTCATAAAAGGCGACTAAGGGACTTCAAACCAGAGGGATGGGTAGCAGCGTGCCTTCTGTGAAACAGTAGCCATTCTGTGCTCACCAACCCGTCTGCCAAGCGTAGCGAGTGCTGGCAAATTCCCCACAAAATGACGACAAGATTTTTCGAATATTTGGGGAACGCCTTTGTTCAGTCGCGGACGTTATTTCTCTGATATCATCATCATCATATCAGCCACAGGACGTCCACTGCTGAACAAAGGCCTCCCCGTTAGATTTCCACAACGAGCGGTCACATGCCGTTCTCATCCAACGACTCCCAGCGACCTTCAGCAGGTCGTCTGTCCATCTCGTTGGAGGTCGTCCCACGCTGCGTTTTCCGGTGCGCGGTCTCCATTCGAGAATATGTCTGATATGATTGTTGGAAAACGCCCCAATTTTCTCGTCATGACAGTAAGAAGCTTTTGCAAACTGCGTCTCTTTGGGTGTGCCACAGGCCCACCCGAGCAGAACACCCGCCATTACCGTATGGTTGAGTACCGTACGTGAGGTGCCGTGAGGCTATTTGTTTGAACTTTTAAAGAAACTTCATTACGCAATAAACCTTATCGCGTGACCTATCGCGTAATCTACTTATGTCACGTTCACCCGTTTGAGCGTGGTGGAACACGCAAACATTTCACGGGTTTATAATCCTCTGCAAGGAGATCCGATCTTTTAACAGACTTAGGTACGCGGGGACATGGTTTCATAGTATCTATTTCATTGTTATTTAGGTGCCAGGCTACTAAGGCCCGTAGATACACATATGAAATGAATATAAAATCACTTCATTAAAATATGTTACTTACTTACTAATCTTTTATTGAATTTATTTAATGGTGTCTCATGACAAGAAATTCAGAGGCTGTTGATATTAGGTTAAGGGTCAATTATATCCCACTATTAGACCAGCAATGGCCCACTGACCCCCCCCTTGTATATAGCGCATGAGATAATTTCATAATAGCTAAGAAGTCAAGTACTTAATGTCCATATGTCGATTATTTTGAAATATGAAGCGCCTGACTACTTTATTCAAGCAAAACGCCCTCCGACAGAAAGGTAACAAAGTAGGGATTAATTCAAATATTTTATAAATCTAATTACCGATAAATGTATGTTATTTATTGAAATTTACAGCACAAGTAACTTTGTTTTACGATAATTTAAATTAAAAACTAAATAAATAAACTATTAACATATATAACTTTTACATTAAATGTAATACAACACGCCTAGGACTCGTTTTTTTCATTTCGCAACATCTCTTTAATTAACGGGGAATTTGTCCTTAAAAACACTTTTAATGCTAATAGAATTACCCAAGCCACATTATTAAAATTGAAGGTCTTTCGACATCATAATTGACAGCCGTCTACACTAAGCAATGCAATACTCCATGGTTGCGAGTGATGTTCTCTGAGGTATCACACCGAACGTCAGTCAGTCATCGATCACAAGTTAAATACTGCGATAATAATTATTAAAATCAAATAGTAAATAATAAGTAAAAGCCAAATAGAAAAAAATATGTGTAATAGTTCTCTACAACGAAATTATTTATTTAAATTATGTTCTAATTTCCTATTTTAAGAACTCAGTGTAATTTCCATATACATATTAGGTATTAGATATTACAGGCACATTTTGTCCTGCATTTTGATACCGTGTGGTGCCGGCTCAGAATGCCACCACCCCATGTCCTCCCATGGGTGTCGTAAAAGTCGACTAAGGGATTAGCCGGAGGATGGGCAGCAGCGTCCTTCGAGTACATTAACAACTCAACTGCGATCGCCAACCCGCCTGCCAAGCGTGGCGATTATGGCAAAACCCCCCAATGAGCCCACAACACATCCATATCGGTGGTTGTGGTGATCTTTGGGGGAGGCCTGTGTCCAGCAGTGGACTTCATTCGGCCGAAATGATGATCTCATCCCGTGGGTGTCGTAAAATGCGACTATGGGATTACACTATAAGATGGGCAGGAGCATCCTTCGAGTGCATTAAAAACTCAACCACAATTGCCAACCCGCCTGCCAAGTGTGGCGATTATGGCAAAAAATCCCAATGAACACACAGCACCCCCGGACCGGTCATTGTGGCGATCTTTGGGGGAGGCCTGTGTCCAGCAGTGGACTTTATTCGTCTGAAATTATGAGTATTAAATTATGCTTCTGTTGATATATAAGACAAAAAATATATCAATTGAAAATAAATACTTTAATACTCATAATTTCACTTGAATAAAGTCCGATGCTGGACACAGGCCTCCCCTAAAATTGGGAATCAAACGAGCTTACCTGCTAAGAAGCGAAGTCTTGATTCTAATTATATGAAACAGAGTAGTATCCTTTCCACACGTAGTAGACATCGCGATTTGTTCAGAAACAACATAAATGTAATTTCATATCGACCCACTCATACGGGCAACCCCAAATGTCCCTGTTTCAGAGAAATAACCTCTGCCTCAGTTATCCGCCCACCAGGAGAAAGACAAAGGCTTAATGAATTTTTCTACAGGCTTGGGGATTTGGTCAATAAAGCAAATATGATGGCATTGTTATCAAAATATTTCTGAGAGCAGAGTAATAGAGCTCTGCTGCGGTCACAGTACCTACTACAAAGCCTTATTTCATGAATGCACAAGGCTCTTATAGAGTGCAAAATTTCTTGGTCTCAAGAAGACCTTATAGCCTGTAGCGCATAAGATAATTCGATAATAATGGCTAACTGTGCGATATGTGATAAGGGGTCAATCGGAATATCGATTATTACCCTCCGGCCACTTGGATCCACCGCCAAGCTCCACCGGCGAAGCCAAAGCTAATTTTTTCTCCTCTTGAAGCCACAAGTGGATCCTTAGGTATTTTCTTTGCCTCTTAAATCCACCGGTGCATCCAAAGACATTTTTTCTTTTTTTTTTAAATCGTTGCCCGGCTCTAGGATTTCTCTTGTGTCGTGGGTGCGTTTACAGACACAAATTTCACACACAATACACCCAGACCCGGAACAACTACCTGCAGATCAAACAAATATTATTTCCGTGCGGGAATTAAACCCGCGACCCGGAGCGCAGCAGTCGACTGTATCAGCCACTGCACCAACCGTGTTGTCAACATTTTTTTCCTAATGAATCCACAGTCCACCACCAGGCTCTACCAGGATCTAAGTGGCCGGGGAGCCCCCACCATCCACTTTGATGAATCGAAGTGCTATTCAAATAAATGGTTACATCTGGATCCCTTAGATGGTGGATCGAGGTGGCATACTAATATTATGTTTATACTTTGATGCCATGTGGTGCCGGCTCAGAATACCACCACCCCATCTCCTCCCGTGGGCGTCGTAAAAGTTGACTAAGGGATTAGCCGGAGGATGGGCAGCAGCGTCCTTCGAGTACATTAACAACTCAATTGCGATTACCAACCCTTCTGCCAAGCGTGGCGATTATGGCAAAACCCCCCAATGAGCCCACAACGCACCCGTATCGGTCGTTGTGGTGATCTTTGGGGGAGACCTGTGTCCAGCAGTGGACTTCATTCAGCTAAAATAATGATGATGATGACTTTGATACCACAGGTGGATTCAAGAGGAGAAAAAAATTACTTTGCCTCAACCGGTGGAGCCTGGCGGTTGATCTAAGTGGCCACAGGGGATTATTTTGAAACATAAGGTGGCTGTGTATTTTCTACAAGCAAAATGGTCTCCGACAGAAAGGCAAGACAACAAAAAGGAACAAAAAGGGCATTCAAATTTAGTATACATTAACAAAAGCATATTAACAGCACAAATAACTTTAATTTACGATCATTAAAATTTAACTATTTAACCTTTACATTAAATGTAACACAACACGCCTGGGACTCGTTTTCTTCATTCCACAACTTCACTTTGACGGGGAATTTGCCCTGGGAAATATAAAAAGTAAAAGCACATTAATCCAAATATCCAACCCGTGTTACAAAAGTTTTTTCGATGTTGACGTGTCTATAAAGTTCTATAATTATTGACAGCTACGTGTACACGAAGCAATGCAATACTTCATGGTTGCGAATAATGTGAACGCGAGTAATGACACGGGTGCTCCTGTATTTTAATAAAAAAATAAATTGCGATATCAGCTTCTCGAACACATCAAAAAATTATCTGTTTCAAATCCTATCGAATGTTTTGCGATTGAATTGATAGACCATAAAATGAACGTGTTATGTATTTACAGCACATCAAGTAAATTGGACGGAACAATTAGTACTTTCTTTTTAATTTGAAGCAAGCATATTTTGTTAAGATTTAACAAAACTTAGTATTTATATATTGGTAAATTTACGTCAATTTCCTTAATTAACTTTAAAACTTTATTCTTTAATTTTCTATATTACCCCCCCAAAAGCGACCTCCATATTCAAAATTCATTTATGTACTTAATTTCAACTTAATCGGTCCAGTAGATTCGGAGCAAATTGGCTGTGACAGACGGACAGACAGACACACGAGTGATCCATGATAAGGGTTCCGGCCGTTTTTTTCCTTCGGACGTTCGGAACCCTAGAAAGATGAAAAATCATGAATAAGCAACTATATATAACTATAGCTTTAATACCCATTTTCTCTAAGATATTTGAAAAAGTTATATATGACTGTATTTACACATTCTTTGAAAATAATAATTTATTGATGTACAACATCCGGATTAAAAAAAAAGCAAGTCTATAAATACTGCAATATAAGATTGTTTACACAGGGTCCTATTAAATATAGACAGAAGTGCATTTGTCACAGCACTATATACAGGGTGTCCAGTAAATAGTACGACATACTGCAGGGAGTGAGAGCTTGGGTCAATACCTACCAAAAAACATAATATATGTTCAGCAAAATCTTACAGATTTTTTTTCTTTACTGTAGGTTAAAGTTAAGTTATAAGAAAATTGTACTGTGAAAATTTAAATAAAAATTGTATTTCTTGAAAACATTTTAGTTTTTAATAGAATAAAGACTTATCAATGAGTAAAGTAACGATTCACAAATGATTTGAGGTAA
This sequence comes from Diloba caeruleocephala, assembly GCA_947459985.1. Taxonomy (NCBI): domain Eukaryota; kingdom Metazoa; phylum Arthropoda; class Insecta; order Lepidoptera; family Noctuidae; genus Diloba; species Diloba caeruleocephala. The sequence continues at coordinate 1,575,755 of OX381619.1, forward strand.
AAAAAAAACTAGAAAGGGAATTTTTCATTACGAGATGCTTAAAAATCTGTGTCAAGGTAGAGATTTTTCGATATTTCGGAAAATTTTGTACTACTGTAAATCCGTAAGATTTTGCTGAACATATATTGTATTTTTTTGGTAGGTATTGACCCAAGCTCTCACCCCCTGCAGTATGTCGTGCTATTTACTGGACACCCTGTATAGATATGTCAAAGGCTTTTGATAATGTTAACCACAAAACTCTTAAACAAAATGTACGCATACGGTGTTAGAGGTAACGTGTACGATCTAATTAAATCGTATCTCAGTAACAGAAAACAAACTGTAGTAATCAAAAGACTCTCTATATCAACTAGAACTGAAGAAACTTTTAAATCTAATATTAGAAATATATACTCCGACGTACCCCAGGGCGTTATTATCGGTCCGCTGTTATTTCAAATTTATATCAATGACATGCCTACTATTACAAACCATCATATGACACTTTTTGCTGATGACAGTACCGTGTTGTATACTGGTAAAAATTGGACTGACTTAAAATTTGACATAATTTTAATTTGACTAATTCTTTGACATCACTTGAAAAATGGCTTACCGGAAATGACTTCAAAATAAATCTTGATAAAACAAAAATTATTAATTTTAAGCAATGACTAAAATCTGAAATTAAGTTAAATATATTTTAGTCCCAGATAGATGTTAAAGAACTTAAAATGACCAAATTTTTAGGACTTTATACAGATAATAAAATGGGCTGGAAATCACTATTGACCATGCGTGCAAAAAACTTAGCCAGGGCTCTTATGCTCTTCATAGACTGTAAGGTATTGTTAATCAATCCGTTTTGTTAACTGCCTATCACGGTTACGCTGCGTCAGTTATACGTTACGGAATCATTTTTAGGGCAACTCAGTAGAAAATGACCGTGCATTTAGAGTCCAAAAAACGTTGCATTAGATCAGTTTGCAATCTACGACAAACGGACTTATGTAAGCCACATTTTATAAATCTAAAAGGTTTAACCCTTCCGATTACATATACGACAATATTCATATATATAATATATATAACAGCAATATTCATAAAATCAGACTTACAATTATTTGAACTTCGCACTAGAGCCCGTTACTGACAAGATGGGCATCGTATTCAGTAAATCTCAACTATTACAAGAGAACATTTTTTGTATTGTTAATAATCTTCTACGTTTGTTAAGAAATATTGCTGATATAAATAGTTTCAAACAGAAACTTTACAAGATGCTTGTTGAAAAGTGCTACTACTCCATTACCGATTTTCTAAATGATAAGACACTGAATACTAAAAAAATATTACGATAAGCCGTCATAACTAATTAGTAAATTGTAATTATAAATGTAAATAGTAACTAACTAAATTGTACTGGTTTTTGTAATAATGGTTATATCTATTCCTTGACGGTAAATGAATTGGACATGCCTCTAAATTAAATAAATCTTGATTTATGTAATAATAAATATATAATAAGTAAATATTGTATGCCTGAATCGCGGGACATAGCTGATCCTATTAGATTAATTGTATATTTTGACATCTTATTAAAATGTGATCCACAGTAAATAATTTTGAATTTGATGTTCTCCTTGGTATAGCAACGGTAGCTACCGATATCACAAGTAAAATTAATCGATAATTTAATAATAATAGTGTCAAGAGACTTCGATTTTAAATGTTGACTATCTCAATAGTCCAGTCTATTGAGATAGTCGACACTATTATTAGCTGTCAAAAATGACTAAATAATGTAGGCCAACTTGTCTGCTCTAGTGTACCAACCAATCCCTGGAGTTACACAATAACAAGGCCATTCAAACATTAGTTTAGTGCGGGGATCGGACCCGCGAAATCCTTAGCCTTGAGGCTTAGCGATTCATTGATTTGATCTCACCATTAGAGCACCCGCTGTGTTATAATAAGGATATTAAAGCTTTAAAATAGAACGGAATGTAATCATTAATTCAGTAAATATGTCCTAACAGATTTACACGTCATTTTAAAACAACGGTGCTTAACTTACCGAAGCTCTCTTATCCAAAATCAAGTCTACATCGAAGATCCTCCTCTGCTCAGCCTCCAGGGGACAGAACAACAAGCTGCAGGCATCACTGGGATACTTGATTGTAGTCATAAAGTTACCGCTGTTGTCCACGTCGCTGGTAATAGACAGCTTTAGATTTTCGGCTGAGAAATCTAAAATAACAATAACAAAATCATATGCTGTACTATTTGGGGTTTATTTTAATGTTTTATTGTTTTTTTCCCCTGCACTAAAAATATCTATATATATTTTAAGTAGTGTTGTGATTTCATCATATCCGTATGACCTTGTATGACGCTTACAGATGTAACTCCGGTTACGAATAGGGCTATTCCATCTCATTCCGCAGGTGGTGGGTAAACCACTTACTAGCATACCTAAGGAGGCTTATTGTCAGGCAGACGGAACTTTAAAAGCCCTTTGCCAAAACCCTTACAATATGACTAACATATTGCGCCTGAGTAAGTAGGGACCAGGGCACGAAGAGAAAAAACTTGAAGATCTAGCTTGAAGTCCTACCCAAATCTGGTGATTATGGTACTGCCTTTAGAGTTAATTGGCGGCTCAGTACCGATGTAATATTACTCAGAACATAATTTTGGTAAAGGTGAAGAAGTAATATTTCAAACTTTAACTATGTAAGCATTAAGAAAAGCGCAGATAATTATTAATGACTAGTTGTGCCCCGCGGTTCCACCCGCTGTTTAATTTAAAAGAAATCGAAATATTTGATTATTTAAGCATATAGGTAGTATATTGGATTTAATTATTTTTATTTTTCTAATATAAAAGTAGCCTAAGTTATTCCTTATAACATCAGCTTTCTGCCAGTGAAAGTCCTGTCAAGATTGGTCAAGCTGTTTCGGAGATCAAACAGACAGACAGATAGACCAACAAAAAAAAGATTTTTTTCCGTGTATACTTTCACATGCATTCAGTAAAAAGCTCTTACTTTGACAATTTTATTTATTTGTATAGATTTAATCCAGCAACTGTGTCAGTCCAGGTTGAGAAAATACCTGTGGGGATAGTCCTCTATTATGATGTCGTTGTAAGAAAACTTACGCGGCGTCATGTCCAAAGTGATGCCGTAGCTCTTGTTCCTCTTCAGGACACAGAACGCTGGACCCTGGGGGCACGGGTCAACAATTACGCTGTGTAAACTGCACAGGGATGCGTCAACTATAAAGTAAAAAAAAAAACATGTCATAATGCTTCCAAATTTATCACAATTCCGATCAATACGGCTGGCTATAGAACTATCAATACGAAAGTACAAAACCAGCGTGTGTTACCAGTGATGACAGAGACGTGGTCACTCACTCTGGGCTTCATAAGAAATCTCAAGGTCACTCAGCGAGCTATGAAGAGAGCTATGCTTGGTATTTCTCTACGAGATCGAATCAGAAATGAGGAGATCCGTAGAAGAACTAAAGTTGTCGACATAGCTGAAAGGATTAGTAAACTGAAGTGGCAATGGGCAGGGCACATTGCTCGTAGAACTGACGACCGTTAGGGCAAAAAGGTTCTCGAGTGGAAAGCGTAGCGTGGGACGACTACCAACGAGGTGGATGATGATCTGGTGGAGGTCACTAGTAGTAGTTGGAACAACCAGTTTGTGTTTGTTCATGGTATTGATACTATGGATGATGATGATAGAACTGTCCGACTTACCTATCCAACTTGGTGTTAAGGACGTAGTCTTTCACGAATAAAATAAATTCCCTTAAGAAACGTGAAACGGATAATAATGTAAACAAAAAAACTATGACTAACACCACTGTGACGTTTTGTTACATAAATGAGATTTTTTATTTTTTATACAATATAGTGACGAGATGAGCAGTTAATTCGCCTGGTGGTGAACGTCATGCCTGCCCATAACAATTGTACTGCTACTCAGGTCTATTCCTGCGTAATACCACACAGCGCTCATCAACTCAAGACGTAAGTTATTTAGACTTCTATGACCAGTAATTTCACTTACTACAGTGCCTATCTAACCAGAACACAGTAATGTTTATAACAATTAAATAAAATGGGCATCAGTAATGTTTATAACAATTAAATAAAATGACATCGCTTACCTTCCTTACACAGTTTCCTCGTCACATACTCCGTCTCTGCAGCCACCAAACTGAGACAAAGAATCAAAAGGAAACTCCGCATGTTCGCAACGTCTTTGCGCTATCACTGGCAGCATACTGACGTTATTGTGATAATATAATGGTCCTGTTGACCGCAAAATAGATTGGTTCCGAAGGTCCACTTCATATTGTATGAAAATATAGAAACTATACGATGCGATACAATGGCTCGAGCAGATATAGTGTGGAGATACGTCTGAGACACGAGAGCTGTGAATTAGAGACTTATGTGATTCGTAGGCGTCGCATGCATTACTGTGATGAGCTTGCATGTTGAATTTATCTTTATCGATATAATTCAGGTTTATACACACATAGTCTTCATAGCTGTCTGCTGGTTCTGGTGTTAATGAGATCTACAGAAATGTCAAATTTATTCTTGCTTGTGCTAGAGCTAATGAAAAAACTGACACACTTACACCTTTTTTAAATGGTGTCCAGTGGAAATTCTACATGAACTTCTTTCACCCCGGGGAAGAGCAAAGGGGCATGCCGGACTGCTATGGGCTAAAACCACTGGAGCGGCCATCTTCGGCACCGAAGGGGGGCTCCAGGTATACACTTACACCTTTTTTTTTTTTTTTTTTTTTTTTTTTTTTATTGGTGCCCAGTGGAAATTCATCATGAACTTCCTTAAATGGAAGACGGACAAGAATGATAGGCTATGGACGCTAGACGTCCAAAAGGCAGACAACCCGCCATATCATCATCATCATTTCGGCCGAATGAAGTCCACTGCTGGACACAGGCCTCCCCCAAAGATCACCACAACCATCGATATGGATGTGTTGTGGGCTCATTGGGGGGTTTTGCCATAATCACCACCCTTGGCAGGCGGGTTGGCGATCTCAGTTGAGTTGTTAATGTACTCGAAGGACGCTGCTGCCCATCCTCCAGCTAATCCCTTAGTCGGCTTTTACGACACCCATGGGAGGAAATGGGGTGGTGGCATTCTGAGCCGGCACGCCATATGGTTGGACGATAATATAGCCGGAACAGTGGACGAGGACTGCACAGGACAGGAAACGATGGAGTGTCAAAGAGGCCTGTACACAGAAGTGAGAGTCCACGGGCCGTTTTCATGAATTATTGATTGACTCAAATATTATGTTGATGGGCCTTGATATCGTCCCTAAAATAATCTTGAGCTACACAATGCCTGATCCAAAACTGCTATGCTAAGAATAGCACCACCCCATCTCATCTCGTGGGTATCGTAAAAGATGACTATAGCATTAGCCGGAGGATAGGTGGCAGCGTCCTTCGAGAATATTTACAACTCAACTGCGATCGCCAAGCCTCCTACTACCAAGTCTATGGTCCCGCAAAACCCAACAAAAACTAAGATCGGTCTTGATGGAAACCTCTGGGGGCGGCCTATGTCTAGCAGTGGACGTATTCCGCTTGAAATGTTGAATGATGAATCTGTGGCGATACCTACACCGCCAGCATACAACTGCAACTTACAGCGACATCTATTTGAATATTAATTGCAACTCTCCGATGACGTCAAACATTTCTGAATCACACTTGTATGCGCGCGTACGCAACGCTGGATATATACAGTCGCCCAACATCAACCGTTGGGCTTCGGCCCGCCAGGCATACCACCCGCCTGGCTGGAGGATCCTCCCTTTTCTATGGAGGAACACCACACCTTGTTCTCCATACTGGTGACCCCTGACCATAAACATCACGCAGCTTCCACGATGCAGAGAAGAAATTACTTCGCATCATCGCTATCTCTCTCCCACCATTCGTTTAGTGTTAAAGTAATCGTACAGAGTACATTCCTGACGACGCCTACAATTTACACATCCATAAAATAAGTCTGGAATTTTAGAACTTTTGAGTTTGTTTGTTGAAATTGGTGGCTTCATCGAGACTTGCTGACGAGTGAAGGTGTTTCTTGAAACTTAATGCTATGTTAATAATGATTTATTTATTATAGGTAGGTACTAAGGTATCTTGTTGAAAAGTCCCGCTAGGTAGGCACAACCGCGGTCCAGATGTTCTGCTGCAGTGTTTAAAATATTCGTGTTCCCGTAACAAAGGCGAGTGTAGCTAGTAAAATTGCTGGACATAAGAGCCTAATAACTAATGTGTCGGGGTGACGGGCGCAGTGTGGTGCTGCGCAGGTTTGGTCCTGAGTATCATTATTATTGATAGGCATGACGCTTACCACCAGGTGCATGACTTCTCGTCATGTTACAGCCGTCAATAAAAGACTCGTCAATGGCGTCTTTTTGTCGAAATTTACGCGAGATAATGTCTTATTTTGATATGCTAGGCTTTCTATCATGGAATGTGCTGCACTAGTGTCGTATACGGATTGCAGCATACCAGGGTTCGCATGTGCTAAGGACGGCGATCAAGAGGTTTATCAGGATCAGTAGACGCACCCCGTGTTGGAAAACTTTTAAAAGCTTCCGACCCCTGTAGGTTTGCTTGAGACTTATTTTTTTGGCTCAATTCCCACCGAGATAGCTGCGGCTGGCAGCGAAGCAGCGAGCAGCTTCAATGCTACAAACAACGCAGAAATTCTAATGCTATGTATTAATAAAATTCACAGTATCGCTTAAAAGGCTCGAAAGAACCCGAGCGGCTACTAGCAGTGTCGTCGCCGCCTGCAGTCTATCTAGGCCTCTGCCCTCCCCTACTAGACTATACTTCATCATATCATCATATTAGCCATTCATACGTTCACTGCGGAACTCCTACAAAGATTTGCACTATTGCGTCGTAATTTTGGGGGGTATTTGCCAAAACTCACCACGCTTGGCAGGCGGTTTGGTGAGCGCAGTATAGGTACTGTCCACAGAAGGGACGCTGCTGCCCATCCCTCAGGTTTAGAGTCCCTTAGTCGCCTTTTACGACATCCACAGGAGGAAATGGAGTGGTCCTGAATTCTTAATCCGGACACAAGGAATTCAGCCTAACCTCTACTAAATTTTCTCCCGACTCCAGTACAAAGGGAATCAGATAAGTGTTTAGTCACGCTTGTAAGTCACTTTGAGTATTTCAAGTCTTTTTGAGTATTTCTGCAAGTTAGTCTAGATACTGTCTCGCTACCTGGCTGGACAACTTGCCGGTGTTTTTTAACGATAGATGTATATCTCCTGTTTCGTGGGTACAATTTACGGACATATATCTCACACGTAGGTAAACCCAGATCCGACACGACTACCTGCAGATCATACAAATATTTGGTTCCGTACGAGGATCGAACTCGCAACATGTAGCGCAGAAAGATAATCGCTCAGCTACTGCGTTAACCGTGCCGTCAATGTAACCGATCGCTGAACCGTGAATACATTACATGCACATTATATGCACTACACTCCGCAATGTACCACATTTGTGATTCTTACACTGCGTTTTCTGAGTTGGTTTTCTGTGTTTTCCTTATTGAGTGTTTTGGCCACTTATGTCAGTAATTGATAACAAATGGGAATGTGTTCTTTTGTGTTTTGTCGTCTGTTTGTTCATTATTACGAATGTTATGTGTAATGTAAGCACAAGTGTTTGATCTGAGTAGCTCTGCGACTTGAAAATTGTTTACCCAAGAAATACTAATACTACTACTAATAATACTACTACTAGGCTCTATGAACGGCTCTAGTGTGATCTTACGAGGACCTAGAGCCCCCCTTCGGTGCCGAAGATGACCGCTCCAGTGGTTTTATCCGGTAGGAGTCCGGCATACCCCTTCGCCTTTCCCCGGGGTGAAGGAAGTTCCATGTAGAAATTCCACTGGACATCAAAAAAAAAGGCTCTATGAACGATATAGAATTTATTTCAAGTATCAAAACACACTGGTGGCCTATTAAACAACTATATTGTTGTTCGACCGGACCATTTTCAAACACGTTTTAGTGTTATTGTGTGCGTGTTCGGTGACAGTACCACAGTATTTTTTACAAGACATAATAGTGATAGTTACCTACAGTTTTTACGTGGTGGATTGTGATTTTAATGCAAACGGAAACATGAATTATTTAAATTAATATTGAATATGTATAAAATAAACGTTGATGTTATGTTTATTTTTTTTGCTAAAACGCATCATTGCAAGCGATATATTTACCCCTAAAATATTTTCCATTAATAAAGCAAGACCTTATATATCTTTTATTATCATTCTTGAAATACCTATTTGTGTTTTGTACCTCTTTCAATGCTTTTCTTTTTTTAACCTATCGGTTGACTGGTAGAGAATGCCGTATGGCATTAAGTGTGCCTTGTTTACCAGCATTGTACATGAAAGATTAATAAATAAATGAAGCATATAGATTTAATAGATTTATTATCTTCACCGTAATGTGTGAACTTCAGACCAGAGGAAGAATACCTACATACCATATACCTATATAAGTAGTGGCTAAATATAGTTCATTAGCAGGCAGTTTATGATAAAGTTCGTTGACTTAGATGGCTCGTTTTATCGTAATGACTCGATGACCTAAGAATAAATTAAAAAGATATATTAAGAAGATACAAGCAATATATATATTTTTTAATTATCCTCTACATACACAATATTTTCTCAAAAATGTTATTATGTGTTGACCAAAAATACAAACGTACCAGACGTAACATACCAGAATGACGCAATTCTTGCCTATAAAATATTGTTTTTATAAAATTTATTGCCCAACATAGGTTCTTCTTTTCAACTTTAGTCCTTCTTTTTGGATCCACGTCACTCTATTACATCACTTTGTCCACCATTCAAAAGAATGGTTTCAGACAAGAAACTGTGGGGGAGACCCTTCCGCATTGTACTGGGTAAGTTACGCCCGCGGGTCCTCGCGTTGGTGACGCGCAGATTAGGGTGGGCCGGTACATAAGTGCCTGGGGCTCACCCTGGACAGTCGTTGGGGCTTAGCACTTTGAGTTTCTTGTCCCCCGGGTTGTAAGGATAGTGGGTGCCTTGCACCAGCTGCTACCCTATCTCGGGAAACCGACGGAAGAAGTTCGCTGCCTCTACGGGGGCGTCGTGCGGTCCGCAGCATTCTACGGGGTGCCTGTTTGGTCATCTTGACTCTCGGGCGCTGCAGAACTAAGATTCGCGTCTGCAGCGTAGATCGACTAGACGGAGCGCACGAGGATAACGTACGGTGTCCTTTGAGGTGGCAACGCTGTTGGCGCGCTTTCCGCCTTTTGATGTCCTGGCGGAGATGGATGCGTGGGTTTATCACCAAACACTCTCCCTCCGCTAGAACGCCTTGACGCGCGCCTTCAGGAGCACTCAAAAGTTTGAGACGGCAGGCTCGGCGGTGTGCACTCGAGCTGTGGTGCGAGTGGCTCATGCTGCTGCAATCAGCACAAAGGCGCGTCGTTGAGGCTGTCTTACCGCACTTCGGAGCCTGACTCCAAAGGAGCGAGCGCGTCAAAATTCCGCCTGACGCAGGTATTCACCGGACACGGTTGTTTCGGTGCGTACTTGCACAGGATAGGACGTGAGGTCACGGCACAGTGTCACCACTGTGGAGACGATCAGGATACCGAACAGCACACGCTCGGAGAGTGTCCAGCGTGGGCTACTGAGTGGCGGATCCTGGTCGATCGGATCGGGCAAGGTCTCTTTTTGCCAGTAGTAGTGTCTAGGCTATGCTGTTCGAGCATGAAAATTGAAGTGCTGTGGCTTCCTTCGTTCGTGAGAGCGTCTTACTCCAGAAGGAGGTTGCAGAGCGGGATCGGGAGAGGGCCCATCTCGTTCGGGAAAGGAGGACATGGAGCCGGGGTAACAACCGCTGCGGCAACCGTGTCCAACGTGCCTCCAAAAAAAGGCATTCATTTTTTTATTGCTGTCCTGTGGAAATTCTCATGGAACTTCCTCCACCCCGGGGAAGGGCAAAGGGGTATGCCGGACTCCTACTGGCTAAAACCACTGGAGTGGTCATCTTCGGCACCGAAATGGGGCTCCAGGTCCTCGTAAGATCACACTAGAGCCGTGCCTGAGCCTCCAGTCGTCTTTATCTGGCGGGGGGCCATGGGGGTCGTGAGCACGCCTAGTGGGGAATCTGCGTGCTCATACCGACCGACCCTCGGGAAGACGATGGTGTTCATGTGGTCACGTGCCGCCGTGTGCGCAGCACAGCCCATAGCGAGGCTTTGGGGGAATCCTTTACAATCTCCCAAGTGGTGCCTGGGGGAGTGGCCTCTGAACAGTAATCTTTGCTACGCTAGAGGGGGTGCCTACTTTACAGTCACCTCCTCCGGGATGTGCCTAAAGGCATGACACCAATGGGTGGCTCTAGATGGAGATTATTCGAGTTTCTGGAACCTCCTTTCGGTGCAGAAGATGATCACTCCGGCGGTTTTAGCTGGTAGGAGTCCGGCATACCCGTTTGCCCTTCCCCGGGTCGGAAGAAGTATAGGAAGCATTACCACCGGATTAATTAAAAAAAATAGAAAGTTTTATGGTGGATGTTAAATGATGAAATGCTTGTTTTATGCTAAAATCGTATAATGAAAGAAAGAAAGAAAGAAAGAAAGAAAAATGGTTTATCAGTATATATATATATTTATATGATATTTAAAGTAGCGAGGGAGCACGCGCGACGACACTTGTTGCGGTCTAATGACGTACTGACTTAATACTAAGGTTAATTTGTGTAAACTGTGTATAATGATGATAAAGCTAAAAGATAATGTATGGTTCGCCTTACATGCTTCCGGGCAAAAATGTTACAAAATCTTCAAACAAACTAGAAGAAAAGAAAAAAAAATTACATCTTCTCTGTAACTAATTAGGTTTTGCGATATAGGGGAAGTTGCAATGTCTTGTATCCTTTTTTTTATTGGTGTTCAGTGGAAATTCTTCATGAACTTCCTTCGCCCCGGGGAAGAGCGAAGGGGTATGCCGGACTCCTACCGGCTAAAACCACTGGAGCGGTCATCTTCGGCACCTATGGGAGGCTCCAGGTCCTCGTATGATCACACTAGAGCCGGTACGATCACACTAGAGCCGAATGTCTTGTATCCTATTTAAACTAGATGTGTTAGCTACTCTATTCACTTTACTAGGCTGACGGGTCAGCCGCATTCTGCTTTCGCGTAAACTTCACTATATTAACTTCACTAGGATTCATATCACTGGGCTGTCATTCAGCCATGTTCTGCTGTCGCGAAAACTTCACCGTAAGCACTGCCATCTGTGTAAGGCCCCTGGTGGAAGCCCTTTTTCTTCTCCACAGGAAACTTCTGCTGTTACTATTGCTGCGCCCAACAAGCCATAGCAAATGGCATACTGATAAATATCATGTGTTGATAAGTTCAGATCTAGATCGCTTGACGTATTAGCAATAGCCGTTTTCAGTTGATTAACCTGTTCTCTGAGGTCTTCTAAGGTGATCCACAGATTCCATGTAATGCAATAGCGATATGTTCATTAAATGATTGAGCTCTCTTATCTGTGGGGTTTCTATCTCGGTATCAGATTTTATGGTGTTTCCTGAGTGCGAGCGTGAGTATAAAGCAAAGTACTTGGTTTTGATAATGCACTTGGGCTCCCGAATAATTATGCCAGCCCCCGTCACTTAAGTGTAGGTAACTCGATCTTGGTAGATAATCCTTGATGTATAAGTATTACAACGAAAATATAAATACTTGGACGGATCGTTCAACTCAATCCTCTTGTCCTTGCACATAGATTGGCTGACTATGCACTGATTATTTGTAGGATTAATCTTGCAGAACTTCTCGTCAATGGGAAGATCGTTGACTGCCTTATCGATTGTAAATAAATGTTCATTGTGTAATGCCTCAAGACGAAAGTCTTTAACCAATGTGTATTACTAGTGATGACATGTGGAATAGAGACGTGGTCACTCACAATGGGCCTCATAAGAAAGCTCAAGGTCACTCAGCGAGCTATGGAGAGAGCTATGCTTAGTATTTCTCTACGAGATCGAATCAGAAATGAGGAGATCTGTAGAAGAACTAAAGTTGTCGACATAGCTGAAAGGAATAGTAAACTGAAGTGGCAATGGGCAGGGCACATTGCTCGTAGAACTGATGGTCGTTGGAGACCGCGCACCGGAAAACGCAGCGTCCCACGCACCGCGTGACCTCCAACGAGGTGAACAGACGACCTGGTGAAGAAGTCGTTGGATGTGGGCGGCATGTAACCGCTCGTTGTGAAAATCTAAGGGGGAGGCCTTTGTTCAGTAGTGGACGTCCTGTGGCTGATATGATTGTGTAATCATAATTGAAGCTCCACAAATGATATAATCAAGTAAGCATCCTTCCTCAAGTTGATGGCTGCGTACTCTGCTACCGGATATACATTAAGCATGTGAGTTCCGACTTGGCGCGGCACTGGCAAGGTTTTGTGAATCTTGTAGTTGTCTCTACTAGACAATGGAAATATGATTTCAAATATGATATAGTCTGTCATAACTCCTTCTTTTATTCTCAGCACGCTATAAATTGATCTAAGGTCTGATTATATGTTCTGTAGAGGACAGTAGACGACCCGATATTTCTTGGCAGCTGTGGGTTGTTTGCGTGTACCACGGTTTTTTGCATTTCATAGGTAGGCTGGTGTTTTGTTTGTTTTTTAAAAACGTTGCCCCACACTATGATTTCTCCTGTGTCGTGGGTGCGTTTACAGACATGAATTCCACATACAATACACCCAGATCCGGAACAACTACCTGCAGATCATACAAATATTTGTTCCGTGTGGGAATCGAACCCACGACCCGGAGCGCAGCAGCTGACTGTATCAGCCACTGCACCAACCGTGCCGTCTTTACAAACTTTCACTTTTATTTATTTATTAAGCGCCCGGTTTACATTTGTTTAAGACAAACTATTACAAATTTGATTAAGATCTATTCGACATGCGTGCTTTTCTCCAAGGTGGTTAGCGGAAGAAGAAGGTTAAAACGGTTACGTTTATAATGATGCCACAACACAAAAACATTACTTTTAATGTTGCCAACATGTTCTTCAAAGGTAAGGTCACGTCCTTGGTCAGTAGTCCCGAAATAAACTGTAATTCATTCTTCAACTGACACTATATGAGGGTTAAACTTGCCGTGAAAAATAAATATATGTTATAGTGTCCAGTAAAGTGTCTTGAATCCCTTTGAGGTTACGAAGCACATTGCTTGCTGTCAATGTTAATAAGGTAAAATTTGAATTTCATTTCAACTTTCCACGTTCTGTTTAATTGTATTAGTTGGTCTATCTAACTCGTCTAACTGTTTATTAATTGTTTTGTGATGAATTTGTATATTATGTTCAATCCATTTCAGCACATTATAGTCAGCTTTAACGATCGATGTTTGGTTTTTAAGTTGGTTAGTAAGATGATGCTCGTCTTGTTTTATAAGTTGGATATCCTTATATTATTGTTCCGCGAAACTTTGATCCAATACGCCGAACCATTCGCAACGTAACCTACTCCATTGATCCTTATCAATGGAGTAGGTTACGCGACGCTGTCTGGAGTGAACGTCAAAATGCTGATTCAGTAGTAGAGGGTTGTAGTGTTGTAATTCTGAGTACTCGTGTAATAAATAGTTGGAGTAATATCATTGCCAGCATTAGTTTTGTCTATACAACAGTAGAATTGGAGGAGAGTACCTCCTTCTATGACACCTGTATCGATCAGAAGGAGGCTGCCGATCCAGTCACCATCACACTTTTAAGATAATTGCTTAAGATTACTTCAACCATGCTGCTTAACTTCGCAGATAGATGCGAATGTGCATACCCTTGACCCTCTTCTATTATAAGATTTTTATAGTTTGGGATTTTAATAAAAGGATTTCATTAAATATACAATGGTTTATAAAAAATAAATTATTGTTTTTAATATACATAGATGGATCAATTATTCCTGATCTCTATAGATGTCTTAAAGCAGCACCGTTGGCTGTTGTCATGCTCGTTCCAAGTGACCCACTTCAGCGGGAAGATACCCTGAGAAAATAAGTAAAAACTATAAATGTAATAAAATCGTACCGGGGCTAATACTGTACATAGTTTTTTTTTCAATATGCTATTCTATGAAGCTCTCGTGGTTTTAGGCGATAGGAGTCCGATATCTCACCACCCTCCGATATCCTACCCCGGGTAGGAGAAAGTTCATTATGAATTTCCACCGGGAGACCAATTGTGTGAAAAAGTGGTTTTTTCTCGATGTTACATAGTTCCTAGCTCGCAACTGAATAGTGAGCTGTGAACATTTAAATCTGAGTCGAAAACAAAAACTGGACATAAGAGACTAAATAATGTCTCGTGGTGACAAGCACAGTGTGGCACCATGCAGTCAAATGTTCTCGTCTCGTCCCTAAGATATATCACAAAAGAACCAAACACAACAACAAACTGTTTTCAAATACACACCCTCGGCAATGTCTTGTCGACGTACATATTGTAGGTCAGGGACTGCGAGGTCCCGGTTTCTGTGGGGCACTTGGTGTAGGAGCAGCCGTCGTCAGATCCAAAGCCATCGAAGGGCACGTCTAGCCCATTGTTATCCCAGTATACTTTTGTCTTCAGCTTGTCCGCGGCAAAGTCTGTCGAGGTAATAGAAGAGTCGATAATTTTTGGTGGTTTGCGAATAACAAAGATTATAAGTAATGTCTTAGGTTTTTCCGATTATTACTCATTATAATAAAACATTTTTAAACGGATTACATCGCGTATATTATAGATTTTTCCTGATGTTTCGAACAATTTGCAGCACGATCACTAAGTCGACAGGTTCCGCTACAGATTTTATAGACAGAGCTATATGCTCGGGGGTGGAAGTGTCTAATGGAGTAGAAACTAGGGCTGCACCTCTCGAAACACCTATCTGTTTTTTTAACGTGGTGAAATCTTCTTAGACTTCCTCCGCCTTGGGACGGGTGGAGGGGCATGCCAGGCTCAAACTGGCTAAAACCCCACGGTGTCCTTCTTCTTACCTTTAGCCGGGGGTGAGGTGAGGTGCATTAGACCGCGCCCTCGGCAGGTATCGACCCGTCAATGATTGACGGGCCCCTTCTCTGTGCGCACATCACAAACATTCACTAACACCTACACACCTACACTTTACCACAGTCATACAGTATCATATATTATTACAAACATATTCATATTTTAAATTTTATTTCCATATTTCATGATAAATTTTGTTAATAAAATTAGAAAAATTTGCTCATACAATGATTGGGAGAAGGTACTGACCCTAGCACGGGTGTCAGGGCCCACTATTCTGTAATATATTTTTATGCCAATGTTTTTTTTATAGCTCATTCAAGGCCTGATAAGAGACATCTTATCAAGCCCACGTGTCCAGCGTGGTGATTATGATGATGTCTTCGTGTCCTCTAAGGAACCTATGAAGGCCATCGTCAAAAGCTGCAGTACTGCAATGAACTTTTATAAAAATATTGCATGATGAAGAAATCTCTAGCGTGGTCTGCAGTTGTCAGTTGTAACTTACTTGGTGTGAAGTCGAAGGACAACGAAACATTGGTTAACTTCTTCAAGACGCATCTTTTTTTTTTGTTTATATTACATGGTGCGATCCTCACCGCTGTCACCTCACAGATGTCAGATCCTGAAACACAAAGCAGGCCTTTGGAGAATTTGCATCCAAACATATTGTAACAGTACATCTTGTGGTGCCGGCTCAGAATGCCACCACCCCATCTCCTCCCATGGGTGTCGTAAAAGTCGACTAAGGGATTAGCCGGAGGATGGGCAGCAGCGCCCTTCGAGTACATAAACAACTCAACTGCGATCGCCAACCCGCCTGCCAAGCGTGGCGATTATGGCAAAACCCCCCAATGAGCCCACAACACATCCATATCGGTGGTTGTGGTGATCTTTGGGGGAGGCCTGTGTCCAGCAGTGGACTTCATTCGGCCGAAATGATGACATCTTTCTCGCTGGATTTTACGAAGTTTCTCAATCATTTCGTAATGTTCTGTCTAGAATCAATTTTTCAGCAATTAGGTTCTAACAAACTCTTTTGTAAAGTTGTACGATCAATACGATCAATAGTAAAAAAAGAAATAAAACGCGATTGTAAAAAAAATACCCGATTGCGTAATGCGCCAGTAAATGCGTAAACGGGACGGACTGAAAACCAGCGTTGACCAGTGCGTGGTTGAATCACTGCGCACTTCCAGCACTGAGACCAATGATATTATATATATATTAAAAGAGGTAGATATGTTATTTACATACGCGACAAACGTAAGAACCAAATCTCCCCCAATTGCAGCGCTTTGCAATCAGTTCGCCCAAAATAGCACAACGAACACACGCTGTCATAATCTCTATTTTTTATTAATTAAGTGAAAACAATGCCGTCGTGCGTATATAGAAAATGCACAAACTATCAAGCAAACATGAATAGGGAGTGAGTAACAAATAAAATAAAATATTTAATTAAAAATACTATTAAAATTACTTATAGAATAATATTCTCGAAGAAAACCCAGGTCAAGCAAAGAAAAGAGACAACATACATATTCTATCTCAGGTGCGACAAAGACATCTAGTACACGTGTTGCCATTTTAGATAGCTATCTCTTTACTCTCTTAGTTTTTGTATCTTCTTTCTTACAGCATTGTAGATGTGCAGTTTTGTACGTTTATAGATACAGCGAGACTGAATTTTGCGCGCGATTTAATATGGACGTAACATATCTATGATATAATACGAGTATCATTGACTGAGACCGTTTGTTTTACCATACTACACAAAAATTAATTGTATCTACTACCTATTCGTTTTGTTTTTCATTTAACTAATTATGTGTGTTTGGTTTGGTAATAAACAAAAAAGCCCAACAAACACTCGGACCCAAAACAAATATCTGTAGATCATACAAATGTATGTTCCGTGCGGGATCGAACTCGCGACAAGTAACAAAGCTAATCGCTTAGCTTAGCCACTGCGGCAATCGCGCCGTGTTATTTTTGGAGTTTACTCCTTAAGAAACGATTTGAGTTATAAGGCCCGGTACAGAAATTTTATGAGGAGTAAAATCAAGTGAACACTCGGAAAGTTGAGGCGTTACGTAGAAAGAGACAAACATATATATCTGTAGGACGTGCCAAAGAATGAGATGGAATACATTACACAGCGTATCTTATTCTCGGGGCCTCCTCTTTGTGCGATGCTTCGTAGTCTCACTGTATAGATCACTGTCTCTGGTCTGAGAGTTGAATGTGTGCGTATGTTTGTACGTGTGTGTTGCGTGGCTGCGTATTACGAAGTTCTGCCGCAACTTGTGTACTGCTGCCGAGTACAGGGTATGCATGCTGTATAATAAATACATGCAGTAGCATTTATTGCATCTATACAACGTACATAAACAGCAACCTAACCATCAACTTTTATTGTTTTGATTTTAAGTTTTCTTGTACTTCTATGCGTTGATACGTGTATTATTATGTACTATTAAACAAATCATATTATTACTTTGTAACATACTTTATGTAATACGCTTTTATTCAAGTAATATAAATAATCCGAATTATTACAGATATATGTTTGTTTCTCTTATCATTTTAGAAGATGCGTTCATTTACCCTATTTTCTCTTCGATATATATCGTAATTATCATTCGTAAAGAGTAAACTCCAGTTGTCTACGCATCGTCATCATCATCGAACCCAATACCACCGCACTGGACAGCTCAGGAGTGGGATACGGGGCGTTGCTAAAAATCTACACACTACGCGGCGCCACTGCAGCATATTCCCTTGTATCGCTCAACTGATATACGATAGACACACATTATTTATGTAAAACAAAAACGCTGATTATACTTTTACATATTATTGAAGAAAATCTTTTATTTATCCAAAAAATGCGTCGGAGCTGACACACACACACTCTTTTTAATATTGTTTAATCACAATAGTTAACGGAACTAAGGAGGTGTTATCTCTGTTGTACTTAACGCACTTATATGTTATACCGGCGCACTTTTATCTATGTCGTCACGGACAGGGTTAAATGTCACAGCAATACTCGACGCAAGTTTTTATTTCTGCGAAATAAGAAATAAGATAACATGGAAAACAATTAAAAACAGTACGACGTTGTCGACATTTCGTGTAGATGTTTTAATGGTTAAAAAGTATTTTATGAACAATTATAGATTGTTTAATCTAAACACCGTACAACGTTGCCGTAATACATGACATTTGCGAAATTGGAAAGATGCTGTAATCTAAGAGAAGAAGAAGAAGAAGATAATGTGAATAGAATGAGAGGGAAAAATGGTTTGTACGCCGTAGTATCGGTAATACCTTCAGGGACTTGTGGCTAAGCGATTACCATTATTGTGCGTGGGGTAAACCTAGTCTAGAGCTGGTAAATTATCTGGTTTGACTGGGTATACTACGCCATCACAGAATAGCCACATTATTGGCAACCACAGTGTAACTGCGTTTAGTATTGACAGTGACGAATTGTGGGGGTTTAACGTTATATGAGAATATATTTATAAGAATTTATTTTTATGTTAAATGAAAGGGTGGGGTGCTCGATATAAAAGGCAAGTTAGCTACTTTACTATACTAGAAGTAGGTAAAAAAATAATTTGAATCTACTATATAGCTTCAAAACTAATAAATAGAAATAAGATTGTAGTTGTAGTTCTAAAAAGTAATAAAATGCACAAAGTGTTATTTTTATGTTAAATAAAAGCGTGGGGTGCTCCCCCCGTAATTTACTACCCCAATTAAGTATAAAGCCTTAATCTATTCAAATTAATAAAATTGAAGTGTCTGTTTGTAATGTCAAAATAACAGCTTTTTACTAAATGAATATGAGAGTATATACGGTACATATAACAAAAAAACAATTTTTAAATTTTTTGGCTGTCGGTCTGTCTCTCTGTCTGTTTGTTCCGGGTAATCTACGAAACGGCTGGACCGATTTTGACGGGACTTTCACTGGCAGATAGCTGATGTTATAAGGAATAACTTAGGCTACTTTTATTTTAGAAAAGTAATTAGGGTTCCGCGTAAAAAAAAACCCTTGAAATCCAATATATATATTCTATGTCAAGTGTCAATGTCGAAGTACTCCAAATTTGTTTTAAATTAAACGCGGGTGAAACCGCAGGTCCCAGCTAGTAATATAAATAATAATGAAAATGGCAGCATATCAGACCAGGCCTAGGGCGCCATTGCAATCCAATCCAGTCTGGGTACGAATGAAAGTGAAACTACTTTTACTCTGGCAGATTCAATCATTTTAAGTACCAATTTGTAGCCAAATATACAAAGACCAATCCTTACCGTCTCCACAGTCAGTGAACTTGGCAACATCAGCAAAACCCGTTGCGAACAAGGCAGCAAAAAGCACAATATTTAGCAGTTCCATGTTGACGCCGACTGACATCTCGCAGCACAACCTAATGTTATAAATATTCTCAATTTATCACTGACACGACGACCCGGACACGTCACTGATAAACGATAAATAACGACATTGTTTATTGTGTCTGGAATATATTACATGTTTTCGTAATGATTGGTAATTGTTAGTGATTAGCTAATATACTACGTATTGTGTTTGAGTTAGGGAATCATCTTACCAGCCGAAAGATGTCCACTGCTGATCAAAGGCAACAGTTCTTGAAATCTGTAATATCGATGATACTCTTTGGTGCGCGATCTAACCATTATGATCTTTTTTATTTGTAGTAAAACAATTTAAACGGATTAACTCGCGCATATTACTATTTTTTGTTTTTCCTAACGTTTCGAATACTTTGCAGCATTCGTGGTCGCAGGATGACTAAGGTGACAGGCGTCGTTACAGATTTTAAAAAGTTATTTACTTTATCTACCTTACAATTTTAATTTAAAAAAAATTTAAAACGTCAGGAAACAACTAAAATCTATACTAAACGCGAGTTAATCCGTTTAAATTGTTTTATTATAATGTGTAATAATCGCGAAAACCTAACACAATTTTAAATTTGTTTTTTGAAGATAGAATTAATTCGGCTGTTGCAGCAAGCTTGTCGGGTAGATTTGTATTATTAATTTAGAAGTGAATACGTGAAGAGTAATAAAAAGTATTATCAGCCGAATAACGGAGTATACATGTATTCGTATCCCAATACTTAATTTACCTCTGAGCACCTTTGGATCTTATAAGTACCCACCACCCACGGTGGGGCGCACCTGGCCAAATGGCCGCTCTATCTCAGAAGGACGCTGCTACCCATCCCTATAGTTTTAGTCTTAGTCGCCTTTTGCGACATCTATGGGAGGAGATGGAGTGGTGCTATACTTTTTATCCGGATACCATACTGAGTTAGGCATAGATATAATTCAAATAATGTTTGTTAAATCTTTAAATTTGTTAATACATATTTATAGTTCGTAATTTGAATGTTTCAAATTTGTATCGTTACGGTTGTATAAAGATTGCCAAAACGACTGGTCATCGCGTGTGGTGTGCTCTTTTAGCTATAATCGCCACGCTTGGCAAGCGGGTTGGCGATCGCAGTTGAGTTGTGAATGTACTCAAAAGGCGCTGCTGCTCATCCTTTGAGTTGTCCCTTGGTCGCCTTTTACGGCACCCACGGTATGGGATGGGTTGGTGCTATTTGCACACGGAGTAGTTTTATCTGTTTTGTTAAAAATAAATTGTTACCAGCAAGCTTTTATTCTTAAACCACTTCTGCTGTCACAATAATTATTTAATTTTGTTGTTTACCCACCGATTTATGTACATCTCTGCCATATTTCAAACAACGATAAGTAAAGTTCGTTTCCCTCTTATTTTGTGGCTTTCTATACTCTGATTTGTGATTTCCTTCGCTTGTAGGTGTTTCAATATTAAAATAAACGACAATTACAAAGTAAAATAATCTTTATTACTCTATTTATTTACATAAATCTCCCCTAAATATGCTAAGTGAATAAAATAGCTCGGGCAAGTCAGTACACGTGACAGAATGAGACTTCTTTATTTCAGAACACCGATTGTAGCATGGCGACAATCGCTTATATCGCTTAATCGCGCATGCGCCCAGACTTTTTATGCCCGCGTATGCACCTACAACTTTTATGCTCGCGCATGCGCCCACACCTTTTATGCCCGCGCATGCACCCACACAACATTGTACCTAAATTTTACCTTGAAATATTGATCCCATTGTGTCCAAAGTTTAATTTAAAAAATACAATTAATGAGTACGTTGTTTAATTTCGTTGTTTTCGTGCACTTATACATAAATCTTATTTTAATTATCACTATTTACAAGCTATTATTATATACAATTTAATATATAGTTTTTACATACGCCGAGTAACCTCTTTGGCATACTATTACTGAGTACATAGATGTAGAACCCATCTATAATCTATGATTATCTAGGTTTTTTTAAATGTATCGTATTTATAGCTCCAAACTAGATTTTCACTACTCGGGACTTTCTGGTGTAGGGCTATGAATGCATAATATGTCGATAGGATATTCAAATATTTGTCTTGGTGCGAAAATTAAAACCACAATTGAGAACAAGACGGCGGAATTATCGATAGGCCAACGGCGGTGTGAGATTAGACATTTCGTTCACAATTTCTAGATATTGCCTGGGATAAGCTTCAGGAGGCAACAGCCATACCGGCCGCGATACACATTGATATTGGGAGTCTTATCATCGATTGAGAGGTGATCCTGTCATTAGCAATCCTCAGACCTGATACTTCTCCTTGTCCAAAGATTTTGGATTAGATTGATTATTCGTTTCGGTCAAGCTTTTATTTTATTTTGGCCTATATTGTCTCCTTGCCTTTAGCCTATAATAAAGAGAGAGAGAGCGAGTGAGGCCTTCCTTATTTTACTACTCCTACCATTGAGGGTCAGCCTTTTCTGTAGGCCTCAACCTCGTCACGCCATCTTGCCTGGGTCTACAGCAATTCAAATACTCTGGGGCTTGTCTGGGTGATAAACTTGTCCAAACCAGCTTAACAACTTTCTGAGAGACATCTGTGATTTTTAAGGTGCCGAAGGCCGAATGAAAAAACTGTGGAACCGTTATAGTATCACTCGTTTGTCTGTGTGTCTTTCACAGCCAATTTGCTCCAAATCTACTGGACCGATTAAGTTGAAATATGGCACACACATGGATTTCTGCGCCCTAAACACGGATGTGTAACGTAAATGAATAAATTTTGAATATGGCGGTCACTTTTGAGAGTAAATTAGACAATAAAAAACTAGTTTTTCAAAGTTTACCGTGTGACCTATAAAATTTACTTGTTGTCGAGGTCTCTAATGAATATTTTTTATACCTTTAAAATAGCTAGTTTTAAACTTAGCATATTCATCGTAAATAAGCCGTGTGGTGCCGGCTCAGAATACCACCACCCCATCTCCTCTCGTGGGTGTCGTAAAAGTCGACTAAGAGATTAGCCGGAGGATGGGCAGCAGCGTCCTTCGAGTAAATTAACAACTCAACTGCGATCGCCAACCCGTCTGCCAAGCGTGGCGATTATGGCAAAACCCCCCAATGAGCCCACAACACACCCATATCGGTCATTGTGGTGATTTTTGGGGGAGGCCTGTGTCCAGCAGTGGGCTTCATTCGGCCGAAACGACCGATTCATCGTACGGAACCCTCTCTATGCAGGTTCAACTCGCATATGTTTGTTTTTATATAGTCTGTAGGTGGAGTGTATCACTTCAATTGGACATCCCCTTAGAGACTAAAGCGTGTTACATAAATATAGTAACGTTTCGATCAGACTTTTCTGCTTTCAAATATACGCCTTTAACAATACAAAGTGAAACATAAACTATACTTAAGTCTCACATAAAGACGTGAAAGATAGTTTACAATAATTAACTTTATCATCAAATATTTCTGTACTTAATGAGCTGACATAGCGACAAGAGATAATTCGGTAAAACAGTTTGGGCGGTGAGTGATTATTTAAAGCTTACAAACGAAATTTGTCACTATCATCTAGAAATAAAGTTCATTGTTGATTAAATTTTAACACAATTATTTATATAGATATTATACATTATAAAAAAAACATTGTAGAAACATAAGTGAACCGATAAAACTTATACAATACGAGTTTGGGTTGATATCAAGAGGGTGGGCAGCAGCACCCTCCCGTGAGCTAATAGCACTATACTGTGATCACCAATTCACCTGCCAAGCATTATAACAATATCCTCATCACCGCTCATTATTGATCATTGGGAGCCCCATGTTCCGCAGTGGACATTTTTGGGCTGTTGTGTGTGTAATGTAGTGCCTAAAGCCCATTTAATAGCACAAGTACAATCTATAAAATTAAATTAAATTGAAGTGTCTGTTTGTAATGTCAAAATAACAGCTTTTTACTAAATATATACGGTACATAAAAAAAAATTAAAAAAAAGTTATATGTACCGTTGTTTTTGTCTGTCTGTCTGTTTGGTCCGGGTAATCTCTGAAACAACTGGACCGATTTTGACAGGACTTTCACTGTCAGATAGCTGATGCTATAAGGAATAACTTAGGCTACTTTTATTTCAGAAAAATAGTTGAGAGTTCCGTGCAAAAAAATGAAAGCCTTGAAATTCCAATATATATATATCGGCGCAGTTACGTTATTTAGAACATCTCATCAATATGTTGTGATTTGTGAAATATCATTACAACAAGGAACAATGTAATTGAGATGTTTATGAGTTTCAAATAATTGTTTAAAACACAACTAATTTCTTGTTTATTCATTTATCTTGATTTTATGGTTTGATTAATGTTAAAAATCAAATGATTATTTCAGCTGCTAAAACATTGTAAAATTCATGATTTATTTTCATAGTTTAATTCCTAACCTAAAAACTTGTACACGTGTGGAATCTGTATAAATACGGATGACAGCCTGAGCACGGGCTCAGTCGCGCATGGGCTGTCGGACCGTACACATCTCTGTGAGTAGTTTTGAATTTATTGTGACAGTGAATTTATTGTGTGTCAGTGAATAAAAGTGTTATAAGAATACTGAGTGTTTATTATAAAAATAAAGATGGAAAATAATCAAGACCGTGACGTCAGCTATGCTGACGTCACCGTTTTTAAAAATGTCAAAGACAGTCAAAATCCGTCATCAGAAGTGGGATCCGAAGGAACTCCAACTACCTCATCAGCTATCCAATCACCACCACAACCGGTGACGAACAATGCAACCCAGCAACAAGTGGAGACGCTGATGAACTTACCCATGTCCAACACATCCATGGGGGGTGTACCACCAGAGTTTCTTATGCAAATGATGCAGATGATGAAACAAATGTCGGAGCATATTTACAAACCAGCTGAAGTAAGGGTTAAGATAACTGATATCTATTTGCCGTCCTTCGATCCTGATACAAATGTTGGGATACGTGAGTGGTGCCAACACATTGATAAAGCCATTGAGACGTACAAACTAAGTGACTTTGACGTACGTATGAAGGTAGGTGGTCTTTTGAAGGGTCGTGCAAAAATGTGGGTTGATGATTGGATGGTGACTACATCTTCTTGGGATGAACTTCGCCATAACCTCATAACCACATTTGAACCTGAAAACAGATATTCTCGAGACATTCATCGATTCCGAGAACACGTTTACGACTCGTCAAAAGATATAGCAGAATACTTATCACGTGCCTGGGTGTTGTGGAAAAGAGTCACCAAGGATAAACTTGGCAATGAAGATGCTGTGGAAGCCGTGATTGGGTGTATTAATGATGAGCGCCTAAAGATAGAATTATTAAATGCAAGGGCAACCACAGTTCCTGAACTTATTTCTGTTGCCTCCTCGATACGAACAAAACGTCCACATTCACAGTCAAGTTCTGTGGTACCAAACAAACGTGCACGTATTTTAGAAGGCACCCCATCATCTTCGTTCTGCCGTTTCTGCAAAAGGAACAATCATAATTCAAATGAATGTAGATTCAAGCCTAGGAACCCGGAAACTATTCCCGCACCGCCAAACAAGGATTTGAAGCAAACAACCTTACCTACCTGTACATTCTGCAAGAAAGTGGGCCATATCTATGAAACATGCTTCAAGCGGGAACGATCAATAACATCGAACGTGAACTGTGTAGGAAGACAGAAGCTGGCACCAATCAACATAAAAATAGGCTTAAAATTTATACAAGCCGTTTTCGACAGTGGAGCAGAATGTTCAATCATGAGAGAGACAGTAGCGGAAGCATTACCCGGACAAAGGATTCAAGGAGTAAATTACTTGAGAGGAATTGGACGATTTCCCGTATTGTCTCTAACAACACTATCTACCATATGTGTCATTGATGACATCACGGTTGAATT
This sequence comes from Diloba caeruleocephala, assembly GCA_947459985.1. Lineage (NCBI taxonomy): Eukaryota > Metazoa > Arthropoda > Insecta > Lepidoptera > Noctuidae > Diloba > Diloba caeruleocephala. The sequence goes on from OX381619.1 coordinate 1,601,299, forward strand.
ACAGTTTTATATACTGCCTGACTACGAAATGTCTACAGACATATTGGTTGGGATGGATTTAATCAACAACACTAATTTCAGTGTGATAGTCACATCGTCTGGAACCAAGCTCATTCGGCAACAATCAATCAATCAACTGAATACTAATAACCCTATTTTTGACAAGCTAGATTGTGACCTCACCGATGATGATGAAATTGCTCAATTACACTCACTCTTGAACAAATATGAGCATCTGTTTATTCGTGGTTACCCGACAACACGAGTCAATACCGGAAAGTTAGAAATCCGACTCAAGAATCCTGATAAGTACGTGGAAAGAAGACCATATCGCCTGAGCCCAGTCGAACGTGAGAAAGTTCGTGAAATCATTAAACAGTTACTGGATCATAATATCATTCGTGAAAGCAAGTCACCATTCTCAAGCCCTATCATCTTGGTCAAAAAGAAGAACGGTGAGGACCGCCTGTGTGTGGATTTTAGAGAGCTGAACTCTAACACATTGCGTGATCACTACCCGCTTCCACTGATTTCTGACCAAATTGATCAGTTGGCTAATGGGAAATACTACACTACTTTGGATATGGCTGCTGGATTTCACCAAATTCCAATTTCAGAATCCTCAATTGAGAAGACCGCTTTCGTAACTCCTGATGGTTTGTACGAATATATCACCATGCCATTTGGGTTGAGCAATGCGTGTTCGGTTTATCAGAGATGCATTAATAAAGCCTTATACTCCTGGGTACTGATGCTCAAGTCTACGTGGATGATGTCCTTAGTAAATGTGTAGAATTCTCTGAAGGAATATCAAAGATTGAGCGCATCCTCATAGCCCTGCAGGAAGCCGGGTTTTCAATCAATGCTGACAAATGCAGCTTCTTCAAGTGCTCAATTGAATATTTGGGCAATGTCGTTTCGAATGGTCAAGTACGTCCAAGCCCAAAGAAGGTGGAAGCTCTAGTTAAATCACCAGTACCAAAAACTGCCAAACAAGTCAGACAGTTTAATGGTCTAGCAGGATATTTCCGAAGGTTCATTCCGGACTTCTCACGAATCATGGTGCCATTATATGAATTAACCAAGCAAGGTGCAAAATGGGAATGGAACGATCGACATGAGAAGGCACGGAATGAAGTGATACAGATTCTGACATCGGCGCCAGTGTTAACAATATTTCAGGAAGAGGCACCAATACAGTTATATACCGATGCAAGCAGTCTGGGATTTGGTGCAGTGCTTGTACAAATAGTTAATGGACGTCAGCATGCAGTGGCCTTTATGAGTATGAGGACTACTGATGCTGAAAGCCGATACCACTCTTACGAGTTGGAGACACTGGCAGTGGTACGCGCCATCAAGCATTTTCGCCAGTATCTCTATGGACGCAAGTTTATTGTCATAACGGACTGCAATTCTTTGAAAGCGTCAAAACACAAGAAAGATCTACTTCCAAGAATTCATCGTTGGTGGGCATTTTTACAAAATTACGACTTTGAAGTAGAATATCGCAAAGGAGAACGCCTACAGCATGCGGATTTCTTTAGCAGAAACCCAACTACACTTACAGTGAATGTCATGGCAAGAGATCTAGACTGGTTGAAAGTTGAACAACGACGAGATCAAACATTGCGACCACTAACAGATAGTCTGCGAGACAACAACCCAGTAGATGGTTACATTTTGGAAGACGATGTTTTGAAGAAAGTTATACAAGACAGAGTTTTTGGCGAACAAGCCTGTACAGTGGTACCCAAATCATTCCAATGGAGCATAATAAATTCCTACCATACAGCATTAAAACATCCCGGTTGGGAAAAGACTTTGCAGAAGATAAAAGAAACCTATTGGTTTGATAAAATGAGCACCACTGTCCGCAACTTTGTGGACAATTGTGTGGTATGTAGGACATCCAAAGGAACATCAGGAGCCGTACAAGCTGAACTACATCCAATCCAAAAACCAAGTGCTGCCTTTCAAGTCATACATATGGATATAACCGGGAAGCTGGGGACTCCAAATGATCAACAATGTGTCATTGTTACAATTGATGCCTTCACAAAGTATGTGCTGTTCTATTATGCTACGAACAAAAGTCAGTACAGTACACTGGGTGCTTTAAAACGCCATGTGCGCCTATTTGGTACACCAATCCAAATCATCGTTGATGGAGGAAGAGAGTTCCTAGGCGAATTTAAAAATTACTGTGACCAACTTGGAATCAACATTCATGCCATAGCACCAGGAGTCAGCCGAGCTAATGGACAGGCTGAACGAATAGTGGCGACACTCAAAAATGCGTTGATTATGATAAAAAATTATGAGACTGAGCAGTGGCACACTGTACTCGAAGAACTTCAGTTGGCAATTAATTGTACAGCACATCGTATCACTGGAATTGCCCCACTAACTTTCATCACTCGGCGCAAACATTGTGTGCCTCCAGAACTACTATGTCTTGTTAATATTGATGACCAAACTGTGGATATTGAAGCCCTGACTCGGCATGCACAGCAAAAAAATGTCCTTATCTGCAGAGCAAGACAGACAACGTTTTAATCAACGGAAGGCCAAGATTCATCCTTTCCAAAGAGGAGACTATGTGCTTATAAAAAACAATCCACGCAATCAAACCTCTTTAGATCTTAAGTTTAGTGAACCTTACGAGATTTGCAGAATCCTAGATAATGATCGTTATCTAGTAAAGAGAGTAGTCGGTAGAGGACGACCACGTAAGGTTGCTCATGACCAGCTTCGTCGTGCTCCAACACCTGGTGATCAGGTAACCGTATCGGCGACTGACAATGAGCAACCTACAATCCCGGTGGTGGCAACAGAGCCATTGCCATCCACATCACGAGCCGAGGTGCTCTAGCAACAAACACATTGTAAGTAACAACATTTTATTACAAATTGCTACCTCCTTACCTTTTACCACTTTAGAGCCCCTGTGCATAGGACACAGCTTCGACCTTGTTCATACTCCTTATAGAGCCTCTGTGTACCACGGTAAATAAACACCCAGAGCACAGCATCATGAATTCCATTTCTTACCTTAAATTTTAGAGCCCCTGTGCCAAGCATAGCATCAACCTACTCCCATCTCCCGATAGAGCCTCTGTGTACCACGGCGAACAGGACCGCCCAGAGCACAGCAACATACCTTCCCATTTCAACGAGGCAACGAATCTCCGAGAAACAAAGTGTGTGTAGACGTGATGGATGGTCGAAACACATAAAAATTAAAAACAATTACAGATCAGTAAGTACTTTTTGATGTAAATCATAAAGACACTGATGTCAACAACAAAATATTATAATAACAAAAGGCCAACACACGAAGTGTGTTTGGCACTTACAAAAGGTCTACATGAATATGTAAAAAGCAGAACTGCTTACAGATACCAAACTCAAAAAGCAAAAATAAATCCCATTGTTTCAGAAAGTTACAGCTTTACAATATAGGCTGGTGCAGAGCACGCACCGCCTGTCAGAATGGCCGTATCGGCGCAGTTACGTTATTTAGAACATCTCATCAATATGTTGTGATTTGTGAAATATCATTACAACAAGGAACAATGTAATTGAGATGTTTATGAGTTTCAAATAATTGTTTAAAACACAACTAATTTCTTGTTTATTCATTTATCTTGATTTTATGGTTTGATTAATGTTAAAAATCAAATGATTATTTCAGCTGCTAAAACATTGTAAAATTCATGATTTATTTTCATAGTTTAATTCCTAACCTAAAAACTTGTACACGTGTGGAATCTGTATAAATACGGATGACAGCCTGAGCACGGGCTCAGTCGCGCATGGGCTGTCGGACCGTACACATCTCTGTGAGTAGTTTTGAATTTATTGTGACAGTGAATTTATTGTGTGTCAGTGAATAAAAGTGTTATAAGAATACTGAGTGTTTATTATAAAAATAAAGATGGAAAATAATCAAGACCGTGACGTCAGCTATGCTGACGTCACCGTTTTTAAAAATGTCAAAGACAGTCAAAATCCGTCATATATATTCTATATCTAGTGTCGATGTCGGAGTACTCTAAATTTCTTTTAAATTAATCGCGGGTGAAACCGCAGTTCCCAGCCAGTTTATAAATATAAATAAAACATACAGCCTACTTGGAATGCCATGTTTCGTTGTCATGAATATTTTCGTTAATTTTATAAAACTCTAAATCAAAGTATTCGTTATATACCCGTAAATAATAATTAATGAAAACATCTGGCTGAGGTAACGCCATTTGTTTCATCATCATCATCATCATATCAGCCGAAAAACGTCAACTGCTGGACAGAAGCCTCTCCAAAAATTGCGACAACGACCGGTTTGGGTATGAGACCCATAGGTTTTTGCTGTGTGCTCATTGGGGGGTTTTGCCATAATCAACACGCTTGGCAGACGGGTTGGCGATCGCAGTTGAGTTATAAATGTACTCGAAGGACGCTGCTGCCCATCCTCCTGTCAATCCCTTAGCAAATCTGCAATACTGAAATACGGAGTTTGTGTGATCGGTAATTGTGAAAGCCTTGCTTTCGTCTGGGATAGTCGTGAAAATAATATTTTTTACATATTAATCAACACTTCAAACACACCACGTTTGTAGATATTGTTCAAATTTCGACACTTTATCGAACTTGCAGTGTCTATGTTCTAGTGAGGCGCCGCATGTACCACAATGTTCTCTTTTCCTAGAATTGTTGATATTTTATTTCACAAACTACAGTTGTCATTACAGGTTTCAACCCAATTCAACAACAACAATGTTAACTAGATAAACACAAAAGACAGATAATTAATCGTCACGTGTCAAATTAACTTTATACTTTACAATTAACTATACATTATTGTGGTTCATTGAGCGCATCACTAGAACAGTGACAAAAAGTTCGAAAAACGTCAAAAAATTATGAAGTCTACGTTTGACGTTAATGTTTGACGGGTGTTTGTGGATCTTGCTATACTTTTTTTTATATATCTTAAGTAAAAGAAGTAAACTTCAGTGAATTACAAAGTAACTTCTTAGATAAAAACTTGTAATTTTCAGATTATATTACCCGTAAAAGAATAGTTAAGTTATTTTAATAAAACCACGTGTTTAATGAAAGGTTAACTAAAAAGCACAAAATAAATATAATATAAAATAAAAGTGTGGTGTGCTTTCTGCTTATATTCTCATAATTAATCTACCTTTGATATTGAGCCCCCATTATTTCCTTTATTTTGTTCTTTTTAATTCACGTGTCATTCAAAAATGCATTCTTTTCAAACATTTTTTTTCGTTTTCACCCAATATAATGTGCAGACCAAAAATTCTTAAGCTAGTGTAGGTATAACAATACCCTGTTATTAGATTTGTTCAATCATGAGCTGATGATCTTTGTGGCTGCACCAATGATATTATATATTAAAAAGAAGTAGATATGTTACATGCGCGCCAAAGGTAAGAACCAAAACTCCCCCAATTGTAGCACCTCGCAATCAGTTCGCCCGAGACAGGACAACGAGCGCACAATGTCACAATCTGTACTGTTTTATTAATTAAGTAATAACAATTCCGTTGTGCGTATAGAAAATGCACAAACTATCAAGCAAAAACAAAATTAAGCACGAGGGATCCCATACCACACGTAATTAACTTTGTAAAATATTTTAATAAAAATACTTTTCAAATTATCTATAGAATAGTATTCTTTAACAAAACACAGGCCAAGAAAAGAAACAACACATATATTCTATCACAGGTGCGACAAAGAAATCGAGTAAACGTGTTGTAATTTTAGATAGCTATGTCTTTTACTCTCGTAGCTTTTGTATCTTCTTTCTTACAGCATAGGTGTGTAGTTTTACACCTATAAACCTACATACAGCGAGACTGACTTCTGCGCGCCATTTAATATGGACGTAACATATCTATGGTATAACATCATTGGACTGCACCAAATCATAGTCATGTCAAATTACTGTAGTATCATCGACTCCTGCAAAATTTCAAGATGGACATCTAGAAGTAGGTAAAAACTAATTGCGAGATTCCATTATATAATAATACATACATACAGGATAAGCTTATCAAGCATGTAAAATTGCCGACTGTTGTCCACATCCTATATAAAACATCTCAAAATTTACAATTTGGGAGGGCTTAAATTTTTCTCTGTATTTCAGTTGAAACGTTTTATTACTTAACATTTAACTTTCTTTTCTTCATAATATTCAGTCTATTCTCAACAACACACAAAAATAGTCTTTAAATTTACACCTTAAAGTTTAAATTACTTTCAAACGATAGCCAGCGTCGTGGTTGTGTTATGTTGATCGTCCCTCGACATATGATGTAGATCCTGGTGTATTCCTGCTTCCTTCAGTATCCTCATCCTGGGTCCTAGGGGGACGCCTAGAGCTCGAAGCTTGTCCTCGCCTACGTAAGGCAACTCGGCTGCCCCAACTTTTTCCTTTTCTAGGAGAGCTGCGTATTTCTGTGGAATAAATAGGTGATGAGTTTTAGCTGTGCGGTGGTCAGCAAAGAATAGGCCACCCCTCCACCCACCATCATCATTTCAACAAAATAAAGTCCACTGCTTGACATAGGCCGCCCCTAAAGATTGCCATTGTGTGTTCATTGGGGAGTTTTGTCAAAATCGCCTTATACGCGCATAGTCGCCTTTTACGACACCCATGGAATGAGATGGGTTGGTGCTATTCTTAACTGGTAATATCCGTCAGGATATGACACCATTCGCTGGGCGGCCCGTAACTCTGTTATTTCCTTCTGATGTTCCCGAAAAACAACTGTGACTATTTGTGCTGTTGCGTAAATATGACGTGTGGTTCGTTCTCAGAAAAGAATAGGCCACCCGTGGGTGTTGTAAAAGGTAACTCATCAAGTGAAAACACTTGCAGACTACAGAGTAAGAAGTCTCATATTGCGATCATAAATATAATCGGTCTACCAAACGTGGTGATTCGGGCCCTAACCGTTCATTGTTTTTTTTTAAAACGTTGCCCCACACTAGGTTTTCTCGTGTGTCGTGGGTGCGTTCACAGACATGAATTCCACATACAATACACCCAGACCCGGAACAACTACCTGCAGATCGTACAAATATTTGTTCCGTGCGGGAATCGAACCCACGACCCGGAGTGCAGCAGCCGACTGTGTCAGCCACTGCACCAACCGTTGAGGCTTGGGTGGCTTATTTTCAGTGCTAGACTTTTATTTATGAGGCTTTCAATGTTAAGTTCAAAGTACCATCAAGTAATATTTCTTACAGGTAAGTTCGTAGAAGTACATACCTCATAGCCAAGTTTCTTGAGGAACAGCCTCATTAGTGGCGGTTCGTCTCCGAAGAACTTGGTGAGCCGCTTCACCCGGTCAGGGTTGCTGAAGGAGAACGGGTCCAGGTGCCGGCCGTGACTACCTGAACGAATGTACTGCTGCGATCTGGAACGTGGCGGGAGATGGAGTTACATACATTATAACGCAAACACGTTTTCGTAGTTTATTTCTATTTCTTTTTAAAAAGAAATCGTTGCCCCACACTTGGATTTCTCCTGTGTCGTGGGGTGCGTTTACAGACATGAATTCCACATACAATACACCCAGACCCGGAACAACTACCTGCAGATCATACAAATATTTGCTCCGTGCGGGAATCGAGCCCACGACCCGGAGTGCAGCAGCCGACTGATCAGCCACTGCATCAACCGTTCCGTCGTTTAACGCTTAGAGTAGTTCAATACGCTCAAAGGCCTCCGACTTGGGTTAACGACTGTGGTCTAATGAAATCAACCGGGACCCAACGATTTTACGTGCCACCCGAAGCGCTCAGTTCGGCAAATACCACTATGCGGTCACCCATTCATAGACTGACCGCGGCAGGTGTTGCTTAACCCCACCAATCGTTTACCAATCAGTAAGTGCAACTGGCTACTTTATGTACTATGCAGCTGGTGCTGGTGTCGTTAAGAAGCCATCCCGTTTTTTCACCGCGGTGGATATGATGGTATGTCGGTCTCTTGCTGGATAAATCCTGGGCGGTCATCTTCGGCACCAAAGGGAAACTTGAGGAACTCGAAAAGAATCACACTGGAGCCGCCCATTAGAGCCATGCCTTGAGCACATCTAGGAGGGAATGACTGTGAAGCTGATACCCCCTCTGGCGGCTAAAACCACTCGGGTAGTCATATTCGGGACCGAAGAGGGGAGTCAGCATAAATACTCCAAGCCAGAAGTGGGTAACGGGACCAACGTCACAGTTACCGTTTCAGGACTCACTTGGTCACTAACTAGCTTTCCCATAAGACTCCATCCATTTACAGGTATACAATCCTCCCCGAGAAGTACTTGGGAGGCCACTTCTTTACAGTCGCCTTCCCTCCACTGGCGGTGTTGACCGCTTTACAGTCATTCCCTCCGTGATGTGCCTAAAGGCGTGGCACCAATGCGCGGCTCTGCCTGACCTGGAGCCCCCTTCGGTGCCAAACATGACCGCTCCAGTGGTTTCAGCCGGTAGGAAATCCGACATACCTCTTCGCCCTTCCCCGGGGCGAAGGAAGTTCATGTAGAATTTCCACTGGACGCCAATGAAAAAGGTAAAGCCTTTTTGGAAAAGACTAGAGTCTAGCAATGTGATGTATGATTATACTAACTTGTACATATGCCTGAGTGCTGCTATCTCAGCTCTGATGTTGTCCATCTCCTGCATCACGAGGTGTTGGGTCCTCATCTCACTAGACAGGTGGGCAACGGACCGCGCCAATGTCACAACGTGGGATTCTAAACGCTGGAACCGTTTGTTTATGCCCTGGAGGAGAACAATGATTGTCATGAATTTAAATCCTCATGTATTGGAATGAAAAAAAAAAATAACGTATATCTTTTTGTCTTCGCCAAGGCATTCGATCAACTGAAGCATTTGAGGTTGATGTAGTTCATATTCTTTACTTCCTTTTGAATAGAATATATTCCGTGTGGTGTCCGGATTAAGAATATAGCACCACTCAATCTCCTCCCATGGATGTCCTAAAGGCGACTAAGCGACTCTAAATTACAGAGAGCAGTATCTCTTCTGTAAAACAATAGCCATTATACAAAATTACGATACACGGCATATAACCGGTCGTTTAATGGCGAGGCTCTGGTTCAACAGTGAACGTCTTTTGAATAAAGAAAGAAATGTTTTTATTTCTACGCGCAATCGATACACCCTACTCAAAACTGGAATTTCTACAGCAAAAAAGTATATAGTAACATCATAAATACTACAACTGGTAGCACTGATTTTAAAACAACTGTCAGCCTGTAAGTATCTGATATGTCATATTATCTAATTTATAATGTTCAATGGATCTGTATTATCTGAGGCTGTGATTGCTTGATCCCTTGATCAACTCAAAATAAGCAGTATTTCTATGTAGTCCGTCCGTCCGACCAAATAACAACAAATAGAGTAAAATTACGAAAATACAGAAAAAAGAACTGTACGAAGTTGTCCGTCGCATGTGCGCAGAAATATAGGTCGTTGCTCAGCATAATGCTGTGGCTTCAGACGAACCTAACGCTAGCAACTTTTTTATTTATTCGACAGTTCGACCATCACTTCAATCTTGCCTTGAAAGCGATGGCTGAGATCACCCAAAAGATGCATATTCACTCTTAATTTAAAGGGTAACGGGACAAACTCGAAAATCGAATATGGTTAACTTTTAACGATAATGCGATCTATCGGGATATCAACCAAATCATTTCGGCCTAATGAAGTCCACTGTTGGACACAGGCCTCCCTCAAAGATCATCACAACCACCGATATGGATGTGTTTTGAGCTCATTGGGGGGTTTTGCCATAATCGCCACGCTTGGCAGGCGGGTTGGCGATCGCAGTTGAGTTGTTAATGTACTCGAAGGACGCTGCTGCCCATCCTCCGACTAATCCCTTAGTCGACTTTTACGACACCCATGGTAGGAGATGGGGTGGTGGCATCAACCAAATGCGTATGATAAACTTTCCTGTTACGGGAAGTCGATAGTAGAAGGGAAGATCCGTTCGTATAACTCCCGCGCACACCCGAAATATAATCTGTAGAAGGCAGACAGACAAGCAACGTTTCGCTGATGTGTCAAGCTGTAGAGATTGGCCACCAGTGCCTCGTTACCTATGAGTCTTTTAGCTCTGCTTTCTATCGAATCAAATGCAGCAAGCTGATACTTTGCTGAGCCGTCCCATACATGGCTTCAATACTCCATATAAGATTGGACCAGGCAGCTGTTCAGGCGAAAAGTATTGGTACACTTATTTAGGACCACCCAACTTTTGGCTTCTTTCAAAGATATTGATTATACCTTCAGATCATGTTTCTTTCTGTGTTCGTTGGAGCTTCGTCTCTTGTCCCTCGCCGGCCGACTGCTGACCGAACTGGATGGTAGCGAAGACATGCTGCCGTAGCGACGCTTTGAAGATAACCTGAAACGTTATAACGGAAGAATGACACATGGTACCGATCAGTCATAGTCAATTGATACGCGCCATGTTGTGGCAGAAGAAACTACATACTCTTGGCAAGGAGAAACTTGTTAATGGACATAATTGAAAAAATGAGGGCACTGCAGTTTCAGGACGTCGAAATTGCAAGAATAAAGAAGACATAATAATTGCAGATGTTAATTTTAGGACCTTCAGAATTCCGCTTGAGGTATCGATGATTTTAAAACAGACCAGTTAAAAGAATCTAAATAATAAATGTGTGTGTGTTACCAGTGATGACATATGGAACTGAGACGTGGTCACTCACAATGGGCCTCATAAGAAAGCTCAAGGTCACTCAGCGAGCTATGGAAAGAGCTATGCTTGGTATTTCTCTACGTGATCGAATCAGAAATGAGGAGATCCGTAGAAGAACTAAAGTTGTCGACATAGCTGAAAGGATTAGTAAACTGAAGTGGCAATGGGCAGGGCACATTGCTCGTAGAACTGATGGCCGCTGGGGCACAAAGGTTCTCGAATGGAGACCGCGCACCGGAAAACGCAGCGTGGGACGACCTCCAACGAGGTGGACAGACGACCTGGTGAAGGTCGTTGGGAGTCGTTGGATGAGGGTGGCATGTAACCGCTTGTTGTGGAAATCTAAGGGGGAGGCCTTTGTTCAGCAGTGGACGTCCTGTGGCTGATATGATGATGATGATGAAATAATAAATACATCTATATATTCTTAAAAACCTACCTAGACTCCCACGTGGGCTGCTTAGCTAGACTCGTCGGCTTCCTCACTCCCAACAGTTGCAGCACTTCAGCGTACATGTTCTCCAGTCCCCGTAACTGCCGGCGGATGGCGCGAGCGTCACCAGAGGACGAGCTGTCCGACCTGCCCTCCAACAACGAGGATAGGTCGAGGCTTCTGGTTGTGGTGGATGTCATGTCTGTCGTGTCTAGACCGAACACTGGAAGTTAAACATTTTTATTAATGTAGGATTATTTTGTGGTGTCTCCAGAATAAGAAATAGCACCATCGGGTCTCCTTCTGTGGATGTCGTAAAAGGCCACTAAGGTACTCTTAAACCCGAAAACAGTAACCCTGCTGCGCCCACCATCCCGCCCGACAGGCCTGGTGAGTACTGACATTTTCCCCACAAAATTACACAATTAAGGAAATCTATAAGGGAGGCCTTTGTTCAGCATTGGATGACCTTTAGCTGATATGATGATGATGACATTAGGTTTGATTTGGAAATTCTTGACTGTCAGATATATTAGCCATTGCTCTGATAGTAGAAGCAGTAGAAAACTATCGTTACGCGAGAGATCAAAATAGAGTCATAACTCTCTATTTTTAAGAAGAGATTAGATTTGAAGATGAGTCGATAAGTCGTCGACACACTGAAAGTAAGTGCAATATGATCTATAGTACGGACGTAGCCAAGCATATAATAGAAATAGTATAATAGAATTAGACATTATACGCTCTGCAGCTCATGGCATTTAAGGTAATCATAACAGCCAAAGGATGTCCACTGCTGAACAAAGGCTTTCCTCATAGATATCCACAATTATGTCATCATGGCTGCTGTTCTACAGGAAAGACTCTGCTGCCCATCCCTATCGTTTAGAGACCTTTAGTCTTATTTTACAACCTCCATGTGGGGAGTACTATATTCTCAATTCGGACACCACACGGGCTTTCATGTAATGTCACTCGCGTGTTAACAAGTTAAAGGTGAAGTTAGTCCAAATCAGTCAGGCTTTTTTGTCTATGACCATCTTGATGTCTTAAGCAATAATAGGACACGTAAGTACAAGGATGAAGATATGACTGCTGGTAAAACAATACATACAGTGCTTCTTATAATGATGGTCTCGTTTCGAGGAGTGTTTCTTGTGGGAGTGCCACCGCGGAGACTCTCGACCGCGACGACGATCCTCAGGATACTCCGACGATCGACCAGGTAGACTAGAACCAAAAAAAAATTGTGGTGTTTAGTACTGGCGATGATGTTTTACGTTAGGTGGGTGGGCATCAGTACTACAGCAAGATGCTACAGCACACACCACTCGTGCTAATTGACGAGCTTAGCCACTGGCGGGTAGTAGGATTACCATCCAACTAGACAGCCTAAATATCGCAGGTTGTTGACATTCAGCAGTGTCACCAATATAATGGGAGCGGCCTGCCGTGGACTGCTATGTGATGATGATGATGAATGGTTAGGAGAGTAGCTAGTCATTTGCAGATTGGTGATCGACATGCCTGCCCATAGCACTTGTCATGCTACTCAGGCCAAGTCCTGCGCGGCACCACGCTGCCCTCATCACCTCGAGACATTCGTTATTTAGTCTCTTATGTCGAGTAATTTCATCAGCTACAGTGCCCTTCTAAGTGGAACAGTAATGTTTAAAGTTTAAACACTAAGCTTGACAACAGAATAACTGGAACTGCGGTGAGACCTACCCAGCCGTATACTTGCAATAACTGACGTACCTCTAGTGCAAAAAAATGGCTATGTTACCAATGTAGTAGCCTATACGAGGATGCTGTTGCTGGAAACCGCAGAGGATTGCAATAAACTAAGTATGTACCTGTTTCTTTTGTGCATGTCTGAGGAGGGGGACAGCGGTGGCAATGGCGGCGTCACGGAAGTGTCCGAAGTAGCTGATGAGTCCAGACGCATGCTGGCTAGTTTGGGTTCTAGGATGTGACGCAGCTCACATTCCACCCAGTCATTCTCCGCACCTGGAAAGAGTCATGTAATCATTAATATGGGGGAAGGATTGAAGAACTCTTAAATAAAGTTATGGATTAGGGCTTATTGAAAAATTATGGGTTAGTGAGGACTGTAATATATCCCAGTCAAATAAATCTAAAAGGTGACTAACCAACTCTGAACCAGAGGGATGGGCAGCAGCGTGCCTTCTGAGGAACAGTAGCCATACAGCGCTGACCGACCCGCCTGCCAAGCGTGGTGAGTACTGGCAAATTACCCCTCAAAATGGCGACACAATAAAATTGTGGAAATCTATAGGGACCGCCTTTGTTTAGCAGTGGACATACTTTGGCTGATACGATGATAATCATGAATCTTTGTAATCTACTGATTGTTCTCTTGAATGAAAGTTCAGTATTTTTTGTAGGAAGCCATACTTAAGCGATTGGAGCACACAATCCTGTGGGTATCCCAAAGAAATCCTAAAAACTACATAGTGCTCGAGGCAATTGGCAATTGAGGCGAATCATTAAGAATGAGGCACAGCCAGGTGCATTCGCTGATTGTTAAACATCGGCGAGGTCAGTCTATGGATGTGTGACAGCATAGTGGTATTTGAACTGGCCGTCTCTGTGCTGTGGAGGGCACGGTTGTTTTGATTAGACGGCAGTCGTTAAGCCAAGTCGGAGGCCTTTGGGTGACTTGAACTCCGGCAAGGTTGGCCACTAACCGCCACGAGAGAAGAAGACTAAGAATCAATATAACGGGCCTCAGCATTTTATTTAAATCTAAATGAAATGGTGAGGCCTCTAAAATGTTACTAAAGGTTTACTTTGTCCCAGAGGCTGTTGGCTAGTCCCAGGTAGTGGCTGCCTCGTTCCCAGCGCATCAGAGTCAGCCGAAGTATCGTGCAGAGGCTCCGGTTGCCTCCCACTCGAGTACGCCACGCTGCCTCGTCCCGAGTCCACGTTCGACGACTGACCGCCGTTCTTGTCGTAGTCTGAAATGTTTTGTTAACATCAAAGTGTGGTCTCGAAGCAGCAGTTTATGGAGATGCAATCGATGCGATATTTCACTGTCAAAGGAAACTTAAGGAGGCAGCTGGGGTAGAGTTTCAGGGTAAACCGGTTGTAGTACAAAAAGGAAAATCTAAGCCGGGGACATCCTTTTTTTTATTTTTTATTGGTACTCAGTGGAAATTCTTCAAAACTTCCTCCGCCCCGGGGAAGAGGAAGGCGTATGCCAGACTCCTACCGGCTAAAACCACTGGAGCGGTCATCTTCGGCACCTAAGGGAGGCTCCAGGTCCTCGTACACTAGAGCCGCCCACTGGTGCCACGTATATAGGCACATCTCGGAGAGGGTGACTGTGAAGCGGTCACCCCCCCCTCCGCGGGGGATTGTAAAGGATCCCCCAAAGCGTCCCACGGCAGCACGTGACCACATGCGTGCTACCGTCTTCTCTTGGGTCGCTCGGTGTGGGCACGCAGATTCCCCAATCTACGCACCCGCGAACCCAGAGGTCCCCCGCCTTACAGCAACAGCAGGGGATTCCAGGCGTATGGGAATTAAGCGCCAGGATGGTTGTTACCCCGGCGCCGTCTCCTCCTTCTTCGAGCGGGACCGGCCCTTTCCCGATCCCGCTCTGCGGTCTCCTTCTGGAGCATGACGCTCTCACTGACCACTGTATCCAGTTTCGGTGCTCTGCCAACATAGCCGACACAAGACTGGGCACATCCTACCATAGGCTAAGTTATTGTCATATCAGCCTGAAGATGTCCACTGCCTATCATCGTAATAAAACGCTTCAATGTAATCATGCTGGAACACAGATTTGTGATCGCAGTTTATAGGAGACATCTTGACATAGCCCTTAGTCTCTCTTGAAAATCCACAGGAAGAGAGAGAGGTTTGCCTTCTCTGTGCGAGAAATCATATCCTAAAGTTACACTTAAGTGGATTAGAATTTCAGAACCCTTGTTGTAGGATATTTCAAAAAGGGCGTGAAAAGATTCTTAAGTTTTCGGCAACGCGCGAATGATACGATGATATATGATGGTGATGCAACCATTCATAGGTTATGGTTACCATGCATTAATGATTTTTTTCCTCCTAAATTAGTTAGTGCCATTAAAACCTGTTGTAACCGTCTACGGAATGTGGGTAGGTGTTGATAAATACAGCCCATTAAAACTTTACTTTGAAGATATAGATAAGATAATTTATATGGTTTTAAAAACCCAATATGTAAATGCGGAAGCCAATGTTTAAACCGAAAGTAAATTTCAAATATATACTTGTATCGAAACTAAATCTTTAATGTCAATAGTTCCATAACAGTTTTAATTTATAGCGACACCAGAATATAGACCCAATTAAAGACATAAACGTGTTTTTAACGACTCTATGATTTGTTTATCTCTATATAGGGTCATACAAAAATTGGGCACATTATATTAATGGGCCATTTATAAAAAAACATATAATTTAATATTTCTTTTGTAATAGTTAACACGTACGAAAAATAATAGCAGTAAAAACAACATATTTTCATTAATTTAGTGGATCGCGGCGCGCATTCTTTGTCAGTGTGCATTTTCGTAATAAATTGATGAAAAAAAATATTTTGTGTACAAATAAAACATCATTAATTATTGAACATAATTTCTATTGATTGTTCCCTTAAAAGATTCCTATTTTCATAGGAACCTATGTCAACTCAAGACAACATTTATGAATTTTATTCCAATTATGTCAATATTTTACAATAATGGGCGAAAGTGATTTTTGATAAAAGTTAACGTACAACATGCTGTGTGTGAATGTGTCAATAACGACACCAACAAGACAACGAATTGGCTGTTAATTATCAGTGCTTCTCCACATACCTGAACTAGCACCTGACCCTGCTCCTTTCTTCCCATGAGCTTTCAAATCTTCTATTCTGTTCGGAGTCTGTCTTGATGAAGAGGGCTGTGGATTGTAAGCTTCAGCCTTTCCACTTGAATTATAAACACTATCAGCCGACTTCTGACTTGCGCTCTCATCATTTCTTTCTTGGGACAGCGCAGGCTCCTCTTTTTTGTGTCCTATAGAATCTGGAGTCCTTCGTTCTTTATGGCTGTCTGGAGTTCTTCGTTCTCTGTGACTGTCTGGAGTTCTTCGTTCCTTGTGACTGTCTGGAGTTCTTCTGTATACGGTCTCTTGGATTCTCTCCTGTCTGTGAGATTCTACGGAACGTCCGCTGGTCCGAATTCGTTCTTCGAAGCTGGACCTGCCTTGAGCTGCAAGTCTGGCTCGGAAACCGCCATCGTCAGATTCACGTTCCTCAAAATTGCGAGGATGTTCATTTGGTGTATGATCTAGGAGGTTACCGTGCGAGTTTCGTCTCCCAGGGTCGTGAATCTGAGGAGTTGTCACTTCTGGCCTGTGTTGTGGCTCGTCTAATAGGTGAGGATGTGAGGCAGCTCGTCTGCCTTCTACTAAGCCTCGCTGTCTAATTATTTCTCTTTCTAATTGCTGTGGACTCCTGAGATCTGGTCTTGAATGTGAGTTGTCAAACTGAAATTCGAATATTTTAGATAATAAGGACAATAGAGTATTATATTTTTTGTCTGAATGTTCTAGTTATCCATTATAACTGTATACCCATAGGTTAGGTTTTATAATAAATAGTGTAAATGTGGTAACGTACTCTTCAAATAAATAAATCATAATTTTCTGTTCAAATACTCAACAACATATTTAGAATGTTGTGTCTAATTTAGAATAAGTTTTTTCTGAATGTAACAAATGTAAAAATAAATAAACGAAAATAGCCAGTTAAATAAATAAAAAAATATGAACGAGTGCCAAGTCAATGACCTTCATTAATTTAATACATTTATAAGTACTTATTGTCTTGGAAGGCAACAGTTTTATGACCAGACGATGATCTTGATTTATAAAACTTGTTATTTAATAATTACTAAAGGAAGTGCTAAGTTGTTTAGCTTCCTCAAATAAGCGCTTGCAGATATGAAGATGACAATAAAATTTTATGATATTCGTAACCGACGAGCTGATCCGCCGGTTTCACACGGGTAAGCAATTTTAAGTTGACGTGCGGTTTTCTCAAACTTTTTAATATCGAGACGAGCGGTCTCGGCTAATATAAACGTCACATATGTAAATTGTGCACATAAACCTTCGTTGAGAATTAGTCTACCCATTGGTGAATATTGAAATAAAATTAATTCAGCACTTTTTGAGACTAGCGCAGTATTTGTAGTAGATCTGATTCACCGCCATAAAACAGCGCTACTTTCATTATCAGAATAGGGACACCACGTACTCAAATGCCTTTGCAAAAAACAAACACGCCTTATCAACTTAATAATGTAAATTAAGAAACAGTACGAAACCATACACCATGACAAAGAGCACAATGCTCTTATAAATCGAGTTTCTTGTAAATTTCTGTACTGCATAGCTGCAGCGCGAGCGGCACCTTATACATTGGTTATAATTGCTGTGTATTCCATGGGAACTAGCTGTTAATTGCTGGGAATCATTGTTTCATGCTGAGAAAGGAACATGGGACTAGGTGTTGCAAGTGTTACGACAGTTGGGCTTACTGTTTGAATAATGGGCCCAATGCGGCAATTAATTTGACCGATTTTTGTAATTGGGTGGCATTGGTTTGAAAAGCGAATTGATAAATCTAGTTAGTGGGTTCGGATTTTGAAATATGGGTTTTGAAACTGGTTCAAAAATCATGGCTATAAATAGTGGTGTTTAAAAGTTGGTTGATTGCGTGACGCTCAGCTGAATGTTCCGTGACTAGGCAAATTGTCTCATGAAACAGTTGAAAAGGGTCAAACTTTAATATCTGTTTTACTGAAGTCTGACCTCAGTGATATGCAACTCTCTCAGTAAAATGAGAGACTGAGTGAGATGAGACTGGTGGTAGGTATCTTATTGCACTCGGGGGTTGCATGCGCGCAGATTGGGGAGCCTGAGTACTCTTATCGAGTGACCTCAGGAAGACGGCGCGCATGTGGTCACGTGCATGACCGTATCAGCGAGGCCTCAGGGCCTTTACAATTCATCGAGAAGTGCATGGGAGGGCGGCCTTTTTATAGTAGCCTCTCCTTCGGTAGAGGGGGTGAGTTGTGCCTGTAGGCGTGGCAATAGTGGGCAGCTCTGACCTCTGGAGGTGTGATCTTATCGAGGTGATTATCGCGTCGGCGGTTTTAGTCGGTACGAGTACGGCATACTCTTCCGCCTTCGGGCTTCAATCTTCTTATTATCAGCACTACATAAGTCAATGAATTCGAAATCGTATAGGTTTCCACTTTAACCTCAGTTAGTGAATCTATAGTATAAGCTTCTCAACACTTAATAAGCAAGAAAAGCTCCCACTGCCGTTTTTAATGTTTAAAAGATCTATTGTTGTAGTAAATGAGGTTATTGTACTCTTGTAAACAAATACTTTCTTACATATTTATGCTATAGGCTTCTCATACATTTTTGAAGCTGTAGTGTCCCGCTAATCGGAACACAGTTCACTAGTTTGTTTTAAGTGTAAATACAGTCCTGTTTCATATTTATCTTTTTATATGCCAAAAATTACTTATGTATTAACAATTTCAATAAAAAAAATATTTGAATGTTAGTTTTCTTACCTGGGAAGGTGGGCCAGTCTTCAATGAAGTAAAATTACCCATGGATCTGACATCCATATCCCTTTGGTACAGTGCACTCCGCCGTCCAGGAGGTCCATACTGCTGGTACAAGGCATCTGCGCCAAGGGCTTGAGGCTGTCGGTGGGGCGTGCTGGCCAGCATTTCCTGAGATCTCGCTTGAGGACTCATCATCATGTGTGGCTGAACCATCTGTTGCTGCATTAATTGTCTGTTGGTAGAAACATTTACGATTTTCAGTTATATTCTTTTATCAATATTTCCGGGTGGATTACGAATATAGCACCATTCTATCTCTTTCCATGGATAAACCAGAGGGATAGGCAGCAGTGTCAAGCGTGGTAAGTCCTGGCAGATTCCCCCCAATATGAGGACACAATTGTGGAAATCTATGAGGGAGGCTTCTGTTCAGCAGTAGACGTACTTTGTCTGAAATGATGATGATGATGATAATGATGAATATTTATAAACAGTTCTATAAAGTTGTGGGTGAGATTATGAATGCATTTCTAAAGTGTTAAATACGAAAATTAATGTCGTATATTTTTTAAACAGGGATAATGGCACAAGCGAGTCTGCTTATACCCAGTAGTAGGTGGATTTAAGCTACGCAATACAAGGTGTGGTTTATGATGATGATGCTGATCTATGAAGACGTTTTCATATCAAATTACACAGACATTCTTAGTTGCTATTGGTATACACATAAATGCAGCCTTTAACCTGTTTACGATAAACAAGAAAAGTGTTTGATTGGCTCTATTAATAGTCATGTCCATGATGCACGACCATTGTCAAGTTACTGTGCATTTAGCGGAAGCGGTAACACATTCCAAATCCATACATAAAATATGTCACCAGCTAACGGGACAGCTTTTATCACAACGGGAATATGAATTGATATTGATCCTAATGATAATAACTCATGAGGTGCCTCATCATCATTTCAGCCGAATAACATCCACTGCTGGACTGAAGATTGCCACAACGACCATATGGTTTTGTGTTGTGGGCCCAATGGGGGGTCTTGCCATAATCGCCACGCTTGACAGACAGGTTGGTGATCGCAGTTGAGTTAGAAATGTACTCGAAGGATGCTGCTGCCCATCCTCCGGGTAATCCCACAGTCGCCTTTTACGACACCCACGAGATGAGATGGGGTGGTGGTATTCTTAGCCGGCACCACACGGCATGAGGTGCCTATGAGATTACTAATACAAAATTTTCCCAATAGCCAATTTTCAGAATACAATATAAGGTCTTACACTAAGTCCTCGATATTTTACATGGCGCCTCAGAGAATGCTGAAGATAATGTAGCTATCACAAAAAAAAAAACATATTTAAGAAAATAAATAATTCAATTTATTATTTACTGATTCTCGTAGTTGTAGTAATATCCACATGTATCTATTAAGAAAATAGCGCACGCGGCTGTCTGACCGATTTAGGTAGTCGGCAATGTCAAATGAAACAGATGGCGGCGCCGGCGTCGCGCCATAGATAGAATCGGATTTATACCATCAATTTATTTTTATGGTAGGTACAACGTCTTTAACATTTATAAGGCGCCATGCTAAATATCGTGGATTATTAAAATAAGACCTTATATGTCAGCCAAAGCACGTCTATTGCTGAAGAAAGGCCTCACGCATAGATTTCCACAATTGTGTCAACATTTTGGAGGCAAATTTGACAGAACTCACCACGTTTGACTGGTGGGTTGGTGTGCGCAGTATGGCTACTGGACGGCCGAAGGGATGCTGCCGCCCATCCCTCGCCTTTTACGACATCCACGGGAAGAGATGGAGTGGTGCTGATACCACACGGAATAACACAGTAACTGTGTTATGGAAGCAGTTGGCAATCACTCCTCGCAAGATATTGATATTCAGTAGCATCTGCATAATTGGAAAGGGACTGCAACGTTTTTGAAAAAAGCTAGGCATTTAATGTCAATTTGATGTTGATCAAGGCAGTGAAATTTTACGAGCAAATAAGTACTAAGAATATATCTATCAGTATTTTCTATTCGCCTTACCTGTGAGGCGACGGACTAGGATAAGCCATGTTATTCGCGATGCCATGACTGTACTGCATTTCCGGCCTTGTCTGTGTCATTGGCCTTCCATATATTCCTTGCTCCACCTTCC
This sequence comes from Diloba caeruleocephala, assembly GCA_947459985.1. Classification (NCBI taxonomy): domain Eukaryota; kingdom Metazoa; phylum Arthropoda; class Insecta; order Lepidoptera; family Noctuidae; genus Diloba; species Diloba caeruleocephala. The sequence goes on from OX381619.1 coordinate 1,622,346, forward strand.
TAGCCCCACTTTCTCTAGGCGTCACTGGTTCTGGCTCTGGTCTCTTCCTCTCTTCACTGTTATTCAGACTAGGTTCTTGTTCATTGTTCTTCTCGCCATCATTGGCGTCTTTGCTCTTAAACCTGCTTGAGATCATATCTTTTAGCGTGTGGTAAGTTTTACTCACAGATTTCGCGCTTTTTGGGGCATCTCTTGTATTATCTTTGCCTGTTTCAACTGTAACTGTTATTAACTGGGAGTTGTTGGGTGTGTGTGGTGCGTCGACTTTGCCGTAAGTTTTGGCCGGTATGGGAGGTTTCGGAGAGTCGTAGTTCTGCATGTTTCTGGAGACGGCACCCTGGTTTTGATTCATGTAACCGTATTGTTCGTGATACTGTCTAAAGCCGGAGTCTCCAGATGTGCCTGCCTGTTGGCTCTGCGTGAGAAACGGTATGTATTAACTATCTACGTTATTGTTAGTCGTGCCATGGGAAGAGAACACAATGGGTTGTTAGGGAGCTCAAATTGTTAGGAGTTTTGTTTGGTGTAGCTGTAAATGTGGTAACTTTGGTGAAAGGCGCGTTATTAACGTTGGACATTAAGAAAATAAGTGGCTTTGATATATTTGATGTGATCGAAGGTTTTATACTAATCATACGATACCTATTAATTACTCATTTGTATGTTATTTACTTATTAGTATGGTAAACTAATTGCGCGCTATGTTTTAGTTGCTGTGGCAAACTTATGATAGAATAGAAATAAAATATTACTGAATAATTGAGTAAAAACCTCCGTAGGGAATGTAATTAAAGTTTAGAAACTAATCTTAGTTATTAAGGCATAAAATTACCCCCGTCTTAGTTAGAGCCGTATTGAAGTGAGAATAGGAGAACTTGACATGCATTTTTTTTAAACGTTGCCCTACTCTAGGATTTCTCCTGTGTCGTGAGTTTACAGACATGAATCCCACATACACTACACCCAGACCCGGAACAACTACCTGCAGATCATACAAATATTAATAGCCGACTGTATCAGCCACTGCACCAACCGTCTCGTCAACCGTGGCGGCATTGGCCAGCCATGTTGGGTTTATAGGATAATATTTTACCATTGGTATTTCTTATTATATTTCGGGCACAACTTAAAAGTTTTAACTAAGATTTCGTTAACAGACCACAGTGGGGCTCTTATAGACCGGAAACAGGTGAAATAACAAAGCCTTAAGTAAACTTCTCCCAAACCCAACAATCAAATTTACACACACTTCTAACAAAAACATTTGTGAAATTATACTAACACTTTCGAGCGCGAATTCAACCATTTTTAATGTACACACTTCACATGACAACACGACTTGGGTACTTAAAGATCTAAATAATACTGATGTCTGATCGTGCGCCGGCGCGGGCGCTACACCGGATGCGCGTGCGATCGGATCCGACCGTCAAGACTTGTAGGCTACCTAGGACGAATTGTATGATATGTAAGGGAGTTAGAGGATGGTTTGGTGAGAATACTCAGATTGTGTTTAGAATACTCAGACTATTGTTTTTCGGCTGAGCTGAGTTTATATTCGAATACCTGTGATATTTTGGATATTTAAGTAAGATGTCTATCGACGGCATTCATTGTTAAGCGGATGAAGGTACTGGGGACACTTTATTACACTTGCCGTGCTAACGTTCCTCGACTCGTAGTGGAGAAAAGCCGCAGTTAACTTGTGTCGAAAATCGAGAGTAGATATAGTTCCTCATTGGGGATGACAAAATTTTGTCCATTTTAATGAAGAAAGAAAGAAAGCAAAGATTTATTTCGGTTTCGAAAAACAAAACAAAGTAGCAATTAAATAAGAAAATCAACAGTTGTACAAGGTAAACATTGCTTTCCGAATCCAAAAATGGACCCCATCTCAGCACATCATACAACACAAAGTGTTGCATCGCTGATTTTCAGATGGGACCATAGAATGAGCCAATTTAATTCCACCAAGATATAAGTCTGCGCGTACCCCGCTGAGAAAACCCATTTGCTGTAGCTCCACAATTCCAGAACACGTCCCTTAACCACGGTAACAGTATTTGGATCCTGGTGTCGGCATTTCCAGCAGCTTCCAATTTCGCACGCACTTAGATGATAAAGTTAAGCTGGCGTCCAAAAAACTCGATGTCCTCAACAGGGCAAAGCGGTACTTCTTATCGGGGCAAAGATTGTCGCTTTATACGTCACAAGACTGACCTCATATGGAGTACTGCTGGCATTTATGGGTGAGAGTACCTGGATACCGGCTTGAACCCTTTGACTTGATACAGGAACGTGCAGTTAGGATTATCGATCCCAAGCTCACAAGCGACCCTAAAGTCTGAGGAGAGACTTTGGCTTCATGTGTGTTCTGCTGCTTGTACAACGGACAGTGTTCTAAGGAATTGTACGCTATGATGCCAACAGCTACTTTCTACCATCGCACCTCCCGCCATCGGCATGGAGTTCATCCACATACTCTAGAGCCAAAACACAAAATGGTCTGGTACCGTAGGGTTTCAAAAAATTTCCTCCCGCGCACGCTTAGGTTGTGAAATCATATCTAGTGTGATCATACGAGGACCTAGAGCCTCCCTTAGGTGCCGAAGATGACATGAAAATATTTTCACAGAGTCGAGAACGCGCGAGTGAGATCTCTGGTGTAACAAGCGTTCATAGGTTTCAGTAACCGCTTACCATCAGGCGGGCTGTATGCTAGTTTGCCAAACGAGTGGTATAAAAAAACGTCAATTTGAACCTATTAAAACAGTTTTCTTAGAATTGCATTTTGCATGTATCGGTGCTAATGTTGGAGATGACCCAATTAAAATCACGTCATCCAGATAAAAGCGATGGATATTTTACAAAGGCAGATTGGACGTTAGCTCGATAGGTTACAATTAGTCGGATATTAAACAAAAACAAAATGGTAAACATAGTTCAGTACTGCACCAATGATTACGAGTAATTATAGTGGATGTTTAAAAAATCACTAACTTTGATGCCGTGCCAATATAAAACAGTATCAGACCACGGGATGGCAAAGGATCAAATTCTATAATTTCGGCCGAATGAGGTCCACTGTTGGACACAGGCCTCAATATCACCACAATGACCGATATGGGTGTGTTGTGGGTTCATTGGGGGGTGTTGCCATAATTGCCACGCTTGACAGACGAGTTGGCAATCGCAGTTGAGTTGTTAATGTACTCGAAGGACGCTGCTGCCCATCCTCCGGCTAATCCCTTAGTCGACCTTTACGACACCCATGGGAGGCATTCTAAGCCGGCACCACATGGCTTAGAATGCCACCACCTTTTATACGAGGATCAAATTTATAAGTTCCACGTAGCGAGCCCGCACGCGTTGAGTACCTACTGCTCAGCGCACAACCGTTGCTTCTCCGTACGCACCTCAACTGCGGCGCGCGCGCATCATGAATTTTTATGGGTTATTTTGTACCATCGTCTCTATTCGGTTTCATAACATTTACTAACACTGTGGGTTTATTTGAACCATTCGAATACACGCGGCTTTGCATGCAGACCGCCCGATTACTTCCTGTTCGTGAGAGGTTAGCTCTTACGAACAGGAAGCAGTTACTGCCAATGATTTATTTGTTTTTATAGAGGATGGTCTGGGATTTCTCCTGCATCGTGGGTACATAGTTCAGACAAAACTTTAAAAAGTAAAAGTAGGCAGACGGGGGGACACTCCGTCGGACGATCATTGCCTTTCAGTTTCAGGCTATTTGCCACCGGATCCTTGGTTTCACGATAGCTGGTTTCGCGTCAGCTGTCGCTATTTTAAGGTATGCAGGGTGCCGGAGAATTATGTGTCATCATATCAGACAAAGGAAGTGCACTAATGAACAAAGCATCCCCCCGTAGACTTCGACAGATGGGTCATTATTTTGGGGGGAATTTGCCAATACCACCATCAACACGCTTGGCAGGCGGTTGGTGAGCGCAGTATTGGCACTGTGCCCCAGAAGAGTCGCTGCCGAAGAGTGACGGGCCTCTGGTTTAGTCACCTTTTATGACATCCACGGGAGGAGATGGAGTGGCGTCGCACCCTTAATCCATAATTAAATATCTGTTCTGTGCAGAAAATCTTGCAAATGGTTTACGACAAGCGTAAATCTTGCATTCGCTGCTGTCCATTAACAATAATCCAACTGTGACAACAGCAAAGAGAAAACAAGAAGTTGATTGTTTTAGTTCCACCTATTGCCGGTTAACTGCTATCGGCGCTAGTTACCACGGCATAAATATTAAATAGCAACTGGAATGGCAGACTATAATGTAATATGCAGGGAAACTATTTAAATGGGGCAACTTCTCTAGTGATTTTGCTATAATACAACGTGAAGGATGTCTATCCTTATTAGGGTGCATTACAGTAAAATACTAGAAAAATAACAAAAGAGATAAAGGCACAAGCAAAGTTAACTCCATATGTGCTCCACCTTAACGTAAGTACACTAGGAGTGGTTGAACTTGGAGTGCAGTGGTCTCCTTCTGCGAGAGCGTCATGTTTCAGAAGGAGGCTGCAGAGCGGGATCGGGAGAGGGCCGATCCCGCACGGAGACGGACGAGACGGCGCCGGGGCAACAACCGTCCCGGCTCCCAAGTCCAACACGCCTGAGCCCCCTGCCGTCACTTCATGGTGGGGCGCCTCGGGGGTCGCGGGCGCGCAGAATTGGAAGTCTGCGTGCTCACATCGAGCGACCCCCGGGAAGACGGTGGCGCGCACGTGGCCACGTGCCGCCGTGTGCGCAGCACAGCGCAAAGCGAGCCTTGGGGGGATCCTTTACAATCCTCCCCGAGAAGTGCCTGGGGGGCGACCTTTTTACAGTCGCCTTCCCTCCGCTAGAGGGGGTGACCGCTTTACAGTCATCCCTTCCGAGATGTGCCTAAAGGCGTGGCACCAATGGGCGGCTCTAGTGTGATCTTACGAGGACCTGGAGCCCCTTTCGGTGCCGAAGATGACCGCTCCAGTGGTTTTAGCCGGTAGGAGTCCGGCATACCCCTTCGCCCTTCCCCGGGGTGAAGGAAGTTCCATGTAGAATTTCCACTGGACATCAATAAAAAAAAAAAACAGGAGTGGTTGAACTTGCATCGGAGTTACGATAATCTTTTTTAAACGGTACCGCCGATTGAAGTATATTCATCTTATAATAATTTCCGCTCGCTCTTATTATTGCAACTTTGTTATTATTCCGGCTGAATTTGTGCATTTTAGTTTTGATAGTCGCAACAGTGCATATACATATATACACCATCTAAGACAAAAAATCGCCTTCACTATACGGGTACTTAAATAATGTCGATAAAACATTTATTATAATGGTAACGAAATACAACCTGTTAATATACCAGTAGGCACCGAAATATTTCGGTAATAAATAAATGTAAACTTACATTTCGGTACCGTTGGTAAAAGGTTATGACGATTACCGCTTTATAAAACTACCGATAGTTTCCGGTGATTCAGTCCCTGATCAGAAAACCAGAATGAATTATTTTGTCCAATATAAAGATAGTGAAGTAATATAAGGTATGGTTATCTGTGAAGAGTACGAAGTCCTTGTTATTGCATACAGTAAGGTCACACGGAACGCCACAGATGGCGCTGCTAATGCTTTAACAATAGGTCATATAACCATAAAAAAGGTATAGGCCGGTGGATTTGTTTTTATACGAATAAAAATAGTATGCGTTTAGATTTTAATATAAATATATATTTTACTACGCTTGATTTATGTTAATAGAAAAGTAATTAATTAAATTATAGAGGGTGTTTGGTGCATCGTGTGCCAAATAGAAATGGTCGACTGGGGGGGTCATCTGCTATCCTTTCAGACCCCTAAACATTTCTCATGACCTGTGGATTTTTTTCATCGACTTTTCATTGTTTTATTAAAAAAATACCCAAATTTTACATTCAAATAAAAATAAAATAAAAAGTAAAGTCGTAGACTCTGAATTTTAATTTTATTGTATTTAATATGTGTATTGTATTACAGTACTTTTAAATTTAAAATTAGTGACATTAGCCATCTAGTTCTTTTTTTAATTTACTCGCAAAGTTTCGTACTTAAATTAAAGCTGACCATGTTACAGCTATAAAAAAAAAATTGCTAGAATTGTAAATCGAGCCACAAAATACTAAATTCCAAATTCTAAAGAAAAAAGTCTTTTTCAGTAATTGTTACTTGAGAAACAGGCAAAATTTGATTTCTCAGTCTCGCGAAGTAAAATCTATCTTCTACCTCTTTCTTGCATAGCGTAAACTAGTGTGAACAAACGACGAACTGCCGCCGACGACGCCTTCAATCCGTCATTATTTTAGTCAAGACTTCACTGCCTCTGCTATCAGACGTGTGTGCTAGTTCATCGTACTCCGCGATTTTTTCATTTTGTTACTTTGTTTTGTTGAGTTTTGTTGGTTTTTGTTACGTTTTAACTTTTGGTGTTATTGTTAAACTTTGTTGACTTTTGAATGGCGACGTTCTCTAACGGAGAATATGCTGACATCATGATGGTTTATGGAGCCGCCCATGGTGTCGCTCGTGCTGCGCAACGACTTTACCAGGAACGCTTTCCTGGTAGACGATTACCTGGCCGCAGAGTCTTCCCAGAGACCTACCGACGCATACGCGAGACTGGCAGTGTCACTTTTCATGAACCAAGTGGCCATATTGTGCGACATAATGTTGAAGTGGACCAGAGAATACTGGCACTTTTTGAAGAAGAAGCATTAGAAATGTGGCAGCACATCTTGATATTTCAATATGGAAAGTGTGGAAAGTTCTTCAGCAAAACGAAAAGCATCCATTCCACTACACTCCGGTGCAAGGTACGTAATTTTAAACAACTTTAAACCCGTACACGCTTTGTTTGACGATGCCTTTGTTTAGCAGGTAATGGGTATGGTATGACGTCACTCAGTTAGCCCATACAGGCGGTCCGCCGGTCCATAAAAATCTTATTGTGCAATTATTTACTGCTCAACAGGAATTTAAAAGAGTTCTTTGCTTGTAGGTCTTGAGGGTGGCGACTTTAACAGACGAGTGGAATTCTGTCGGTTTATGTTACACACGGATGTGGATGATTCTAATTTTTTTTAAAGAATGCAATGGGCGGGTGGATCCAAATTTACCAAAGAAGGGATACTCAATCTTCATAATCTGCAACACTGGACAAACAAAATGGAAAACCCACGTGTTAAAAGACAGAAATCTTTTCAAAGGAGGTTTAGTGTAAACATTTGGGCAGGAGTGGTTGGGAATCAGGTAGTTGGACCGCATTACCTGCCCGATAACCTCAATGGCGACAACTATTTGGAGTTCCTTCAACATGACCGGCTCGAATTAGTGTCTGTGGTACCTGTATTTAATGAAAATGTCCCCAAGGTATTCCAGCATGACGGTTGTCCCGCGCATTGGCGTTTGACTGTGAGGGAATATCTCGACGATGTGTTCCCTAATGCGTGGATTGGTCGCGATGGCCCTATTGCATGGCCGGGACGTTCCCCAGACCTAACTCCGCTAGACTTTTATGTCTGGGGACGTGCCAAAGAGCTGGTATACGCCACGGAGGTTCCGACTAGGGAGGTAATTCTACAACGCATTGAAACGGCGTTCAATATAATTAAGGAGGAAATGCGACTTCGTACCACAACAGTGAAAATACGAAATAGATGTCGGGCCTGCATTCGCAATAGAGGCCAACAATTTGAGCAGAATTTGTAAAAAAATATTAAATAAATGTTAAAAATGTTTTTTTTTTATTTCTAGTAACCCCCCCTCCAAAAGAGAGATACGAGACAGATTTTACCTTCTAAGAGTGAGATAACAGATTTAATAAGTTTTTCAGGTATCATTTAAGCAATAATATATTTTTTAATCATAATTTGGAATTTAATATTTTGTGACTCGATTCACAATTCTAGCAAATTCACAAAGTTGTAAAAAGATTTTTATGGCATGTGGCACATTACTAGTAAGAGGATAGACTAGAGAATTTTTGAGGGAGTTGGAAGATCCCGGTCGCTTTTAGTTTTTTTTGAAACCATGTAAATAGCTTTAACTTTGACAGCTTTAATTTAAGTCCGAAACTTTGCGAGTAAATTATAAAGAAAACTAGATGGCCAATGTCACTAATTTTGAATTTAAAAGTACTGTAATACAATACAAATCTAAATAAGATTAAAATTCAGAGTCTACGACTAATACTTTTTTTAAATTTGTATTTGAATGTAAAATTTGGGTATTTTTTTAATAAAACAATAAAAAGTCGATGAAGAAAAATCCACAGGGCATGAGAAATGTTTAGGGGTCTGAAAGGATAGCAGATGACCCCCCCAGTCGACCATTTCAGTTTGGCACACGATGCACCAAACACCCTGTATAATAATACTAAGGATAAGACAAGAAAATCTAAAAAAAACCAGTTTGGTGTCCGACTCGTGAAGAAGTGCTCGTTATTGCATACAGTATGGTCACAAGAAACGCCACAGATGGCGCTGCTAATGCTTTAACAAAAGGTCATATAACCATAAAAAAGGAATAGGCCGGTGGATTTGTTCTTACAAGAATAAATATAGTAGGAGTTTAGATTTTAATATAAATATATATTTTAGTACGCTTGATTTGTATTAATAGAAAAGTAATGAATTAAATTGTACAATAATAATAAGAAAATCGAATAAAAAAAAAACTGCTGATGTCGACTCCTGAAGGATTTGAACCTCCGCCCTCCGATAAGTAATGTTTTTGGTTATATGGGTGGTCTAACCCACTGAGCTAACGAGTCTTGAAGGCGTGAAACGAAAATATGGAGCACTATCTACGAAATGACGTCAGTGACGCACTCCAGTGGTTATGATTCATTCAAAAGCATCAGTTTATTTTGGGCCTGAGAGCGAATTGGGTTCCCGTATGATGTACACAAAAAGCACTATACGTACATTCAGGCTACTTTTATTGCATTTTATTGAACTCTGGTGGAAGCCATATTTTTGAGCTTTGACACGTCTCATAAGCAGGATTCTGATCACATTATAATAAAACAATTTTAAACGGATTAAATCGCGTGTATTATTGGTCACAGGATGACTAACCATAACTAACCACGAACCCTGCAAAGTGTTCGAAACGCCAGGAAAAACAAAAATCAATAATACACGCGATTTAATCCGTTTAAAATTGTTTTATTATAATGTGTCATCATCATCATCACCACAGAACGTCCACTGCTGAACAAAGGCCTCCCCCTTAGATTTCCACAACGAGCGTCACATGCCGCTCTCATCCAACGACACCCAGCGACCTTCACCAGGTCGTCTGTCCACCTCGTTGGAGGTCGTCCCACGCTGCGTTTTCCGGTGCGCGGTCTTATTGCCTTGTATAATTGAATTTAATACTAGACTGAAATTATGTAGATGCTTATTATTATTAAGAAACAATTGAAAAGTTTTGCATACCGTAAGGAAGAATGTACTGGGGTCAATGTTCTTTGTATTCCATTATATGCAACATCAAACGCAGATAAATATGATTGTTTGATTCGACCTCTGCTCCTCAATGATAGTTCACCGGAACCTTGTTATTTTCAGGGTGTTTGAAGATCTTCCTAATTTAGTATTGTCCGGGATATTTGGTTGGCACAGTGGCTAAGCAATTAACTGGCTTTCTGCGCTGTGTGTTGTGGGTTCGATCCCCGCACGGAACAAATATTTGTATGATCTACAGAGAGTTGTTTCGGGTCTGGGTGTTCGTGCATGTGAGATTTATGTCCGGAAACAGTGCCTTTTCTCATTCACAAAGGTACAGTACATAAAATAACAGCAATAAAATAAAAATAAATAAAAGTGGGCTACAGTTTTTAAAATAAATATTAGTTTTTTTTTTGTTATTTTTTTGTTAGGTTTCTCGCATACATTTCTGGGAAAAGTGGTTGCTTAACCGGTCATTTCTGGGCGAAGCCATAAGAGGCCTCCAGCCAGGCTTAAAATTAATATTAAAAACTAAGGCGCTAAGGGCGCCCCCAGCGAGACACGGAACTTGGCTTAGGGCGTTGCTGGGGATAACAAGCTATTGCTATACAAGTTTTGGGGACAGCTGGATCGGTATTATTTATAGTGTTTTCAAACTACAGGCACGGCACGGGCCGGTGCGGGCACGAGACGGGAGGGAGAAGTGCTAACTTGAACGGGAAGGTGACGCAGCGATAGGCCTCCGCGACGTCGGTGACGATAAATAATAGTATGAAATAACACGCTTTTGTAGATAACCGAACTAAAAAGTAGAAAATAAATTTGATGTAAAAAATAGAAATTGATGTCAATTGTTGTAAATAATTTTGTAAATATTTGTAAAAGTAGAGTCATCATGAAAATATCTGGTAAAGCAGCAGCTTTTTATATTACAATATTTGATTTTGTTAATCACTCTATTGTTATTTTAAACTTATTCAAAATTATTTTCTACTTTTTAGTTCGGTTATTTACGAAAGCGTGTTTTTTTAGTTTTTTTAAACTATTATGTATATTCTATTTTTTAGTGCGGCTGACTACAAATACATGTTGCATTGTCATTGGTCCTTGATAAGTGTGCGAAGTTTCAAATCAATCCGACGTTTTGAAGGGGATGAAAATCGAGTTCAAAAATTCCGTTCCATAGATTCATAGTTTTTTTTTTAAATCATTGCAATGAGGTCTAGGATTTCTCCTGTGTCGTGGGTGCGTTTACAAATATAAATTCCAAACACAATACACCCAGACCTGGAACATCTACCTGCAGATCGTACAAATATTTGTTCCGTGCGGGAATCGAACCCGCGACCCGGTGCGCAGCAGCCAACTGTATCAGCCACTGCACCAACCGTGCCGTCGATTACATACCAAGCTAATAAAAGCGTGTTAAAAATGGTAGCCATTCGGGCATAAATACTTTAAAGTTTAAAACTAAGCAACTGTATACTTATCATTTAACCTAAAACGCTAACTAGTCAACTTAAACTAGAAAATTATTTAAAATCTGAATGCGTACCTCGACGTCATCACCTCTGTCCTGACCTTGGCACCGCCAAGTGCATGACGCATCCCCACTTATCTTTACACAACCCTAACACTATATAAATAGGGTTCAATTTTGGTTCAACAATCAGATATTATTGTTTTGTTCAGAATCAGAATTATATGGTACCGTTGACCGTTGTGGTATTTTCGCATAGCAATGAGTAAAAAAATATTTGGATAGCCTAGTTGAGGCCGTATTACTGAGCGAGAATCCAAATTTAAGTAAAACTCGAGTCTCAGTTGCGTTAATGAAATATAAACCATATGCAATAGGCCAGGCATCTATATTCAATTGATGTAATCTGGATTCAAGTTCTACTTGAGTTTTTCTGGATTTGATACGGGCTTAGGTTAGGGATAAAATTTATTGGGTTTTTATACCACAAGCATGAGCTCCTATGTTAAGTTTATAGGTGGGTAATTCCGAGTTCATAAAATATCATATTACTTTTTTGTCAACATAATAATTGACGTTGCTACCGTCCTGCTAGTGTCCGTTCTCACGGACCGTACATCTGAGGGCCCAGCACGAATATTTTACGTATAGTAAAGTAAACGTAAAGCTGTGACTGAATTTTGAATTGAAAATACTTGTTCCGCACATAATTTTTATTTAAATTGAAGTCTGTATTCTATCTATTTAAGATACAAATTGTGTTTGTCGCATATATTTCAACGAAAATGCTATAAGATAGTTGTATTTTCGATTCCAAATTCATACATTCAATACATTAACGTTACGTTTACTATACGTTAAAGCATTCGTGCTAACCCTGCAGATCGCATATACACGTAACGTTTTTTTCAATTAATTCGGCAGCAACACCGAGATGCGAGGTCCAATTTGCTCAATGTGTAACTTCGAATGCAGCCGGACCTAATTACGCGCAGTTGTAACCGACCACGCGCCAATGAATTGTAAACCTTTGTAATATTGTGCTTTGTAATTTCTAGCCAGTATCTAGATCACAAACTACTCTATGTTATGGTGCCAATTACGTTACAAGCATTGCAGATAACATCCCAGATATAAGATTAAAATATACGTTACTTAGGGGCAAGGAACTCCATCTTTATGCCCAGCCAGGCTTCACGCTCGTTAACTAACAGGAAGAGGCAGTACCTCTTTATATTCATAGAGTTAATGGTTTCTTTTGATGACGTTACGACCAAAGTGTAACAGAAGTTGCACTAAAAAGATGCGTGATAAACTGCTCACTCACACACACTAATATACGTAGTCTTCTTGTGACCAGGGTCAATGCAACTTGACCGAAACGTTGAGGTAATATTTTGACTAAAATACTGTTTTGATTTATGTGTGCGCGATTGATTTATCTGTGCGCGAAAAGTCCCGAAATCATAGTCTAATATGACTAATATACGTTTTAGGCAATTCAAAAAGAACACTTTCGAAAAATATAATCTGTTGTGCACAAGGTGCACACTGCCTAGAAATTGCAAGATCTAGCGACCTTTAAAAGTGGAATAACAATCCAAATAGGAATTCCAGTGAGGCGAAGCGGAACTGTGTAGAATTAATGCTTCATAAATTATCAATTCTCCGGTTTTCATCATCACACAGTCTCGGTAACGTGTCTATTAAGGACAAGTTTAAAAAACTCCAGGTTGGTGACTTCAATCGTCATCTTCGCAATTCGCTAGCCCAGTGTGACGACTACGAGCAAAATGCCAAAGTGGATTTAAAAACAAAACTTTTCCAATCTTTCATATACATTACATTTTTCAATATAAGCCAAAAACGATTTTTTGTTTTACATACATTCAAAATATTATAATAAAGACCAACCGGCAACGGGCATAATGTCCAAGCTCTTTCCAGTGATTAGGACTCCACAGAAAAAAAACCTCCTAACTATGCGTGCAGTGTAGTACTGGCTCTTGATCCAGCCACTTACGAGAGCCTCGTCAAATGTTGATCGTTTCTCTTGGCAATGAGGGTATTGGCTATCACAACTATCGGGACGATGATTGCATCCACATCCCACATATCAACAATCTCGTGCGCCAAGTCCAGATACTTAATTTGTTTATCTTTCTCGGCTTTCACGGGATTCTCATCATGCGGAATAGTAACATCAATAATCATCGTGCGGCGCTCTAATCGATCTATCACCACTATGTCAGGCTTATTAGCGACAATAGTCGTATCAGTAATGATAGATCGTCTATTATTATTGCAATTGGCTACTCGTGATGCAAAAACTGAAACAAATTATAAAATGATATTGAATTTTTAGCTGGTCTTAGGCTTCTCATAGCAAGAGTCCGGCTAGGTAGGTACCACCGCAGTCCCCTTCGTGATGTGCCTATAGGCGTGGCACCAGTGAGCGGCTCTTGTGTGATCTTACGAGGACCTGGAACCTCAGGTGCCGAAGATGACCGCTCCAGTGGTTTTAGACGGTAGGAGTCCGGCATACCCCTTCGCGCTTCCCCGGGGCGCAGGAAGTTCATGTAAAATTTCCATTAGACAACAACAACAAAACACCGTGTGGTGCCGGCTCAGAATACCACCACCCCATCTCCTCCCGTGGGTGTCGTAAAAGTCGACTAAGGGATTAGTCGGAGGATGGGCAGCAGCGTCCTTCGAGTACATTAACAACTCAACTGCGATCGCCAACCCGCCTGCCAAGCGTGGCGATTATGGCAAAACCCCCCCAATGAGCTCAAAACACATCCATATCGGTGGTTGTGATGATCTTTGGGGGAGGCCTGTGTCCAACAGTGGACTTCATTAGGCCGAAATGAATGAATGAATGAACAACAAAAAAGTGTCACCGCAGTGCCAGATCTTCTGCAGCCAAGCAGTAGTGTGTAGTGACACTACTATGTTTGAGTATTTGCCCAATAATTTCAATGTAGTTAGTGAAACTATTGGACATCAATGTCTTGGGTGACGCGCTGTGTGGTACCACGCAGGAATAGTCCTGTGTAGCATTACAATTACAACGTCAAGTGTCAATGTGCAACAAAAATATGAAAAATTGAAAAGTAATTTTGAGAAATCATCAATAATGGGTGTATCAGAGCCATAATATATACATTTTATTAAAACAGCGAGTTTATTTTGATATCAAGATGTTGTCTGCAGTGAAAGTGCGCATTCATGGGGTGCAAGATGATAACTGGGTATAAAGGACAAAATCAACCAGTATCGGTGTCTGGTAAAGTTGTAGTAACGTCTCAATGTCAATCTCATCAGCCATACATCGTCCACTGCTGAACACAGGCCTCCCCCATAGATTTCCACAACTGAGTCATCATATTGGGGGGGAATTGCCAGTACTCACCACGCTTGGCAGGCGGGTTGGCGAGCGCAGAAAATCTACTGTTTCACAGAAGGGACGCTGCTGCCCATCCCTCTGGTTTAGTCTCTCAGTCGCCTTATACGACATCCACGGGAGGAAATGGAGAAATATAGCAACGTATTGGAGAGTATTCATCAAGAGAACCCTAACAAGAGAAAACAACTTGATAGAATCAGATACACAAAGAACAAGAAAATGGAAAAATTTCGTTTGGCACAATTTATGAAATTGGACTTCTGGGATGGAAGGCCTGGTGAGCTGAAATACAGGCTTCAACCTAGTTTAGGCACCAGCCTCCCACAATAAATTTGTACAATAACAATATACCAATATATACCAATATGCCGGCTCAGAATGCCACCACCCCATCGCCTCCCATGGGTGTCGTAAAAGTCGACTAAGGGATTAGCCGGAGGATGGGCAGCAGCGGCCTTCGAGTACATTAACAACTCAACTGCGATCGCCAACCCGCCTGCCAAGCGTGGCAATTATGGCAAAACCCCCCAATGAGCCCACAACACATCCATATCGGTGGTTGTGGTGATTTTTGGGGGAGGCCTGTGTCCAGCAGTGGACTTCATTCGGCCGAAATGATGATGATGATGATGATGATACCAATATTTATGTGATAAATAAATATACCAAAATATACCAACTGTTATGGGCAGGAGTGACGATTACCACTAAGCGAATGAATTGGTCGTCCAATCACTCGTTTGCATAAAATATAGGTAAAAACTTTCAGTCCGCGGTTGTAATGGTTCCATTATACCAATATCATAGAAACTCCATCTGTGTGTATCATTCACGCATAGTTATGAGCGGTCCTTCTGACTATTATTTTGTGGTTGCGACTTATATATGCTCACTAATGATGCCGCAAACCTGCTTAGTAAATGTAACTTTTAGCTGAAAGATGTATACAATATTGATTTGTGGTCCATGCCGAAGATGACCGCTCCGGTAGTTTTAGCCGGTAGGAGGCATGCCCCTCCACCCCTCCACGGGACGGAGGAAGTGTATGATGTATTTCCACCTGGTTCATCATCATTATTTCAGCCGATAAACGTTCGTTATCCGTGTGGTGTCCGGATTAAGAATATAGCACCACTCCATCTCCTTCCGTGGATGTCGTAAAAGGCGACTAAGGGAATCTAAACCAGAGGGATGGGCAGTAGCGTCCCTTCTGTGAAACGGTAGCCATGCTGCGCTCACCAACCCGCCTGCCAAGCGTGGTGAGTATTGGCAAATACCCCCCAAAATGATGACAGAGTTGTGAAAATCTATGGGGGAGGCCTTTATTCAGCAGCGGATGTATAAATGGCCGATATGATGAACGTCCACTGCTGGACAGAAGCCTCCCCCAAAGATTGTTACAACGACCGGAATGGTTTTGTGCTGTTGGCTCATTGGGGGGTTTTGTCATAATCGCCACTATTGGAAGACGGGTTGGCGATCGCAATTGAGTTATAATGTACTCGAAGGCCGCTACTGCCCATCCTCCGGCTATGCCCATAGTCGCATTTTACAACACCCACGGACTGGGGTGGTGGTATTCTTAGCAGGCACCGCACGACTCCACCGGGTTAACATAAATAACATAAAAATGTTTCGTATGAAATATCTGACGTATGTATAAAGGCATAAGTCGCCTTTACGACACCCACGGGTAAAGAGAAGGTGGGTCAAATATAACCAAACGGACGATCCCTTAAAAAAATCTCACTATGACGTAGATTCAGTAATAGTTTATAGTTTTCAAACGAACTCTACAGCCATAATATAGCATCGTTTTCGTTTTAATATAAAATTAAACCAGAAATAACCCAATTCCTCTCGGTTTTGAGGTCGAACATAACAGTCTGTGTCCACTTCTATTATACTGATTAATAAAGCACAGTTTCAAGCTATTATTCGGCTCAATAGTGAGGTGTAATTTATCGATGATCCGTTAGACGATTACGTTTATCGATATTGTTATGGGGCGCCATTATGCAGATAGGTCTCGTAGGTAGGGGTGTTAGCTAAGTTATAAGTCACACAAGAGTTTTTAGTTTGTTTGAATGGTTTCATAAAATTTGTGTGGGCTAAGTCAAGTCAAGTCAAAGTTTTTTATTTCAAATAAGCCAAATGTTGGCACTTATGAAACGTCAGAATCTAAGTTGCACGGTTCCAAATAGTTGATCTCGTGGAGAAGAGCCGGCAAGAAACTCCATGGATACTCTTTTAAAATAATTGAGATTACAATGTTGATCGATACAAATTATTGTAATATATATACCGAGAATAATGTAGGACAATGTGTAAAGATGGAACATACCACAATAATATTAAAATAATAAATTATTTGCCGTGGCAGTTAACGGCTGACCAGTCCCAACAAACGGCACCCGTTCACGAGCATGACGCATGCATCAGCACCGCTTAGCTCAACCATATTGTAGGGAACCGAACGACCCGATACACAACGCCACCGCCAGCAAGACATTTTAGTGAGTATGACAGACCAATACAGCCAGGCAGTAAGTAGGATACGATTCAATTTGTATTACATTTGTCTGATTTACAGTGGGTTTTACTGATCGAATACTTTCATCACACGGCTTAACCTCAGGATTGCGTTGTAAATGGCCACAGTTACCACGTACGTGAGTAAAGTCATGTAAAAAGCAATATTATGGCTGGCAGATTACATCCCACAATAGGCCTGCTTGATTTACGTCGCATAATGTTGGCAACCTGATATTGGAAACCATTCGAATATCAGCTTGCCAACCCTAGGGTCTCTATAGTGTATTATCATAGAGAAGATAGCTGTACACTTAGACAGCTCAGCTCAATAAGCTTGGTATCATTTGGAGGCTAGACTCTGTAATCTGCTGGCCGTGTTATGAAGCGAAATATGAAAGTTGATTGAGATATGTGGCATATCGAAGTGTCACAGGATAAATAGTACAGAGGTTATTAAATTAAGAGGAGAGAGGGGATGAATGCCATGATTTGGCAGAATACGGTAAAATTTAGGCTACCTAGAAAGCAAAATGAACAAATGCTCTGTAGTTAACTCTCGCTCGACGGCAAAGTTCGTGTAGTGGCTGATACAGTCAGCTGCTGCGCACCGGGTCGTGGGTTCGATTCCCGCACGGAACAAATGTTTGTACGACCTGCAGGTAGTTGTTCCGGTTCTGGGTGTATTGTGTGTGGAATTTGTATTTGTAAACGCACCCACGACACAGGATAAATCCTACTGCGGGGCAACGTTTTAAAAAAAAAGTTCTGATTTAGTAGACATGCCTAATCCGTTCAGGATTATCTCATTATTACCACAAAGTTGCATCATAAGCGACTCTAAGAGTTGGGAAATTACCCAGTTACTAAATTAAACAATACATGAAGTTACCACAAGTTTTCAGTCTACATTTTACCAAAATTACAAATTCACGATAAAATTATCCAAAAACATATTACGCCGTGTGGTGCCGGCTCAGAATGCCACCACCCCATCTCCTCCCATGGGTGTCGTAAATGTCGACTAAGGGATTAGCCGGAGAATGGGCAGCAGCGTCCTTCGAGTACATTAACAACTCAACTGCGGTCGCCAACCCGTCTGCCAAGCGTGGCGATTACGGCAAAAATGAGCACACAACACACCCATATTGGTCGTTGTGGTGATCTTTGGGGGAGGCCTGTGTCCAGCAGTGGACTTCATTCGGCCGAAATGATGATGATGAAAAACATATTAAGATATGTATCAGTAGGAATATATACAACACAACATACCTCGGCATGTGTCCAAGCTGACAACGCTTTGGGTGGAGTGTCTGGAGCAACTGCACCGAGCCTGCCTCTCTTCCGCGCTTCTTGTAGAATTGGTACTTTGGAATTCTTGTCACCAGAAGACAGGATCACTTCGCGCTCTATCTGTTGGGATTAAATTGTGAATTACTTTTCAGATGATGAGGAAATGTGAGAAATAAGGAATAAAGAAGACAATGGTGGAGAAGAGAGAATCTTATAGGATTAAAAACTATTGTAAATAATTACAAGATTAACCAATATAAAAGAAGTTGTTATTTAATTATAAATCATTATTATTGCTCTTAATTGCGATTTTTACAGGCAATATTTCTGTAGTCCGTGGTATACTGATAGATGATCAAATATTAAAACAAACAAAGTAAATGCAATTTAATACATTACATATAACATACAATAGTAACTTAATATCCGTTCATTAGTTGGAGACGTTGACTATCGAAACCGAAATTAATGACCAATCTAAACCAAAATCGTTAAATTTAAGATAATAAACTTATCAGACAAATTCTTGATCCCAAATTCCAAGATTTTGGATTCATTTAAGAAAGCGACTTTAAAAAAAAGGTCTGGAACTGTGGAATTTGTATGCTAAAACTATAGCTAAGGTTATCTAAATTACTTAAACATGGAACTTTGTTTGCTATAGAGTCAATAAATAAAACCTGTGTAATATGTGAAATGTTATAGAACCTACATACTATTAAATTATGAGCGAATATTTAGATGAAGCGGCACTTTGCTTTGAAGCTGTTTGCTGTATTCAACAATACTAAAAAGTTTTTGTCGTTTTCATAAAGTACTGGTACCGCCGTGTGGTGCTGGCTCAGAATGCCACCACCCCATCTCCTCCCATGGGTGTCGTAAAAGTCGACTAAGGGATTAGCCGGAGGATGGGCAGCAGCGTCCTTCGAGTACATTAACAACTCAACTGCGATCGCCAACCCGTCTGCCAAGCGTGGCGATTATGGCAAAACCCCCCAATGAGCCCACAACACATCCATATCGGTCGTTGTGGATCTTTGGGGGAGGCCTGTGTCCAGCAATGGACTTAATTCGGCCGAAATGATGACTGGTAAGTGAGGTAGATATTCCGTTTTATGTCTCGTTATCATTGGTATCTTTTCCCACAGGTGCTTTGTAGTGGCCGACTGCAGAATTTACCTTTTCTATTTTGATGGTGAATTTTTGTTTTGCAGTGTCGGCTTCCAGTCTAACCGGATGGCTTAGTATTTCACTATGGTGTAAAATTCTCATTATATCAAGAAAATCTCTATAGTTTCTGCATTGTGCAGACAGATTTCTTTACTTTAAGTCTATCGTAACTCACTGCTTCGCTGAAGCACACATTGCGTTGTCATTCTACGTAGCATCAACGATACAGATAGTGGACTTGCTAATAAGTGCACGACTATTTCCTTTAAACAAAGCAGCCTTCGGCAATTTGCCAAGATATTATAAGTAAGGCTACCTTCATTCTATATAACGAAAACGATAATTCTTTAGTTGACACTAATGGCGAAATACCGGCTTTATTTTACTAAGGTCCCACATGTGAGGCTGTGTGACCTTCTGCCTTCGAAGATTACGCTCATGGTGATACCATAATGTGTGGTGTTTCGTGTGGTATCCGGATTAAGAATATTGCACTATCATCTTCTCCCGTGAATGTAGTAAAACGTGACTAAGGGACTCTAAACCAGAGGAATGAGCAGCAAAGTCCCTTTTGTGGAGCAGTATCCACACTGCGTTCACCAACCCGCCTGCCAAGTGTGGTGAATACTGCTCTAAAATCATCATTTTGGCCGAAGAAGTCCACTGCTGAACACATGCCTCCTTCAAAGACCACCACAACGACCGATATCGGTGTTGTATGCTCATTGGGGGGTTTTGCCATAATCGCCACGCTTGGCAGGCGGGTTGGCGATCGCAGTTGAGTTGTTAATGTATTCGAAGGACGCTGCTGCCTATCCTCCGTCTAATCCCTTAGTTGTCTTTTACGACACCCACGGGATGAGATGAGTTGGTGCTATTCGTAGCACCACACGGCGAAAGCTCTAAAATGGCGTCACAATAAAATTAATCAATGGCGGAGGGTTTTGTTCATCTTTTAGCTGGTCTAATGATACCATAATGAAGTAATGATGCAATAAAAGTCTCACCAAATCTGAACCACAGCCATAAACCCCAAATAACTGCACCTCACTATTACTCAATTAAACAAAACCCTGATCAAAATTCAAAGATCTGAATCGAATCACACACGTCTCGTCTACAGATAAGCGATGTAACAATGAACACTTTCACTCACAGACTCCACGTGGGACAAAAAGTACAGATTCCCATGTATCGGAGAAATCGCGGATATTACTACAATCCAATCACGGTATATTTATTGCATGTAAATTGAGCGACTGCGAGTACTCGAATGTAGTTACCGTGTGATAAAAAAGAAAAAGTGTTTCGGATCCAGTTGGATTTATTGAAAAAAAAGTTGATTGTCAAGTAATTACTAAGATAAGTTACCATTATGATTGCATTTTGAATGTCTACAGATTTTTCCACCGTTGTTGGTTCAGCGGTCAAAATTAATAATCAGTCTAATCCAAAAGCAATGGATTTGGAATTAAGTGTTTGCCTGTTTTTTGGGGTTCAATAAATTATGTATACAAATTATGGTACAAGATATAAAAAGAAAAATGTAGACTAATATATAAAAAAGGAAGATGCTACAGTAATATAACTAGCTGAATCCTTTGTGTGCGTGTCCCATTACAATATTTAAAGAAATGTTCGTTACGTTTCACTTTCATAATTATTTAGCTTTCATGAATTTCTGTTAAGCTCAATTTTCAGCTAGTGTAATTCATAATATTCATTTTTACACGGTAAACGATAAAATATATATACAACTGTGATAACGTCTACAGATTATAGACTACAAGACAGTACGCAAATAGTTCGATAGATGGCGGTGCTGCGGTGTGCTGTGGTCTTCGATTCTATTTATAAAATAATATACTTGTCCTCGATACATGACCACAAGTGTCAATGGCTACGTACAAAAATCTGGTTTTAGAGGTTACGAAAGATATTTATTTTGTTATTGTTATTATATCTTCTCAAGCATATTCTGAACTGATTATTGACAGTAAAAATAAGAAGCTCAAGATTGCCAACAGTTAAAAGCAGTGTTGTCAACACTTCACGCTGATGGTATTTGTGAACTTTGAAACTCCAAAACTTTTAGCAAAAATAAGTATTATAACGCATCTAGACCATGATATCAATTACTACGTTTAATTTCACGTTTAAAGGTATAGTCGTTTTTGTAAAAATTACTACAACATGTAAATAATTTCTCCCTGGTATAAGGGCGAGTGCTTCGCTGGTCTCAATAAGAATAATTTGACACTGATAAGTTATTTATTTATATCATAAATCACAATAAAGTTATTATATTCCATCCGTTCCGTTCGTCCACTGTTGAACAAGGACTGTAAAGACTGGTTAAATGAGATATTGCCGTAGCTTAGCTAATTGGTAATTGTAGAATATCAGACACAAATAGACACCGATGTCTATTCTCTTTATCGTCCGTTAGTCGCCATTTACGAAACCCAAGGCGGAGATGGGGTAGCCTTATCTTGGTGAGCTATTCAGTCGCGTGAAGAAAAGGCAATAAATAGAAAAAAACTATTAACTTAATAGTTTATCTCTACCGATATTCAGATTGATTCCTTATTTAAATATGCGATCTTCTAAGATTGGAAGGCAAATAAATTAATCTAGTGGGTTTGAATTGAATGCAAATCTACCAACGTTTCTTATAAGAAATCTCCTACCATTACAACCTTTTCGCAATAACGATAGACAATTAAACGTATACAGAAGCAATCTAAATATACGACACATAACTTTCATGTCAGTAACCCGACTCGAGCCTGTCGAGCCGCTTTACTAGTGGACTCGCCTGTGACAGTCGTGAATGACAGAAAGAAAGACGCGGATAAATAGTTTGCATGCGTTGAATGTCAGAGCAAAAGCTCGACCTGTAAATAATTGGTCGAACATCTAGAAGATATACCTGTGAGTTGGTAAGTGGCTAATGATCAGGGGTTGGAATAGGTAGAGTTTTTAAGTACTGTAATAGTGGTCGCCTTCTTGGTACAATTTACTGAACACTATATAGTTTTGAATTCAATATATTTAAAATGGTTTGAGGCTCCAGAGATACGCGTGAAAAAAACGGGACTGGAATGTAATTCGAGCCTGGTGAATAATAGATGAAAGACATTTTTTATTTATTATAAAGAATATATAATTTAAACATTAAAAGCAAAGAAATCGGTAAATGTTCCTACCAGACTACGACCCTACAATAAATAGGTATTTATTGTAGGGTGAAAAAATGTAAATGACGTCCCTACGAAAACTTAATTTATGTAGATGTGCCTTTTAATCTCTGGAATTCACGAATAGGTTACGTTAGAGATTGTGTTATCTATACAAATAAATAAAATTGAAGTGTCTGTTTGTAATGTCAAAATAACAGCTTTTTACTAAATGTATATGAAAGTATATACAGTACCTATAACAAAAAAACGATTTTTACATTTTTTGTCTGTCTGTCTGTCTGTTTGTTCCGGGTAATCTCCGAAACGGCTGGACCGATTTTGACGGGACTTTCACTGGCAGATAGCTGACGTTATAAGGAATAACTTAGGCTACTTTGATTTGAGAAAAATAATTAGGGTTCCGCGCTTAAAAAGCCTTGAAGTCCAATATATACATTCTATATGTAGTGTCTATGTCGAAGTACTCTAAATTTCTTTTAAATTAAACGCGGGTGAAACCGCCGTTACCAGCTAGTATTAAATAAATTAAAACATATCAGTATATTTAGCCATCGCATAGCATATGAAATTGAGCGTATAAAGCATCGTTATGTCATTGAAATTATAACATTACATATTCAGACAACTACTTACAGGAAACTTGTTGGAGTGCGTATGGAGTGGGGCAGTGAGGGAAGGCGCCGGCGCACCGGGCAGCGCCGCCTCGGGAGCCGGCGGCATCCTGTATGGTGGCCCACCGTCGACTGTACCTGAAGACAAAAGAGATAGAAGTAGTTAGATAAAAAAGAATTATTACAGACGGTTTGGACTAGACGGTGCTTTTCTTTTAAGAAAAGTATATGTTGCTTGGAATTTTTTTTATGTTATTATGTGTCAACGTAAAACATGGTCTTAAATATTGAGTGACATTTCAATGTTCAGTCGTTAGCACTTTTTTTTGGGACTAAAATGCTACTCGTTCAATTTAACGATTAGAATTAAGAAATGAAGACAAAAAAAACACATGATGACATTTAATTAATAATGTTTCTTTTATTGACATTTATTATTTATTTCTCTTAATATTGTGTTCTATCTCATTTTAAATATATAATCATATATTTTATTTTATTAAGAATCATATTTCTTATAACTAATTCATCCTCCTCCTCAAGCCGATTTTGGTGGATCAAATATTAACACCTGTGATCGTATCATACCCAAAATGTAATGCATTAATGAAATGAAATAAAAAACTAACTTACAGGAAATTATAACGGCTAGTTATAATTTCCTATTTCTTGGTGCGAATCATCTTCCTGCAATGCTTGATAGCATCCGTACTGACAATTGAATGGATTTGATAGGATCAAAAAGTGTATGGTGCCGTTAACACTGAGATCATTATGTTCTTGTGATTATGGTAAAGTATTATTAGTTACTTGTAAGTTGTATGTATTGTGTATTGCTGTTTCCTCGTGTGTGTTTTTATGTTTCACAAAACCAACCTATTTTGCCGTTAATTTGTTCGTTTTAGATTATTTGCATTGTTTAATCATAGTTAAACAATCTATCTAAACAACAATCTAAAATATAACAATCTAAAATATAACAATCTAAAATATAAGTATATAGTACGATTTAAATTCAGCGCAATTATTTGCAGCCAATTATTATTTGCTGTGTTAAAAAGTACGATGCAGCAAATATGGATTTTACACAATATAGATTTTTACTCATGATCCATTGTACACATTTTCAGCCGGAAATCAGTTTATTTTTATGGCACGCCACACTTTCACAACCTTTGCAACTCCTGTAAGTCAGAATCTAAAATGGTGACCACCGGAAAGAACACATATCAATGAAGCAATTGTGTCCCGGAGAAATGAATAACTGTACTGGAACCTGCAACGAAATTATTTAGGAAAAAAGGAGGAGTAGGAAATAATATACGTTCAACTTCCTCCGTAGCAAACTATAAAAAAGACCATAAAACGGCCATAGACACAATAAATGGGAGTTTACAACTGGAATAAGCCTAGTTGCCACGCACCATGGGTACAAAAATGTTTATATTTATATTTTATTTATTTATTTTCGGGTTCTATGTTGTGAGCTATTGTGACTGATTCTATAGTTAAGTATGGCAAAAACCATTGAATGCACAGACATTCATCCTAGTTGAAACAAGGTCTGTATAGTAAATACTCCTGGATGTAGCCGGCAAGGTGTCAAACATAATATTGCATTCATCTTGTTAAAGAATACACTTCCAGAGTTCATATTCACAGTCCGGTGTTGAACATTTTCACAGTGGTGAGGCAACAAGCTTGAAGCTTAATAATTTACTCTTAAAGTTGCCATGACTAGTGAGAAATTGAGCCACGCAACGAGCAAATTCCAACCATGCACTTGCCAGCCGCTCACGAACGTATGGAAAGAGCTGGTATAGGTGACGACCCTTTATAGACGTATCCCACCGGCATTGCCATTCGCCCAAGAGTTCTTTCCAAACACCAGTCTGTGGTTTAAACAATCTGCATATCCTAAGTAAAGTATCCGTAAGTCTGTTATTGGTAAAATCGAATCATGAAGAAGCTTGGCTGTACTAAATCATATAAATAGCGTTATTTTACGGTTAACTACGAACATTTATCAACAGGATGTCAATGATGTGAAGTGTTTTCTTCCCAGCAAATGCAAGGCTAAGTGGCTTGCGGTAAACCGTAGTGAACTATAGATTCATGCGGGCGTGTGAGTGCGGACCGCGGGAGAAACTAGATCTTGTTAAATTGCACCTCTTTATTATTAGTAGATTAATGCTAACAGGGAAATAAAAAACTGATTACAGGAAGTGAATTATAATGAAGACACAATAAATAAAGTTTGTAACGCTTTCATTCGTTTCATAAGGATTGCATAATGCAAACCATAAGTTTTACTGCGAGCGACAAATAAAGATAAATGAGGTGCATTTGTTTACATCAATTTACCTCAATACATAAATTCGGCGTTTCTCGAAAAACGTTTCGTATAAATTTGATAGGCTGAGTTTTATTAAACAGATCAGAACAGGTCTATGCTGAGATTTGTTGCTAATCGTATAATTTTAAACATCATCATCATCATTTCGGCCGAACGAAGTCCACTGCTGGACACAGGCCTCCTCAAAGACCACCATAACGACCGATATCGGTGTGTTGTGTGCTCATTGAGGGGTTTTGCCATAATCGCCACGCTTGGCAGGCGGGTTGGCGATCGCAGTTGAGTTGTTAATGTATTCGAAGGACGCTGCTGCCCATCCTCCGTCTAATCCCTTAGTCGCCTTTTACGACACCCACGGGATGACATGGGTTTTTTACAATTTTGACAATTTTAAACAAATAGTACATAATTGTGTTATTTTTGAGGATGGGATTTCTTTAACTCAAAAACATCAGTAAACCTAGCTACTTAATTATTCCCAAGTTGATAGCTGAGTAGTTGGCTAATAGGTCTATTAGCCAACTGTACTCACCCAGTACCACCACAATAGTAGCGAACAGTGCTTTCCTTCAATTATCACAAACCATAGAAGCAACAATAGCTGGGACAACTACCCGTTTTGTGATCTTGATTAAGGTTATTACCAGTTCCATATCAGTTTCGTCTCACTACAAATGAACGACGGTGTTGACTTTTTTGGTACAGTCATTAAGATGAGACGTACAAAAACATGGCTGAAGTGCCAACGACCGGTGTTTGGACTCAGCTGTGAACCGGTCGGAACGGTACCGTTTGTATCGGTGTACATTGATATTATGCTCGGTGCACCCAATTGGAGGAAAGATGGTGAAGTATTGTTGATTTCCGTAAAAGTAAATTTAACGGTATTTTAAGATTTATCTCGGCTATGATTTACGGTATAAGCGTTGTCCTGGATAATTGTCAGTATTTAATAGCATAACCCCTTTTTTGGGAGTACTTAGAAACTATAATAGTGATATGAACAGAGAAATTAACTGAACTGAACTATGTAGAACAATACATAGAAAAATGTTAAACCAATACATAAAAATACTATCAAGTTAGATTTGTAAATTAATCTTTTTCTAGTTACTCTTTACACTCTAATTTTCGTCTTAAGGTTTTGGTATGTGAAAATAATGATTGAACCCATTATTATTTTCACATACCAAAAAACAAAGAGAATAAAACCATTTCTTGGTTTGTTTTTTTAGGTACAAATTTTTCATGTGAGTAGTAATAGCCTGGCGGTTTAACTCTTGCCTTTCT
This sequence comes from Diloba caeruleocephala, assembly GCA_947459985.1. Lineage (NCBI taxonomy): Eukaryota > Metazoa > Arthropoda > Insecta > Lepidoptera > Noctuidae > Diloba > Diloba caeruleocephala. The sequence goes on from OX381619.1 coordinate 1,649,194, forward strand.
TACAGGAGGGTCTGATTTTGATCCCGGTGGATTGGAGAATTTGATTGTCACTTGCGTTAACGGGGACGGAAAACATCGTGAGGAAACCTGCACACAAAATGTTCTCAATGGTGTTTCGTATACGCTTTGTCATCGTGAGGAGCTAAGCCGTGCTAAGCAGTGGAACAGTGATGGGCTTATGTACGCATGTGTGTGTACAATTTTTCATATCGTTCTTATATGTATTTATTTAAGCTTTTATTTTATTTGATTTATAGTAATTTTTTATGTAACTTGGGAACTGTGTTCTCTGAGTTGTTGACGAGTATGTCTACCTGGGACAAACCGTCCAGTTCATCATCATCATATCAGCCATAAGACATCCAATGCTGAACAAAGACCTCCCCATAGATTTCAACAATTGTGTCATCATTTTGGGGGGAATTTGCAAGTACTCACCACGCTTGGCAGGCGGTTTGGTGAGCGCAGTATGGCTAATGTTCCAAGGAAGGGATGCTGCTGCCCATCCCTCTGGTTTTGAATCCCTTAGTCGCCTTTTACGTCATCCATGGGAGGACATGGAGTAGTGCTATATTCTTAATCCGGATACCGTCCAGTTCGGTAAGTTCAACTTCGAGAAAAGGTCAAGGTCAACTCGTCGGCTGGGCAGCGTCTTTAACCAATGTGTGTTACCAGTGATGACATATGCTACCGAGGCGTGGTCACTCACTAGGGGCCTCAAGCTCAAGGTTACTCAGCGTGCTATGGAAAGAGCTTGGTATTTCCCTACGACGTCGAATCAGAAATGTGGAGATCCGTGGAAAAACTAAAGTTGCTGCCATAGCTGCAAGAATTTGTAAACTCAAGTGGCAATATGCAGGGTACATTGCTTGTGGAACTTATGGCCGTTAAGGCAAAAGGTTCTCGAGTGGAGACCGCGCACCGGAAAACGCACTGTGGAACAACCTGCAATGAGGTGGATAGACGACCCGGTAGCGGTCGCTGGGAATTACTGGATGCGGGCGGCATGTAACCTGTCGTTGTGGAAATGTATGGTGGAGGATTTTGTTCAGAAGTGGACGTCTTTCGGCTGACATGGTGCTGAAGTAATAATTGCAAACCCTAAAGATTTTAGTTATGTCTGGAGTTTCCTAAACACTCTACCTTATGTGCGACTACATATATCTCAATATCGTAGATTTAATGGATCGAACAAACGCCGTGATCGTGATGTTATGCAGATTTGGACATTAAAACGAATGCTATAGAGTATAAAATTAGTTTAACGTAGCTTTAGGGTCGAGGGTCTCTTCTATAGGCAGGTGCGTTCAACTTGACTTTTTGCTACACATCTTTTTTATTTTGTCTTTTACTTCATGTTAAGTGCGTTTCAAATTTTCGACTGCTTTCTAGCTAATATTTAAGCTTGTAATGTCGAATTCAGGTAGAATACATAATTAATTAAATTAAAGAAAAGAATAAAAATAATCGTTTGGTACAGTTCATGAAAGAGCAAAATTGGACTTCTGGGGTGGAAGGCCTGGTGACCTGAGATACAGGGTTCAGCCTAGTTTAGGCACCGGTCTCCCACAGTAAATTTGATAAGTACTGTAACTTTTAATGTGGTGAGAAATAAACAAATAAATAAAATAATAGATCAGTTATCTTTACTTAGCAAGTAGGTTTCAAGAAACACTTTAACTTGTCAGTATGACATTTTTATCAACGATATGAATGATATATATGTAAATACGTATGTAAATCTAACCAATATTATAAAGATATAGTGCTAATTTTGAGAGTTTGGTTGTACGTCGAGGGAAATCTCCGGAACCACTGCACCTATTTGAAAAATCTTTCACCATTTGAACAGTACATTCTTTTACAGTATATTATGTACAAATTAGTCGGAAAAAGTCGTGTCTCTTGAGAGCTTTCACGGCTTGCGCTGCGAATAGTTAAAGTAGCACGAAAACAATGTAGGAACGAAAGTCCCTCTTGAAAGCTCTAAAAAAAGTCCGAGACAGCATATGTCTATCTTCTAAGGATAACGTAGTATATAGTAGTATCATATAGTAGTACCTAAACATTTTATAGTAGGTAAATATTTTTAAATTTCTAATTTTTATCAAAAGTAATAACATATTTGCCAAGCTGTCTTAACCGATATGGTGTTTATCTACATACATATATTTATCTAAACAATATGTTTATTACTTTAGGTATATTTAATTAAAAATATATTTGCCACGTACATAACGATATACATACGAGTAGACATAATGCGGGTGCATCATATCTACTCGCATGTATATACTTGAACGGGTGTGCGAAGCTGGCCGGGTAGGTAGTCTTCTATAAAAAAAACTTATAGTGAAATCGTGACGTGTACGATAAATAAAAAAAGGTTTATAATGGAGCCTACATTGTTAAACGTTATCAAGCAACAACTATGCTTTAAATATTATTACGATATCTTAAGAACCACACAAAAAAATCAGATTTTAATGTTTAAGTGCAAATTTTTTACATAATTGACGTCTCTTGCTTTTAGCCATTTAGAAAGAAAAATAAATCAATGGATAACTTAATGTCAAGTCTTAAATATAATGGATTGCAGAGATAATGGCTAAACTATAAATAATATGACTGTACAAAAAGATTTAGAAGTAGAAACGAACAATGTTTTAAATCCAAACGTACAAGTTTCGCAACATTGCTAATTTAGACAGTTGAATGGCGCAGTGGGTGTATCGAGCGAGCAAGCGACTGCACGAGAGGCCTGTATTAAATACAGTCAGATTTAGTTGCAACCTTGCTACGGGTTCGTTAATGCCGTATATGGAATTAAATGGCTGTTAACACATGTAAATTTTTGAAATATATCACTATTTGCTTCCTATGTTTTGTTCATAGTTAACTGGATAAACATACATGCAGTTATTCGAATCAATGAGCCTAAATCACCGAGCAATGTCACAGGTGTGCAGCACCCATTAAACTTATTCTTATTCTTTATTGTACAAACATAAAACGATACATAGAATATAAAAAAAAGTAAATGTACAAAGGTAAACTGTTAAGGAAACCGCTTAAAAATTGACACATGGCTTTCGCTGGGCAGGGTGGATGTTAATAATTGACGGCACGGTTGGTGCAGTGGCTGATACAGTCGGCTGCTGCGCTCCGGGTCGTGGGTTCGATTCCCGTACGGAACAAATATTTGCATGATCTGCAGGTAGTTGTTCCGGGTCTGGGTGTATTGTATGTGGAATTTATGTCTGTAAACATACCCACGACACAGGAGAAATCCTAGTGTGGGGCAATAAAAAAAAAATCCTATTGTTTTATGAATTAAAATATTGTGATTGGATTGTGTCTTGCTATGGATATTTTGAGGGATCCACCAAGCCTCACTGTGCGCTGTGCTACGCACGTCACCGTCTTCCCGAGGGTAATTGTTATGTTACCTAGCTATGTCACCTAAATACTCGTATGTCATGAATGTCAGAAGTCCAATTTTGCTCTTTTATGAACTGTACCAAACGAAAATTTTCCATTTGCTTGTTCTTCGTGTATCTGATTCCATCAAGTTGTGTCCTCTCGTGTAAGTTCTCTTGAATACTCTCCAATAGGTTGATATAACTTCATCAGGCCCCGATACTGTTGATTTTGTCCTTTATAATCCAGTTATCATCTTGCATCCAAAGATTTAAATCTCTTTGCTTGCATCCCATGAATGCGCATTTTCGCTGCAGACAACATCTTGATAACAATAAACTCGCTGTTCTAATAAAATGTGTACATTATGGCTTTGATACACCCAATATTTTAAATAATTATTTTGAATTTTTCATAGCTTGTTTTACTTGACACTTTTTTGGATCCAGATTGCAAATCTGGGACAACTACCAACGAACTAAGCTATTAACTTGCGAATAATGACTTACCTAGGTCAGGTAGGTGTTGTTTATAAATTAAAATAATTGCAACTGCAAAAATAACACTTTTGTACCATTTGTTGAACAGAAATATTGTTATTTTAGAAGACTGGCTACAAATCACGTCGTGACCGCTTATACCAGTTTAATAAAATTAAGTTTATCATATTTACATAAACGTGTTTCGAGAAATGCCGAATTTATGTATTAAGGTGATTACGTGTAAACAAATGCACCTCGTTTATCTTTATTTGTCAGTCGTAGTAAACCGCATGGTTTGCATTATGCAATCCTTATGAAACTAATGAAAGCGTTACAAACTTCATTTATTATATCTTCATCATCACCCCTCACCCGTCAAACGTCAGAAACTGAATCCCGTAAAGCGTCGTAATTGTCAGGTGAAACGCACAGACACGCGAGCATGTTATCGCCGTGCGTTTGAACTAAGATTTCACAATATTTTAATATGGAACATATATGAAGAGGTTACCTTAAAATGACCGCAAGGACATTATCTATCCGATTATATAACTTTTATTTTAATCGGCTGAAAAAATTGCTAAAAATTGCGATTGCCCATACTTTAGGAACTTTTTCACTTTATTTTGAAGAAAAATCGTTACAGCTCGTTATGTATTGCTTATGTACACTATAAAAAATGTTATATACAATATTTGTTATATTATTTACAAGAATAAATCATTAAAATACATTAATGTATGTAGTATAATTTTATATAAATAATTTAAATCAGCCCCGCGGTGGTGGTGTCGTATTACCTACTTGCGTTTAACCTGAGATCTCTCAACATTTTAATATGGAACATATATAAAGAGATTACCTTAAAATGATCGCAAGGACATTATCTATCCGATTATATAACTTTCATATCAATCGGCTGAAATACAAAATTGCTAAAAATTGCGATTGCCCATACTTTAGGAACTTTTTCACTATATTTTGAAGAAAAATCGTTATATCTCATTATGTAACGCATCAAGACACAATAAAAAATATTATATACAATATTCGTTATATTATTTACAAGATTAAATCATTAAAATACATGTATATAAGTAATTAATATTTTACATAAATAACATAAATAAGACTCGCGGCGGGGCGTCGTATTATATACTGTTTACCTACTGCCGTTGACCTAAGTAAGTAGATAAATTACTATGGAACCTATATGAAGTGGTTACTGATAAATAATCGTAAAGATACTCCCTATCTGATTATCTAATTTTCATGTAGTTGATAATTACGTAAAAATTTGGAAAAATAGGTCTTGGAAGTACTCACGACCCGGAGCACGCGTCGTCCAAATATACCTATACACTTGAAACTATTCAACTGTTTTCAAATGTCAACACTATACCACAAGCTACACAATATTCCACTTAAACTCAATAATTCATTATCATTCTAGTTGTTATAACAATAAAACAACACCACAATGAAAACGCACAATACATTGTTCGAAAATTTCACCAACGACTGACTTTCAAAAATTCTGACACAAAAACCTAACCTTTTTCTTGCTGTGAATATAGACTGTATAAGTGTTTTTTTTTTTTCTTTAAATGTTCAGACTAAGGCATACGACCTATCTGTAGCAGCAGACTTCCTTATCGTATTGAATTGAAATATCTTACGGAAATATATCGCATTTAATTCATTCGTTCTATATACTTACGTACAGCATCTATACATTGCAACGTGCAGCCCTAGCACATACAATTATTATATTATTAATACGGAAAAAAGGGGTAATCCATGAAGCCGGAGCGGATGCTTCACTCTAACAGCCATGAGCGGAGCGTACTTTTCAAAAAGTTGTAGAATAGAATCATTCAGAAGAGAAACCTTTTCATCTACTGCAGTCGCTTCAAGAACTTCAGTCCAGTCAAGGGCTTGTGCATCGCTGTTAAGCTTTCCTTGATCCATTCTCGCAAACCTCCGAAGAATGACAATTATAGGTCGCTGCTTAGGAGATTTCATATATAGGTTAGGTCGTGTCTAGAAAGCCCAGGAGCTACAACTTGGCCATGGTTAGCTCCAAAATCCAACATTCAGTAAGGTACAATGAAAATGGAATGAAAACTGAGATAAAATAACGTCACACTTGTTTATTTTAAATATTAACTAACCATTTATCCTGTGCGTCGAAGCATAACGAAATACTAGAAAAGAACTAGACATTCCTTGTGATATAACCTTTAATATAAGCTCTCAGACGTATCAGTTTATAAAACGTTGCTTACTTTTAGTTCCTACATCCCTCATAGGAAGACAAAGCCGTCAGGAACATATTGCCTAATAGATTCAAAGGAAACTAATTCTATTATCACGTGCCAGGTCAGGCGTCAAATGTAGGCTCCATTGTTTGAGGCAGCTTGAGCAGAGAGACTTGATAGATTGGCAGATGACCTTGACTAAGCAGATTGGTTTTTTTTTGATTGTCATTAATAACTACCTGTTGTTTAATGTACAATATTGTGGCTGAATTGTGTCATTTGCATTAGGGGTGGCTATGTCATGCTGTGGACTTTTTTGACTGTAGTAGGAACAAAATAAAAAGCTTAGAAAACCGTTAATTCATATAAACGATACACTCACCACCTTTTAAATGCGACGTAGGGGATATATTTATTAAATGTTTATTCCGTTGCCTAAAATAGTTAAATCTATTTTAAAGTGGTATTCTTTCGAAGGTTGAAAAACGTTTAGTTTTCGTTAAAGACGCTCATAGTTAGTAACATTTAAATCATAATCTAATACTATGCTATCAAATATCATCATCATCATATCAGCGAATGCTAGTCGTTACTGAACAAAGGCCCCCTCGATAGATCCGTTTGTTCAGATAACAATTGGTAACATACCGCCCGCAACGAACGACTCCCAGCTGCCTTCACCTGGTCATCTACCCATTCCGATTGCATCCCAGCTTGGGATGGCCCCCATCAGAATAGTGTATGGTGGTGGAACGGTTGCATATTCCAGTGCTTGGTCTCTAATCGAGAACATATCTGCCCCAACCGCTTTACGCAGCACGTTTTACGAGGTATGTGCCCCACCCATTGCCACTTCAGGTTACTAATTATTTTTTCTTTTTCTTTGTCGGCAACCAATTATAGTTCTTCTAGAATCTTCGCATTTCTGATTCGATCTCGTGGTGAAATATCAAGCATTGTCTCCATAGCTCTTTGAATGACCTTGAGCTTTCTTATGAAGCCCGTAGTGAGCGGCCACGTCTTAATGCCACACGTCACTGGTTTTAGACTTTCGTGTTGAGGCACTGCAGATAGTTGACGAATTGACGTTGCAAAGTTTGCCGAACGCTGTCCAGTTGAGTCATATTCGACGGTTGAAGTTGGACGCTATCGCTGACAATTATATCTACCTGGGACGAAAACATATATTCCCAAATCGTCAACAACTCGAAAGCAGAGTTCCCAACGGATATTGTGATGGGTATGGCATGGGCGTTAGACATGACTTTCGGCTTGCCGATGTTCATTTTAAGGCCAAGCTGTTGGCACGGATTGAGCATTAAGCTGAGCTCATGCAGTGATTCTGCCATGACTACGATGTTGTCAGCAAATCGAGGGTGAGTGATATGCTCGCCAACAGTATTTTCTTTTGGCTTGAATTTTGCTGTTAATGCCGAATCCTTTCCACTCCAGCAGCTTAGGGATCCTCCATTGCAGCGGTGAACTACTTTGGGGAAATAACTACCATCTATCAAGCATTAAGTATCACCGAAATTCAAAGTTACATAAAATCATAGAAGCTATTATGAATTCACAAACGGGTTTTTGAGATAATCAACTTTGTTAATTATGTAAGTGTTCCGGTCAGTGGCTAAAGTATCTATTTAAATAGATACACGCTAATAGCAACTGGTGATAAATTAGTTTCGTGTGTAATTCTTGGCTATAATGGACCACTGTCTCTCTTCTCATAGACCAGCATCAACCTGGACTTTTCATGGCTAAGATCATAGTAATATCACAAATGCAACGGGATCTACTCCATTGACATCGTCAACAACACATCAGTTCATCACTATTAATATTTGCGGACCATTCGACATTTCTACAGCGCTCATGATACTAATAAAAGAAATAAATTATCTACAAGCTGTGATGATGAAAAGTAAACACATTCGATAGCATTCCAAATTAGAATGCAGCAGGCATTGATATACAGGGTGTCCAGTAAATAGCACGACATACTGCAGGGGGTGAGAGCTTGGGTCAATACCTACCAAAAAACACAATATATGTGCAGCAAAATCTTACGGATTTACAGTAGTACAAAATTTTCCGAAATATCGAAAAATCTCTACCTTGATACAGATTTTTAAGCATCTTGTAATGAAAAATTCCTTTTCTAGTTTTATTTTTACCTCAAATTATTTGTGAATAGCTACTTTACTCATTGATAAGTCTTTATTTTATAAAAAACTAAAACGTTTTCAAGAAATACAATTTTTATTTAAATTTTCACAGTACGATTTTCTTATCTTAAAATTTTGTACTACTGTAAATCCGTAAGATTTTGTTGAACATATATTGTGTTTTTTTGGTAGGTATTGACCTAAGCTCTCACCCCCTGCAGTATGTCGTGCTATTTACTGGGCATCCTGTATATATTACTATGTTGTTTAACTCGATGTCAGCAGGCATGTTGTGTTGGGCCGTAAGTCCCGACCATTTACTCCTGAGAGCCCGGTACGATTGCTTTGCGAAAACACTCGCTATAACCAAATTCGTACTGCTCACCGCTAAGGAATGGAACTCCTTGCTGGAGTCTGAGTTTACGGATAGTTACATCATGGGAGTTTTCAAGTCAACAGCAGGTGATACAGTGGTCAAAGTAAGCCTATTCCATAGGAGTAAAAATTCCAACCAACAAAAGCGAATCGAAATTCCAAAAGAAAATAAATGATTAATTCATTACCATATTTATAAACCATGTTGGCTACAGAGCCTTCCGGTATTACCATAATTAAAAAATGTACCATTTTTGTATGTTACATAATCATTATAATCAAGTAAAACAATCTAAAACTCATTTATACTATCATAATGTGATGACGATAATGTGAGCGAAGACGTTCTTCATGTTATTGTGCGCCTGAGTACGTTTGGTCGGTCTATAAAGGACCAAGTTTAGCAGTATGTATTTTCAGTCTGAAAAATATTATGGCGATAGCCACAGCTTATTAACCTTTTTCTTTTTTTTTGTTGGTGTCCAGTGGAAATTCTTCATGAATTTCCTTCACCCCGGGGAAGAGCGAAGGGTATTCTTTTTTTTTCTTGGGACTTATTTTCTTTGTTGGTGCCCAGTGGAAATTCTTCACGGCATACCGGCTAAAACCACTGGAGCGGTCATCTTCGGCACCTAAGGGAGGCTCTAGGTCCTCGTATGATCACACTAGAGCCCCCACTGGTGCTACGCTTATAGGCTCATCTCCGACTGTAAAGCGGTCACCCCCCGGGGGATTGTAAAGGATCCCCCAAAGAGTCCCACGGCAGTACGTGACCACATGCGAGCTACCGTCTTCTCTTGGGTCGCTCGGTGTGGGCACGTAGATTCCCCAATCTACGCACCTGCAAACCCAGAGGTCCCCCGCCTTATAGCAACAGAAGGGATTTTCAGGCGTATGGGAATTAGGCGCCAGGGTCGTCGTTATCCCAGCGCCGCCTCCTTCTTCGAGCGGGATTGGCCCTCTCCCACAGCTTATATAAACTACTCAAAACAAAATAGGGCCCACCTCGAATCAGTCACTATTTTGGTCAAAATAAAGTTACCTAAGTAGTTGTTGTCAAAGTTACGCATTGAACCATCAAGCTACCATGTTTAGGAGCCCTTATCAATGTTTATTTCGACAATATTCATATTGGTTTCAAGAGGGTAGCTAAAAAAGTGAAGTACTCGAAAAAAACATCGAATGCACAAATTCTCGGTCACTTAAGTTTTCAGTCTACACTAAACACTGCTGTGGAATACTCACGTTTTTAACAATTTTGTTTGGTTCCTGTGTTAATTGTGATCACTATGCCTGGTTCTCACCGACATATGGACATGGAAACCGCTGCAATCCGCTACTGCTATCTTTGCTTCGAGAGGGACAGTCTCAGAGATCTGTGGCTATACACCTCGGTGTTTCGCGACGAGCAATCCGAAATGTTTGGGAACGATATCAGGAGACCGGAAGTGTAGCTAGGAGACCTGGCACAGGAAGAGTTAGAGCTACAACTGCCCAGGAAGACCGATATCTAAGGTTAACCGCACGACGGGAGCGTACTGTTACCGCTCGGACCTTACAAACTCGACTACGGCAATCCACAGGGACGAGAGTCAGCGACCAAACCATTCGGAATCGGCTTCACGAAGATGGACAACGCTCCAGAGTACGCGCTATTCGACTGAAACTGACGAGGGCTCATCGTGCAGCACGCTTAAGGTATGCCCGTGCATGGAACAGACCGATGGGGGGGTCCCAGTGTTATGGTATGGGGTGGAATTAGCTTACACGGCAAAACGGAGTTGATAATTCTCAATGAAGGTACCGTAACCGCCGCCAGTTACATCGAGCGAGTAATCCGGCCACATGTCATCCCGTTTTCACAAAGAGTGGGCAATAATTTTGTCTTTATGCATGACAATGCTCGCGCACACACAGCCCGCACCACACAAAGAGCACTCTCTGAAGCCAATATCACCGTTTTGCCATGGCCAGCCATGAGTCCCGACCTCAACCCAATAGAACATTTATGGGATCAACTCAAAAGAAGCCTGAAAGAAAACTACAGTGATGTGAACAGCCAGCAGGAGCTCATTAACGCCCTGAAAGTCTGTTGGGAACAAATACCGCACACAAACGTGACTCACTTGATTGAAAGTGTACCAGATAGGCTCAGAGAGTGCATACGGAGCAGAGGAGGACCCACTCGTTATTAAAAAATAACAAGCACCATATTTTTTTTCAGAAGACGTGTGCTTTACCAGATTACGTTTATCTTTTATTTTGTGTAATTTTTCCTAAAAACTGTTATTTGTGTTTTTATTAAAGGAAATAAACAAATGATTCCATTGTTTGTGTTTACACTATTCCTGAATGCCCACTTGAAACTTATACATTCATAAAAACTGAACAATTATGTTCAATTTTAAGTTAAGGCAAAAAAACATGGTGGGCCCTATTTAGTTTTGAGTAGTGTACCTAGCAAGATTGTGCAGTGTTCATTGAAACTTTCAACTTGAGCGGAATTATTAACAGCTGATAAAATCCAGCTTATCTCTTTAATTGCTTCAATTGCCAGATTATTTGCGTTATTGAGACTGAAACTCTTTGTTTTCTGAATTGCTGGTGTACTTAGTAAACTCACGATTTAATCATTTTAGACCTTAATTTCTTTTGCTAATTTTGATTTAAGCACGTTCATGTAATAATCACTTCCCGTGACTACTTGCGTGCTGTTTCGCTTTGTGATCTTCAGATGAAGTTATAAACATAAATATCTTTACGCTTTATTATTTCACCGTGGGTTAGATAGGAGTTTTATTGTAGTGATAGTAAGTGTGTGAGGCCGAAAATTATTTATTTTGTGGCGACAATTGCCTGAAGCTAATACAAAATATGTAAAACTTTACCCAAATAAGGTACTAATAAGCCATTAACTGCTTCCTAGTGTAGGTGCCTGGGCATCGTGTGGGTCGCGGCAAAGCACAGACCACCCTTCTGCCCCATGGGTGTCGTAAAAGGTGACTTAGGGTTATATCAAGAGGATGAGCAGCAGGATGCTTCCGTGTGCCAATAACAACATATTGATATCACCAGCAATCAATTATGGTGATTATGATAATATATGACTGTTAATTGTCGATATTATATTGATGAGAGAGAGAGAGAGAGATACAGTGGGAGAGAGTGGAGCTGCAGCTGGGAAAAATAAACAGCTCGCCAATTCCGCAGCACAAAGCTGACATATGGAGTATTTCTAAAGATAATTAAGTTAATAATATTATATGAGAATAAATAATGAAGAGAATATCGCTAGATTCGAGCATATGATTGGTGTTAAGCCGTCGTCTTTGTGTGACATAGTCAGCGGTCTGAGGACATACTAATGTGATAATGGAATGTGATAGGTATCGGGACCAGCAGATGACAATGATGTCGCATATGAGTTTACAGAGTAGCCAGTTATATATACTTTTAGGCCAGCCATCGTCTAATGATTCGAAAGAGAGGTGGGAAAGGATAGGATAGACGGAATTGCATTATGTGAGTAAGTGCTAGTATAGTGTGATGCTATGTGGGTTAGTATTGCGACCTACGTGTTATATCAGAAATGAGGAGATCCGTAGAAGAACTAAAGTTGTCGACATAGCTGAAAGGATTAGTAAACTGAAGTGGCAATGGGCGGGGCACATTGCTCGTAGAACTGATGGTCGTTGGGGCACAAAAGTTCTCGAATGGAGACCGCGCACCGGAAAACGAAGCGTGGGACGACCTCCAACGAGGTGTACAGACGACCCGGTGAAGGTCGCTGGGAGTCGTTGGATGAGAGCGGCATGTGACCGTTCGTTGTGGAAATCTAAGGGGGAGGCCTTTGTTCAGCAGTGGACGTCCTGTGGCTGATATGATGATGATGACATGTTATATATAATAGTATATTATGAATGATCCCATGAGGCTGGCTTGTGCTTAATATACTCAGTGCCTCATAAACTAGATATAAAAGTAAAATAAAATTATTCGAGCAATTTGGTAAATACACTACACAATTGAAGCTTCAAAACTCTCATTTCGTGTTCGCTTCTCGAATTCCAAATCTATTTCTTTTCTAGTACTAAATTGTAATTGTACTGATATAAGTTGTCGATTAATATAATTACCCCGCATTTCTTTGACGTGGCCATTTCCTAGCGTTGGTAAATTGATATATTGAGGGATTAATTGTCGTCGACTGGCTGCATAGTGCCTAGTAGCTTTCGGCAATAAAACGATGCATTTCAATCTTGTTACTAGAGCATTGTTATCATTACTAATCAACCCACAACAATTATGCGAAACATTATTAAAGATGTGTTTGGTTACCGTTTCATACTTTGCTTATTTATTGAGTGTATTGAATTAGTCACAAGTCAAGTTCTAGGACGTTCTTCAGCCTGGCATAACGCTGAGCTGGACGCCTATTTGGCACAGATGTGAGACACATATGATTGCTCATATCTAATTCGTTTTTTTTTCTACGAGCTTTTTTTTTGTGATGAACCTATGTATACTGTTTTGTAATACGTGTCTCACATATCTGTGAGAAATAAACTATTTTTCTTTCCTTCTTTTCGAAGACAAAACATATGTTCGTCAAGACAACTTCAACAAGGTACCACTACTTAGTTTCTCAGAAACACTTATCTTTAACAAGGATATAACAGTACTTAAGAGATATGTAAAAGGATGTTTCTGCTAGATCTGACATAGATTCGTTCGCATGCCGAGCATGACTTGAATTTTAATTATAAAAGAGCCAGTTCATGCCAAATTATCTAACTGAATCCATTAAACCTCAAAGATTATTGTTGTAACATGCCATAATATGTATTTTGGACGCCAGCACTCGTATACGACTTGGTTACGAATAGTTTAGGTGGCAGACTTAAAACTGAGGAAACATCTTTAGGAATGTTGCAATAGGCACACCTTGGAGAGAAATGGTTATTTTATTTTACTAAAGCTTTCACATGGTATTCTATGCCGAAGCTTTCATATGTATACTAATCGCATCATTCGGCAAAAACCTGACTATTTCCAGAAGGTTCTTAAAAGTTCATCATTTCGGCCGAATAAAGTCCACTGCTGGACACAGGCCTCCCCCAAAGATCACCACAACGACCGATATGGTGTGTTGTGTGCTCATTGGGGGGTCTTGCCATAATCGCCACGCTTGGCAGACGGGTTGGCGATCGCAGTTGAGTTGTTATTGTACTCGAAGGACGCTGCTGCCCATCCTCCGGTCAATCCCTTAGTCGACTTTTACGACACCCACGGGATGAAATGGGGTGGTGGCATTCTGAGCCGGCACCACACGGCAAAATCGGCACACGGCATCTTACAAGTTGCTTCATACGAATAAAATCGGAAAGTTATGGTTGATGAAAGTGCTTTAAGTAAAATGTAGTTTGGCTTTTACCAGGATTAACCGCGTTAATTTTATGTTAAGTCTCTTTGGCATTGTTGGATCAAAATTATTGATTTCTCCAAATGAAAGCTGTGCGAGTCTCGTTACGATCTTAACTAAGTAAATCTTATCCTGCGAGGCAGCGAGAAGAAATAATAAATTTATGTAATACTAGCTGGGACCCGCGGTTTCACTCGCGTTTAATTTAAAAGAAATTTAGAGTACTTCGACATAGACACTTGACATAGAATATATATGTTGGATTTCAAGAGTTTTATTGTTTTCGCGCGGAACCCTAAATGTTTTTCTAAAATAAAAGTAGCCTAAGTTATTCCTTATAACGTCAGCTACCTGCCAGTGAAAGTCCCGTCAAAATCGGTCCAGCCGTTTCGGAGATTACTCGGAACAAACAGACAGACAGACAGACAGACAAAAAATGTAAAAGTTGTTTTTTTGTTATAGGTACCGTATATACGCATTTCATATGCATTTAGTAAAAAGCTGTTATTTTGACATTACAAACAGACACTTCAATTTTATTTATTTGTATAGATATGCGGAGAACTAGCTGGATCGACTGACGTTATTTTGCTTTTCGTGTGGTGTCCGGAATTCTGTGTGGTGTCCGGAATTCCGCGTGGTGTCCGGATTAAGAATATAGCACCACTCCATCTCCTCCCGAGGATGTCGTAAAAGGCGACTAAGGGAATCTAAACCAGAGGGATGGGCAGCAGCTTCCCTTCTATGAAACGGTAGCCATTCTGCGCTTACCAACCCGCTTGCCAAGCGTGGTGAGTATTGGTAAATACCCCCCAAAATTATGACACAGTTGTGAAAATCTATGGGGGAGGCCTTTGTTCAGCAGTGGACGTACAAATGGCCGATATGTATATGTAAGTACTTTTGCATGCCAAATGGTGAAATATGGATGTGCTTAATTATCATTTATGTCATCTTATTGTACCCATATTTGTGAAATAAATATCTCATCTTATCTTTCCGTTAGGTGGCACAATACGATTTCTCAATTAATTAATTACTAGACCACAGCAGGTTCCAGATTTAGTGATTTTCTTTTCTGGCCCTAAACCAACTTACATTTTTATTTTATTTTATTTCAGGAATAAAACAGTAGCGCAGTGAAAGAATAATACATAACAGTCTTACTTTAAAAATTACTTATCATACTACTAACATCGTTATCCACTTATTACTATAATTTTTTATTCGTGCTACGTGAGAATATAGGTAATCAAAATAAAAACAGAGAAACTTAATGATTTGATGATGAATATTGTGAATATGGACGATTTTGGTCCATAAATATAGATAGACTGATAGATCGTAGAGCAGCTATAAACCATCGTCAATAAAAAAATGTGTATACATGACCCTGATCGGTCAAGTCAGAAGCTACATGATCACTAACAGATGCACCAGTGATTATTGTGTGTAAATATTTATAAATTCCGTTCTGTGTGCTTCCCAGCAAAGCATGAACCACCTCTCCCCACCCAAATCCACCATGGATATCGTAAAATGCGAATAAGGGATGATATTAAGAGGATGGACAGCTACATCCTCCTGGGTATGCTAATAACAATATTTCTCATTGTAGTTATCATCAGAATGCTCATGTTTAACAGTGGACTTTTCCAGCTTATGTGTGGGCCCTGCCGGGGGAGCGGTCTAATGCAGAAAAGCGTACAACTCCCCCCGGCTAGAGGTAAGAAGAAGGACACCGTGGGGTTTTAGCCGGTTTGATCCCGGCATGCCCCTCCGCCCTTCCCAAGGCGGAGGAAGTCCAAGAGTATTTCCCCACGTTATTTATACGTTTCTCCCAAATTAAACCACAGTCCTCTTTCGTATCCCGGGATACTATTTGATAATAAACCATGTGCTTCTGTTAATTCTCACATTCGTTTGTAAACTTCTACACCTAAACATACGCTTACGCGTACACTAGAAAACAACAACTGCTGATGGATGACGCAACATATTTTTTGAAGACCCCTCGGATGGTTTTAGTTTGAATATCGAAGTATAGATAATCTTATTTTAAACGTGAAGAACGAGTTAGGCCGGACAATAAAAAAAAAATGTACATATTTTAATATGGAACTATTGTAGTACCTTCTAATTTCTATTCAATAAAAAAAAATGCAGATAATATAACCTGTTTTTACGAGTATATTGCTCAAGCCGGCAATGTTTTTTCTAAGGTATACCATTTAAGGTCGAGTTTACCTTATACAAAAAGCACCACAGTTATTTGTATCATACAATGCCTTTCCATCTTATTTCTCAACGGAATCCTTTGGAAAACTTACATATATTAACATTTTTAATTACAAATTGTTTTTACTCGTAACTCAGACTAGATATAATTATGCGCTGTATAAAACCCTACTGTTAAGCTCTATATATAGAGTAAATCTACTGAATAAAGCAAGGACACATACCGGACCGTCCGAAGTGCACAATGAACCGCTTGATGAAATATAACGGTTACACACAATACTTCAAGTCAACGGCATCGATTCAACGCGTACCATTCACACGACAACACAAAACGAAATCCTATGATAAACGAAACAAAAGATTCACTTGAAATACAAACATTGGAATGTAAATAAGAAGTTTTTGCTTATAATTTAATACGAAATGAAGGAACAAGACATTCACCTGTCAGAGGCGCGCGCGCACTGGCGGCCAAGCGCGGCAGGCGGCCAGCTACAGAACCCGTTTCGTAGAAAAAAGTGCTCCTTCCCGCCTCCGCCGCCATCATAGCGACCCTTTGCATATTCCCCTGCTCACTATTCACCGTTGTAGCCCCACTGTCCCTCGGAATTTCTTGCAACCTCTCCGGAATAAGCTGTGCATCTTGCGATTCGATTCTACGCTCATTCTCAACCGCCACGCTCGTGTTCACCTGCAACTCCTTCAGATCCACTTGATTAGTAACACCGTTTACTACTGCGTTAAGATTTCTCGGTATTGCGATTGGTATTCTGCCATAAACTGGTTTGTTTGTGTACTTTTGCGAGCTATCTATGTTAGTTGGATTAGCAAAAGCGTTTACTTTCAATATTTCGTTCGCTTGCTGTAGTAGTCGTCTCTGTATCGTTTCTATCTCGGATCTTGGTGCTTTCGAGTTCTCTGACAACTCAGCTATCAGTTGATTGACGTTGAATTCAGCCATTTTGTTAGTCAAAACTTGTGAGGTCGAAGCTGCAGCTTCTCTGACATTACCTTTAGCGTTATCTGATTTCTTCGCTATGACTTTCATATCTTGATTATCTGGTGGGGTGACCACTATTTTGGGTATATGTTCTGTTGTGATAAATCCCTTTTTACTGCGTTTTACTTTCTTTACAATTCTGCTTGCCATTACATTGTACAACACTTAATGGTGATTGCTTGAGCTTTTACACGTTTGTCATACATTTTGGTTTGAGTAATAAATTCAATTGGATTTATGTGGACTTAAAATGGAATTATAATTTATCTGCCATCAAGTTATATTGAGACTTCCAATTTAATTAAGTTATATCGGTATGTTGATTTGCAAAATAAAGTTTTAATCATCTAGCAATTTTTCCAATGTTAACAAATACCACAAACTATAAGAATCTCAGCATTTTGACTAACTCACTATATTTAGTTAAGTTTAAGTTACGTATTGGTACTGAATTCTATTGCAACCGGGATCTATAAAAAAATATTAAGAGGTACAATTAGGTTGTATACATACTGTACTATATTTATAGGTTGTAAAGTTTTTAGAATTGTAACAATTAAGTGAGTCACCGTTTTTATAAGGAAAGAAAGATAAGTATGGATTATAACAAGTTGTGCTTTGGCGAGAACATTTACGATACCAACTTGTATCTACAATACTTCCAAATCTGAAGCTAATAAAAAAGATAGCGCTTCTTCTCTCGTTGCCTTATGAGCTATATTTCACATGGTAATAGATCATGTCATGAGGAAAGTGTGCGGGTGCAAAATACAGTCAGCAAGGTTGGTAACGAGGCAGAGTGCCCAGGTTGCACCGGACGCACATAGGAGTCTTCACTGGTGGAGGTTTCTCTTGCACGGCTTTCTCAGATGGCGCTAGCGACGCACTTAGTGTTATATTCCTATCTACACCGGATTACGTTTATTGCTCGCATTAGTAGGTAACTATTTTGGACGAGTGTACGAGAAGAGTAATGGATGTATACGGATGGATCGAAACGTCAGTAAAAACAAAGATCTAAAATATACGCGATACGATCCGTTTAAAAGTGTTTTATTATAAGGATGTATACATGTTTTTTTTTTAAAGTGAAAACTTCTTTTCGCTCGGTACGCATATTTTTAGATGAGATAAAATCTCTGGACTCGCGACACCGTTACGAGACGCAGTTATAGTGAGTGCATACATGCATGTACATATAGCAGACCGCGGATGCGTCTAGATTATAAAAAAAATAAGTGTTCACTTCTGTCGGCACTCTCGGAGTACAATCCGTATTTTTTTTTTTAAACTATTCCACTCTGGGATTTCTCCAGTGTCGTGGGTGCGTTTACTGACGTGAATTCCACATACAATACACCCAGACCCGGAACAACTACCTGCAGATCATACAAATATTTGTTCCCTGCGGGAATGGAACCCACGACCCGGTGCGCAGCAGTCGACTGTATAAGCCACTGCACCAACCGTGCCGTCAATGCATCGACTATGCCTACTTTCGTATGTTGGAGGAGGCATATATTTCTTTTGTAAATATTATTACACCTGAATACCATTGTAATAAAGTTTTCTAATGAAATCATCATATGAATGCGCCATGTACTTAAACTCAGTCTGTTAAAAGACTCCTATGTGATTTTGTGCAAACTGAATCAGATTTTTGCAGAATGCATATGGCTATGGCTCTGTAGATTAGAGGACACCGGAGGGTGCGAAGATTCAAATCGTTCACGAGTCAAGATGTTTTTTTTTTCAAAGATTCATTCGGTCATGATGTTGACGGTAAAGTTGGCGCACTGACAAAGCGATTAGTTTTCTGACATTTCTGTTTATTGTTCGCCAGGTGGAAATACATAGGAGCAGTGAACCCAGTTCGTGCATACGCGTTGGTGACGTGCAAATCAGGGTGGGCCAGTACATGAAGTACCTGGAGCTCACCGTGGACAGTCGTTGGGGCTTCGGTGAGCACTTCGCAAGTCTCGTCCCCCGAGTCGAGAGGATAGTTGGTGCATTACACCGGGTGCTGCTCAATATCGGGCGTCCAGCGCAGCAGAATCAAACTTCATGGTCTGCAGCGCAGATGCGCTATACGGATCGCACGGTATTACAGGACAATGTCCTACGAGGCGGCGACTCTCCTGGCGCGCATCAATGGGGGGCTATAGTGTGATCTTACGAGGACTCGGAGCCCCCCTTCGGTGCCGAAGCTGGCCACTTCAGTAGTTTTAGCTGGTAGGGGTCCGGCATGCCCCTTCACCCTGTCCCGGGGCGGAGGGAGTTCATGTAGAAATTCCACTGGATACCAATAAAAAAAAGTGGAATACAACATGTACTTCCCCCAGCCAGGGAAGGGTGGCTAAAACCACAGGAGCGGTCATTTTCGGCACCGAAGGGGAGCTCTAGGTCATCGTACGATCACACTAGAGCTACCCATTGGTGCACGCCTTTACGCATATCTCGGAGAAAATGACTGCAATGCGGTCACCCGCTCTGTCGGAGGGGAGGTGACTGTAAAAAGGCCGCACCCCAAAGCACTTCTTGGGGGTGGCCTTCTGACCAACAGGCCGCTGATTCGATTCCTTCACGGAATAAATATTGATATGGTCTACTAGCCGTTACCTGCCCGCTTCGCTAGAGATTATATTTATATTATAAATTATATTACACGAATTACATCGCGTATATCATAGGTTGTTAGATTTTATTCAAATTCCTGCTTCAATACCTAAAACTTTTATTGAAATCCGATGAGCCGTTTCGGAGCCTGTTCGAGACAAACTTTCAGATAGATGGACAGACAGACAAAAAATCTAAAAACGGTAATGAATGAATCATCGTATCAGCCAAAGGAGGTTCACTGCTGAACAAAGGCCTCCCCTATAGATTTCCTTAACTGTGTCGTTATTTTGGGGGGGAATTCGCGTCCTCCCCCCGGTTGGCAGTCGGGTCGGTGAGCGCAGAATGGCTGTTCCACAAGTACAGAATGGACGTTGCTGCCCATACCTGTGATTAAGATTCCCTTACTGACCTTATACGACATCCACGGGAGGATATGGAGTGGTCATCATCATTTCGGCCGAATAAAGTCCAATGCTGGCCATAGGCCTCCCCCAAAGATCACCACAACCATCGATATGGATGTGTTGTGGGCTCATTGGGGGGTTTTGCCATAATCACCACCCTTGGCAGGCGGGTTGGCGATCTCAGTTGAGTTGTTAATGTACTCGAAGGACGCTGCTGCCCATCCCCCGGCTAATCCCTTAGTCGACTTTTACGACACCCATGGGAGGAGATGGGGTGGTGGCATTCTGAGCCGGCATCACACGGCAACATGGAGTGGTGCTATATTCTTAATCCGGACGATACGCAGAATTATATGATTAAGCTTCAGGATTCGTATAAATTGCAGTTTTCACAAACATTTAGGAATTTATTTTGAAATCACAGACAGCTACTTCAATTTTATTATATTGGTATAGATAGACAGTTTTTCCAGTTTAAGCGTGAACAGAAATTATACTTCGTAATCGGAAGTTATGTATATACTTCCTATATATATTTAAGTCTACATTACATACGATATGGTTCTTAAACTCAATTCGCAGCGGACATTTGAACCGTTAAGGCACTATGACTCCAAATTGACAATAAACAATACAAGATCTCTCGTGTTATACAGTGATTCCCAATGTGAGCCCCTCGGGTCGGCCTGTGCGGCCTGGCAGAATTAAAAGACCAGAAAATAAGTAATTAACAACCTATAACTTAAAAGTGTCGTGCGGTGTCCGGATTAAGAATATAGTACAACTCCACTCCATGGATTTTATAATAGGAGACTAAGGGATTCTAAACCAGAGGGATGGGCAGCAGCGGAACCTTCTTTGGAACAGCAGCCATACTGTGCTCACCAGTTGGTGACGTGGTACGCCTGCCAATCGTAATGAATACGTGCAAATTCCCCCAAAATGACGACACAGTTGTTGAAATCTATAGGGGAGGCCTTTGTTCAGCAGTGGATGTCTCTTATGGCTGATATGATGATGATGAACTTAAAAGTTATCAGAATAGCGTCCTTGGTTTAATGGTTTAACTGGAGTTTTTTTTTTTTTAAGAAATGTTACCCCACACTTGGATTTCTCCTGTGTCCTGGGTGCGTTTACAGACATGAATTCCACATACAATACACCCAGAGCCGGAACAACTACATGCAGGTCATACAAATATTTGTTCCGTGTGGGAATCGAACCCACGACCCGGAGCGCAGCAGCCGACTGTATCAGCCACTGCACCAACCGTGCAATTATTAAATTATTGCAAGTTCGCGTATATATTGGAGAGTATATATTGGATGTCTTGGGTGGATGGGTTTTTTTTTGCGCGGCACCCTAATTATATTCTTTTTCTCAATCATATCGGCCATTTATATGTCCACTGTTGAACAAAGGCCTCCCCCATAGTTTCCACAACTGTGTCATAATTTCGAGGGGTATTTGCCAATACTCACCACGCTTGGCAGGCGGGTTGGTGAGCGCAGTATGGCTACCGGTTCACAAAAGCAACGCTGCTGCCCATCCCTTTGGTTTAGATTCCCTTAGTCGCCTTTTATGACATCCACGGGAGGAGATGGAGTGGTGCTATATTCTTAATCCGGACACCACACGGAATATTCTTTTTCTAAAACCCAAGTAAGCTTAGTTACTCCTTATAAAATCAGCTATCTGCCAGTGAAAGTCCTATCAAAATCCGTCCAGCCGTTTAGGAGATTAGCTCCAAAAAACAGACAGCCAAAAATATAAAAATGGTTTTTCGTTTTTATTATAAGTACTGCATATAATTTCATATGCATTTAGATAAAAGCTCTTATTTTGATAACAGATACTTCAATTTTATTTATTCATATATATAGCCGTAATGGTGTGTGTGTGTGTGTTATACCGTGTGGTGCCGGCTCAGAATGCCACCACCCCATCTCCTCCCATGGGTGTCGTAAAAGTCGACTAAGGGATTAGCCGGAGGTTGGGCAGCAGCGTCCTCCGAGTACATTAACAACTCAACTGCGATCGCCAACCCGTCTGCCAAGCGTGGCGATTATGGCAAAACCCCCCAATGAGCCCACAACACATCCATATCGGTGGTTGTGGTGATCTTTGGGGGAGGCCTTTTGGCACCCCCCAAAATTACGACATAATTGTAGAAATCTTTGGGGGAGGCCTTTGTTCAGCAGTGGACATATAAATGGCTGAGATAATATCTGTAATTTTAAAAGGTTCCATCTATAAAAAGCATAAATTAGCAAAGGCACAAACAATATTGTTTTGTTCGATATTTCGTCAAGTCCAATGAATAAGCATTTCTATTTCATACACGTTTGCGTATCAGTCCAGGTACATGTATGTTTCAATATTTCAATAGGCAGAATGATAAGACATTAGCATATAGTGTCAACTTTGCAAAATGTAGTTCAACTTTGAACTTTATAACAATGGATTACAGAGCATGAAAGATATGAACACGCATATCTAGATGTGCAAAGAAAAAATAGAGCTAGCGTAAGCTTTATCTTCTGCGAAATCATGCTGTTGAATTATTTATCGAAATATAGATCCTTGTTTCTTTGTCTGTTGTGTTAGCACAGTACAATGAACATGATTTTTATATTATGGTTAATTATTTCGTGAATAAAAGTTGACAAGGATAATGGGTTCTTCCAGATTTTGTAAGCAACGCTATCTAGCTTTACTTTGACATAGTTATATTGACTATCCAAGGTTTTAACTGTAATGACTTTTTGGTTGTCATAGATTTAAGCCGTTAGGCGACTTCCTATGTAAGCATTGGTGTTCTTTCAAAGTATTAAATATAGAATCTAAAGCTGAACTTTTTTTTAAATAACTGACTTCAGGGACACAGCTTTTAGACAATGTTCTGAAGCTAAATTAAGTCAGATTATGTAAGCTAATCACCATTGCGTAATCTCTGCACAAGACATCATAACCTGGCATACATTATAAATATGAGTCACTTCAGTTAAAGTACATTATCATAATACTAAAAATATATTAAAATTCTCTCGGTAACACAATTTTGTCTATTTGTGAGTCATTGAGAGATTACACTAACTTTTCGTCCGGCACACATCAAAAATAAATTTGAGATTTTCGACATGTTGCGTAAAGTCTTATTGTATGTAGTGACGCAATTAGTCAACTTGTAACGTAGACAAGTTGGAATAGCCATAAGCAAGACAAGAGAGAGCTTAAAGAACCGAAAAATAACTAAACATTGAAGATGAATTTAAGGTTTTTTGAATAGCTACGTCTGGAAGGCTAAGCGTGGGCGTCAGGCGATCTATCTAGCAAGACGCAATCTAAGTTTTATATCAAAAAGTCGTTTGTTATGAACATATATGGCATATTCATATATCCAACGGTGATTGCTTTCCAAATGAGTGACAATAAAGGACTATTTCTTTACTTCAATAATATTTTACCACAGACTAATCTCATTACGTCATTTTTAATTCTTATGTTTTGGCCAATGATCTAACAGCGGGTGATCAGGATCAGAAGTCAGAAGACAATATCAACGCTGTTGTTTTGAATGCTGACATCATTTGACGATATTATGCTGATCTCAATATGGAAGATTGTCATGAAAAATAAACGAGACATTTGAAGCTTTGTAAAATAATATCTTGTTGCATATCTTATTGAATAACCGAAGTCTATGTATGAATAAAAGCTTATCTAAGTTGTAGTTTTCCACCGTATCCTTATTATTTAATACACAGAATTAAACAGATCCGGTATTTAGATACGTATATGAAATATTTGTGAAGATAAAAATGTGTCTTGTTGACCAAAAACAAGTTTTATAAATTTAATGTCTCACTGTTGCTATTTGCAACACCCAAGAACGAATTTACTGATTTTATGGAACTTTCTCGAGGATCCAGAATTAGATCAATGATATTATACCATAGATATGTTACCTATATATTAAATGGCCCGCAAAATACAGTTTCGCCTACATACCTATGTCGTAAGAAAGAAGATACAAAAACTACAAGAGTAAAAGAGATAGCTATCTAGGCGAATTGACTGCAAGGTGCTACAATTGGGGGAGTTTTGGTTCTTACTTTTGGCGCGCATGTAACATATCTACTTCTTTATAATATATAATATCATTGGATTTAGATAAAGACAATTTATTACCAATATCTCAATTAGACGGGCTCAGTCACTACCGGTATTCCATTAAATGTCACGGTAATTATTTTAATTAGTATTATTTTTTGCGTTTACTCTTCCTTTTAGTTATATCTATGATATCAGTTGTCCGAATTTTGTTTACACTTGTATATTTATATATTTTTATATGTGTATATATTACCATATATGTATATAATTATGTATGTAGTGTATTTATAATCATCATTATTTACATATTTAGTAGAGTATTATTTAAGTTTAAGGATATGTATTTGTGTGAACCATAGACTACCCCATATCTTGTCCAGTAATTTTTTCCATCGTAAGGTTGTCTGGAAGAGATCGGCGTGCGCGTTTTTTTTGTTGGACTTCTAGCATACATTTTTGGGAAATGTGGTTGCTTAACCGGTCATTTCTTGCGAAGCCAAAAGAGGCCTCCAGCCAGACCGTGTGCGATAAGGCCGCCATTGTACTTCATATTACAAGTGTTACATTTTATTGTACTTTTTAATAACTGGTATACAATAAAGAATATAATAAATACTCCAAACAAATATACTACGTGGTTAGCCTTAAGCAAAAGCTAGTCTAAACTATTAAATGTGTAACGGACACCTGTCATTAGCGCGTCTTACCGCAACATGCCTTTGGCTAACCCTTCCGTCCTGTCGACCGGATACCGGATTTACGAGTATGGAGTCGTAGTTATCAGCCGTCATATGAGCTAAGATTGGGTATCGAATCCCAAAAATAGCTCAAAGTGACTTGTGGATTGGCAATGCAGGTCGGAAGGTCAATAAGGTATTACTTGAAAGTACAACGAAAGAGTTGCTAATTTTGAGCATTGTGCAAATTTTATACACAAACTCCGTGTTCATTTAAAACACTTACTTGTCTCGCTTGGTAGCTTGCGAGTACAAAACCTGAAATTCTCCAATATGAATTATTTAATGAATTTTTTAGGATTCGCGAGGAGACATAATATCCCATGGTCTGAAATCGCTAACATGTAATGAGCAAGCATGATGATCATAGCTCGTTCTTTTTCTATATGAGAAACCGTTTGCTCTGCTGTGAGACTGTTACAGGCTTATGTTATTAATTATAGACCCGTCTTAAGTGTAATTTGGAGCCAAGATAGTGTAATCTGCCAAGGATTGACTGCATTTGCAATGCAAATAAACACCTACACTGCAATGAAATATTTTATCAGCTTTGCACAGATCGACAGACGCTGCCAGATATTTGTATTTCTAAATTTTCTTTCTTTCTTTTCTTTTCCTTTATAGAATTAGTAACAAAGTCAAAGGAATAATATGTGGCAGTTATAATGTTGGTTTCAAATACGTTTACGTAGAAGGAATAGATACCGCAAGTGTGAGAAATGTATAAACACTAAGACCCGTATACGAAATCCTCTTGGGTTCTTTTCACCCTGAGGTAGGTGGGGGGCCTAGGGCGATAAGAATCCATTAAGCCAAAACGGTACTTATCTTCAGGTCATACGGTGTTGTACCAGGATGACCGTTGGAACGCATCAATGATTCACCTTTGCATCACCGTAGCTTGTACCTCGCACCGGCTGAAGACATTCCTCCCAATGCTCCCATCTCTTTATTTTTACTATTTTGATCAAATGTTTTGCCATTTTGCCGTCACAAAGTTTCATGTTCACAGTCAAAGCACACTGAACTACGCGCGACAAGTGCGAGCCACGCTTGGATGAGTAGCTTTCGTTATTGGTGCCCTCCGTGTCTATGGTTTCAAAATATTGTTCATTCTTTGTATGCGGATACAACGCAACCCATTTCTAATCAATGACTTGATGATCATGCAATGTTTACGGTTTTTTTTTTTTTTTTTAAACTTTGCCCCACACTAGGATTTCTCCTGTGTCGTGGGTGCGTTTACAGACATGAATTCCACACACAATACACCCAGACCCGGAACAACTACCTGCAGATCATACAAATATTTATTCCGTGCGGGAATCGAACCCACGACCCGGAGCGCAGCAGTCGACTGTATCAGCCACTGCACCAACCGTGCCACTTCTAGATAAGTTACTACTGGAGTAGAGGATGGGACAATTGAAAATGAATCAAACTGATTTGTATAGTTTCGACTCCCAGGTTGGACAAAGTATGGGGTACAGTCCAATGCCTACACGGTGAACACCTCAACTCCAGCCACAGGTAATTGGAAAGAACGCCGCGGGGTTTAAGACGGTAAGAGTCCAGCATGCCGCTCTTCCAAGGCAGGAAAATACCATGAGCATTTCCCCACGAGAAAAACAGGACAGAGTGTTATTTGGTGTTATTGCTAACATAATTATTATATACAGTCTAGGAGTTTAAATGCCTCTATCAGATAGAATCTAATACTGTTATCGCTGATCTAACTGTACGCGGGGAAAGCACCTGTATAATCCTTCGAGGTATATGTGTGAGTCTGTCAGTCTGTAAAAGTACACAGTAGAACATGGTCCTCCTTGTGACTGCTGTCCAATGTCCAATGTATATCGAACACAGTTGGCTGGCGGATCAGAGGTCGCAGTATGTATTTTAATATTCTTTAGTGGCGAGACATGCCCTTCATGCTACCCAGGGTTAGTCCTGCGTAGCACCATACTGTGCTCGTCACAGGTATTCCTTTTTTAGTCGCAGAAATCGCCGAGTAATTTCACTGGCGACAATGACCTTCCAATAGGAATACTGTAATGTTTACAGATAGTTTAAACAGTCCTGCTTAGCAGTACAATATCTGGCACTGTCGTGGTACCTTTTTTTATTGGTGTCCATTGTAAATTCTACATGAACTTCCTTCGCCTCGGGGAAGAGCGAATAGGTATGCCGCCGAATTACTACCGGCTTAAACCACTAGAGCGGTCATCTTCGGCACCGAAGGAGGGCTCCAGGTCCTCGTAATTTCACAGTAGAGCCGCCCATTTGTGCCATGCCTTTAGGCACATCACGGAGGGGATGACTGCAAAGCGGTCACCCCCTCTAGCGGAAGGAAGGCGACAGTAAAAAGAACTTTCCAGGCAATTGTTGTAAAAGATCCCCCCAAGCCTTTTATTACACTTTTTTATCGTGGTGAAATCGTCATGGACTTCCTCCGCCTTGGGAAGTGTAGAGGGGCACGCCGGACTCAAACCGGCTAAAACCCCATGGGGACACCACCATTCCTCTTACCACTAGCCGGGGGTGAGGTGTGCGCTTTGTCTGCAACAGACCGCGCCCCCGGCAGACCCCCCCAAGCCTCGCAGCGCTGCGCACCCAGTGGCACGTGACCACGAGCGCGCCGCCGTCTTCCCGAGGGTCATTCTGTGTGAGCACGAAAGCTCCCCAATCAGCGCGCACGCGACCAGCGAGGCCCCGCACCATGTAGCGACGGCAGGGGGGGCTCAGGCGTGTTGGGCTTGGGAGCCGGGATGGTTGTTTGATGGAGGCGCCGTCTCTGCCTTCTCCATGCGGGATCGGCCCCGTGGTACCTACCTAGCCAGACTCTTGCAATAGCTAACCTACCACCAATATGTTTTTGGAACACCTTCACGCCGCTTATCTATACGGTGCTATGGTATCTACCATTCTATTGTATGCTGACTAATTAACTCTTCTAACTGATCTATTGTTAGTGGTCATCCGACTGTGGTTCCTTTCTCGGTCTCCTACCTATTGTTTGGCCATTGACATTAGAAACGTGTTGGCAAAGACATAACGTTGTGTAATTAATGTCTTATTAGTTTTTGGGTACCGTTCCTACTGATTAAAATTGTAGAGTCTTTATTTTTTGAGACTTAGAATCGGTTATAAATGGTAGAAGGAAATAATAAAGTTTATTTGACACAAGACAGGACACATATTAACTAGATGGCATATTGACCAGCGTTTGCATGTGTTTCTGCGTTGTACCATATGGGTCTCCAGCTCAGCATGTACTTTATAAACCTGGCGCTGGTATTCTGCTGGAAGCCTATTCTTTTTTTTTATTGATCCGGTGGAAATACCTCACGTACTTCCTTCGCCCCGGGAAAAGGCGAAGGGGCATGCCAGACTCTTACCGGCTAAAACCACCGGAGTGATCATCTTCGGCACCGTAGGGAGGCTCTAGGAACTCGAAAGATCTCCATCTAGAGACACCCATTGGCGCCACGCCTTTAGGCACATCTCGGAGGGGATGACTGTAAGGCGGTCATCCCCTGCTGCTGCTACAGATTAAACAAATTCACAGCATTATAGGAAGTACCAAATCATTTAAATGGTGTCACCGTTTATCTGTGTGTATGTTTGTTGGGATCAATCGTTAAAACTAATGGGATAGTTCTACCAAGACAATACTTGGGAACGTTTTCATATTATTATTTTTATTTTGACTGTGTATATGCCAACTGTCCTTACAGGGTAAGCAGAGGCTATTGTCCGAGAGTGAGTTTCTACTGGAAACTGCAAATACCTATAGGAATTTTTGCTATTTACTAAGTAATAATAACCACGATTGTAACTCCTTTACATTACACTTCATCCATTACTCCTTTAGTACCGAAGAGCTTTACCAGAGCAGCTAGTTATCAGTCAATACAGTGTTCAACAGTTAGATACATTTTATAAAATGATCCGATATGGGCAACCTTTTGATTATGAATTGATATTGATGGTTTAGTTAATATCGACCATAAATTATTTAAATTGATACAACCGAATAGGTAAAATAAACAATTAATTTGAAATTAACTTATTTAATAATACTTTTTATGTTAACGTTAACTGAAATTAACAGACCGGATGAATTAACACATTAGGAATATTTTCAAGAATCCAATTCTCAATCCAATTCAATCCAAGCTTCACGCAAGAAAATATCGGACAGAACTTTATTACAAACAAAACGCAATGTTTGCTCTACTAACAGAAACCGCATGAACGGTATCGAGATACCTGTATGGGAGTTTAATTACTTATTTGAATATCCATTGAGCACATTTGAACATTGAAAATAAGAAAAAAAAGCAAGCTGTATACCATATATAGGCGCGAATATAGTATTTTAAAAGTTGGAATGGATTTCCATGAATTAAAACTAGTTCTATATTTGAAATGTCGTAGGAATATTGTTTTCGATGAAAGTTTGATATTTATAATAAATGTCAACATTGAAAAAATATTAACACTGTATTTTACATTTGAAATTAACATCCTGGTGCCAGATATAATGTGGTAGATTTTTTCAATTGCAATAGATTAATTATTATAATTTCACTGAGTGCAAACTTTTTTGTTGCATTAACCTTGTATTTCACTTTAAATCACACACACACACTTCACAAAACTAAAATATTTATTTCAAAAAGTTCGCGGGTACAGTAGAGCACAGAAGTGCGCGGGCGCACAAATTACACTGAACGCTTTGTGGTTGCGACTTACGTACATTGGGGGATCGAGATTCGCTTTCGTAGCCTCAAGTGACGCAGGCTTAAGAAAAAACAGACCTGGCCATATTTCAACCTCTTTGAACAAATATGTTACCTCGGTGCTAATTAATCTTGATAGTGCAAAGTGAAAATTATGCATGGAAAATGTGTAGGTGGGTTGGTATTAATTTTTACTGCTATTTGTCTTTAAAGTTTCTTTTTTATTACAGTTGCCCTATTTATTTTTGAGATTGTATTTTGTGTGCACGTAAATTCCGTGTGGTGTCCAGATTGAGAATATGGCACCATTCCATCTACTCCCATGGATGTTTTAAAAGCTGACTAAGGGACTATAAACCTGAGGAGTATGAAACCTGAGGAATGCGGCCGTCTGTGGAATAGCCGCCGTTCTGCCCACCATAGATTATACACTACACCGCCTACAAAGCGTGAGTACTGGCAAATTCCCTCCAAAATGACGACACACGACATGTAAACGGGCGTCGGTAAACGGCCTTTGTTGAAGAAAGATATTAAATACAATGAATAAAGGTGTGATTAAATAACATAATAAAATTAATACGATAATATACTAAAATGTTTATTGTCATATAAACGACTGAAATATATTTAAAATTGGTCGGTAAAACAACTTCATGCTGTCGGAGTTTCGTGAGGGCATGCGCACGCAGCTTCAAATACTACTCTTATCAAATACCTACCTACCTTAGATGGCCAACTTCATACTGTTTGATTTTCGTGTCGGTATGCACGTGCAGCTCCCAATTTTACTCTCATCTGATGCGCCCAAAGTACTATAACTTCAACTTTCTGCAAGTGATTTTATATTGCATTCGAAAGCTACGCGATGAACGTGCAGTTTCCTTTGATTCACCATCTTACTAAGCAACAAGTTATGTCACAAATACCAATGAATCGAGAAAAAAAAGAAAAAGCCACGTTGTAGAAAATGAATTGAAAGCTGGTCCTGACGAACCAGTTTTAAGTCGTGAAGATGTCTCTTTGAGAGATGTTTGAAATGCTATGTGTATTTATTTAGTGCAATTAAATGACACCTCAGTAGTTTCTCTTTATGGAGTTATCATCGCCATCATTTCAGCCGAAAAACGTCCACTGCTGGACAGAAGCCTCCCCAAAGATAGCCACAATAACCGGTATGGTTTTTTGCTGTGGGAGAGTCTTTTTATTTTTTATAAAAAACATTTCCATTGTAACTCTGAAAGGTCTAACTATGACAAGAATTATTTCCAGCTTGAACACTAGGAAGCGGTGAAAGGTGGGATTGGATGGATTTTGAGGGCTATCTTATAGTAAGTTGACGTTAAACAAGTACTATTTGTAGTCTATTTTGAATAAACAATATTAAATTTCATTTCACCGACGAAAATCCCAAAATTAATAATAAAATACTGATTGATTCATCTTAAAAATACACAATACAAATACTCAAAATAATGATTAAAGTCTTTCACATCCTTAACTCGCAAAGGTTGAAAAGCCGTAACAGTTTTGTTAAGCGTCTCATTCCCATGACAGGGGGAAGTAGTACTAATATTCCTACTCAATTTGTCTCACTTTATGCGAACTCTTGACGTGAGTTATCTTGGTAAACCTGGAAATTACTAAACAGACTTCGGACTCAGTTCGTTCGAAGCAAGAAAAATCAGAGAGCCAATTCTCGTAATTAAAAATGTTCAAAATATAGTTCCGATCTAGTCTCAGTGTCATAAATGTCGCAAATAGTATTCTCCTATACTAACAAACAACGTCAAACGTGAGCTTATATTGTGATGAGATCGAAAGTTGATGGAAGCCAAAACGGTATTCTGCTAACATTTTGAACTGACACAGGTACTAAAAACGTCAAATTTAACATTGAAATGAGACTGAATTGAGATCATACTTGAAATCAGACTGAACTTTAAGAGGCGTTTGGTCATCTTTCAGACAGTGAATTTTAATTACGAGAATTGACCCTCTGATGTGAAGAATCATAAACGACTCCAACTTATGGAATGTATATGTGCGAACGATTGGGCAGTTTACATCATGTCCTCCGTGCCTTGAGGTGCACTCAAAAGGGCTTATGGATGCTACTAACAATGCAATAGGCATAGTTTAATAATGGGTTAGTACTATTTGACAGCTATCCACACGCTAAGAGGTTGAGGTGTCGGTGAGTAAACTAACCTTTACATTAAACGAACAGGGTTTATCTTGATTAAATGCTTACTATATGTCATCGTTATTTCTTGTTACAGATACAGATAACACGCTAGTAGATAAAGTGTATCCGACTAATGCAGCGGTAAAACTGGCTTCGTGAGATAAATTATTCTAAACACATTTCTATAGCTGATTCTTACAACTTAACTAAAATTACTAGTCCTTATGAAGAGACTCCGGTTAGGTAGCAACCATCACAGTGCCAGATATTCTACTGCCAAGCAATAGTGTTAAAACTTTAGACATTAGTATGCTCCGGTTTGATTGTTTTCGAGTTCCTGGAGCCCCGCTTCAGTTCCGAAGAAATGAGAGGCCGAAATTCCCTGGGGTGTAGGAATTTCATGATGTATTTTCACAGGTGAAATAATAAAAATCCCTCCTATGAGCACACTATACACCCTGACCGATCGTGGTGGTGATATTTGGGGGAGGCCTGTCTCTAACAGTGGAGTTTATTCGGCTGCAATGTCGATGATGAAATAAAAAAAGGCGTAAGAAAGAAAGAAAGAAAGAAGTGTGGTGCCACGCAGGACTAGGGCAGCATTACAATTGTTATGGGCAGGAGTAACGCGTACCATCAGGTGTACGTACGACTTGCTAGTGTTGTCACTAATTTCTATAAAAATAAGTTAAACAATTACTTGGTCAATTTAGCAAAGATAAAGTTTACAAAACATTGGTGTTATTACCAGTAAGGCTTCTTTTTTTAAACCTTTAACCCACATTAGGTTTCTCCTGTGTCTTGGGTGCGTTTACAGACATGAATTACAGACACAGACCCGGAACCGGATCCCGGATCAAATCATCATTGTTCCGTGCGGGAATCGAACCCGCGACCTGGAGCGCAGCAGCCGACTGTATCAGCCACTGCACCAACCGTGTCTAAACAAACTTTACAAGGAA
Source organism: Diloba caeruleocephala (assembly GCA_947459985.1). Taxonomy (NCBI): domain Eukaryota; kingdom Metazoa; phylum Arthropoda; class Insecta; order Lepidoptera; family Noctuidae; genus Diloba; species Diloba caeruleocephala. Next base: position 1,682,334 of record OX381619.1, read on the forward strand.
TTGAAAATAATTAAATATGTTTATGTTAAAATAAATAGCTACAGATTAAACAAATTCACAGCATTATAGGAAGTACCAAATCATTTTAATGGTGTCACCGTTTATCTGTGTGTATGTTTATTGGGATTAATCGTTAAAACTAATGGGATAGTTTTGCCAAGACAGAATACTTGGGAACGTTTTCGTTGGTTGGTGCACTACCAACCGTGCACTATAAGTCTAGTTTTGAATATATTAATAGAAATATTAATCATCATTTTTCATTTTTTCATTTCGGCCGAATGAAATCCACTGCTGGACACAGGTTTCCCCCAAAGATCACCACAACGACCGATAAGGGTGTGTTGTGGGCTCATAATAATTTGCCAAAATATTAATCACAGAACCCTAATATCGTTAGCTAAATGATTTCCCATTCTAAAACACTCGAACTCTACATACAATGGTGCAGTACTGGGGGTCATGGATGGCTGCTCCAACTAATGTGCTATGGTCTACCGCCGGCCATGGTCCAAGACGCCAGGGGAAAAAACTTAGGCTGATGAACCTGCCGTGGTGTATGGAACTCATGGAACCTAGCGAGTTGTCTGTTGTTATGGCGGCATTAATGGTATGGAAGATACTAGAAAATTGCTGGGCTTCGTTAATAGTTTATTTAGTACTTACTATGATGGTCAGTAAACATGGAACAATTGATGTTTTATTTTTAATTCCCGTCTGTGTAATTTCATAGATGCAAAATACATCATGTCAGAATGATTGAATCAGAATGTCAGGCGTGAGAAGTACAGAGTTTCCGGTCCTAAATAACAGTGAAGTGAAATGAAATGCAACGATTTCTGCACAATTTATGTATGTACAATATGTGTTATGATGAGTTTAAAACTGCTATCTTAACAGAAGATTATCTTTGAAATTAAAGAATATATTAATGAGATAAGATTGCGGTATCATATTAGAACGTCTAATGATCAGGTTAGAATGTGTCATAAAAGAATAATGTGTATAATTACGTCGATTAAGTATGTATATAATTGACACTAGAACTTGCAAAATGATGTTTACAATATGACATTGTTTACAGCTTGATGGCCATGTTGCCTTTTATTTTAATAAAATTTAGCATCTCCTACATTTTCTAAATGTGAGAACTTCGTTGACTCGTACCAGTGCTACCTGCGCGTTAATAATTATCAAATTCTGATTGTGTATTACAGAAGCAATAGTGTGTATATGTATTTCACGTATAGTCCACTTTGTTTCCACATAGCTGACGTTAAATTGTAATATCACTTTTTAAAAAGTCTATGGAGTTTCTTACCGGCTTCTTCTCCATAAGATCAACTTTTCCGAACCTTAACTTTTGACTTTTCTCAAGTGCCTATTAGGGCCTATATGAAACGGCTATATTTCAATTGCGCGCCGCTGAGCCGCCGCCTCAGCCTGCCGAGCACGCCTGGAAGCACATCTTCGCCGCTCTGGCGGAGGGAGCGTGTCTGATCGTAGACCCTCACATCCATCTTCGCCAGTATATCGAAAGGCGGAAAACTGGCCCGAAGAGTTGCCAACTCGTAGCCCCTCTGCGCTGCAGACCGTGACGTTTAGTTCTGCAGCGCTGGGCACGTGACATTGGAGCTGAACATATATGCGCCCCGTACAGGGTCACGGACCGCCCACTACTCTCTCGACTCGAGGAACGTGGCGCTGGAAGTACTTTTGAAGCCCCAACGACTGTCCAGGGTGAGCCCAAGACACTTCATTTACCGGCCCACCCAGATTCGCGCGTCACCAACTCGTATCCACGAACTGGGTGGTTCTCTGCTCTACAGGGCGTTGATTTTGGCCACGACAATTGCCACCGCTTGCTCCGCAAGCCGAATGGTTCCCTCGAATGACTCCCCGCTGGCCAACACCAGAGTGACGTGAATAAATACCTACTGAAGTACGAGTGAATTTTGTTACTTTCAGGTCTATAAACGATATCGACACCGTATACGTCTTACAGTACCTACAAACTTAATGTATTAAGTTATGTTCCAATGTTCTTAGTTAACCAGTAGGTATGTAAAACATTTGGCATTGCACCACATTGCGCACCATTGTCTCTTGAAAGGAACATGTTGTATGCGTACTGTAGTTTTGGCTTAACGTTTAAGTAACGTTGTTACATTCACATGATGATTCATGCTTGCTGGCTGAGAGGACCGGTTAACCCAAAATGGCAATGAATCTTTCTTCGAAGGCAATTCCGGACCTTGCCCTACATCTTTCTTACGTAATATTGTATCGTAAATATGTGTGGACTTTAATAGCCATCTCCTCCCGTGGTTGACCTAAAATCTTGACTGCAGCGTCCCTTCTGTTTAAACCTCTCTGCACTGACCAACCTGCCTACCATGCGTCCTAGGTACTAGCAAAATCCGCTTTAAAATAAATCCATGGGGGAAGACCTTTGTACAGCAGTGGAAGATCTTTAGCTGGTACGAGGATGGAACGTTTCGAACCCAAAAGTTGACTGGTAGATAATGCCACATGGAATTAAATATGTTTTCTGTATAAAAGTATAAATCTTACTATGTACACATATATCAAACAAACAAAACAACAGATACGCCTATGAAATCTAAAGTGAAGTCAAGTATAGTGTGGTCATAAGTTACTCAACAAATATAATCTTTCTAATCAAGTGAACGTCAAGTTTTACTACAATTATTCACGTCACTGGGATGTGTAGGAAGAGTTTCTTCACTGTTCTAGTGAATTCACAGTTCGCTGAACATCATGATGCTAACAGATATTTACATACTAATACGATGAACTAACTTTAAATCATGCAAGTGGCAATGTACGTAACGACCGACTTGGAGGACTTCACAAAGCAACGCGACGTACACAACAACACGCGCAATACAGGCAAGCCGGTAGCCATACCACGGGCACTAACGAAGTCCTCCAAGCTGAGTCACATTATGGGTCATCATCATCATTTCGGCCGAATGAAGTCCACTGCCTCCCCCAAAGATCACCACAACGACCGATATGGGTGTGTTGTGGGCTCATTGGGTGGTTTTGCCATAATCGCCACGCTTGGCAGACGGGTTAGCGATCGCAGTTGAGCTGTTAATGTACTTGACGGACGCTGCTGCCCATCCTCCGGCTAATCCCTTAGTCGACATTTACGACACCCACGGGAGGAGATGGGGTGGTGGCATTCTGAGCCGGCACCACACGGCAGACATTATGGGTGCCTACCATATATAAAACTGCCTCTGAGCATAATAACGACTATTAGTTTGTAATCTTACAAGGCTAGACTAAAACGTTGGCTAATTGAGCGGACCTCATATAATTTTGAGGAATTCATTCAATTATAATCATATACAAAACTAACTGAATTGTTATACCTAATTAATCTGAAACTATTTTCATATTGTTCACATTTTGTTTTTACTGTATAGCTGTTTGATACTAGTTTGTTTGGAACTTAACTTTTTTTTAAATTCTACTTAATATCTTGGCTATATATTTATGGTAAATATTACAAATTGGACGAGCTATGAATAGGTATGCATATGTAACATATTTGTAGATATCTTTTAGGGTTTTATCAATCAATACTATTGAACTATTAAGGAAAGCTTAACGGCACGGTTGGTGCAGTGGCTGATACAGTCGGCTGCTGTGCTCCGGGTCCTGAGTTCGATTCCCGAACGAAACAAATATTTGTATGATCTGCAGGTAGTTGTGTATTGTGTCTGGGTGAATTGTGTGTGTAAAAGCACCCACGACAGAGGAGAAATCCTAGCGAGGGGCAACGATTACAAAAAAAAAATGGCGTCGGGATAACAACCGCCCCGGCGGCACACAGGTCTAACGCGCCTAAGCCTGCCGTCGCTTTATGGCAGGGAGCCTCGGGTATCGCCAGTGTGCTGCGTACTCACACCGAGCGACCCCCGGGAAGAGGGTGGCGCGCACGTGGTCACGTGCCACCGTGTACGCAGCCCAGCGGACGGCGAGGCTTCGGGGGAATCCTTTACAATCCTCCCCGAGAAGTAATAGGCATTTCTCTGGGAGGGCGGCTTTTTTTACAGCCGCCTTCCCCCCGCTAAGGGGGTGACCGCTTTACAGTCACTCCCTCCGGGATGTGCCCAGAGGCGTGGCATAATGGGTGGCTCTAGTGTGATCTTAAGAGGACCTGGGGCCCCTTTGAATCCAAACCTAGCTGTGTTATTTGTATTAGCGGTAAGTATGATACAAAGTGATATGCATACTACGCGATAAGAGGAAACCTGAGAGGGCTCCAAAAATGTTCTCAATGGTTTGTGTCACAGAGATAGGAAATAAGGAGAAGAGGTACGGGGGCGTAACCGCGCCACCGCGACATGCACAATCCGGGCCATTCGGAAAAAATGGCCGATTTATAACATCAGTTGAGATTCGGTCGCCTAAGTGAAACTTTATTAAAGTGTCGTGTTGTTTGGGGATAACATGCGAAAACCGAAGCGAAAATAATAACTTTATTAAGGAAGGAATCATACACCATATGCAAGTGAAGGAATTTTCTTGTATTTGTCTATAAAAAAATAAAAAAAATTGTTTTATTTATTATGTTACATTTGGATTGATGGAGCAGAACGACATTATTATTTTTGTACAAAATACAATGCTTCTTATCTACCACTTTTAACTAGCAATCGGTGAATAAAAAACACAGTGAATAGAACAGCGAATGGTACTCCCAATAAACTTATGCGTTGCGTGGTACGGCCACTGTCTTGCAGTCCGTAGGCTTAGCATGATTGGCTGCCTACAAAGTCGTGGGTGTGTTTTAGTATGAGAAGCCAATTATAACGTTGTGTTTATTCAGTTCATTGGATGAGAACTTGAAACTGTGTGCATTAGTGTGTTTTTACGCAGAATGGTAGGGGAAAACTGGATTTCTACGCTCGCATACATTTTGAACTACATGGCATATCTCCTTTCTTCCAATACCTTTGGTTTGTGTAGTCTGCGAACCCGCACTTGGCCAGCGTGGTAGGCCTTACCTTTCTCATCGTGGGAAAATGCATGTGCCCAGCATTAGGACATTAAAGAGCTGATTATGTATGACTACTGATTTGTTTTAATGTGCCCAATGGTATCCGCATCCTTTCCTAAATACCCCACAATCTGCCTGCAAGCACGCATGTTAGTTATTACTTCACCAAGACGTTAGAGTTACGCCACGACACGCTCGGCGGCGCGTGGCGCTCTGCTTACGTCTATGCGCATCGTTTGTAGGAATGTGGGATAAAAAGTGAAGCTTACTATCATAATCTTGTAGGTGTAATAATTTAACTAAGAACGGGATTAAAACAAGTAATCATCGGTGGTCAGGAATGATTGAAATATGTAAAAAAAAAGAAAGAAAAAGTTTTTATTGCTACGCGCAATTGACACACAAAACTTAAAACTAGACTTTCTTCAGCCAAAATAATAATACCATTACAAAAACAGAAATATAAAAAATTGTTGCACGGATTTTAAATAAAACTTATCAGTCCGTAAGAAACTAATCTCTGATAATCCAGTTGATAAAGTTCAATGGATCTGTATTATCTGTGGTTGTGATTTCTCGATGTAATAAAAAGAGAAAAAAAGTAGTATGTCTAAGTAATCTGTGCAACCAAACCACAACAAATAGGTTACAGTTATACACTACAAATGAACCTAGTATTTGATTTTGATTCTAAACGCAGCTAGCCGTATATGTTGGACCAATAATTTGGAAAAAAAGCGACGGCAGTACAATGCTTTTTAATATTCGAGGTTCATATTACTATCCGTGTGGTGTCCGGATTAAGAATATAGCACCACTCCATCTCCTCCCGTGGAGGTCGTAAAAGGCGACTAAGGTAATCTAAACCAGAGGGATGGGCAGCAGCGTCCTTTCTGTTGAACGGTAGCCATTCTGCGCTCACCAACCCGCCTGCCAAGCGTGGTGAGTACTGGCAAATTCCCCCCAATATGATGACACAGTTGTGGCAATCTATGGGGGAGGCCTTTCTTCAGTAGTGGACGTTGTGTGGCCGATATGATGTTGATATAACTTATTGCAAAAATTAAAGCAAGAGCCATGCTGTTCATATGCTGCACTACATCTTGTAACCGAGTTACAGCAAGCAGTTGTCATCTTGTACGTCTAATATTTCACGAACGATTCAATCAGTTCCTCATTTCAGCCGAATAAAGTTCACTGCTGGACAGAGGCCTCCCTCATAGATCGCAACAAAGACTTGTTTGACTGTGTTGTGTTTTCATTGGGTGGATTGGTGATTGCAGTATAAGGTTATAAGCACACGAGAGCATCCTGCTGCCAATTCTCTTGATACCAACGTTTAGTCACCTTTTACGGTACCCTTAGGTGGAGAGGGTTGGTCTAGTATTTGCCAATAATCACACGGAAAAAGGATCAGCTATCTAAAAGTACTTCTTCAAAAGAATTGGTTTACACTTGTTGGAAATATAAAATGACGTATGGTTTACCGGCCACTAATTCTTGGCCGTGTGGTGCCGGCTCAGAATACCACCACCCCATATCCTCGCGTGGATGTCGTAAAAGTCGACTAAGGGATTAGCCGGAGGATGGGCAGCAGCGGCCTTCGAGTACATTAACAAGTCAACTGCGATCGCCAACCCGTCTGCCAAACGTGGCGATTATGGCAAAATCCCTCAATGAGCCCACAACACACCCATATCGGTCGTTGTGGTGATCTTTGATGGAGGCCTGTGTCCAGCACTGGACTTCATTCGGCCGAAATGATGATGATGACACGGAAAAAGGATCAGCTATCTAAAACTACTTCTTCAAAAGAATTGGTTTACACTTGTTGGATATATGAAATGACATATGGTTTATTGGCCACCAATACTATATCGTCTTAGTTCTACTTAAATCTACGTGCACTCATAAATAATCGGGACAGTCTATCTAATCGAAACGTTAATGGTGTCTGTATACGGGAACCGTGCAAGAAATCACTGTATCTAAACATTATCTGGAACGTGCGAGTGCGTTAACGAGCTCCTGCCGGTTGGAAGCAGTGCTTCTCAATCTTTTAGTTACAACCGTTTTGGGCTACCGTGCCAGCTAGCTGTCAATGACGGCACGGTTGGTGCAGTGGCTGATACAATCGACTGCTGCGCTCCGGGTCGTGGGTTCGAATCACGAACGCACGGAACAAATATTTGTATGATCTGCAGGTAGTTGTTGTTCCAGGTCTGGGTGTATTGTATGTGGAATTCATGTCTGTAAACGCACCCACGACGCAGGAGAAATCCTAGTGTGGGGCAAAAAACAAAAAAATAATTTACTTGATTTAATTCTGTGTGACGTCTGAATTAAGAATATAGCATCACTTCATCTCCTCCCACGTATGTCTTAACAGGCGACTAAGTGACTCTAAAAATGTGTAAATTAATTACTAGAATTAGCCCTCAGACTGTATCTGTAAATCGATCCTTGATTTAATTTTAAAATATCCTTTAAATTAACAAAGAGAGCGATACCGTATACCTATATGTCGCAACAAAATTATGAAAATGGCGATTTGATCAAATCCCTTAAGTAGATGATCAATTCACGGAAGATGTTAAAGTTACAACGCTGTGAGCTGATTTCCCTGAAGAAAGTAAGTGATTTGATCAAATCCTTTGAAAAATAACCACGAATGCCAAGACGAGAGTTCCGTTGCGCTTATCTATGTTATCCGAGTCAGATCCGGTTCGGATAATTTAGGTTGGAATGCAAAGGCAGGAGTGAAGCGCAGCCGAATTCCCGAATTGGCCTTCATGGTTATAAACAGCTAAGGGATTGGATCATATAACTTACTTTCCTTAGGGAAAGCACCATTTAGAATTGTAATTTTAACGTCTTACGTGAACTGATCATCTACCTTAGGGATTTGATCAAATATCCGTTTTCATTTCCCTACAACATATAAGCTTAATCTAATCGATTTAATGATTAAACTACTTTTATAGATTACTTTATAAGTGTCTTACTAAAGCTAAATAGGCAAAGAAAATCCTGGTAGGCCGCAGGTTGAGGACCACTGCCCTAACCAATAGAGACATAACACTTTATGAGCTCACTGTATGTAGTGTAATGACTGTCTGTTAGTAGTTTTTTTTATAATTAATCTAGTCCGGTCACACAATGAAAAAAGTTTTATTTTTAAGGGGAATGAGCGAAAACTATTTTTCCGTATGTTTAAGTAAAATAACTATTTATATGATGACACGATTGGTGCAGTGGCTGATACAGTCGGCTGCTGCGTTCCGGGTCGCGGGTTCGATTCCCGCACGGAACAAATATTTGTACGATCTGCAGGTAGTTGTTCCGGGTCTGGGTGTATTTTGTGTGGAATTTGTGTCTGTTTGTGTTTCAGATTTCATTACGAAACGTGATTACCTATCAACTTGCTTTCCAGTTATTCTTTCTTTTAAGTTTGGTTAGTTGCCAACCTTGAGTCAGAACTATGCAAGCCGCCCAGCGGTCTCCGACTGCCCATGCTATCTGTTGTCAACAACCGGGCCCGACCATTTTACGTGCCCTCCAAACCACGGAGACGCTCAGTTCAAATACAACTTTGAGTTCACCCATACATGGTCTGACTGCGCGGACCGTTGCTTAATGTCACCGATCAGCGAGTGCAACTGTCTATGAGCACCCTCCAGTTTTTTATTTATTTATAATAAGGAATAGCAAACAGTTACATTATAAGAACTTACAACTAGCTAAACAAGATTGATACATATAACAATGCAATCCACAACACTGTCCACAGGTTGACGTAAAAGTTTAAAAAAGAAGGTAAAATGAGTCGCTAGGAGGCTTCTGTAGCATTACTTACATATAGGTAATTGTACGAGAGAAGTAAAAATGTAAAACAAAATAAACAAACAGCTAGCCGTGGTGTGATAGCAGTAAAAAAAAATACGTAGCTTACAACCTTAAAAAGACAATTGTAAATTTAAAGAAAGTTAAAACACAAAAAACGCGTCTTCAATTAATTTAACAAAGAGCCGTGGATAAGGCTTTTGAATGTGCTTATAGAACAGTTGAAGATGTCAATATATTTAAAAGTTGTATTATATGAGTCAACCATACGGCGGATAGGTGAGCGCAGGCCAGAATTAGTTCGGCATGCATTCACTGCAAAAAGCGTACCTGCACGCACTTGTCGCCTGTGAAAAGTTCTGGGTACTGCGTAACAAATCATGTTATTCAGATTTATACAGTTGAGTTGGTTTCTGACTATTTTGTATAAAGTAATACCTTCGAGATATTACCTTCGAGAACTTAGGGGAAGAAGCTTGTACTTGCTCAGTAACTGGGCATAGGGTACGTAATATCCGTGGTACGTAGATAATTGTACTGTACATTTTCAATCCTTTCTATATATTTTTTTTGTATTTTTTTTGTAGAAGGGGTTCCATACCGACACTGCACAGTCTAAATGAGAACGGACTAGGGATTTATACAAGCCTAAGTATGACGAGGTATTTTTGAAATCAAGTGTGGATTTCACAAAGTTTTAGTGTCGGTTTCACTAAATACTGCTAATCTCTACGTAGCTAACACTCGAATTGCAATCACTTTAATTTTGACAGTTCAAAGATATTGATAGCTCGGTGCTTATCTTCATACCCATAAAAAGAGAAGCCGTGGCCTTTTCTTCGTCGAATACAACTTTGTGTTTACTACTTTGATTCTATGTCAACCTTACATCTAAGAGTTTTGTTTTGTGCACGTAGATTTTTTCTTAGATTCCAGCTGTTCCTTTATTGCGTTCATACGAACCCCAGGAGCCTTCCGTGCCGAAAATGACCGCTGCAGTGGTTCCAGCCGGTAGGTGTGTATTTTTTTAAAGTATTGATAAATTGGCATGGCATCATTTGGCAGACCAATCTCAACAGACGCCAGTCGTTCACGAGCATGACGCATGCATCTTAACGAAATAACGGAGGTAAAATCGCGACATGACAACCTCAAAGAAATGCCGTAAGAAACTCTCTCAAGCTCTGTGTTAATAATTTTCTCAAGCGGTTTTTTAAGTTTTACCGACCAGTCTTTACATGAGTGTATCCAAAGATATTGGAAGAAAGGAGATATGCCATGTAGATCAAAATGTATACGAGCCTAGAAATCTATTTTCCCACTACCATTCTTCATAAAAGCACACAGTTACAAGTTCTCATTGGATGATTATCTAGATACATAATGGCTGATGGCATTAAATCCGCCTTTCGTATCCACAGAACAGAAAACTAAGGCTTGTATTACGGATTGAGAATCAAAACTCAAGTAGAACTTGAGTAGAGATTGCCTCAATTAATTATAAACGCTGGACCTATGCCGTAGGGTTCACATTGACGACATGATCGACGCAGTCTCGACTCAAGATCAATTTGAATTTTTATTTTCGATCTCGGGACCTAAACTACCACTCATTGACATGGAAGTTTTAAATAGATATTTAATTCACCTGTCTGTATGTTATGAAATTTAAGTCTTAAAGCTCACTGTCATAACCTGAAACGATTAGCACCGAGTTATGTACGTACACTTGCGCAAGAGTACGAATTGAAATGTTATTTCGAATCGCAGTTACTGTAATTGTTATTAGTATTAATATCATTGCCTCCGGCTTTGGTTACGTGACCTATGGACTCCTGGCCTTGTGGAATGAGGTTGAACGCAGAGCTTGGAACAACAAGTAGGTCGGAACTGCCAAACTTAGAGTAATAGAGCTAGAGCACGGTTGGTGCAGTGGCTGATACAGTCAGCTGGAACAAACATTTGTATGATCTGCAGATATTTGTTCCGGGTCGGAGTATATTGTGTGTGGAATTTATGTCTGTAAACGCACCCACGACACAGGAGAAATCCTAGTGCGGAACACTTTTTAAATATAAAAAAAAAAATTACTGCCAAGTGATAAATACGAGCTAGAGCCATTATTAGTGCGTAGTCACGGTATGAAATAGCGTGGTGCTATATTCTTAATCCGGACACCACACGGATTATATTCCTGTACCCTTAATTATATGTACGACTTAATACATATTTTTCAATTTATTTGTAAACGATAATACACGTATTATAATTTATTACTATTGCTGTTGAAATTGAATCATTATGTCCAATGACTTGCCTCGCCCCCGGCGCCACTTGCCAGTTCAAGAGGCGATTATGATATTTGCTAAATACTTGAGGTGTTACATAATCTCTTTAAAATCATACTATACACAAATTTTCTATACTAAATCGGTTTACAATTATAAGGCTGGTTATATAATATCGAGCAAAATCGTTCATTATCTTGATATAACGACGTCGGGCATCGGTACGCTAACGAAAAACGTACGGTGTTTGCGAAAAAGTTCGTTAAGTTACCGACAAAGCACAAGGTCACTCAGCGAGCTATGGAGGGAGCTATGCTTGGTCAGAAGAAGAACAAGAACTAAAGTTGCAGACATAACGGAAAGGATTATTAGTAAGCTGAAGTGGTAATGGGCGGGATACATTGCTCGCCGTTGGTGATGGCCGTTGGGGTAAAAAGGTTCTCGAGAGACCGCGCACCGGAAAACGCAGCGTGGGACGACCTCCAACGAGATGGACAGACGACCTGGTGAAGGTCGCTGGGAGTCGTTGGATGCGGGCGGCGTTTAACCATCGTTGTGGAAATCTGTGGGGGAGGCCTTTGTTCAGCAGTGGACGTCCTTTGGCTGATATTACGATGATGATGATGATGATGATGACAATAGTCTTATACCTCCGGGGACGACTACCAGATTGGATTTCTATAGTGCAGCCACAAAAAGTCCCCGGTTAATGTCTCATTACATTTTAGATTAAAAATCTTTATAGAGCCTCTGTATATTAGACTCAAGTTAGTCTATCAAAAGACCGGGTTCCTCATTACGGAGGATAAACCCGTGAAGAAAGAGATATAATAATAAAAATAAAGGCATGAAATGAACGATTCATAACCGTTTTATCCACACTCGATTAGCATACCTATATTAATTTATAACGCTATTACAAGCTACGTCGGTTGGCGAACACCTGCCAAGAGTCGGCAGGGGATGGGCAAGGGTGCGAAATATCAAGGACTGGGAGCGGAAGCGATGCACCTGTGTACACACCCCACGCTTTAGGCTACGGAATACGCGGACAATGCTTGCGCTTCGTTTTTAAAAATGAATCTTGTAGTTTGCCTTGTCGAAGAATTTGTTTTAAACGTTGTATGGTGGTGCTTGTTGCTGGCATAATTGATGAACGATTTAGTGTGATGTAAACTTGTATTTATTTAACAATTTAAGCACATACAAACAATTTGAAAGATGGCTAAGAAAATAAGTGCAAAGGTACAGCTCGTTTCAATGATATCTCTTCCGGCGTCTGCGAGGATGAGTTTGAAAAAGAAAAAATAAAGAAAATGTGTAAGATAGATATAAATATGATCAAATCAGTTTCTACAAGAAATTTAAACACTGGAGTCATTATCATAAGTCGCATTAAGCTGTTTGCATACATTTTTTCGTGTATAATAGGCAAAGGGATTTCAGTTCATACAGCCATGAACGGGATCAAAATGCTTTAATTTGACTGGTTGCGTTTTGCATGGTATTATCATGTATATATTTACTTCGACGGCACAGTTGACGCAGTGGCTAAGCATTTGGCTTTCTGCTATACGTATCGCGGGTTCGATCCCCGCATGGAACAAATATTTGTATGATCTACATAGTTGTTTCTGGTCTGGGTGTTTATTTATGAAAACTGTACCCACGACACAGGTGAAATACTAGTGTATTTTATAAAAAACGCAACTTAGGCTACACCATTTTTGAGGCCATCTACTGTCGTGTGGTGCCGGCTCAGAATACCACCACCCCATGGGTGTCGTAAAAGTCGACTAAGAGATTAGCCGGATGATGGGCAGCAGCGTCCTTCGAATACATTAACAAGTCAACTGCGATCACCAAGCCGTCTGCCAAGCGTGGGATTATTGTAAAACCCCCCAATGAGTCCACAGTACAGCCATATCGGTCGTTGTGGTGATCTTTGGGGGAGGCCTGTGTCCAGCAGTGGACTTCATACGGCCGAAATGATGATGCCACGGTACCTTTTGAGTTATGTTAGTTTCATTTCCTTCCTTTTCTGATTAATACTAAAAAAGGTAATTTAGTTTTCGGTGTTAACGTATATTAAAAGGTTTTTTTGAAGGTACCGTAGAAAATTCAGGCTTAAAAGAAACGGATCACACCAAATGTAATCGTAAACTGCGTAATGCTAGCTCACATTCGGGGGCTGACTGAGCGAGCGTAAGCTATTGGTAGAATTTTCTTTCGAAAATGTAGTCTGATTTCACGTTCACAATGGGACACACCGGAAGCCTACTCAAAGTAGCGATGTGACTCGAGTCCGATTTTGCTACTCGAGTCAGTTACTTACATCACTCGGGTTACACTCCAGGTTTCGAGTCACTCGAGTTTTGAAGTTGCTCAATTTGCACTCGAGTCCCTCGAGTCAACTTCGTTCATTTCCAAACATTCTTTCTCGATTTTTTTATTTGTATTGTCACAAAAATAGTTATATTAGGTATACTTAATGCACGTGAGAATAGTTTTGATTTGAAAATAAAATGAGCTGTGATCGTCAAAAATGATTTGTTACTGTCTGAGGTCCACATATCCGTGGTAATAGCTAAGAATTTTACAGTTTTTAATAAATCAAATATCGCGGAGCGGATGTTTATTACGGACATATAGAATCATATTTGTAGTATTTCTAAAATCTTTATATTGCTTATTGCACAGCTTGCAAGTAACTTTCCTCTAACCACTGTTTTTTTTTTCAAAATAAAGCTTAACATGCACCTCTTGTTTTGTTTTATTATCACTCATTGAATTGAATCAGATGAGAAACACACTAATGCAAGAAGAAAATCTGGAACCACTTTACTTTTACATACAGCAATGACCTAGGTACAAACACGGTTTCGTAATTGATAACAATCAAAGTACCTAAATCACTTAATTTTTTCAAAATAAAGCAATACTTGCGCCTCTTGCTTTGTTTTATCGTCACTCATTTTGAATCAGATGAGTAACACACGAATACAAGAAGACAATCTGGAACCACTTTACTTTTATAGACAACGACATATTAATTTCACGGTTTCGTAGATAATAACAATCGAACTACCTAATACGAATAATTTTACAACTGCATGCGCAAGTTCAAATCTGTAATGTACGATGTACGAACGTTGACTAGTACTGACCGAGTTCACTCGATGCGGCGAGTTCACTCAGTAACTCCCTCGCCAACTCGATTGCAAGTTGCCTCGATACAATAATTGTTATACTAGAGTGAGAGTTTTAAAAATTCGCTCGGAGTACTCGATTAAAGAACGACTCGAGTCGCATCGCTAACTTAAAGTCGGCGGCTGACTGTACGTGTAGTGTGAACCCTCCCTAAATCTTTAACTAAAACGATATCAACAACGCTATCTTTAAGGTCTAAGTTCTGCAGTGCTTTATTAAGTCCCTCTCCGCTTGTTTCCTGGCCGCATTATTAGAAAGTTCAATACACAGTGGCGGTTAAAGTTGAGTGAACATAAATGTCTGGACTGGGCAGTTTTTGCGTGAAATTCTTGAACACATAACTTTTAGCTTAGCATAAATAATTGTCTGTACTTACATTAAGCACGTACAGACGTTAGAAATGTAACAGAAATGCATGGGGCTCGTTATCGCTAAGTAGTAACGTTCTTTCCACCGAGATGGAAATGCTCATGCATCGTCCTTTTTTCATTGATGTCCAGTAGAAGTTCTACATGAACTTCCTTCGCCCCGGGAAGGGCGAAGGACCCGGCTAAAACTACTGGAGCGATCATCTTCGGCACCGAAAGGGGGCTCCAGGTCCTCGTAACATCACACTAGAGACGCCCATTAGTGCCACGCCTTTAGGCATATCTCGGAGGGGATGACTGTAAAGCGGTCATTCCCTCCGGCGGAGGGCAGGCGGCTGTAAAAAGGCCACCCCCAGGCACTTCTCGGGGAGGTTTTTAAGGGATCCCCTCAAGTCTCGCTGTGCGCTGAGATGCGCACACGGCGGCACGGGACCACGTGCGCGCCACCGTCTTCCCGGGCTCGGTGTGAGCACGCAGACTCCCCAATCTGCATGCCCGCGACCATCTCATGCATTGTCCTATGCCCCAGGGGAGCGGGGTGAAATGTTTATCGTACTCTTACACTAAAACCACTTAGACGGTCATCTTCGGCACCAAAGGGGGGAATGAGATCTCGAGAACAAATACTCCGAAGTCGCTCATTGGCCCCACGCCTATAGGTATAAAAAGCTAAGAAGTACCTAGCTTTACAAAACTATATATGTCTCTAACTGTTCCACGGTAAATGCCTCTTCTCTTCAAGAAAAGAAACAAGCATTGATTACCATGCTTGCTCACTGAATGTTCGTGATTACAGACCATTACATCCTGATCGAGATACTTCGCCCGTATATCCGGGTTAATAATATAGCACCCCGTTCCACGGATACCATACAAGGCGACTTGGGACTGTAAAACAGAGGGATGAGAAGCAGTACCCCGTCTGTGAAACAGTGGATAGAATACTCAAAATGACGATACGTTTGTGGAAATCTATGGGAGAGGTCCTTGTTCAGCAGTGGATCCTTTGGCTGATATAACGATCTGATGATGATGAAAATCAGTGGTATCTTAGATTAACTAAGATAATACGCATGAAATTCACAATTAACACATTCACATTGGTACATTGGTGCATGATAGGTTCTAAATCCGCAACCTCGTTTTCAACAAGCAAGTACGTAATCGTCCGGTCCACTAAAACCTCATACAGCGAAAGCTCCCAAAACGTTTCGCGTTCGAAACTCAATGACTATGTAGGGAATACACCAATAGGGTTTAGATTAGT
This sequence comes from Diloba caeruleocephala, assembly GCA_947459985.1. NCBI lineage: Eukaryota > Metazoa > Arthropoda > Insecta > Lepidoptera > Noctuidae > Diloba > Diloba caeruleocephala. The sequence continues at coordinate 1,698,348 of OX381619.1, forward strand.
CCAATTTTTTGACTTTTGGACATCTGAGTCATCATCATCATATCAGCCGATGGACGTTCACTACTGTAAAAAGGCCTCCCCCATTGATTTCTACAACGACCAGTTTCGCGCACCAGCTGTTTGTTTGTGTCGTCATTGGGAATCTGCCAATTTGTGGTGAGCGCAGTATGGCTACTGTTTCAAAGAAAGGACGCAGCTGCCCATCCCTCTGGTTTAAGATTTTCTTTGTCACTTTTTACGGCATCCACAGGAGGCGATGCAATGGTGCTATATTCTAAACCGGACCGTAAATGGAAATACTTCTGTACCCCTAGTACGAGTTTCTTTTCATAATCGAAACGTAATTAAAGTACACGTTTACCGCGTTCGGTGCTCCGATTGGTCAAAGATTTTGGTGCGGGCCAATCGCAGCGCCGAACGTAATAAACGTGTAGTTTAATTACGTTTCGATTATGAAAAGTAAATCGTACACCCCACATACGAGTTTCTTGTCATAATGAACTGAGTACGTAACGAATGTCTAAAGAGTGTTTGTCTGACATGTAACCAGCAAAAAAAATTGGACATCTATCGTCTCTACTAAAAATTATGAACACCAAAATGGTGCCTGGCTATTTTTTGTCTGAAGGTCGCAAGGTGCAAGCCCGATCGTTACACATGATTATACGAGATTTATGTATTACAACACGTATGACCCGATTGTTTAAGATATAAATTGTGCCAGTTAGCATAATTATACGTGTTATAGCAAATTATGAGGTATGCGCAGTTCTGTGATTAGCGAACATAGTGTATTGCATTTAAGTTATAGTGTTTAAATACTTTTTATTCTGATCTGTAAATTACTATAACTAGCTGCCCGTCCCAGATTTGCTCAGGCAGGTACATACAAACCCGATTGCAGCGCCACCTACCGGGTCCAATTGTGAATCTATACCATCCAGGGACCCACACAAACATACACAAAAAAAATCAAAATCGGTCCAGCGAAGAAGTAATATATACGTAGGATGTTCCATAAGTCTTACAAAAATCTAACAACTTATTGAACTTTTTCAAAATAAGAGCCATCACAGTTAATACACCGATGCATGCGTTCAAACCGCGTATTAAACATAATCTTCCACTGATCCTTTGTGACACTGGCACAGGCTTCATCCCATGCACTTATTAATTCGTCATCAGTCGCAAATCGTCGCCCTTTCAACTGGCTCTTGGTCAGCGGGAAGAGACTAAAATCACATGGCGCGAGGTCGGGGCTATAAGGTGGGTGGTCCAGCACAGTAACTGCGCGGTTACTCCCCCGTACCACTTCTGCTTATTTCCTATTTCTGCTGTATGGGATAATTCAAAAGATTTTAGTATTGTTTTTGATGATGTGCCCAGGATGTGTCTAGAATTTATCCTGTGTCAGGGGTACAGTTTGCAGACACAAATCTCACATGCATTAACAACCAGAATCGAAACATCTAAGGTCCTATCGGAAGACCAGCGCAATGCTGAGATAGGAGCCTATTCTGATGTCTCGCACGAGGATCTGTTTGCATGCTTTTTATTTAAATGTGATATTTTGTAATATTATGTGTTGTTGTTTACAATTATTTTCTTGTTGTGTGCGATCAGAATAAAATTATTCCTTTCTTTCTTTCAAACAACTATCTGTAGACCATACAAATATTTGTTCTGCGCGGGAATCAACCCCGCGACATGTACCGCAGAAAGCCATTTGCTTAACGAACGCGTCAATTGAATTATTACTAACAAGATTAATAGGAAGTTTGTGTTGTCATTTCACTAGTCAAATTAACAAATACCAAGAGTGTAATTAGATGACGTTAACCTTAAAGAATCCTCGGTGTATTGGTCTACCATGGTCACAGATAATATAAGCCATGGTACACCAGTTATCTATACAAATAAATAAAATTGAAGTGTCTGTTTATAATGTCAAAAAAACAGCTTTTTACTAAATGCATATTCAAGTATATACGTGTACCGTTATAATTATAACAAAAAAAAACAATAACATTTTTTTTGTTTGTCTGTCTGTCGGTCTGTCTGTCTGTCTGTCTGTCTGTCTGTTTGTTCCGGGTAATCTCCGAAACGGCTGGACCGATTTTGACGGGACTTTCACTGGCAGATAGCTGATGTTATAAGGAATAACTTAGGCTACTTTTATTTAAAAAAAGTAATTAGGGTTCCGCGCAAAAAAAATAAAACTCTTGAAATCCAAAATATATATTCTATGTCAAGTGTCTATGTCGAAGTACTCCAAATTTGTTTTAAATTATACGCGGGTGAAACCGCGGGTCTCAGCTAGTTATTATAATAAAACACTTTTAAACGGATTTTATCGCGTACATTTTAGTTTTTTTATCCTGACGTTTCGTACACTGCTGGGTTCATGGTCGCAGGATGACTAAGGTGACAGGCGTCGTTACAGATTTAAATAAAGTTGTTTTGTTTTATCTACCGTACAAAAAATATTTCGATGCACGCAGTAATCACTCACAGTGTCTTGATGTTTTTAGTGTGGTATTTGGTTTGAGACTTTATTATTTTAATAACAGGATTCCAAACTGGTGGGGTATACCTGCCAGCCATCTTCTTTATTAAAATTAGGATGTTTTTTTTTAATTTCAATAGCCTCACGAAACATTCTTGGAACATATCGGTTCTCTTTCGTGAGGACAAAAGGTTGATCGAAACGAAGAAAATGGTTGGGTTTGTCTGAGGCATGTTTGCACACTGCTGACTTTTTTGGGTGTGTTGTGTGCTCATTGGGGGGTTTTACCATAATCGCCACGCTTGGCAGGAGGGTTGGCGATCACAGTTGTGTTATAAATGTACTCGAAGGACGCTGCTGCCCATGCTCCGACTAATCCCATAGTCGCCTTTTACGACTCCCACGGGATGAAATGGGTTATGTTATGCAATGTGTTACAAATACATTAAGTCAAATTTAATAAATTAATGAATCAAGGTCCATCTTCGACCCTTGGGCGACCACTAATAAAAACTATTCTGTCAATTATTTTATCATTGTGCTGTTAGATTAAGATCTAATGATCTGTCAAAATTGACACTTGCTCCAGTTACTTTTAAACGTGGGTGGACATTTAGAAACATGTAAGTTTAAACGCACCTATTACCACCCTGTCAATTCAGTGTAAAAATGTCTTCCTACACAGCGGTAACTTTGATCTCTTTACAAGTTAATCTGGTTACTCCCACACGGATAAAATTTTTATAATATTCATTACGTACAGAGGTATATTTTTTGTTTCTTTTTAGTGTGAATATATGTAAGAATTTTTCCAATTTGGTATCAGTGTTTAACACTAAAAATAAGAATGACTCAAATCGGTTCTCTGATCTGAGAGGAATCGAAATTATTAAGACATCATCCAGATAAGCGCAGTAAAATTAACCTTTTTATTGAAGCTGGTTAAAAAACTACTCAATCAAATGTAATGAAATTTATATGGGACCAATTCGAAAGCATTCTGCACCAGGTAAAAGAAGAATCGCTCACATCGGTCTACAACTCTCGGAGTAATCGGTATACATACATAAAAAAAATGCGCGTCGAATTGAGAACCTCCTTTTTGAAGTCGGTAAAAAAGTAGCCATATTGTACTCACCAACCCGCCTGGCAAGCGTGATGAGTATTGCCAAATACCACCCAAAATGTTTTCACTACACAATTGTTGAAATCTATATGAGAGGCCTTTGTTCAGTAGAGGACTCACATATGGCTGATATGATGATAATGATGTATCTATATACATAAATTAAATTGAAGTGTCTGTTTGTAATGTCAAAATAACAACTTTCTACTAAATGCATATGAAATTATATACGGTAGATACGATCAAAACCGATTTTTAAAAACGTTGTCTATCTGTTTATTCTAGCTAACTTTCAAAACGGCTGGACTAATTTCGACAGGACTTTCACTGACAGATAGCTGATATTACAAGGAGTCACTTAGGCTTAGACTTTTTTTTTTAAAGTATTTGAATTATGGCTGGCTTTGTGACAGTTAATGAGTTAAGGTACGCCAAAAAATTTAAACCCGTGACATCCTATTATAAATACTCTAATGTTAAATATCTATGTACTGTAATTTATTTGTAAATAAAAATAATCTGATATGTTTTAAATTAAACGGCGGGTGATACCCCGCGGTAGCGGCTCAGCTAGTCATAAATAAAATAAATAATATAACATTTATTTAATTAATGGTCATCTTTAAAAATTCATTTAATTTAAAATATACAATGCCATAAATTAAAATTGAAATAAATGTCTTCAGATAGATAAAATTATAAATTAATCACCGAAAAATGTATTAATTGAGTAAGAAGGTATAAGTTACAACGTGACACGTTAGAAAAGACCTGTTCTGTGTAAGCGAGTTAAGTCTAGATAGATATGGAATATAAAAAGGATGTCCACTGCTGCACAAAAGCCTCCCCAATATTTGCCAGTACTCACCACGCTTGGCCGACGAGGCTACGTGTTGTGTTACCAGTGAGTTTATTAGGTACCCACGACACCGTCCCCGAAGGAACTAATTTAAACTTTTATTAAGGGAACTAATTGATAACCTAATGAAACGTATCTCATGTCTTATTCCATGGCATAATCTACCTCGGTGCCAAATTGTATTTAAATCCGTTCAGACATTTGAACGTGGTTAAGAGAAGATACATTTATTACCAAACTAAACAGACAATTCGTTCAATGCAAAACAATACAAATAGGTAGGAAGAGATACATTTTTTTGTGTAGTATGGCAAAAGGAACGGGCTCAGCAATGTTGGCAGTGCGCAGTGCCTAAACCCGCATTGGTCAACGCTGGATTTCAATCCATCCCTTTTACTACGAATAATCAAGAAGATTGCGGGTTCTACAAAAAAAAAGTAACGAAGAAACAAAACTTTTACAAAATAAAAACGTTTTTAAAACGTTGCCGCACACTACGATTTCTCCTGTGTCGTGGGTGCGTTTACAAACACAAATTCCACACACAATACACCCAGACCCGGAACAACTACCTGCAGATCATACAAACATTTGTTTCGTGCGGGAATCGAACCCGCGACTCGGAGCCCAGCAGCCGACTGTATGAGCCACTGCACTGGCATATTATTTATATTTCCCGATATTTTCCGTATCTATTGTTTGTAGAGTGGTTTGCCTGCGCATAAGATTGTTTCGTATATTTCAAGTAAATACATATAAATTATATATTTATATATTTATATATATATATATATATATTTATATATATATATATATATATATATTTATATATATATATATATATATATATATTTAAAATATAAAAACCTTGTAGCACACTGGCATCGAGAACAAAGTCCAAACTATCGGTGGTAAGGGCTCCACAGAGAGGAACCTCCTAATAATACGAGCCGAGTCCAGGAGTACCGGTTTCTGTATCAAGACCTGACCCAGCCACCTAACGAGAGCCTCGTTAGACGGTGGTCGAGGCTCTTGGCTATTAAGCCATCGGTCATAACCACTATCGGCACAATGATTGCAGGGTCTATATCCCACATGTCGACCACCTCGTGTGCAAAATCAAGATACTTAGTTTGTTTATCTGTCTCAGCTTTCACGAGATCCTCGTCAGACGGAATAGTTATATCCACAATCATTGTGCGGCGCTCTACTCGATCAATCACGATCGATCCCAGTACAGCATGGCATGGTCGTTCTCGAGAACTGGGTCTGTCGTCACGGCTGGTGCAGTGGCTGATACAGTCGACTGCTGCGCTCCGGGTCGCGGGTTCGATTCCCGCACAGAACAAATGTTTGTATGATCTGCAGGTAGTTGTTCCGGGTCTGGGTGTATTGTGTGTGACATGTATGTCTGTAAACGCACCCACGACACAGGAGAAATCCTAGTGTGGGGCTACGTTTTTTTAAAAGAAAAAAAAAAGATAAGAAAAGAAAATATACATGCATACTTTTACTATGGCACTTTTGAAGTTAAAAGGTTGTATTGCAGTGCGAGTTGCTGGTGGTTATCCTGGCCATTTGATTATGCCTGTGCAAGTACTCGCCGTTAGCAAGACGAGAGCAGCCGGAAATAATGTGACGGGGTGGGATGGTGATATGCCTGACAAATGTCAACCGTGCCGTCGTGCCCTTTATATTTCCGGTACTTATTCGTCATGATAACTTCATCCATAATTTGACGACACGGTTGGTGCAGCGGTTGATACAGTCGACTGCTGCGCTCCGGGTCGTGGGTTCGATTCCCGCACGGAACAAATATTTGTACGATCTGCAGGTAGTTGTTCCGGGTCTGGGTGTATTGTGTGTGGAATTCATGTCTGTAAACGCACCCACGACACAGGAGAAAAGCTAGTGCGGGGCAACGTTTTAAAAAAAAAAAATGCACAGATAAAACCTTCGGTTTCCCCAAAGAGGTCACCGAAGCGTAGCCAAGACACGGCCGCTATAAAGTTTACATCGGGCCCATGAAGGGCCCGGTAAAAGCGTCAGTGAAGCTCCTTGTTCTGCCATACCTCCTTAAGGTCATTAGTGTATCATGATGACCGTGAGAAGGTGTGGCATCATGTCCGGACAAAATCTATATTTGTCATCATAAGATTACACTATCTATTACAATTGATTGTAAATATCTTTATCCAAGTTGGTGCACAGACTAGTAAACTTGTTTGTGAACACACAAAATATATGAAACACATTAAAATAAATTAACATATAAATTAGAGTAAAATAAACATAATAGATAATATAAAATAATGGTATAAACCTAGTATTTTATATACAAATATGCGATAACGATTATGAGTCAATAAAATTTATTTAAATTTAGAAAACTGTGTGGCCACAAAATGGCGCGAAATTGACACCAATAACAAGCATTTACCCACTTTTCCGACGCTCCCATCCAATTTTATCTGATATTTAACTCTAAAATGCCAGCCCAGTAATCATAGTTTTATCTCAAGGTGTCCAAACACGTACCAATTAAATTAACTAGCGGTTAAGATAAGTTAATGTTTAACTACAGATACAACGTGTACTATTATTAGAAGTTAAGTCTTATGATTATGATAGATCTATCTTAGGATAACCCGGTATTAACTTGCGTAAGATTATGTTTAAGAATAATTTGTAATGTGTTTTAAACATATAAATACAAATAAAGTGTGTTAATAGTGTCTAGAGAATACACTTTTTGCGTATAAAACCCATTTAATTTTGTTATCTTAATAACCACTGCTGTTTATAGTTCTCCTTCGTCGGGAGAGGGCTGATCCCGCACGGAGAAGGACGAGACGGCGCCGGGGCAACAACCGTCCCGGCACCCAAGTCCAACACGCCTGAGCCCCCTGCCATCACATCATGGTGGGGGGCCTCGGGGGTCGCGGGCGAACAGATTGGGGAGTCTGCGTTCTCACACCGAGTGACCCCCGGGAAGACGGTCGCGCGCACGTGGTCACGTGCCGCCGTGTGCGCAGCACAGCGCAAAGCGAGGCTTGGGGGATCCTTTACAATCCTCCCCGAGAAGTGCCTGTGGGGGCGACCTTTTTATAGTCGCCTTCCCTCCGCTAGAGGGGGTGACCGCTTTACAGTCATCCCCTCCGTGATGTGCCTAAAGGCGTGGCACCAATGGGCGGCTCTAGTGTGATCTTACGAGGACCTGGAGCCCCCTTCGGTGCCGAAGATGACCGCTCCAGTGGTTTTAGCCGGTAGGAGTCCGGCATAGCCCTTCGCCCTTCCCCGGGGTGAAGGAAGTTCCATGTAGAATTTCCACTGGACATCAATAAAAAAAAGAAAAAATAAGGTCTCCTTCGTAGATTTCCATGATTGTATCGTCATTTTGGGGGGAAATAACCAATACTCACCACGTCTGGCAGATGGGTTGGTGAGAAGAATACGGTTTCACAGAAAGGATACTGCTGCCCATCTCCCTGGTTGAGATGGAGGAGGTAATGTAGTGGTACTATTGTATTCTTAATCCAAACACCATATGGACATTTTTGCAATTTACGTTGCGTCCATTTTTTTTTCATATGAACCAATTACTGGCATTTACGAAACGCTACAATTTAAAATTGCATGGTTCTAATTAGTTGATCCTATGGAGAAGAGAGAGTAGGTATTTGATTTATTAAGTAGTTATGATAGAAATTGTAGTAACTAATCAAATAAAAAAATTGCCAGGACATAAGTAATCACATCGAATACGACAATTTGCCGTCAGAGTAATAAATATAACCAAACTGCGAGCTTTTTCGTATTAAGTTTAAATGGTACGAAACCATTACCCTCCTTTTGAGGTCGTTGCGGTTGGGTACTAATATTTGAAGATAGAATTTGATTTAAAATAATAATGAAGGTAATATCGATAAGAATTAACATACTTATTTAAACATATGCCAATATTGAACGTTTAAATATTACATAACTTTGATAGCTGATAGTGGTAGCTGTAGAAATATAATCTACCGAATGACCTCCTGGTTACTAATGCCGTGCGGTGCCGGCTTAAGAATACCACCACCCCATCTCATCCCGTGGGTGTCGTAAAAGGCGACTATGCGATTAGTCGGAGGATGGGCAGCAGCGTCCTTCCAGTAATTTATAACACAACTGCGATCGTCAACCCGTCTGCCAAGCGTGGTGATTATGGCAAACCCCCTCAATTAGCACACAACACAAACCCATACCGGTCGTTGTGGCAATTTTTGGGGAGACTTCTGTCCAGCAGTGGACGTTCTTTGGCTGCAATGATGATGATGAACTAATCGTAATTTCCATCGGACGGCCTCCAACGAGGTGGACTGACGACCTGGTGAAGGTCGCCAGGACTCATTGGACACGGGTGGCATATAGCCGGTCGGTGTAGAAATCTTTGGTGAAGCCTTTGTTCAGCAGCTTATATGACTAATAAGATGATGCTTTCGAAATTAGGAGCGTAAGTAGTGCATTATGACAGATGGAAGCGTAAGTACACGCTTAGACTCGTTTCTGAATCTCACCCTTAGCTTGCTGGTTTTTTTCTTTTTGCTCGGCTCCTAAGGGTCGACGCGTGACGTTAATGTCCTATAACCTTCCTCAAGAACGGGGCTATCAAATACAAAAACATTTTTTCAAATCCGACGTGTAGTTTCAGCGGTTAGCGCGTTCAACAAACTTTTTAGCTTTATTATATTAGTAAATATTGCACAAAAAATATTAATCAGAATGAGGAAGCTATTACGGAAATAAGTATACCTTATAATTACGATAACTTGCGTAACCTTATTTGGGTAACCTTAATAAAGCCATAAGTGTAATGTTCTCGTAGCATAGTGGGCGTTTAATACCATTTCGTTAGTATGAATGCGTTTAATGCTCACTTTTGGGTACACTACCATTTAAAGAGAGAAACAGGTTTCACTATAAAAGGATGTTGTATCACAAAACAGCTTTATTTTGAATGAAATCGAGTACTGAATTGAGTTGTGTGATTCACTCGGCTGATGTGAACGGATGGATTCAGACATGTAATACGCGCGTCGAGGTGGGTTCTTTTAAGCGGGTCGAGATCTGCGTGGGGTGCGGCGAATTGGTAAGCAAAGATTGCAAGCCGATTGATGGATAGATCGAAAACCGTGGGGTTTGATCCGGTAAGAGTCCGGAGTCCGGCACACCCAAGTTACACGTACTAAAAACAGGCCGGTAGGAAGGCCTTTTTTGTTTTTGTATTGATGTCCAGTGGAAATTCTACATGGAACTTCCTTCACCCCGGGGAAGGGCGAAGGGGACTCCAGGTCCTCGTAAGATCACACAAGACGGTAGTAAAGCCTAGTAAGCATATCATAATACTAGCCCGTAAACATCCTCCCTCTAAAAGCAATAAGTCACAGTCACCGTTTTTCATAACAATTCTGTGGAAGTCTGGATCTATAATTTATCGTATTGCATCTTAAATTTAATTTGAGGCAAGATTTTAAAGTGAAATTTCTTTTAGGACGGTGTGAATGAAACGAAAATGTGTAACGAAAGAGAGACAACTATCAATGTATTTATAGGGTTTAGCTGTGAGAAAATGAGATAAAACACGTTTCTATATAGTTTCCCTATTCCCTATAGTCGATCAATCGCTCTCTCTCTGTTTACCACCTCCATAGTGTATTCATCTCATTCTCTTACAAATTAACCAAAACACAAAGTTTCACTGAACTCACACTCGACAATTTTTTCATTTAAAAAAAGATAAAACAGAACTGCTATTGCTGCTGGCAAGTCTAGAATTATACCGAAATATTTCTTTACAAATGAACCCACTACATCTCATTCCGTGGGTGTCGCACTAACCAACTCAGGGACAATAAACCATAGGGATGGATAGCAGCGTTCCTTCTGTGGAACAGTATTCATACTGCGTTCACCAACCCACCTGCCAAGTGCTGGCAAATTATACCTAAAATGACGATACAATTCTGACAATTCGACCTAAAACAATTGCTATTCTTAGCCGCCATCATGCACTTAGGGTTACGCTTTTGGAACCCGGTGCGTACCACAAAACACTTTGCGTTACCCGCAGGTGGCGGGTGAACCACCAACACTAGTATACCCAAGGAGGGTAGGTGTCAGGCAGGCAACCGACTCTAAAACCCTAACGGTCGACCGTCGGGTCGATTAGTTTAAAATTAAAGTTCGTAAATACCTCCTTGACAAGACGTCGGCGAAGCGTTGAGGTGGGTATTACTGTCAGTTTACGCACACCGAGTGATTTTCCAACTTAAAATGTCACTATTTTATTCTTTATTGCTTTTATAAGTGAATATAAATAGACAAATGTTGAGAAAAAACACTATATTTACACCCATGATATTTTTAAATCTCTTTTTATTATTTAAACTAATAAAAAAATTGTTTAAAAACGTTCTGTCTTGGACGTCCGTGTGTCTATATGTGCGGATCCCGTATCTTGTGGTCACGATAACGAGCGAAATACTTCACTTATCGAGTTGGTTTTTTTTATAGGCTTCAGTATTTTGAGGAATAGAAGCCTATTACTTTTCACGGTATAATTCGATGTAGTTTAATTATTATTTAATAAATTAAAGATTATGAGGCGTGCACTTTTGAATTTTCCAACAATTTTTATTTTTTATAGTTGGATGTACGTGTATTTAGGATATTCATGAATTTAATATATGTGTAATGTTTATGAAAGTTTATACATACATTTGTCATTTTGTTATTTTGTTGGTGCATCTACATTGCTGCCTCTGCATCACCCAAAGGTCGTCTGGCAGAAAATGCCTATGGCATTAAGACCGCCTTTGTGCACTATTAGTAAATAAATATAACTCTTTTGCCAGAACATTTGAAACATAATTAGTAAGAAATATTTCGCCGACCCTAAGTAACTTGGGACCAGGATGCCGATCACCGACCATTATATTATTTAAAGCGCCGCGAGTCGTAATTTAGAAGCTACTACACTAAATATTAGTTTCCTCTCACTCATCTGTGAGAGATGGACATGAAAATGATGTACTTACTTAATTTGCGCCTACAAATCTATGCTGTTTAATTTTCACGGCACTTAACGTAAATCGGGAATCAGTAGCTATCATTAGGTACTTTCCTACAATTGTGATCCATATACAATAATAACGGTGGAGGAAAAAGCATTATGTTACCGAGAAGCTCGATGGGAGCTATTTGGAAATAAATACCTTATTTGGTTGTGAGGTTTAAGTGTTAAGAACTTAGAAGAGGCTCTATAAATGCATTTGTATAAAACAGGTCTATAGAAGCTTCATCTTCAAAATGTGTCCGCTTAGATTTTTTGGTGACCTACATAAATGCTATTTAAGTCGGAATATTAAAGGTTAAATAATAAAATCAGTATTCAGTCCATATAACACCTATTGCAATAAACTATAATTAAAGCTTGAATTTCATAGAATAATCCTACACCACCGGAAACAATCCGTGACTGTATTTCTGTAGTGTAACCATAGACAGTCCCGGGTTAGGATCTCATTACATTTTAAATTAAAACTCTCTAACGGGCCTCTGCGTGTAGGACCTATGTATGTCCCGGGAAGACGGTGGCGCGCACGTGGTCACGTGCCGCCGTGTGCGCGGCACAGCGCAAAGCGAGGCTTGGGGGGATCCTTTACAACCCTCCCCAAGAACTGCCTGGGGGGGCGACCTTTTTACAGTCGCTTTCCCTCCGCTAGAGGGGGTGACCGCTTTACAGTCATCCCCTCCGTGATGTGAAAGGCGTGGCACCAATGGGCGGCTCTAGTGTGATCTTACGAGGACCTGGAGCCCCCCTTCGGTGCCGAAGATGACCGCTCCAGTGGTTTTAGCCGGTAGGAGTCCGGCATACCCCTTCGCCCTTCCCCGGGGTGAAGGAAGTTCCATGTAGAATTTCCACTTTACATCGAAAAAGAAAAGGACCTATGTATGTCCCTGCGTAAGCCCTTTACACAAACCGGCGGCGGGCTAATTACGTGAGTCGCAGACGGTTTGTGAATGAAATCACGCAGATGCCGCTCTTAAACGTCATTTTGGTATTACGTATTTGCCGATAGCGATTAAACAGCCGAAGATCTCTGACGCACCTTCTGTCGGACGATCAATATAATATGTGGCATGGATTTGTGTTGTGGATTTGACAGAGGATATATTTCTCTGTCAAATCAAACCAATCAGTCACACACATAAAAAATCAAATTAAAAATCTTGATCTGAAACACGAGATTGTCGTCTTGACTTTAACAGTCATTGCAGTCATTGTTGTGGCTATTAAGAATCTCGGTGGTGGCTTCAAACTACACTTTAAGAGGCTCTTGTTAGGCAGCTTGATGCAGATGCACTTCTGTATTACGAGCGCATTAGAAGGAGAACAAAATCGACTTTATGAAAAATAAACTAGTCATATATGTAAAAAAAACCGCTGTTTCTTATCACTTAGTGCTTACCCCTCTACCCGAGGTCTACTTAAGGCAACAAGGGATCGCATGCGTCATGCGCAGAGGAGGTATGGCCGACCTCACTTATACACACGCAATCTCACTTAATTCCAACTTAATTCTACTAACAACGAACTTAAATTAACAATGAATGCTAGAGGATAAGGGGTTTCAAGTTTCGACCGAACATCTTAAAGGATATCAGGAAAAAGATAATTAGGTGTTTAGAGATATAGATCTGTCTGAGATCGGGAAGCCTCGTCTCCGCGCGATAAAATATATTATTCCTTATTTAAATAACACATAGATATACTTTAATATGAATATATTTAATCTTCTTAATTTCATTAATTTATATTCGTTATAGCAGGTAAAATTACAATTATATATAATTTACACTCGGGCTTCATGATCTGATTAGAGCTATGGTAAAAATAGAAACACTAACACGGGGAATTTTACAGATTATTTATATATTGAATAAAAAAATAACCAATGACACCACATCATTTTACTTATTTCATTTACATTAAAAAAGATAACTTTCAAAATGGAGCCTCCTAAAACGTATGTCAATAGATTTATAAAACAGCGCCATCTGTGAAATAGACCATGAATTAAGCAGCTTAAGCGATCCTTGTGAGCATTGACAGAGGTCTAAGTTCTATGGTGTAAGCAAAGAGTAGGTGTAAGTGTTTACTAACGTTCTTGACACCGATGATCTTGTTAAAGTTTTCGTTTTGAGGTTAGAAAATTTGCAAAATGTTTCCTTTTTGTGGGCCGCAAACTGTAAACTATTTTGAAGTCGCTTCATTTTGAGAAAACGTTACGTTTGAAAAAGTACGTGCTGGTGTGAAAGTTGTAACTTATGTTATGATTTTCATTAACACTTATACTGTGACTTTCAATAACACAAGTATATACTTATTAAAATAAAATAAGACTTACTTTCATAGTACTCGTAGCTCGAAGGCGACCCTAGAATTCCTCTCCTTCTGGGATCCAGCTTGATAAAATTCTAACACACACAAAAAGAAAACACCAAAAATATCACTGAACACTTGTGCACTTAGATTTTTTTCCACACTAGAAGTAAATCAGAACTTTCAGCACCACGAGAAAATTATTTTAAAAAATTGGAATCTTTTTACGTAAGTATAAGGTTATAGGCGTATTGTCCCGTTTCGTAAACACGTATGTTCATTGAAGTTGTGATTTGGTCTGAGTACAATTTTCTGATCACGCACGGTACGTCTGTCGATGTTGGCTGCTCAATGCCAACTCTTGCGCAGGCACTGTGTTTCACTGTGTCTGGTTGAATTGAAGCCGTATTTGTGGAGGGATGTTTCCGCATGTGTGTTAGGGTATTCATTTTGGTCTGTTTTTGAATATGAAAGTATTATAAAATGAAGAACCCTTGGTATTTTAAATAGGAAATGTTAGAAACACTGGGGTAAAAGGGCTTTGTTATTGGTTACATTCCAATATGTACAATATCTAATCTCGAACACTAATGTACAAATATATGTAATTCTAAAGCTCTTTTATTTAGAAATAGCATAAATGCTACTAGACTTTAGAACTTAATTATTGTCCGTAGAAAAGGTAGGGACTTTAAAATAAGTGGACATTTTTTATTTTTAGGATTAATAACTAGATATCACAATAAATCTTCTACCTATAACGAAGTAGCTAACTCAACAAATAGGACCCCATTCTCTCACAAAGAAACCTTATAACTATCAGAAATTGACTGCGCTTACGCAGCAGGAAAACCCCGCAACACTACGACATCGCTATCTCGCTCAACACGCATAAATTACAAGCGTGCGCTTGTGCATCCTTCTCGCACATTTTTTGTTAAAGGATGCACGAATTAGTAAAAAATTAGACGGTTTCAAATTATAGGATGTAGTTAAGTTCGTGTTCAACGAGGTAAAAAGGTTGGTTCGAAGGGTAAACAAAACTGCCTGCTGTATTAAACATTATAGAGACAAACACAAGGATAAAAATTATATATCTACTTAAATAGAGATGAATGTTAGCTTAGTGCTACGAGTAGGCTCGTCTTTGCACTTGATTTCAAAACGTCAATAAGAATCATGCTTATAATACCATGGGCATTGATCACTGCTGTTGGAAACATTGCCAATTTATATATTTAGGGATAGAATAGTTCTATGTGAAGGGTTTCTTCGAGTTATTGCGCGTGGTAAGAATATAGTACCACTTCATGGCCTCCCATGGATATCGTCAAAGGCGACCTAGGCACTCTAAACTCGAGGAATGGGCAGCAGCGTCTTTTCTGTGGAACAATAGTCATTTCACGCACACCAACCCACCTGACAAGCGTGGTGAGTACTGGAAAATTCGTAGCAGTGGACGTACTTTGGCTGATATGATGATGATGTGAAGGGTTCCACTGGGGTGGTACTACAATCCTACCTATTTCACCTGCTAGTACAGTTATGTGTAAGTGTAATTGTGTTCCCGTTGCAGGGCTAGAACTAGTTCGTGAGTCGATTTTGAAATGGCTTAATTTTGAGAAAACTTTAGGTTTGAGAAAGTACGTGTTGGTGTTAAAGTTATAGCTTATATTATGATTTTCAATCACACAACAATAACAATAATAAATTATTGTGTTTTGTTGCACACAACGAACGTGAAACTCTATTATCGCCAGAAAACTCAGCTTGTATTTTTTTACACCAACTTTAATGGCACAAAAAGTACACTAACGGCAAGAGGACATTCCAATAAACAATGCTGATACATGTATATATAATTATAATTAATATAATTTATTTCATTATGATTATTACTGAACAAAAGTTTATTGTAAAACAAGAAAGACTTGAACATCACTTGGTCTGTATGCATGAGAATTGAGAACACGATATCCCCCGAAGATTTCAATGAATCGCAGATTTATTTAGGTCTGGGTTTTAATTCTTATCTGTTTTGAAAGCCTTTTAAGCAAAACATACAATTTTTGTTAATTAAACTATATTAAAAACTGATGGTATCAAATAATAACAAATCAGCCATTTTTTTAAATACGTAATGACCTGCAAATTTATAACTTTTTCATTTACTGGACCTCGAAGGTGTGCGCTTTTGGATTTTCTAAATTTAGTTTTATTAATCCCAAAAATACCATTGACTAAATAAATAAAAGTGTTTCGGTTGTTAATTTTTATGTGTACTTATATAATGTATTCAATCTAGATATTTGTACTGTGTATTATTGTAATCTACCCGTAAAGTATTTATTTTATTTTATGACGATTTAGTATTAATTCAAATCAAATTAGCTTTATTGGCATAAAATTTTCTTGCGAAAAGTTTGAACAAGATTTTTACCCAAATGACTTAAGTAAGATAGAAATATTCTTAGTATTTTTGTCTTGCGAGAAAAACATATTCTAAGCTTAGACACAAATACCTGTATTAAAATAAATGATAATACACTTCCATAAAGATCAAGGCCCTGCATGAAATATACACCATACATAATGACTGAATCCAAAACAAACTTCACTCTCATACCATCCAATAGAAATTAATGTAAATAAATCGAAGTTCTAATAAAGAGAATTCAGAGAACCGGTCATCGTGTGAAGTGTGCTTTGTTATTTCATTTTCATATTGCATACTGACCGAAATACGTGGAACCAATGGTTGGAGCCGTGACTTGGTTCAAGTATACCGCCTGATCGTGCACTGACCCTTCAATTGACAGCACCTGAGGTTCTTGACGGCCCATTTTCTGGTAACAAAAACAGAAAGTATTTTCAGTCTTTACAAAGTTTAAAACAGCGCCATCTATTGGAAATCACGTTTACTATAAACTGTTAGTGATGTCAATATGAAGGTGATTATGTAGTTAGACTAAAAAGACCTAGATGACGCTACATGTTGGTAGGTGGCGTCTTACAAATTAACAATGAAAGCTAATCAACAATTACGAGTATACGGTTAATTGATAACTATACGAGGTCGTAATAAAAGGCTATTGTTCGCGTTTCCTACAAGCAGAGAGGTAATTAATATTGTTTTATTTACCTGTATATTAGTATCACTACTGTCTTTCTTTTTTTGTTCCTGACTGAGGTTAATGTTTTTTGTTTGCATTTTCTCCTAGCCGGAGCGTCGCGCCCCCAACTGTAAAAATATAAAAATTATCATATTAAATTTGTTTTTACGAGCCTACATTTCCAGTAACTAGATGTTTTGAAATTTCTAACAATTGTTAAATGTTGTTTTGTTGTTGTTGTAAATTAATTTGTTTACAGTACATACATATTTTTTTCACAAATGCTTTGAAGTTCTTGTCAATGTTTTTTTTTTTTTGTAAAATAAACCAACGTTTCTCACGAAAAATACATATTACATTAGAAGTTGAAAAAGAAATAAATCGAATTCATATTTAACGAAGTAAGTTTTTCAAACTTCGATGAGACGAGTCTCGCGCAATAAGAAATTATAAATAAGTAGGTACCGAAGGAAAGTTAAATAACTCAGTGATATTAAAATAACGAAAACAAACTGAAACCTGTTCAATATAAAGTTTGTATTTCTTACAAAGTGAGGGTAGGTAGATGCGTAAACAAGAACTTCCAAAGTAAAGGTTTTTGCGACCACTCACTAAATAGGTAAAGTTACAGAAGGTTCACTTACTAGAATCACCCAAGCTCGCGGCCAGCAACCCGGTTGTTAAACGTGTTATACTGATGTCTCTTTACGTGAAGAGGCCTATATAATAGTGGACTGCGTTATATGATTGATGAATAAGCTTGTGTGAGCTTGTGATGATTTTGTTTCCTTCATCATCAATGAGTGCCTACGTTTTTATAGACATCAAACAAAACTGAATCCTAGTTAAATAATAATGTAATAATAATAATAAATAATTTATTTCGATCAACAAAGGATCATACATGGAAAAAGAAACCAAAAGACAATGAAATTAAAATGAAATATATCCTACCTACAGTTTTTTATTACTCAGTGCATGAATCATATAGCAATGGTTCAAGTACTGGAAGTCAAACCTCTCGGCGAATAACCTAAGGATGCTGTTGATGCTGGCCCGAACCCTGCACACCAGGGCTACACATCGTTTCCGCACAGTTGTATAAAAACAATCTACTCGTGATTCAGCGAACATACCAGATGCGCTGCAAAATCGGGGCAACCCCATCAGCACCCTGGACGCATTATTATATTGCACACGCAGGGCTGTAAAATGTAAATGTAATGTAAATGCTGGGGTGCAATTCTTTAAGCTCAAACATCAATACATCCTTGAATACAGAATCGAAATAACGGTGTAAAACAAATTCGGTATTCGATAAGACACGATTGAAGCTATTCAAGGACACGTTGCAGAAGGTAAGCCATGAGGACCAGTGTTAGCGAATACCAAATTGGGTTATCACCGTTCTTTCAATTCTGGGGTGCAATTCCTTAAGCTCAAACATCCAGACATCCTTAAAAACAGAATCAAAATAACGATGTAAAACCAAATTCAGTATTCGCTAAGACATGATTGAAGCTATTCAAGGACACGTTGCAGAAGGTAAGCCATGAGGACCAGTCTAAGCGAATACCAAATCGGTCTATCACCATTATTTCAATTTTGTATTCAAGGATGTAGGGATGTTTGAACTTAGAGAATTGCACCCCTGTATTCAAGGATGTATGGATGTTTGAGCTTAGAGAATTGCACCCCTGATTTTTAAGTTAAACGTCGTAAGAGTGCACGCTTCTCCTCAGCGTTTATTAACATTCGTTTGTCTCAAAACATGTCCTGTTTACATTGTTGTAAATTAAGTAAACTATGCAATAGGAGCGCGCATTCTGCCTAAAATTTAGGACGTGTAAAGGAGGCCTAAACCGCCCCAGCATCTGTGCTTGCTGGGGAATAAGGCTGTGTTCCTACCAGACATATGCGAGGAGGCTAAGCAGTGCGGGGAGACGTAGTCCTATTTTCACTGATGCTGTGCGAGCCATGCTCGAATGATCCCTCGCGTCCCTCACACACCTCTCTAACTTCTTTTGTATATGCCAAATCCTCGCCCCGCCAAGCTCTATTCCAACAGAGCTGCACCCTATCTAGGAACCTGTATCTTACCTTTTTTTATTGGTGCCCAGTGGAAATTCTTCATGAACTTCCTTCACCCCGGGGAAGGGCGAAGGGGTATGCCGGACTCCTACCGGCTAAAACCCCTGGAGCGGTAATCTTCAGCACCTAAGGGAGGCTCCAGGTCCTCGTATGATCACACTAGAGCCGCCTACTGGTGCCACGCCTATAGGCACATCTCGGAGAGGGTGACTGTAAAGGATCCCCCAAAGCGCCCCACGGCAGCGCGTGACCACATCCACATGCGTGCTACCTCCTGTATCTTGCCTAGGAAATAAAGAAATCCTATTGGTGGATTTTCCTCACGCGTCGTGTAGCTACTTCGAACAGCTCTGGTGGGAAGGCAGCCTAATGCTCGAGACTGCGCTCTATGTATCAAGTAGCGATGTCGTGAGAGATGTGAACTTGTGCTGAGCAGTGAGCCTTTTGAACTTGACCGCTATGTGGTCCAATCGTAATATCTGCGTTTTGAGTAACTTTTGTGTTTTATGGGAGTATTCGTCGATAACCTTGGTCCGTGATTAAAAAGGAAAGTTTTCGGTGTTACTCGATGTTTTCTTAGGAAAATCCACGTTTAAAGTTAGTTAAAGTTAGCTACCGAAGTTTAAATAAAATATTCAACTCGATACGGTTGGTGCAGTGGCTGATACAGTCGGCTGCTGCGCTCCGGGTCGTGGGTTAAATCCCGCACGGAAAAAATATTTGTATGATCTGCAGGTAGTTGTTCCGGGTCTGGGTGTATTGTATGTGGAATTCATATCTTTAAACGCACCCACGACACAGGAGAAATCCTAGTGTGGGGCAAGGTCTTTAAAAAAAAGCTAAAAAAAGATATATTCGAACTCTATATATACTCGATATATTATACGATATATCCCTAGTCAATGTACATGTATGTATAAATTCATAAACTACTGCAGTTGCTATAGTTGGTCACGAAATACTTAAGGCTTTACTTAAGTTGCTTTTCAAATTGTGGGAACTGTGTTAGCAACCGCAAACATCCACCCGAAAAAAAAGATCTAAGTTAATCTCAAGACGCGCCAGAAGAAGATTTACTCCAGTACACAACTCCAAGATAAATAGTTTTCATCATCGGAAGATACACAAGCTACAGCCGAGCAGGCAGTGAAATAGGTCCATGATTTGTACTTTTCCGTACGGTCCATCTCGTCCCGAGGATGTCGTGGTGACTAAGGTACTCTAAACCAGAAGGACGGGCAGCAGCGTCCCTTCTATGGAACAGTAGCCATATGTCACTCCTTGCAGTGGCGTCATGGGTCGCGTCACCTTCCCTAACATGACATACTCATACTCGTGAGCGGGTGCTGCTTCCAGTGATAGGTCGTTTTGCTTACGGTGTGTTGTATATAAATATGTTATCATTGTCAAAACTGGCTGCCAATCTGGCTGGCAACTCTAGAATTGTTCTAAAATATTTTGTTATAAATGAAGCGACTAAATCTCCTCCCGTGGTTATAAAAGGATACTAAGGGACACTAACCTAGACGGACGGGCAGCAGCGTCCCTTCTGTGGAATAGCGTTCGCCGACCTCCGCCAAGAGTGGTGAGTAAGTACTGCAGAATTCCCCCAAAACAAAAATTGACAGAAAACCTGGAACCAACGATCTGAAATCGCCAAGCAAGCTTGGTCATTAATAGTCGTTTCGTTTCTGTTTGAGTAGAGGTTTTTATCCTGTATTAATTCAGTTACAGGCAGATATATATTATTAAAAGAAGTAGATTAAAAACAGACATAAAAATAACAAATGTATAATGTCTGGCCCAAGGCTGATTTATATTTTCTCAGTCTTGTGTTTTAATATCTTTAATGTTGGAAATATTTCATCTTAATGGAAAGGCGTGGCTTTCAAACAAAGAGGAAATTTCACCTCAGTTGAGAAGGAAAAAGATTATAGAAATTTTTGAAGCCTATTATTGATATTATTTTATAATATTTTGGGCTAAATGAATACCGGAATTGAATTGCGGAGATAAGACGACAGTTTTGTGTATAATAGGTACATACAGCCCTCGGGGGTCACGGGCGTGCAGATTGGGGAGTCTGCGTGCTCACACCGAGTGACCCCCGGGAAGACGGTGGCGCGCACGTGGACACGTGCCGCCGTGTGCGCAGCACACCGCAAAGCGAGGCTTTACAATCCTCCCCGAGAAGTGCCTGGGGGGGCGACCTTTTTTCAGTCGCCTTCCCTCCGCTAGAGTGGGTGACCGCTTTACAGTCATCCTCTCCGTGATGTGCTTAAAGGCGTGGTACCAATGGGCGGCTGTAATGTGATTTGACGAGGACCTGAAGCCCCCCTTCGGTGCCGAAGATGACCGCTCCAGTGGTTTTAGCCGGTAGGAGACCGGCACACCCCTTCGCCCTTCCCCGGGGTGAAGGAAGTTCCATGTAGAATTTCCACTGGACATCAATAAAAAAAAAAAAAAAAGGTACATACAGCCGTCAGGCATATATGTCAATATTTATGTATATCCAAACCCCGAGAGCTTTCAACTGGAACTCCAAAACCGCTTCGAATGCCTGCAACATTGTGTATCTGTTGACGACTGATGTGGTGGTGCCGGCTCAGAATACCATCACCCCATCTCCTCCCGTGGGTGTCGTAAATGTCGACTAAGGGATTAGCCGGAGGATGGGCAGCAGCTTCTTTCGAGTACATTAACAGCTCAACTGCGATCGCCAACCCGTTTGCAAGGCGTGGCGATTATGGCAAAACTTCCCAATGAGCTCAAGTTTGTCAGTGCGTCTCTCAGTTTTGAGAGAGATCGAGAAGTTCTACCGACAGCTGTACACCTCGGTAACTATACCTACCATTGGCGCTCGCAAAGACCCGCGAGCCAAACAAACCCGACACTATACCGAGGATATCCCGGACATCATCCTGTACGAGATTAGGTTGGCCTTGAAACAGCTTAAAAATAACAAGGCGCCGGGTGGGGATGGAATTACGACAGAGCTTCTGAAAGCGGGTGGCACACCGGTACTTAAAGTCCTTCAGAAGCTATTCAATTCCGTCTTACTCGAGGGCACAACGCTGGAAGCGTGGAACAGAGGTGAGGTGGTGCTCTTCTTCAAAAAGGGTGATAATAGATCCTCGCTTTTGAGCCATGTTTATAAGCTGTTTTCAAGGGTAATCACGAATCATCTTGAGCGCAGGTTTGATGATTTCCACGCCTTTAGGCACATCTCGGAGGGGATGACTGTAAAGCGGTCACCCCCCCTTGCGGAGGGAAGGTGACTAAAAAGGTTGCCCCCCAGGTACTCGCGGGGGATTGTAAAGGATCCCCTTAAATCTCACTGTGTGCTGTGCTGCGCATACCGTCATCTTCCCGGGGGTCGCTCCGTATGAGCACGCAGACTCCCCAATCTGAGCCCCCGCGACCCCCAAGGAGGTGGTACATCCCTAGCCGACTTCTTACGATAAGAGTACCATTAAACCTGAATAAATCTACCCAAGGTTGCTAACCTGAGTCCTAAATGTAAAAGAGTCTGAAGTTCTATAATAATAAACGGGATTTTTAATCATCCATGTTATATAGACGGCACGGTTAGTGCAGTGGCTGACACAGTCAGCTGCGGACGGACGGAACAAATATTTGTATGATCTGCAGGTAGTTGTTACGGGTCTTGGGGTTTTATGTATGGAATTAGTGTCTCTAAACGCACCCACGACATCGGGGAAATTCAAACGCGGGGCGCCGTCTTTTTTTAAATTAAAAAATACCCTGTTTCTGTTTCAAATGTCCCGTTCGTTCTAATATTGATGGCAGCCCTAAACCGGGACCAATTACCACCTATTTAAATCAGTGAAACCAATTCCCAGATGAGATTAATGCACATACATTTTACGCGATATTTCTCACGCGTCTACATAAAGCTTATATGGCGGAGTCGTGACCAAAGGTTCCAGTTTAAATGTTAATGTAACAAATACAGCAAGTTTACACTTTGCTTGATATTCACTTAATAGTATATTCTCCTTCGTTTTAGGGTTCCGAACGTCCGAAGGAAAAAACGGCGGAACCCTTATAGGATCACTCGTGTGTCGTCTGTCTGTCCGTCTGTCACAGCCAATTAGCTCCGGATCTGCTAAACCGATTAAGTTGAAATTTGGTACACATATGGATTTCTGCAACCCAAACACGTACGTGTAATGTAAATAAATGAATTTTGAAGATAGAGGTCCTTTTTTGGGGAAATATGGAAAGATTAAGAATAAAGTTTTGCGAACTGTACCGTGTAACATATGAAATGGAAGGGTCTCAAATGTATTTATTTTTATAATTTTAAAGTATATAGTTTTAAAGTTATTTAAGAAAATATACGACAATTGACCCCCCCATTTATCTACAAAACTACTGAGCCTAAAATTCTGAAAAAAATGTAAGTAATAGCTCTTTACCTATAAATTAAAGGAAAACCTATAAGAAGTCTATGGTCTTAAAATAACACGGTAAATCTTGCAATATAGTGCGTACAAACTTAAGTTTGCGGTTGGAATGTATGGGAAAACGTGTTTTTCAACTACGATGTCAAGTTTGTTCTCGGGATAAGTTATTGGTACAAGACCGAATCCAACAATAGACAATTTATTCAGCAATTTCGGAACCCTCTCCACGCGAGTTCAACTCGGACTTGACCGGTTTTTTATTGGTGTCCAGTGGAAACTCGTCATGAACTTCCTCCGCCCCAGAGAAGGGCGAAAGAGTCCACTCCTAGAGCCACGCCTATAGGCACATCTCGGAGGGGAAGACTGTAAAGGTCTCCTCTTCTAGTGGAGGGAAGGCGACTGTAAAAAATCCACCGCCCAGGCAATTCTCGGGGAAGATTGTAAAGGATCCCCCCAATGTATATTCTCCTCCTACAATTATTTCTCCTGTCATAGCGAGGAAGGGCTGTTGTGACTGTGCCCCACTACAAAAGTACTTCTTCTATATCGTGGGTACAGTTTTACAGGCATACATCTAACATCGTGTGGTGCCAGCTCAGAATACCACCACCCCATCTCCTCCCGTGGGTGTCGTAAAAGCCGACTAAGGGATTAGCCGAAGGATGGGCAGCAGCGTCCTTCGAGTACATTAACAACTCAGCTGCGATCGCCAACCCGTCTGCCAAGCGTGGCGATTATGGCAAAACCCCCCAATGAACCCACAACTCACCCATATCGGTCGTTGTGGTGATCTTTGCAGGAGGCCTGTGTCCAGCAGTGGACTTCATTCGGCCGAAATGATGATCTAACATGCACAAACACACAGACTTGAAACAAATATCCGTAAATCATGCTAATATTTGTTCCGTGCGGGAATAAAACTCGCGACACGTAACGCAGAAAGCTGATCAATCTACTGCCAATGCGCCAACCTTGCCATCAAAATCTTAATTTACATACAAATCTACGTGTCCACTGGCTCGGCATCGGAGTGTACGAAGCATACGGATTTTCTTAGTTTCTATTGATTCATATAGAACTGCATTCACTAGATCGGCAATACCGAACCGGCGGGCTGATTAAGTCGCAGACGCTTTGCAACAGCCGTAAATTGCTCCAACACCGCTGTCAAACGTCAATTTGGTATTACCTATTTGCCGATAGCGACTAAACAGGCGAAGATCTCTGACCCGCCTCTGTCGGACAATCAATGAATTATAAACGTTCAATCTTTTTAGTTCCACTGGTGGCTACTGGCGCTAGTAACTATGCATCTTCCACAATGGCGACTGGCGGGCGATGCCTTACTTAATACCAATTTTAGTGACGCTTTGCCACCGGTGGATACTTGGCTGCGCGATAGCTGCTGTCGCGTCTGCTGTTGCTGTTCTTAGCCGACCAGGGTGACAGTGATATGCATTTTTGCAAAGCAAAATAAAATTAAGCATACGATCCGTAGCCGATGCAGTAAACGTGCAGCTCAAAGGAAGCAGTGTAAAGACATACTATATTCCAATAAGGTTACAATTAAAAAGTCGTCGTACAACCGTAAGCTCACTCTCGCATTTAACCTGCTTCGCGATTCAATTCCCACGCACTTTCCACTCAGTGCTGTGTTAACTTTGTTTGATTAATTGGTTACTTGATACAGTTGTGATACTCCTGGTAACGTATGTTAGCTCCAGTTTAGATAAAATTATAGTAATTTTCATAAAACTATTACTTATTATTAAATATACGTCCACTACTAAACAAAGACCTCCCTCAAAACTTCCTTAATTGTTTCGATATTTTGGGGCTCGTTTTGCCAGAACATCACGCTTGGCGGACGGGTTGGTGAGCACAGAATGGCTGCTAAGAGATGCTGGTGGCCATCTCTCTGGTTTAGAGCCCCTTAGTCGCCATTTACGACTTCCTCGGGAGGCGTTTGGTTTCCTGCAGCTTATCGAAGCCTGCTTTTTGCAAATCGGCTGACTAGATCGGGGGAGTGCACAAAATAGAATACCGGCACAAAGTAGCAACAAATTGTTGCTGTGTTTCCCTGGCGAGTATTGGAAGTTGACTCCCGATCCTCCCCTTTCTGCTCATCTGCATTGCCACCCCTTCACCACTCATAGGTTAGGAAAGTATCAACGATTCTGGTGTTGCGTTATGCGCGGAGGTGTTTGCTGTTTAGCATCAGGTGGCCTGCTAGTTCACTCTCTTCCAGTGTAAAATAATGTAGGATGGGTATTAAAAAACCTTACACCGTGTGGGTCGGAGTGAAAGGCATACATACAGAAGGATTAGTGCGGCTATTAGGATGACAGAAGGATTTTTTGAAGTTTGGGGATGATACATGATGTATTTCCACCGGGTGAAATAAAAGAAGGTACCACCGCAGTACCAGATATTCTGCCGCCAAGCAGTAGAACTTTAAAGATTATTGTGTTTCGGTTTAGAGGGCAAAGTCAAAGTCAAACGGCGTAAGAGACTAAATAACTAAAGTCTCAAGATGATGAGCGCAGTGTGGTGCCCCACACAGGACTGGTCCGTGGAAGCATTACATATATTATGGGCAGGTGCGATGCTTCCCATCCCTTTTGTATTTTGTTTACTTTCCTACTCGTTATTAATCCCTGAGAAATTATCAAAATTCAGAAATGTATGCTTTTGCATACATTATTCACTCGAAGAAGTCGGATAGTGTTCAATCCCCATAAAAGTTTGTCATTAGGATTTTATTTTGTCCGATTATGTATTTATTTATTTATTCTTTATGCACAAACATATACAGAGGCGGACTTAATGCCTTAGGCATTTTCTACCAGTCTACCTTAGGGTGATGCAGAGATAACAATCTGGTAGGTGCATTATAAAAAGTATTACGACACGACCTAAATGACATAATTTATGACTCAATGTCATTTTAGGAATATATTATACCGAAAGAGATAAACTAGATATATTTAGATATATAGTATATATAAATAAATAAAATATAATATAAAACACAGATGTATACATTTTTTATTTTATTTTTATAGAAAATCACCGCTGGGATTAATCTGCCAATTTCTTACGGAGGTGCTCACGTACTTTAATTTTAAACGAAAGCCGACTGTTAGCCATCCTGATATTCATGGGGAGCGCATTCCATAGAAGAATAGACTGTACGAAGAAAGAAGAATGTATAAAGTAAGAGTGGTGCGTAGGGCATTGTAAGAGACGGTTATTTGAGGAACGAAGATTCTTGATGTGATTGGATCTTAGATATTGAAAGTGAGTTGTAAGATAAGTGGGCGGGGTAGGAGAGTCTAGTAAGGAGTACAGAGTAGTCAATGCCCTCAGAGATCGGGCCTGGCGAAAGGGCAACAAATTTAAAAGTAACCGATGCACTGACACATGATCATATTTACGGAGATTAAAAACGAATCGAATGTTATTTTAGTTATTGAGAAGGCGGTCAAGTTTGTTGAGATGTATTACCCAAAGCTTGTTGCTGTTTACAATGTCTCATCATCTCAGCCGAAAGACATACACTGCTGGTCACAGGCATCCCCAAAAAACGCCACTACGACCGGCCTTCTTGTGTTGTATGCTCATTGGGGGTTTTTGCCATAATCGCTCCGCTTGGCAAGCGGGTTGGCGATCGCAGTTGAGTTATGTACTCGACGGACTCTGCTGCCCATCCTTCAGTTATTCCGATAGTCACCTTTTACGATACCCACGGGATGAGATGGGGTGGTGCTGTTCTTAGCCGGCACCACACGGACATCGGACATACGAAGTATTGGCAATTAGTGTTTATACAAATAAATAAAATTGAAGTGCCTGTCTGTAATGTCAAAACAATAACTTTTTAATAAATGCATATGAAAGTATAGACGGTATTCATAACAAAAAAATAAAATTGTTTCTTTTGTCTGTCTGTTTATTCCGGCTAATCTCCGAAACGGCTTGACCGATTTTGACGGGACTTTCACTGGCAGATACCTAATGCTTTATAGAGTCACTTAGAGTACTTTTATTTTACAAAAATAATTAGGCTTCCGCGTAAGAAAGTTAAACCCCACGAAGTAATCTAAATTATTTATAAATTATCAGATGTATTTTAAGTTAAACGGCGGGTGAAACCGCGGGGGATAGCTAGTTTGAAATAAAAAACGTTGACTTATCCGTGTGGTGTCCGGATTCAGAATAAAACACCACTCCATCTCCTCCCGTGGATGTCGTAAAAGGCGACTCAGGGCCTCTAAAGAGAGGGATGTGGAGCAGGTAACAGGTTCTATGTAACAGCAGCAATACTACGCTCACCAACCCGCCTGCTAAATATGGTGATTACCTCAATAGGTACTCACCACGTTACATGCCGTGTATATTCCCCGTAAAGTGACTCGCCATGTAACCAGTGGTTTATGGAGGAGGCCTTTGCTTAGCTGTGGACGTCTTTTGGCCGTGTGGTGCCGGCTCAGAATGCCACCACCCCATCTCCTCCCATGGGTGTCGTAAAAGTCGACTAAGGGATTAGCCGGAGGATGGGCAGCAGCGTCCTTCGAGTACATTAACAACTCAACTGCGATCGCCAACCCGCCTGCCAAGCGTGGCGATTATGGCAAAACCCCCCAATGAACCCACAACACATCCATATCTGTGGTTGTGGTGATCTTTTGGGGAGGCCTGTGTCCAGCAGTGGACTTCATTCGGCCGAAATGATGATGGACGTCTTTTGGCTGATGTGACGATGATGATGATGACTTGGATATGATTTCCAAAATTGTGTCGTCATTTCGGGGGGAATTTGCCAGTATTCACCACACTTGGTAGGTGGGTTGGTGAGCGCAGTATGGCTACTGTTCCATAAAAGCTACACTGCTGCCCATCCCTCTGCCAACCATGGGAGCTGGAGTGGTGTTATATTTTTTATCGGGCCACCACGCTGACCACAGGGAATAGTATTATCTATAATATGCCTGCATATAAATCGATTATCAATAAATATTATAACTATACAAATATAGGGATAATAAATCTGCCACAAAATATGTATGTGTACCAACACATTTGTGGTATTTGTTTACTACATCATCATTATGTATTTGAATAACTTAACACGATTCAAACTTGGGACTATTATTCATTTTCGCGCCACTGTGTTTGATAGTTTGTGATTTATCGCGTTACATTCTGAACTTGGATATTCTTTAAATGTATACTGTTATCGAAGCAAAAGAACAATTATTATGTAAAATATGATGTTTTATTATGGTTATAGAGCTCCGTTGTAAAAAAAAGAGTCCCTCGCAAAGATATGCGACATTTTCGTGACGCAGTTACTGTGAAGAATCGAAGATATCGAGTTCCGGCGCGTGGAATTATTTCACATGTCATAGCCAGTAAGGGCCAAGAACACTGCAACACTGCAAGTTAGACACGTTTGGCGCGGTGGCTGGTCGCTTCGCTTCAGCGCTATATGTCGCAGGTTCGATCCCCGCACGGAATCCTATGATTTACAGGTAATTGTATCGGGTCTGAATGTTTTTGCATGTGGGATGAATATCTACAAATTGTACCACGGCCCAGGAGATATCCTCGTGTGGGACAGAGTAAAAAAATAGATTAAAATCCATTCGTTGAGATGATAAGCACGCATGGATATCGGCGTGGAATGGATTTTACCCGCGCGAAGCTAATAGGTACTTGAATGGCTAATAGATTTGCATGTCTGTGAACTGTACCCATGATAAAGGAGAAATATTAGCGTGGTTAAAAAACATATTTTCAAGTCTGTTCAAGACATTCTTCTACGGCCTATATGCCTTTATAGTTATAGTTTTAAATTTAGTTAGTTAATATGTTTGCCCCCCAGACCTCTTCTCAACCAGTCGAGGTTCGGCACTGTTAATGCTCTATTTTGTAAAAATAGGGTTTATTTATTGTATGTTTATTTATTTTCATTCGTTATCATTTATCATCCGGCGTAACTTCAAAAATGTATTATTAAGATGTTGAAACTGTTTTGGATTATGTATTGCTTATTTGTAAAAAAATCATATCATTTGTATCTGTTTGTTTCCCAAATAAAACAAAATAAAAATAAATGAATAAATATTTATTTACCTCCTATTAGATTTAAGGATTGCTTTTTTTGCCAACATTAATAATAATTATTAAAATTTTGGACTATTGGATGACTAAAATATACTATAATGTATAGGTAGTCATTATTAGCCTATCAGAGCAACTTAGTTCATGTTCATAAGATCTGTCAGAACATTATCTTAAAAAGAAGCCAATATTATGATCCCGCTTATTCTTCTCAAGCCAAGATACTATTATATTGAGCTGATACATTTGTACCCGACAATATTTCATGGTACTCATCAAAAGATTAATAAGCAGCATTTCAAGGGTTATCTACCTTTAGCGTAATAGCCGGCGGGCCAATTAGGGGCTATTCTGTTCACAAAACTACCTCGGCCATGCTACGGGTTAAGATTAGTTTAATTCGTCTTTAAGAGGTATTGTACACTGGTTTAGATTTCGTCCGTTTTGTAAAAAAAAGTAGTCTGCTACTTGTGTGTTGTAAATTTGTGGAATGAGTAGAAAGAAAGAAATAAATATTTTTTTATTTGACAGCAAAGTGAGACATCACAAACGGTAATAAAACTTAATATAAAACTGAAAAAAAAACACGATAAAAATTTGGATAGGGTTATTAATAACAAAAATAAAAAAACACAATATTAGGTTAGAGTTTGTTGTGTGCCCCACAGTTGCTCCAAACAGGTAACCAGTTCAGCATTTGCCAGACAAGAGCCTGGCGCTGGTTTTCAACTGGACCCTTCGGTGATTCACGGGTGTAAAAATGCAAATGTGTATCATGTAACTATTGAATTAATATAAAGTAAACTATGGCTACGGCTCAGAATACCCCATCTCCTCCCGTGGGTGTCGTAAAAGTCGACTAAGGGATTTGCCGGAGGATGGGCAGCAGCGTCCTTCGAGTACATTAACAACTCAACTGCGATCGCCAACCCGTCTGCCAAGCGTGGCGATTATGGCAAAACCCCCCAATGAGCATACAACACACTCATATCGGCCGTTGTGGTGATTTTTGGGGTAGGCCTGTGTTCAGCAGTAGACTTAATTCGGCCGAAATGATGATGAAACTATGTCCTATGATGGATCATTAAGGGCCAAAGCAGCGATACTTTAATATCGGCGATCATCGATTTTGCTGCTGCATCGTATTCTGGCGACCAGCTGCGTTGGAGCGTTGTGTCAAGATTTGGTAATTTTGTCGATGCTGCATCGACTAGAGAAAAGCTACAGTGAAGGATAGGGCCAGGGGTGGATCCAGAGATTAATCTATGCAGGGCCCTCGGGTCTCGTGTCAAGATTTTCAGAGATAATTGTTGCTACGAGGTCTAAGGTCAACTACATTCCACAGTTTTTTATGCCCCCCTGAGCCTTCCCCCTGGATCCGCCCTTGGGAAGAGCGAGCGGGGTAGCAGCACACGCTCACGCTGTTTGTTTGAACGTAGATCTTTATACGCTTGTGTCCCGCTCTCGCGTAGAGTAAAACTTACAGTCGCTGTGTCTAGCTTCCGAAACGAATGATCGTATCGCCGATGCTAAAAGCTGGCACTAAATTAGTTATTAGACGATAAAGAAGTATTGCTTGATACACACGAGCAACTCCCGATAGCAACAACGAGCGATTATGAAAAGAGAGAAAAGTAAAGATATAGCAAGTCAAACGGTTTTGCAAAGCTTTCGGTTGTCGTTTCATAATGGCACGTTTTCGCAACTGCATCGCGATCAACACTCGTTCAGCAGTCGGTTGCTGCAACCAACTTCTAAAGAGCTATTAGGCTGCCGATTGCCGCTGCTTTAACTAGGAAGGACTTAGGCTTTCTAATAAAGAAAGAAAGAACGAAAACGTATTTATTGCCACACTGTAAAATAAAAGTCAAAATACAAAAATATTGTAGACAAATGGGTCGACCTCAGCAGATGTTGTTGAAGTACAGTAAAAATATTTGTATGATCTGCAGGTAGTTGTTCTGGGTCTGGGTGTATTGTGTGTGGAATTTGTGTTTGTAAACGCACCCACGACAGGAGAAATCCTAGTGAGGGGCAACGTTTTGTTAAAAAAAAAGAGGTATCAATACTAGCAGCTCAGGGTGTCGAGACGTGCGGCTCCAATTTACCTATCGTACGACGAGAACTCGGAGATGGTTTTTTACGCCATTAGACACTTCCACCCCCGAGCATATAGCTCTGGGACTAGCCTGAGTTAAGAGTTCAAACCACATATGAGGAATTTAATGAACGAAAAATATCTAAGCTAATCATCACGAACCTGAGGTGCAATTCCTTAAGCTCAAACATCCATACATCCTTGAATACAGAATCGAAATAACGGTGTAAAACCAGTTCGGTATTCGCTAAGACATGATTGAAGCTATTCAAGGACACGTGGCAGAAGCTAAGCCATGAGGACCAGTCTTAGCGAATACCAAATTGGGTTATCACTGTTATATAGCGCCCCACCAGCGCGCCCCGCAGCCCCGTGCCCGCGATTCTACCACGCAGCGCCATGCGAGCCCCTCGCCCCATCCCGCTGCCAATGTCTGCAGCCCCGGCGAAACCTCTTAAAAGAGATTTCGCTAGCGTCACTACGAGCGCTCCAGTCGCTCCTACGAAGCCAGAGCCGGAAAAGGCGCCGAAGAAGGCTGATGATGCTGATGATGATGGTTTTATGGTGGTGCAGAGGAGGAAGCGCCGTCAGCAAACCACTAAGAACCGCTGAGGGACGGCTCCTGCACAATCCAAAGTTACCATACGTGCCGCGAAGCCGAATACGCCGCCGGTGTATATCTCGCGCTTACGCTACACCACTAAGGCGAAGAATATCATAGATTATGTGCGCCAAAAGACGACGTACACACCGAGGGTGCAGTTGCTGGAGTCAAGCCGCAACGTCAACTTTAAGGCGTTTGTGGTGCGACTACCGAACTGCTACCTGCCCCTCGTCATGGATAAAGACTTTTGGCCGCAGGGCGTGGTGTGCCGTCGCTTCCACGGACAAGTGCCTCAGGCAGCATGAAGACAATGAGTGCAAAGTAAAGTGCTACTAACATAGCCTTAAGCCTTATATTCACTAACAAAAGAATTGTATTACTTTATATATGCTAGTTTGTAAGGTATATAACTATGGGCCATGAAGCCTGAAATACATGATTATTATTACTATTTATTTATTTATTTATTGACTATGGAAGACTTACAGCTGATCAATCAATATAATTACAGTTAAGAAAATAGATAGCCAATTACAAGTCTTCACGTCTAAGTAATCTACTAAGGCATACATGTGAACACACTTACAGAATACTAATACAAACACTCTCAAAATATCTAATTACTTATTTACCTAAAAAAACTTAAGCTTAAACACCTTCTTGCCTGTGACACACTTGTCGTAAAGGGATCCAGATCATGTTGTTTACACAGTTTATTAAAATTCCTGCTTGCTCGTACTATGTAAGTATTTTGCCTATAGTTAGTAGAACTAAACGGTATACATATTGGCGGATTAAACCGAGATGATTTATATGGGACATTGAAGGAAAACTTAGCTAAGAGGTCCGAACAATCGATGTCATTATTTAAAATTCTTAATAAGAAAATAAAGTCTGCTATCTCGCGGCGATTTTGAAGTGGTAACAAATGATATTTTTTACAGAGCTCAAGGTAATTACTAGAGTGATAGGGTATCTTCTGATGGAAACATAGGTATTTAAAAAACCTTTTTTGGATGTTCTCTATGCGATCAATATATTTATGGTAGTATGGATTCCAAATTTGGGATGCATACTCTAAGTGACTTCTAACAAAGGTACAGTATAGAATTTTTAACGTTTTCGTTTGAGAGAAGCACTTAGAGACCCGCATTATAAAACCAAGAGCTTTAGATGCCTTAGCTATTATTGCATCAATTTGTGAGTCAAAAACCAATTTTGAATCATGATATACCCCTAAATCACGGACAGAATCACATTTAGGTAAAGTATGACCACCTAAGGTGTACGTTGTGGCAAATGTCGAGCGTTTCCGAGAATATGTTATAACCGAACACTTGACAGGATTGAGATCGAGCTTACTATTCTTACAGTACTCTTCAAGACTCATTAAATCATCTTGAAGTGCAGTCATATCTTTAATTGATGATATGGTAGCAAATATTTTCATATCATCGGCAAAACACAATAATTTGGAAAATTTGAGGCATCGGTCGATGTCGTTAACATAGATAATAAACAGCAGCGGGCCAAGTAGAGAACCTTGTGGTATGCCACTGGGGACAGTTACCCAGCTAGAAGTATAATTACTGAGAACAACAGACTGCGTACTGCGTATTATCAATATAAGAGGAAAACCATCTATACAAATCTCCGCGTATTCCCATGTCACATAATTTTAGTAGCAGTGTGTTATGGTCAATGCGGTCAAATGCCTTGCTATAGTCTGTGTAGACGACATCAACCTGGCTTCCCTTGTCCATAGCTTGAGTAATGAAATCGTTCAGTAAGGTTAAATTAGTCACAGCAGAGCGACCTTTCAAAAAACCATGTTGGAAAGGACTAAATGAATTTTTGAGGGCAGAGTAGAGCTGATTGTAAATAATCCTCTCGAAAACCTTAGCAATAATACATAGTTTCGATATCGGCCTGTAATTGATGATATCTGACTTAGAACCTTTTTTATGGACAGGGGTTATAAATGCTGATTTCCATACTCTGGGAACAATGCAAGAGGATAGGGATTTTTCAAATAGAGTTGTGATAGGAAGGGAAAGAGATGATGCGCACCGTACAAGAAGGTAAGAAGATATTCTATCAGGTCCTGCCGCTTTACCTATGTCTAGTTTACGAAGTAGATTATTAACATCTTCAACATTTACTTCGATATGACAGATATGGGTTTGATGCCACTGCAGTTGAAGCACAGCTTCTAGTAAGTGAAGGATTGAGAAACGACGAATGGAAGTACGAGGAAAACCCTTCACATATAGATTGACCTGTTGATAGATTTTCATTATTATAATTTAAAATACTAGGAATCGCATTATTATTATGATGTTTTTTCACAAAGGTCCAGAAATGTTTGGGATTATTTTTAATTGAATTTTCAGTTACATTCATATAATTATTATAACACTCAGACTCCAAAAACTTTATTCTCTCGCGTAACAACTTAAACTCAAACTCATCTGATTTATTACCATAGGTCTTCATTTTTTTTAAATACTTATATTTTTGTTTTATAATTTTAATGAGTGATGTGGTATACCAAACTGGATAAGATTTTTTCCGAGCAAGCTTTTGTGGTATATATTTAATTTGTAGGTTAACTACCGATTGATTAAAAAATGTAACTGAATCATCAAGAGACCGAGAGGAAAACTGGCACTTCCAGTCAATTGAACAGATCTCATTATTTATACTTTCAAAGTCACCTTTGTCATAGAGATACCTGACCAGCGGCTCAGAATCAAGCACAGGCATTTCTACAAAATTTGCGTTAATTAAAAGTGCTGGGTGGTAAGGATCAATGGGAATGAGAGGATCCAAACATTCGGACACTGACACTGTGTCGCTGGAGAGGACTAAATCTAAAATTTTCCCGAAATTGTTGGATACACTATTATATTGACCAAGATTGAGAGTACATAATTCATCCTTAAAAAAACACTCGTCGTGAGTGGTGGGATTCATTGGGACTAGCGATAAGTTAATAGAAGGAAACCAGTTAATTCCACTCATGTTAAAGTCACCAAGTACTAGAAAAACATCAGAAGTTTGATTAATTACTGTTTGGTTTAATTTTGATAGGAAGTTAGATAACTGTGAGGAAAAAGAGAAGCCTTGGTTCTGTTTACATAAATATAGTACACAGAGATGTAAATTTACATAGTTACGACAACTGGGTTTTCTAAGGCGCATGGTTAGCCAAAGGTCTTCTGCTGTGGAATGGAAGAGAGGTTGGGAGATAGCCGGTAACTCCCTGCGTGTAGCAATTAATACGCCTCCACCCCGCGATTGCCCAGTCATAACATAATCTCGGTCACGACGCCACACAATGTACCGATCGTCAAAAAACTCCGAGTTTAAAACGCCGTCTAGTAACCAAATTTCCGTTAAAACGATAATATCATAATTGTTGATTGACATTTGATGATAAAAAATATCGGCTTTGGTTCTAAGTCCACGCACATTCTGGTAGTAGATATTCACACTATGGTCTCTTACTGTCGCCATTACAAATATAAATAATAGTAATTGTAAATACACCATTATAATATATTTCAATAAAGCATTCCTCTACACTATTAAAAGCAAGGTAACACAAATTTATACTTTTGTGAGGACGGTAAAAACTAAAAAAGTTCGGCAGTAGGTAAGAACAAAAATACTTCAAGTTGTGAACGATTGAGAGACAAAACAAGCAGCAAGTCGCTGCATGTGCAAGCGCGAGTGAGATAAATATAATTTTATACGTTAGGGCTTTGTAGTAAACAGCGCGGCAACGAATATAATAAAGCATAAATGAGGAACAAAAGGAAGGTGTCGAGCTTATTAAACTGCACATTAATAAAGGAGGGGTGCTAAACCTTTTAGCAAAATATACCGGATTCGTTAGAATGGTAAACACTTGAGTTGTTTTTACAAAATATGATAAAGATTTGAATAAAATAGAGTAGATACATACGCAACATATTACACTATTTTGTTTAAATCAGATTCTTTCCTTATGATAAAAACTTTTGCTGTAGTATTCTTTAATACATGAATTTTTCCATGTTTAACCCACACAAATTCATAGTTTCTCTCCTTAGCTAAAATCTTTGCTGTATTTAATAACTTTTTGTATTCCATACTTAGGTGGTCGTTGACATATACACGCTGTGAAGTGCCCTGAAATCCTATGTCAGAGGTGGATAGCTCTTTAACAGCGCGTGCAGCCGCAATGAAGTCTTCCTTTATGTAGCGGTTTAAGAAGCATACTATTATCAATTTTTCCTTCGAGTTATATATGGGAACCCTTGAGATATAATTAATCTGGGGTTTAGGAAAACTGTAATTCAGTTTTTGGGAAATCGAATCAATAATGGAAAACAGATTTTCATCCTTTTTATGCGGGACTCCTTTTATCTCAACATTATTTAGACGAGATCGCTGATCTTGTGCAGACTGCTCGAATTTGGTTTTCTCTAGGTCTATGTGTAAACAGTTAAATTTTTCCTGAATATTCTCGAGAGCTTTGACCTTTGATTCAACCTCAACTAGTCTAGCCCCGAATTCATCGAGTTTACCACTAGCAAAATCGCATGTCGACTTAAGTTCTGATAACTCATCTTTGATAATTTTGATGTCACTTATTAGAGTCGGTAAGCTATGCAATTTGCTTTTCATGTCTCGTATCTCACCTAGGATTATTTCTAGAGACACAGGTTCTGGCGAGTGTGCTGCTGGTGAAGAAGCAATTCTGCACATGGGGCACTTCCATTGGGTTCTTCTATCAGCACCTAACTAATTATTATCTACATGTCTCTCTTTTCACGGGTTTATATCCCCTGTAAGGGGGAACCCGGTCTTTTGATAGGCTTACGCGGGGACATGGGTCCAACACGCAGAGGCCCTTTAGAGAATTTTAATCTATAATGTAATGGGACGCTAACCGAGGACTCTCCATGGCTACACTATAAAATGCAGTCTCGGATTATCCCCGGAGGTGTAAAACTATTGTATAAGATGGAAACTACAATTATAAGGTCTATTGTAATGGGTGCTAAATGGATATATACTTCTAAAAACGGATTATTATTATTATATTAATTCTGTATTCAAGGTTGTATGGATGTTTGAGCTTAGATAATTGCACCTCTGTTCACTAATTAATCAAATTACGTTTCACTATACTGATTTGATTACCACCTATCGAAGAAGTGGAGGAACCGTGAGAAAACTCACACGTTAAAATTATGAAGTGTATGTAATAACAGGCTATTATCCCGAGACGTATATCCGATTAATTATACGTACATGTAGTTTTGTGTAATAGGGATGTTAAGGAGATGGTTTATCGGAGATGGCGTCGGAAGGTTGGATGTTTATTTTCTTCTTCATCTTATGGCTTCGTGTGCTTAGTGGCCAACCTTGTGTCAGAGTTGTTCAAACTGCCCAAAGGCCTCCGACTTGGCTTAGCGACTGCTTTCTAATGACAACAACCGGGACCGATGGTTTTACGTGCCCTCCAATACACGGAGACGCAGTCCAAATACCACTATCATCATCATAATTTCAGCCGAACAAAGTCCACTGCTGGACACAGGCCTCCCTCAAAGATCACCACAACGACCGACATCGGTATGTTGTGTGCTCATCGGGGGGTTTTGCCATAATCGCCACGCTTGACAGGCCGGTTGGCGATCGCAGTTGAACTGCTAATGTTTTCGAAGGACGCTGCTGCCCATCCTCCGGCTAATGTCTTAGTCGCCTTTTAAGACACCCTGTCTAGCAGTGGACTTCATTCGGCCGAAATGATGATTTTGTTTGTCCAGTTACATCTGGTTTGACAAGAAGCAGACTTCAACATAGTTAGAATAAAGTTTTCAGTTTCACTTTATGTGAAAATAGTTTAATTAGATGTCAAAGTTTCAAAAAATATGTAGAAATTGTGTGAGAAGTTTTCAGAGTCGTAGATCTTCTTAATTAAATTGATGATTAGAATGATAACTAGATTAAATTTTCTTTGACAGGTCGCAGCCTAATTACTCAAAACAAGTCGTTTGTTTATTAATTATATTATATCTGTCACATATTTCTCTTTAACGTTTTAAATTTCTTTTATGATAGTAGTGATAGCCTAATGGTTGAACGCTTGCCCTCCATACAACACAGACCCTCGAGTTCAATTCCGACCTGGACCTCTGAGTTTTCGGATTCACGTGTGGATCAGATTTTGATTATCACTAGCTTTCAGCAGCAGCAAACAGTGAAGGAAAACTTCGTGAGGAAACCTGGACACCTGAGAAGGCTCCAAAATGTTCTCAATGGTGTGTGTAGTCTGCCAACCCGCACTAGGCCAGCGTGTTGGAGTAAGGGCTTTTTTATTTTATTGATGCCCAGTAGAAATTTTACATAAAATTCCTTAATAAATAATTCCTATGTTATGATAGAGAGGAGAGTACCAGTTTTTGTGACGATTCTATACTCGCAAATGCACAATATAATAATTTGACGGCACGGTTGGTGCAGTGGCTGATACAGTCGGCTGCTGCGCTCCGGGTCGTGGGTTCGATTCCCATACGGAACAAATATTTTTATGATCTGCAGGTAGTTGTTTCGGGTCTGGGTGTATTGTGTGTGAAATTCATGTATGTAAACGCACCCACGACACAGGATTAATCTTAGTGTGGGGCAAAAGTTAAAAAAAAAATTGTCACTATAGTCTGCTCTCATATTCTAAGCATCTATTTTATATGAGTAGAACATCATCACTATATCAGCCAAAGAACCTCGACTGCTGAACGACCCCTATTGATTTCCACAACGTTCGGCTATACGGGTTGGCGAGCGCAGAATGGCTTCTGTTTCAGAGAAGAGACGCTGCTGCCATCCCTCTGGTTTAGATTCCCTTAGTCGCCTTTTACGACATCCACGGGAGGAGATGGAGTGGTGCTATATTCTTAATCCAGACACCACACGTATTAGCTAATAAATTTAAAATTTGAATACTATTTTTAAATCACAGCTTTTTCTAATTTAGGCCCATGTATGCAATGATATGCATTTAAAACTGCCGCTTTTTATTTATTATTGTTTGTATTTTGGTGGAACATATAAACTGCTATAAAATGAGCCTAATATGCCCTGCTGGTGATATTATTATATGATGCGTCGTTGAGCTCCCTAAAAGAGGGTTGAGCTAAACGGTGACCGATTCATGCTTGCTGTCAGGACAGCTCATCTCACTACAGCTTGCTTCATAAATCTATTCCAGACTTAGCGCTATTGTTTTTCTGTTTAATATTCTATCGCTTCTTATAAGTTAACAGGTCTGACAATTAAAACTGTTTTTGTTAAATTACTTGCTAAATATGGATTTAAGTTTTTAAACTGACATGGTCACTAACACTATTATTGGAACTAAAAACGGGATATTTACCATGTTTTTTATTTGCTTTGAGTTCCCGATATTTCGGCGCTGTTGCAAGCGCCATGTTCACGGATAAACTAAAGTTTTTGCGGGTGGATGTTTATGAGCAGACAAAACGATCTACCCTCTTCCTTATACGTTTTGTGCGCTGGGTGCCGCTACCACTATCACTTAAGTCACTCACAATTTTTAGTTCCAATAATAGTAAATATGGATTATTTATCGTTGACATTATGAAGTATAACATTAAAGGTTGACGAAAAAAACAATTGAACCGTACGACGTCGCCCACATATTTTTTAGAATTTTTTCATGTTTGAGATATATTTTATGAATATGTAAAGATTAATTATTCTAAACACCGTACGACGTTGTCTTTTACTTGTCATTGGCAAAATTGTGAAGGATACTCTACAGAAGCCATAATATAAGGGAAGAACATTAAAGGTTGACTGGTAGCATAAAGTCCGCCTTGTGTACCATCATTGTGCATAAAAATATCAATAAATACATAAAGTTTCATTGTTTTACTTTACTACACAAATATAACGGAAGTATAATTTTGCTGGAAATTCGGAAAAAAACAAACTAATGACCACCCTCGTCTGAGCGAACGCAGCGATCGCTCGCACCTGTGTATGCACTCCTTTACCTAACTGGCGCCGGAACTAACCCGTTTTGGTTTATACTTTTAATTTAATGGCTGCCCTGAGATAATTGTATCATCGTGTCTGTAACCATTTGGTTCTGTGTAACTTCACGCTCGTGTGGGGTGAGCAGATAATTAAGGCTGTTATTTTGGAATGTGTAGCGATGTATTTAGGTCGTATTGATGGTATCTGCTACGCATGTATTCTGAAATGTCTCATATCTTCCAATGAGAATTGTTTACTATTCTGTGAATACAATAGTCATCATCATATCAGCCAAAGGACGTCCACTGCTGAACAAAGGCCTTCCCCATAGATTTCCACAACGAGCGGTCACATGCCGCCCTTCTCCGACTACACCCAGTGACCTTCACCAGGTCGTCTGTCCACCTCGTTGGAGGTCGTCCGACGCTGCGTTTTCCAGTGCGCGGTCAGCACTCGAGGTCCTTTTCACCCCAGCCGCCACCAATTCTACGAGCAATGTGGGCCACCCATTGCCACTTCAGTTTACTAATTCTTTTAGCCATGTCGACAACTTTAATTCTTCTACAGGTCTCCTCATTTCTGATTCGATCTCGTAGAGAAAAACCAAGCAGGTGGTCTGTTCTTAGTCGGGAACCACATGAAACTGTTCATGCTGATCATAAAAACGCAACCGGGAAACCTGAATTAATTTTTAAATATGACTATGTGACGACATATGGGACAGAGACGTGGTCACTCACAATGGGCCTCATAAGAAAGCTCAAGGTCACTCAGCGAGCTATGGAAAGAGCTATGCTTGGAATTTCTCTACGAGATCGATTAATCCCGTGATCCCCTCCGTGATGTACCTGAAGGCGTGGCATCAATGGGCGGCTCTAGTGTGATCTTACGAGGACCTGGAGCCCCCCTTCGGTGCCGAAGATGACCGCTCCAGTGGTTTTAGCCGATACGAGTCCAGTATACACCTTCGCCCGTCTCCGGGGTGAAGGAAACTCCACGTAGAACTTCCACTGGACAACAATAAAAAAAAAATGGTCCACCCAAACAGTTGAAAAGAAAATTGTAAAGAAAATAAATAACAATATCTACTAGATTGGCAGCCTGACAAGAACTGGTGATTGCGTGATAAACTCTTATTTTTTACATTTTACTTATTATATTTTTCTAAATACCAACCGGTAACCGTTTAGGGCGCTTTCTGCAAAGCATAATTATTATGTTAAACTGACGCCAGATTAGCATGGCAAACGACTTGCGAAGCACATTTAAATAATCAACAAGCCTGAGTGAAGTTAAACTGGAGGATTTTTAGAACATTTTAATACAACGGTAGTGACAAAAGGATAAGTTAGAGTTAGTCAAGCGATTATACTTGGTTGGTTCTAAGATGCGAAATTTGAGCAAATGGAAAATATTAAACTGTTAAGAGAATTATTTTTAAACGCTTTTAGTAGAAAGATTACACTCCGTATGGTGTTCGGAATACAACACCTCTTCCCGTTAATGTCGTAATAGGCGACTAAGGTACTCTAACCAGAGGTCAGCAGTACCCTATCTGTGGATCAGTAGCCATACTGCGCTTACCAACCCACCTGCCAAGCGTGGTGAGTACTGGCAAATTGCCACCAAGATGATGACACAATTGTGGGAACTTATGGGGGAGGCCTTTGTTCAGCAGTGGTCCCCATAGGCTGATATTACATTAGAAAGATTAACTTTTCTATTTTTCAATTCAAATATATTTATTTCGGACTACACATCCATATATAATGGTTACTTACCAGTCCCTACATACGAACACCGAGTACATATATGAGTGTGCATCCAATGCACAAGTCCTATGTTATCAGGTTAAATGAATGTGAAATAATGAAATAAATGAAATGAAATAATCATTTATTCAAAATAGACTAAATTATTAGTTCTTTTTGAACGTCAACATAAGACAGCACCCATTAAGCCCACCCTTCACCGCTTCCTAGTGTTTAAGCTGGGGAGAAGAAACGGCGCAACAAACTGCCCAGCAACACGTTAGTCTGTCATATACAA
This sequence comes from Diloba caeruleocephala, assembly GCA_947459985.1. Classification (NCBI taxonomy): domain Eukaryota; kingdom Metazoa; phylum Arthropoda; class Insecta; order Lepidoptera; family Noctuidae; genus Diloba; species Diloba caeruleocephala. The sequence goes on from OX381619.1 coordinate 1,740,832, forward strand.
TATTTATACATACATGTACACAAAAAAATCTAAAATTACAACAGTACTAAAATGTAATTATATGTCAAAAATGTATGTAAATTAAATATAAATAAAACGTAAAAATACTAATATAAATCGCATGTCAAAAAAACTGTATAAATACAATGTCAATGTTAATGTCCTCAAGAAGGTGTTGGAGCTTCCCCTCGCTCTACTCATTACGGAAGCGACTCTCTTGCACATTATAGCGTAGAAGTCGTCCATTCATATGATGACGTCAGTCAAAGGACGTCCACTGTTGTACAAAGGTCTCCCGCATAGGTTTTTACACTTGTGCTGTCATTTTAGGGGGAATTAGCTGATACTCACCACGCTGGGCAGGCGGGTTGGTGAGCGCAGTATGGCTACCGTTTCACAGAAGGGACGCTGCTACCCATCCCGCTCTCTCTTTATGACATCCACCGGAGGAGACGGAGTGGTGCTATATTCTTAATCCGGACACCACTCGGAATGTAAAAAAGTAAATCTAAACGAATGAAAAGAAGCTTGTTTATTTGAAAATGTAAGATAGCGTTAAGGTACTTAGTTTTTCTTGACCATAAGTCCGGTCTTCTTACGCTTGCTGTAGTTAGCCGCATAAGAAGACCGAAGTGAGAGCGGAATGCTTCGCCTTAACTGATGGAATACTTGGAATACTAACGAGATACTGCAGAGATAGGGCAATTTTTTTTTGTTAGCTTTTTATGACAATCCTTGGGGGAAGTTTCATCCAGCAGTAGACGTTTTTCGGCAGAAATGATGATGATGAGGTTCTTAACCTAAAAGTTGAACGTCCAATAAACTTATCGAACCGATAAACGGAGCACATCACAGGTCAGTTAAGTTAACTGACGTTTGAACGGAGTTTATCTTACACTGCGTTTTTCAGAAACGCACTTTCATAAGTTAACGAACCAATAGCGCTCATAAATACATAAACAGCATACAAAAGTACCTCGGAACCCGGGCATTAGTCTCTTATGTCCAGTAATTTCAATACAATCGGTACAAAAGATCTACAAGGGTCGAAGTGCTTTTGGCGACAAGTGAGCCCGTGATATAGCTGACAATAGACAAGTCTCTTATGCCTAGTCATTCCACTAAATACAGTGCTTTTCAAACTAGAACTCAATAATGTCTGAATTCTAAACACTGCTGCAGAATATTTGGCACTGTGGTGGTACCCACCTGGCCGGCCTTTTGCAATAACATAGCGTTTTTTTTTTTGTTTGTGATGTCCAGTGGAAATTCTTCATGAACTTCCTTTGCCCCGAGGAAGGGCGAAGAGGTATGCGGGACTCCTACCGGCTAAAACCATTGGGGCGGTCATCTTCGGCACCTAAGAGAGGCTCCAGGTCCTCGTATGATCACACGGTCCCGATCTGGCACCTTGCGAGTTTTATTTATTCCCAAAAATTCAACTCAGAGGAAGTCGCTTTATGAACCCCGAAGATGCCGTGGCTGTTTTCGAAAAAAACGTAGAAGTGGGCCCTAAAGACGTGTGGGCTCACTGCTTAAATCAATGGTTCCATCGCATGCAACGGTGATTAGAAAGAAATGGATACTACTTCGATAAATAATAAAAATATTAACAGGTTCCTACATCATGCCGTTGTTATTTTCTAAAACCAGGGTCCAAATATCACGCTGAGTAGAATCGGGAGCCGATCCCGCTCGGAGGAGGAAAACGCAGCGCCGGGTTAAAAACCGCTGCGGCGCCCATGTCCATCACACTTGAGCCCCCCGTCACCGTTATATGGTGGAGCAGATTGAGGAAGGACCTGTGTGCTCATACAGAGTGAGTCCCAGATGCCAGTGCGCACGCAGATACGTACTGCCACGTGCGCAGCACATCGTACAGTGAGGCTTCGGGGCGATCCGTTATAAATCCCCGGGATAAAGCCGAAGGGCGGCCGCTTTACAGTCGCCTCTCCTCTACAAGTGGGAGTGGCAACAGTGGGCGGCTCTAGATGCAGATGGTTCGAGTTCCTTTTTCAGTGGCGAAGATGACCACTAGGGCGGTTTTAACCCCCCCCGAGTCGAAAGGGTAGTAGGTGCAGTACACTTGCTGCTGCCCAATCTCGGGGGACCATCTGAGGAAGTTTGCCGTCCCTGGGGCAACTTCCCGGGGGTCGTGCGGTCTGCGGCCCTCTACGGGGCGCCTGTAGGGTCAGCTCGACTGTCAAGCACCCAGCGCCGTAGAACCAAACTTCACTCCCAGAGGCTTTCAACAGACTGAGACGGCCTTATTCCTTACGCCCGAATCCCTGCCGTCGCTATAAGGCGGGGGGCCTGTGGGTTCACGGGTGTGTAGATTGGGGAATCTGCGTGCCCACACCGAGCGCCCCACGTGAAGACGGTGGCGCGCATGTGGTACGTGCCACCGTGTGCCCATAGCACAGCGCACAGGCAGCGCTTCTTCCTTGGGGTGTTGCCATAATCGCCACGCTTATCTGGGTTGGCGATCGCAGTTGAGTTGTAATTTATGTACTCGAAAGACGCTGCTGCCCATCCTCGGGCTAATCCCCTAGTCGTCTTTTACGACACCCACGGGTTGCCATGGGGTGGTGCTGTTCTTAGCCGGTACCACACGGCACCTTAAACGTTTACCTGTCTACATCTACCGATAGCTACTTATCTACCTACATGAATTCACGTAACTCCAGTTACAGTGAAGTGTTCATCATAATCAACCGATTACTGACCCACTGCTGGGCACGGGACTTTTCTTTTTCGTGATCAGAAAGGTGAAGTGTTAAGTGATTGCAAAAGATCTTGTCAATTATTCCGAAATGTGCTGCCTGTGTTAAATTGCCGATCGTGGGACTATCGAATCTGTTTGAGGATACGCATATCGCTCAATCGCTTTAGCTGGATATCGTGTCACTAATTATAATAAATTTTAACTATAAACTTGTAATAATTATCGTAAATAAATTTCTAAAGGACATAATTGCCTTTTTAAACTCCTACTCGAAGGCCAACTACATAATTAGTATGTAATTCATGTTGTCATGATAATAGATTGTGAAATAATTCCATGGAGCTTTATTTTAAAATAAATATTACTTGACAGAATACATATAGAGTTTTATATTGGATTCTACGGGGTTTTTTATGCGCGGAACTTAATTCTTTTTCGTTTTCTAAAATAATTATATGTTACTCCTTATAACATCAGCTATCTGATGGTGATCTCAGGTGAGGTGATCTCCGAAACGGCTAGACCGATTTTGACGGGACTTTCACTGGTAGATGGTGGAATAACACAGGCTACTTTTATTTTAGAGAAAAAATCCGCGCACAACAAGTTAAACCCTTGAAATCCAATATATATTCTATGTCAAGTGTCTATGTCGAAGTACTCTAAATTTCTTTTAAATTAAACGCGGGTGAAACCGCTGGTCCCTGCTAGTCTCATAATAATCTTATTACTATCTACCGAACAGTTACATCACGAAACTTCAGTGTATATAAGAGTATAGTCAACCTCGAGTTATCTGGGTTCACTAAGAATCATCCAAGCTATTTGGATATACCCAGCCCGCAGATTCGCGTCATTTGGTAGCTCGGCAAGGCGGATGTTCCCCTGAGTGTCCCCGCTGGCTAGTACCAAGGTGTCGACTAGCAGATGACTTGAACGCAAGCCGGGAGATGTTTAGATGCATGTCAGGTTCCACAAAAGTGGGTCCAGATTTTTCTTTTTTTTTTATTGGTGCCCAGTGGAAATTCTTAGAAATAGAGAGAAATAGAAATAGAAATAGAAATAGAAAACATTTATTCGGCAAAGAACATATTAGACAGTGCATAAAATGAAATGAAAGCTACGATATACATTATTAAGTGCGCAGGTGTGCTGTCGAACATGCCCTTTCCGAAAGGGTTACCAACTCAGCATGTGTTGGGTGAAATACCCAGCGCTGGTTTTCAGTTGGCACCTCGCAGTGACACACGGACGAGGGTAAGTAATTATATGAAATAAATAGATATTCTTGCTAATATATGTAATTTTGCTATAATAGCTAATGATACTTACATTAAAAAGTAGATACGAGTATAGATAAATAGGAATATTTTAAATAATTTATTGTATTAAGTAAACTTTTAAAAAACATGAATAATACTTTTAAATATATATTGTAATATATATGTATATTGAGCTAGTGGTCAATTTCGGACGATTCTGATGCTATGTGAAGCGGTTGTCAATTATTTCATTGTCTCTTGTAATTGGTTTTCAAAAAGGTTTAACAAATGGTGTAATGCAGTCCACTTCCTGTAACCAGCGTATCTATCCACCAACTACCTGATAAAGTGTTACCTGCCTGTGAGTTCACTGCAGTAAATTTTAATTAAATTAAACTAAAATATGAACTTCCTTCGCCCCGGGGAAGGACGAAGGGGTATGCCGGACTCCTACCGGCTAAAACCACTGGAGCGGTCATCTTCGGCACCTAAGGGAGGCTCCAGGTCCTCGTATGATCACACTAGAGGCGCCCACTGGTGCCACGCCTATTGGCACATCTCGGAGAGGATGACTGTAAAGCGGTCACCCCCCCAGGGGGGTCCAGAACCTGCCCCTATGAATCTTCGCAAGTTATTCCGTTGCGACTCAAATACTAGATATGCCTGTCGCGAAATATGCTTTGATCATATCTTGCAGGTAGACTTATAGCACTTATCGCACCCCAAGGCAGGAAGTTAAGGCGTTGACGATGTCCAGACTGATCACCAACGCCCATCTCACCGAGTGGTACCGGATGCTCCGACAGTGAGCGGACGCAAAGAATCGCGTCGATCGTCGAACCCTGCTGCCGGAAGCCGTATTGACTATCTGCGAGAAACCCACTGCGGAGCTTCCCACGATAGGTGCCCGACGAGACGAACGGCATTCTGTAGTAATCTCTTAGTTTTTCCCAATTATTACTCATTAGATTAAAACACTTTTAAATGGATCACATCACTTATATTATAGACTAGCTGTGTCCCGCGGTTTCAACCGCCGTTTAATTTAAAAGAATTCATATTATTTATTAATAACTACTATTTAGATATTGGATATCAGGGATTTTTTTAAAGTAGCCTAATTTACTCCTTATAACATCAGCTATCTGCCAGTGAAAGTCCCGTCAAAATCGGTCCAGCCGTTTCGGTGATTAGTCGGAACAAACAGACAGACTGACAAAAAAACATCAATTATTATTTTGTTATAAATACTGTATACACTTTTATATGCATTTAGTAAGAAGCTGTTATTTTGACATTACAAACAGATACTTCAATTTTATTTATTTGTATAGATACATATACATGCGGATGCGACCACGAAGTCAAGACATCGAAGGTATTCGAAACGTTAGAAAAACAAAAATCTATAATAAAGGTATGCGATGGAATCCGTTTAAAAGTCTTTTATTACATATGGCAACTATTCTATCGAATACCTTGGAAGCTTTGTGAAGCATATATGGCACACCTTCACCTATCTTATATTATGCAGCCATATTCGATTTTATTTAATTTATTTTTGGGACCTTCTATATAACTGTTAATTATATACTAATACCTACATCATCATCACATCGCATCAGCCAAAAATGTCCCCCATGAGAGGACCATGTCGTGTGTTGTCTTTTGGGGAGAATTTGCCAGTACTCACCACGCTTGACAGGCGGGTTGGTGAGCGCAAAATGGCTACTATACCACAGATGGGACGCTGCTGCCTATCTCTCTGGTTTAGATACCCTTACGGCCGAAATTAATAATCAGTCTGATACGAAACTTTCAGATTTAAGATTTTGAAACACAACACAACACATTTAACACAAAAACAGTCATATCCGTAATCCGAAATCCAAAGATTTTGGATTAGACGATTATTAATTTCAGCCGTTAGTCAGCTTGTACGACATCCACGGGAAGAGATGGAGTGGTGCTACTTATTTGTATCGGCTATGTCGGCAAAGCACGAAAACTAGAATGCAGTGGTCTCTATCTGTGAAAGCGTCATGCTCCAGAAGGAGATCGCAGAGCGGGATCTGAAGAGGGCCGTCCCTGCTCGAAAAAGGAGGAGACGACGGTAATAAGCAACCTAGCGCGTAATTCCCATACGCCTAAAACCCGCTGTCGTCGCTATAAGGCGGGGGGCCTCTGGGTTAGCGGGCGTAGATTGGGGAATTAGCGTGCCCACACCGAGCGACCCGCGAGAAGAGGGTGGCGCGCATGTGGTCACGCGCTGCCGTGTGCGCACAGGGTCGCTTCGGGGGATTACAATCCACCCGGGGGGTGACCGCTTTACAGTCACCCTCACAGAGATGTGCCTATAGGCGTGGCACCAGTGGGCAGCTCTATTGTGATCATACGAGGACCTGGAGCCCCCTTAGGTGCTGAAGATGACCACCCCAGTGGTTTTAGCTGGTAGCAGACCGGCATGCCCCTCCGTCCATTCCTGCGGCGGAGGAAGTTCGTGTAGAATTTCGACTGGGTCCTATAAAAAAAATGTACTACTTATATAAATGCATGTGCGGACATTAAAAAGATATCCTTCTTAATTTTATTCGCAGCCAAAGGAAGTTCTCACATATTTTTTAGTTAATGTTCCAACTTCCTACAGCTTTAAAACTCGGGTAATGTCCTGGAAATAGTGATAAATACAAAGTTCCGTTACCTTTTACTTAATAATGAACAGTGGTGCCTTTCATAGAGACTCATTCATTAAACGGTGTAATAAGTATCTTTTTATAAGTCATCATTTCGGCCGAATGAAGTCCACTGCTGGACACAGGCCTCCCCCAAATATCACCACAACGACCGATATGAGTGTGTTGTGGGCTCATTGGGGGGTTTTGCCATAATCGCCACGCTTGGCAGACGGGTTGGCGATCGCAGTTGAGTTGATAATGTACTCGAAGGACGCTGCTGCCCATCCTCCGGCTGATCCCTTAGTCGACTTTTACTACACCCACGGGAGGAGATGGGGTGGTGGTATTCTGAGCCGGCACCACACGGTTTTACAAGTACCTATCTATTAATAGACATAATTTAAATTATTTAACCATACCCCACACTTCTTTATATAGATATAAATATAAATGTATTTTGAATGAAAGCTCAAATTGTCCAACTGTTGTCGGGGGTACATCGGGTGCGCGAACAAATGCCGCACCCGCAGCGGTGGGTAAGTCAAAGGAACACCATAGTGTGTAGCCGGTAAGAGTCCACATCTCCCATGGGTGGTGGAAGACCATGAGAACATGAGCGAGAGGAGATCCGAGCCAACGTCTCGGGCCTATCTCTGATCGGGCGACGGACTGCCCTAATTCCCACCTGCAAGGCACAAGTCATAGAGGATGGATAGCACCCTCTAGCAGCATCAGGTTAGTCTGCTGTAGGATAGGAGAGAGTTGTTCGCCTCCCTCTCCCTTTCCACCGCCTCCTTTATGCTTATCACCTCCGCTAAGGAAGGCGTCGGCTACCCTCACGTTATCACTCTGAACAATAGACAGAACTACAGCTCGAAGCGAGACTCGAGAGATAACCGCTTTCGACCGCCGCGACGAGATCACGGTGCTGCGTAACCCAAGCTGGGCACTCCTGAACAGCATTTCTTAAATAATTTTTAATCTATTCTCAGTTTTGTTAAGGTATTAAGAATGTTCATCGTCATCATAAAGAACATGGCGAGTTTTCTCTCTTATGTTTTGTACTCATCATCACATCAAACCATAAATGCCCACTGCTGGATTGTGTGTCCGTGTAAACCGCTACCTACATTGATTAGTAATAGTTTGAAGTCAAGGACAAGTGGATCGACCATACTCTGTAGGCACCAAAAGAGACGAGACAAGATTAACAATATAATACCTACCTAGGACTAATAAATTTAAAAAAACAAAAAAAGCGGAGTTGAACTCGCGTGGAAAGGGTTCCGTACGACGAATATGTTTTCTTTAGGTACGAAGAGTGACAGAAGCCTGGCCTAGTTAAGACGAACGAATAATGCTAGTAATTTATCCTAAGAACAAACGTAACATTGTAGCTGAAAATCGTATTCTTCCATTCATTCCAACTGAAGTTTGTAGGCACAATATTGAATGATTTATCATGTTATGTAAGACCATAGATATTCTTATAGGCTTTCCTTTAATCTATAACAAAGAAAATAGTACTTTACGAATTTAAATTTTCAAACTTTAGGCTGGGTAGTTTCGTAGATATTTGAGGCATGGTAAATTTACATCACAATGGGCCTCATAAGAAAGCTCAAGGTCACTCAGCGACCTATGGAGAGAGCTATGCTTGGTTTTTCCTCTTCGAGATCGAATCAGAAATGAGAAGCTCCGTAGAAGAACTAAAGCGACATATCTGAAAGAATTAGTAAACTGAAGTGGCAATGGGCAGGGCACATTGCTCGTAGAACTGATGGCCGTTGGGGCAAAAAGGTTCTCGAATGGAGACTGCGTACCGGAAAACGCAGCATGGGATGACCTCCAACGAGGTGGACAGACGACCTGGTGAAGATCGATGGGAGTCGTTCGATGAGAGTGACATGTGACCGCTCGTTGTGGAAATCTAAGGGGGAGGCCTTTGTTCAGCAGTGGAAGTCCTGTGGCTGATATGATGATGATGAACTTAACATCTATTTTCGTAAATAACTTCAGCACGATTTATATTTAAATTATAAAATAAATATATTTGAAAGCCTCACAACAAGCCGTCCCGTTGTATATGTTACACGGTATAGTTTGCAAAACTTTATTCATTTCTTTACAATTTTTTCCACCAAAAATGACCTCTATTATATACAAGGTCTTAATTTAATAGTCCACGATATTTTGCATGGCGCTATTGTGAACGATGAAGATAATGTAGGTATAAAAAAAACTTGTAAATTTGCTGTTTGAAAAATTATTTTATTAAATCATTTATTTCATTACTTCCTAGTTCTCTTTGCTGTGATAATATTCACATGCATCTAGTAAGACAAGGGCGGACAGGGCTGGTTGACTGATTTAGATAGTCTGTAACGTTAAACAAAACAGACGGCGCACGGTAGCGACATCACACAAAAGAAAGAAATGGATTTTACCGTGAGTTTTGTTCGGTACATCATCTTAAGCATTTACTGAGGCACCATGCAAAATATCGTGGATTATTAAAATAAGACCTTATATATTCAAAATGTATTTATTTACGTTTCGCGTCTGTGTTTGGGTCGAATAAATTGATTGTGTACCAAATTTCAACTTAATCGGTCTAGCAGATTCGGAGCAAATTCGCTGTGACAGACGGAAAGACAGACAGCTACACGAGTGATCCTATAAGGGTTCCGCCGTTTTTTCATTCGGCCGTACGGAACCCTAAAATATCTGTACGTAGACTACTGTCTACCGCACACAAATGCGCACAACGGAATCTATACCACAGACAATACACCAAAAGCGCCCCGTGTGCCAACCACCACTTATTATGGACAAAGTATGTATGCAATTTTTAATCCTTACCAGCGGCGCGTGAGTTATTAGGGCGTGGTATTACCATTATAATCTGGTTTCAAGGAGCTGAAACAATAATTATGCTGTTCCTTTTTGATGTAGCTATTGGATAGTTGAGGTTTGAGGATAGTGTGTAAACAATTTTAATATGTAAAAGTTTGCACTGATGGTCGAGTTAACTGTTTTAAATGATTGTAGCACCATTTATATACTCAACAACTTCGCAAATTAATAAAGTTGACACTCAAAAGAAAACGGTTTGGTAGAGTCGGTTTGTGCTCCGTATTAAGTACACTTAGTAGGTCACAATTAATCTATATATATAAAAATGAATGTTTGTGTGTATGTCCTTTATAGAATCGTAAACTATGCATTTGATCATGTCATTATCTTCAGCAAAGTGTTGTGCATGAGCCCACAAAGGTTTCTGAGTTGGTACGACCAATCTTTGAAAAATGGCGCCACTATCATTCCGTCTTTCCTTCAAATTTATTTTAGTAAGTAGCGTAGCAACGCGCGCAGGGTACAGCTAGTTAAAAATAAAAGTAACAAAAAAGTTGTATCATAAAAATTTCACTTCAATTCAATTTCAAAACATAGTCATTGGTGCAATGACTATGTTTGAATATTTTCTATTAATTATATCAATTTCGGTTAAGTAACAAATAATTGAACACATTATAAACGCAAGATAAGGATTTGTTTATTCTGAGGCGCTTTAATGTTGATGCACAGACGGTCACGCGTTAGAGAACAAACATGATTATGCGGTGAATAATTTGTGATCGAAGTTTATAATAACTTCCAATTGCTTACATAAATTTCAATGATTAAATCAGTGATTTTAACATCGTTAATACATGATGAAACTGACAAGATAGTAGGAACGTTGTCAATAATTTTAGTAGGATTCCAATAAACTGCCGAAGCCCAATGTTGCATATATACCACTCCTAAGCCATGCTACAACAACCACGGTAGACGGAGAGGAAGCCTCGAGGCAGATGGACTGCACCCTAACAGTTATAAATAAGTATAATGATTTTAATGTATAACAATGTGACAACAACCATAGCTACCAACAAAATGACATCAACAATTGTGTAATAAATGTGTAGTAAATGTATTAATGTTGAAAATTTCTGTACTAAAGAGTTAAGCCGTTTTCATATTCAATTATATTTAATTACTTATCCGTCGAGAATTGTAGGAATTTCTTTGACAGAGGGAAATTTAATATGACGGTCCCCAACCCTCGTTGTAACTTATCAAGGTAGGCATTTTATTACTCTTTCACTGTTAGATAAGATATTTACAATATTTAAACTCAAATGATTAAAATTCCTGTCCATGCTGCATAAAGTATTACCTTATCGGAAGAGAAATTGACATAATCATCAACAATATTATAATTTCAATGAACGATGTGGCGAACCACCAAGTCAAGACTGAATCAGTGGGGAAAGGTAGGGCCGTCTTTAACCTATTGGAGGCCCTGGTCCTGGGCACTTAAGGATAATAAAGCCGCGATGACTACGATATGACAGAGGATTATTTTATTAACAACAGACAAAAGGAGTAGGTAAGCAAGTTCTAGATTTATTTAACTGATAAAGAACTGGTCATTATAATATAATTAAAGTAACTCTCTTCTTGCTTCTAGCAAATATCGGTTATCGGATGGTGATCTGAGAGGAACTAGGGGGCCTCATGTACACGGGATCCCGGGCACTTGTCCAGAGCGGCCAATGGCCAGGGAAAAGGCGATCAAGCCCCATAAAGTTTACAACCCATGACGTTGTAGCAGAACCTGGGGTCGTACTATGAACTTTTAAAAAACCAGACACGTTCCAGGCAGTTCTGTTTACGGGCTCAAACTGACAGCTTCTATTTCGTACTATGACATGCATAATACTGACTGACTTCACGCTGGATAATTTGTCTATGACTGACTTGTAATTTTATGCTGTACCGCTCAGTAATATGACTAAATACTTATTGATCAGTTACGGTTTTATTTTTATTTCATAGATTATGCGAAAAATAGTATATAGTTATGTATCACGTACAAAAGTAAAACAATGTATTTTGCTACGTAATTAATTGATATTTTAGTTTTCTGCTTTGTGATGACGGTTACACGAGATAAAGTTTCCGAATGAAAGCAATCCGTATGTTTAGCGGGGAATACATCCACTTGAGTTTATATGTCCATACATACTTTATAAGCTGCGAACAGAACTATACATTGGTTAGAACTATTTATTAACCTTGTTATGTTTACGTTTCAAGTCGTACTTGCGCATTACACTACATAAATAGGTTTTTGTTAAGTACCTAGTTTACATATTTATTTGATAGTCACACTTACACTTATTAAATAAATAATTAGTTAAATATATTTTATCCCTATTTTTAAGTCTGATATTTTAGGTATATCTTCGTATCCCGTGACTCTTTTACTATATAAACTTAGATCATAAGAAAAACACGCAATTTACCTTCTATAGTCCTACGTACATACAAAATCATTGTGAATGTGTAAATTATTTAGCGAAGAGTTTATTATACTAAATAATAAATCTAGTAATTATTATTTAAAAAAGTTTAAAGTATTTATAGCGTAACAAAAATGGCGTACGTATTTCAGTTCGTACATCAACTATGATACATTGTTGATATAAAAATATAGGAACTAAAATAAATCCCCAAATAACTAAAAACAATCCAATAAAAGCTATACAAGTGTAGCGTAAACTGAAGGTTAATTTTTGACAACGAAACATGAAAAGAAATGTCAAATGAAGTTTACACCGTGAATTGAACTGCCTTCAAATTCCGTACTATGGACTCTAAACACCAGCCAGTCAGCGGTCACGTGATACTTGGCTGACTTTTGCCCGGATTTTGCCTGGCAATGTGGTATTATGAACTTAAGTTTGACATTTTTTTTCATGTTTTCGCTGTCAAAAAGTTACCATAAATAACCATTCAGTTCACAATAGTTTATCTACTTTTATAAACTCAAGCGGATGAATCCCCCGCTAAACAAAAGGATTGCATTCATTCGGTAACTTTATCTCGTGTAACCATCATTCATAAAACAGAAAATTCAAACATTAATTAATTACGTATCAAAATACATTGTTTTACTTTTGTACGTGATACATAACTATATACTATTTTTCGCATAATCTATGAAATAAAAATAAAACCGTAACTGATCAATAAGTATTTAGTCATATTACTGAGCGGTACAGCATAAAATTACAAGTCAGTCATAGACAAATTATCCAGCGTGAAGTCAGTCAGCATTATGCATGTCATAGTACGAAATAGAAGCTGTCAGTTTGAGCCCGTAAACAGAACTGCCTGGAACGTGTCTGGTTTTTTAAAAGTTCATAGTACGACCCCAGGTTCTGCTACAACGTCATGGGTTGTAAACTTTATGGGGCTTGATCGCCTTTTCCCAGGCCATTGGCCGCTCTGGACAAGTGCCCGGGGTCCCGTGTACATGAGGCCCCCTAGTAAAATACATTGTTTTAATATTTTCTCGTTACTTTTATACGTGATTAATAACTATCTATTATTTTTCCCATAATCTATGTAATAAAATTAAAACCGTAACCGACCGATAATTATTTAGTCTTACTTCTGAACGGCCGAATATTAAATTACAAGCCAGCCATACACAAATTATCTAGCGTGAAGTCAGTCAGAATTATGTATGTCATAATACGAAATAGAACCTGTCAGTTTAAGCCCGGAAAACTGAACAGCCTGGAACTTGCATGGTTTCTTAAAATTTCATAATACGAAAGCTGCTATGTGTTATGGACTTCTGACTGGACATGGGCCAATATTTGTATACTTAACAGTTCCGACCTGAGTATTGATTTGAGTACAGAGAGTGCAAGGAAAGAAGCAAAAATATTTAACTTCCCAAATTAGTGTTTTTTTTTTTACCATCTAACATCATAAAGTACTTCTTATCTAATAGTGTACTAAACTAACGAGTTAGTGCGGAAATTAACGAATTATTACGTGGGGTCATAAACACCGGAATAGGGACCAGTTTGGTTAAAATTATATACTTTAAGTTAAATATGTATCTATTAGTTGGTAACTAAATAAGGTTGTGCATGGTTTATATAATTAACTAGCTGTACCCTGGGGTTTTACCCGCTGTTTAATTTAAAAGAAATCAGATGTTAGATTTTTTTAAGCGTGTAGGTAGGTATATTGTATTTAATTCTTTTTATTTTTCTTATATAAAGGTAGCCTAAGTTATTCCTTATAACATCAGCTATCTGCCAGTGAGAATCCCGTCAAAATCGCCCCAGTCGTGTCGTAGATTACCCGGAACAAACAGATAGACAGACAGACAAAAATTGTTATTTTCTTATATGTACCATATATACTGTCATATGCATTTAGTAAAAAGCTGTTATTTTGACATTACAAACAGACACTTCAAATTTTTGTATAGATAATCATAATGTACACCAATTCCGCATTGAGATAAGTTGATGGAATGGTGGAATTACTATTTTGTACCAAAATCATTTTTCTTTTATTTTTGCTGTTGCTTGCATGCTAGATATGATATAAGTACTTTACAATAGAATAAAGGCTCGCCTTCAAATGTCACGCCTTCAAACCGCGAATATAAATTACGGTTCATCTGGGCGTGTCGACCCTCATCCTTCTAGCTTTTACTTGTTTGAGCTTCCAGGTTGGCTGCAGTTCATTTCTCGATTCGCATAATTGGTTGCGTTGTACACTCGGTATGCCATTTGATATTTCGGAATTCATTTTGGTAAACCATTCAAAAAGAGGCGGAGATTTCTTGGATTTAATTGTCATTAGCTACACAACAAACTAAATATATAAAATAACAAAACTTACGGTACTACAAAGGTCAATCCAAAAGTCCTAGAACAAAAACTCACCCAAAAATCTAAACGCACTTCCACATAAATCACTCACATGCACAGCACACACAACGCGGCGCGTACGCACCCAATCAGTTTTCAGATCACGACAATGCGCGCGCACTTCGGAGAACGCGTGCGTGTGATGCGCGCGCCTGCTCCGTACTGTTCGAAGTTTGCGTCGATATAACGTTCCTAGAAATTGGTTCGATTGGGTTTCGATTTATGAATTTGAATTTTGGAACTATGAACCTATTATAAATTCAAAAACGTTTCACAAAAAAAAATGGCTGAGAGTACTCTAGATTCACTGCTAAAATAAAATTAGATTCTCGTTAGCCGATTATTTATTTGCTTTTTTTGTTTAATTGGCAGTACTAATTGATTATCAATAAAATCCTTGATCTTTGACACGGCTACGGTAGCCATGTATCATGCTCAACTTGACAGGTAATTATACCTTTGATTACAGAGTTCAGATTCAATCTTTCTTTTTATTGTCGCCCCCTTAGTATTCACTATGGTCCTGTATAATAGGATTTAAATTTTTTATTAGTCTTCTTACTTAAGTTAAAATCTCACACCGTACCGTTCGAGTTGTTATAGTTTACACATGAATGTGCGGCTGAGTAATTTTGTATGGAAGTCAAATTGACTCTGGATCTTTAATTGAATAGGAGCACACAATCTGACGAATATGAATTAAGGATGTATAACAATTTATATTAATAATTATGCCTTTGTTTTGTCTCTTACTGTTTCGAAATTTAAAATATTAAATCTGGCGCTTTTCTAACGACCGCTTTAGACGCTTCTAGTTACGTTATTTTTTACATTTATTATTCCGGACGGACGTTACACTATGTGAATATATCCTGGGTGCACATTGAACCGAAACACGTTGCGGCGTGGACAAAAACAGTCTTGTCGTATTTCGGACATAGATTCTTTTTGTTTAGTAAATACGGATATATTATGGCCTATGGGTTTTCAGGAACTTTGATTAAAGTTAGGTAAGTTAAAAAATAATTCGGTTTCAAGAAGTATGTATTGGAGTATTGATGAAAATGACTTGTTTCGCTTCTAAAACTTGGTATTGTTACTAACTAGACTATCCGTGTGGTGTTTTATTAAGATTATACCACACCATCACTGGCCGTGGATATCACAAAAGGCGACTAAGGGACTCTAAAACAGATGGGCAGAAACGTGTCTTCTGTGGAACAGCATCCATTTTTCACTCACCAAGCCAGGGGCGGATCCAGGATTTTAATTTGAATTCTTTGAATTCTATACTTTGAACATTTTTATTATGAGATTATATGGCAGGGCCTGGCGTATCTCTAGTGTGATCTTACGAGGACCTGGAGCCCCCCTTCGGTGCCGAAGATGACCGCTCCAGTGGTTTTAGCCGGTAGGAGTCCGGCATACCCCTTCGCCCTTCCCCGGGGTGAAGGAAGTTCCATGTAGAATTTCCACTGGACATCAATAAAAAAAAAAAAAAAAAGGGCCTGGCGTATAGTAATTTACTGAGTGAAGTTCTAAAATCCCGGCAAGCAATGAGAAGTTTGTGAGGACGTGATGCACGAAAATTCGTAGAGAAGACGGCGAGCGGGGTTAGGAGGAAACTACCTCTGATACGCTGCAGAAAACGCGCCGGGCGCGGGCGCCAACGGAGGACCATAACCGATCACCGGCCCTCATGAGTTGAGGCCTGCGGGCGATAAACTAAGGACAGTTCACCGCCCGGAGAGAAGCAGGCCCGAGACGGCGGCGCGTAGTGTTATGCGCGCGCCTCTCTGGAGAAATACACAGTCGACCAGGTATGTGACATGCCGATACCTGCCAGGGATTTGGGACAATGTCTACTCGGTGAACACTGCACCCCCAGCCATAGGTAAAAGGAAGGAACATCGTGGAGTTTAAGCCAGTAAGAGTCTGGTATGCCCCTCCGCTCCTCCCAAGGTGGAGGAAGTCTATAAGGATCTCCTCGCGACAAAAAAGGCAAGCACTGAGACTATTAACAGAAGATTCAAATAATACTGACCGACCTCGGAATCAACTTTTGCGATCACGATACCAATGACGCTTCTACTGAACCATTAGCCAATTACATGGCTCTACTGACGATATCTCTTACAGTTCAGTTTACAACGAAGAAAGGCGTGAGAGATGTTTATGCTAGAGCATTGTTTCTCGTAATATCGCTACTCTCCCGTATGTACTTCGTATCGAGAAATCATCAATATTAACAGTTTGTGGAACTGTTAAGATGTTTATAAAACTCTATGCTGGCAATGATCGCGAACTTCAGAAATAATCTTGGGAAAATCTTGTAAAAAGACGCATTGTGGGGTAAGGTCCCAGTCTCTGTGCGATCTGGCCCACCGCACATTCCATCAGACAGGCGCGTGCAGAACACAACGCGCCACCGACTCCACGCAGGTTGCAATTCATGGAAGTTGGAGATCGTTCATCGCTGGAGCCCCCACCCAATGCGTTTTCTACGGCGGGGGTCAAAGTCAAAGTCAAATATATTTTATTTCAAATAAACCAATTACTGGCACTTATGAAACGTCAGAATTTAAATTGCTCGGTTCCAATTAGTTGATCCTATGGAGAAGAACCGGCAAGAAACTCCATGGATACTCTTTTAAAATAATTGAGGTTACAATATTGAATTAGATAGGTATTACACAAATTATTAGATATTAGATATCACATAAATGTGTTTAAGACTTTAACGGTCACAAGTGATCTTCTCCCTTCCCTGTTCTGCCGCTTGCTTTGCGTGCATCACGTCCTCGTAAAAGGAGGTGACTGAATCCCACGTAGTCTCGCTCCCAATGATGAACGATGAACGACGGCCGGGAGCGAGAGGTCACCACCACGACGAGATTAAGGCACTGCGTTGCCTAAGCTGGGCATACCACCAGCGTGTACTGCGCCGTGTCCTCCGGGCAGTCTCTACAGTGATGACAACCGGGCGTCTCTTCTCGGCCTGTGGAACACGATACATCCGTAAACATCTGCGTCAGCTGGAAGTTGAGGGCAACATTCTTCTACAGCTATTTCTCCTTAACGGGCCTTAGCGCCGCTATGGCGCCGTGCCCTGCAATGGCTTGCACAAGTGAGGAAATACTCCCTGGGGATCTGGGGATTAGGCACTCAAAGTGAACACGAAGAATAGAAAAGAGAAAAGAAAGAATGTGAGTAGTTGCCGATTAGGTAGCCGTTTCAGTCGCGTTTTTTAATACTTAATAAAAAACAACCTTTTTCTTATAAAAAATAAAAAACAAGCCGGTTTCCGAAAAGGTTTCAGTACCATAGACCACATCCATACGCTGCGGCAGGTTATACAGAAGACCGAGGAGTATAATTTGCCACTATGCTTGGCGTTTGTGGACTTTGAGAAAGCCTTCGATTCGATCGAAACCTGGGCAGCGCTGCAATCTCTGCAGCGGTGACTATCGGTACATTGAAGTGTTGAAGTGCTTATACAGAAACGCCACCATGTCTGAATTTATCTCGAAGTTGTTGACGAGTATGTCTACCTGGGACAAACTGTCCAGTTAGGTAGGTCCAACTTCGAGAAAGAGGTCAATCGTCGAATCCGACTCGGCTGGGCACCGTTCGGGAAACTTCGCAGCTCTTTTCGTCAACAATACCGCAATGCCTCAAGACGCAAGTCTTTAACCAGTGTGTGTTACCAGTGATGACATATGGAACAGAGACGTGGTCACTCACAATGGGCCTCATAAGAAAGCTCAAGGTCACTCAGCGAGCTATGGAGAGAGCTATGCTTGGTATTTCCCTACGAGATCGAATCAGAAATGAGGAGATCCGTAGAAGAACTAAAGTTGTCGACATAGCTGAAAGGATTAGTAAACTGAAGTGGCAATGGGCAGGGCACATTGCTCATAGAACTGATGGCCGTTGGGGCACAAAGGTTCTCGAATGGAGACCGCACACCGGAAAACGCAGCGTGGGACGACCTCCAACGAGGTGGACAGACGACCTGGTGAAGGTCGCTGGGAGTCGTTAGATGAGAGCGGCATGTGACCGCTCGTTTTGGAAATCTATTTTCTATTCCTTTGTTCAGCAGTGGACGTCCTGTGGCTGATATAATGATGATGAACCTTTTTCTGCAAAAAAAGAGTTATTCGTGTTCGGTTTGAGTGCCTAATCCCCAGATCCCCAGGGAGCATTTCCTCCCCAGGGACTATACCTGCTCGGTTAGTGTTGCATTTCATCATCATCATCATATTAGCCAAAACATGTCCACTACTGAACAAAGGCCTCCCCCATAAACGATCTGTTACATGCCGTGTGTAGTCAGGTGGGATGATAAGCGCAGAATAGCAGCTGGACAGAAGGGACGCTGCTGTTCCCCTTAGTCCCCTTTTACGACAACCTTGGGCAGAGATGGAGTCGTGCTTTATTCTTAAACTGGAGAACACACGGAATGCGAATATTTTGCGTTTGCTATGTGAAAGTTAAAATTTTAGTGGTCACCGTTGTTTTGTTTTCAGCTATTTAACTTAATAATAATAATGTTAGTTTGTAACTATCCCACTGCACGGCAAAGGCACTGATCATCAAGCTTGCTCGCAGTGGGTTGACCATTTCAAACCGACAGATCCACGTCTTCTCATGATGTTTTCCTTCATCCAAAGTGGTGTTTTGAATTGACTAAGAATGTACGTATGACATTGAATAAGCCACATTGGTAAGCACATTAGTTATGTTTAGAAACTGCAATCCAGTGTTTAGAAGCGCCTCCGTAACGTGCTGCCACGTCATCTCTATCTCCTTACCCTGGTAAAACGTTGAGTGCCTACTTTCCTCGATGTTCTGTATCGACACGAGTGATCAACTAAATCAAGAGAATTTGTAAGGTGCTACTTAGTAATAGCCATTAATATAATATCGGTACATATTTGTACAAACTACCCGTCTTTCTTCGTTATACTTTTGCCCATCCTAAGGTTTTCTGGAAGAAATCGTTGACTGCGATAAGACCGCCACTTATACCTACATGTCTTTTAATAATATTGTTGTTTTATTCTAATTTGTCTGATGTACAATAAAGAGTATTCAATTTTATTAATGTTTTATTAAAAGTTAATGAAGTCATAAGAAGTCCATGGGTGTCGTAAAAGTCGACTAAGGGATTAGCCGGAGGATGGGCAGCAGCGTCCTTCGAGTACATTAACAACTCAACTGCGATCGCCAACCCGCCTGCCAAGCGTGGCGATTATGGCAAAATCCCCCAATGAGCCCACAACACATCCATATCGGTCGTTGTGGTGATCTTTGGGGAGGCCTGTGTCCAGTAGTGGATTTCATTCGGCCGAAATGATGATGGATTTTATTTATCGTCTGTCGTATTCACTAAATGACTTGCTGATGACAGCGTTGTGTATAAGTCATCCGGTTCCCTACAATATGGTTTAGCTAAGCCATGCTGATGCATGCGTCAGCTCATGAACGGGTGCCGTCGTTCGGAACTGGTTACCTTCGCCTTTCCCCGGGGAAGCTGGAAGGAAATTCATGAGGATTATCATGGTGATAAAAAACCATACAAATATGTCTAGATCATTTAATTGTTGTGGGTGTCACAAAGCAGTCGGAGAATTAAATGAACAGATATCGAAAAACCAAGAATCAAAATTAAAGCTGAGATTTTATATCGTCAAAAAACATACAGCACTTAATACGTACGTTATTTTCCGAAACTATTTCTTAGACAGTTCATTATAAAAAATAAATAAACTAATTCGTATGTGTGGTGCAGCTGATCGGCGTTCGCGCAGGAATGACTCATACGGCCACTGACGTCACTGCCAACTAAAAATAGTACAGGCTTCACTTCCGTGCGTTGTTTCAAAAAGATTGAATGCACTAATTGATCTTACACGATGAAAAGCCAGCGCTTCTTTAAACTATACTGTTGCACCGAGACAAGTCGGTGTGTTGTGTGTTTAGTCCGTGTGGTGTCCGGATTAAGAATATAGCACCACTCCATCTCATCCCGTGGAGGTCGTAAAGGGTGACTAAGGGAATCTATACCAGAAGGATCGGCAGCAGCGTCCCTTCTGTGAAACGGTAGCCATACTGCGCTCAACAACCCGCGTGGCAAGCGTGGTGAGTATTGGCAATTTCCACCCAAAATGATGATACCGTTGTGGAAATCTATGGGGGAGGCCTGAGTTCAGCAGTGGACTATAAATGGCCGATATGACGACCGAGACAAAATTTATTTTGATTCAAATTATTGTCCAGGATTCTCTTGCTAAGTGAGATCTACAATGGAAGGGGTAGTCCCTTTGTATGTCAAAGTTGTTTATTTTTGCAATGGCTGATACAGTCGGCTGCAGCGCTCCGGGGCGCGGGTTCGATTTCCGCATGGAACAGATATTTGTATGATCTGCATTGTATACTTGTGTATTGTATGTGGAATTTGTGTCTGTAAACGCACCCACAACATAGGAGAAATCCTACTGTAGGGCAAAGTTTAAAAAAAATAACAATGAGGTACTGGCACTTAAGAAACGTTAGAATTTAAAGCGCAGAGTACAGACAGACAGTGGTAATAAGGCCACCCTCCAAAGCACATCTCGGGGGGGATTGTAAAGGATCCCCCCGAAGCCTCGTTGAGCGCTGCGCTCTCACCGCGTCTTCCCGGGGGTTACTCAGTATGAGCATTTAGACTAGACCCAACTGCAATTGCACTCCAATTTTAATGTTCTGTCCACTTAGCCGATACTACTACCGGCAGAGAGAGATCTTGCCTGGTCTGATCGACCAGGATCCACCGCTCGGCACCCTCGCCTCAGCTCAGCCTCGAGCGTGTGCTGTGTAGTATTCTGGTCGCTTTCGCACCGGTGGTACCGTGCTGTGACCTCGCCTCCTATCCTCTGAACCAAAACAACCGTGACCGGTAAACACCTGAGTCAGACGGCAGATGGCGCGGTCGCTCCTTTTAGCTAGGCTCCAAAGAGCGGCAGGTTCCATTTAGCCAGGCTCCGAAGAGCGGCAGGATGACCTCGACGACGTGCTTGGTCGCGAACCGCAGTCTAAGGCGCTCTCGCCACTCCTCGAGTGCGTGGGTCTAGCACATATCAGCCCATAAACTTCTTGGGCTGGGCAAGGGCCTATCACCGATCACTACAATGAGCGGTCGTAAGGACTGACATTAATCACCACGCTTGGCGGATTAAGGATCACAGTACATTGTTATTAGCACATGGGAGGATGCTACTGCTGTCGTAATGATGTCACCTTTTAGGACACCTATGGGTAGAGAGAAGTGGTCTATTCTTTTCCAGGAACCAGATGGAACAACTCTAGCAGTGGACAGCATCTAAAAATAATGTTTATTGTAGAATACTTATATAGTGAATTAAACTATAGTTATGCTTTAGATTATGGTATATGGTTATCCGGACATCACGGATTAAGAACATAGCACCAATCCATTTCCTCCCGTGGAGGTCGTAAAAGGCGACTGAGGGACTCTAAACCAGAGAGATGGGCAGCAGCGTCCTTTCTGTGGAACAATAGCCGTTCTGCGTTCACCAACCCGCCTGCCAAGCGTGGTGAGTACTTGCAAATTCTTCCCAATATGATGACACAGTTGTGGAAATCCATAGGGGAGACCTTTGTTCAGTAGTGGACGTTGTATGGCCGATATGATGATGACGGTGATGATGATGATGATGATGATGATGATCACGGTTGGCGCCGTGGCTAAGCCACTGGCTTTCTGCGCTACGTGTCGCGAACAAATTATTTCATGATGTATAGATCGTTGCTTTGGGTCTGGAACAAACAGTTCATGTGAGATTAATGTCAGAAAACTGTTCAATTTACATACATTAATCTCACATCTCTCAAATCTAGAGAAATCCTAGTGTATAACAGGGGCGGATCCAGAATTCTAATCTCCCCCAGATCTTCTCAGGTCTCATGTCAAGATTTTCAGAGACGATTGTGTTGCCACTAGTCTAAGGTCAACTACAGCCCACAGCCTAGGGGGGAGGGGAAATCCAGAGCATCCCCTCCCTGGATCTACATATTACAATATATTTTATCAGTCAAAGGACGTCCACTGCTGCACAAAGAACATCATCATAGAGTTCCACAACGTATAATGCTTTTGATTCCTGGTAGGTAAATAATCTGGCTGAATGGAATTTCGATTTTTATCCAGTGACAGCAAGTGATGTGTTCCAGTAGTCAGTAGTAGTGTGCCGTGTGGTGCCGGCTCAGAATGCCACCACCCCAT
Organism: Diloba caeruleocephala; assembly: GCA_947459985.1. Taxonomy (NCBI): domain Eukaryota; kingdom Metazoa; phylum Arthropoda; class Insecta; order Lepidoptera; family Noctuidae; genus Diloba; species Diloba caeruleocephala. The sequence continues at coordinate 1,763,571 of OX381619.1, forward strand.
CTCCTCCCGTGGGTGTCGTAAAAGTCGAGTAAGGGATTAGCCGGAGGATGGGCAGCAGCGTCCTTCGAGTACATTAACAAGTCAACTGCGATCGCCAACCCGCCTGCCAAGCGTGGCGATTATGGCAAAACCCCCCAATTAACCCACAACACATCCATATCGGTGGTTGTGGTGATCTTTGGGGGAGGCCTGTGTCCAGCAGTGGACTTCATTCGGCCGAAATGATGAGTCAGTAGTAGTTTCATATCCAGTTTACGCTGATCTGTCAACTTACGGAAAGCTTATATCATACGAGATCGGCTCATACTGGTAATTTATAGCTTGATAAATAGCCGTGCGTACCTATATACTCTTGAATCGAATCCAATCAAACTTAAAAGTTGATTCCATTTGAAATTGAATTTTCGAAAGTTCGGGAATTCTTTCATGTCCATAAACTTTACCTTAAAAATTTTGATGGAAAAAAAATCTAGCTATAAATACAATCAAATCGATTTCGTTAATAAGTTGAAATTGAATTTTGAACTTATTAAACTTGTGCTATTTTACTTGGGGTCGTAGTTATCAAGTTCAGACTCGTTTTCCTTCCATTGGATCCCCTGTGCGAAACAGGAATATTCTAGTACTGGTGTCTCCCACAACTAAGGGCTCGGGTTAGGACCCCAGAACTTACTTGAAAATAATGATTTAAGTACTCGTGTAGATACTTTTTTTGCCGTGTGGTGCTGGCTCAGAATACCACCACTCCATCTCCTCCGGTGGGTGTCGTAAAAGTCGACTAGGGGTTTAGCCGGAGGATGGGCAGCAGCGTCCTTCGAGTACATTAACAACTCAACTGCGATCGCCAACCCGTCTGCCAAGCGTGGCGATTATGGCAAAACCCCCCAATGAGCACACAACACACCCATATCGGTCATTGTGGTGATCTTTGCGGGAGGCCTGTGTCCAGCAGTGGACTTCATTGGAGATGGGGTAATGGCATTCTGAGCCGGCACCACACGGCAATTCAAAATGCTATTTTGATATTAATCTGTGCGCGAATAGATTCAGTATTATCTTATGCTTATGTATTCAGTTTAGCAATAATTGTTATCAATTATCGGTGGAGTCAATTTATTTTTGGATAACACATGGCTGTAAGTAAGGGTTGGTGATACCTGGAAATAGCCCGTGGGAACAGAATATAAGAGTGTTTAGAACACGTGTTTAAACAGCAAGGACGGCGAAAAATTGTTATTTTTTTGGGAGAGCAATAAAAAACCAATAATGTTTCAGCACATGCTTGCTCATAGCCAGTTGCACTCACTGATCAGTTAACGATCGGCGAGGTTAAGCAACGCTTGGTACGGTCAGTCTGTAGATGGGTGACCACATAGTGGCATTTGAAATGAGCGTCTCCGTGCTTCGGTGGGCACGAAAATCTTTGATCCTGTCACGAAAAAAGCACGTTTCTAAAAAGGTTTTTTTCGAAGGCTAAACCATATTTTGGATGTTTTTATAACTATTGTTGATAATATGTAGTTGTGCGACGACTCGACCACGAAGACACAATTATGGATTTCTTTGGTGGAGTCCCTTTTCTAGCTGTGAAATTGCTATGCCTATGGCTGATGATGATGATGATGATGAATGCAATAAGCATCACATTTGTATACATATACCCGTTATATAGGTAGTGAGATCCATTGGAATCGGACGTGACATAATAAAGGTACACAAATATTCAAATGTGGGCAAAAAATTAAAATGAGGTAAGTAGTCAATATAACGGCGATGACCAGCTGTTAATGACCATCAAGAGAAAACATTTAATCACATCATTTTTATTACAAAATTTAGTCTCGCTGTATGTGTAACCTATAAAACTGCCTAAAACCTAAAAAGAAGATGCAAAAACTACGAGAGTAAAAGAGGTAGCTATCTAAAATGACAACACGTGTAATCAATGTCTTTGTAGCACCTGTGATAGAATATATGTGCTGTCTCTTTTCTTTGCTTGGCCTGTGTTTTCTTGGAAAATATTATTCTGTAAATAATTTGTATATTATTTTTATTCAAATATTTTATTTTATTTTTTTCTCACGGGTGGTATGAGATCCTTTGTTCTTTATTTATTTTTGCTTGATAGTTTGTGCATTTTCTATACGCACGACGGCATTGTTATTACTTAATTCAATAAAACAATACAGATGGTGACAGTGTGTGCTCGTTGTACTGTCTTGGGCGAACTGATTGCGAGGTGCTACAATTGGGGGAGTTTTGGTACTTACTTTTGGCGCGCATGTACCATATCTACGTCTTTTAATATATAATATCATTGGTATGTGTCATAAATTTTGTGAATCTTTTGTGACGACAAACTGGCCGTTGGAGGTGTAATATATTCAGGTTGAAAGAAAGAAGTAACAGTTTCTCACCGACGTCGCGGAGGCCTATCGCCGCGTCACCTTCCCGTTCAAGTTAGCACTTCTCCCTCCCGTCTCTTGCTCGCGGCGGCCCGTGCCGAGCCTGTAGCTTTAAATGTCCCTTAATACATTTTAAATAATACCGATCCAGCTGTCCCCAAAACAATAGCTTGTTATCCCCAGCAACGCCCTAAGCCGAGGTCCGTGTCCCGCAGGGGGCGCCCTTAGCGAAAGTTGCTTAGTTTTTAATATTTAATTTAAGCCTGGCCGGAGACCTCTTTTGGCTTCGCCAGAAATTACCGGCTAAGCAACCATATTTACCAGAAATGTATGCGAGAAGCCCAACAAAAAAAAAAGTGACAGTGCCAAATGGAGATCAATTATTACGCTGCCTCTCTTGCCGTTTAGTTGACTCCAGCGTGATCTTTATCTACTACTAGTATCAAGTCCAAGTAGTGTCTAGACTTAATAATTAGTTGTTACAGATATTTTATACGTAGCGTCTGTCACTTGGAAGAAGAATTACGGACCCAACGTGTTCCAGCCGAGTGCCAAGAATGTACCATAGTGACAGACACTAGACCAACCATAATACTTTCCCATGGGAACAATAAACATACATATATCCATTCATTTTATTCAAATTAATATGGATACAATCGCCCAATTTTATTATAACATTTCTATGAAACTCCATAGATCGAAAACTGTATTGCTTATTGAATACGAAATGCCACAAGTTGGGAGAATCTGAATAAACATCCGCTCACAACCCTAAAAAGTCTTGTGCGGCTAACATAAGGTTCAAAACTATTGCTCGAGGTGTTTTTAATATCCAACTCGTTGACACGAGATAGATGGTATGACCAGAAAGTCCAGTCCAGTATTATAACGAGGAATTTCATCTAAACCAAGTCAGCATATTACTCCGTATGGCTGACGATATCTACAGGCTAAAGGGCAAACATTATCACTGTATTAAAAAAAAGGCTTTCTTTTGTCCCCATTTTACTTGATGTTAAGCTGTGATGTGTCGATTTATGCCGTGTGGTGCCGGCTCAGAATACCACCACCCCATCTCCTCCCGTGGGTGTCGTAAAAGTCGACTAAGGGTTTATCCGTAGGATGGGCAGCAGCGTCCTTCGAGTATATTAACAACTCAACTGCGATCGCCAACCCGTCTGCCAAGCGTGGCGATTATGGCAAGACCCCCCAATGAACCCACAGCGCATCCATATCGGTCGTTGTGGTGATCTTTGGGGGAGGCCTGTGTCCAGCAGTGGACTTCATTCGGCCGAAATGATGATGATGATGATGATGTCCGGATTAAGAATATAGCACCTCTCCATCTCCTCCCGTTGATGTCGTAAAAGGCAACTTAGTGACTTTCTAGTGGTTGAAATTAATAACCAATCTAATCCAAAACCTTGGATTTCGGATTACGGATATGTCTGTATTTTGTGTTAAATGTGATCGTAAGACGTAACACAACACCGGATGAATTTCAAAATCTTAAGTCGGAAGATTTTGCATTAGATTGATTATTAATTTCTACTGTTAGGGACTCTAAATTAAATGTATGGGCAGGAGCGTCCCTTTTGCATAACAGCATCATTCTCCGCTCACTGTCTACCAAGCGTGGTGGGGATGGGTAAATCCACTCTAAAATAATGTCAGAATTGTGGAATTCTGTGGGGGAGGCCTCTGTTCAGCAGTGGCTTTACAGTTCAACTGTTCCTTTGGCTGATATAATGATGAAGCTATGATGCTGTCAGAGATGGTGCACGCTTGCCTAAAATAAACATGTTCACTTGTGATGTAAAGACGAATCATCATCACATCAGCCAAAGCACGTCTACTATTGAACAAAAGCTTTCACCATAGCTTTCCACAACAACCGGTTACATACCATCTGTCTTAATTTTAGAGGGAAAGTACCTGTGCTCGCCACGTTGGCAGGTGGATTGGTGAGCGTGGAATAGCTACTAGACTCTGACAAGAAATTTCATTCCTTCATCATCACCATATCAGCTAAAAACGTCCACTACTGAACAAAGGCCTCCCCCATTGGTTTTCACAATAGTATTGATTTTTGGGGGTAATTAGCATGATATTTGCTTGGCCGGTGGGTTGGTAAGCGCAGAATGGCTGATGTTCTACAGAAGAGATGCTGCTGCCTGAGAGGGGATCCTGGTTAGAGTCGTTTCGGGATCTTGTACGACATTCATAGGCGGTGAAAGAGTGGTGCTATATTCTGAATGCCGGACTCCTACCGGCTAAAACCACTGGAGGATCTTCGGCATCGAAGGAGGGCTCCAGGTCCTCGTAAGATCACACTAGAGCCGCCCATTGCTGCCACGCCTTTAGGCACATATCTCGGAGAGGATGACTGTAAAGCAGTCACCCCCTCAAGCGGAGGGCAGGTGGCTGTAAAACGGCCGCCCCCCAGGCACTTCTTGGGGAGGATTGTAAAGGATCCCCCAAGTCTCTGTGCTATGCGCTCTGCTCACGGCGGCACGTGACCACGTGCGCGCCACCGTCTTCTCTGGGTCACTCGGTATGAGCACGCAGACTCCCCAATCTGTGCGCCCGTGACCCCCGGAACCCGCGGCACCCAGCGTACGGAGCCAATTGCTTAGCCACTGCGCCAACCGTGCGGTTTAGCTACTATATGAGTAAGTTTGTTACAGAGGTTTGTGTGTATTAAACTTCTGTACATATTTATTTAGTGTTGCTGGCCACATATGGCACAGAGACATAAAAGGGATTCACGCCTGGCAAGGTCAAAGCTTCCGACACTTCCTGCGTAAACTTTTATTTTTCGATGTCCCGTCCTGCCTGCTGATTGAAGGGCGCCTTTGTTTTTGATTTTTTTGGGGTTTTTGGCATTGTTTGGTAACAAGCTGCCAGCATTTTATTATTGATTTAGAAAAGGTGAAATTTTGGGACTCTTAACCGTCGTAATGGGCTGAAGCATCCCTGCTGTGGAACTATTACTAATACTACGCTCACCAAATCGCCTGCCAAGCGTGGTGAGACTACGCAAATTCCCCCCAAAATTAAGACACGATTGCGGAATTGAATCAGCGGGTTTTCTTTTCTTTCTTCAAATAAAAATGTTGTCTCACACTAGGATTTCTCCTGCGTTGTGGGTGCGTTTACAGACATGAATTTCACACACCATACAGCAGACCCGGAACAACTACCTGCAGGTCATACAAATATTTGTTCCGTGCGGGAATCAAATCCGCGACCCGTAGCGCAGCAGCCGGTTGCATCAGCCCTGCACCAACCATGCCATTGTATAGCAGTGGACGTCCTTTGGCTGATATGATGCTGATGACCGGGGGTTTACGGACTCGCTTCATTAACATTTTCTCGTTTTCAATGTCATATGTACTTTCTCAGTTAATCTACACTGGTTTTAGGTTCAGTAAAACATCGTTTCCTTATGAGAAGAGGCCTTTGCACCCCATTGGGACTGATTCTGGGTGTATTATTTATGAATGATAATGTGAATTAATTGTTCTTTTAATGGTTCACACAAGTGTCTGCTAATGTTGTGCGTTGTTGAGCTCCAGAAAACAGGGTTGAGCTTCACGATGACTGATTCCTGCTTGCCAGCTGTTAGGGTCAAAACGGCCAACCCAGACGCTGGTCTACATTTTCTCACAATAAATATATGTTTAGAGTTTTCAAAGTCAAAGTCAACGTTACGAATAGTCAGAATTTCTATAGTTGCACGTTTCCAAGTCGTTCGTCCTATCGAGAAGAACCAGCAAAAAACTCCATGGATATACTCTTTTAAAATATGTGAAAGTATTACAGTCTCATTACTTATTTATACAATATAATCGTAAAAAGTTATACATTACAAATAATGCCTTCCACTTACACATACTTTAAAACAGAAACCTTTGGGTTTGTTTCGACAATTATTCTTCTCACAGGCAGTCAATAGGAAATTTCTGCTTCATCTAGATTTATTGACAAAAGAGAGATTCTTGAAACCTATTTGCTAAATGATAATTATTTCTAATACAATTAATAAAAACACAAATAATATTAATTTAACTAAAGATTAAACTTATATATACACAGTAATGTCTTAGATTTTCGCGATTATTACACATTATAATAAAACACTTTTAAACGGATTCTATCGCGGATGACTGACCTGAACTGATCCTGCGACCACGAATGCTGCAAAGTATTCGAAACGTCAGGAAAATCAAAAATCAAAATATACGCGATAGAATCCGTTTAAAAGTGTTTTATTATTATATATACACGTAACTAAAAATATTCACAATATTTGCACCTTAAATAACTAACAATAAATAAATAAAGAAAAGCCCGAAAAAGGAGACATTTAGGTGACAAAGTGGGGTACTTTATCCTCATCGCTTTCAGCTGGTAATATTTCCAGAAAACTGGCATCATTGCCACGTTGAATGGCAACGCTTATTCTTTGGCTACAGAAAAGGCCAGGCCTCTGATCACGCAAACAGTCGACCAACCGACTCGCTATGTCTTTGAAAAGTAGTCGTGCACTCAGACCATGGGTCATGGACCCATGCGTTTCAACTCCAAACGGCTCGAAACAATAATTTCCTATGAGATTATTATAATTGCGCCGTTTGATGTTTTCGGCGGCAGCGCCAGCACAGCCATGCTTGAAAGATGGGAAGGAGCAAGGGTGTTGACATAAGGTGCGTCCCACACCAGAGGCCTACCCATTTTCCAAGGCAATAACGACGTACCACCCGGTATTTTGCCATCGTCGCGTGCCAAGCCGTTGGATTCTAATACAGCTGGCAAGTCGGTGGCTCTTTAGCTTATTTTCAACTGACATTTTAGAACACAAGTGCTTTATTACCCATTCGGCTTACTACACCTTTTTCGACTAATCTTTTATGGTTTATGACCAGAATAATAGGTGAAGCATGCTTCTCTTAGACAGATTATGAAAACAACAGCCTTGGGATCGCGTTAGTGTGCCAACTATAAACCCTTACAGCACTATTTTGCAATAAAAATGTTTTTATGACCAATATAAATCATTCGGCACGCAATACACTAGCGTAGCTCAGTAATGAACTGGTAATATACATTTTTGTGTAAGGATAAGCGAACATTGCAGCGTAACTGGCCACTGTAATGTTGTAGTGTAAGCGGGCTTTTGTCTAGGCTTACTTTGGATAAAACTTTGGCCTTGCGCTCACTTGGAAGGAATTAAGTACTAGTTTATTGTAGTTAGTGAGAAAAAGAAACGATTACGGTTTTGGCCAGCCCCTCTCATCAAAAGAGCTACCCACTGAGCGCAGGGCACTTTACCATTGTATTTGCATTAACGTAGACATACCTAATTTGTTTTATGACAGACTATTAAACCTACCACAGTTCATAACGGGGCAAAGACCTTTCCCACAAAGGAAAAACCACAGAAGCAAGAAGGCTGGAGAACGCAAAATCAGTTCCCTCATACCAGTGCAACGGTGACGATGCAACAATCATTGGAACGAGAGATAACCTTCACGTTTGTTCGTGTGAATATTAGCATGTGCTGTCTAAAACAGTCTGATAGAATTTCGACTAATCAGAATGAACGCGGTTAAACAACAAACGCAGCCCCACAAGTTCTACTTCAGCCGCACTAACTAATGCGAAGCTATAGGTATATTATTTATGAATGATAATGTGAATTAATTGTTCTTTTAATGGTCCACACAAGTGTCCTGCTAATGTTATGCGTTGTTGAGCTCCAGAAAACAGGGCTGAGCTTCACGATGACTGATTCCTGCTTGCCAGCTGTTAGGGTCAAAACGGCCAACCCAGACGCTGGTCTACATTTTCTCACAAGAAATAAGTATATGTTTAGAGTTTTCAAAGTCTAACAAATGCGAAGCTCTCGTATTTTTGCATAAACTGTACCCGTCACCGGAGCGACCAAGGACAATACTGTTGCAGTATAGTGTATGACATACTTTATAAATTTACTTCCTTCCAAATATCATACGCTGCGGTCAAGGGCGAGTCGTATATTATGGCTTTTAGTGGGACACCGTCATAAAAAGTCCAGCGACGCATATTTCCATATTAGGCTGGAAATTACGGATAACCCGGAGTCATCTTCCATGAAACTGTTAAATTATATTTTGTAATTTATAAGAGGTGGCAGGATTCTTTTTACTAGAGAACTGTCTGAGTTAAATGGAATTCTAGATCTCCTTCCTGATGGAAATTAGATTATTGTCAGGTTGCATAGTTCAAGACTATGTGTGTGTACGCACACTATGAGAAGACATGTGCCACAGTTTAAAATGTGGACGGGCTGATAGACAGAAATAACGCTATATGGCAGCTAAGCGTTAAAAAGGCAGCGACTAACACGTGACAGTCTGTCATTTTATTGAGACCCACGTGAAATAATGTCGTATTTGGCTACCGCACGGCTTACGCTCGAGGAGTGCCCTAGCTGTGGAGCGGCGGGTTCTGGTCGATCAGATCGTCAATTTCTCTCTCTGCCGTCAGTAGTGACGGCTATTTTTTTATGGGACAAGCCCGCCACACATTCCCAACCACTGCAACTCCTGTAAGCCAGGATCTACAATGGCGACCACCGAAAAGAACACCGATCAATGAAGCTCGGTGTGTCCCAGAGAAATGAATAACTGTCTTGGAACCCGCACCGAAATTAATCAGAAAAGATAAAGGAGGAGTATGAAAGAATATACGTTCCACTTCCCTCCGTTGCAAGCAGGAGACAGAGAAAAACGATAGGCCATAGGCACAATAAATGGGAGTTTATAACAGGGTTAAGCCCAGTTGCCAAGCACCACGGGTACAATTTTTTTTATTTACGGGTCCTATGTTGTGAGCTATTGTGACTGATTCCAATAGTAGGTATGGCAAAAACACTTGAACGCACGGAAATTCGTCCTAGTCGCAACAAGATCTGTATAGTAAACAACCCCGGATGTAACTTGCATGCTGTCAAACATAATATTGCGTTCATCTTGCCAAAGAATACACTCCCACAGGATATGATGTGCAGACTGTTCATATTCACAGTCCGGTGTTGAACATTTGCAGAATGGTGAGGTGACAAGCTTGAAGCTAAACAATTTACTCTTAAAGTTACCATGGCCGGTGAGAAATTGAGCCACGCAATGATCAACTTCCAACCATGCACTTGCCAACCGCTCACGAATGGATGGAAAGTACTGGTATAGGTGACGGCCCTTAATAGACGTGTCCCGCCTGCATTGCCATTCGGCCAAGAGTTCCTCCCAAACACCAGTCTGTGGTCTAAACAATCTGCAGATCCTAACACGATCGCGTTGTAGCAGAAATTCCGCGTCCATGTTTTCTCTAGTTGAGTAGTACATTGCAGCACGTCGCTGTATCTCAAGATCGACTGGCAAAACACCTGCTAGCACAGGCAGAGCTTCAGTACTTACTGTCCTATATGCCTTGCACAAGAATATCAACGCTAAGCGCTGGCTTTGGAGCAGTTTACGTCTTGCCGCGCCGATAGTAGCCCTATCGGCCCATACAGGTGAACCATAGCAAATACAACCTAAGTAGGTAGCGCCGTAAATAGTTTTCAAAGTATAAAATGAAAGACCCCATGTAGCTGTTGATATCCTTGTCAGGGCATAAAAGTTCCTTTTAGCTTTTTCACCTACAGATTTTATGTGTTCAACGAATGAAAAATTTCTCTCCAATACAAGACCAAGGTAGCACACGGACTCCTTTCTTTTTACGGTAACATTATTGAATTTAATGCTCGGTGATGTCTTAAGATTGCCTTTTAAAATTAGTTGAAAGGTTTTTTGTGGTGCAAACATTAAGCGGTTTCGTTCGCCCCAACTAGAGATTAAACGTAAACAAGTATCCGCCAATTTTTCAAGGCTCGCCCTTGTACTTGACTGAATAAGCAGAAGGCCGTCGTCTGCGTAACCAGTCAATGAACAGCCGGATGGTAATGGAATCGCTAGAAAATCATCGAAACCCATGTTCCATAGATAAGGACTAATAACGGATCCTTGAGGACATCCCATCGTGAGTTCCTTCGACACAGCGTGATGACCAAGTTTAAGTTTTGCAGATCCGTGTGCAAAATATGAGTAAACGAGAGTGTAGATGTTTCTGAAGCAACCGCGGACTTTCATTTTAAGTAGTAGCATTGGCCACCACGCGTTGTCGAAGGCACCAGAGATATCAAGGAAGACGCCTATCACGTACTTATGTTCAGATGAATTTACTACTTTCCTGACAGAGATTGCCGCGTCAATAGTAGATTTTCCTATTGTGAAGCCGAATTGGTTATTATGAAATTTCGGTCCATCTGGCAGCAAACGTGGAACTATAAGGCGCTCGAGAAGTTTCCCTAAAGATGGTAGTAAAGTTATAGGCCGGTATGATTTAGGATCATCCGGGGGGTTGTCACCACTTTTTGGTATTATGCGTATAAAACCGGAACGCCATATACGAGGGAAAATGCCTTCAGCAATGCAACGATTAAAAACGGTCAGTATAGAGTCACCCGATATTTTACAAGCTTCTTTAATCATTCTATTCGATATTTTATCTTCTCCAGATGCTTTATTAAGTGGTAGTTTATTGACAACGTTTATGAATTCGTCAGTGGATGGTAAGTCAGACGCTGGGGATTCCGGCGGTTCAGCAGCCCATGATCTAATCTGTTGATGATACTCGTTATCATTTCCAGGTAGATCATCAGGTATAAGAGTATTGAGAAGAGCCTCCGTGGTCTCCTCAATACCAGTGGTATGCATGTTATTAATTTTAATATTTTGGATATAAGCAAGATCGACTGATCTATTGGCTTTAAACTCGTGGTACAGAGGAGACCACGGACCCTCCCTATCTAGTCTTTGCACTACCTTCTGTAACAGATTTCCCTTCGATTTTGCCACCGCGGCTCTATAACTAGATCTGGAAATTCTGAATCTATTTAATGTATCAATAAATATGTCTCCCGTGATTTGCTGTTTTTTAAGCTTGTTTAGTTTTTTGCGCGCTCTGCGGAAACGTTTACGTTGTTCAGTTAAATAGCTATTCCACCAATCACATCTACGAGTGTTGGTTATTGATCCGCGACCTACAGCAACATCAGCACAGTATGTAAATGTGTCTGACATGATTTTAGCACTTTCTTCTGCTGACAACCCATCGCGAGTGAAGTCTTTGGCATGAGATGCAAAAAGTGAGCTAAAGAAATCCCAGTTCGCCCCTTTAGATTTGTATCTAAAATTTGATCCAATATTTTGATAACTTTGTGTCAATCTAGGTACAAATTCGTACACGATCAGGCGGTGATCACTACACGACGCGTCTGGAAGGACGCGCCACCTGTCCAAGCGAACGTCTGCACTAGATAGTGTGACGTCAATAGAAGACTCGCCCATTTGGCTGCAAAAAGTAGGTGGTGCGTCAGGGGTATTGTGTATTGATAGGTTCATCTCAGCGATGAAATCCTCGACAGCACAACGTCGTTCAAAATCAGTGGACCGTACTTTGCCATACCAGAGTGATGATGACGCGTTAACGTCGGCGCCCATGATTATTTTGCGGCCTGCAAGCGACCGCAGAACGTGGCGAAGATTATGTATGTGTGGGGCAACAGGATCTGAGTATTGAAAATAACAGCTCACAACGTAAACTTTATAAAGTGCCGTTGAAACCTCCGCGACAGCACAGTGTGGCGTCATAAGATATTGTAACGATGTCACTGAAAAACTAGTAGAACGCGAAACGTAAATTCCAGCTCGTGCCCTGCCATCTAGTTGTACTACTTTTTGACGTAAGCTTGCATTTTGATATTGTTCTTGAATAAGGACAATGTCTAAGTTATAATCTAAAATTAATTTATCTAACTCCGACGTGGCCACCCTATCGTTATGAAGATTTAATTGTGCAACGGTAAGATTATTTACTGTGTAAGCCATCCTTAGTAGTTAGTATTTAGGATTAACTGTTCGAGCTTGAGCTTATAGGTAGGACAATCCTGTGACCCGCAACGATGGTCGCACGGTTTTTTAAAGCGTTTACACGCCACGCATATTGGTGAATGCTCCAAATTGTCCTTATGAGGGCACTCCATCGTTTCATGTGCCTCGGCACAGTTAGCACAGGTAGGTGTTTTATTAACGCAATGTTTTCTAACGTGGCCGAAATATTGGCAATGTAAGCAGCGGACTACTTCGACATCATCGATAAAACGACAAGTGGCCCAATCAATAAACAATTTATCCTTGGTAGTGACCAAGTGTTTACGCACTTCGGATTCAATTTCTATGCCTATCCACTTCCGCCCGTTTTCTAAGGAACGCCTGCGAGTGATTTTAGTTGATTTGATAAAATCATCCTCTGCAACTGACAACTCGTCCTTAATATTTTGCCGGTATAATGCGGTCAGAAAAGCGCGGTCTTCCATTGAAGAAGGGACGTCCTTAACTAAAATACGCGGTTTGCGACCTTTTGGCTTTTCAAGCCGTAAGCCAACGCCATCTAATAGCGTCGACCGATTGAAGCTTTGCGAGTTGTTTCTCATTCGCGACGCGCAATACAACGCCTGACTTTGCGGTTTTTTTAACGCCTACGATTTGGAAACCGTCGTCGCTAGGATTAATCGCTTTCATTAAGGCCTGTTTCGTAGCGGACGATGACGCATAATCAGCTGAGCGCTCGGCGGTCGGATATGCAACTACACAGGGAAGCGGTACGCGCGACTCCATGGGCGGAGCAACTTTTGATAAACGGAGTTTTAATGAATCGGCATATGATACCTTGTTTAATTGCTTACTATTATCACACGTATTGGATTTAATTTTTTCCAATTCCCGTTCCGTTCTCGCTAGCTTTGTTTCATTACATGACGATTTAATCGCTAGTAAAGACACGATAGCCGTTACTCGCTGAGTAATATCCATGATCGCGGACTTATTCGCTATGTTTATGCGGGATCCCTGATCATTAACAAGGTCGTTGATTTTTGATAAATACGCTGATGCCTCAGATACTAGTTCGCAATAGTCAGCTTGGCTCGCGTCGCTAACATTTAAAATTGACGAGTTTTTTTCAATAGATTCCGATTTTTGCAGCCGCTTGGACCTATCCTCGGGTGAAATATATGATGGCGAAATTTCGCTAAATAAACGTTTTGTGTTCACGGAGGTCGGAGACCTGTTAGTTACATTGCTTCTACGAAATATTTCCCCACCACGGTCGGGCGGGTCATCATTATTCGTCGACATACTTATTATATCAAAAGTTGGTTTTAATTATAAATAACAAGGTTAACGCGACAATAGACGAGCGCCAAATAACGGGTGCAGTATTATTTCACGATACCCTCAGTACTAACAAAAATAAATGTACTTACCGAGAAATTAATTCGGTTATTTAACACAATAAATTACTTATGGGACGTTAAAAACTTACGAAACGAGCACTAAACACAATAGCACACAACCAGAAACAAATCACGAGCCGGAATCCGATCGCGAAAAAATATAATCGTAATTATAATGAGCAGCGAATTAGACCCACACTGCACCGTACGAATGCGCGGGGGGAAGTGACGGCTATGTTGGAACACCGCGAATATTGGAGTGCAGTCATGGTCTCCTGCCAAAATGTCATGCTCCAGAAGGACGCCGGGGTAACAACCGCCCCGATGCCCAAGTTCAACACGCCTGAGCCCTCTGCCGTCACTATATGGCGGGAGGGCTCGAGGGTAGCGAGTGCTCATACCGAGTGACCCCTGGGAATACGGCGGTTTGTTGCTTGGCGTTACGAGGACCTGGAGCTCCCCTTCGGTGCCGAAGATGACCGCTCCAGTTGTTTTAGCCGGTAGTGTCCAGCATGGTCTTTCGGTCATCCCCAAGGCGAAGGAAGTCCATGATGAATTTCCAATGGGAACCAATAAATAAAGCCCACCACATAAACACGCCATTCCTACTAGAGATTCTTACAAGCAGTCCTCTTCTTTTTATTCTTCTATTATTCTTCTTTTTCGACGTGTCAATGCTTCATTTATTTATTTATTTATTTATTAAACAACAGAGCTCTGTGCACTTACAGTTTCCTAATGCGTGCACAGATTAGTTAATAAGGATATCACAAATTGCATAAATAGCTATAACATTGTCTGATAAACTGAAGTTTGTTTCTTGGACTTTCAAATAATATACGTCGATAGTTTGGTCGTTAGGCTGACATGAAGGTCACGTGAGGACAATATAGCAGAAAAGAGTCAAATCTTCTTAAAACACTGCACTGAAAAAGCCTATCAGCATGAGATTTTTGATTTAAATGTCATGCCAACGTTTTTGTGATACCGTAATCCCTCAATTCCCACAAAATGTCAGCAGTGAATCAATCGCGCACAGTCAAATATTATTACAGTTTCAATCGGTTGAATTCCTGGGGGCTCGCCCATCAATCATTTGCAGGCGATCGAGTGGAAACCACCTGGCCAGGTCAGTGAACCCCGCTCGATAGTATACTTAGTAGGCAGGAAGATTATGTCTATGCTTATATATACAGTACCTGTTAAGTTGAATACATACAATCGAATTCTATGAACATATAACCTGTCTATCTATTGTTTTGTTGGATTTATATGGAAACAATGAGCGCTTTAACATTGATAATGAGGCATATAGCTTCCAATAGTGATAATTAGGGCCACAAATACTGTTTAGATTATTGAAATTCCTGGTTGGTATCAGGAATTTGATGTGCGAATACAAATACTAATTTTACTTTTCGACGAATACAAAATCGTTGAACAAATTTAGTTAAAGTCACACAAAATGAAATGAATTTATTCCACATAAAATACAATTCCTTATTTTTGTGTTATACATTACATGTACATACGAGGTTCTTCTATAGTTAGTGCTAAACAAATGTGTTTTCTTTGTTTCCTTCTATATTCGGCGAAAACGAACATTCGGTAACTAGCTGTTATTCGACAAATACGAAATATTCATTAAATAGTATTGGTCTTAGCAGTGATCCTCTTAAAGCAGTACCGAGAATACTAAAACTTCATTACATTACAAATACAGTATTCATTAAATTTTCTTTGAAAAATGTTGGTTTTCTCTTTGGTAGTTGTTCCAATTATGTCGTGGCTGAATTACGAACATAGCCCCACTCTAACTCCTCTCGTGTATGTGATAAGGTGAAGGGTCTCTAAAGAGGGATGGGCAGTAGCGTCCTTTTTGTGAAACAAAAGCCATTCTGAGGTCACCAACCCAGCTGCCAATCGTGGCAAATTTCCCTTCAAAATGCCAAAGCACGGCATGTAATCGTTTGTTTTCGAAATCTATGGGGGGGACCTTTGTTCAGCAGGTATATTTTGATTGTAATAGTCCACAAAATGAAGTAGAAGATAAATTACATGAGCACAACACCTATATAGTACCTAGTTTCTTGTGCACTCGTCAACACCCTGTAAAATGCATTAATTATGTATCTACAAAACATGTAATCCAGAAAACATTCATAACTTCACAAATTATCTATCATATCATCATCATATCAACCATTTATACGTCCACTGCTGAAAAAAGGCCTCCCCCAAAGATTTCCACAATTGTGTCGTCATTTTGGGGGGTATTTGCCAACAGTCACCACGCTTGGTAGGTGGGCTGCGCTAGCAGCCGACTGTATCAGCCATTGCACCAACCGTGCCGTCAGTCTAAAGGGTCTAAGTGCCACTTTAACTATTTAGAGATATAACAAAAAAACATAATAAAATAAACAATTCACTGAATAATTATTTATTTTTACTTAAATCAATTAAACACATGACTTACAACTACAAGAAATCGTAAAAAACAAAAAGAAATAGGAATCGTAGGAAGTAATAACAAAATAGACATTCAATAATTTAGAATGTCGTAAGTGCCTTATGAAGTAATATTGAAAATGGCTAAAAGAAACAGGCACTTGCATCCTTTTTGATATTATTAGGATTGGCACTTAGACCCCACCTCATCTTTATATGTGTGTGGGTAAAACTTTCAAAGAAACAGGGACTTGTACACACGGCTACACATCAAGCTATACATAACCAGTTAAAGCTGATCTTTTATCGTACCAAACGCCTGTTGGATAAAATTTTAAATGTATACTTGGCTGTATGCGTGTTTGCCTGTGTCCTTACTTATTTTGACACTAAGTGTCAGTATATTCAAAAACAGATTTGATGGTGTGTCTTGTTTTTTCCTGTGCAATTTACGTTAGGTTTCAGATGCATTTAATCTTTTATTCAGCGTAACTAAAGAATTCTTGTTTATTATTTTTACTCGAACGAGTTAAAATATATACAATGTGAGATCAGCTTATACTGGTTTTATGCAGCTTGATATGTAGCCGTGTGTACCTTTTTGATATTATTAGTCTTGGCACTTAGACCGTATTTTCGTAAAAATATTGTCTTTCGATTTTTTGACACTTAGACCCTTAAGATTTACAACCTTTCAATTATCTGTGAACTGTTTCTACGGTACAAAAATGATAAATAAAATCAGAAGGAGAAGCCACCATATTAAAAAAAAACCTTCTCTTCTGGAGGTAATAGTTAGGGGTAAATTCTACCGTATGTTACATCTCAAAAGGTACAAGGAAATATCTAGATCTCTATAAAGTATAAGGCACTGTACAAAGCAAGGTTCATGATATGATATGTCATGGTTGACCACACCACGCAAATGAAATCGCGGGCAAAAGTATAAAATTTGTTTCCTCTATACATTATATATAACACCAGTTTGGATATGGTTGTATAGCCCATCTTACACTACCCACGCTGTCCAGTAATAAATCAAGTCTTAATGTGATACGGACGTGACATGAATATTTCCCTATTCGATTTATGTGCCACTTGTTTACTAAACTGTTTGGTTCAGGGTTCGGTGTATTATGAAAATGTTTTATTTTTTTATGATCATCATCATCATCATATCAGCCAAAGGACATCCACGGCCGAACAAAGGCCTGCCCCTTTCCACAACGAGCGGTTACATGCCGCTCTCATCCAACTTTCAGTGACCTTCACCAGGTCGTCTGACCACCTCGTTGGAGGTCGTCACACGCTGCGTTTTCCGGTGCGCGATCTCCATTCTAGAACTTTTTTGCCCGAACAGCCATCAGTTCTACGAGCAATGTGCCCCGCCCATTATCACTTCAGTTTACTAAACCTTTCATTTATCTCGGTAACTTTAGTTCTTCCGCGGATTTCCTCATTACTGATTCGATCTCGTAGAGAAATACCAAGCATAGCTCTTTTAATAGTTCGCTAAGTGACATTGAAGTTTCGTATGAGGCATACTCAAGACTTTCGTCTTGAAGCATTGCAGTATTGTTGACAATTTTTTTACTGATACAGGAGTTAAAACAATCTTGCAGTCGCATAAGCGATTTTGCCGCCCATCTTTGTTTATTGTATCGTTTATTTTTATTTTTATCGTTTATTGCCCATTAGTGCCCGCTTTTAGGCACATCTCTGAGGGGATGATTGTAAATTGGTAACATACCTTAGTGGTGGGGAGGCGATTGTAAAAAGGCTGACCCCCAGGCACATCTCATGAGGCTTCCCGCTCTGTGGTCTCCTTCTGGAGCATGACGCTTTCACTGAAGGAGACTACTACCCCTATTTTTTTAATAGATTGACGGAGTAAAGGTGACAAATTTAAGTTGTGTACGTCTATTATAATTAAAATTTAGGCAGTAATTTTAGGTACTATATCCTTAAACCAAAAAAGCTCTCCAGTGGTTAACCCAAAGTCAGGTTTATCACCGCATTGTTGAAAATTATTTGTTAACTTAACCGTTCGGTTTATGGTTTGACATACGACAGCGGAACGCATTGGAGACGGTATAATTAAGTTTCACTAAGATTTAGTGTCCCCGGTTACGACACAAGACCACCCCATGGTTCCCATGGGCATAGTAGAGGGAAGCTACGGGGCGCTACCAAGGGAATTGATTTCGCTAAGTTGGTTATTGCCACCACACAAAGTAATGATAGTATCCCTCCAAGGGATTCCATTGTTAGTTAAGGGTTTATGTTGTACATTTACTTTTGTAATTTAGTTTGGATGGCAATTAATTTAAGTTGTGATATTATAGTTTTATTTTTGTAAATATGCATAGCCTAGTGGATGAGCACTGGTCTTCCATACAGCAGGGTATGAGTTCGATCCCAGCCCGCACCTCTGACTTTTCGGATTCATGTGCGGTACAGCATTTGTTATCGCTTGCGTTAACGGTGAAGGAAAACATCGTGAGGAAACCTGCACACCTGAGAGGGCTCCAAAATGTTCTCAATGGTGTGTGTAGTCCGCCAACCCATACAAGGCCAATCGATCCGGTCAAGAATCCTATCATCGTAAATAGTCAACGTTTTATGTCAAATACTTATATTAATGCCGCTTTTGACATATTCGAATCTACGTTCAACATCATATCAGCCAAAGGACGTCCAGAAATATATCTACTGTAGTTGGAACCGTACGACGTTGCCGACATATTTATTAGATTTTTTTCATTTTTGGGAAATAGTTTATGAATATACAGGATGTCCAGTAAATAGCACGACATACTGCAGGGGGTGAGAGCTGGTCAATACCTACCAAAAAAAACACAAAATATGTTCAGCAAAATCTTACGGATTTACAGTAGTACAACATTTTCCGAAATATCGAAAAATAAATATATATAATCGTAATGAAAAATTCCTTTTCTAGTTTTTTTTTTACCTCAAATTATTTGTGAATATTTACTTTACTCATTGGTAAGTCTTTATTCTATTAAAAACTAAAATGTTTTCAAGAAATACAATTTTTATTTAAATTTTCACAGTACAATTTTCTTATCGCTAATATTGTACTACTATAGCAAAATCTTACGGATTTACGTAAGATTTTGCTGAACATATATTGTTTTTTTTGGTAGGTATTGACCCAAGCTCTCACCCCCTGCAGTATGTCGTGCTATTTACTGGACACCCTGTATAAAGATTGATTAATCTGAACACCGTACAACGTTGCCTTATAGTTGACATTGGCGAAATTGTGGAAGATACTCTACAGAAGCCATAATCTAAGAGAAGAAGAAGAAGAAAGGACGTCCACTGGTGAACAAAGGCCTCCCCCATAGATTTCCATCATAGTGTCGTAATTTTAGGGGGAATTTTCTGAAACTTACCACGCTTGGCAAGCGCGTTGGTGAGCGCAGTATGGTTGTTCCACAGAAGGACACTGCTGCCAAACCCTCTGGTTTAGATTCTCTTAGTCGCATTTTACGACATCCACCGGAACAGATGAAGTGGCGCTTTGTCCTTAATCACCATACCAATATAATTGGCTGATCATATACAGAAGAGCCACTAAGATTCGGCTTCTTCCGACATTCATTATACACATTTCTCTATATGCTGCTGAGACGTGGAATTTGAGAAGAAGATAGTCTAGAACTCGGGGGTCGCGACAGATTGGGGAGTTTACGTGCTCATACTGAGCGACACCCGGGAAGACAGTGGCGAGCACGTGGACACGTGCCACCGTGTGCGCAGCACAGCACACAGCAAGGCTTGAGGGGATCCTGTACAATAATCCCCGAGAAGTGCTTGGCGGGCGCACTTCTTACGGTCGCCTTCCCTCAGCTAGAGGGGCTGACCGCTTTACAGTCATCCCCTCCGTGATATGTGGTTTTAGCTGGCAGGAGTCCGGCATGTCCATTTGCCCTTCCCCGAGGAGGAGGAAGTTGGCGATGAATTTCCACTGGAGACAAAAAAAAACTCTAGAAGTATAATGCTGGAGAAGAGTGCTTGGGTGATTGTATACCAAGTTCCGTACTAATATATATCGAAGAACTCGGCATCGAGCAGCATCTGTAAGTTATAGTCCAAATTCGCATCCTGAAATATTTTTGCCATGTTTCAAGGCGAGACGACGACACAATAGAATAATGAACGCAGAACGAAGAAGAGACAGCACCCATATAAGCCCACCCTTCACCGCTTCCTAGTGTTTAAGCTGGGAAGAAGAAACGGCGCAGCAAACTCCCCAGCAGCAACAAGCAGCAGTATGGCTAGAGTTTCACAGGAGGGACCCAGCTGCCCGTTCATCTGGTTTAAATTCCCTTAGTCGCCTTTTACGACATCAACGGGAGGAGATGGAGAGGTGCTATATTTTTAATCCGGACATCACACGGAAATATTAATAAAATAATATAGGTAGGTAATTGTTTGTAAATGGTTTACTGTTACTAAAAAACCGGTCAAGTGAGAGTTGAACTCGCGTGGCTCTCCACGCAACCCCCAGAGGGTGACGTTTCCGATATTGCTGAATAAAAACAAACTTAACATCTTAATTGAAAAACATGTTTTCGTATACATTCCAACCGCAGACGTAAGTTTGTACGCACAATATTATAGATTTACCATGTTATTTTAGAATCTAAACTTCTTATAGGCATTCCTATCTATAAGTGAAGGACTATAATACATATATTTTTCTAAATTTTTGGCTCAGTAGTTTCAGAGATAAGAGGGGGGAGGGGGGTTGTTTAAGACTCTCACAACAAGCCCTTGCATTTAATGTGTTACAAGGTATAGTTAACAAAAAATTGTACCAAAATTTTCTATATTACCCCCGAAAAGTTACCCCTATATTCAAAATTCATTTATTTACGTTACACGGTCGCTTTCGGTACCGCCGTTTTTTCCTTCGGACGTTCGGAACCCTAAAAACAATTTTATCTTATAAGTTTATGAGTTTAATATTTACATACATTCGATTATTCCAGCCTTACTTATATTCAAATATATGTACATTCTGTACAATAAAATATTATCATGCTAATAACTCAAAAAACTTCAGCCAGTCAATATTTTTCTAGCCAGAATACAGAATACATTCTAGGAAAGTTAGATATGAAATAAATATAGCGAGAATCCGGTGCGTCTACTGAATCTGAAATACAATATAATCTTCATTCATCATCATTTCGGCCGAAAAAAGTACACTGCTGGACACACGCCTCCCCCAATGTTACACAACTATCGGCGTGGGTGTATTGTCTGCTCATTGGAGGGTTCCCCATAATCGCCACGCTTGGCAGGTGGGTTGGCGATCGCAGTTGAGTTGAATATACTCGAAGGATGCTGCTCCCCATCCTCCGGATAATCCCATAGTCGCCTTTTATGACACCCAAGGGATGAGGTGGGTTGGTGCTATTCGTAGCTGGCACCACACGGTTTAATATAAACTTGCGATAAGTAAAGTAGTCTGTAATTCTGTTGGGGTAGAAATAAATAAATAATAATAATATGAGCCAGTAACCTACCTTGTTCTACTGTGTTGGCGATTTCAGACAATTAGGCAGTCTGAAATAGCCAACAAGCAGTAAGCAAGCGTTTTGATCAATGGTCGTTCCTTCTGTGTATGAGAAGAGTCCTTTGCCCTGCAGTGGGACAGTTAAAGCTAATGCTATTATTATGAACTAGCTGGGACCCGCGTTTAATTTAAAAGACATTTAGAGTACTTCGACATATTTATACACTTGACATAGAATAAATATATTGGATTTCAAGGGTTTTTTTTTTTTACGCGGAACCCTAATTATTTTTCTCAAATAAAAGTAGTCTACGTTATTCCTTATAACATCAGCAATCTGCCAGTGAAGGTCCCGTCAAAATCGGTTTAGCCGTTTCGGAGATTACCCGGAACAAACAGACAGACAGACAGACAAAAAAAAAGAAATGGAATAGTTTTATTGTTATATATGTAACGTACATACTTTCATATGCATTTATTAAAAAGCTGTTATTTTGACATTACAAACAGACACTTAGAGTATAGATAATACAATAATAATCGAATATACAGGGCATACGTGATAACGCACCGAAAGCTTTGGGTAGATTTAACACTTAGAAATATAATAAGAAGAGGAAAGCCATTTGTATCTGAAATATTAATAGGTTAATTTTTGAGTAGGCAATGTATCGTAAACATCGCGATCAAAACGCTACGTGATTATTATACTATGATATGATATTATTCTGCTACTGCGAGCGATGACGTCATCTTTGAACTGTGGCGAAACAACAGTCAAAATATGCCAACATTGCGTGCGCGTCTCCAGGACATCCTTCTACAATTATTCGTTGACGGACTAATTTACAGTTTAAAAGAAAAACCAAATGTAAAGTTATCTATCGCATTCTCACTAAAACCAAAATGTATTAGCATCGTCAGTAAGGTGGCAAAAAACAATAACTGTCAGTCCTTACATAAAAAAACAATGTGTATTTACCCCAATCCGCGGTCAGACAATGAAATTGCTTTATAAACTGAAGATTTGTGAGGAAAGTACGTGTATTTGCTAATGATTCGTAATGATGTGAATGTCCGACAAAATCATTGCGTATTGACGTGGTTTGAGTTGATAACACGTGTGTTAGTCATCATGACGTTTAATTTACTTTGTCGGTAGACATTTTGGGGTTTTGGGATGCGATGTTACAGTTTAGATGCCCATGTTTGAAGACGTTTACGGTATGGGATTAAGTGATTTTTTTTATTTTGACGTGAGTTACGATGGGAGCAGACCGAAAGAGCTTTTTAAAAAACACGTTTTTGCAGTACGATTAAATATTTGCAACTGGTTCTTGTACATGAATAATTCTTAGAGCTAATACATTATCTTAATTGCTAAATCTTATATTGATGGTGTTGAGTTACATGTTTCTTACTAAACTAAGGACTTAATCCTACATAATTCGTATATTTTACGGAGTGAGATGAAGAAGTAGTATCGCGAGTTTTTTAATGGCTGTTTAAACATTCTAATATTAAACCGCGTATACTAGAGACATTAAGGTAAGTAGTGCAGCTTAATAAAGTAGAGATGGCTATGCTAACAGAGAAGTCAAATTTCAGGGATATGGCCCCTTATGTGAAACCATCATGGCTCAGTATGAGGGCGCCGAACGGGAACAAAACAGGGCTGGTCCTGCTCGGGGATGGAAGTGCCAAGAAGAAAACTACCGCGTATAGCTTAAAGCCCCAACTTCGCCTTGCTGCCGTCGAGCGACCTCAGTCATGGTGGTTGAACGTGGGGTCGCAAGCTGCCATGAACACCACGAGATGTTCATTGTTGGTAACAGAGAAAAATGGCTCCTCTCGAGACGGCTGGCTAGTGCTCCTCCGTTTGTGCCGAAGATTGCCGATTTCCACGTCGCAGAGGATAAACATAAGGGTTTCTCTTCATACAAAAACAGATAATGACCAAAATATAGTTAAGAAATACATCATGAAAAGAAAATAGTAGATAGAGTGGCAGCGTTAACAAAAGACACTGCTCACAATAAGACCTTTATTCAGCGTTGTAGCCGATTTCGGTCTTTTCCTCCATATGGTGCCGGCTAAGAATACTACCACCACATCTCAGATGCCGTAGGTCTCTTAAAAAGTGACTATGGGATTAGCCGGACTGGGCAGCAGCGCCCTTCGAGTACATTTATAACTCAACTGCGATTGCTAACCCGTCTGCCAAGCGTGGCGGTTATGGGACATCCCCCCAATAAGCACACACCATAAACCCATACCGGTCGTTGTGGCAATCTTTGGGGGAAGCTTCTGTCCAGCAGTGGACGTTTTTTGGTTGGAATGATGATCATTATGAGGCTATTTGCGTTATTGTGACGAGACGAGCACGTCATAAACCTGGTGGTAAGCTTAACGCCTACCCATAACAATTGTAATGCTACCGACAACTAGTCCTGCATGGCACCACACTGCACTCGTCACCTCGAGACATAAGTTATTTAGTCTCTTATGTCCAGTAACTTCACTGGCTACAATGGCCTTTAATTCTGAAACCAGTGAGTTTTAAATTAAAAACACTACTTCTTGGAGGCAGAATATCTAGCACTGCGGTGATACCTTCCTAACTAGCCTCTTTCTATAAGACTCTTCATCATATCAGACAGGACACCCACTGTTCCACTATTTCCGTTTTGAAGGAAATTGCCCTGCACTTACCACGCTTGGCAGGCAGGCGAATTCAATTGGCGTAATATGGTAACTGTTCCAAAGAGGAGATGCTGCTGTCCACTCATCTGGATTAAAAATTCTGTAGTCGCCTTTTACGACATCCATGGGAGGAGATAGTGTGGTCGTATACCTATTCTTACTCCGGATTCCACATGGAATAAGAGACTTAACACCAATCAAAAGAAAATACGATGGCCCGTTAGTAGACTAGTGAAGACACAACTTACACTCCAAATACCCCCCAAAATGACGAGCCTCGACACGTTAATGCTCCTTATTCAGCAGCGAGGCAAGCACAATACGACAGCTCTTAACCAAACCCTTTTTGCGTGCTTAGCCAGCGTTTATACTGTAGAACCTGTACTGTAAGTGACATAGCAAATATGCACCTTTCTTCCTGATGAGTCGCAACTGTACTCATGTACAAAGCAATATAGTGCTTACTGATGCGTTGTCATCTTAAAACGTAAGTTCTCCTCCTAAGTTCTAAATTCCAATACGATTAAAACTGAGTAAGCTGTTTATGAAAGGTAATCCTTGTATCGTCCGAAATTGGAATATCCACTCTATCTGCTTCCATTGATGTCGTAAAAGGCGACTAAGGCACTCAGCCAAAGGGATGAGCAGCAGTGAACTCTCACTCACTCTCTTCTGTGGAACAGTAGCCATTCTTTTGGCTGATATGATGAACGATAGAATTAGGTAAACTATACATAGCAAAAACACGCTTTCGATTATGCTTTTGCTTGCTGAAATGGAAAACATTTTGTGATAGTTTAACAGTGGACCCGCACCAGGATTTCTCCTGTTTTGTGCGTAACAGACATAAATATCACATGCACCATCAGCCAGCAAACATGTATCTGGGCAATACAAATATTAGTTTCGTGTGGGTATCGAACTCGCGACATGTATTGCATAATGTCAAGATATGAGGTACTACGCCTACCATTATACCTTACATAAGCCAACCCCAACCCATTCCGTGGGTGTCGTACAAGGCGACTATGGGTTTAGCCGGAGGATGGGTAGCAGCGTTGTTCGAGTACATTTATAACCTAACTGCGATCGCCAACCCGTCTACCAAGTGTGGCGATTTTGGCAAAACCACCCAATGAGCACAAAACACAAACCCATATCGGGCGTTGTGGCAATCTTTGGGGGAGGTCTCAGTCCAGCAGATGATGTTTTTCGGATGAAATCATGTTGATGAAGCCAACCCTTTATCCCTTCGAAAGAATGAAACAGCGCAACAAACTTTCGAACAACACATCTGTCTGGACTGATTAATACAATATTTTTTAGAACATACTTCATGTACTAAATAACTAGTTACAGAATATAAATTTATATAGTTAGGTACTCGCAGTGTCTACAGAGTTTGTTAAGTACATAGGTACTTACTTTTATGTTACCCTGTCGGTCGTCCTCACATGCGTGGGAGGTAGACAGCGGTTCACTTTGTTTCTTTTCCATCCCACACAAAAATATAGTAACCTTTCCTACGTTTTCTCCTGGTTATTTTTTCAAACAAACTTAAGTTTGAATGTGAAAGTTTTCATTGGATTATTTTGCCGGTGACATTACGGGTAAATAAAAATGTGCCATACAAACATTTCAGAGGACAGTCTGCAGCTGACTGATAGCAACGGTGGTGTAGATGGGTCGACTGTGGTCTAACCGTTGTTTGCGAGTGAAATCCTTCCTCGCCTGAGAAAGGTGAAGTGTTACTCCTACCGATTACATTCACACGGTAGCCGTCTTCAGCACTGAGAACCATCCATCCAGATACCAGAAGGCCAATTCTCGTAATTTAAAAATGTTCAAAATATAGTTCCGATCTAGTCTCAGTATCAAAAATGTCACAAATGGTATTCTCCTATACTAACAAACAACGTCAAACGTGAACTTACACTGTGATGAGATCGAAAATGGATCAAAAGTTGATCGAAGTCAAAACGGTATTCTGCTAACATTTCGAACTGTCGCATGTACAAATTTTCATTAAATAAACGTCAAAATTGAGATCGAAATGAGACTAGATCGAGATTATACTGAAATCTGACTGAACTTTAAGAGTAGCAGAATACCATTTTTTCGGTCAATTCATAATTTAATCTCAGTTCGGTCAAGTTTCAGTCATAGTGTCAATTAATTACGAGAATTGGCCCTCGGGATCAATCATCTTCCTGGACACCACCATTAAGCAATTGCTATGTTTACGGTTGCACTGTAACTACCTCATGCTCCTGTCGCCTCTGGATACTTGATCAAAATCTAAACTAACCTAAAGCTGGGAGTTAAACAGCTGCATATATCATTTTTGTATGTATGTAGGTGAGTCACTTTCTGGAATGCAATGATCTCCTTCTGTGAGAGCGACATGCTCCAGAAGGAGACCGTAGTGCCACACGGAGAAGGATAAGAAGGTGGTGCCAGGGTAACAACCGCTCCAGCGCCCATGTCAAATACGCCAGAGACCCTGTCGTCGTTATATGGTGGGGGGCTTTCAAGGTCGCAGGCGCACCGACTGAGGAATCTGCGTAGTCACCACACCAAGGGATCCACGAGAAAACAGTGACGCCGCAGTATGCGCAGCATAGCGCATAGCGAGCCCTCAGAAGGCTTCACAATCCACTCAGAAGCGGTGACTGCTTTACAGTCATCCCCTCCGAGATGTGCCTAAAGGCGTAGCACAAATGGGTGGCTCTGGTGTGATCATACGAGGAACTGGAGCCCCCCTTCGGCGTCAAAGCTGTCCATGATAAAAATCTAAACTACGAAATGCCTTGGACAGCCACATTCGTGGTTTTTAGGTTTTATTACTTACTAGCTTTTACCCGCGGCTTCACTCGCATTGAAGCCATTAAACAAGTCAATTTGTTTATCTTTCGTAAAAAAGGGCTTTTTTCAATATTAAGTATCCTATGTTACTTCTATATTCTATATTCTATAAAGTTTCATAATGATCGGTTAAGTAGTTTTCGCGTGAAATATTAACAAACAAACTTACATTCACATTTATAATATTTGTATGATTTTTACTTATAAGATACTCCATTTTCATACTTGCTTCTTCCATTTTGGCCTACGACCACACCCAAGCTCTTTAACTATAAAAATCTAAAAGATAATATCTACGCAGTGTCAGTTACAACACGGACACAACACGTGTTTCGATCACTTCGTATGCGAGATGCGCGTGCGCGGTAAATCACAAGCTATCAAACATTTAGTCCTACATGTTGTGCGTATGTTGAATAGTTAAGCGTAAGGTACATGAGGTGTAGAAACAAAACAATATTTATATAAATATAACAGCATTTCACATCTCGGCAAACAAGCCTCCTCCAGTATCTTCGTGGACAGGATAACTAAAAATATGCATATAATACACGCATAAGAACTGTTTTTATTATCGGTTTATTTAAATAATTGTATTGTAATCTATACATGATATTATACCATAGATATGTTACGTCCATATTAAATGGCGCGCAAAACTCAGTCTCGCTGTATGTAGGTATAAAGCTAAAAAACTACACACCTATGCTGTAAGAAAGAAGATACAAAAACTACGAGAGTAAAAGAGTTAGCTATCTAAAATGACAGTACGTGTACTCGATTTCTTTGTCGCACCTGTGATAGAATATATGTGTTATCTCTTTTCCTTGCTTGGCCTGTGTTTTGTTCGAGAATATTATTCTATAGATAATTTGAATAGTATTTTAATGAAAATATTTTACATAGTTTGTTACTCACGTGTGGTATGAGATCCCTTGTTCTTTATTTATTTTTGCTGGATAGTTTGTGCATTTTCTATACGTACGACGGCTTTAGTAATTAATAAATAAAACAAAACAGATTGTGACAGTGTGTGCTCGTTGTCCTGTCTTGGACGAAGTGATTGCGAGGGACAATTAGGGGGAGTTTTGGTTCTTACTTTTGGCGCGCATGTAACATATCTACTTCTTTAAATATATAATATCATAGAATCTGTACTATTTCTTAAAATGATTGTAATAAATAGACGCGAGTACCCAAAAGGCGGGAAAATAAAAGATGGCCGCCGCGATTATCGTTCGACACGATTATACAAAGTTTGAAAAATGGCTTATACAGGCTGTTTGGTGCATCGTGTGCAAAAAGGCTTACTAGAAATAAAAAAAATCCATTTTTAACATTTATTTAAATAAAATTTACATATTCTGCTCAAATTGTTGCCTATTGCGAATGCAGGCCCATCTATTTCGTATTTCCACTGTTGTGGCACGAAGTCGCATTTCCTCCTTAATTGTATTGAACGCCGTTTCAATGCGTTGTAGTAATACTTCCCTAGTCGCAACCTCCGAGGCGTATACCAGCTCTTTGGGACGTCCCCAGACATAAAAGTCTAGCGGAGTTAGGTCTGGGGAACGTGCCGGCCATGCAATAGGGCCATCGCGACCAATCCACGCATTGGGGAACACATCGTCGAGATATTCCCTCACAGTCAAACGCCAATGCGCGGGACAGCCGTCATGCTGGAATACCTTGGGGACATTTTCATTAAATACAGGTACCTCGGACACTAATTCGGCAGGTAATTTTGAAGGAACTCCAAATAGTTGTCGCCATTGAGGTTATCGGGCTGGTAATACGGTCCAACTACCTGATTCCCAATCACTCCTGCCCAAACGTTTACACTAAACCTCCTTTGAAAAGATTTCTGTCTAACACGTGGGTTTTACATTTTGTTTGTCCAGTGGTGCAGATTGTGAAGATTGAGTATCCCTTCTTTGGTAAATTTGGATTCATCCGTTTACAGTATTCTTTTAAAAAAAGTAGGATCTTCCACATCCGTGTGTAACATAAACCGCTTTCCATATTGAAATATCAAGATGTGCTGCCACATTTCTAATGCTCTTCCTCTTAATGGGTCTTCCTCAAAAAGTGCCAGTATTCTCTCGTCCACTTCAACATTATGTCGCACAATATGGCCCCTTGGTTCATGAAAAGTGACACTGCTAGTCTCGCATATGCGTCGGTATGTCTCTTGGAAGACTCTGCGGCCAGGTAATCGTCTACCAGGAAAGCGTTCCTGGTAAAGTCGTTGCGCAGCACGAGCGACACCATGGGCGGCTCGATAAGCCATCATGATGTCAGCATATTCTTCGTTAGAGAACGTCGCCATTGCAAAAACAAAAAAGTCAACATAGTTTAACAATAACACTAAAAGTTAAAACGTAACAAAAACCAACAAAACTCAGAAAAACAAAGTAACAAAATGAAAAAATCGCGGAGTACGATGAACTAGCACACACGTCAGGTAGCAGAGGCAGTGATGTCTCGACTAAAATAATGACGGATTGACGGCGTCGTCGGCGGCAGTTCGTCGTTTGTTCACACTAGTTTACGTTATGCAAGAAAGAGATAGAAGATAGATTTTACTTCGCGAGACTGAGAAAACAAATTTTACCTATTTCTCAAGTAACAATTACGCAAAAAGACTTTTTTCTTTAGAATTTGGAATTTAGTATTTTGTGGCTCGATTTACAATTCTAGCTAATTCACAAAGTTGTAAAAAGCTTTTTATGGCATGTGACACATCACTAGCAAGAGGATAGACTAGAGAATTTTTGAGAGAGTTGGAAGATCCCGGTCGCTTTTGGTTTTTTTTTATAGCCATGTAAATAGCTGTAACATGGACAGCTTTAATTTAAGTCCGAAACTTTGCGAGTAAATTAAAAAAAGAACTAGATGGCTAATGTCACTAATTTTAAATTTAAAAGTACTGTAATACAATACACATCTAAATAAAATTAAAATTCAGAGTCTACGACTTATACTTTTATTAAATTTGTATTTGAATGTAAAATTTGGGTATTTTTTAAATTAAACAATAAAAAGTCGATGAAAAAAAATCCACAGGGCATGAGAAATATTTAGGGGTCTGAAAGGATAGCAGATGACCCCCCCAGTCGACCATTTCAATTTGGCACATGATGCACCAAACATCCTATATAACATAAAATTAAAATGACGGTTACATGATTATCAATGTTAAAAGTTTATATTGTAGAGCAGAAAACTTAGTGCACTATAAATTATATAAAGGCCGCAATATTTTTTGATAGCTATAGTTTTATCAGAGCGAGGCGTCCATATTATTTAGAAACGCGCATGCGTACTACACAAGGCAAGGCACATTTTAACGTAGAACGTAAAGGTGTGCTTTAAAAACGCGTGATAGCGCAAGCCGAGCGAAGCTATTTCGTTTATACAGCCTGGCTCAGAAATTGGAACAGATCTGCATAGCTCGGCAAATTTCGCATACGATCCATCGCTTATCGGTATTTCGTTCGATCCATGCTCACAAGGAGGGATTTTAGTTCTTCGTGTTTCTTTTAAAAAACACAAAATTTACAAATTTAACCAAGCTACTAAGCTGTATACCCAAAATGTGGCGCGGCGCAAAGCGTACGTTCATATCATCATATCGGCCATTAATACGTCAACAATTTTCACAACTTATTTGTTACATTGAAACGAGTTATGATCATTCCCGTTAATAACAACAATAAGCTAGATTATTATACCATAAATTCCAGACATCAACAAAAACATATTATGATACAAAGTAATAACAGAACTTTATATTTCTTTCCCGTGTACTCGTGTTCTGAATTCTTTATGAAGTAACAAATATGGCATTCACATGTTAGCCAATCGATTCATTCGTCTATAACTAAATTGTAAAGCATTTTTAACACACGTACGGTCATTTGATACGCTCGAGTCACGCGTATGAATCGGCTGTATAGGGATGTGCAATTTTTATCGATGTTAATAATAGAAATATCGATGACACCCTTTACGGAACTTACATGCATCGATTCGATTGAATCGGGCCTTTTCTCACGATGAGAATGGTTAGGTTACTCAGATATGGCCTGTTACTATGGGGTAATTCGACGGAAATAAGTAAAGTGTTTGTATCACAGAAAAAATGTGTCAGAGCAATATGTGGTGCCGGTCCTGTTGATTCTTGTAAGCCCCTCTTTATAAAACTAAAGTTGCTTACCTTAACGTCTCTCTATATTTTTGAAATCGGTGTATTTGTCAAAAAGCATTCTGATTTATTTGAAAGAGCAAGTGACAACCGAAGATTTATATCAAGAGACCCGAGTAAACTAGTACTTCCTATGATGTCAACCGCTTTGTTTAAAAGAAATAGCAGTTGCATGACTATCCAAGTTTTTAATAAAATACCGAAAGGTCTGAGGGAACTACCACTTAATCGCTTCAAACCTGCGCTTAAGAAATGGCTTGTAGATAAATGTTTTTACACTATTACTGAGTTTATGACATGTAAGGATTTGTAAAGCGAATGATAATGATGTTCTCTTTTGCGAAATTCTGGAATAAGATATAATAATCTTAATTTGACATTTTTTATATTGTAATTTTCAGTTATATTTGTGAAATGACATTCTAAACTCTTAGCAATATTATAATTTTATTTGACATAGGTACGTTTCATGGTAAATGTTGTCTACACGCTTACATATATATATTCATACTACACTAATTCAGTATAATTTAATAAATAATATTACTGACTATGGTGTCTTCAAATTCAATTTATATTTTGTTGCATATGTTTAAATTCATTACTAGGTACAGAAATAATAACACTTGATTGTTGCATGCCGATTGTACGGTGAGACGTGCTGCACTATACCAATTGATGTAACATCTCTGAAACCATGTTTCTAGCAAATAAATGTTCTATGTTCTATGTTAAATGTTCTATGTTCTAGGGCTTAGTCAACTACGCTGGTCTAGTGCGGTTTGGCGGACTATACTCACCATTGAGAACATTTTTGGAGCCCTCTCAAGTGTGCAGGTTTCCTCACGATGTTTTCCTTCACTGTTAATGTAAATGATAAACTAATTCTGATCCGCACGTGAATCCGAAAACTCAGAGGTGCGGGCCGGGATCGAACTCAGGACCCCCCGGAGGGATCAAAAAGTAGTGAGAACGACATACTGTCATTCTCACTATTTTTTGATCCCTCCTAGTATATATTTTGTTTATTTATTTTTATATATTATTTTATTTTTATATACGTATCGTTCGGTGAACGCGTATCGTCCACGCTCGTGTACACTCCGCTTATAAAAATTAAAAAAACCATTGCTAGTGGTCAAGGAACTTAATGCGTAGTTTTGGCGGCCGTATTATCACGAATTATTCTCTATAAGGTTAGCAGAATTCTGAAAATGCCACGAGGTTTTCTGGTCGAAATGGGGCACAATATTTAACTACAAAAAACAATAGAGGGCATTGAAATCAATTTTACAACTGTTGTAGAAAAATATTGCGTAGTAGCAAGTGGAACTGCAGGACCGTATAAACTTCAACGAAAAAAAAGTTAGTAATGTACCTAGGTATGCCTTAGCTTCCGATTTTCCACCAGTTGTTCCTTCATGGCCATTACCACTTTATCATACTTTCTCCATGCAGTGGAACATTGGTACTATTGGCACAATGGCTTAGCAATTTCATTTCTTTGCCAATAGTCGGACTTCCGATTATCACATACGGAACTAATTTTTTCGTGTGGTGTCCGGATTAAGAATAAAAAGTAAAACTAATGGCCTCTTAACCAATAGGATGGCCGGCTGAACCCCTTTGTGGACCAGTATCGATTCTACGCTCACCAACCCATCTGCCTCGCGTGGTGAGTACTGGCAAATTCCCCCTAAGTGACGACACACGGCATGTCATCATATCATCATATCGGCCATTCATACGTCCACTGCTGAACAAAGGCCTCCCCCATAGATTGTCATCATTTTGGGGGGTATTTGCCAATACTCACCACGCTTGGCAGGCGGGTTGGTGAGCGCAGTATGGCTACCGTTTCACAGAAGCGACGCTGCTGCCCATCCTTCTGGTTTAGATTCCCTTAGTCGCCTTTTACGACATCCACGGGAGGAGATGGAGTGGTGCTATATTCTTAATCATCTTTCATTTATTTATTTCATAAGGGCGAGGCTATATTATCTATGGGCGAGGCCTTCGTGGTTTATGTGTTTTATTTTTTATTTAGGACAAGCCCGCCACACATTCTTACATACACACTGCAACTCCTGTAAATTAGTCAGGATTTACGATGGCGACCACCGAAAAGAACACCGATCAATGAAGCTCGGTGTGTCCCAGATAGGTGTGTTACAGGATTACAGATAGCCGTTCCACGTGTTAGAATGTGAGATTTATTGGTATTAATAGTACCCACGACAGAGGTAAAAATATTGTTCAACTAAATTAAAATTGTTTGAATTTTAACACATGTAATTACAAACAAAACAGTATCCAGACCGCATTGTATTATTATTTGTAACTAAGTAAATTTTCAAATGAAGAGTCTCGTTAAAATTAGCCATTTCATTAAAACTTTTGTAAATGAGAAAATTGTACCTATTTTATTTACCGCTTAGCATGAAAAGTAAGAAAAGTGAGAAAATTATTTGTTCTACGAGTTATCAAACATGAATGCTTACCAAATAGTCGAAAATTCAACGGCATTCGAAACCAGGAGCAACTTTTAAATATACCAATATGTTTTTTCGGTTTCCCATAAAAAAATGTTGCCAGCACAAGTTTGACCAACACAAGCTGTTCGTGATAAAAATTGATTCGCTGCTACATAATTGAATTTCGTACGTTGATCTGTATTTTCGGGATGTAACGTCTTATCTATTTATTATCTTGTCTTATCTTTTTAATTTATGCACATTTAGAAAGTTAGACACAAAATCAAGTAGGAGAGTAAAGTACAAAGATTTTGTTTATTTCTATAGAAATCTCTTCCAGCAGACCTGCGAGAGGAGAGGTTGAAAATGATGAAATGTAGACACAGTGCGTAAAGAAATAAATAAATTGAATACGTATAAATATTATAATACACACACGTAATTATATATATGACCGTTGTACCGCCCTCGCCGCCGAGGATGCCCGCCTCACCGACGTCGCGGAGGCCTATCGCCGCGTCACCTTCCCGTTCAAGTTAGCACTTCTCCCTCCCGTCTCTTGCTCGCGCCGGCCCGTGCCGAGCCTGTAGCTTTAAATGTCCCCTTAATACAATTTAAATAATACCGATCCAGCTGTCCCCAAAACAAGAGCTTGTTATCCCCAGCAACGCCCTAAGCCGAGGTCCGTGTCCCGCAGGGGGCGCCCTTAGCGAAAGTTGCTTAGGTTTTAATATTAAATTTAAGCCTGGCTGGCCTCTTTTGGCTTCGCCAGAGAATGACCGGTTAAGCAACCACGTTTCCCTGAAATTTATGCGAGAAGTCCAACAAAAAAAATCGTAATTATTTGTGCACATAAATGAACATATAAAAAATATATATGCATGAAATGAAATGGAATGATCTTTATTTTAGCAAGTAGGTTTCAAAAACACTGTTATTCGTCAATAAATTTAGATAAAGTCGGATTTTTGTAGTGACTGCCTCTGAGAAGAACCGCCAAAACAAACTCAAAGGTTTCTGTTCTACACTCCAGACATATTTAGATACACAATTAAATGAGGAAAATGTAGGGCGATGTCTGGAATGGTCTTTTAAAGAAAGATCCATAACCATTTTGGGATGACCTGTCCTGACAGACGGCAAGCATGAATCAGTCATCGTGTAGCTCAACTCTATTTTAACAGCATGTAATTTGTGTAGGCTACATGAATACTCAAAACCAGCAGACAAATATTAAGTATTAATGTGTATCTGTATAGCTAGCCTGTATAGTACTCGCATTCACAATAATTTATTTTATTATCATTAGATCAATGTCATAAAAATATTAAAATGTCATCAATTATTCATATGTCATAAAAACAATATTTCATTAAAATGTCATTTATGACATCCATATCAATGTCCAAATTCAATAACACGACCGTACAGATAATGTTAAGTATCTTAGATTAGAGCAGCTCAATCCCAAGCATTTTTGTCGTCCATTTAAAAGCTACTTTTTTATTCCGGGAAAATAAACAGTGCGAACAAATAAACCACGACCAAAGTCTAGTTATTTATAAATCACGCGAATAATGTAAAACAAAAACAAACTAAAGGATTTTTTAGTTTTAATAATGACGTATGCAATGCATGAGAGCATGAGTACGTACGGATTTGCTGCACGTATGTTGAAAACCACTCGGACGGTGCCAACACTGATTCAGGCATCTGCCAAAAAGCGTATTTGGTCTTCGCCTAATTCAGTGCGAACTATTAAAACTATTTGTACTGCTCCAACTTTCATAAAGCGTACGGAGCAGAACAAGGATGGATGTCACATGTCAATTAACAACACTTCATCTTGTGATCATACGAGGACCTGAAGCCCTCTTTAGGTGCCGAAGATGACCGCTTCAGTGGTTTTAGCCTGTAGGAGTCTAGATTAAGAATATAGCACAACTCCATTTCTTCTCGTGGATGTCGTAAAAGGCGACTAAGGGAATCTAAACCAGAGGGATGGGCAGCAGCGTCCCATCTGTGAAGCGGTAGCCATACTGCGCTTACCAACCCGCATGCCAAGGGCGGTGAGAATTGGCAAGTACCCCCCAAAATGATGACACAGTTGTGAAATCTATGGGGGAGGCCTTGGTTCAGCAGTGGCCGTATAAATGGCCGATATGATGAGTCCGGCATGCCCCTCCGTCCTTCCCCAGGGTGAAGGAAGTCGAAGTATAAAAAAAAAATACAAATAAAAAAAAGGTAGTAACTTAATATGTGCAGACGCTTTCTAGTGCAATACCTACTCTAAAATCCAGTCTCGTTTTATTTTTCACTTTGACCTCGTAATGTAAACTTTTAGCACACTTCAAAAAGTTAGATTAAAAAAGAGTGTCACTTTTCAGTTCATGTCATCTTTTAACAAAATTATTATGAAACTGGAGTAGGTGAGAGTCTCATTATAAGTTCCCGATTGCAGGCTCGAAGTTAGCCCCGACTTAGTTACATAAAATATACTTTAAGAGCATTTTGTTATAACAATGTTTTCCTACTTTTTTGCTAGTGCTATTCTGTGATGTTTATAATGGTATGGTATATATGTATATATATTTTAAATATATTTCTCACCACGATAATGAACAAGTTATAGTATTAAACAAATGTACTTTGGGAGACTGGTGCCTAAACTAGGCTGAAGCCTGTATCTCAGGTCTCCAGGCCTTCCACCCCAGAAGTCCAATTTTGCACTTCCATATACTGTGCCAAGTGATTTTTTTCCATTTTCTTGTACTTCTAATCTGATTCTATCAAGTTGTTTCCTCTTGTTAAAATTCTCTTGATGAATACTCTCCAAAACCCTTTCACTGCAGATATAATCCTTCGGCCGAATGATATCCACTACTGGACACAGGCCTCCCCAAAGATCACAACAACGACCGATATGGGTGTGATGTCGGCTCATTGGGGGGGTTTCGCCATAATCGCCACGCTTGGCAGACGGGTTGGCGATCGCAGTTGAGTTGTTAATGTACTTGAAGGACGCTGCTGCCCAACCTCCGGCTAATCCCTTAGTCGACTTTTACGACACCCACGGGAGGAGACGGGGTGGTGGTATTCTGACCCGGCACCACATGGCAAAGCCGGCACCACACGGCAATCTTAATAGTGGCACAGAACTTAAAGGTTAGATGGCAAACGCCATTGCCAGTTTAATCATTGTTTTGAATCCATATAACTCAGCAATAAACCCTATAGTTGAAACTTCCATCTAATACATTGTTCGTGACTATATTTCTATAGTGCTGCCATAAAGAGACCCGGTTAATTACATTACATTTACTACTTAAATTATCTAAATGGCCTCTGCGTGTTGACCTCCTTTTTTATCGTGAGGAATTCCTGATGAATATTCTTCGCCTTGTCGGAAACAGAGGGGAGAGTCGGACGTGTCCCGGCTAAAACCACTACGGTGTTTCTTGGATCTACGTTGTTGTGGATTTACGCATCGCCCAACCCGCAGAAGCTTGACCCACCATTCATTTTGATGGACCCCCTTCCCATGTGAGGCCTGTTTTTTGTATGTGGGTAAACCGTCATGGACTTACTCCACCTCGCGGCGGATGGAGAGCTAAAACTCAATGTTGTCGCTCGGCGTTCATTGTGCCTGAGTCATAGAAGGTTTGGCCTTGTTTATTGTAATTCATTCGCCCTGAGGGGACCCGTTTTGCTAAACGGGGGAAGGGCGTTGCCTCCTCCATAAATTCATCATTAACGCGCTGCCACCTCGCCTGTGCAGCTTGCCCAGCAGAAGTATTTCGAACTCCGGTGTGGTTAAAAAGAACAGCTTCCTTGCATTGTTTATAAAGTTACACGTTAGATAGTGACAAGCGACAGTAACTACTCCTACTTTAACGGCATTGTAGTCTTCTGCAAGTAAAAATCACCACCACCATCATCATCATCATCATCATATCAGCCACAGGACGTCCACTGCTGAACAAAGACTTATTCATAGATTTCTACAACCGTGTAATCATTTTGGGGGGTATTTGCCAATACTCACCAAGCTTGGCAGGCGGGTTGGCGAGCGCAGTATGGCTACCGTTTCACAGAAGGGACGCTGTTGCCCATCCCTCTGGTTTAGATTCCCTTAGTCGCCTTTCACGACATTCACGGGAGGAGGTGAAGTGGTGCTATATTCTTAATCCGGACACCACACGGAATATTAGTCAACATAATATAGCCTATTTCATTCCTGCTGAGAACCACTTAGGAATATCTGTCCAAAAAGTAATTAAAGTTACACTAACACACAATATTGTAGTATGAATACAGTTATGATCAGCTCACCCAAAGTGTTCCCAATATTAAGTGAAATATAAAGCGCCAGGAGGTCTAATCTAATGTTTTTATGCTGTGGTTCCTTAAACGCGATCACAACTATTGCTGTTTGCACATCCATGAGTCACTAGTGGGTCCAATTGATGAGCGTGCAGGTTAGGGAATATGAGTGCGCATGCTATACTCATACATGCTTCTAGCGACCCCTGGAAGGCGGCGGTGTGCACGTGGTGAAGTTCTGCCGAACAACGCACAATGGAGCTCCGGTGGGATGCTTCATAATCCCCCAGAGATGTCCCGGGGTGGTGGCCGATTTATAGTCGCCTATAGAAATCCTATATTAGAGTTAGTGTTTAGTTCAGCAGGAAGTGTGGCGCACGCTTACTACCACTAACTGACACTGTCTTTAATATAGGACTAATAACTAGCGACCTGTCTGGCGCTGGTTTTCTACTAGACCCCCTTTTTTCATACAGTGAAAGTACAGCATACACCACACTAAAATCTATCCTCAGGGTAAATGAAGTCATTTACCTGAGGATAGATTTTCGTGTGGCGCCGGCCAAGAATACCACCACTCCATCTCATCCCTTGGGTGTCGTAAAAAGCGACTACGGGATTATCCAGAGGATGGGCAGCAGCGTCCTTCGAGTACATTTATAACTCAACTGCGAATGCCAACCCGTCTGCCAAGGGTGGCGATTATGGCAAAATCCGCCAATGAGCACACAACACAAATCTATTATGGTCGTTGTGGAAATATTTGGGGGAAGCTTTTGTCCAGCAGTGGACGTTATTTGGATTGATTGACAACTGAGGGTGAGTGTAGGAGCATGCCGGACTCTTACCACCTAAAACCACCGCATTGGTCTTGTTCAGCACCGAAAGGAGGCTTCAGGATCTCGCAACAGTTGCCTTAGGCACATCTCGGAGGGGATTACTGTGAGGCGGCAAGCCTTCTAGTGGATACCTGTCTGGCGCACACTAAACTAGACAACCATTTAGTGGGGTACACACTTTTGTAAAAAAATTGTTCTTATTATATCTGTTTATTACGTTATTGTTAGCAATGTTCCGTGTGGTGTCCGGATTAAGGTTCCGTGTGGTGTCCGGATTAAGAATATAGCACCACTCCATCTCCTCCCGTGGATGTCGTAAAAGGCGACTAAGGGACTCTAAACCAGAGGGATGGCCAGCAGCGTCCCTTCTGTGAAACGGTAGCCATACTGCGCTCACCAACCCGCCTGCCAAGCGTGGTGAGTATTGGCAAATACCCCCCAGAATGATGACACAGTTGTGAGAATCTATGGGGGAGGCCTTTGTTCAGCAGTGGACGTATAAATGGCCGATATGATGATATGATGTTAGCAATACTTCTGTTTGTCGCTGAACAAATGTTTTTTTCTTTTTATTGTATCCCGTTTTTCGCTTTTTGATATCGGGGTAGACGGCAGGGCCTGATTTTGGGTTTGAGTTACCCCAAGGCTAAAAAAGTGAGACAGTGGTAGGTATTTCATAATCCAGCTTTATATCACTACCCTTATAGGTACTATATAATATTCCGTGTAACGCCGGCTTAGAATAGCACCACCCCATCTCGTACCGTGGGTGTTTTAAAATGCGATATAGAGATCAGCTGGAGGTTGCGCAACAGCGTCCTTCGAGTATATTTCTAACTCAACTGCGAATGCCAACCCGTCTGCCAAGGGGGGGCGATTATGATAAAAGCTCCCAATGACACAACAAACCCGGACCCATTGCTGAGGTGAACTTTGATGGAGGTCTATATCCAGCAGTAGAAGTCGTTGTACCTGTATATTATAAGTTGGCATAATTTATAATATACAGGTTGTCCAAAAAATAGCACGACATACTGCAGGGGGTAAGAGCTTGGGTCAATACCTTCCAAAAAAACACAATATATGTTCAGCAAAATCTTACCGATTTACAGTAGTACAAATTTTTCCGAAATATCGAAAATCTTTACCTTGACACAGATTTTTAAGCATCTCGTAATGAAAAATTCCTTTCTAGTTTGTTTTTACCTCAAATTATTTGTGAATAGTTACTTTACTCATTGATAAGTCTTTATTATATTAAAAACTAAAATGTTTTCAAGAAATACAACTTTTATTTAAATTTTCACAGTACAATTTTCTTATCTTAAAATGTACTACTCTAAATCCGTAAGATTTTGCTGAACATATATTGTGTTTTTTGGTAGGTATTGACCGAAGCTCTCACCCCCTGCAGTATGTCGTGCTATTTACTGGACAGCCTGTATATGCTGCTATGCGAAATGACACTCAACGATGTGACCATACAGAACTTAATCACTACCTTTTTGCTGTGACGTAATATTAGATGCCGCCCGCCATTGTATTGTTTATGTAGTCAATGAGATAGTTCAGAAATGTCGGTTCAGAAACTGACGACTGATTTTATTGTTACGCATTCATAATGGAAAAATGAATATGTACTGACGTTAATGTGTTGTATTATGTGTTTTGTATATTTTATGATTATATTAGATATTCGTTCTCACATGGTTTTTTAGCCAACCGGAAGACGCTATTACTTCACCCAGGAGGCTGACACTGAAAATCAGTGCTGTTGGCGTTGTCTCAACGCCTCAGCAATATGCTGTGTTAACCAATATCTGCACACTTCGGAGCGCTTGTTTTCTGTTTTTATTCCAATTTAGGCATATATTTAGTTGTATACATTCTCTAGCCACTGTCTTAATTTTTTTAGTTTAACTGTCAGTGCAAAAATAGGCTAAAAAAATCAGGGCTAATTGTTGCAAGAGAAAAACAAAAATATTTTTTATTTATATCACCTATGTGTGTTATCTGTGACTTAGCTAAACTTTTTATTATTGTTTTACCTGCGCTCATACTGTAGGCAGAACTTCTTCTTCTTCTCAATAAAAAAAGCAAGTGACTTGATCGTCATATACAAAAAATAAGACCATCAAAGATTTTCCTCTGCGGTTGAATTTTTCTGGTACACCCATAAGAACCACGACCTTTACGCGCGTCATAAAGCCATTCACGACACGTCACTTTGAAACCGCTGATTAAATCGAACATAATGACACCAATTTCGGATCACGTCGGCTTAGCGTGAGCGTGAAAAAGCTTAACGATATTTGATGACAGTGATAATTTATCATAACACGTGTTGCGTAGTTCGTTCGGTAAACCAATTTGGATACTGGAATTGGGTGGAGGTATGTGTATATCCCAAAGGATATTGGGCTGCCTTGAGTTCAAGTTTCAGTGATTTATGTCCATGATCTCGATGTATCATACCACCAAAGATATTGGAAGGAGATATGCTGTGTAGTTCAAAATGTATGCGAGACTAGAAGTCCAGATTTTTAAAACGTTGCCCTACACTGGGATTGCTCCTGTGTCGTGGGTGCGTTTACAGACATGAATTCCACATACAATACACCCAGATCCGGAACAACTACCTGCAGATCATACAAATATTTGTTCCGTGTGGGAATCGAACCCGCGACCCGGAGCGCAGCAGCCGACTGTATCAGCCACTGCATTCGATATTGTAAATAAAAGATAGTATTTCATCTTATTTTTTATTACGCGGTCTAATGGCGGCCGGTGCGCCATTTTCTAGATCAATATTGGTCGTGTATGGCGCGTCTATTTGTAAAATGTCATTGCTTCTACAACTCAATTACTATTTTTTTAAACGGTGCCCCTCATCCACTTTTTCCTGTATCGTGGGTACCTACAGTTTACAGACATAAATCTCACTAATACACGAACAGCCAGACCTAAAGCAACTATGTAGATCATACAAATATTTGTTCCGTGCGGGAACAGGACCTATAACACGAAGCGCAGAAAGCACATTCAATCCAAAGCCAATGGCTTAGCCACTGTGTCATCAAAAAGGCTGAACTTGTAGACCTGTGTTAGATTTTCAGACTTTAAACTGCCCGTAACTAATTTTATAGAAGTTTGGGACCGATTGATTAACTGAATATTCGAAGGTTACCCATCCAAGACATGATCGCGGCAAGCTCAGCTTTACCTCGCAGATGAACGTGCGTATAAGCTATACTAAGAGCTTTTTACCACTTTTTCAGTAATTTCTGATCCATCAATCTAACTACTTAAAGTTATTGCTATTGACTTATATTAGCAATAACTTTAAGTAGGTATATTAACCCCTTTCTTTCTTCCATACCGTTTTACGTCTATGCTGGAGAATCTGTACTTCTTATCATCATTATCACACAAAGCGTTGCCACTGCTGTACAAAGGCCTCCCCTACAGATTTCACCAATATGTTTAGTGGGAATTTGCCAGTACTCACCACGCTTGGCAGGCCGGTTCTTAAGCACAGTATGGCTTCTGATCCACAGGTTTGTTGCTGTTTATCCCTCTGGTTTAGTCCCTTAGTCGCCTTTTACGACATCCACGGTAGGATATGGAATGATTCTAGATACTCTTAATCCGGACACAACAACACAACCCGCGTTTAATTTAAAAGAAATTTAGAGTACTTCGACATAGACAGTTGACATAGAATATATATGTTGGCTTTCAAGGGTTTTATTGTTTTTGCGCGGAACCCTAATTATTTTTCTAAAATAAAAGTAGCCTAAGTTATTCCTTATAACGTCAGCTATCTGCCAGTGAAAGTCCTGTCAAAATCGGTCCAGCCGTTTCGGAGCTTACCCAGAAAAAACAGACAGATAGACGGACCGACAGACAGACAGATAGACACAAAATTTAAAAATTGTTTTTTTGTTATAGGTACCGTATATACTGTCATATGCATTTAGTAAAAAGCTGTTATTTTGACATTTCAAACAGACACTTCAATTTTATTTATTTGTATAGATACTCGTATATACAGAGCAAAAACTCCTAGTGAGTAATATAAGGTGCGAAATGGGGACTTATGAAACAAAAAGCCAACTGTCACTAATAACAAAAAGTTTCGTCTGACTGTGCGCGTACACACTAGCAACACTTTGTATACTCAAATAATTTTTATAAATGGCAAGACTTAAAGCTTTTTATACAACTCAGTTTTATTTGTTTCGCTATTACTCTGCTTAATTGTTAAACCTGTGTTATCAGTTTTTCTAATCTGATTTACTTCTTTATTTATATATTTAAAATATATATGGCAAGGAAGTGCCATATATGTATACAAGTATGTATGCTGTGCATATCTAATTTCACTTATTATGTAGATGGATATGTACTTGTGTCCACCTTCGACATTTATTTTTAAAAAAAAATATGTGTGCGATGAGGCCATCTGTTTTACTCTATATACCTACCAAGCGCTATTTTTATTGTACCTTTTAATAGCAGGTGCACAAAAAACAAAATTACAGCAGGAACAAGTAATTCGCCTGGTGTTAGTGTCACGCCTGCCCATAACAATTGTCATGCTACTCAGGACTAATCCTGCATGGCACCATACTGCGCCTGAAGTTCGAGACATCAGTTATTTAGTCTCATATGCCTACTTATTTCACTAGTTGGTTACTTGTACAGCCATCCCCTCCAAAATGTGCCTAATGCGTCACACGTCAATGTGTCAGCAGTCTCGTGCCGTACGCAGCTATTTACTTGGCGTCTCTTACTTGTTACAAATCGGAGATGACCAATGTCTCGAGGTACTCATCATATCATCCAAAGACAGTCCACTGCTGAACAAAGGCCTCCCCCATAAATTTTCTCAACGGTCGGTTATATGCCGCCAGCATCCAATGACCAACGACCTTCACCAGGTCATCTATCAACCTCGTTGGAGGTCATCCTACGCTGTGTTTTCCAGTGCGCGATCTCCACTCGAGAACCCATCAGTTCTACGAGCAATGTGCTCTGCCCATTGCTACTTTAGCTTACTTATCCTTTCAGCTATGTCGGCAACTTTAGTTCTTCTACGGATCTCTTTATTTCTGATTCGATCTCGTAGAGATAGCCAACCATAGCTCTCTTCATCGCTCGCTGAGTGACTGTACGAATCTCGTACTTACAAATATATACATTTAATATTTTTGTTAGCAACACTGGGAAGAGAGAGCTTGTGCGTGTTCCACAGCTATGATGTGGTTCGATTACCTAGAAATAAGCTTATTCAAATGTACAATGTGCAGTCATAAAATACAGTCCACTTAAATTCTATGTTTAGTGTTTTATTATGCCTAGACCTTGAACTTTCTTATGAGGCCCATAGTGACTACGTCTCTGTGCC
Source organism: Diloba caeruleocephala (assembly GCA_947459985.1). NCBI lineage: Eukaryota > Metazoa > Arthropoda > Insecta > Lepidoptera > Noctuidae > Diloba > Diloba caeruleocephala. The sequence goes on from OX381619.1 coordinate 1,808,182, forward strand.
GTATGGTAACTGTCGAGGTACTCACTAGAAGAATAAATAATTCACTCAGAAATGCCTGCCAAACATAACTTAACTCAATAACAAAATTCGGCAGTACTCGTAGTGTGTAACTGCTGTTGCAAACATTAGGTTAAGACGGACCGTACGAGTAGCGAATAACGTTCAGCTCTATACCTTCGTTAGTGTTGTGTCTTTAATGGCACCAGCTTAGTTACAGTATTGTATGTTTGTACATTTTGTACGTAGTTATGACTGAAGAATTTCGGATTAGTAAATGCCATCGCAGTCATTTAAATTTATTGATAACGCCTTTACGGTTCAGGCCTCTCGTTTGTGGTATGCATTACCGACTTTAATAAGACGAGGTCAGTCGATATCAGTGTTAAAAAGACAAGTCAACATTACAACAATTACAACATTACTTGTCGCTGTAATTATTTTTGTATAGGGATTAATATCTATGACATCTGAAGTAACTGTTTTTCTATATTTTGTCGATTTATTTGTCTATGTTTTATAAATGTTTATGTATTTCATTTTTTTAATCATTTCAGCCGAATGAAATCCACTGCTGGACACAGGCCTCCCTCAAAAATCACCACAATGACCGATATGGGTGTGTTGTGGGCGCATTGGGGAGTTTTGCCATAATAGCCACGCTTGGCAGACGGGTTGGCGATCGCAGTTGAGCTGTTAATGTACTCGAAGGACGCTGCTGCCCATCCTCCGGCTAATCCCTTAGTCGACTTTTACGACACCCACGGGAGGAGATGGGGTGGTGGTATTCTGAGCCGGCACCACACGGCAAAGCCGGCACCACACTGCAAAGCCGGCGCCACACGGTAAAGTATTTATTTATCCATATTATTTGTGTATAATCTTCATTATTTATATATTTAGGATGGTATACATAATTTAGTTATATCATTATGCATATGAGTGCACTTTCTACTGCCGTATATCATATTAGACAGTTAAGTATTTCTCCATCCTAAGGTTGCCTGGAAGAAATCACCGAGTGCAATAAGGCCGCCCATTGTACTCTTAACCTTTAAGCGCTACTGGTTTTGTATCTTTTACCGATTAATGTACAATAAAGAGTATAATAAATAAATAAATCAATGGCCGGTCACATCTCGGGGATACAATAAGAGACCTTACCACCTGTTAAGTACAGTAAAGCCTCAAGATCAGTGAATACAACTATATACTCTGGACCAACAACAAATTCATTCAAATAAAACTCGACTCACTTCAAAATATTAGCATGGCAATAAATAACGGAAGTTCCTGCACTCCAGTGTCATTTAAACTACCGGAGTATTCAGTTCAATTTTAAAACGTATTTCCTTACGGAAGATCTTCGCAATATTGCTAAACATTTTCTGCACGGGATTTTGCCCACGAGAATGTAATTTTACCTAGCGGGTGACAGTGCCAAGATCGTTACTCAGAAGCTGTGTATTGATGATCACATGTACCTACCTATTTGGAGTGTGGATTTTACAGTTCGAGACAGTATTCCACATACAATACACCCAGATCCGGAACAACTACCTGCAGATCATACAAACATATGTTCAGATCAGGCGATTAAACCAAATCTGAAACGTGCGCCCGGCATTTTTTTTATTGATCCGGTGGAAATATGTATGTACTTCCTTCGCCCCGGGAAAGGACGAAGGGGCATGCCGGGTTTCTACCGGCTAAAACCACTGGAGTGATCGTCGTCGGCACCGAAGGGAGGCTCCAGGAACTCGAATAATCTCCATCTACAGCCACCCGTTGGTGCCACGCCTTTAGACACATCTTGGAGGGGTAGAATGTAAAGCGGTCATCCCCTCTAGCGGAGGGAAAACGACTGTAAAGAGGCCACCCCCCAGGCATCTCTCGAGGGGATTGTAAAAGATTCCCCCTCGCCTCACTATGGGCTGTGCTGCGCACACAGCAGTACGTGACCATATGCACACCGCTGTCTTCTGTGTGCCCGGCCTAATATGGGTGACTTATTCGGTAACAAGGGTCACTCGAATTCAACTGAAGGCACAGTTGGTGCAGTGGTTGATACAGTCAGCTGCTGCGCTCCGTGTCGTGGGTTCGATTACCGCACGGAACAAATATTTGTATGATCTACAGGTAGTTGTTCCGGGTCTGGGTGTATTGTGTGTGGAATTTGTGTATGTAAACGCACCCACGACACAGGAGAAATCCTAGTGTGGGGCAACGTTTAAGAAAAAAATCTCTATGTGGGTGTCGTTTGTGAGATATACCTGGTTCCGATTTAGTCGCCTTCAACCTTTTAGCTGTCGAGTGGTTCCAGCAAAGAATAGCACCAACCCATCTCCATCCCGTGGGTTTCGTAGAAGGCGACAAGGGGATTCGCCGAAGAGCGGGTAGCAGCGTCATTCGAGTACATTAACAACTCAACTGCGATCGCCAACCCATTTGCCAAGCGTGGCAAATATCTGGTGGTCAATGGCCTCTTGCGTCAAACATATGGTAATGTACAGGAATCTGGGAGCAGGCTTGAAATAACATAATAATTTGAATAGTTATCTCGGTTAAGAGATAACTTGCGGTAACGACCGCTCGAACCAGAAATACCAATGTTAATGATCTTTACCTGAAGAAATTTTCTATTGGTTAAACGAGATTGAATCATTAAATCACTTAAAATATTAGAGGTTGGAATCCAAAAACTCTTTTGAGGTTCATAACTAACCATATTACTTACTACAGTGCGAAACATTTCCGCAGTGTCGTGGACACAGAGCTACATATCCAGTTTATGCTGATCTCTCATCCTATGGAACTTCTATTCTGTTACCGACTTTCCAGAAATAATATTCAAATTATTGATTAAGCGCATTTGAATTTCGAAAGCCTATTATAGTATAAATCATTACACTGACGATAGCGATGTCTGGCAAACCTTTTCCTGTACACTGCGACTCTCTGGCGCTTTTTAAAATATATTTTATAATTTTCGTATGTTTGAAGTGTTGTTACTCTACCGTTTACAAAGAAATTGTAGTAAATTTTTTATTGACATCCTGACATTTACTTCACTTTTTTTTATTGACATCTTGCCATTTAATTTTACTTATTTAAAATGGAATTCTATAGTTATGATATATATTATTTGCTTATGTTTAATATAACGACTGCAATTTACATTCTAATATATTCTTAATCTTTTGACATAATTAAATTAATTAATTATAAAATTTTAAATGTGTGAGCATCGTGGAGCCTTTAATGTTATATTACATGGATAAAGGTTATTTTCATAATATTTTCCGAGTTAAAATATCTGAACCCTGGTACTTTTAGAAAAGAAGATAACAACACAAAATTAACTCTAAAGTAGGTAGTTATTATAGTGATTCCGGATTTGATTAATAATAAAATCCATTACAAAGAACAGGCAGAAACCAAGCCTGAACATCTATTACAGCTAGCTTATGAAGGATGCCATTATTAAATATCGGAAAAAATATGTAAAATATAATTATTATGGCAAATATAATTAATATCCATATGTTATTATAATCGTTAACATGATGATTATTATAGGAATAAAATGATTATTGTACGATCACTTATATACACATTAGAGACACGACCAGAAATACCACTTCGTACAACGCGACCTACAGTTGTTTCAGTTGAACAAAATGGTTTAATTACTAGATGAAGGTTTCTTATTGCAAGAGTTCGCCTTGGTGGGTACAATCGCAGTGTTTAAACTTTAGACATTACTGTCGTTTCACTGTGGCAAGTGAGCATAAGGTGCCTAAATATCGAATGGTGCTGAGCATCAGCCTCGTGGCACATGCAAACTGATGAAAACAAAACAAACACAAGAGTGAACACATACTGAAGCGACGGCGACCAAGGCCATAAGCTGGCTGGCCACGTGTGCTCTATGAAAACTGAATTTAGTTTATAAACGTAGCTAGCAACACGCACCGGGATGCTGCGGCCGGCTGGTTGCTGCGACAGCTATTTTATCCATGCGGACAGTTGCGGTACATCAATATATTTTACCATAAAAAAACCTTTTGTGATGAATGAAAACCATATTTATAAAATAAAATAATCTATGAATTCCATAGCCAAACAAAACATTTTATTTAAATGGCCAGTACTGCAGACCTGCAATTTCATAAGTAAAGACCTATGTCTCCGACTGGCGCCCGCCACGAGCGGAGCCTGCTTAGCCTGCGCCGTGACAATGTGTACCGTGTGCTGGCTAGACCATTGATCACAGATCAAACTGCAGTGTCCTGACAACCCGTACAGTCGCAGCCGTGGCCACACCAGTACTCGTCCGCTCTTAGTTATAATCGAACCACAACGTTCGCCATTGCTTGCTACATTTTTGTTTGTTCGGCGTACAATATGCACGAGCTAGAGTTACCGCATAATGTTGAGATCTCACCTTCTGTACCTTATTTATTGTTGAGCAACTGTTCTGTGGGAACAACACCTGCCCGATTTACTTTTACATTTTTATTCAGATTTATTTTCTCTTGTCAGATGAATTTAATATCAAGAATGATGATGACCCTTTTCTTTAAGGCCTCTGCTTCTGTGTGTCCAGGAGCAATAAATTTGGAGTAATACGATTGCATTGCTATATCGCTATAACTTAAGATGCCATGACACCCATGGAGCCACGTTTTTGGTTATTTGTCTTTAATCTATACAAATAAATAAGATTGAAGTGTCCGTTTGTAATGTCAAAATAACAGCTTTTTACTAAATGCATATGAAAGTATGTACGTTACATATAACAAAAACACTACTTTTATTTTTTTTGTCTGTCCGTCTGTCTGTCTGTCTGTTTGTTCCGGGTAATCTCCGAAACGGTTGGACCGATTTTGACGGTTTTTAGGCTACTTTTATTTTAGAAAAATAATTAGGGTCCGCGTAAAAAATAAAACCCTTGAAATCCAATATATATATTCTATGTCAAGTGTCTATGGCGAAGTATTCTAAATTTCTTTTAAATTAAACGCGGGTGAAACCGCGGGTCCCAGCTAGTACAAAATACGTTTGCACTTAACGCAGGGTGAAAGCAGTAAAAAGCCTCTGCTTACGTAGTTACTAACTACGTAACTAATTAAGATTAAAACTACGTAAATAAGTAACTAATTCCTCAATTAAAAAGGAAGGGAATTCTCTTAGTCACCGTATAAGTAATGGTGTTGTACTCCATATTCATTATGATAGTGGAGCGGATTAAATATCGCATCTTGTTTTCATCGAAATAAACGTTGATTTTATATGACGCTAATGCACGTCCTAACCATTGGAGTCGCCGTGTTAAATGTTTATTCGACTAAAGGTGTATCATAAACGATTTTTAGTTAATGCAATTTCACTGGCTATCATTATCAACATTGAAAACGCTATTAAATGGTTAACAGGTTTTATCATATTAGTCAAAGGATGTCCACAGCCGAACAAAGGCCTCCCCCATAAATTTTTGCAATGGTGTCGTCATTTTGGGGGGAATTTGCCAGGGTTGGCGAGCGCAGTATGGCTAATGTTCTGTCCTTTTACGGTTTCCACGGGAGGAGATGGAGTGGTGCTCACGGAATATGCTAGGAACTAACAATTATAATCGACAATACCAGTAAACAAAATCGAGTAAATATGTAAACTTTCTTAATATAACGCAGGCTGATAATGAAAACCAGCGCTGTTGGTGTTGATTTTAACTCAACGCTGCAGCATTATGCTGGTGTCAGCCATTTTCTGCACACTTGCGGCGCATAATTATTTCAATTTAATCATAGTTTTAAATATGTAGTACGAACTCATATTATGCTGCTTAATTAGAAATTTAAATCTTTTGCCAACATTCACGCACTAAACAGTACTGTATTACTTCTTTTTGTTTGTTAATAATGGTCGCCTGGATTCCAAGGCCTTTGGCGAGGTACTGTTTTAAATTGCGAGAGTGTTGCAAGGGGAAAAACAAAAATATATTTTATACTTTGGTGTATTATATTATGCGCGTCTCTATGGTGTTCAGAAATAAAATGCTTTTCTGTCTTTCTATATGTCAATAGAGAAGATAATGCATATATATACAGAAGCTCAATACTAAATTACGCATTATGTAGCACCTCCACACGCAAATAAAATCACTCCCGCCATAACGGAAGCCGACCGGTTCTGCCGGAAGCGGCGCCGGTGTATTGTCTCGAACTTAAAGCCGTCGCCTTTACGCTTCGATATCTATCTTAGCCGGGGCAGATAGCACTGTAGGATAAGGCGGCTAACGGTCTCGGTGGCCTTGGTATATAAAACAAAGAGATTCTTCACGCTGATTAGTTTTGGTGACATATTGTTACTACTGAAAAAAATAAGGGCTTTTTTGTGTTAACTCAGCCCGTATTGTCGTATTTCGTATCTATATCCTGTTGTTCGCAGCAATAGATAGGCCATCGTACCTCATTCCATTGGTATCATCAAAGCCTAAAATGACATGATGTTTTCTGATGTTTATAAGATTATTAAGCCACAAATCCTCGCTAAAGAATAGCGTTTTATACCTGGGATGACTCGCGAGGCTATTGAAATAAAAAAAGAAAACATTTTTTTTTTTCAACTTTGCTCCACTCTGGGATTTCTCCTGTGTCATGGGTGCGTTTACAGACATACATTTCACACACAATACACCCAGACCCGGAACAACTACCTGCAGATCAACCAAATATTTGTTCCGTGCGGGAATCGAACCCACGACCCGGAGCGCAGCAGTCGACTGTATCAACCAATGCACCAACCGTGTCGTCAAGTAGTGATGTCTTAGATTTTCGCGATTATTACACTTTATAATAAAACAAGCTCAAGGTCACTCAGCGAGCTATGGAGAGAGCTATGCTTGGTATTTCTCTACGAGATCGAATCAGAAATGAGGGGATCCGTAGAAGAACTAAAGTTGTCGACATAGCTGAAATGATAAGTAAACTGAAGTGGCAATGGGTAGGACACATTGCTCGTAGAACTGATGGCCGTTGGGGCACAAAGGTTCTCGAATGGAGACCGCGCACCGGAAAACGCAGCGTGGGACGACCTCCAACGAGGTGGATAGACGACCTGGTGAAGGTCGCTGGGAGTCGTTGGATGAGAGCGGCATGTGACCGCTCGTTGTGGAAATCTAAGGGGGAGGCCTTTGTTCAGCAGTGGACGTCCTGTGGCTGATATGATGATGATGATGATGATAATAAAACATCTTTTAGACGGATTCTATCGCACACATTTTAGATTTTCCTGACGTTTTATATACTTCGCAGCATTCGTGGTCGCAAAATTTTTATTATAATATCCATATTTTAGTAGGATGGCTGGACCGTACCATCAGCTTGAGATGCTGTAATGCAATTATTAAAGCAAGCAATGCATTGAAAAATCTCACGACTCTGTCAGCTCATATTGCGTCATGCGGAACAATGTTTCACAGTGAATGACAATTATGAATAACAATGACGGCACGGTTGGTGCAGTGGCTGATACAGTCGGCTGCTGTGCCCCTGGTCGTGGGTTCGATTCCCACACGGAACAAATATTTGTATGATCTGCAGGTAGTTGTTCCGGGTCTGGGTGTATTGTGTGTGGAATTCATGCCAGTAGACAATGTTTTAAAAAAAAAAAATTAGACAGTGACAGGCAAACGTGCCGCACCAACTCAGCATTATAAAAGCTAGCCGCTATTCTATAACAAACAGCCTTCACCGACGTCGCGGAGGCCCTCTGCTCGCCCCCCCTCCCCTCGATTGCTGGCGCCGGCCCGTGCCGAGCCTGTAGATTTAAAACATCCCTTAATACAAATTAATGTATGATTTTTGAGGTATCATTATGAAAAAATGTGAGTATATAGAGTAGAACATAAAATAATGCTTTAATTTATTTCCTAATTCCTATATTTGTGCATTAATAATAAATTAATTGTATGTGCTAGGGCTGCACGTTGCATGTATGCATACGGCACGTAAAGATGCTGCACGTAAGTATTTAGACTGAATTAAATAAACGCGATATACCTCCGTAAGCTTTTTAGATGCAATGGATGCTATGCGCATAAACTTCAGAAAATATTATATTTTATAATCAACATGTTTAACTTATTAATTTTCATCTTTAAATAGCTTCTCGGGGAGGATTGTAAAGGATCCCCCCAAGCCTCGCTGTGCGCTGTGCTGCGCACACGGCGGCACGGGACCACGTGCGCGCCACCGTCTTTCCAGGGGTCACTCGGTATCAGCACGCAGACTTCCCAATCGATCAATCTGCGCGCCCGCGCTCCCGAGATCCCCCACCACGGCAGGGGGCTCAGACGTGTTGGACCTGGGATCCAGGGTGGTTGTTACCCCGGCGCCGCCGTCTCGTCCGTTCTCCATGCGGGATCGGCCCTTCCGCGATCCCGCTCTGCAGTCTCCTTCTGGAGCATAACACTCTCGCAGAAGGAGACCACTGCACTCCGCGTGCCACGCCCTAGGGCGTAACTAGTATTTATTTATTTTTCTTTCGCGTTGTTTGTGGCCAATCTTGTGTCAAATTTATTCAAGCCGCCCAACTGGGGGGAACGCCGATATTGCGTGCCTTTCGCAGCACGTAGTCGCTCAGTTCAAACACTATTACGCGGCTACCAATCCATGGATCCACCCCCAAGCGTTGCTTAGCCTCGCCGGTCGTTTCAGTTCGTTCGAATCGATGAGTGCAAATAGTTTTTCATCATATAAATAAGAAGTATAATGTCTAGTTCTAAATCACAAATTAAATTATTCTACATTTTCAACACAGTATTAATATCCATGTCACAAAAAATCTACCACCACCTATCATGTAAAGCTATAGGTATGTAACTTGATAATGACTAGGTACTGTGCGGTACGAAATTTTTTACCCCCATATACGCAGTCGGTGTGAAAAGATAAGCTGGCTTAGCAAGCCTGAATCTGAAGTTTTATCTGATAGCCGCGACCAACTTTTATTGGGAAAAAGCGTGGGCAAAAAATAAGCTTCGAGGCGGGTTTACAAACGGGTTAGCTCGGCAAAAAACTCTATAAACATAAAAGCAGTAAAAGTTGTTGTTTTTTGTTTAGTTCTCTACGTGAAAAAGTAAATTAGTTTTTATGTGGTTTCAGTTTAGAAAATTGCTTTGTTTTTAGGATATAACTACTTTGTGTTGTTAATATGCTTTGTATTTACCAACTTGTTAATAATATAATAAGGAAAAAATCCTCAAATTAACATCAAAATACTAGATAACATGTAGTAAAAGTAATAATATTTTCAGTGATAAAACATTTTATAGAAATACATGTATATCAAGTCTTAAACAGAAAATCATGTTTATGAAATAATGTAACAAAAATTAGGATAATGAAGAAAGAACTGTGATTCTGTTACTTTCGGGGAATGCTTAATATTTAATATATTTAACCAGTGTGTGTTACCAGTGATAACATATGGAACAGAGTCACTCACAATGAACCTCATGAGAAAGCTCAAGGTCACTCAGCGAGTTATGGAGAGAGCTATGCTTAGTATTTCTTTACGAGATCGAATCAGAAATGAGGAGATCCGTAGAACTAAAGTTGTCGACATAGCTGAAAGGATTAGTAAACTGAAGTGGCAATGGGCGGGGCACATTGCTCGTAGAACTGATGGCCGATGGGGCACAAAGGTTCTCAAATGGAGACCGGGCACCGGAAAACGCAGCGTGGGACAACCTCTAACGAGGTGGACAGACGACCTGGTGAAGGTCGCTGGGAGTCGTTGGATGAGAGCGGAATGTGACCGCTCGTTTTGGAAATCTAAGGGGGATGGCTTTGTTCAGCAGTGGACATCCTGTGACTGATATGATGATGATGATGAATCCTTAATCTCCTTAACGTATTTTAAGAAAATTACATGTATAACTCACACAGTTAGGTACACGCAATGTTTAGGTACAATGGTACAGAGTTTAACGCCTGATAAAATAACTTTAGCAATAAGTCACATGAACACATTTATTAGCCGAGACTAGTTCCACAGTTTAATAGCACACGAGTATATTCAAAGTTCTTTTATGTACTTACACAGGCATTAACTGTTTCATCCAAAAGAGACTCATTAAAAACTTTAAGTGAATTTGATAACTTAAACTCTAACTGAAACTTCTTATTGCAAACGCCCTAATATGCACTTAAGAATAGTGAACACAAGGTGCACGGTTCGGAAAAGTCGATTCTATGGAGAAGAGCTGGCAGAACCTCAATAATCATAGATGGGCAATCATTATCTAACCATGGAATAGCGCAATCCCTGACAGTAAATTTAAGCAGCTTCCTCACTTCTCCCTTTTGATTAAAACAAAGTATATCATAAGGAAATCTATTCAGAAGCTTACAGAACGCAAGACAGTTTGTGGCGAGCTGAATGTGAATGGCGACACTGCGTACCCGAATTCCCCAGAGAGACGATCAGGGTCTCATCTCCGGCGTACTATTAATGGTCGGCTGTAGTGGAACTCTGAGTTGAGTGCCCGCAGGACTTTCAACTCTGGCTTGCCTTAGTTGGCCGACCAGAGCAGGGTTGCCAGAGCTATATGCTCGGGGGTGTAAGTGTCGTCACCCCGAGTCCGTCACACCGGTATTGTTACACACTGTCTCCTGTAGTGGTGGCCATTTAGGGGGCCCACCTTGTGAATGGCAAGTCACCGTCTGCCACAGAATTTCACCTTATAGGTTGAAAGGCAGACACCGTTGTTCTCGTTTTCCTTCAAGTTTCCATTCCAACAGCGATGCTATAAAACGTATATTATGGCTATTGATAAATATTATATTTGGTAGATTTTCAAACAGGTACAAGTTTGTATTTATAGTTTGATTTGTTTTTGCTTTTCGTTATGCTTCATTGCAGCTTCAACTGAGATAAGGTTAATGCACAGCCACCGCTCGAAACAGTTGACGACCCGTAGTTTTATTTATTTATAAAAAAAAATAGTTTATTTATTTCTACAACACTTAGTACATGTACATAAAAACACAAACAATTATTTTATTTATTACTTACCTACATACTACTTTCACCATTATTATTTGCTACACGTAGGTATTTTTATTTATCCATATTCTTTAAAACTGATTTACATCCGTAACACGTCACTACGTAAGGTCCAGTTGAAAACCAGCGCCAGAAACTAGCGGTCTAGCATTTTTGCTGAATTCCAGCACCATAGTCCAGCAGCTGTATATATTTATACATGTTTATATTTTTATTTTATTTATAAAGCGTTACTAACTCTTGATTAGTAATTTTAAGTTATAATCATGATCCTAACAGCCAAATATCGTCCACTGCTGAACAAAGACCTCCGCCATATATTGTGCCGTCATTTTGGAGGGAATTTGCTCAGCACGCTTGGCACTGGCAGGCGGGTTGGTGAGCGCAGAATGTCTGTTGTTCCACAGAAGGGACGCTGCTGCCCTTCCCTCTGGTTTAGATATCCCTTAGCGAACCTTTTACGGCATCCACGGGAGGAGATGAACTGCTGCTATATTCTTAATCTGGACACCACTCGGACGGATATAGGATCATCATTTCAGCCATAAAACGTCCACTGCTGAATAGAAGCCTCCCCAAAGGTTGTTACAATGATTGGCATGGGGTTGTGTTGTTGGCTCATTGGAGGGTTTTGCCATCATCGCCACGATTTAAAAACGGGTTGGCGATCGCAGTTGAGTTATAAATGTACTTGAAGGACGCTGCTGCCCATCCTCCGGCTAATCCCACAGTCACCTTTTACGACACCCATAGGATGAGATGAGGTGGTGATATTCTTAGCCGGCCCCACACGGCTATAGGATACAAGACGGATTTACTAAAAAAGTCTCCAAGTTTTCTTTGTCAGTTTGCGAAAGCATGAAATGGGAATTTGTATACTCATTGCTGTCTTCAGAAATGTGACCCAAGAATTTACTTTGATTGAAAATTAGACAAATTTCAAAGAATGAAAAGAAAAGCTCCTTGAAAGCTAAATAAAATAGCTATCATTGAATTGATCTTTAGCAGTGTGAAAAATCACGACGAACGAGACCCGTCTAATGAAATTACTGCCGCCGTCCCGTCGCATAATTTTTTCGTTTGGGATAAATGAATTCTCGAAAATCTGACTTGTATGGTGTTACACTTAATAAGAATTTCTTTACTGGTTGGATATTATTTGGGGGACATATGGTTAGAAATTATTTCTATAGTGGCGCAAAGTATTTTTTATGTATGTTTAGTGGAAGTTAATGGAAGGAATAGTGTAATGGTATCACTGATCAGTTGATCACGTTTATAGCAAATGTAAATAGCTACGTTCGTTATTATTTTCATGCATATTTTTGTATATAATTAACTATTTAGTATTGACTTAGGTTTTCGCGATTATTACACATTATAATAAAACAAATTTTAAACGGATTAAATCGCGTGTATTATTGATTTTTGATTTTCCTGACGTTTCGAACACTTTGCTGGGTTCGTGGTCGCAGGATACTATCAATAATTCACGCGATTTAAGCCCTTTAAAATTTGTTTTATTATTAACTATTTAGTTGGGAAGTACTTGGAAGGTACTACAAATTGGGAGGCCCTTGTGGATTTATTATGACCCTAAATTTATACACTGCTGGGGTGCCTGGGTGGGTGGCCTGATAGGGTCGCCTTAGCGCAATGTTTTTCATAGTGGTCCTAAAAAGTTGTTTAAAAAAAACTATAGAATGGTACTTCAATAACTTTTCGTCTTCAAAGTACTTTCCGAAAACCAGACAAAATTTGTTTGAAATGGCTAAGCTTGCCTTTTTATTGGACAAAAAACCCCCTTTTTACCCCCTAAAAGAAGTTATGTTGGATTTCCCAATGAATAAATTTCTAGTTATTTAGCCTATAAAGGCGTTTCCGTTTCCAATAAAGGCGAGTCAGGGCAATAGAATGCAAAAGAAAAATAATAAACAAAACCGGTCAAGTGCGACTTGAACTGGCGTGACTAAACTGAAACTAAATTTATTCATTTTCTATATCGCCCCCCAAAAGTGACCCCATATTGAAAATTTCTTTATTTACATTACACGTCCGTGTTTGGGTTGCAGAAATCCATGTGTGTACTAAATTTCAACTAAATCAGTCCAGTAGATTCGGAGCAAATTGGCTGTGACAGACGGACAGACAGACACACATGAGTGGTTCCGCCGTTTTTTCCTTTGGACGTTCGGAACCCTAAAAAGGACTGAAATAAGGAGGCAAAAATTTCATTGCATTATATAAATTATTATATAAAAATATAGCACCACTCCATTTCCTCCATAGGATGATCATGATATAATTTTGATATATATTTTTATTATTGGATTTGTGTAGATGTGTACGGAAATGAACAAAAAATAAATAAAATCAGAGAAATGAACAATCTCTTTTTTTATTTACTATTTTTTTTTAAATTAAATTAATTAATATTGCTACCTTTAATTAAATGTAGAGATACTTTACGAGGATAGTCAGACTACATATATATTTTATACTGATCAGAAGCAGTCCCACGAGATAGGTAATTTGTCATAAGAAGCTCTACCGTGGTATTTATATTTTTAGGGTTCCAAACATCCGAAGGAAAAAGCGGCGGAACCCTTATAGGATCACTCGTCTGTCTGTCCGTCTATCACAGCCAATTTGCTCCGAATCTCAGGACCGATTAAGTTGAAATTTGGTGGATCTCTGCAACCCAAACACGGAAGTGTAATGTAAATGAGGTAATATAGAAAATTAAAGAATAAAGTTTTACGAACTGTACCGTGTAACATATGAAGGGGAAGGACTTGTTGTGAGGATCTCAAATGTATTTATTTTATAATTTTAAAATAAACGTTTATAGTTATTTAAGATAATAGGCGAAAATCTACCCCCCCCCCCCCCCCCCTTATCTCCGAAACTACTGAATCTATAATTTTGAAAATACAATATAATAGTTCTTTACTGATTAATGACAGAAAAACAATTAAAAAGTCATTGGTCTTAAAATAACATGGTAAAGTATACAGTCACCCTCTTAGGTGCCGAAGATGACCGCCCCAGTGGTTTTAGCCGGTAGGAGTCCGACATACCCCTCCGTCCTTCCCCGGGGCGAAGGAAGTTCATGAAGAATTTCCACTGGGCACCAATAAAAAAAAAGTACTCTAAATCAAAGAGATGGCCAGCAGTATCCCTTCTGTGGAACAGCATCGTTCTGCGCTCACCAAAGGTGGTGAGTATTGGCAAATGCCCTACGAAATGATGACACAACTGTTCAATTATTAGGGGGAGGCCTTTGTTCAGCAGTGGACGTCCTTTGACTGATATGATGATGAATATAATAAAAATATAATAAATATATAATAAACAAAAGATTTATGCCTATCGAATAGGGCGGGTGAAGGTTAGTTTGTACATAAAATCTGAAATAACCGTCGTTACTTAATAGAAAAAATATTAACGGTACAACACTGTGAAGAAAGCTTTCATATTGTTAGCTTCTAAACTTAATGAAGTAATTTGACTCCCAAAACCGTTCAAAACGCAAACAAGCAATTAAAAGTGGGCCAAACCAGGGTTTGATAATGTCGACGTATTTCAAAATATGCGGCCAATTTCTGCGTACAGGGTACCGAACAGAGTATCCTCATTGTGCCAACTTCTAGCGTTCGAGGATTAAAAGTTAATTAAAACTCTTCAAATTGTGGCGAGAGAGTATTTCATACGCAACTAAATTAACGAAAGCTCAAGCCAAAACAATCTTTATATTAAAACAGAGTAAAGTTTACTTTCGATTGTTTAAAAATCTTAAGGTATTATGATTCAAAGCGAAATTAGAAGATCTGAAAATGATCGCGTTGAATAAATAATTTGTAAAACACAATTATGTCGTTTTTGATCAAAATAAGGTAGTAAAAGTATAAAAGAAAATCCGTGTAATTTCCTTCTTTTATTCAACTAACTCTATCATCATCAGCATCATCTTCATGTAGGCCAAGGACGTCCACTGCTGAACAAAAGTCTTCTTCATTGATTTCCACAATGACCGGTTACATTAACCTGTATCCAACGACTCGAGCTACCTTCACCAGGTCATCAGTCCATCTCTTCGGAGGTCGTCCCCCGCTACGTTTTCCGATGCATGGTCTCTACTCGAGAACTTTCTGCCCTGCCGACCTATTGCATATCACAATTACACAATTAAGTCTTTCTTTATTTCACAAAAAGTTATACAATTAATTTCTACATATTATTTGGCTATGTGTTAAAATTTTACAAAAATACATGAAGCATCTGTAGCCGAACTAAGCAAAGCCTGTATTTCGGTTATCAGCGCTAATCTCCTCGATTAACAACAGTGTCGTAGCCATTCAAACTAATGTTAGCCTGTTAGTTTTAGTTTAACAGTAAATTTTATTTTTAATATTACTTATGTCTAAGGTGCTAGTGTGTCCTCTCTTTGTGTGGGATGATTGTGTATGTTAATGAAGTGTGAGAGGGGTGTGTAATGTGAGGGAGTATGATTTAGTAAGTGTTAGTTGTCATATGATAGTGTTGAGCATTTGGAATGAATTTGTACATGTGCTATGTGTGAATGATTTGTATGCATCTTTTTGTCATAATAATCACTGTGCCATATGCAGTAGAAGTTCAGTCTCCTCATAATTAAGTAAAAAATCAAATGTATAAAAACTGCATTTCTTTTAGGGCTTATGCAGAATTGCTATGGAGGGTTACTACGCGAATGAATCCCGCCCCCACGGCTGTAGGTAGATCGATGGAACGAGACGGTAAGATTCCGGCTTGCTTTATCCAGGACGGAGGAAATCCATGAGGCTGGTACCATGGCCACCGTACAGGTAAACTAAATAACTAATGTTTCGCGGTAACGAGTGTAATGTAGTGTCACGTAGGACTAGTCGTGGGTACATGGATTGAATTGGCGCTCCAGAGTTGGTCTGATGTGCCGTCCTCTTCTTATACGTTTTGTAATGAATAAGAGTAAGAAGACGGAAAACGTGTTAAGGACCTTTTTATTTTTCGTCATAAACCTTAAATAGACGACATCTGTACTAGAGATGAGCCGCTCGCGAGCGAGATATATATCTCTCTCAAAGAGTGATGAATCTCTCACTCGCTGACTTTCATTACAACTATATCTTTGAATCTTTTGTATCTGTGTCTGGGCTAATTATTGGACAGAGCGACTGGGTTAAATGTTACTATTATCTACATAAAATTAGTCGTACTAATGTTGCTATAATCTAGCCGCGTGTTAAAATCATCGTGAATTAATTGTGCATACTGCATACTGTGGCGCGGAGCACATTTTTTTCATTTCTTTACGTCGCTTATTTCGCCTCTGAACAAGAGAGTGAGAGATTGATTCGAATTTTATTCACTCAATAGATCAGATATTCGAATCCCACTCTTCGCTCTCCGCGAAGCGACAGAGTGAGCGAGCAGCTCTGATTTACTGAGCGATTTGGGATCTAGAAATAAAAGAGTGATATATATCTTTAGATCCTAAAGATATTATATATCACTCTTTCTTGTCACTGATATACTTTGCGCATCTCTAATCTGTACCGAAATCATAACATAACATAATCAGCCTATTACTGTGCCACTGCTGAGCACGGGCTTTATAGTCACCATCTCCGAGATGTGCCTATAGGCGTTAGGCGTGGCGGCTCTAGTATGTTCATACGAGTACCTGGAGCCTCCCTTAGGTGCTGAAGATGACGGCTCCAGTGGTTTAAGCCGATAGGAGTCCCGCATACCCCTTCGCTCTTACCGGGGCGATGGAAGTTCATGACAAATTTCCACTGGGCAACAATAAAAAAAAGGTCCGGATCACGCGGGCCTAAACCTAATGATAATGGTGAAAAATTATTTATTTTAATTATCATTAAGAATTTGAGTAAAATATGGTAACCGTGAATTAGTTTGAGTAGAAATTTAAATTGCAGCAGAAATTTAAATTTAAATCATTGAATTAAATTAAAATTGATCTAATCAAACAAAATTATATTATACAAAATTAAATTAAATTATACAAAATTAAATTATGAAAAATTAAACTATACAAAATTAAATTATGTGTAGCATCAGGTGAATGACTTGTTAGGCATTAGGACTTTCTTTTTCACCCCAGAGCTTTCGCAGTCCCAGTCCTTCATGGACTTTCTCCACCCACTTTCTTTAAGATAATATTTGGTTGATATTTGTCGTAACGAGCATTTACATAATATAAATGAAATCACAAACTGTTCCAAATACCTATAATTAAATATATACATTTAATACATATAACTAACCAAGAGTGCATGAAAATTTAAGCCTTATTTTATGTACATGTCAGTAACTCATTGATGGAATAAACCACCACGAGCTGCAGCTCAAGATTTTACGGACTGAACCGAAAATAAGCTAATAATAAATAAAAAATAGTAACCAATGCTAGTTACGACAGTTACTCAGGAGAGGGACGATATGTATGTACATATACAAGTTGGGAAAATATGTTTCGACAAAAATATTAGGTAAGTATTCACATGTTTGCAGATAAATAACATTTCTTTAAGAATCATTTTCCATCATCAATTCAGCCGAATAAAGTCCACTGCTGGACACAGGCCTCCCCAAAGATCACCACATTTAGTCTGGGTGTGATGTGTGCTCATTGGGGGGTTCTGCTATAATCACTACTCCTCCGGCTACTCCCATAGTCACCTTTCACAACACTTTCTCTGGTCCATGTACGTCACGCACGGGATGAGATGGTTTGGTGCTATTCGTAACCGGTACCACACGCCCTCAGTAACAAACACTTCTAAAATACATTTTGCTCAAGTCATCATACATTTGCTCATGGCCGTGCTGGTCTAAAAACAGTAGTGTAGTCATAAAAGCAATCAAAAGACAGTGTCTAATACAATACTAGTCATCGATAGTCGATAAAACAGCCCTAGTTCCACGCCATTGATTTAACCCGAATAAATAAAGCTGATCGAGGAATAAACGTAAATAGCGAGGACAAATGTTTGCTTTTCCACTCCACTTGACGGAGCTCACTGATTGAAATAGGTTGAGTAAGTGTAGACGGGCCTACCCACTAAAGTAACTATCGAGCAATCTATGGTATTGCTGTAGGGTACACAAACACATACAAGAGACACACCATGTTTTCAATATACGATAAAACGCATATTAATATATTTTGTGGTTTCAAAGGAAACAAAAATATTTTAGACTGATTAGTTCATTTACTTTCTTTAGCAGATAAGAAAAGACAATCTATTTATTGTCACATGAATGAATAGTATCTCTTGTAGAAGTTGTTGATCATCAATTGTAATGATAGCTCTTGTTTCCAAATCATTGCTTAGCCCTGTCTCCCATTTACTTCTTAATCTTTGGCTGGATTTGAACTCATTAGAAAGAAGATCACACATGGCTGCCAGCAGTGACGGTGTTACCATATATCTTTACTATAATATTCCCTTTTCAAATGGCAATGTGTCTTCACAGCCACCACCGTTAACTGCAAGTAAACATCTTTTTATTCAGGTGGAATTACATCATTTATGCCCTCGGAATGGGTCCGTCACGTAAGACAGCGGCCAGGTGTGAAGTTGTCATTTGAATAGCTGAGTATTGTAACGATTTCACGTAGCACCATAAGGACGCAAATAAAAATTCTGAGTTTATCCTACCAAAATAGTAAACTATTTTGAAGTGAAACTTCGTTTTGGACGGTGGGAATTAAATTTTATGAAACGAAAACGTGTAACGAAAGTGAGACCACTATAAATAGATTTATGGGTTTTGGCTGTGAGGGAATGAGATCAAACACGGTTCTATATAGATTCCCTATTGTCGATCAATCGCTCTCTCTCTCTCTCTGTTTACCACCTCCATATAAGCTTATTCATCTCATTCTCTTACAAATTAACCAAAATACAAAGTTTTACTTCTACCGCATGTGAACTCACACGATGTTTTTTTTACTTTACTTTATTTATTGAAATGAGACAATTAGAAGATTATAGGGATTGGGTTTATTAGAAAACTTATTGTAATTTCCATTTTTTATACCAATAACATTTTTTTTATCATAAAATTGCTAATCGAGCACAACACAAAGTAAATTTTACTCTCAAATTTATAACGAAAATGCAAACAAATAACGTAGACATTTAAAAATATTTTTGTTTATATTTTATTTTTTACGCGGTTTTCAGATTACATTTTAAATTAAATTAGTATATTTATTTTATATACTTATATTACTCTTTTGTTATTAGAACTTGTTTTATGATTTTTATAATGGATTGATTGCACCAAATGACATCACTGTCGACGCAGACTGTCGTAGAATATCAGCGCTGTGGGAAAGTTTCACAGCAGTATGTTGAGCGATAGCCATTTTCACGTATACGGCGCATATCTTCCCACCAAGATTTATTTTGTTTTTATTTAGGTTTGTTTTTTTTCTATTTAGTGAAATTTAAATATTTTTCTTTATTTCCTTAGAAAACACATGCCCCAATAGCAACTTTTACCTATACCTAACTAAATAATTACAAAAAAACGGGATATGATAACTTGTTTTATGATTCTCCATTATTTTTATTTGTTATTTATTTTCTAGGATGCTATTTATCTCTCTCTGATCAAATTCTAATACACTAAATCTTTCACTGTAATTGATGAACCGATAGGGCTACCAACCATTATCAAATGAGACCCTTAATAAATAACTAACTATATACTTTCTAAGTACATACAAGACAACTGCCCTTAAGAACTTTAACCAGCAGTCCATTAACTGATCAATATCATTGAAGTCATCATTGCTGTGCGATTTGCGGTCTTATTAGAAAGGAATACAGTCCAGTTTTGTTTCTTTATCCATTTAATGGTTCACTGAGCTTTAACGTAGTCGTCGAGGTAAGAATTGCGGGTAGTAATGGACTTGGGACCGAATCACCTTTATTTTTTGCCGGCGTGGACGTGAAATGGGACATTTACCTTACTCTTGGCGTAAGAATTTTCTTGCTTTGTTGTTCACATTGTCGTCGATTTTGAGGTTTAAGAGAGTCTTGAACTTTAATAATATGAAATTTCAGCCTGTAACTGTCTCAAAGGCTGTGGCGAAGGCCTCTTCTCGTCTCTTCTCTATAGAAGAGACGAGGTGATAGGTCACCACGCATGCTCCCTGCTTATTGGCGATTTCAGACTATACGGTCTAGGTTTCCTACTAATTCCACCGGGAAGACGGTGGCGTGCACGTGGTCACGGGCCGCCGTGTGCGCAGCATAACGCAAAGCGAGGCTTGGGGGGATCCTTTACAATCCTCCCCGAGAAGTGCCTGGGGGGGTGAGCTTTTTACAGTCGCCTTCCCTCCGCTAGAGGGGGTGACCGCTTTACATTCATCCCTTTCAAGATGTGCCTAAAGGCGTGGCATCAATGGGCGGCTCTAGTGTGATCTTACGAGGACCTGGCTTCCCTTAGTTGCCGAA
Organism: Diloba caeruleocephala; assembly: GCA_947459985.1. Taxonomy (NCBI): domain Eukaryota; kingdom Metazoa; phylum Arthropoda; class Insecta; order Lepidoptera; family Noctuidae; genus Diloba; species Diloba caeruleocephala. Next base: position 1,828,767 of record OX381619.1, read on the forward strand.
GATGACCGCCCCAGTGGTTTTAGCCGGTAGGAGTCCGCCCTTTACCTTAATTGGAAAGCGCATATAGAAAAGGTCTGTAATAAAATAAATAGGTTTGTTTATGTATTATATAAATTACGAAAGACTTCAACACACAATACTGTACTCGCAGCATACCATGGACACGTGTCAGCAGTTTTAAACTATGGAATAATATTGTGGGGTAATTCCACAGATGCGCGTAGAGGCTTCCTAGCACAAAAAAAATGCGTTAGAGCAATTGCTGGCATACCACCATGGGAATCATGTCAGCCATTATTTAAAAAATATCGCATTCTAACCTTGCCCTGTATGTACATTTTCGAAGCAGCCAAGTTTGTCAAATTAAACCCTCATCTATTCAAAACAGCTAGAGAAATGTTTCCTAGAAATACGAGAGATCCAGGCAGAATTGTATTAAGCAGGGCCCCAAAGATAATGACGTATTTAAAAAATTGTTATGCCATGTGTGGCCGGATATATAATAGTATTCCGAATGAAATAAAAAAAATGCATGTTTGTAAATTTCGTAGAAAATTGAAACTTTGGCTGATAGAAAAGTCCTTCTATTCTATATCAGAATTTATAGGTAAAAAATGATTTCCCACATTTGCTCAAGGGGTCGTAAACTTTAATATTAATAATTTATATATAATTAAATACTGGCTATTTTACTGTTTAATTGTAAGGTTGACATTTAATATTTAATTTGATTATTGTTGACATTCGTTTTATTCAGGCGTATGTAAACGCGCAAAAAATTTGCATGTCGCGCTGCGGCAAAATGTATCTGGCTCTATTTTTATTTACACCATCTGTAATGTACCTACATTTTATGCAAATAAAACAATTTTAATTTTTAATTTTAAGAATTTCCACTGGGCACCAATAAAAAAAAAATAAAGAAAAGGTTTCCTCACAATATTTTCCATCACATTAAAGTCAGTGGTAAGTTAGATAGATTGAGAAAATACATTTATGACATGGAATAAGTCACTTTGGTACCACCGTAGGTAAAGCCTATACAATGCGAGATCCGCTTATACTGGAAATGCATAGCTTTGTCGCGAAGTGCCTCCCTCCGTGTTTCCTTCCCGGTTAGCTCAACTAGGAGGCTCTCTCCATAGCAGCAAGTAACGGAGTTCAGTTATTGTGATTCGATTAAACGTATCATATATATTGTTAAATTGATAGATTGTTATTCACAACTTCAACACTTCATGCTGATGATAATATGTATTTTAAAATATAGCTTACTATCACAATTTAAGCTTATTAAAAATAAGTAATTGTAATATTGCAATTGCAGGCAGACAATTTGTCAGAGCGACAGCTGTGTTTTAAACCCGCAACCGAGTAACCGATTCAGAAGTGAGTCCGCAAAACCTCTGGACCACCACAACATTTAGAAAATTATTATATATTATAGTAGGTAAGTATGAAACCTTCACGCGCAATTGAAGTAAAAAATATATATTTAAAATAAAATTTTAATTTAAATATAATAATATAATTAAAAAGTTAAAGTGGTTTGTTTTTACGTACTATCATACAATTTAAATTAAATTTTATTACTTATAATTATGTTATTTATTAATAATAAAAAAACAATACTTATAATTCAGAAAATTAGCCAAAGAACGTCCACTGCTGAACAAAAGCTGCACCGATAGACTTCTACTACGACCAGTTACATGCCGGGGTAGCGTCAGTTTGGGGGGAATTTGTCACTACTCACCACGCTTGGTAGTCGGGATGGTGAGCGCAGAATGGCTACTGTTCAAGAAAAAAGACGCCACTGGCCGTCCATCTGGTTTAGTCCCTTAGTCGCCTTTCAAGCTATCCACGGGAAGAGATGGAGTGGTGCTATATTATCAATCCTACACCACACGAAATTAAATTAATATAAATTATTAGTATAGAATTATATAAAAATATATGATGCATGATTTGTGAAACAGATATTTAGTGACGAACAACGCTCTTATATAATGGATAAAAAAGTGTGTGTGTCATCTCCGGTGCACGTCTAGATTTTACTCCGTAAGTACAATTGTCAGTAAGGGTTAAAAAATAAACAGCATGGATGTTTATATGTACGATATATCACATATAAAAATTATAACCTATCTAGTAACTGCATCGTGTTCGTCGGATTTTCTTCAATCGTCACTTAAACTAGATTTTCCCATATTAAATATTTATTTATTTAATCACTCCACTGCATATTAATAATTATTAAATATCAATATTTATACTCGCCGTGTGGTGCCGGCTCAGAATACCACCACCCCATCTCATCCCATGGGTGTCGTAAAAGTCGACTAAGGGATTAGCTAGAGGATGGGCAGCGTCCTTCGAGTACATTAACAACTCAACTGCGATCGCCAACCCGTCTGCCAAGCGTGGCGATTATGGCAAAACCCCCCAATGTGTCCACAACTCACCCATATTGGGCGTTGTGGTGATGGATGGTGGGGGAGGCCTGTGTCCAGCAGTGGACTTCATTCGGCCGAAATGATGAATATTTATATATATTAAATGAAATAATATAAAACTTTGACATTAAACGACATTTGAGACATGCATTACTTTAACCGTCCGTCCGTGTGGTGTCCGGATTAAGAATGTAGGACCACTCCATCTCCTCCCGTGGATGTCGTAAAAAACGACTAAGGGAATCTAAACCAGAGGGATGGGCAGCAGCGTCCCTTCTGTGAAACGGTAGCCATACTGCGCTCACCAACCCGCCTGCCAAGCGTGGTGAGTATTGGCAAATACCCCCCAAAATGATGACACAGTTGTGTAAATCTATGGGGGAGGCCTTTGTTCAGCAGTGGACGTATAAATGGCCGATATGATATGATTACTTTAACGCAGAAGGTGCACAGAAAAACGTAACGCATTTTAGTTAACGCTCGTCAAAATGTCACTCATAAATATTTCACACCGGGGGCGTTATATTAAAATCGATTCTTATAGAGTAAACTCCATTAAACTCCAAAATACAGATATAAGATTCTATTAAGGCCGACACAAGTATAAAGATCTATCTAAAACGTACTTAGGCTATAATCGTGGACGAGGTAGTACCGTCAGAACAAAATACCCCATTGTTAAGTTTGTGCGGAACTTGGAACAATGGAGTCGAGGGTCTCCTTCAGTACCTGTCGAGGACTCCTTGCTTTAGAAGGTGGAAGTCGAGGAATTATCTACAGGTACAACAAGGTATTAAAGCTGTAGCGAAGTGATTTATTTTTCCTTAAAAAGTGAAAAGCTAAAAATAAGTTTGGTTTATTTCAAGTAGAAAAAATATAACAAGTAGAGATTTGATGCGAAAATGGCTTTTATTGACTGTCATTATATCATTTTATCAGCTGAAGGACGCCCATTGTTGAACAAAGACTTCTCCCATGACGGGGAATTTGCACTGGCAAATTAATGAATACTGATTCACCACACTTGGTAAGGCGTCTTGGTGAGCGTAGTATGGCTGCTGTTCCACTGAAGGGATGCTACTGCCCATGTCTCTGGTTTAGAGTCCCTAAGTAGCCATTTATGGCATCCATGGGAGGAGATGGAGTCACCGCGAACTTGAGTCGATTTTTAAGTTCAATATTGCACACTAACAAAACCTATCATCGTCATCATCATCATATCAGCCAAAGGATGCCCACTGCTGAACAAAGACCTCTCCATACCCCACAACAAGCGGTTACACGCCGCCCTCATCCAACGACTCCCAACGACCCTCACCAAGTCGTGTGTCCACCTAATTGGAAGTCGTCGCACGCTGCGCTTTCCGGTGGGCGGTCACTCGAGAACCTGTTTACCCCAACGGCCATCAGTTTTACGAGCAATATGCCCCGCCCATTGTCACTTCTTCACATTATATTTTTTCTACTTGAACTGACAGGGCAATAAACCAGACTTAATACTAACTTTTCACTTTTTAAGGAGTACATTAACAACTTAACTGCGATCGCCAACCCGTCTGTCAAGCGTGGAGATTATGGCAAAACCCCTCAATGAGCCCACAACACATCCATATCGGGCGTTGTGGTGATCTTTGGGGGAGGCCTGTGTCCAGCAGTGGACTTCATTCGGCCGAAATGATGATGATTGCCACTTCAGTTTACTAATCCTTTACAAAATCTAGACCAACCTCTAAACACAAATCAGTGCAAACAACTTCTTCTTATTGCTCTCATACAATCACAATGAGCATAACCAAACACGGCAGAAACGATGTTTATATCACCGATAAAATATTCCTTCAATATTTCAAGCAGGTGTGCGGTGTAGCGTTCGAACGGAAAAATCGAAGAGAAGGTGATGTTGTGAGGAGAGGTCGTTTGTCGTTGTTTCCGATTAGAAATCGGCTTCTTTGTGGTATAAATACGGTGAGGTATTGTTGGAAAGAAAAATAATGTTAAGAAATTCGACTTGAAAGGAGCGATGCTACCGCAGACTATGCACACAGACAACTCAAGAGTCTGATTAGTGTCAATTAAGTTGATGAAGTAAATCTAGCTAAAATAAAAAATAAACGTTGAGCTAACGGCATTTTTGTTTGCGTTGATGTTCTTAACATTGCGCATTTTATGTATTAGACCTTCTGTTTTATAAATTTATTGTATTCTAGCACCTACCAATGTCAGGTAGCACGCAAGCTCAGATCTGGGATGATACCATATTTAATGGACTCTCTGGTGCCTCCACTATCATTACTGTGGCCGTTTTAAAACACGTATCTGTACACCGTTATGAATTATACCGATATCTAGATTGACGGTACGTTTGGCATAGTGGCCAAGCGAATGGCTTTCTGCGCGATATTCTGATGATATTTATGTGATCTAAATAGCGCTATTTAGAGTTTGGGTTTCTGCATAGTGATATTTAAGTCTCTAAACTCTTCCTTCGATACAGAATTCCTAGTGCGGGGCATAGATTTTAAAATAAAAGAAAGGATAAATCCCAAACTTCGAATGGGCGATGCGCTTTAACTTTTCCAGCGTGCGTGTGTAAAATTACAGAACATAACAGTGAAAAGAAAACAGTGTGTAAGAAAACAGCATTGAGAAAAGTTTTTTAATGTCAAGTAGGTATAAAATAGCACCAAACCCTTGAAATCTACCCCTTGGAACGCGTTAACTAAAGTCTTCACTATTCACAAGTGCCTGCAAATGCAATGCAATTACATACTGTCCACATCCAACAGCTCCCGGTTACCTATACCAGTCGTGTAGGTGGTATTGCTCCGAGGCTACTTCATTTTTTTTAAAATTATTATCATCATCATCATATCAGCCCTAAGGACGTCCACTGCTGAACAAAGTTCTTCCCCATAAATTATACTTTTTTAGGGTTCCGAACATCCGAAGGCGGAAAAAAAATCGGCGGAACCCTTATAGGATCACTCGTGTGTCTGTCTGTCTGTCCATCTGTAACAACCGATTTGCTCCGAATCTATTGGACCTATTAAGATGAAATTAGGCACACATATATCTGCGAACCAAACGCGTTCGTGTAGCGTAAATGAATGAATTTTGAATATAGGGGTCCTTTTTGGGGGGCAATATATAAAATTTCAGAATTTGTTTCGCAAACTAAAAATATACAAAAAATTACCCCCCCCCCCCCATCTCCAAAACTACTGAGTCTAAAATTCTGAAAAATAATATTGGTAATAGCTCTTTATTACACGAAAACCTATAAGAAGTCTATGGTCTTAAAATAACATGGTAAATTTTACAATATTGTGCGTACAAACTTACGTTTGCGGTTGGAATGTATGATAAAACATTTTTCTCAACTACGATGTTAAGTTTGTAACTAACAAGACCGAATCCAACGATAGATAATATATTCAGCAATTTCGGAACCCTTTCCACGTGAGTTCAACTCGCACTTGATTTTTCTACATGGTAATTAAACTTATTGTTTTTATAAGATCCAACGAGATCTCTCTCGAGTGCTTACAACACAATGTTTTGCATGCTTTTCACTAACAAAATAATTACAGACTAATTAAAAACTGATTCACGACCGCAAACAATGTTAAGTGTTCCCACACATCGTTGACTTGTTAGTTACTATTGTTTTGGTTATATCTGATTTATCGTTCATCGTGCCAGTGAACTTCCACAAAATGGCTGAAATGCTGTCTGGAAAATAATTGTTTATAAAACTTTTGTATAAGCTGGATGGTGTATAGGCGACACCTTGTTCAGCAGTGGACTACTTTGGCTGATATGATGATGATGATGAACAAAAGCATGCCTGTCGGACTGTTGGTGTATTGAGGTTGGTACTGTAGAATCTGCAGACTCGGTAAAAATGTAGTATTTTAATGTTTGTTTCGTCCTAACGGGGTTTTTAATGGCATCCAGCTTCAGCTTTATGAAACCTCATTGTACATAATCGCTACAGTACCCTATTAAATAAAATAAATCATAATGTTCATTAGTAAAAATAGACTAACCAATTCCGAAGTTTGATTTGCACGACTTTGGAATATCGAACAACACAAGACTTCAAAAATGCTCGCTCTTGACTGTTTTTGCTAGGAAGCGCTGAAACCATCTCAGCTTAAACTAGTGCTTAAGCTTATGGACTAACTTAAGCTGGAGTTTGGCGCGCCCCGCTTCTGGGGCGCAATAAACTCCGCAGCAAACTCCATCCGGGCATTTCCACCGCAATAAGACGAGGTCAGCTTTAGCTTTCTTGTTGAGATCTTCGCTCTGTAATGCTTTCTTTGTGTATTAAGGATAGAAAAACACTTTGAATTGTTCTTTAAGAAAAATATCAGTGTCAGCCGCAGCTCGAATGATTTAGAATTATATATAACAGATTTTAGAAAAGGTCATCGTAAAAAACCGTCATATCAATTGAATTAATTAGACTCGTGTTGCAAGAGAAACTTAAGGGGTTCTATAAACTTCATTTTCATACATTTATTTCTTTTACAAACAGAACCTCATTCTGCTTTAATTCCAAGACCGGTAAAGAAAACTTTCTAGCCTTACAGACAGATAGCTCCTTGGGGATGTAAGGGGAAGGTAAAGTAACGTAAGGTTACTCTTAGTTTTAGCAACAGCAGTAAAATAGCGGTAAAAGAAAGTTTTCACACAATTTTGAATTTTCATACGTAAATGAGACATTTGAAAGAAAGGAAGAAATGTAATTTATTTTTGCGACTAACGGCAACGCACAATTTATACATAGAGACTACTAAGACTAACTAAGACTACTACTAAGACTAATTTCACATAGGTATTATTATGGCATGACTAACCAATTACTTAACACTATCTAATGATTTAACGATTAAAAAAAACTAAACGCTTTATGACCCCAAACGCGTATTTACGCTGGCAACAGTAAACATATTACAACTAAAATAATGACCAAAGGACTTGGAATCCAGGCCAAACATAATAACAAAAACAATAATAAAATGTCCAAAAAACCTAGAATCCAAGCCAAACATACATAAATATTTAGGATCCATATTAATTAAGTTGAAAATTGTGCGTCGCATAAGTGCAAAACTCGTTGCTCAGCTTAATGCTGTGGCTTCAGGATGAACCAGCAGCACTGATTTTCAGCAACAGCCGCAACGAGATGACGATTAGTAGAACGCGGTAAAAAAGATAATTATTTACCTGGAGACGTTCCCCTGATTATACCGCGTACCTCGGCAGAATAAACCAAACCCAATAAGTGAAGTTGTTTATGTCTGTAGGTTTGTGTAATGTGTGTAATCCAACAATGTTGTGAATATTTTAAGGAAATATCAAAATCAGTGTTGCATAATAATGACAGTAAATAAAGAACAACAACAAACATGACGCAAGGCGAGACATCCATTATGTAATGGTCTATTAAGTACGCAAAGTTTATACGATGATTAATTAATTTGCGAAAATCAATGGATATTTAATGTTAAAAGCTCATGGGCATCTTATACACCTGTCATGAATGACAATAATTGTTATGAATGTACATTTTAATTCACAATTAGTGTGCATTTATGTTTGATGTCCATTAGTGGACTGAGATAAGCTGAATTGATCGTTGGAAAGGAAAAAGGAGAAAAGATTGTATTTTGAATTATCTTTGGAGTCCCTTTGATTTTTTGCGTTGAATGGTCTAACAATTTGGCTCTAGCTCATTTTAAAACATCTTGTTGTTTATTAGCATTTCCATTTAGAGTATCAAAGTCACAGTCAAGTCATTTTTATTAGTGTCAACCATTTGCTTGCCCTGTAATTTTTTCATAATTTTGGGGGAATTTGCCAGTACTCACCATTATTGACAGGTGGGTTGGTGAGCGCAGTATGGCTACTGTTCCAAAGAATGGACGCTGCTGCCCATCTGTGTGTGTTGTGTGCTCATTGGGGGGTTTTTTAATGATCGTCACCCACCTGGATTGGCGATCACAGTTGAGTTGTTAGTGTACTTAAAGGACGCTGCCCATCCTCCAGCTAATCCCATAGTGGCCTTTTACGACACCCAGGGGATGAGATGGGTAGGTGCTATAAGTAGCCGGCTCCACAGCCAGCAGCGTCCCCTGTGTGGTAATAACAACATACTGCGATTACCCATCCATCCGGCAGACACCAGGGGCTGTAAATATGGCAATATCCCCAATTAACATTAATTGAAGTGATCATAGGGAGGTCCATGTTCAGTAGTGGATGTTTACGGACTGATGTATAGTTTTTTTATACGCACGCATTTCTAGAATTAACCTGTTCACTTGACTTGAAGATTCCCAGGTTATAACGGTCGGGATACAGACTCTGGTACGCGTGAAAGTACATGAGTGAATGTAATGACGGTGGCGCAATGCAGTGTGATAGTGATTGGCATCCGTGTGTTACTATGGGCTCCAGCTGAAAATCAGCGCCCGGCATCACTGCCTGGCATTATGCTGGGTTGGATACCTATTTGATACGGACATGGGACACACCATGAAATATGTAAAATATAAGTAGATTTAAGGCATACAAAATTAAATTATAACTGCGATCGCCAATACACCCAGACCGATCGTTGAGGCGAACTTGGGGTGAGGCTTGTATCCTGCAGTGTTTTTTTCCATTACCTGCTTTTTTTTTTTTTTGCTGAAAAGGAGTGATTATAATACCATGTCATTCGATAATCATATAGAATGTTGGCAAGAATTCTTCCTGTAATTCACGACATTATTTTATAAGCGCTTTAAGACAGTTATAGATTGACTGTCACGTAGTCTACCCGTGAATATGGTCAATGTACCGTAATCGAAACGTCTAGTTTAGTCAAAATATATAATAGTAAAATAGTAAAGTATAAAATAATAGTCTTAAAATCATGTATTCAATTCGCGAAAGTTTAAGAATTAATATTTAAGCTCTGGTTGCATGGTGTAGTGTAGAACTGCAACACGTGCAAGGATCACCAAGCTGCACAAGCAACTGGACTGCAACCGAGGGTTCGTGTCGTGTTTGCGTTGCCGGATTTTGCCACAAATTTGTTCGGCGCGAAGCTCAGCTCAAAGTCGTGCAGTGAATGCCTCGCATAAGACACACACAAGGTGTAAACTCATATTTTTTTTATCTCTACAACTACCTCTTTTTCAGGCCTTTGTATTATTTTACAGGCAACATCAATAACAGTAGAACACGAAGCAAATCGAGCAAATCACATCAATACAAATAAATAAAATTGAAGTGTCTGTTTGTAATGTCAAAATAACAGCTTTTTACTGAATGCATATGAAAGTATATACGGTACATATAACAAAAAAACATTTTTTTAATTTTTTGTCTGTCTGTCTGTCCGTCTGTCTGTCTGTTTGTTCCGGGTAATCTCCGAAACGGCTGGACCGATTTTGACGGGAGATATTCGCTGGCAGATAGCTGATGATATAAGGAATAACTTAGGCTGCTTTTATTTTAGAAAAATAATTAGGGTTCTGCGCAAAAAAATAAAACCCTTGAAATCCAATATATATTCTTTGTCAAATGTCTATGTAGAAGTACTCTAAATTTCTTTTAAATTAAACGCAGGTGAAACCGCGGGTCCCAGCTAGTATAAAAATAAAATCTGGCGAAATCTACGTAACTGTTGTTCTAAAATACCAGCTTAGTCCATAAATCATGAATTATACATTATAGTTTTGAAAACGAGAGTCTACGATCGAGGATGAATGTAGAATGTATATATATGTAGGTATTCATATATGTTAGTGGGTAATGCATGCGACCAAGCTGCGGTCCGGTCATCAATCTTCCGGATAGAGATGGATTACTTCGGGTTTATTCGGTTTTTTCTTGTGTTCGGTTAAGTTTGTAGCTGTATTTTTACAGTAATTCTTATTTTTTGGCTTTGTGAATTTATTGAGGGGATCATATGGCTAATGCCAAAAACCTAAAGGCAAGAACTTTTTACTCGACTCTGAGAAGACAAGGTAGTTTTTTTTATTACAATTTTCTTAAAAAATGCATCTCAGCTCTAGGGTTGTTTCCGTACAGTTTACAGACACATCACACAGGCAAAAATATACAACTATCTGTAGGTTATACAAATGTTTTTCGTGCGGGGATCTAACCAGCGACATGTAGCGGAATGGAAGTAAAAATGAAATGATGATGTATACAAGCGCAACATCTGGAGACCTTCACAAAAGAAAAATCTTGGCCAAAGGACCCGTACGCGGACGTTTCCGCGGATGGATACACGATACTGCAACACGCAGAGAGACATGATGCCACCAATAAGAGTGTAATAGTGACGCTGTATTTGTATAGTTTTATAAGATTTTATCATATTTGCTTAATTATATGGGCCTTCGTTGCTTGAAAACATAAATAAAATAATAAATAAAAAAAGTAAAAAGTAGTAAAAAGTAAAAAACTACTTTTCATTTTTTTGTCTGTTTGTTCACGCTATTCTCCAAAACAGCTGGAACGATTTTGATGGGACTTTCACTGGCAGATAGCTGATGCTATAAGAAATAACTTAGGCTACGTTTATTTTAGAAAAATAATTAGGGTTCCGCGCAAAAAAGTTAAAACCCATGAAATCCAATTTAAATAGATACTAATTATAATACATACATAAGTATAAACAGTGGGTGAAACCGCGGGGCACAGCTAGTAAAACATAAAAGTAGTAGTTTAGATTAACATGAACAATGCTTATTTGTGGGAGACTGGTGTCTAAACTAAGCCAAGGCCTATATTTCAGGACTAAGTACGTTATAATAGGCAGAGTCCAATTTAAATATTGGCTTAGGCTAAACTGCTAGGGCATTGAGGTATTGAAGCGGCGACGAGATGAGAGAACTATACAAATTATGCTCATAATGTACATTAAATCAATTTTACTATAAAGTGTTAAACACTTATTTACATGGACTTTTCCATTTTCTTTCAGCAAGTTAAACAATTCATTTGCATTCATTTCGCACAATTCATAACAACAACTGGTGACGCTAGGGTCGCTTCCTTCATAACATAGACAAAATGACAAAGAGTGCGGATCGAAGCGCGCTAATGGAAAGTCGATTTTTACTAAATTAAATTCTACTTTAGTATTTATATAAACTGACTAAATGTGTAAAAACCTTTCGTCCCACCTAATATCTATGTATCTCAATATTTTATGTGTTTCTTCCTCAGTTATGAATAAGTATATACATGTTAATATTTTGCTGTAGCCGCCCGTGGCATCAACATATAGGCCCTATCAGAATACCAGCGCTGTAGCATAAACTGCTGCAGCATATGCTGAGATAGGGACCTTTTTTGGCCTCGTACCGCGTACTCGGCCAGCACTGCTGAGGCCTATACTTTTAAATATTATTAATATTACGTTTTCATTGTCATTGTGTACGAGTTCAAATTAAAACTTTTTCTCTCTTTCTATCAGATGTGTCGGAAAACAAAAAATCGTTTCGTTGCGTGGAAACGTGCCAGTTTACTTACGGAAGTTGGGACGAGCCGCCGCGTTGAAAAGTTCGTTAGGGGATTACATCGCTCCTGTGTCGTGGGTGCGTTTACAGACATGAATTTGACACAATACGCCTAGAACCGGAACTACTACCTACAGTCATACAAATATTTGTTCCGTGAGAGAATCGAATCCACGACCCAGAGCGCAGTAACCGACTGTATCAGCCACTGCACCAACCGTGCCGTCAATATGTATACCCAATATATATTATCGGTAAAATAGAAGTGTACACATCTATCTAGCCTGTTGGGAAATTCCAGTGTCATAGAAGTATATGTATCTAACTCAAAATCAGAAAGATTTCATATTATCATAATTTACAAAAAATTGTTCCGTACGGGTTTCGAACCCGCGTCACGAGGCGCAGAAAGCTAATCACTTGGCTATGGTGATGTAGCTTATTGTAGTAATATAAAACCGGATCAACTCAGGATGGATTGGAATTGTTTTTTTTTAGGAAAGTAAAACTAGAAACGACTTAAATTGTATATGTAGGTATTATAAATTCATAAGTTGATTGCTATAGGCCAAATTACAATAATTAACAGCTATAAAATTTTCACATTGCAATGGTTAATCTGCAACATTCGATTGTATCGATTAAAAAGAACATCGATAGACGGTATTACAAATATCGTAAAGTACATCTCTACAACTCTTAGTAATTTCAACTACCCAAACAAGCTGGGGCTCTGAAACTCGGACAATAAACATAAATTGCAAAGGGTAAGTACTAATAAAATTATATGAATGAGCCAATTCGGCCATTTTTTTTATTAAAACCTCTTTTGTGTGTGGCTGAAAGGTTTCCTGCTAGTTTATTGGTAGTTATAACAGTAGCTGGAAGACAGAGCTATTGAGCGTAGTATGCTAGTTTTTAAAATCATCATATCAGCCACAGGATGTACACTGCTGAACAAAGGCCCTTAGATTTCCACAACGAGCGGTCACATGCCGCTCTCATCCAACGACTCCCAGCGACCTTCACCAGATTGTCCACCTTGTTGGAGGTCGTTCCACGCTGAAATTTCCGGTGCGCGGTCTCCATTCCAGAACCTTTTAGCCCCAACGGCCATCAGTTCTACGAGCAATATGCCCCACCCATTGCCACTTCAGTTTACTAATCCTTTCAGCTATGTCAACAACTTTAGTTCTTCTACGGATCTCCTCATTTCTGATTCGATCTAGTAGAGAAATACCAAGCATAGCTCTCTTCATAGCTCGCTGAGTTACCTTGAGCTTTCTTATGAAGCCCATTGTGAGTGACCACGTCTCTGTTCCATATGTCATCACTGGTTTTTAACATATAGGGTTAGAAATTCCTCCACGGGGCACCACGGGATTACCAGGTCCTCCGTCAACTCTAGGGTCGCTGGAAGGACGGCCAGTCCCCAATCGCCCGCAACCGCAAGCTGACTGACATCACACAGGGTTTGCGGCTTATGGGCCGGCCAAATTTAATTTTTATGTTATAAGTGGCATACCCAATACATAGGCTAGCGACCATCGTGCGTGATCCATTGAAGAGTTCCCTTCTTCATCTCCTTCATCATATATTCCCAAATTTAAACAGCACCGTGGGGGATGTTTTATACAAGAAAAAAAAACAATTCGTGCATATATGTCGGAGTTATGCCCGAACATATACAATAAACATATTTGACAAATATAGAGTCAGCTCCTTTTTCGAAGACTGTTAAAATCCGTGTGGTGTCCGGATTAAGAATATAGTACCACTCCATCTCCTCCCATGGAGGTCGTAAAAGGCGACTAAGGGAATCTAAACATGCGTCTAATAAAGCGTCCTTTCTGTGAAACGGTAGCCATACTGCGCTTACCAACCCACCTGCCAAGCGTGGTGAGTATTGGCAAATACCCCCCCGGAATGATGACACAGTTGTGAAAATCTATTGGGGAGGCCTTTGTTCAGCAGTGGACGTATAAATGGCCGATATGATATGATGTATGATATGAAAAAGGAGCAAGAAAATACACATAATTTTACCTCGTTTTCATTAGAGTAAAATGTTACCGTCTAACAGTGTACATTTTATTTCTTTTCTTTATTCTTGTTTTATTTAGGGACTCTAAAGCGTGCAGCTTATGTCAGTCCCATTTTATTTCTTGTTCGTTACGACATGCTTACTACAGAGTGCTGTATATATACGATTCGTAATAAAATAAAAGGTTTGATGTTTTGGTTTAGCTGTTTCTGTGTACATTTGCCATGTGGTGCCGGCTAAGAATACCACCACCTCATCTCATCCCGTGGGTGTCGTAAAAGGCGATTGGATTAGCCGGAGTATGGGCAGCAGTGTCCTTCGAGAATATTTATAACTCAACTGGGATCGCCAACCCGTCTGCCAAGCGCGACGATTATGGCAATATCCCCCGATGAGCACACAACACAAACCTAAACTGGACGTTGTGGCAATCTTTTGGGGGGGCTTCTGTCAACTGCCAAGTGTACTAAAATTCCCCCCAGTTAAGATACCCATCAGTAAGGAGGCAGTGGCTATACCGGGGTGCTGTGAAGTTGGATGGTCATACTTGTACGATACAGTCATTAGAACCCCGTGAAACTGAATTGCGTGCGTTCATTAGCAGACTTTAGGGTGGTTGACGGTCGCTGAACGATCTCTGGCCATCATGAGAAGCGGCCTGCGGGCGCTAAAGGCCCGAGAGAGCAGTGCGTGTGTTCTGCGCGCGCCTGTCTGGATATATATACCGCCAGCTAGGTCACACGGAGACACGGCTCGTCAGCGACGGGCCGATATCTGCCGGGGGTGCGGTCTAATGCTGGCAAAGCGAACCTCACCCCGGCAGAGGTAAGTGGAAGGACTCCATGGGGTTTTAGCTGATAAAAGTCCGGCATGCCCCTCCACCCTTCCCAAGGCGGAGTAAGTCCAAGAAGATTTCATCATTTCGGCCAAATAAAGTCCACTGCTGGACACAGGCCTGCGCCAAAGATCACTACAACGACTGATATGGGTGTGTTGTGTGCTTATTGGGGGGTTTTGCCATAAACGTCACACTTGGCAGGCGGGTTGCCGATCGCAATTGAGTTGTTAATGCACTCGAAGGACGCTGCTGCCCATCCTCCGGCTAATTCCATAGTTGCCTTTTACTACACCCAAGGGATGAGATGGGTTGGTGCTATTGGTATCCGGCACCACACAGCTTAAGAAAGAAAGAAAAAAGATTTCACAAAGAAAAAAAACAATGTGGTTGACAGCGTCTTAGGTATTTCCTACAAACAAAGAACCTTCAAAAAGATCAGCTTGTCCATTGAATCCATTAAAAATATCGATACTTCGTAATTTTTAAACATGTTGAGGCAAGTGTTATCGCCTAATGTAATGAAGAATTAACTTGATTACATTTTTCAATCCATTACAGGATGTTAATTTATTGAAATTTCTAATTATATTAAAGGTCATCCGGTCTTATAAGGAGAAACGTCAATGAATTGCAAATTAGGCATTAAGGGGATGAATTAATTGAGGATTAAAATGGCTGTGTCTTTGATACGTTAACTTATTTCTCCAAGAAAGTTATATATATATCAACATCTATCAGGCGAAAGACATCTACAACGAAGGCCTCGTCTATAGATTTACACAACGGCTGGTTCCATGCCGCCCGCATCCAACGACTCCCAGCGATTTTCACCAGATCTGGCCATCTCGTTGTCGCCGTCCTACAGGCTGCGTGATCCTCCACTCGTGAACCGCCCACGGCTAACAGTACTCCGCAAGCTATGTGCTCTTACTAATCTTTATAGACATCATCAATCATTTCGGCCGAACGAAGTCCACTGCTGGACACAGGCCTCCACCAAAGATCACCACAATGACCGATATCGGTATGTTGTGGGCTCATTGGGGGGTTTTGCCATAATCGCCACGCTTGGCAGACGGGTTGGCGATCGCAGTTAAGTTATTAATGTACTCGAAGGACGCTGCTGCCCATCCTCCGGCTAATCCCTTAGTCGACTTTTACGACACCCACGGGAGGAGATGGGGTGGTGGTATTCTTAGCCGGCACCACACGGCACACTTTATAGACATGTGCAGAGCAAATGAAAATGTTGACAGTACCTATACTATACTCCCACAGTGTTCAAAAGATATAGAGCGATTAAAAAAACAGCGGAAGAATTGAATTTGCGTTCGGCGCAGTGGGTAATTGGTTGACGCGGGTTCGATTATGCCATGGAACAAATATTTGTATGACACAGATAGTTGTGTGTATTTTGCAAGTAGAACTTATGTTTTTAAACTGGACCTACGAATTAAGAGAAATAAAGGAGTTGTTTTAAAAGCAAACCTTGCCCCTCACTTTATCCTGAGTGCGCTTACAGACATAAATTCCACACACAATACACCCAGGACCACCCAGGACACCCGGAACAACTACCTGCAGATGATACAAATATTTGTTCCGTACGGGTATCAAACCCGCGACTCGGAGCATAGCAGCCGACTGTATCAGCCACTGTACCAACCGTGCCGTCAATATTGTAAAAACTTTCAAACGTCTTTCTAGCAAATTAATATTCCTTTCTTTCTTTATTTGATAAAATGTTTTTAAGATTCTGGGCTCGGTTAGACACAAGAAATATGTGACAAATTTGTTTTTTAGTAATAGAAGGTCGATTTCTGGCCGAAGCCGAAGTCGATCGGTTATCGGGTTATTCGGTCGCCACAAGCCGAAGGTTTAATAATCCTAAGAAATTCACTTCCAGATTGGCTAAAAGTGATTAAAATAATGATTTTAAAATGTATATGGCGATTGTATAAGCAACTTAACGAGATGATTAAAATTACCTTGCAACTTGTAAAAAATAGTAACACTTCGAAATAATGCCAATGATTATATGTAATCCACAATTTTATGTGACTGTTTTACCCACATAATAATAGCCAAAGGAGTCTTGGATTCTTATTAGGATTTTGATATATGTCAACTCAATTAAAAAAAAATAGTAATCTACGCAAAACAGTCTTATGTTATAAATTAAAAATAATAATTTATCAGCACTTTCACCAATCAAGTTAGAACTCCTGTTGCATATATTTTTCCCGCAGCGCTGAATAATTTTTCACTAGGCATACTAGCGGCATCCTGGCGGAGATGGATGCGTGGGTCCACGATCAGACACGCTCCCTCCGCCAGAGCGGCGAAGGCGCGCCTTCAGGGGCGCTGGACAAGCTGCGGCGGCTAGCTCGGCGGCGCGCACTTGTAAAGTGGCGTCATCGCCTGCGGATGCAGTTTGCAACCAAGCGCGTCGTCGAGGCCGTCCTGCCGCTCTTTGGAGCCTGGCTCAAAAGGAGCGAGCGCGTCACCTACCGCCTGACGCAGGTGCTCACCGGGCACGGTTGTTTCGGCGCGTACCTGCACAGGATAGGACGCGAGGCCACGGCACAATGCCACCATTGTGATAGCGACCAGGACACCGCACAGCACACGCTCGAGGCGTGCCCTGCGTGGGCCGCTGAGCGGCGGATCCTGGTCGATCGGATCGGGCAAGATCTCTCTCTGCCAGCAGTAGTGTCGGCTATGTTGGCAGAGCACGAAAACTGGAATGCAGTGGTCTCCTTCTGTGAGAGCGTCATGCTCCAGAAGGAGACCGCAGAGCGGGATCGGGAGAGGGCCGATCCCGCTCGAAGAAGAAGGAGACGGCGCCGGGGTAACAACCGCCCTGGCGCCTAATTCCGATACGCCTGAAAACCCCTGCCGTTGCTATAAGGTGGGGGACCTCTGGGTTCGCGGGTGCGTAGATTGGGGAATCTGCGTGCCCACACCAAGCGACCCAAGAGAAGACGGTAGCACGCATGTGGTCACGCGCTGCCGTGAGACGCTTTGGGGGATCCTTTACAATCCCCCTGGGGGGGTGACCGCTTTACAGTCACCCTCTCCGAGATGTGCCAATAGGCGTGGCACCAGTGGGTGGCTCTAGTGTGATCATACGAGGACCTGGAGCCTCCCTTAGGTGCCGAAGATGACCGCTCCAGTGGTTTTAGCCGGTAGGAGTCCGGCATACCCCTTCGTCCTTCCCCGGGGCGAAGGAAGTTCATGATGAATTTCCACTGGGCATCAATAAAAAAAAAAAAAAAAAAAAAAAGGCATACTAGCGGGAGGAGCAGATAAATATTGTCGTAGATAAGTATATGGACTAGAAGCTTAGTTACTTAAGTTTCGGCGCTAGCTAGGAACATTCGGCTTCGGCCAAAACTTTGGCGCAGTTTGGCCGAAGGTTGCTTTTATGGCTGAAAGTGGCCGAAGCTGAAGGTTCGGTTGGACTTTAAAAACCTTACGGATTTTCCAAGGAAC
The DNA here is from genome assembly GCA_947459985.1 of Diloba caeruleocephala. Taxonomy (NCBI): domain Eukaryota; kingdom Metazoa; phylum Arthropoda; class Insecta; order Lepidoptera; family Noctuidae; genus Diloba; species Diloba caeruleocephala. Next base: position 1,847,130 of record OX381619.1, read on the forward strand.
TGACTGTCCGAAGTTTTTGGATCAAGGCTACCGGTCAAACTAATTGGAACGTTACTATTGCATCCTAGTCAAAATATCGGTAATTAGATAAATGGTTTGACTGTACATAATTATTTTATTTACTGTTTTTGGAAATGTATGTAAAGAATCCATAATATTAAGAACACTTAAACATTAGGGAAATGGGTTGAAAGGTTGGTAACCCTGGTAAACTATCTCTATCTCATAAGGTATACGCTAAGGCTCCGTCTAGTTAATACTAAGTCTACGGTAGTAACTGATATTAATGTATTAGAAAAACTAGAAATTATAGTATAGGTCGCATGCGTATTGATCCAAAGGCCATTTTTAACACTGTACTCTGGCAAAGATACTTCATGATGTGGAAATCGAATACGTTTTATAGCGTTATAGAGTTCCCTTATGAGTTTAAATAACCTTGTTGTTTTAACCTTTTTTATCCTACTTTCTTTAATTACCGTTTCTGATATTATTCTATTGTACTTTATAATGCATAGAATTATTTCTTTCTTTCTAAATTATTTCAGACGAGGACGAAGTCACGGGTGAACAGCTAGTTATGTATATCTATAGATTACAATCAATGGGCTACCTTCCCACGCTAGTAAAGTCAATATATAAAATTGGGTCACTAAGGTGGTAGAGCATGGCCTATAAATACATGAACATTATTTTCAGGCAAGGTTTGCTATTATAACGTACCTTTATTATTTTACATCTGCGATGATTTGAAGTGGAAGGCAAATTGGACAGATCCTCTTGTAGGATTTTTCTTTGATAATGATTTTCTATGATAAGTTCATCATTTCGGCCGAATGAAGTCCACTGCTGGACACAGGCCTCCCCCAAAGATCAACACAACGACCGATATGGGTGCTCTATGGGCTCATTGGGGGGTCTTGCCATAATCGCCACGCTTGGCAGACGGGTTGGCGATCGCAGTTGAGTTGTTAATGTACTCGAACGACGCTGCTGCCCATCCTTTGACTAATACCTTAGTAGACTTTTACGACACCCACGGGAGGAGATGGGGTGGTGGTATTCTGAGCCGGCACCACACGACATGATAAGTTCTGTGACTTTAATTCAAGGAAGTGATCAGCTTATCCGGTGGCTCCCGAACAAGAGTATACCTCTCTCTCCCTATGGGTGTCGTAAAAAGGTGACTGATATTAGGAGCATTGGCAGCAGCATCCTAACCGTGTTCTAATAACAATTTACTGCGATCACCAAACTGCCTGCCAAGCGTAGTGATTATGGCTATATCACCTATGACCGCTTGAGATTGCGGTCACGCTGAGACCATTGGGATGTCCATGTTCAGCATGTGTACGGTTATAGGTTGCTGTGTGATAGGCTAAGAGCAAGTCGATTTAGAGAAGGTACAGAAAGAAATACCTTAGGTAATAAAAAGCATTTATTTTGCGGCAGAAGTAGATACATCACATATACAAAAAAGATGCCGTGTGGTCCCGGCTCAGAATACCACCACCCCATCTCCTCCCGTGGGTGTCGTAAAAGTCTAAGGGATTAGCCGGAGGATGGGCAGCAGCGTCCTTCGACTATATTAACAACTCAACTGCGATCGCCAACCCGTCTGCTAAGCGTGGCGATTATGGCAAAACCCCCCAATGAGCACACAACACACCCATATCGGTCGTTGTGGTGATCTTTGGGTTAGGCCTGTGACCAGAATAAAAACCAAATATCATTTTTCATAGAACAAACTTCAAAACGGGTCGATTTTGCATAAAAATGTTCACCCCCTGTTTACCCCTTTAAGGGTTGAATTTACAAAAACACTGACACATGTATTTCTTTATATTTATCAAGAAAGCCAAATACCAGTTTTCATAATGACGGAGATTCATACAATCTTTCAACACCTATTTTATCCCTTTAGGGGTGGAATTTCTAAATACCCTTCCTTAGTGGATGCGTTATAAAAGGTACCAACTGTCAAAATTTCAGGTTTCTAGACCCAGTGGTTTAGGCTGTGCGTTGGTATGTCACTCAGTTTCTCTTTTTATATAAATGTAAGTGACTATTGTCTTAATGGGAAATAAAGTTCTTTCATTTTCATCATTTTCATCATTTCGGCCGAATGAAGCCCACTGCTGGACACAGGCCTCCCCCAAAGATCACCATAACCACCGATATGGATGTGTTGTGGGCTCATTGAGGGGTTTTGCCACACTACATACATACACACATAATCGCCACGCTTGGCAGGCGGGTTGGCGATCGCAGTTGAGTTGTTAATGTACTCGAAGGACGCTGCTGCCCATCCTCCGGCTAATGTGATGTGTTAGTAGATACAACATGTATGTTATAGTGTGCGTTAGTCGTAATATGCAACTGTATTTAGTAAGTAGGATTAATTAGTCATTACACGACCATTGACTGGTACGGACCATCTTTCATTTATCCCTCCGCTCCGACTGCCAACATTACATGGCGACCCTGCCAGGCCCGACTGGGTATGGTTTGGACCTGGTCGGGACCTTTGTGTATATATTTTGAATAAGGCTCAAACTGAAGACTGAAGAACAAAATTATGTGTAGATCAGAAGAAGAGAAGAGGTTTTTCTTAACCAAAATGAGGCACTATTGAAAGACATCGGGGGGCATCAAGCAAAGCGGTTTACGTTGCCGCTCGAGTGTACAGAAATTGCCATCGCCGGTGGGTTCAAGAAGAAATTGGAATGCACACAATGCAGCGCATCCGTGCTTCCCTACGAGGACGCACTACAACGGAGAACGAAGCCTACCGTGAGCCTAGCCTATTACAGTTTTTGTGGTGTGTTTTTGTATGAGTGAGGTATTCAATTGTTGCGAAATTTAGATTAACTGATAGGTAATATGAACGGCTAATATTATGATTAATTAATATGATTGAAAGTTTATTATTATGATCAATAGTTTATTAAAAAGCTATGATATTTTGGTAGATATTAGAAAATATTTTATAAAAAAGGGAAAAAGTAGATATACGTGTAATACTACAAAATTGAAATTAGATGAAGCAAATTGTGTTTTTAACAGATGTAAGGAAATTGTTAATATTTTAGAAGATAGTGACGATATTAAGATAGGTTTGGAAATTTTTGGGAAAATTAGGAACACTTTTGATGAAATAAATAGCTTATGTATCTTATCTGAAACAAATAGTGGAAAAAATGGAGAGTTTTGATTTAAAAACCGCGTGTACATTAATTCCTTTAATGGATGGTACCGAGGAGACTACTGAGCGTATAGTGGAAGGCATTGAGATGTATAATGATGTAGAATGACCAGCATCAAGGTCAATTAAATTACCGCCCTAAAAATACGAGGTATGCTAAAAATGGTCGCGGCAGATACCAGACATACACGAGGCCTAGCAGAGGCTACTATCGAGGTAACTCCTATAATAATTATAATAATCGTCAGGGAAATGTTAACGTTGCCACACCTAGCGAGAACGCCGAGCAGAAAGAAGAGGAAAAAGGCGATTTAGGTGAGTTTTTTCGAATCTAACTATATACTCGCATGTGAAGGTTTGAATTTTATTTACCTATATTTCAAAGATAAAAAATGCAAGTTCTTATTAGATACTGGCGCTTCATTATCTATTATTCGTAACCAGATAGTACAAAATAACACATCACACTAATCCCTTAGTCGACTTTTACGACACCCATGGGAGGAGATGGGGTGGTGGCATTCTGAGCCGGCGCCACACGGCAAAGTTCTTTAAACCGATATAAATAAATAGATAATAAGTACACCACGGAATACCCCCTTTGTCGTTTTCCATCTTTTTCTTGTCCCTCCAAAGGTTGTCTGTAAGAAATCGCTAATAGCGATAAGACCGCCCATTGTACAATTACTGTTCATAAACTGATTAGTAGTTGTTTTTAAAACGATGGACAATAAAGATTATTCTATTATATGCATTTTGTGATAGATTCATTTTGAGATTTAGATATTTTTTACTTACATAATGACTCATGACGCTATTTAGACAGCCTGAGGTAGCCGTGTGGTGCCGGCTCAGAATGCCACTGCCCCATCTCCTCCCATGGGTGTCGTAAAAGTCGACTAAGGGATTAGCCGGAGGATGGGCAGCAGCGTCCTTCGAGTACATTAACAACTCAACTGCGATCGCCAACACGCCTGCCAAGCGTGGCGATTATGGCAAAACCCCCCAATGAGCCCACAACACATCCATATCGGTGGTTGTGGTGATCTTTGGGGGAGGCCTGTGTCCAGCAGTGGACTTCATTCGGCCGAAATGATGAGGTAAAATAATGAAACGATTATTTACCTAATTTAAATTATTTATCTTTCTTATTAAGTAACTCTACAGAATATACATCAGCAATAACGACAATTACTAATTCGTGAATCTACAATAGCTAAAGTTTACAGATAATTAGGTGCAATTAATTAATTAATTGCCAACACAAAACGCGGCGAACAACAATAGATCGCAACAGTTTACAAAAGTATAGCTTGTTATCCCCGCCCTACAGTTACGCCAACACGTAAAACAATACAGAAGCCCCAATCCAAAAAACGCGCGATGAAAGACTCAGTAGTCGTTCCGGTAAACGTAATACGGATTATCTCTCTAACCACGCGCTTAAGTTAAGCTTACCTACTCTAAGCTTAACTGTACCTGTAACTGTGTGTCTGTAATGTTTTTAACGGTATCTATTGATCAATTTAATTCTAGTTCCACAGATCACAATATTGAGATCGATGCAACTCGAAGATTAAGCAAATTTGCTGCAGCCAGGACTTGACTTAGTGACTGTATTTTTTTTCGAATTAGCGTCAGTTTGGCTATAATGGCAGTTTTTATTAGTGATTGCAGCTTCAATTTAAATTTAAGTATAAAAGAAAACAGATCACATTACAGCTACTTCCACCCCGATTCTTGCTCGAGCCGACCTTTGTCGAGCTAGTAGCTTTAAATATTCAAAATCATTAGGGACCAGCTCTCAATTAGGGGACGATTTAGCTGTGTTGCCAAGCAACCCATGGAAGTCATTTGGACAGCATTATTTTTAGGTCTTAAAAATTCCTATGTTTCTACTTTTTAAAAATACAAATAATTTTTGTTATGTTTCGTAGTTCTTTTTTAATTGAATATTGAAACCGCCAACATCCTTATGGCCCATCCTGTACTTTTGGCTTTACCGTTTGTCCAATACAGCAGCAACAGATTCTGGAGCGGTCTGCAATAAGCCTAACATAAAAATAATCTTACAGCTGCTAATTAGCGAATGACAAGCGGAAAAGTCAACTTAGGCAACATGATTGGATGGGTTGGCAACGTGGCTTTACACATTACAATAAATAATACAAGAATATGCAAGTGACTTCAAGAATTGTTTCATACAAACCGAACTACCTAACCTCTCAGGGTTAATGAAACTAAACATACCTTGCGTGCACAGCATACGTTCTCCCGCTGTGCCAAATATACTTAAATACTCTGTACCAATTTATTCAATTCGCTTCCATCGTTAACAAATGAACATCAAAAACGACGTATTCATAACAATGATGAAGCAGAGTGGATTTTCTGTCCCTATGTATTTGGTTGTTACTCTGTAGGTAAAGCTTCAGTGTGTCGGGATCACGGAACCGCGGCGCGCGTGTTCAATCAGTGTGTGAAACGTAGTGTTGTGTACTTGGATTTATTTGAAATAACCTTTTTTGAAAGGTGAGTTGTGATCAAGTTACTATAAATGTAAAGGGTAGAATTTATGGAGTAAAAATGTTCCAAAACTCCATAGAAATTACGAAATGTAGCGAATTAAGGAGTGGTGACATGGAAATTTTTTGACTGGTATGTTTTGTGTATATACCATATATGGAACAGGTGTCATAGTCATAAGTAAAAGTTCCTATATGACTAGGTTATAAATATTTTAGAAGAATCGTGGTTTGCACAGCGATACTTTGATAGAGCGAGAAATAGAACGTTATTCGTGTTTACAGGAGGAGCTTGATTATTTGCGTTAAAATAACATTTTCAGGTAGGATTTTTTTTACTGTATACAGTTTTTGGAGCTAATGGTAATTCACCCAAATAAAATTACGGCCGTCTGAACTTATAAATTCAGAGTTAAAGTCCATATAAACTTGAGACTGCAATCCTGACGAAACTTCACCAGCCCGATCCTTTGTTGATGAATATGGGAATCCCACTAGACCGTTACGATAATCACCATGTCTAGCAAATAAATTGGTGATCGCATGAGAGTGTAGAAGCATGCTGTTGCCTATCCTGCTGGTATATCGCCTTTTACCATACTTACAGATTTTCCCCAAAAGGACGACAAAATTGTGGAGATCAATGGAACCTTTGTTCAGCACTGGACTTTATTCGGCTGAAACGATGATATAAACTTTCTTAGTTAATCTAAGACACCACAACTTCGAAGTGAAGAAAAACATCGTGAGGAAACCTGGGTCTAAGGGTCAATTCTCGTAATTAATGTACAATATGACTAAAAGCTGACCGAACTGAGATTAAATTATCATGTCAAATTGAGGTTTGTTCTATGAAAATTTACTTTTGATGTTGATTTGTGTCAGTTCAAAGTGTTAGCAGAATATCGTTTTGACTTCGAACAACTTTCCATTCATTTTCGATCTAATGTAAGTTCATGTTTGGCGTTGATTGTCGGTTTAGGGGAATACCATTTGGGACATTTACGACACTGAGACTAGACTGGAACTATATTTTGAACATTTTTAATTACAAGTTGTCTGTCTGCTGGTCTAATATCGCAGTAAGCAAGGGTTTCTACCCTCGATGATCGTTCCTTCTCTGTATTAGACAACGTGAGTACGTTGCAGTGGGACAGGTACAAGCTGATGTCATATAGGGTCCTACAACAGTAGTGTACTCCATTTAACAGGGACAATCAGGTTAGTCAATCTCAAAGTTTTTGTTTCATATAGGCCCTAATAGGCACTTAAGAAAAGTCCAAAGTTAAGGTGCACGGTTCGGAAAAGTTGATCATAAGGAGAAGAAGCCGGCAAGAAACTCCATAGACACTCTTTGTAAAAAAGTGATATTACAATTTGACACTTCAGCTTTGTGGAAACAAAGTGGACTATACGTGAAATACATATACACAATAATAAACACACTATTGCTTCTGTAATACACAATCAGAAATTGATAATTATCAACGCACAGGTACGAGTCAACGAAGTTCTCACATTTACAAAATGTAGATGCTAAATTATATTAAAATAAAGAGCAGTATGGCCATCAAGCTGTAAACAATGTCATATTGTATACATTCATCATTTCGGCCGAATGAAGTCCACTGCTGGACACAGGCCTCCCCCAAATATCACCACAACCACCGATATGGATGTGTTGTGGGTTCATTGGGGGGTTTTGCCATAATCGCCACGCTTGGCGGGCGGGTTGGCGATCGCAGTTGAGTTGTTAATGTACTCGAAGGACGCTGCTGCCCATCCTCCGGCTAATCCCTTAGTCGAATTTTACGACACCCATGGGAGGAGATGGGGTGGTGGTATTCTGAGCACGGCACCACTAGGCTGCCACAAGGCGGAGGAAGTTCATGATGATTTAAACACGACAAAAAAATGTTTTTCGTATAGCGAAGAAAGATGTTTTTTTTGGTAATAATTTTATAAGTAACTAGCTGGGACCCGCGGTTTTACCCGCGTTTAATTTAACAGAAATGTAGAGTACTTCGACATAGACATTTGACATAGAATATATGTATTGGATTTCAAGGGTTTTATTTTTTTTGCGCGGAACATTCATGATTTTTTAAAAAATAAAAGTAGCCTAATTTATTCCTTATTACATCAGCTATCTGCCAGCGAAAGTTCCGTCAAAATCGGTCCGGCCGTTTCGGAGATTACCCGGAACAAACAGACAGACAGACAGACAGACAGACAGACAAAAAAATTAAAAAATGTTTTTTTGCTATATGTACCGTATATACTTTCATATGCATTGAGTAAAAACCTGTTATTTTGATATTACAAACAGACACTTCAATTTTATTTATTTGTATAGATTGCAATTTGAGGACGAAAATAATAGTTTATAAAACTTGCATAATGACCCCGTAACATGAGTGATTTATTACCTAGCTATGTGCAGTTTCATACACTATTGTATCTAATCTCATACATTGGGACTATGGAATGGCCTTCGACTACTCGTATAAGAAATGTATTTATTATTTGAAATTTTGAAGTGTGAAAAAAATTGTTTGGGCTTCTCCAGTCGGGTTTTAGTTTTAATTTTTATTTAAATTATTGTGGTGTTAGAGATCGTTGTCGGAAAAGCGTTTAAGACAAATCACGACTGGAGTTTGCTCTGTAAGTACAATTGTCTCAGTAATTAATAAGCAGTGAGAGTTAAAATGCCGGCTCAGAATGCCACCACCCCATCTCCTCCCATGGCTGTCGTAAAAGTCGACTAAGGGATTAGCCGGAGGATGGGCAGCAGCGTCCTTCGAGTACATTAACAACTCAACTGCGATCGCCAACCCGCCTGCCAAGCGTGGCGATTATGGCAAAACCCCTCAATGAACCTACAACACATCCATATCGGTGGTTGTGGTGATCTTTGGGGGAGGCCTGTGTCCAGCAGTGGACTTCATTCGGCCGAAATGATGAGAGTTAAAAAATAAAAAGTACGGATGTTTATATGTACGATATATAGTAATAGTAGTTTTATTTGCATAAAATGTAGGTACATTACAGATGGTGTAAATAAAAATAGAGCCAGATACATTTTGCCGCAGCGCGACATGCAAATTTTTTGCGCGCTTACATACGCCTGAATAAAACTAATGTCAACAATAATCAAATTAAATATTAAATGTCAACCCTACAATTAAACAGTAAAATAGCCAGTATTTAATTATATATAAATTATTAATATTAAAGTTTACGACCCCTTGAGCAAATGTGGGAAATCATTTTTTACCTATAAATTCTGATATAGAATAGAAAGTTTCAATTTTCTACGAAATTTACAAACATGCATTTTTTTTTATTGTTTTTTTTTTTTTTGTAAAACATTGCCCCACACTAGGATTTGTCAGCCACTGCACCAACCGTGCCATCAAATCAAAAGTTTCATTCGGAATACTATTATATAATCGGCCACACATGGCATAACAATTTTTTAAATACATCATTGTCTTTGGGGCCCTGCTTAATACAATTCTGCCTGGATCTCTCGTATTTCTAGGAAACATTTCTGTAGCTGTTTTGAATAGATGAGGGTTTCATTTGACAAACTTTTTATATCATATATAAACATTAATTGCAACCTGCCTAGTAACTGCAGCCCCGTGTTCGCCGGTTTTTCTTTCACCGTCATATATAAATCGATTGTTAAGGAGAACACTCCCAAAAACTTATTGGACTTAACAATTAAAAAGGCAACGTGTTAATTTTTGTAAAACTAAAGGTAATCTATGTATTTTTGGAACATACTCATTGAGATTTTCATTAGATACCAGTTTATGTCCGCTATGAACGGCCATGTTGAATTCTATGTGACGTCATATACCCTATAACCTGCGGAATAGCACGATGCTTCTAACGAGACCTCATTTGTCAAAATGCGACAAGTAGTTTAGGCAATCTGAGGGAACACATGAATTTACATACATACATACCCACATACATAAAATCGGTGAAAATCATAACCGTCCTTTTTGCTTCGCCGTAGTCGAGTAATGACTATGAATATGCATTTAATATAATACCAAAAATTATATTATATATTAAAAAGAAGTAGATATGTTACATGCATGCCAAAAGTGAGAACCAAAACTCCCCCAATTGTAGCACCTCGCCATCGGTTCGCCAAGATAGCTATCTCTTTTACTCTTGTTATTTTTGTATCTTCTTTCACACGACATGGTTGTGCAAGCGAGACTGTATTTTGCGCGCCATTTAATATGGACGAAACATATCTATGGTATAATATCATTGAATACCAAGTAATGATAAACGCGATCTCATAACGTACTATATGATAATTAGATGTCGTAAGTAAGTAGTCTACATACTTTGATCTGTTACTGAGAATCGGTTCACATGATAACGGTTTTTTATTTTTACTGGATCATTAATTTCCGCCCGGAAACGCGGGTCCCACATTGTGACGTATATAAGCGAGTTCACACGATTTCGGGCTTAGTAGTATAATTTTACTAGTAGTAACAAAGGGTTACTGACTGTAAATGCCAAGCTCAAACCATTTTTTTGCGTTCTTTATTCTACATCTCTTACTTTTGCTTTGAGAAAAGTTACCCCATACCAAGATTTCTCCCGTGACGTGGGTGCGTTTGCAGACACAAATTCCACACAATACATACAGACCCGGAACAACTGCCGGCATATCATACAATTAATATTGTTCCGTGCGGGAATCGAACTCGCGATCCGGACGCAGCAGCCGACAGTATCAAACACTGCACCATCCATGCCGTAAAATTCAAGTTAAGTCAACGTTATAGATCGTTAACATGAATATTTCCCTCTATAGGAAGAGGACATTTTGTTTGTCGTAAACACTTATTTACATTATAATAAAACACTTTTAAACGGATTCTATTGCGTATATTTTAGATATTTGTTTTTCCTGACGTTTCGAACACTTTACAGGGTTCGTGGTCGCAGGATGACTAAGGTGACAAGCGCCGTTACAGATTTAAAAAAATTATTTTATTTTATCTACCGTACAATTATAATCAAAAATTATTTCGATGTACGCAGTAATCACTCACAGTGTCTTGATGTTTTTTAGTGTGGTGTTTGGTTTGGGACTTTATTATTTTAATAACAGGATTCCAAACTGGTGGTACCTGCCAGCCATCTTCTCTATTACAAACAAAAATCTAAAATATACGCGATAGAATCCGTTTAAAGTGTTTTATTATAATGTGTAATACTCGCGAAAACCTAAGACATTATTACTAATTTAACATTTCATTACAATTACACACAAATATTTAAAGAAAACCATGAACCAACTATTTGTCCCGTTAACTATGTATTAGGTAAACTTACAACTCGGCATAAAATACAAATTCTCCAGCATTCCACCATTTGGGTCATCATAACACATTTGAACAAATATTTATACAATCTGCAATATTGCTGATACATTTTGAGTTATCAGCGCGTAGTCAAATAAACAAAGTAAAAATCGCTGTTTCGCCATCAACTCGCCATTATCGCATCCATTACGAGAAAATTGCTTTTCCTAATAAAATATTCAATGTACAGACGATAAATTTGCGTCAGATTGATTAAATTCTGTTCCCATGTGTTTTCCCACTTAGATTTTTCTGTTAAAACCTTTGCGCTTGAACAAAATCTTGGAAACATTCAGCACATCAGCCCCGCTGCTGGATATGGGCTTTCTAATGATCACTACAATGAGCGTTTATAGGGGGGATAATGTTATAATAAATATGCTTCGTCCGTCACAAGTCCGTGTGGTGTCCGGATTAAGAATACAGCACATTTCCACAATTGTGTCGTCATTTTGGGGGGAATTTGCCAGTACTTACCACGCTTGGCAGATGGGTTGATAAGCGCAGAATGCTACTGTTTCATAGAAAGGATACTGCCGCCCATCCCTCTGGTTAAGAGTCCCTTAGTCAGCTTTTAAAACATCCACAGAAGGAGATGGAGTGGTGCTATATTTTTAATCCAGATACCACACAGAGAGCCTAATGCTGAATGATATGATGCCTAATGATGTTGAATTCAGTAGTGAATAAAGGATTGATTCAGGATATGTCTCTCTAAGCAAGCAATTTCTGTCTACTGGCCTCCCAAATCGTACCGTTAACTGTTATCCTGTTAATAAAAAGGGGTTCGCTTTTTGGATGATTCGTGGATGTTGCTAGCAATACCTTTGATTTGATCTTAAGTTCGCAGTCTTCTATTACCACTTCTATTTATGATTGCACTTATAAAAAAAGAGATAAAAAAAGCCTTAATGGATTACAAGGAAGTGTAGTGATGGCCTGGAGTTTTATGGACTTGCTTCCTGAGCCCAAGGTTGGGGATTAAAAAAATGGCATGTTATAATTTAAGACACAATTTACTTAGGTGAAGGTAAACATCGTGAGAAAATATGGACCAAATGAACACGGTGAACAAGCGAGGGGATCTATCATAGTTTCTTCTCTGTATTAAGTATGATAAATGTTTGATACGTTCTAACCTGTACGAGTAGTCTAAACTTAATAATGTATAACAACCATATAACGACGACTACTACTCACAGTCCTTCCTAACACACATTGCTATAACAAGCTTGCTGCACGGATTTTCGACGCCAACCGCTATTTTTTTAAGTTTGACTTCTTGCAAGGCTAACCATGCATTCTGACAAAGTCAAAAAGGCTTACATTCTAATACTTGTAAACTAAGCAACTGTAGCCCTGCGGTACAGGAATCTTGGCAGAAGGCGTTGCTGGGGGACGGAACTGGGGAGAGCTGGATCGGTATTATTTAAATATTAGGGAAATTTAAAACTACTGGTTCGGCTTGCCTGGGTTGTCGAACAGGTCTCCCCAGATCCGCCTGATCTAGAAGAACGGTAAACTGGTCTGTTTGAAGAAAATGCGCGAGTCTCTTCTTATATTCTACGTGGCATAGGGTGATATCATTATCAAGGCCGATGAGCACGTGTCTCTAGTGGCGACAGGCGCGAATGCTTTTCCTGCTTGTATCGGGTGGTTGATGCCACCTGGCCCTGGATTTGGGTAGAGCTGAGTTTGGTCGAAGAAGCCTCCAGACATTTGTTTTTTGAACAGCTTGATGGTCGGCTAGTTTAAATCGATGTGTAGTTGTTTATTATAAAGGTATATAAGGCCACGGGAGTACCCCAGGGTACTGGGTACAGGGTACAGGGTAATTATGGCCTAGCGCTGCTGTAGCATGTACTAATTTGAAGGGTTTGGAATAAATACAGTGTGCAGATAAATGATGCTTCCTCTTTATATCACTTACAACGATGTAACGTCAGTATTCTTGGGAATTTCCGACTATTTCTATTCCATAAACATAAACTTATCTACACAGCAATCTGGGAAAAGTGTATTTCTGTTTAATTCCCTATCGTAAACAGTGGAAACTTACGTTGTGTATGGGCTTACACCGCAGAGTATTGAGTATATGGAGTGTTCATTAGGGTGTTTCCTAACTATCTCATTGCTGCAATGGTCACACACCGGCCGTCGGATCAGTATCCGGTTCGGGTCTCATGTCGACTAGTGTTATCTGGTTTTCTGTAAGGAAATTCTATTACTGAGAATATGCTGCTTAAAATTGTGAAGTGAGACCGCTCCAGAAGTGTTTATAAAAAAACCCTACATATAATTTTTTTGTTTGTTTTATCGCCACACTATTTCTCCTGTATCGTGGGTGCGTTTACAGACATAAATTCCACACCCAATACACCCAAAACATAGAAATATTTGTTCCGTGGGGGAATCGATCCACGACCCAAAGCGCAGCAGTCGACTGTATCAGCCACTGCACCAACCGTGCCGTCAATATGTATACCCAGTATATATTATCGGTAAAATAGAAGTGTACACATCTGTCCAGCCTGTTGGGAAATTCCAGTGTCATAAAGTCTATGTATCTAACTCAAAACCATCCCATAATGGACGATCGCGTTACAACACTGCTGGGTGAAACGACTTGTTTCCGATCGGTGAATATCGCAGCAATTTACCCAGTGTTCCCTCGGATGTAAGGGTTTACGGAGGTGCGTTTAAAAAGGATGGTCGGAGAAAAAGTGTAATTTTAGGTAATAAAAAACAACACTTATCAAGTTAATATATGTAAGAAAAAAATTATAATGAAATGGCACAATAAGTCACGCGCACCTCGCGTGCCTTGGTCTTGTATATTGACAGACTCTTTAACTCATTTTACCTGGTATTTCATTGCGTGTCGTAAAACGAGACAAAATAAAAAATCTGTGTCTACACGGCTGCCGGCAATTGACACGCGAGAGGATATTTTATATTGTAACCAAACAAAATACAGTCGCAATTGCAACTTCTAGGACATTTAACTCTCCGTCGTTTGTTGGCAGATCGATATGCTCCTTTAAACTTGCATTTTGATAGTATCGAAACCGGAGTCAGATGCAGAAGTACATTTTAACCGGATCTGCAAACGTTCGGACTTATCGGATTCGAAGTCTTAGCCCCGTAACATTACTTGTTGCTGCCCACCAGTTCAGTGTTAGTGCAACCGTAGCTCATTACTCCATTCGCTTATAACTCTGCAAATTCCACTGTTTACGATTGTTTCTAAAATAATTCACAAATGAAAGGGTTTGTAGTGTTTACAATATCGTGCTGACATGTTTTATGTGCCGCGTAGGCGAGTTGTACTCGCATTAGACAACCACTTAACAAGTGTTTATTTGCGCTATGAAAATTATATACAGCCATTTTTATTGTACAGTTAGGGCGCGATTGGATTACGATTGTGGATTTATATATTTTTTTTATTCATACAACACGGATACGATACGAGCTAGACATTCGCCTGGTGGTAGTCGGCACGTCTGCCCATAACAATTGTAATGCTACCCAAGACTAGTCCTCCGCGACACCAAACTGCGCTCGTCACCTTTTCTTCTTCTTCACACATTATTTATATATTCTCTTATGCCTTAGACACAGTAAAAAAATGCAGCAAGATCACTTGTTTCTGAGCTACTATGTCATCTGCACTCATATACAGTCGGAAGCTTAGTACAGTAAATTTTCAGAGAGCAGATTCGAAACATAGGTTTCGCATAAAATTAATCGGTTTGAATTCCGACTCTTGCTAAGATCCGCCTACCTACTGATTCTTGTTCCTCCACTTCAGCCAGTCGTTGCCATCATCAATTGGCAGTCCAGAATATGTTTAATCAATGAGAATGTATACGTATTTCCACAGTTCACATAAAATATTGCACAGAACTAAATTGTTTGCACACAACGCAATAAATAACAATTTCTAAACAGCCCGGTCGTAAACGTCTCGTCATCGTATCGTTAACACTAAAATGCAGTAAATTATCGGGCGTTTCGCCTAAACAGATATTAGAATGTATTATGTTTTGCATATAATATGCACTCTAGGCCGATGACGTGCAAATGGACTATAAAGGAGACTTTGGAGTTTTCATTATATTTGTAATCATAATAGAAGAGTAATTCTTAAAGAGAGGCTTGTATGATTTGTTATCGATGTGAAAACTTCATTATCGGATAGCCTATATGTTTGAATTGTGATCATCATCATTATATCAGCCAGAGGACGTCCACTGCGGAACAAAGGCCTCCCCATTACATTTCCACAACGAGTGTTACATGCCGCTCTCATCCAACGACTCCCAGCTACCTTCACCAGGTCTTCTGTCCACCTCGTTGGAGGTCATCCCACGCTGCATTTTACGGTGTACGGTCTCCATTCGAGAACCTTTTTGCCCCAACGGCCATCAGTTTTACGAGCTATGTGCCCCGCCCATTGCCACTTCCATTTACTAACCCTTTCAGCTATGTCGAAAACTTAAGTTCTTCTCCAATTTTTCAACCTTATGCCTGATACGAGGTATGAGGACACAGACGAGGTAAAGAAGGGGTGATATCGCAAACTCATAATTAGTTTGTTTTTAGTAGAAATATCCTTTTAAGTATCCTCGGTTTCCGTGCCGTATCCGGGTTCTGTGTTGTGTCTGAGTTTCATGTGGTGTCCGGGTTCAGTGTGATGTACGGGTTCCGCGAGGGGTCTAAGTTAAGAATATATACCACCTCATCTCCTGCCATGAATGTCGTAAAAGGCAACGCAGGGACTCTAATCCAGAGGAATGGGCAGCAGCGATCCTTTTAGTGTACTTCTTACTGCGCCCATCAATCAACCTGCCCCGCAATTCCCAAAGAGCGACTAGCAAATTCCCTCCAAATAGCGTGTATCGTACGCAACGGGATCGGCGGCCCGGCGACACAAATCCTATAGATTCTGTAAGATAGCCTAGGTAACTTACCAGCGCAACGTGCGGGTGCAGATTTAGGGCGAGGGTCATATGTAAGTCTGTCAAGGTCAGGTGTAGGTAGGGATTTGGGGTTCCCCTGAGTGGACAGAATCTAATAAACTATAGTAAAATCAATAAGGGCTAAGGGGTATTCAAGAATGTATACTTGTCCACTGGACCCAGCGCCACATACCACCGCGTGGCGATCACCGGGGTTTCACACCACGTTTCACCAATACACTACACGGAAACTATTTCTGTTCAAATATTCTCACTAACCCGTGGGTTATGTATGCGCAACGAGAACTTCGCGAGAAGAATATTTAATTATAAGAATATTTAACGCGGGCGCAATAACCAAACATGGATTTACTATCGACCGCACTCAATACGTTCCAACTTACAACTCCTCGACCCGCGGTGACGATACTCAGCCCGGCCGGCCAACAGTAATCAAAAGTTGCGGGTATATTTTAACAAAAGTAAGATAATATTACCTACATCTAAATTATATTAAATACTACAATGTATTCCGAACATAGCGACACGTTGTCGACATCTTTGGGGGCGGCCTTTCGTTTTTAGATTACAGTTTTCTTATTAAAACGTTGTTACTCTCTAGGATTCTCTAGATTTCTCCTCTGTCGTGTGTACAGTTGACAAACATAAATCTCATATACACAAACCCTCCAAACACGGAACAACTACATGCAGACCATAGAAATATTTTAGGCTTAGCCACTGCGCTAGCAGTGGACATCCTTGACGGATATGATGGACCTCCGCCTGGAAAAGGGGGAGGGGGCCTCCTACTGGCTAAAACCACCATGCATGTTTCTGCGACCTACCTTACGCCAGGAGTGCAGGATTCACTGCCGCATTCACCGCACGGCCTGCAGATCTAAGCCCGCCATTCTTTCTGGCGGGCCTCGTTCTAGTTACAGCTGTAACTAATAGAAAGGCTGAATTAGCAAAGGGTGTTTGTTTCGAAAAGCAAACAAATTCTTCGATTGTTCGGTATATTCAGTTAAAATCGAACAATCAGCGTTATTCGGTTGTTGGTCGATTGTTGTTTATCACAAGTTCGATGTGCACATTTTTAAAACTGTTGTAAACTAAAATTGTTTGAAAACTGTTGCCCGGTGTTTTTGGCTTGGATTCATTTTACGGAACAGTAAGGAATTCAAAAAGTCTTCTACAAAAGTAAACTGTTTAACACCCTAATGCATCCGATCCTGGAATACAGCTCAGTTATATGGAGCCCACACTACGATGTTAACATAAAACGTTTAGCGAGTGTTCAAAGGCGATTCCTCTATCACCTGTGATATGGAGATCAATTGGTTAATCAAGTCACTAGTTACACAGACAGACTAAACCGTTATCACATACAAACATTAGCTAGTCGTAGAGAGATAACAGATTTCATCTTCCTACAACAATTGATTACTGATACAATAGAAAGCAGTGAACTCTTGAACTGCATTAAGATAAACGTTCCCTCTCCTATTCCAAGAAAACGGGAGTACACTTTGAAGATACTCCTTTTTCAAAAAATATTGGATGGAATTGTGGGCAGTGTAATACATTTCCGAAAGCGCATGATATAGAAACCTCTGATATATTACCTAAGATAGAGAATAAGTTGAAACATATTATACAATGATTTTAAATTTCACATCATTCGACTTCGATATTAATTACAAGCAAAACGCCTGAATTTCATTTTCTTAGTTTCTACTTGAAGGTTACATTCTATGTTTTAACTTTATTTTAATTTAAGACAGTGTCATTAGAAGTAATATTAACTATTATTGTGCATGCTGTGGCCTCCTTTCTTGAGGGAGTATACGTATCTAAAACTGTGTAGTTGTGATATGGGATTTGTTGCGTATATCCTTTGTTGGAGGTCCAATAAATAAATAAATCACTGCGTTGACGTTATAATAATAATAAACTCCTCTGGGCAAAAGCCCAAAAGAAGAAGTCTGGGAGGGCTCACAGGATGCCCTTGGTATCTTCTGTGATCTTTCCAAGGCTTTTGATTGCGTTGATCACAATACGCTCGTTTGTAAATTGGGTCACTATGGAATTCGTGGACCAACTCTCGACCTTGTATTATCATACCTTTCCAAACGACAACTAAAAGTAGGTATAAATGGTATAACATCATCAGGGTCTCTAATAAAAATGGGCGTGCCACAGGGCTTAATTTTGGGCCCCTTTCTGTTCTTAGCCTATATTAATGATCTGCCTTATATGATGTCAGCATTATGTAATACAATTTTATTTGCTGATGACACTTCGCTTATTTTTAATATAAACAGGAAAGACAATGAAGTTGTTCATGTCAATGAGAGTTTAATCTCTCTCTAAATAGTTTACTGCAAATAATCTCTTATTAAATGCAAATAAAACAAAATGTTTAAAATTTTCGTTGCCAAATGCACCTCAAGTCGGACTGGTAATAATTTTTCAAGGCAACAGTCTTGAGATTGTACATGAAACCGTATTTCTAGGTATAACCATTGATTATAAACTACAATGGGGTGCTCATATAAAGGCTTTATCAAGTAAGTTAAGTTCTGCTGCATTTGCAGTTAGGAAAATTAGGCATCTAACTGACGTAGCTACGGCCAGACTTGTATATTTTGCGTATTTCCACAGTATAATGTCATATGGCATTATGCTGTGGGGAGCAGCAGCTGGTGTAGATTCAATATTTATATTACAGAAGAGAGCCATCCGCGCAATATATAATATGAGCCCTCGCGAATCACTTAGAGACCTCTTTAAAGATATCAATGTACTAACAATGCCTTCTCTTTACATTTTTGAAAATATTATGTTTGTCCGTAAAAACTTGCTAATGTTTAAAGTAAAAAGTGACATTCATTGTATAAATACCAGAAATAGACATAAAATTGTAGTACCTAAATTTAGATTGTCCAAAACCAACAAATCGTTCTTAGGTAACTGCGTTCGATTTTATAATAAGATACCAAAAGAAATTACTGATCTGACAGTCGGGAAGTTTAAATCGCACGTCAAATCAATTCTTATAAAAAAAGCATATTATAGGATTAAAGACTATGTTGGCGATAGGGACATATGGCGTTAGCCCTTTCCTGCACATGTGGCTTCCCTGGTAACCAAATATATCTGAAGTGATATTTGCATTGTATAGCTGCCATATTTATCTTTTATATATAGATGACTAATTTAAATACTTTGTAACGAACAGATTTGTAAAAGACGTAAAAAAATGCCAAAAAAGACCTAACCCTGAGTTTCTTTCAACATTTCTTCTCAGAGGTTGTCATGCAGCGAAATGCCCTCCGTTGTTTCAATATGACGTGTAAAAGTGTCTGTTAGGACCTATTTACTGAATAAATGATTCTATTCTATTCTATTCTAAAAACGTGATCTCACCATGGGATAAGGCAATCCTGGAGGGCAGATTAAAGTAGCTGCTTGATTTCTTCCTACCTTCTGATATAAAAAAAAGTGTATCATAAGAAATAAAAAAAGTATATTAAGTAGCTTACAGAACGCAGGGCAGTTTGTGGCGAGCTGAATGTGAGTGGTGACACTGCGTACTCGAATGCTCCAGAGAGTCGGTCAGGGCCTCGTCTCCAGCTTGCCTTTATTGGTTGGTTGGAGTGGTACCCCATGAGTGCCCGTAGGATTTTCGATTCTGGCTTGCCTTTGTTGGCCGATCAGAGAGGGGCCGCCAGAGCTATATATTCGGGGGTGGAAGTGTCTAATAGCGTAATAACGGGGAAACCCGCTCCGAGTCTTCGAGACGCGCGATGGTGAAACCGGTGCCGCACCTCTCTACACCCCTAGCCGCTTACACCGGTGTTGCTCCTTGTCGCCTGTAGTGGTGGCCATTTAGGGGGCCCATCTTGTGAGTGGCAAGTCACCGTCTGCCACTTTCCAATTTGCCAATTTCACTTTAAAGGTTGAAAGGCAGACGCCGTTTTCTCCGTTTTTCTTAGTATTAAATCCATTTAGCACCCATTGCAATAGACCTTATACTTGTAGTTTTCATTTCATACAATAGTTTTATACCTCCGGGGACAATCCGAGACTGCATTTTGTAGTGCAGCCATGGAGAGTCCCTAGTTAGTGTCCCATTACATTCTAGATTAAAATTCTCTAAAGGGCCTCTGCGTGTTGGACCCATGTCCCCACGTAAGCCTATCAAAAGACCGGGTTTCCCCTTACAGGGGATATAAACCCGTGTAAAAGAGAAAAATAATAATAAATCCTCTTTATTGCACACCATAACAGTACAATAATTTTGACCATATGAAAGAAAAGCTACATACGGCGGTCTTATCGCAATTCGGCGATCTTTTCCAGACAACCATACACACCATGACTTCCTTTTTCAGGCATCATTTCCACGGATCCACAATCGAATACACGATTGCATATTTGTCGATATTTCGATTGTTTCTTTAGTAACATTCGCCCGTAGCTAGTTTGAATTTCGCATAGAAACACATTTACCAACTTGTTATTCTCATTTGTTCACAGTAATTCCATGAGATCGTTGGAGAACCATTGAGACAATTTTTTCCCACTAGATACTTGAGCATTGGCGGCACATAATTAATATTAAGCATAAAACAATAAATAAAACTATAATAAATAGAGATTGACGCCACAAATGGCGCAGTGGCTAAGCTTATCTGTATGGCCTGCAGATATTTGTTTGTGCATGTGTGATTTATGTCTGTGAACTGTACTCATTATACAGAAGAAACCATATTCGTATAGATAAAACTAAAAACTAAGCCATCCAATGCTGGACATTCAGTTCAGCTGGAGTTTCATAATATGTATTATAAAAGTTGTATGCATTGATGTTTGTTTTATCTCGATCACGCTCAAACAGCTGAAGGTATACAAGTGGTAGACAGGTTAGTTGCCGTGTGGTGCCGGCTCAGAATACCACCACCCCATCTCCTACCGTGGGTGTCGTAAAAGTCGACTAAGGGATTAGCCGGGGATATAGATAGTATATTAACAACTCAACTGCGACCGCCAACACGCCTGCCAAGCGTGGCGATTATGGCAAAACCCCCCAATGTGCCCACAACACACTCATATCGGTCGTTGTGGTGAACTTTGGGGGAGGCCTGTATCCAGCAGTGGACTTCATTCGGCCGAAATGATGATGATGAGACAGGTTAATGAATCTTAGCATCTCCATCCTGGTTGTTGTAATGAAGCCAAGTCTTTTGGCTGCTTGAACAATTCTGATATCTCATCAAAATGCTACTTCTCATTAGTCATTCACATAAATAAAACATGAAGAGAGTTGGAATCACTTCACGCAGTATGACTGACTGACTGACCTTGGCATGTGCGATTTATGTCTGAAAACTGTACCCACGACACAGGAAAACTACAAAATAATAATGATCGAAACGAGTACCTACTTACGGCGATCACGATTTACGTATCAACATCACATACAACTGCCCACAGACATCCCTGTGATCATTACAATGAGCGGTCATTTTGGCCATAATCACCACGCGTGGAAGGGAGATTGGTGATTGCAGTAGGTTATTATTGGCACATTGGAGGGTGCTGCTGCACATCCTCGTGATATCAATCCTTTGTCGCCTTTTATGACACCCATGGGCAGAGACAGGTGGTCCTTTGTCGGAAATCCGGGACACGATTTATTGTTGTAAAAATATTTTATACTAGCTGGGACCCGCGGTTTCACCTATCGTTTAATTTAAGCGAAATTTGATTGTTTATAAATAATTTAGAGTAACACAGTGTAAGTAACACTTGACATAGAGTATATAAATTGAATATCATGGGTACTTTTATTTTTCTAAAATAAAAATAGCCACAGTTATTTCTTATAACATTAGATATCTGCCAGTGAAAGTCACGTAGAAATCGGTCCAGGCGTTTCGGAGATTAGCGGGAACAAACAGAAAGACAGACCGACAGACGGACAGACAAAAAAATGAATAGTTTTTTTGTTGTAGATTCCGTATATACTTTCATATGTAATTAGTAAAAAGTTGTGATTTTGACGTTACAAACAGACATTTCCATTTCATTTATTTGTAAAGATAAAGATTTTTTAAGCTATCGATCTAATTACCTGCCAAAATTTATGTGTCGATTGCATCGTAACTCAACCTGTTTCAATTTTAAATTAATTACATTATCAACACTAAAGGGTTAATATTGAAATGGAGCCATTATTTTATTTATTTGTATGTTTAGATAAATTACGTTAAAAATGAAGCTTCACTTCCAGAAATTTCTTAGATCATTAATTTTATAATTCTCTTATTTTGGAAGAAATTAACAAAAGCCCTAAAGCTTAATTCCTCTTCTGTAATTTCAGTTTCTATTGTTTCATATTTTAAAGGAAACATGAAATATACATAACCATCTTCAAATTAATCCCAGTAGAAATATTAAAGACATCTGTTTTCAAAACCAGGGGTGGTTGGCGAGGGAAACTCGTTCGAGAATATTTTAATTGGGTCATTGGCTTATATCTTTTATAATGGGCAATTAACAAACAAAGTTTCAAAATAAAGATAAATTGCATTGCTCCTTCATACAATCTGTGGTCTACAATCTTTGACATCTTTGTATTTTGTGACGGAACCATTTTGAGAAAAAACCTTTACAGAAAAGGAGACTCCGATGTTAGAATCTATGCGTGCCGATAAGGAGTGGAGCACCTTCCTGGAGTCTGTGTTTCCAGACAGTTACAACTCTTGACTTGAAGGACAGTCTTCAAGTTATGAGTGGTTTACTTGTGGGCAAGCGTATCATTTCGGCCGAATGAAGTCCACTGCTGGACTCAGGCCTCCCCCAAAGATCACCACAACGACCGATATGTGTGTGTTGTGGGCTCATTGGGAGGTTTTGCCATAATCGCCACGTTTAGCGGACGGGTTGGCGATCACAGTTGAGTTGTTAATATACTCGAAGGACGCTGCTGCCCACCCTCCAGGTAATCCCTTAGTCGACTTTTACGACACCCACGGGAAGAGATATGGGGTGGTGGTATTCTGAGCGGGCACCACACGGCAATAGCATGGGCAAGCGTGCTCTATCGGTAACCGCATCGTGGCTTAACATTAGGGGACATAGTGGTCAAAAGCAAGTCTATCTGTGAGTGCTAGTTTCAGGCAGGTACTATACAGATTTGAAACTATAACTGAACTGAACGGAATAAGTAAAACTTATAACTACATTAATCTTGATATTTTCTGGAATTCACGAGAAAGGCGTTGATTAATTCGAAACTATTGTACAGAAAGTGTGTGTGTGTGTGTGTGTATGCGAAGCACAGCACATTGCGAGGCTGCAGGGGAATCCTTTACAGTTCGCCCCGAAAAGTGCCTGGGCCTATACGCCTGAAACTCCCTGCCGTTGCTATAAGGCGGGGGACCTCTGGGTTCACAGGGGCGTAGATTGGGGAATCTGCGTGCCCACACCGAGCGACCCAAGAGAAGACGGTAGCACGCATGTGGTCACGCGCTGCCGTGGGACGCTTTAGGGGTTCCTTTACAATCCTCCCGGGGGGTGACCGCTTTACAGTGATCCTCTCTGAGATATGCCTAAAGGCGTGGAATCATGAACGGCTCTAGTGTGATCTTACGAGGACCTGGAGCCCCCCTTTGGTGCCGAAGATGAACGCTTCTGAATCTTCGCCTTTCCCCGAGGCAAGGGAAGTTCATGTAGAATTCCACTTGGAGACCAATATAATGAAAGGTATATCTCGGAGGGGATGATTATAAAGAGTACGCCTTCCCAAGTATAACTCTGGGCGATTGTAAGGGATCAACCCGAAACCTCGATGTGCTCTGTCGCACACGGTGGCACGTGACCACGTGCGTGATGAGCGAGAGAAGAACAGATCGACTCCACGACAAGTAGCGCAGAAAACAAAGCAACTAGCTATTGTGCCATGTCCTAACTTAAACGTTTTAACATAATTTAACACTTTATTTTAAGCAGTTACCGTAACTTATGGACTTGCAACATCAGCGGTACCAATGGTACATTGTCAACCCTATAAAAACGGATCTTTTGAGGCCCTTTAAAAAACCGACGGCATCGTTGGAGCAGTGGCTGATACAGTGCGCGGTGGGTTCGATTCCCGCACTGAAAAAAAATTGTATGATCTGCAGGTTCCGGGTCTGATGGTATAATCTGTGTCTGTAAATGCACCCACGCCACAGGAGAAATCCAAGTGTGGGCAATGTTTTGAAAAAAAGCCCCATGCTCAAAACCTCGGTAGCGGAGCTCACACCTTCAAGAGGACTGATCCATTAATAGCAACATAAATACTTAAAAGGAACATTTAATTTAATACGATAATACCCTTGAAGATTTCTACACGAATAAAATACAAAGTTGTAATCCCCACAAAGTTTTGGTGTAAGATATTAAAATTGTAGCGAAATGGAAACGAAACGGCGTCGTCTGAATACCTGAAATTTAATGAGTTCAAATACCTTGGCAACAGTGACAGAGATAGATAGAACAGTTTGAATACCCGTTTTATTATATTGCGCACATTGAGCACGAGTAATGGCTTATGAATTTGACATTACTTAGACAAACCACCAACTCCACCCATGCGAGCCGTAAAACGTGATGAGGCAAAGGATGGCAGCAGTATCTTTTCGTGTGCTAATAACAACATACTGCAATCCAATCCGCCTGCCAAGCGTGGCGATTATTGCAATATCCCCTATGACGCTCATTGTAGTGATCATTGGCAGGCCTATGTCCAACAGTGGACGTTTACGGGCTGATGTGTGTGTATACTTACTTTATGTCCAACTTTCTTTTGAAATTTTTTGAATGTTTGTTGATACTAACTGGATCTGATTGGTATCCAGCTACACCGTTGTGAAACTTCATTGTGTATAAACTCTTCATCAGTTATGCCAGTACATACATAGATAAACGAATCATCATCATCATTTCAGTGGAAGATGTCCACTGCTGAACATAGACCTCCCCATAGTCGACCAGTTACATACTGTGTGTTGTCATTTTGGGGGGAATTTGCCAGTACTCACCACGCTTGTCAGGCGGGTTGGTGAGCTCAGTATGGCTATTGTTCCACAGAAGGGGCGCTGCTGCCCATCGCTCTGATTTAGGATCCCTAAGTCGCCTTTTACGACCTCCACGGGAGGAGATGGAGTGGTACTATATTCTTAATGCGGACACCGTACGGAATATTACTATTTGCATACTAATATATTACTATTGGTATACAAATATATTACTATTTGCACTACGACCAGTTTAGTTTGAGCGCGGTTGCTGAATCTCTCGTAACTTTAATAGGTTTCATAGTTGGGGGTAAGCCCCCAGTTGATCGTTCGCTCGTGTTGAGCAAGTATAGCTTTAAATGTGTACGAGTATATACCTAAGTCATAATAATCCATCAATTTCGGAATAGAGTGAATAAATTGACTAATATTGACATTAAGTATTTAGGACAAAGAATTAAAGAAGTTGACGAAACAACATTTTTAGGTATAAATATTGACTGTAATTTAAACTGGACCTCCCAATTAGAGGCATTGGTTTCGAAGCTCAACCAATTCACTTATGCACTTTTAAAGAAAATTGTCAGTACATCAACGCTATTAACAGCGTATCACGGTCATATTACATCCCTCATTATGTTCTGGGGCAATTCTACAACCCTCAAAGTATTGCTATTTACACGATGTAATATGAATATGTTCGAGAAATTAAGCAGTTCGACTGCTAACCTAAAAATAAGTTTTCCGTCAAACAAAACTTTATTGCTGAATAACAGTATGTTTGCATGGTCCCGCGAGTCTATAACCATTTACCACATAGAATACTCGAAATGACAACTTTTTATGTTTAAGAAAAATGTAAAAATATTACTTATTGAAAAAAGTTACTACTCTGTTAAAGAATATCTGACAGATAAATTATTGTAGTACTGAATTGTATTTATGTCCTCATAATGTGTATGTATAATTTACCTCTAGTTTCCTTTTTCTATCTATGATATTTCTATAAATTGTTTGTACCTATAATTTTATTGTGATTATGACATTATAGTTTGACATTTTAAATCTGCTTTATGTAATATGAACAAAATTGTACTTACTTATATTTGAATTGTTTTTATGTGATTTAATTATATTTGCATGCTAAAAGGCTAATTAAGGTGATACTCATTTAAATTATGTAACAACTTACGTAAAACCCATATTCGCAAATGAATAAATTGAAATTGAATAATTCTCGATCCGGCTCCCTGGCTTTTAGCCCGAATCCAACTAGGATTGGCCCCTTGCTTAGTTTTTAAAGTTATTGCCCGGCTGGAGGCCCTTATGTCTTCACCAACTTGTCTGGTAAAGCAAGTGCAGCTACTGGCTATTTAATTTTTAGGGTTCCGAACGTCCGAAGGAAAAAACGGTGGAACCCTTATAGGATCACTCGTGTATCTGTCTGTCTGTCCGTCTGTCACAGCCAATCTGCTCCGAAGCTACTGGACCGATTGAGTTGAAATTTGGTACACATATGAATTTCCGGGACTCAATCGCGAACGTGTAGTGTAAAGAAATGAATTTTGAATATGGGGGGCACGTTAAGGGGGCAATATAGAAAATTTAAGAATAAAGTTTTGCCAACTTTACCTTGTAACATATTAAATGCAAGGGCTTGTTGTGAGGCTTTCAAATATATTTATTTTATAATTTATGAAAATAGACGAAAATTAGCCTTCCCACCGACATATCTCCGAAACTACTAAGCCTGAAATTTTGAAAACAATATAGATAATAGCTATAGATTACAGGAAAACCTATAAGAAGTCTATGATCTTAAAATAATTTTTTTAAAGGGTTTTTAGGTCGTTTTATTAAAGGGTTGTTGATCCTCGACATATTTTACTTACTTGAGTTGTTAAGTCTATTCTCATAAATGTTAGCGTTTTTGGGTATATGTGTACCTACTATACGGGGGCAACTTACAACGTACCGAAAAAAAAAACTTTAAAAAGCCTATAATAAGAATAGGAAAGCTATTTATCTCGGAAATAATAAGTAATTTTTTTTATGCTATGTATCGTATGCTACGCGATCAAAACGCTAAGTAGTTATTGTACTAAAATATGATATTATTATGCTACTGCGAGCGATGACCTCATCCGTAAACTGTAGCGAAACAACAGCCATTTAATTTTTACTTACATTGCAGTTTTATGTGAAAATTAATAGTTTATTGTGTTTTTATTTAAAATAGCATTAGGATAGACGAAAATAATTATTTTATACTGAACTCAGTTAAACAAGCTTAAAAGAAAAAGTTTTATTCTATTATTACTTTAATGATATTTCTGTTAGACAAAAATTGTAAAACGGTAATTTATGATTAGGTATTGAATAAATCTTCCGTGTGGTATCCGGATTAAGAATATAGCACCACTCCATCTCCTCCCGTGGATGTCGTAAAAGGCGACTAAGGGAATCTAAACTAGAGGGATGGGCAGCAGCGTCCCTTCTGTGAAACGGTAGCCATACTGCGCTCGCCAACCCGCCTGCCAAGCGTGGTGAGTATTGGCAAATACCCCCCAGAATGATGACACAGTTAAGAAAATCTATGGGGGAGGCCTTTGTTCAGCAGTGGACGTATAAATGGCTGATATGATATTAAAAAAATTACAGTTCTCGCTAAAATTTTGGCATTTATTTTAGAGTACTGTATTGGTAAATACAACAAACATTTAAACAGACAAGTAATACATACATACATTCCGGTTAAGGAAACAAAGCGTTTAACAAAAAAACATAATATTATGACTATCTAGAATAGTAACCTAATAAACTCATAAACTCACGTCTTTCTTTCCCACACCAGCGTAGAAATAGAGGGAACGGAGTTTGTAGTGGATATAAATAGCAACAGAGCGAGGCAGACAGATGTCAGGAAACGGATTAAGATTGTTTGTAAAGATCCAGTTTAAGTTGCAGAACACTTTAACTGTTCGTTTCTCGTTTTATACTTTAGTGAGCTGTTACACGTTGATGTTTCAATGAAGTACAAGGTATTTATAAGAAAGTTGAAGAAGATAATACTGTCAGTGCTAATTAGTTAGGAATGAAAATCGTACATCAAAGCAACATAAATGAGACAGTTATTAATTGTTATTAGGACCCAACAAATTATTCTCCGTTGTTCGATTCCAATCGAATTACAATCGGTGTTAATCGATTGATGGCGATGTTACTGATTGCCTTCTACTTCAGTAACCCTGCCTGGTAGAGAAATAAGATCAGATAGACGGTAAACATTTTTACGATCTTTTGTTTTAAGACATCGTGTCGACGGACAAGCTTTTTAGACATCATCATTAATTTTCATTAGATTGTTATGCGGCTACGACGAATATATCGACCGTCGAATACACGATTTTACAAGTATTGAGTTAGTCAAATATTGTTTCAGTAATTATTGCTCATCACTCCAAATTGCCTTAGATAGGAACGAATGTTGTCCCTGAAAACCAGCGCTTTTGTCGATGGATTTATTCAACGTCACAGCATTTTGCTGAGTGACAACCTTTCTTTTGCACGTCCACGACGCACAATATGTATAATTAATTATTCTTAATGGTTAGCTTTAAACTGGTAATTTAGTTTACCTATCCGTTTTGTTATTACATTTATAAAAAAAACGTTTATTTTGTTATATTTAAAAAAAACTATGCCCACACTAGGATTTCTCCTGTGCCGTGGGTGCGTTTACAGACAAACATTTCACACACAATACACCTAGACACGGAACAACTACCTGCAGATCATGCAAATATATGCTCCGTGCGGGAATCGAACCCGCGACCTGGAGCGCAGCAGTCGACTATATCAACCACTGCACCAACCGTGTATTAAATGTTATTATTACAAAAATATTTTTACTTTATTATTATTGCCCTGGATTCTAAGTCCTTTGGCCATAGACCTAAAAATAATTTTATGTTGCCAGTTTACTGAACTTAGGTCGCTATTGTGAATTTTAAAATATTGTGTTAATTTAAGTTGTGTGTGGCGTTAGTGGTGCAAAAATAAATGATTTTTCTTTATTTCTTGTTTCTTTCATATCCCCCGCAAAAACCTTAATAAAAGTTTTAATGAACAGTTTTATTTCAAAAAACGACACTGGAGAAATCATAACATTACCAGCACCGTGTTATAAAAAAGAACTCAAATACAGAACAGATTTCTTTTGGTTTTAAAACGAGTAATTTACATAACTTTCAAAATTTACGACAAGATCTAGAAACTTCGAGCCTTAACGTTAGTTTTAGAAGTTTCCACTGATAGCCCAACTTGTGCCGAATATGAAACTTGAAGTAATGATTACGGGCTGTCTAAGTGAAGACAGTCCTTTGAATAATTCGAAGCAGGGATGGTAAACATTTTAACATCTGAGTGATAAAAGTGTTTTTGAGGTTTTATCGACACCACTTCATTGCATGATAATTTGTTTATATCAACTGAAATTCTGCTAGAATCATATTGGTCTCGCACAAACCACAAGACATATCTCATGCGGCATTTGATTTGATTTAGGCCTTGGCGCTTATTCGTCATATAGCTTAGATAAAACAAAGCTGCGCAAGTTGGACTAATTCGATTAATGAACCTAGTTTTCTTCTAAGTTTTGGATTTAAGCGTGGTCGTTTAGTCACTAATATTTTTGTTAATTAATTTAAATCAGCCATCAAGTCATTTAAGTACATACAATAAACAATACAATGAAAAACTTACAACTAACATAGAAACACATAGCCGATAAAATGTAACCACTGATACCGTAATTCTCACGAAGGGGGGTGAGGTGCACGCTTTATCAGCATTAGACTGCGCCCCCAGCAGGTATCGGGCCTTCACTGTATGACGGGCCCCGTCTCTGTGCGACCTGGCCGCATACTACAGAGAGGCGCGCACAGAAAACCCGCGCCGCCATCTCGGGCCTATTTCTGTTCTGGCGACGGATTGCCCTTAGTTCGTCGCCTGCAGGCCGCTTCTCATGGTGGCCGGAGATCGCACCCGATGTGTTTTCTGCGGCGGGGATCAGAGGTGGTCTCCTCCCGTCCCCGCTGCCACTTCCTTTGCTTGCATCACATCCTTACAAAATGAGGCGACGGCATCCCAAGCGCTACCGCTCCGTATCCACTCCGTCCGTACACGCACAGACACATCAGCTCGTAAACGGCCATTGCTGAACATGGACCTCACAGTAATCAAAAGTCAAATAATTTCTTCTTCTTCTTCTCTTATATTATGGCTTCTGTAGAGTATCTTCCACAATTTCGCCAATGTCATGTAATAAGGCAACGATTTACGATGTCAAGTAACTCCATGGATACTCTTTTAAAATAATAGATATTACAATGTTGATTGTTACAAATTATGGTAAAATATAAATTTAGAACTAGCTGGGACCCGCGGTTTCACCCGCGTTTAATTTAAAAGAAATTTAGAGTACTTCGACATAGACACTTGACATAGAATATATGTATTGGATTTCAAGGTATTTTTTGCGCGGAACCCTAATTATTTTCTAAAATAAAAGTAGCCTTAGTCAGCCTCAGCTATCTGCCAGTGAAAATCCCGTCAAAATCGTTTCGGAGATTACCCGGAACAAACAGACAGACAGACAGACAAAAAGTTAAAAATTGTTTTTTGTTATAAGTACCGTATTTACTTTCATATGCATTTAGTAAAAAGTTGTTATTTTGACATTACAAACAGGCACTTCAATTTTATTTATTTGTATAGATAATGTGTAAAGAACGTTCGATCCACCACCACCTCAATCCATCCATCGATGCCCTCTTGATCACAAAACGTTGTTATTGGCACACGGAAACGTACTGCTGCCCGTCCTCTTGATATCAACCCTTAGTCACCTTTTACGACACCCATGTGTGGCGGGGGTCGGTCTATTCTCTTTCAGGAACCTCACGGAACTAAATATCTATATCATATCAGCCACAGGACGTCCAATGCTGAAAAAAGGCCTCCTCCTTAGATTTCCACAACGAGCGGTCACATGCCGCTCTCATCCAACGACTCCCAGCGACCTTCACCAGGTCTTCTGTCCACCTCGTTGGAGGTCGTCCCACGCTGCGGTTTCGGTGCGTGGTCTCCATTCGAGAACCTTTGTGCCCCAACGGCCATCAGATCTATGAGCAATGTGCCCTGCCCATTGCCACTTCAGTTTACTAATCCGTTCAGCTATGTCGATAACTTTAGTTCTTCTACGGATCTCCTCATTTCTGATTCGATCTCGTAGAGAAATACCAAGCATAGCTCTCTCCATAGCTCGCTGAGTGATTTTGAGCTTTCTTATGAGGCCCATTGTGAGTGTCTATATAAAAAAGAGTATTCATGAAGTTTTTTCCCGGCTCTTTTTCCATAGACCGACTTTTCCGAATCTTGCACCTTAAGTGCCAACATAAAAAAAGATGAGCCTCCTTAAAAAAAGTAACATTTGAATACTAATTAATCCCACAAATAAAACAAATAATTACAATCTTGATATTACGTGTGAAACACGACGATGGCGAGATATAAGCAAAGAGGCCAGGAATTTACATGATTTTATTCATAACCAATGTTTATAAATGCGTTCCTCGTCTGTAATCAGCTAGGTATTAACCACGTCTTTGCTTTTTAGAACTTTCAAATCAATGATTTTATTGGGCCCAGTGGAAATTCTACACGATCTTCCGCTACCCCGGGGAAGGACAGAGAGGCATACTGACCGACTAAAACGACTGGGACGGTCATCTTCGGCACCTAAGGGGGGCTCCAGGTCCTCGTACGATCACACTAGAGTCGCCCATTGGTGCCACGCCTATAGGCACCGCTTTACAGTCACCCTCTCAAAGATGTGATCTCGAAGCGTCTCTGTGCGCTGTGCTATGTGCACACGGCAGCGCGTGGCCACATGCGCGCCGCCGTCTTCCCGGGGGTCGCTCGGAGTGAGCACGCAGACTCCCCAATCTACGCGCCCGCGATCCCCGAGGCCAAATGGTTAGCCAAGAATACTTTGAACTAACAATTACCATTGCCATTCAACGTGGCATTGCTGTCGGCATCCTGAACACTTTATCTGATGATAGCGACGCGGAAGAGTACTTTGATTCGTAGGTGCCTTTTTAATTAATTCGAATTTAAATTACATAACACATATTTGTATATTTTTTAAATTAATTCACTGTATGACTGAAAGTTGACTGCACATATATTCAATTATGTTTGAAATAATTCAGAAATGGTATTCGCTCTTAAAGTTCAGTTAGATCTCACAATGGTTTCAATGTAGTCTCATGTGATTGTCAATTTTGACGTTGATTTAATGACTATTTTGATTTTGGTACATGTGTTAGTACAAAATGTTGGCAGAATTACGGTTTGGCTTTAATCAACTATCGATCCATTTTCGATCATTTTTGGAACGAAGTTCCTTACGGCAGGCTTGGAGGGGATAGGGATATTGCTGCGCGACCGAACTGAAAAAAAATGTGATAGTAAAACCGTAAGAAAAAATCCGTGGAAAAAAGTGCGTGGAATAAAACCGTTAAATGAGACGTGCGCAGGCGCGACAGTCGCATACAAGCGAGTAGTGTATAAGTGTCGATTCTACATTAGCCGAAGGAACTTCGTTCCTACCTGGTGTCCCACGACACTACATAATTTTTTTTATTTTTTTTATCTTTGCCCCACACTAGGATTTCTCCTGTGTCGTGGGTGCGTTTACAGACACAAATTCCACACACAATACACCCAGACCCGGAACAACTACCTGCAGATCGTACAAATATTTGTTCCGTGCGGGAATCGAACCCACGACCCGGAGCGCAGCAGCCGACTGTATCAGCCACTGCACCAACCGTGCCGTCATTACCCTATAGGTTCACGGTTGACGTTGTTTGTTAGTTTAGGAGAATAACATTCGTGATATTTTCGACATTGAGACTAGATCGGAACATTTCCATGACCTTCTTCCGTGTCGTGTCGTGGAGTTTTTTTAATTATTTTTTATTGCAGTAAGAGAGCACTAAAGTTACTCTGCAAAACAACGTAAAGAGAATCGGGGATCCATGTCTATGAAACTTATTAATTCTTTCACGTTTACAATAGGTAGGATGTCGTTCTGGACGAGGTTCATCAGATAGATCGTACTTTGACGGCCAACTATTGCTATATATAAATCCAACAAAAATGACTACATACGACACGTAACTGGTGTTTGTGGAAATCTATGGAGGTATTAGTTCAGCAGTAGACGTTCTTTGGTTGGTATGATGATGATGCTAGACGTTTGGTCGGCAGTTAACCAGTTGGTTAGCCTTTTTTTATTGGGCCCAGTGGAAATTCTTCATGAAGTTCCTCCGCCTCGGGGAAGGACGAAGGGGTATGCAGGTTCTTACCGGCTAAAACCACTGGAGTGGTCATCTTCGGCACCGAAGGGGGGCTCTAGGTCCTCGTAAGATCCCACTCGGATCCCGGATCCCCCCAAGCCTCACCGGCGGTACGTGAGCACGTACGACCACGCTTGGCAGGAAGGTTGGTGAGCGCAGAATGACTGCTGTTCCACAGAAGGGACGCTGCTGCCTATCCCTGAGATTCAGAGTCACTTGGTCGCCTTTAATGATCGGGTGGTATATTCCTAATCCGGGCACTACATTAAACGTCAAGCAATACATTTAAATACGTATCTCGTAAACCGAGCGTTTCGCCCCAAACGGCTCAAATATATTAGCTTCTGACGAGCTTAATTTTAATTCCACCATTTTAATATGAACTTCTACTATTTATAAACAGAGTCCACTGCAGGACAGTCCCTTTCCTAAATTGAATCAATTAAAAATCTGACCAATTAATATTGTTAAGTACTTAAATCCAACCGCGCCGCTAAAAGATACACATGAAGAAAATTAATCTATAAAACCCATCCTCGCGATGATCAATGTTTGAATAAAAATACTAAGAACACGTGTATACATACGTCTCGGTATGTTTATAAATACTACACAAAACTATTTCTTTCATAAATATCTTGAACATACATATACAGTCTGTCCACAGATCTTTAACTCTACGTTGAAACACAAACTTCCGAAGCCCGTTACCCGATTAACTGTTACCATTAGTCGGTAACAGCACATGAATAAAGATGTGGTAATAGTCGGTAATGCCATGAGATGAGAGATGCCTCCATGAGGGCCGAGTGTGAGTTTATCTTCACACTCGAAATGTTAACGCATGCTACCGCGTTCGCCGCTGCGATTCGTCCACTCCAAACCCTTCAGCCAATTGGTAGGAGTCTTCGTTATATTAGATAGCAGAATAAATATTTTATGAGTTTTAAATAATCATTTAACCTATTATTTATTAAACCACATAACGGTTATTTACGTAGCCCTATTATTTTTTATTACATACTAGCACCGCTGCCTCGATGTCACTCATTTCATAAAATGCCGCCTATGCAGGGTGTCCAGTAAATAGCACGACATACTGCAGGGGGTGAGAGCTTGGGTCAATACCTATAAAAAAAACACAATATATGTTCAGCAAAATCTAACAGATTTACAGTAGTACAAAATTTTCCGAAATATCGAAAAATCTCTACCTTGACACAGATTTTGAAGCATCTCGTAATGAAAAATTCCTTTTCTAGTTTTATTTTACCTCAAATTATTTGTGGATAGTTACTTTACTAATTGATAAGTCTTCATTCTATTAAAAACTAAAATGTTTTCAAGAAATACAATGTTTATTAAAATTTTCACAGTACAATATTCTTATCGAAAATTTTGTACTACTGTAAATCCGTAAGATTTTGCGGAACATATATTGTATTTTTTTGGTAGGTATTGACCCAAGCTCTCACCCCCTGCAGTATGTCGTGCTATACGCTATGCGTATAGGGTCTTACTTTAATAATGGAAAATATTTTAGGAGGTAAATCTATAGGTAGCAGTGGTGCGTTTTAGCAAAATAAATAAACGTAACATCAACCTTTATTTTATCAAATAGTACAGAGTAAGTAAATCTTTCGCTAGTTGAATGTTTGAATTTTGATTTATTAATTATCAGTAAAACCGATGCTTGATATTTTAAATGAATTCTATACCATTCATAGAGCCTAGCCTTAAAATGTTTTCCATTATTAATGTAAGACCCTATATACATATAAACTTTGGAACTTATTCAAGTTAAATTATTATTATTTTAGTACCTACGTCAATCGTAGCGACGTTATTTTATGTCACATGCCAAATTATGTTTACGTAACATAAATAGAAGAACTAGATTACTATAAATATTCGAATATCGAAACTAATATATATAATAGTAACCTAACATATTTTTATTCGATAATCGTTAAAAATAGTAGGCAATTCTTATATAGCGCACCGTTATAACTCGTTATCAATATAATATAGCCGTTATGAACACGCCTACCATTTGGAGCACCGAACGCGGTAAACGCGTCGCACGCGGTTTCATTTCGATTACGAAAAAAAAAAAATTGTTTGTACGCACAATATTTTCCATGTTATTTTAAGACTTCTTATAGGTTTTCCTGTGTAGTCCATAAGTAAAGAACTATTACATTAATAAACCAATAATAAGTATATTTATTTTATTTTGGCTCAGTAGTTTCGCAGATAAGGCGGTGGAATGGTCAATTTTCATCCATTTTCTTGAATAACTTTAGAAACAATTTATTTTAAAATTACATACCTCCACTACAAGCCTTTTCATTTGATATGTCACAATATTCAGTTTAATTTTATTTTTATTTTCTAATTTGTCTCTTTGCCGTGTGATGCCGGCTCAGAATGCCACCACCCCATTTCATCCCGTGGGTGTCGTAAAAGTCGACTATGGGATTAACCGGAGGATGGGCAGCAACGTCCTTCGAGTACATTAACAACTCAACTGCGATCGCCAACCCGTCTGCCAAGCGTGGCGATTATGGCAAGACCCCCCAATGAGCACATAACACTCGAATATCGGTCGTTGTGGTGATCTTTGGGGGAGGCCATGTCCAGCAGTGGACTTCACTCGGCCGAAATGTAGAATTTGTCTCTCCATATTCCACTTCCTTACAATCAAATATAATCAATCACTTATAATCAAAATTCAAACGATTTCTATTATACCATTTACAGGCACTTATGTATAGTCAGAATTTATTTATTTATTTATTTATCCACACTTACAACTATTTTTACAGGCATAGCCCAATGCAATAGCGTACTACAAATCTCAAATAGTTTTAAATCTTATTAGGCATTTTTACACGTCCGTGTCACATATGTGTACCGAATTTCAATATAATTGGTTCAGTAGATTCGAAGTAAATGTTTGTGAGAGACGGAGTGACACACAGACACACGAGTGGCATAATCACCACACTTGGCAGAGGAAGTGGTGATCGTAATTTTTGTATTGTTATTCGTACACAGCATGACTGCTGCCCGTTGTAATATTGGATCACCCTGTAACTGCTTCACTACGGAGCAAAAACCTCGTCTCATACAGAGAAAGAATGAGCATTTACCACCATGCTTGCTCACTGCGTGTTCGCGATTTCAAATCATTAGATCCAGACTCACAATGTTTATTATCACCATAAATTCAGTGATGACTTAAATAACTAAAAAAGTACATAGATAAATAATAGATATCAGCCGAATTAAGTCCACTGCTGGACAAAAGCCTTCCCCCATAAACGATCGGTTACATTTTGGGGGAATTTTGCCAGTACTCACTACGATTGGCAGGCGGGTTAGTGAGCGCAGTATAGCTGCTGTTTCAAAGATGGGATGCTGCTGCCCATTCGTCTGGCTTAAAGTCCCTTAGTCACCTTTTACGACCTCCACGGGAGGAGATGGAGTGGTGCTATATTTTTAATCCGAACACCACACGGACTAAGGTATTTTTTTTTTTTTTTTTTTTTGGGACAAGCCCGCCACACATTCCCAACCACTGCAACTCCTGTAAGCCAGGATCTACAATGGCGACCACCGAAAAGAACACCGATCAATGAAGCTCGGTGTGTCCCAGAGAAATGAATAACTGTCTTGGAACCCGCACCGAAATTAATCAGAAAAGAAAAAGGAGGAGTAGCAAAGAATATACGTTCCACTTCCCTCCGTAGCAAGCAGGAGACAGAGAAAAACGATAGGCCATAGGCACAATAAATGGGAGTTTACAACAGGGTTAAGCCCAGTTGCCAAGCACCACGGGTACAATTTTTTTATTTACGGGTCCTATGTTGTGAGCTATTGTGACTGATTCCAATAGTAGGTATGGCAAAAACACTTGAACGCACGGAAATTCGTCCTAGTCGCAACAAGGTCTGTATAGTAAACA
The DNA here is from genome assembly GCA_947459985.1 of Diloba caeruleocephala. Taxonomy (NCBI): domain Eukaryota; kingdom Metazoa; phylum Arthropoda; class Insecta; order Lepidoptera; family Noctuidae; genus Diloba; species Diloba caeruleocephala. The sequence continues at coordinate 1,884,699 of OX381619.1, forward strand.
ACCCCGGATGTAACTTGCATGCTGTCAAACATAATATTGCGTTCATCTTGCCAAAGAATACACTCCCACAGGATATGATGTGCAGACTGTTCATATTCACAGTCCGGTGTTGAACATTTGCAGAATGGTGAGGTAACAAGCTTGAAGCTAAATAATTTACTCTTAAAGTTACCATGACCGGTGAGAAATTGAGCCACGCAATGATCAACTTCCAACCATGCACTTGCCAGCCGCTCACGAATGGATGGAAAGTACTGGTATAGGTGACGGCCCTTAATAGACGTGTCCCACCTGCATTGCCATTCGGCCAAGAGTTCCTCCCAAACACCAGTCTGTGGTTTAAACAATCTGCAGATCCTAACACGATCGCGTTGTAGCAGAAATTCCGCGTCCATGTTTTCTCTAGTTGAGTAGTACATTGCAGCATTGGATTGGTGATCGCAGTATGTTTTCATTAGCAAACGAGAGGACACAGATGCCCTCCCTCTTATATATCAACTCTTAGTCGCCTTTTGATGGTCTTTCTTCATCGGAACTGATATTTATGGCTTACTGTGAATTTAAATTTTATTTATTCATCATCATCATCATTCCCATCACAACGTTCACTGTTGGACAGAAGCCTCCCCTAAATACTGCTACAAGGACCGTTATGGGTTTGTGTTGTGTGCTCATCACATCGGTTGTCGATTGCAGTTGATTTATTAATGTACTCGACGGATGCAGCTGCCCATCCTCCGGCTAATCCCATAGTCGCCTTTCACGACAGGATGAGATGGAGTAGTGGTATTATTAGCCGGCACCACGCGGCAAATTAGCTTATTAGTATTCTTTATTAGGGACACGTTCGCAAATCTGACAACGTATCACACATCTGAGTCCAGAGTTTCTGACATACACCAAAACGATTTGCTCTCACTCAATTCCATATTTCGTAAACACTATATTTATAAACTTCAGTACATTGCACTTCACAGCTCCCAATACGCACAGTGTTTCGTTTACGACGATAGACGGCCGGATATACAAACGTAAACATTTTTGTGTGGAGTGTTCCTGAAAGCAGGTGGAAAAAAAAATTATATACGGAGAGATTTGTTTTATAGATGGATGTTTATGCATGGTAGAACATGGCTCTGAAACTCATTTTTTGAAAACGGAATAATATTTACCCAGCTCAGCTAGGAATGTGTCATCATATCAGCCACAGGACGTCCACTGCTGAACAAAGGCCTCCCCCTTAGATTTCCACAACGAGCGGTCACATGCCGCTCTCATCCAACGACTCCCAGCGACCTTCACCAGATCGTCTGTCCACCTCGTTGGAGGTCGTCCCACGCTGCGTTTTCCGGTGCGCGGTCTCCATTCGAGAACCTTTGTGCCCCAACGGCCATCAGTTCTACGAGCAATGTGCCCTGCCCATTGCCACTTCAGTTTACTAATCCTTTCAGCTATGTCGACAACTTTAGTTCTTCTACGGATCTCCTCATTTCTGATTCGATCTCGTAGAGAAATACCAAGCATAGCTCTCTCCATAGCTCGCTGAGTGACCTTGAGCTTTCTTATGAGGCCCATTGTGAGTGGCCACGTCTCTGTTCCATATGTCATCACTGGTAACACACACTGGTTAAAGACTTGCGTCTTGAGGCATTGCGGTATTGTTGACGAAAAGACGTTGCGAAGTTTCCCGACCGCTGCCCAGCCGAGTCGGATTCGACGATTGACCTCTTTCTCGAAGTTGGACCTACCTAACTGGACAGTTTGTCCTAGGTAGACATACTCGTCAACAACTTCGAGAACAGAGCTCCCAACGGATATTGGGGTGGGCACGACATGGACATTTGACATGACTTTTGTCTTGCCCATGTTCATTTTAAGGCCCACCTGTTGGGAAACTCTGTTGAGATCATCGAGCATTGTGCTGAGCTCTTGCAGCGATTCTGCCATGACTACGATGTCATAGGCAAATCGAAGGTGAGTGATATACTCGCCATTGATGTTAATGCCGAATCCTTTCCACTCCAGTAGCTTGAAGGCATCCTCCATTGCAGCGGTGAACAGTTTCGGGGAAATGACGTCCCCCTGTCTCACACCTCTCTGCAATGGAATTGCCCCCGTGCTCTGTTCATGTACTCGGACCGACATGGTGGCTTTTCTGTATAAGCACTTCAACACTTCAATGTACCGATAGTCAATCTGGCACCGCTGCAGAGATTGCAGCACTGCCCAGGTTTCGATCGAATCGAAGGCTTTCTCATAGTCCACAAACGCCAAGCATAGTGGCAGATTATACTCCTCGGTCTTCTGTATAACCTGCCGCAGCGTATGGATGTGGTCTATGGTACTGAAACCTTTTCGGAAACCGGCTTGTTCGGGAGGCTGGAAGTCATCAAACCTGCGCTCGAGACGATTCGTGATGACCCTTGAAAACAGCTTATAAACATGGCTCAGAAGTGAGATGGGTCTATAATTCTTCAATAGGGTGTTATCACCCTTTTTGAAGAAGAGCACCACCTCAGGAATGCGTAAACGAATAATAATGTATGAAATTCAACTGGAGATAAAAAAAGGCCAGCGTTGTGAGGCCAAACCTTCCTTATCGTGAGAAAAGGCCTAGCCCAGCAGTGGGACAGTGTTGTGCTGATTATGTATCTATGTTATGTACATTTCACGCGAATGCTCGCTGTCAATACCTACCTTAACAAGCACAAATGTCCAGACCCGAAACAGCTACCTGTAGACCATACAAACATTGGCCCGTGCTTCACTACAGAAGCAACTGTAGCAGCCAAAATTTTAATTTAGATTTACAGTAATTCCAATTAAGGGAATTACTTGTAGGCAAGCTCTACAAAAACAATATTGTGATTTAATATTGAACTTGAGCACAGATAATAGAGTTTAAATCTTTTCTCAACATCCTGGGGCATTTTGTACGAAACAAAACAGTCGGTTATTTTATTCTGATTTATGTAAAACATTTGCTTATATTCAGTAAATGATGGGAGCCCTTTGTACGTCTCTATCTGTAAAGAAGAGGTGGAGTATGAAACTCCATTCAATAACTTTACTTATCTAAGCTTCAACCATTCCATTAAATCTGAATTCATAGAGATTCCTATTAAGAAATAAGAGGTTGAGAAGCTTGCTGAAAAACGCTTTAAAGAATAAGCGGTGTCTTTGTACTCTACATTCTTGTAAAATACTGGTTATATTTGTATTTTTTTTTATACTTTGCTCTGCAATAAGATTTCTCCTGTCTGTGGGTGCGTTTACAGACACAAATTCCACACACAATACACGCCCGGATGACCTACAGATCATACAAATATTTGTCCGTGTGGGAATCGAATCTGCTACCTAGAGCGCAGCAGCCGACTGTATCAGCCACTGCACCAACCGTGTTTATATTTATATTTCTATTTCCAATTTATTAGTTAATTCATTTTGAGGTACTCGTAGCCTCGCACTCGCACTCACTGATCGGTAAACGATCGGCGAGGTTAAACAACGCTAGGCGCGGTTAGTCTACAGATGGGTGACCGAATAGTGGTATTTGGACTGAGCGTCTCCGTGTTTCGGAGGGCACGTAAAGTCGTCGGTCCCAGTTGTTGTCATTAGAAGGCAGTCGCTAAGCCAAGTCGGAGGCCTTTGGGTGACTTGAACGACTGTGACACAAGGTTGGCCACTAACCACACGAAAAAAGAAGATGAACTAATTTGTTATTCGAATCCCATTTAAGGTTTTATTACATTTAACAGTTATTCAAGCGAATATGTCCGTGTGGTGTTCGAATTAAGAATACAGCACCACTCCATCTCGTCCCGTTGGATGCCGTAAAAGGCGGTTAAAGGTTTCTAAGCCAGGGATGGGCAGCAGCGTCCCTTTTGTGGAACAGTAGCCATACTGCACTACCTAACCTGCCTGCCAAGCGTGATGAGTATTGGCAAATACCCTCCAAAATGATGAAACAATTGTAGAAATCTATGGGGCAGGCATTTGTTTAGTAGTGGACGTATAAATGGCTGAAAAGAGAATAAGCAAAATAGATCGCATTCTGACGAATCTGGCCGTAAAAACAAGGTAACCCACAAAAAAAGTTTGAGGTTGTCCTTCTACAGGGAGCTTAAGGTCCTATGTTCTATTCCACGACATAATATACCTCTATGCCAAATTTTATTCCATCTGAAATATTTACATTTATAATAATCATAAGCTTTTATATACTAAAAAAATCAACAGAACAACAAAACAACAACAAACAACATCAAAAATCACACAGTTCAAGTACTGTGTGATTTTTCGCTCAATTTTAAATTAAAACAAAACAAAAATAACGTAATAAAATAATTTTAATCTATTTGCTTATTCGCCATCATTCGCGGGTAATATAATCTTCAAAATGATGTCTCAATCATTAATTTTAATAAAGTATTAGGGGAGATATGGCGTACCGACAAAAACACATTTGAGAAATATTATATAATGATGATAAATTAGATTCTAAAAGAAATTTCACCGTCGATCACATAAAGAGACTCGCGTTTTCTCGCACTAAACAGTTGACCCGCCAAGCCTATAGTTTTAAATATCCTTGAATACATTTTTAATTATACCGATCCAACTGTCCCCAAAACAATAGCTTTTATCCCTAGCAACGCCCTAAGCCGAGGTCCGAGTCCGCAGGGGCGCCCTTAGCGCAAGTTGCTTAGTGTATAATTTTAAGCCTGGCTGGAGGCTTATTTTGGCTTCGGCAAAAACGACCGGTTAAGCAGCCACATTTCCAGGAAATATCTGCGAGAAGCCCAACAAAAAAAATCTATAAGAATGCCACACGCTAACCAAATATCTAGGTACGAGACTTGCTTTTATATAGAAAACCATATCATAATCTCTCACATTTTCAGAAATATTATAACGGATGCAAATAATCCTGTTACCGCGAAAATTTTGCCCAGTATATGGGATACTCGGTCCTTAGGGATCAACCCAAGCCGGGTAGTGGTAATGGCTCCATTTCAATATGAACCCTTTAGTGTTGATAATGTAATTAATTTAAAATTGAAACAAGTTGGGTTACGGTGCAAATGACAGGTCAATATTGGCAGGTAACTAGATTGTGGCTTAAAAAATCTTAACAAATAAATAAAATTGAAGTATCTGTTTGTAATGTCAAAATTACAGTTTTTTACTAAATGCATATGAAAGTTACCTACAATAAAAAATAAAAAACTATTTTAATTATTTTTGCCTATTTGTCTGTCTGTCTGTTTGTTCCCGCTAATCTCCGAAATGGATCGACCGATTTCTACGGGACTTTAACTGGCAGATAGCTAATATTATAAGGAATGACTTAGGCTACTTTTAATTTTAAAAAAATATTAGGGTTCCGCACACAAAATTTAAACCCATGAAATCCAATATATATACTCTATATCAAGTGTCTATGCCGAAGTACTTACTCGTAAATGTAAATAATCGTATTTCTTTTAAATTAAACGTCGGGTGAAACCTCCGGTCTCAGCTACTAATAAATATAATAAAACAGTATTTTCCCTATCGTTTCGAACATTGCACCGTGCAAAAATTATAAAATACGCGATGTACTGAGTATGAGTAATGAACCTCAGTACATAAGAATGTAAAGTGTGTGGATCTTCAAAGATAGTAGTTTTGTTTATCTCGATGGCCTTCCGGCCTTTCTCTGGCTACTCATGAAGGAAACAGAAAATTCGTTTCATTTAAAATCTTGTCAACAAGAGATATTATAATATAACCAGTAGCACCATCGGTAGTGCCATGGGTAAGACACGTAAAAATTGGATACTAGCATACTCCTGTAATTGGGTTACGAAGACTGATTATAATAAGCATTAGAGGCGAGTATTACATTATAATTATATTGGAGCACGGGTGTTCACCTCTATTTTCAGGGATAATATTCGAGGTGGTTATATTCGCTGGATTAAGTTTAACGCGAGCAAGTTCCGGACACGAATATCAGGGGGGTGAAAGTCTCATACAAATGCTGAGTACGAAAAGTTGCATCGAAACTAGCGCCATCTCCTGCCTACAGTCGGCACATATCGTATGAAGTTTTATTCAAAATATGGCTAGATGACACTAGTACCTTAGCAGAAGTACCCAAAATAAACTTATTTAATGTTGTTTTTTTGTGAATACGTTCTTAAATTACAATCTCTTTTTTGTGATATTAAATAAATACGTTTTGCGTTTATTTAAGTCGACAAACAATAATATGTTTATTATTAACTTCACAGATTGTCAAAGAGAAAAGAAACCTAACTACCTTTTGCAAGTTTGTAATTTTTAATTAACTGGTGTTTACGTGTTTGCTATTGGGTTAGATTATTTTACGAGTGTGATCATTTTACGCCGAATTTACTGTCATTTTTGAATAATCTCGAACTGACCCAGGGTGTAAAGAGGTGAACAGAACTTTGAATGTAAAATTTTCTTAATATGATAAGAATGACCTAGTTTTGGTAAGCTTATGATTATTGTTCGAAAATAATAATAAAAAACATTGAAACGTTTTCCTTGTTTCTTTTTTGTAGAACTATTCTAGTTTCGAGAAATTATTAGGTTGGTTTAAATTGCAAAACTTTTTTCAATATATTGCATATGTTCTACGGCGCAAATTAATCGATCTATTAATTTTTTAATTCAATCATTTTTTTTATTAAAATATGTCGGAGAGACACTCCATCTGCAGGATTGTTTCGGCATTAAATGAAAACGTAGCGCCATCTGGCACTCAAGGTCTCACATTTGATTATTGTGGTCTTAGAGTTGCGCATCTATGTCAGTATTAAGTGTATAGTCTATGACGAATATCCTTGAATTGTTTCGGTTTGTTGGTACAAATTATACATAATTTGGGCCGAATATTGCCACAAGGAAATATCCTTCGACCTACATTTTTAAGGTAAATCATATCAATAATGCAATATTAATACAACATATCTATATTATTGCAATTTTTTGCACACACAAATCAGCACGTATATGTCCACTGCTGAACATAGGGCTCCCAATGAGGTTATAGGGCATATCACCATAATACCGCGCTTAGAACGCTAATTTGTAATCGCAGTACCTTTTGTTAGCACATCCGTGTGGTGTCCGGATTAAGAATATAGCACCACTCCATCTCCTCACGTGTAGGCCGTAAAAGGCAACTAAGGGACTCTAAACCAGAGGGATGGGCAGCAGCGTCCTTTCTGTGGAACAGTAGTCATTCTACGCTCACCAACCCGCCTGACAAGCGTGGTGAGTACTGGAAAATTCCCCCCAATATGATGAAACGGTTGTGGAACTCTATGGGGGAGGACTTTGTTCAGTAGTGGACGTTGTATGGACGATATAATGATGATGATACTGGAGGATGCTGCTGTCCATCCACTTGATATCTGCCCTTGGAGGTGGAGATGGTTGATCTATTATTTGTCGGGAACCTACTTCGTGCTTCAAAATTTATAAACCTCAATACCTTAGTAAAAAAATACGCATCGAATTGAGGAACTCCTCCTTTTTGAAGTCGGTTAATTAAGACCTTTCAAGAATTTAATTTCACCGCTAAACAACAATATAGCGAAGGCACTGTCAAAAGCAGAAAAATCCTTTTCACCTTAAAACATATCTAATTCCACGTCTATCTGAACTTCCATAAGAAGCCCAAGAACGCGTTCATAATTTTATTTTAATACTAGCTGGGACCCGCGGTTTCGCCCGCGTTTAATTTAAAATAAATTTAGAGTACTTCGACATAGACACTTGACATAGAATATATATATTGGATTTCGAGGGTTTTATTTTTTTACGCGGAACCCTAATTATTTTTCTAAAATAAAAGTAGCCTAAGTTATTCCTTATAACATCAGCTATCTGCCAGTGAAGGTCCCGTCAAAATCGGTCCAGCCGTTTCGGAGATTACCCGGAACAAACAGACAGACAGACAGACAGACAGACAAAAAATTTAAAAATAGTGTTTTTGTTATATGTAACGAACATACTTTCATATGCATTTAGTAAAAAGCTGTTATTTTGACATTACAAACAGACACTTCAATTTTATTTATTTGTATAGTGTATAGATAACCCAAATAAAAATCCAGAGGATTCCATAGCAATAAACCTGTTGCCTGCGTAAAAGGGAAATACCGCACGAAGATTCCTTTAGCGACAAACGTAAGGGAATTTGGAAAAAATGGAATTTACCAAACCCTAAAGGCTGACGTTTGGATAAATTTGATTAGTCGCCCAGTGAGGCGACGCGACGCTCTCTGGAAAAAATGGATTGCTGGCTAAAGTGTTTTATTTGTAAATATTTTACAGCGTGTCCCCCGATGTCGCCCGAACGTATTAGATGGATGGATATTTTTATGGATGACGGGTATAAATTGGTATGAGGTCTTCGTACTTATGAAAATGGATGCCCCACCCAGTTTCGTATATTTTAAGATATGTATAACACAGTTGCGGAAAGTCCTTAATAATTTTTTTTCCGGCCCAATGAAGTCCACTGCTGGACACAGGCCTCCCCCAAAGATATCCACAACGACCGATATGGATGTGTTGTGGGCTCATTGGGGGGGTTTTGCCATAATCGCCACGCTTGGCAGACGGGTTGGCGACGGCTGGTACTCGAAGGACGATGCTGCCCATTCTCCGGCTAATCCCTTAGTCGACTTTTACGACACCCATGGGAGGAGATGAGGTGGTGGCATTCTGAGCCGGCACAAGTCCTTACTCTCCCATATTCAGTCATTTTGTGAGGCAGATGATCAGAAACTCATTTTCTAACCGATTCTTCTTTGCAGAATGCTGGAAATGTTTGTTTTTTAAATATCTTACTATGTAGTTGGTTCTATTACTAACATCAATTGTTTCTGGGAAATGTGGTTGCTTAACCGGTCATTTTCTGGCGAAGCCAAAAGAGGCCTCCAGCCAGGCTTAAGTTTAATATTAGAAACTAAGCAACTTTCGCTAAGGGCGCACCCTGCGGGACACGGACCTCGGCTTAGGGCGTTGCTGGGGATAACAAGCTATTGTTTTGGGGACAGCTGGATCGGTATTATTTAAGTTGTTTTAAGGGACATTTAAAGCTACAGGCTCGGCATGGGCCGGCGCGAGCAAGAGACGGGAGGGAGAAGTGCTAACTTGAACGGGAAGGTGACGCGGCGATAGGCCTGTGACGTCTGTGCGACTGTCACGTCGGTGAGGAAACATCAATTGTAAGAATGATAAGATATTTTATACGTCAGGAAAAACGAATATCTAAAATATACGCGATAGAATCCGTTTAAAAGTGTTTTATTATAATGTGTAATACTCGCGAAAACCTAAAACATTATTAAGATACTTTTTACAAACAATGGATTTTTGGTTCTCCGAATGAAATGAATATTGATTTTATTTGAAACCTCGGATAGACAGCAATAAATAGAACCACTCGCTCAAAACAACTAAGTTATGAATTATATCAAGGATATTACAAAAATAGTGAACCTTATTTCAAGGGATAATCAGTAGGTTATAGGGATCATCGTCGTCATCATGATATCAGCCAAAGGATGTCACTTTTTGAACTAATACCAAAAATATTCACAGTACATATATTGCCAGTACTCACCACGCTTGGCACCTGGATCGGAGAGCACGGTATGGCTACTGTTCATCTAAAGGGGCGCTGCTATCCATTGCTCAGGCTTAGAGTCCCTAAGTCGCCTGTTACGACATCCACGGGAAGAGATGGAGGGGAGATGTATTCTTAATCGTCAGGGTCAGATATGGATCGCGTATTAATAAATAGTTGTTTTTCATTTTCTCAATTTTTGAAAACACATAAATGACAAAATTGAACCTCTAACTAAAAAGATGAAAAAATGGGCTTGAATAACAACTTAGTGCTGTTTGAAATGGTATATCAAATTATTAAGTACTGTTGAAGTGACCGTCGTCGCTAATAAAAAAGGCATCTTATTATATGTGTGCTTGTTAAAGGTATTTCACCATAATGTTTTATTTTTTGTAAAATAAAATTGTGTTGAGAAAGATTGTATTTTTAAGAAATCCGTCAGTGTACGCCCAGCTGCCGTGTGTCGTCTTGTATACCACGTAAAAAATGTAGTTAATTATAATGAAGTCAATATTCGTGACTCTTATTATTTATACTTTCATGCACAATGGTGGTTTTTGTTAGGCTTCTCACAGACATTTCCGAGAAATGTAGCTGCTCAACTGGAAATTTCTGGCGAAGCCAAAAGAGGCCTCCAGCCAGGCTTAAAATCTAAGTAACTTGCGCTATGGGCGCCCCTTGCGGGACATGGATCTCGGCTTAGGGCGTTGCTGGGGATAAAAAGCTATTGTTTTTGGGGACAGCTGGATCGGTATTATTTAGGGGAAGTTTAAATCTACAGGCTCGGCACGGGCGCGACTGACTGGGGGGGGGGGGGGGGGAAGTATTTTCTACTTGAACGGAGTCATGTTATTGCGGCGATTGGCCTCCGCGACGTTGGTGAGGCGACGTCAGCGAGGGCGGTAAGCCGGTCGGGTTTGAACGATTGGCTAACATCGTGATCTGTCTGAAATGAACATATACTACTAAACGAACGAAACGAACATATACTCGTCTCCTGACTTGCAATACAGGACTGCTTTGCTTTTGGAGGGGTTAACTTCGAAACATAATCGTACATAAACACTGAAATGATGTACTCGTACATTGATAGCATGTTATAGTGATGATCTCTTACCAGCCTTACGGCCGAACACTGAAACGCCACTTCATATTTAAATCTCGCTTAGCCGTTTAAGACTCCCGGTTTCGATAGGAAGCCAGGCGTCTGAAATCCTAAGCGGCATTTCAGTATTCGGCCGTTAGTTAACCAACTTGCCAAGAAGGGCCTCTGTTTAATTTTAATAATCAATGAGTCTTCAACGAGGTTTTAATTTAGTTTTTTTAAAGAAAACGATGGCCCACACTAGGATTTCTCCTGTGTCGTGGGTGCGTTCACAGATATGAATTCCACATGCAATACACCAAGACTCGGAAGAACTACCTGCAGATCCTACAAATATTTGTTCCGTGTGAGAATCGAAACCGCGATCCGGAGCCGTCATTTCTATTACAGTTCTGAGTCAGTCTCTTAAATCTATTTCGTGTCAATATTAAACAACAAAATCCGTAACCATTTATTTCAAGTATCAAAATATTACCCATTTTGATATCAGTTCGCTACGATAAACACTAGTAAACATATTGTTTCCTATCATTCCACCATGAAACTTCTTTACGATTCGCCTACGATAACGAGTCACTCGAGCGGAATATACAATAGGTACTCCACATTTTTCCTTATGGAAAACATTTATATTGATCTAGTGGAAAAATAAAACATTGAATACATTACCATGCTATTTCTATTATCGTGTTACCAACCTGGTGTCAGATAGATAAGTTGGGATGGTCAAATTTCGCCTATTTTCTTAAATAACTTTAAAACAGTTTATTTTGAAATTATAAAATAAATATATTTGAGACCCTCAGAACAATATTACACGATAAGACTTGCAAAACTTTATCCTAAAATTATCTTTTTCACCCCTCATAAGTAACCCATAGGGGTGAAATAGATAATTTTCAAAATTAACAAATTTACGTTACACGTCCGTATTTTAGTTGCAGAAATCCATATGTGTACCAAATTTCAACCTAATCGGTCTCGTAGATCCGGAGCAAATTGGCTGTGACGTCTGTCATGACATATAGACAGACACACGAGTGATTCTATAAGGGTTCCGCCGTTTTATCCTTCGGACGTTCGGAACCCTAAAAAAGAAGCAACATCTCATCTTCCCGTCGCCATATCATTATCAATACACAGATTGTTGTCTTTACAACCTTCAGCGCATCGAGCGGGGCTCGGGCCTCCAGAAACTAGGTCAAGGTAGGTCACAGATACACTATATTTGTTACACTGAACATCTGTTTCACTCGGGTTTTGATGAACTTTTGTGGGAAAAGAATGAGCGTTACTTCTTTTGTGACTTATGTGCTCATTATGCTTTTCTCAGCAAGCTATGGAGAGAGCTATGCTTGGTATTTCTCTACGAGATCGAATCAGAAATGAGGAGATCCGTAGAAGAACTAAAGTTGTCGATATGGCTGAAAGGATTAGTAAACTGAAGTGGCAATGGGCAGGGCACATTGCTCGTAGAACTGATGGCCGTTGGGGCACAAAGGTTCTCGAATGGAGACCGCGCACGGAAAAACTATAAAAAGAATATAGTGCTTATGAATACATAGAAACAAAAAAATATAATTACAATAAATAAAACAACTATATCAAAATTTATACTAATAACAAGTGGTCAATGGAACTGTGAAAACAGTGTAGCCAACCATCAACTTCATGCATAATTATTTGAAACACTGTCTGACACGACATACCAGTTGGGTACTCTGCAACAGACTGACTCTCACTTGGCCCAAGGACTTGGAATCCAGGCCAAAAACTATAATAACAAATAAACTCTCACTCAATATAAGGATGTATGGAGTGGTGCTATATTCTTAATCTGGACACCACACAGAATTAGGTTCGGTTTTTGGTTTGGCTGAAGTAAAGTAACTTTATACGGGAGCGAGAGAAATCATAAGGTTAGGAGATAGTTTACTTTCAAGTTGGATCCAGGGTATTTAGCTATGAAAGAAATGAGAAAGATACGAAATAAAGATTTAATTTATATACCTACGTATTTCCTTCTTCCTCATGCATAGTGAATGCGAGAGGATTGAAATAAAGATAAGGCCCGTAGTTTTATTTGTAACAAGGACAACTTTAACTATACCTAAAGCCAGTATAATTAAGCGTTTCCTTTACTGATGAGGCCTGCATGTCATCATCGACGACCTGCAGATATCAGTATCATCCACCATCCATTCCATTAGGTATATGATGTTACACTGTGCTAAGGATAGTTAACACAAGAACAGATCACAAAATGAAATGTAATTTTTATCTTTAGTAAGCAGTGTTGTAGGTACCTAAGTGTCTACTTGTCTGGCTAGCAATGAAATTAACCAATTACGCGATAGTCCGCTTCGTCTGTCCGATGTGAGAACTACACCACAGCTGCAGTAAATTTTTAATATTTATGTAAATGCGAGTGTACATGTCTGACTCCGACACGGTCAAACAGCTAGACGGATTCCTTTAAAATTTGGAATAGAGATCTCAGATGTTTTGTGCGTGTAGATGCGTATCCTGTACTCTATGGTGGTCACATAAAAGCAAGTTAATTCACTTAGTCATGTACCGACCAGTGCTGCGGCTCGACGTGAATCATAAGCATAATTCAGAAAAAAATTACGAAAAAATAATGTCATCCTGATCCTGTTTATAGACGATGCACTAAGTATACCGCAACTGATAGAGAAAAAGACGTATTATTTCATAAATAAATAAACACATAACGTAAATCGATATTGTAACAAAAAAAAGTTTTTTTGTCCTTTAAGGGTTCATCATTTCGGCCGAATGAAGTCCACTGCTGGATACAGGCCTCCCCCAAAGATCACCACAACCACCGATATGGATGTGTTGTAGGCTCATTGGGGGGTTTTGCCATAATCGCCACGCTTGGCAGGCGGGTTGGCGATCGCAGTTGAGTTGTTAATGTACTCGAAGGACGCTGCTGCCCATCCTCCGGCTAATCCCTTAGTCGACTTTTACGACACCCATGGGAGGAGATGGGGTGGTGGCATTCTGAGCCGGCACCACACGGCAAGTTAAGTTTAAGGGTTAAAGGGTGAGATTCAGAAACGAGTCTAAACGTGAACTTACGCTTCCATCTGTCAAAATGCACTACTTACGCTCAAAATGTTGACAAATGAACGCGTAAGTTCACGCTTAGAGTCGTTTCTGAATCTCACCCTTAGTTCTCTCGCACACTTAACAGCTAGTTTAAAATAAAAACTTTATCTATTGACCAGATCATTCAGGATAATCATCATCATCATCGTGTGATGGTGATTCCACTGCTAAAAAAAGGCCTCGGCCGCATTGATTTCCACAATTGTGCCGTCATTTTAGGGAGAATTTGCCAGTACACCACGATTAAGCTGGTTGGTGAGCGCAGTATGGCTATGGTTCCGCGGAAGGACGCTACCGACTATCCCTCTCTCCCGCCTATCCCTCTGGTTTAGTGTCCGTAGTCGCCTTTAACGTCATCCACGGGAAGATACGGAGTGGTGCTATATTCTTAATCCACAAACTACACGGGAGAAGACAACGCTGCCACCCATTCACTTGAAATCATCCCTTCGTCGCTTTTTTCGATACCCACGGGTTGAAAGGTGGCCTATTCTTTGTTGGGAACCACTCAGCCATCCCATTAATAGGTTAGCTTTGTCAACTTGATCACTTGACGGCACGGTTGCTGCAGTGGCTAAGCAATCAGCTTACTGCAGTGTACTGTACCTGTCGTGAGTTCATTCTCCGCACGGAAAAAATATTTGTATGATCTACAGGTAGTTGTCCTGGGGAGGCCATGCCAGTAATCAGACATTAGATTACCTAACCAATGTATTAGAATAACCAGGTTGATGATCAGAAAGTGAGGCCTTACACCGGCCCAATTGAGCAGGTACCTATAAACAGTAAAACTCTATATCTAATAGATTTACCGCCAATAGGTAAGCTTTAAACAGGTGGATGTAAAAATGAAGACTAAATAAATGCAAAGAAAATCTAGGTATATTAATTATTAGTACCTACACTCAATAGCTTTCAGAGAAGGCTCTCAGTCAATCAGACGACTCAATAGTGTCAATATCTGGGGAGTAACAACCCTGTAGCTGACATTGGTAGAAAGGTCAGAGAACGTGACGAGCTAAATTGAGTTCACGATATAATACAGTAACAATCAATCTTCTTATTAAACTCTTAACGCTGACTGACTGACAGACAATGTATAAGCTTAAGATGTTCCTTATATAACTTTGGCTCTAGTGTAATCATGCGAGATCCTAGATATGGTGGCAAGTTCCGGCAAACATTCTTTTCGCGCTTCGCGGACTTCTGTTCTTCGCGGACAATAGTCCCTCGTCTGCGCAGGTCTTAAATCTTACACGCACAAATACACAGACCCGCACCCTGATTAGCAAAAAATACAGCAGACGTGACAGCAGCTCGCACAGCCAAGGATCCGCCGGTGGCAAATTGCCTGGAATTGAAGGCGAAGATGCAATTTTTAGGTTATTGATCATATCGTAATGGACCTCGTAAGAAAGCTTAAGGTCGCTCAGCGAGCTACGAAGAGAGCTATCCTTGGTATTTCTCTATGAGATCGAATCAGGAATGAGGGGATCCATAGAAGAACTAAAGTTGCCGACATAGCTGAAAGGATAAGTAAGCTGAAGTGGCAATGGGCCGGGCACGTGGCTCATAGTACTGATGGCCGCTGGGGCAAAAAGGTTCTCGAGTGGAGACCGCGCACCGGAAAACGCAGTGCCGGACAACCTCCAAAGGGATGAACGGATGATCTGGTGAAGGTCGCTGGGAGCCGTTAGATGCGTGTAGCATGTAACCGTACTTTGTGGAAATCAGTAGGGGAGGCCTTTGTTCAGCAGTGGGCGTCCTTCAGCTGACATGATGATGATGTTGTTCGTCCGATAGAGTGTGCGTCAGAGATATTCGCCTGTTTAATCACTATCGGCAAATTCGTAATATCAAAATGACGTTCGACAGCGGGGTCTGCGCGATTTATGCCTGTCGCAAACCGACTGCGACATACATGATCAGCCCGGCGATATAACTATCTGTATACTAATTATCACACCAATTACTGTCGAGCGGGCAGTTGCTTAATCACTACGCTAACAGAGCCGTCAATGAAATAGCAAACCCATAAAAACAGACATAAAATAAAGCGTCGCATTAATGGACTAACTACTAAAGCCGTTTTCAATTAATTGTCAAAGTCCCATACGACAGTAACTTGTTGGTTGCACAGCTGATAACATTGTCACACTACCATTTGGTTTTGATTGAGAAACTTAACTAACAAAATATTATAGTTTATTAAGTAATAAGATCCAAAGCGTGTGGTGTCCGGATTTAGAATATAACACCACTCCATCTCCTCCCGTGGATGTCTTAATAGGTGACTAAAGGACTATAAACCAGAGGGATAGGCAACAGTGTCCCTTCTGTTGAACAGTAGCTATTCTGTGCTCACCGACCCGCCTGCCAGGTGTGGTGATTACTGGTAAATTGTCCTCTATGGAGCAGGAATTGTTCAGCAGTGGACGTGTTTCTGCTGTTATGATGATTTCTTCCCATTGGTTGTCTTTAAGGTGACTACGGGATTCGCCGGAGGATAGCTGCAGTGTACTTCGAATAAAATTGCAACTCAAATGCAATCGCCAACCCGCCTGCCAAGCGTGGCGATTATGGAAAAACTCCGCTAAACACAAAATAAACCAGACCGATCATTGTAGCAATCTTTGGGGGAGGCCTATGCCCAGCAGTCGACGTTTTTCATATGAACGAAGAAGGTCCTAAGAGACAATTTTGTGCGTGACATTGAAACGAAGGACGTAATTTCACTATATGTAAGCCTCTGAAAACAAATGCGGACTGAATTTCCGACTTAGGGTCAATAATTTGGTTGGTTTTTATTTTATAAAAAAAAAATAATGACGATAAAAACACAAAGACATCTCACGTGTACGAACATTGTCCCGAAACAACTATCCGCATATCTTACATGTTGCGTAGGGGATTGAATCCGCACACGTAGCGCAGAGAGCCATTTGAAAACAGTGAAGGATGGACGAACCAGGTAAAATCCTAAATTAGTCACGGTAGCCCTTGATTTGAGTAAAAGTCGTTCACAAGCCTGACGTTTGCATCAGTATCATCATTTCAGCAGCATAAAGCCCACTGCTGGACACAAACCTCCCCCAAAGATCGCCATAACGACCGGTCTGGTGTAATGTGTGCTCCTTGGGGGGGGGGTTGCCATAATCACCACGCTTGGCAGGCGGGTTGGGGATTGCAGTGTAATTGTTAATGAACTCGACACTGCGGCCAATCTTCCGATTAATCCCGTAGTCTTTTACGTCACCTATGGGGTAAGATGATAGGTTGGTGCTATTAAACAGTTAACACCATTCGCACTGAATATTGCCATCACCACTTGTTGTGTATTCATTCATTTCGGCCGAATGAAGTCCACTGCTGGACACAGGCCTCCCCCAAAGATCACCACAACCACCGATATGGGTGTGTTGGGGGGTTTTTCCATAATCGCCACGCTTGGCAGGCGGGTTGGCGATCGCAGTTGAGTTGTTAATGTACTCGAAGGACGCTGCTGCCCATCCTCCGGCTAATCCCTTAGTCGACTTTTACGACACCCATGGGAGGAGATGGGGTGGTGGCATTCTGAGCCGGCATATACAAAAGGAAAACGTATAGACTTACCCGAGCTATGTGCGGATATATGTGATGGTGACCAGAGTGGAGTGTGGCAGCGTATTTTCCAAGTTACTAGCAGCCAAAGATTGAAATCGCTAGCAGAATCTTGATTACAACAAACAAAAAACTAACTACTTAACACACTAAGACAAGTATACATAACACAAAAAATACTTAAATTCTACAATGTATAGAGCACTACTATTGACGTACACAATATATATGAGAAAATATTTAATTTTAAACAGATAGTTTGATTCAACACTATTGTTTTTATCAAAAAATATTGTTTTCATTTTCGTTGCCGATTATAGAGTAACCATTACCACAGATTACTTAGACACTTAAATTTTTTGTTGTTGTTGCGTAAATCGTCAAAAGGCAGGCAAAGGTAAAACCATACAGCCTAAACTTTTTGTGTGATTATAAA
The DNA here is from genome assembly GCA_947459985.1 of Diloba caeruleocephala. Lineage (NCBI taxonomy): Eukaryota > Metazoa > Arthropoda > Insecta > Lepidoptera > Noctuidae > Diloba > Diloba caeruleocephala. Next base: position 1,902,636 of record OX381619.1, read on the forward strand.
ATAATGCCGTTGTCAGCCGATATGTGTTAAAATATTTAACAGTTAATTTGTTTATTCTTACATAAAACATTGTAAATATTATTTAGGTCACATATTTAGTATCTTTATTTTTGTATTGATATAAGTCGTAGCCGCCCGTGGGTGGCATCACAACTGTGACATTTTTTTTTTTAATGTCGCAGCATATGCTGTGATAGGGTCCTTTTTTAGCTTCGTTGCAGTTGCGTAGCAGGTTGTTTAAAGTTTATTATATATCTTATCTATAATTACCTACGTGAGTCCAAAATAAAGCGTCTTTCTTTCTTTCTTCTATTCGCAGCTGGCACTACAGCATCGCATCGCAATCAGCGATATGCAGGGATATGTGAGAGATTGAGTGAGTAGCTCGCTAGTTACGATCTGATCTATCAATTCACCTTTAATATCAAAGATATTATTATATTATATTATATATTACATGTCGCTTTTTGCTCTGTATGACGAAAATGTGGAACCAGCTTCCGTCAGCGGTTTTCCAGAACACATACGACACAGAATTTCAAGAAAAAATACATTTAGATGAACCATCAACCACTTGCCCATTGTTATAAATATAAAGTCAATCGGACATTGGCATAGTCAACTTAAATCAACATTCGTCCTTCATTAATCAGTAATAATTTCTTAAAGTTTTATAAATAAATCCACAATGCACCTTTAATTTCCTAAGTTATACTTAAACAGTACTATTTGAGTCCATGAAAGCGAGAAAATCCTTGAGTTTGACTCCCAACCACATTTTCCCGCGTACTTACGTCAATCGTTTAAGTATGTGTACGAAAGAGATAGATGGAGTAAATTATTTATGTGAGAGCGAGGCGGCAGGTCAAAGCCTTAACAAAGAGTATGCGAGAACGAAGTTAGTCTCATAGGTACAAATGTATTGCCTCCGTGAGGAAAGTTAATAATGCGTACTTTTTTATTTACAGAGATTATTTGCTGTAAGAATGGTGAAAATGTAAGTATATATTACTAAATATAGGTTTAAAGAATTTTATTTCTCATAAGAACTTACAAAACAGTTCGCTTATAATGAGATACAAAAGTACTTACAATTAAATTAAATAATTTTAATTTAATATTAAATTATTTAATATTAATTAAATTTCATAACATTTAAACGTAACGGAACTTTATTATTATTTTTAGCTCAAAATCTCAACTAAAACGCGAATATCTAAATATACGCGTAAATTTAGAACATATATTAAACTACAAGCTACAATTTTATATTTTTAGTAAAACTGATATTATGAGGGTATTCTTAAATTACAAAGGGTTTGATTGAAAACCAGCGTCAGACAGCTGTCTGTCTTTTTGGCGAATCCTGAGACATATGCCAACTTTTTTGTTTTTTTTTGTTGTTTTGTAACTGTATAACTAATGTTATGTGTGTCTCATTTTCGACTTAATAATGATTAATTTCTTTCGTCGGTTAATCCATCTAAAGATTGTCTGTAAAATATCGCTTCTAGAAATAGGTTCGCCCATTATGCCACGCTAACTATTGTATTATTTAGAATCGTTTTACCTTCCTATTATTTGGTGTACAATAAATTTATATTCTATTCTATTCTATTAACAAATCACTGCCAATATAGTACGAACACACTATGTATATTTCATAAATAAATTAAACAAATATTTATTTTAGATATAAAACTCAGATAATTTCTGAATTATAATCTGCCACAAACCATTGATTAAGCTGCTTTGCAATTTAATATTGGGAGATAAATTCTAACACATTGTTGAATGGGCTTAGAAGCTTCAGAGAATCTATCGAAGCATATACAACTAGAGGAGTGTGTATTTTTATACTACCCATTGATGAGACGCAGATGAGTCGTGCGAGTCATTCGCCTGGTGGTAAGCCTGCCCATAGCAAATCTAATGCTAGCCAGGACTAATCCTAGTTAATTAGTATCTTATGCCCAGTAATTTCACTCGCTACAGCACCCTTCAAACCGGGCAAATGTCTGATGTTTAAACAGTCTTGCTGGGCAACGGAATATCTGGGACTGTGGTGGCACCTACTAGCCAGACTCTTGCAATTTCTTTCGAAAAAAGACGGCACGTTTGGTGCAGTGGTTGATACAGTCGACTGCTGCGCCCCGGGTCGCGGGTTCGATTCCCGCACGCAACAAATATTTGTACGATCTGCAGGTAGTTGTTCCGGGTCTGGGTGTATTGTGTGTGGAATTCATGTATGTAAACGCACCCACGACACAGGAGAAATCCTAGTGAAGGGCAACGTTTTAAAAAAAAAAACAAAAACAATTCGAATCCTACCACAAATAAACAAAATTGACTGTATTCCATTCTCTGAGGAATTTTACTTAAATTTGTGTCTAAATTCATAATAAAACATGGTGTGGTCTGAAACTAAGCACAAAACCACAAAGCTATCAAATTTTAAACCAGCCTTTACCTCAGTTCCCCACTAAATAATAAGGTGCATGTACGGTAGAGCCGAATACAAGCTGCGTTGTCCAAAATAGCCGCCAATTGCCTGCAGTAGCAATAGTTAATATTGACTTATTTTTATACATTACCAATATATCTGCCATTTATACGTCCACTGCGGAACAAAGGCCTTCCCCATAGATCTCCACACAGCCAGTTACATGCTATCCGCATTCAATGACTCCCAGTGACCCTCACCAGGTCGTCCGTCCATCTCATTGGAGACCGACCAACGCTGCGTTTCCCGGTGCGCGAATTTTTATACATCATTTCGGCCGAATGAAGTCCACTGCTGGACACAGGCCTCCCCCAAAGATCACCACAACGATCGATATGGGAGTGTTGTGGACTCATTGGGGGGTTTGCCATTATCGCCACGCTTGGCAGACGGGTTGGCGATCGCAGTTGAGTTGTTAATGTACTCGAAGGACGCTGCTGCCCATCCTCCGGCTAATCCCATAGTCGACTTTTACGACACCCACGGGAGGAAATGGGGTGGTGGTATTCTGAACCGGCACCACACGGCTTAATTAATTATATAATACAAAATTACATAATTAATTTTTATACACATAACGATTATTCAGTACTTTCGGTAGTGCATACGCACCTTTAACAGGAAAAATGCACTAAAAAAGCATATAATAGGCTCATTACTAAAGATTTTATGTTCAATTAAGGCTGGCACAGGTAAATAATTACTTACTCATTGCTCGTAAAAATAATTTATAATCTATTGTTTACACGTTGAGCAAATGGTTTAAGGAAATATTTGTATCTTGGAGTTTATTGACTTACGACTTTTTTATGTTAAGTCGTAAACCACGCGTGAATTATGTTAATTAGTTTCACGACTGTTAATACTAAATTACTCCAGTAAATTTAATGTATTTTATTGAAGATAAGTAAATTATGGCCTTTTCTCGGACCACCCATAGATATAGAACTAATAAGCACTCAAATCTGTACACGTATTTCTTATTTGGTGCAATTAATTATATTTTAGAAGCAAGTATAATTAAGATCAAGAAGATTCTTGGTATTAATGGTTCTTTTTATAAATGGTTGGCAAAATATAATAAGTAATACAGATAGCGATTGCATTACATAACAATATGGCTGGTCTGATAATAATAAAATAATATCGTGTCCTAACCGCCGACCTATCGTAAGCGACAATCCATAGAATTTTCTTCTTTTTATCGTGAGCGCCCATAGCTTATGACACAATTTTCAAGTTCAAGAAATTGTCTCTTACGATAAGTCGGTGGTCAGGGCTCAATATGTATTTTAATATATGCTACATAGATACGAGTATAGGTCTTAAGCAATATCCCTAAAGATCACATAAAAATGTAACTCTCACAAAAATTCAATAAGTCATACATCAATAAACCACTTCGATGCTATTATGGTAGGCATAATTCGATTAATTTACATAAAGTTGACTCTGCGAGTCTCCCCTTGATCTATGAGTATCAGTCTGTAGGACCAGTCCGTGCCGACGCGCCTCCGAGGGCGCATTTAGTTGCTGAAAATCTGAAATCGCGATGAACATACGTTGAAAATATTGTTGAACTGTGGTATAGTGCTGTGTTGTTATTCTGGATTTTTATTTTATTTTATTGGTAAGTTTATTCACAGTTTTTTTTTATATTGGCAATGGTAATAAAGGTATACAGTCTTTGTAAAAAAATATGTTATGGATTTTATAAAAATGTATACTTATGAACAGAATAAACTTAATACTGATTCAAGTATTTTAATATATCATTTACCTAAGTGGCATGTGCTGCTATTAATATCTATATCTTTGCTCGAGCACGTGGACCTGAATATAAAAATGGTTTTATTTTGCAAAACTTTATGACGTCATGTGAATATGGAATGCTTTTTTATTATGCAGGATTTATAGGGCTTGCATACATAAGACCACTCGGGTTTCTTCATGAATATCGGAATCAAATATTCTCGAATATCTAATTTAGTACGGATCTAAATATTGTTATCAAACATACTACCGCTTTAAACTATCAATATTTTAATTACGATTTAGATGACATTGCGGTCTGCCCGTCCGTCTCTGGTGTAGAAAAGACATCAGATTGGAAAAGACCAGGCATTATGGAGAGAGAGACGGACGGCCTATACTCCGAGGTTTGACACCATGGGATCATAATAAAATTATTGTGTATATTATGTGCTATTCTTTAGTCGCCATAAAAAGCAAATAGTAGAAAGAAAGAAACATTTATTTGTTGCGAAACATACAATACATATAACAATAGATTAGTAGGTCGTAAATATTAGTGAAGTTATATAAATAATAGAAAAGGACTCTAAACCAGAGTCCCTTAGTCGGTATGCAGTGTCCCTTCTGTGGAACAGCAGCCATTAAGTGCTCACCGACCTGCCTCCCAGGTGTGGTGGTGGGTGAGTACTGGAAAATCCCACCGCAAAATGACACAATTATTGTGGAAATCTGCCATAGATTTGTGGCCTTTGTTCAGCAGTGGACATCCTTTAACTGATATGATGAAGATGATAACATATATATGTAAATGGTTCGACTTACGAACGAAAGGTCTTTTTATTTTTTCTTTATACGCATAAAATATGGTACAAAATATAGTGTTTTGATTATAAGATCATAATGTTTTTCCGCATGTTGCCGGCTAAGAATTTTACCACCCACTTCATCCCGAGGGTGTCATAAAAGGCGACTATGAGATTAGCCGGAGGATGGGCAGCAGCGTCTTTCGAGTACATTTATAACTCAACTGCGATTGCCAACCCGTCTGCCAAGCGTGGCGATTATGGCAAAACCCCCTGCTGAGCACACAACCACAAACCCATACCGGTCGTTGTGGCAGTCTTAGGGGGAGGCTTCTGTCTGAGAAGACGTTTTTCGGCCGAAATGATGACGATGAATATTTTGTCATCATAAAATGGCATTCAAATTGTTGTTTCTTATGTAACAAGAACACTTAAACGAACTTGCTACTTACCGAAGGATAGGCCGACGTTTGGATGCCGTAGGTACGTATCATATAAAAAATGTTTTACAGTGGACGTCGGAATCTATCTATTCTTTATCAAACTTTGTTCTCCGGCTAGGAAATTAGTGTTTACATATATTCATTTATTTTTATACGAATAATTCATTAAGCAAGCACACTGCATTAGGCGTATAACAAGGATAATAAAGAAGCAAAAGCTTGATATCTGGAACAGAGACGTGGTCACTCACTGTGGGCCTCATAAGAAAACCCAAGGTCACTCAGCGAGCTATGGAGAGAGCTATGCTTGGTATTTCTCTACGAGATCGAATCAGTAATCAGGAGATCCGTAGAAGAACTAAAGTTGTCGACATAGCTGAAAGGATTAGTAAACTGAAGTGGCACTGGGCAGGGCACATAGCTCGTAGAACTGATGGCTTTTGGAGCAAAAAGGTTCTCGAGTGGAGACCGCGCACCGGAAAACGCAGCGTGGGACGACCTCCAACGAGGTGGACAGGCGACCTGGTGAAGGTCGCTGGGAGTCATTTGATGAGGGCGGCATGTTACTCCTTGTGGAAATATAAGTGGGAGGTCTTTGTTCGGCAGTAGACGTCCTGTGGTTGATATGATGATGAAGAGCTTCTTATCAGCTAGCGTAACTTATAGTCAACCAATTTAGCTTATCGCAGTTCACTCCTAGACATAGGCCTATCCCAAGCCGCACCACAACACCCGATCCTCTGCCTTCCAAATCCCATCTATCCTAGTGCCTTCTCCAGGACGTCGTTGCATCTGGCTGAGGGGCTTCCCACACTTCGTCTGCTGATTTGTAACTTTTAATAGCCCATGAACAACGAGCAGCGAAACAGCTACAATAGGTACTCTGGGGGTTTATACCAACCAATTTCAAAATTTCAAAAAGTTAAAAATTATGCCGGCTCTGAATACCGCCACCCCATTTCCTCCCGTGGGTGTGGTAAAAGTCGACTAAGGAATTAGCCGGAGAATGGCGTCAGCGTCCTTCTAGTATATCACCAACTCAACTGCGATCGCCAACCCGTCTGCCAGGCGTGGCGATTATGGCAAACCCCCCCAATGAGCACACAACACACCCATATCGGTCGTTGTGGTGATCTTTGGGAGAGGCCTGTGTCCAGCAGTGGACTTCATTCAGCTGAAATGATGATGATGATGATGAAGTATTCCTCACGCGTGGTATCTTATTAAAGTTTAATAGGTCACGAGGGAGAAGGGCGTCTCATTAGGAACAAATTATTTTCTTTTAGGGGACTATTAAAGATGACACATCGATTTAGAAGTGGATTCCAGATTGACGTCAGGATTTATTAGACATTTTATTATATTTCACGCTATCTGAGTACAGCAGCCTTTAGGGAAATCAAGGTTTTACTGTATCATGTTGTTAAAGCTGGATGTATTGCCCAGGGTTATGACGATATATCCTCGAAAACGTTATTTTTTATTGAGCTTCCGCCTGGTCCATATTTGGAACTAATAAATATATTTACGCTTAAGCCCGGCTTAGAAGTATCTAGTAATAACTGTACCCTGCAGTTTCACCCGCCGTTTATTTTAGAAGATATCGAATATTTTTTATATAATTAAGTGTACTCACAGAAAACATTTTTAGTCATATTTTTGTGTGGTATTAGTATACACTGGTTTTCTTGACATAGGCATCTCATTCTCGTCTGGCGGCTGCCCTCGGCCCCGACCCATCGCGTCGCGTCGCCCGCCCGTTTCTGACTTTTTCTTCTTGTTCGGCTCCTAAGGGTCGTAGCGTGATGTTAGATTGATTTTGATTGATTAGATGACATTACTGATTTAACAATTTAACAGCTAAGCACTAAAGAGAGATCAATCAATTTCGCCGGCCATCTTGTTGTAAAGTCTTGCTAAGCAAAAATATCCATGGAGTCAGTATGTGCTCAATTAGTATTTCAAATGAGTATCCTAATATCACTAAGGCACGCTGTATATAATGTTAGTCTAGTTAATGGCCAGGGTACCAATACTGTCGGCAAAATTTGAACGTAGTTGTGGTGACGTGTTCGAAACTAATTGGACTAACTTTGTGTTCGAAACACCGTATCTATTATATTGATGTAGTTGGTACTTGGCTGGCTGCAGACGGTGCAACTCTATCACAGATGGACAAGGCTCTGACCGACAGAAGGGTCGTTTGGAATTCTTGTGATTTTTATGCGCTTTCATCCACTATCCGACAAGAACTACATTTTTTTCGAGATCAAAAGCAGTCTATCTCACTCTCCGGCTCATAGACTACTCTATGCTGCGTTGCGTTAATCTTTTGCTGCTGCGTGAAAGACGGACAAACCAACAAACACACTTTCACATTTATAATATATAAATTATTATATATATTATACTCTATTTAAATAGTAAGGATTTGGGGGAAATATGTAGGCTGCCTAAAACCGTTACTGCCTGGACATCTACGATACCAGAGGCATTGCTGGTGTGTTACCTTATTCTCTCTGAAAGGACTCTATTTAGATGGTTTTGAAGCTGTTTAGATTCTAACTATGCTGAAATACCCCAGGAGGAAGCCGATATTGCTCCAGAATGATAATCATCCACCCAGTCCACCCATCCACACAATCAATCACCCAGTTGAATACTTCGGTTTGGCGACGAAGCCTGTCCAATCGTTGGCTACCTTTTACCACGGGCCAGTTCAGCATTGCCCTCTTTTGTGCTAAAAATAACATATATTTCTATATTTATATTTATTTATATTTATTGCCTTCCGAACAACCAAGCATTGTAAAGATTATTTCACGTCAGTGCAGCCGTAGACTTACAGGCTTCAGTGATGATAAAAGTAACAGTTACTTATTGCTGTGTGGTTATTAGGTTAGAATAGGGGATTACCTCAATGACATTTTACAAATAGACGCACCATACACGGACATTATTGCACTACAGAACGCCATAATTTTTACTATAGTTACTACACTGGTTTGTTTGTATTGTACTGACATAACTATGCAGCGCTCAAATAGTGTGCGAAGAAAGGGAGAGAAAATTAAAGCCACCATGCGGCATATCGGTTGATAGAAAGAGATGAATGTACACCTTTAGTTATGTGGCATGGGTGGTTATGTGAAACCGTGTGACGTAGCAGTCACAAACCTGGCGCTGGCCGCCATTAGACTGCGTAGTAAAACAAAATACTGTAAGTTTATTTACAATATAGATTTACGCACGAACTGACTGACGTTCTCACAGGTACAGTATAATTAGTGCATAAACGTTATATAAACACAGGAAGGCATTTTTTTTTGCAATATGTTGCAAGAGTTGCGTTTAAGATTGACGTCAAGCCGCAACACTGGTCAGTGCGTGCCTAAGTGAATGCAGCGCAATTACCTGTCATAGTCATATAATCACCACGCTTGGTAGACGGGTTGGCGATCGCCGTTGAGTTGTTAATGTATTCGAAGGACGCTGGTGCCCATCCTCCGATTAATCCCTTAGACGACTTTTACGGCACCCACGCGAGGAGATGGGGTGGTGGTATTCTGAGCCGGCACCACATAGCATCAGATATTGACGGCCTTATATTATAGGAGTAATATTTTTTGACGATATAAGCAGACTACTGTCAATGTTGTAAATTCTTGACATTCAATATATCCGGGTCAAGTCTTAATTTGATGGCCACACTTAGCGGGGATCCAGTCTCAACATGTTATGCAGACTTTCAATTTTAGTATAGGTTCGTATGTTGCAACTATGTCGTCACGGCTCCGAAGTGTCCGATATCCCACGGTACAAGGTCATTGTGAGCAATCTAGACTTAAACATGTTATAATGTTACCGTAGTAGGTTGTTAAGTGGTATATTTTAAAATTGACGACATGATTGGCCTTATTTTTATTCTTCATTCGTGTGGTTGATGGCAACAAGGGCGGATCCATACTCAGGGGCCAAGGCCCTAGCCAAAACTGTGGGATGCAGTTGACTTTAGAACCAGCAGCAACAATGGTCTGTGAACATCTTGACATGAGACCCGAAACACGTAGTGCTAAAGCATTACTAGCATCACGGGAAGCATATTTAGACACAACTTCTTCTTCTCTTAGATTATGGCTTCTGTAGAGTATCATCCACAATTTCGCCAATGTCAAGTATAAGGCAACGTCGTACGGTGTTTAGATTATTAATCATTTCGGCCGAATGAAGTCCACTGCTGGACACAGGCCTCCCGCAAAGATCACCAAAACGACCGATATGGGTGTGTTGTGGGCTCATAGGTGGGTATTGCCATAATCGCCACGCTTGGCAGACGGGTTGGCGATCGCGGTTGAGTTGTTAATGTACCCGAAGGACGCTGCTGCCCATCCTCCGGCTAATCCCTTAGTCGACTTTTACGACACCCGCGGGATGAGATGGGGTGGTGGTATTCTTAATAATATTAGTTCCTGAAAAATTATGTTAGAGTCACTCTTCTCTTATATCGGCACGGCAATAGCTCATGCCCTTTTTTTTTATTGATACGGTGGAAATACATCATGTACTTCCTCCGCCCCGGGAAAGGGCAGAGGGGTATGCCGGACTCCTACCGGCTCGTAAGCTCGTAAGATCTCACCAGAGCCGCCCATTGGTGCAACGCCTTTAGGCATATCACGGAGGGGATGACTGTAAAGTAGTCAACCCCTGTAGTGGAGGGAAGGCGACTGTAAAAAGGTTAGCCCTAGGCATTTCTCGGGGCGGATTGTAAAGGATCCCTCTAAGCTTCGCTGAGATGTGCTGCGCACACGGCAGCACGCGACCACCTGCACGCTACCGTCTTCCTGGGGGTCGCTCGGGGTGAGCACGCAGACTCCAAGCTGCCCTGGAGAAGGAAGTACATGCAGAATTTCCACTGGACAACAATAAAAAAAGGTCTCACCATCACAGTGCCAGATATTATGCTGTCAAGCAGTAGTATTTAAACTATGGGGATTGAGCTGCTCTAATCTAACATAGGTTCTTATTGTTGTTGAATTTTGACATTTGATCGGACATTATTTTTATGACATTTGAATGTATATTTGCTTTTTATGACCGTTATTGAATAATTGACGACATTTTTAAATATTTTTTTACATTGTTCTGATGATAAAATATTTGTGAATGCACTCGCATTGGGTATTCATGTGGCCAACACAAATGTCATACTGATGGTATTGCTGTGCGACGGGTCGTTGAGCTCCCTAAAATAGGGTTAAGCCCGATGACTGATTTATGCTTGCCGTCTATCTGGACAGGCCATCCCAAAAATGGCTATGGATCTTTCTTCAAAAGGCCATTCGAGACGTTGCCCATTTTTCTGTACCTAAACATGTCTGGACTTAAAAACAGAAACCTTTGAGTTTATTTCGGTTTCTCAGAGGCAGTGAAAGTGTTTCTTGAAACCTACTTGCTAAATAAAAATAATTTCATTTCATAGACATAACTGTGTTTCGGTTAGAAGGGCACTGTAGCTAATGAAATTACTGGGCATAAGAGATTAAATAACTAATGTCTCGAAGTGACGAGCTCAGTGTGGTGCCACGCAGGACAAGTCCTGAGTAGCATGACAATTGTTATGAACAGCCTTTACGCTTACCACCAGGCGGATTACTTGCTCGTACCGTTAACAGGCTGTATAAAAAACAACCTACAACCGTAGCGAAAGCGAAAGCTTCTATTTTTCTTCAGGGACTCCCTTATCAAAGATGGAATGTTTACGAAAATAGTACAAAAAGACGTATAATTTATAGCTTTCTTAGCAAATGTATAGTACGTGAAGGGACTCGCAAGAGCCCTTTTAGGCCATCGTTTTTATAGGCCAATCCTTGAAATAGATACGTTGGTAAGAAAATTCAAGTTTCTACGTTATTTTTGTGAACGTTTTGATAAATCGTCTTTAAATTTTATGACGTATACGTCAAACTGGAGTTGGCTTGGGGATATTAATGTCATTTGGATTTCGTTATATCTGGGCTTGGTACGCTGCTATACCATATAGAGACCATTGAGGCACACGATACCAGTCCCTGAACGTGAATTCTTGTCGTAAGTATGGCGGTATCTAGTGACTTTACTAAACAACAAAAAAAGTTCAATGAATTTGAAATAATGATAACTTAAATACTATAGTTATATTTAAATATTCAAGGATAGTCCAATTATTATTGTTTTAGAAAATTTGGTAAATAAACATTTAGTGCACAGGAATAGCCGGCCAGAAACTCCATACTCCATAACTGAGAAGAAACTCAACAGCCACCAAGATATTCCATTCCATAGCCAAAAATACCTCTGGCGAACTTCTCATGGGAGCTGTATCTGGGCGGACAATTTGGCTAGGCCATGAGGGTCTGCAGCTAAACAATAAGATTTAAATACCATACCATATCTAATTAAGGGCGCCCCATAGTTCGTCGCCTCGCTCGTCGCCCCATTCAGGGGTCGGCTTAGGGCGTTATTGAGGGATAGGCTGGGAGCTATATCATGAGTTAGGTCAAGCACATCGCTGTTTATATTTTATAGCTGAAACAAGTGAATACATATACACTTTATATTTTGCATTGAAATACGAATTTTCAATTCAACGCTTCATACCTCTACTGCAAAACATTTACTTTTTCCAATTATTTCTGAGCAGTCAAGTCAGTTATAAAATCAAAAAAGTTAAACGAGAATAAAAATTACCTTGGCAAAGCGAGGCCAATACGCGCTTAAAAAATCGAACTACCAAAGAAAGTTCCTTATAAAATTTCGTACCTACTTTTATAAATGTACGAAAATCTCTCCAAAAGTGGGGCTGCTCACAACTTTGCTTTAACTTCCGTTTAGAATCTCTTCGATTCCCCGATTTAAAATGTTTCAGTTAAATATTGTTTCATTGGATTAAAGAAGCTACTAACTTTTGTATAGATTTGAAGTTGAAATAAAATAAGAAATGTCCTTGTTTAATAGGAGTACCATATGGTCGTTGTGGTGTCAGGATTAAGAATATAACACCATCTGGCCCGAGGAGGTCGTAAAAGGCGACTTAGGGGCAAATCAGAGGGATGGGGAGCACGCTGCCCCCATGGAATGATGATGATCATGATCGATACCAATAATTTTCCTTCTAAAATTTCCGGCGTTTGGCGTTTTACTAGTTTTAAGTTGCATAAGGTGCATATACTGCTTAATTATGAGTTAGTATGTGTTATCAAGCAATGTGGTCGAGCAGAGACCATGGAGGTTAACGCTAGAAGGAGAACAAATGTCAAACAGAACGTAAGTGGGATCATCATTTCGGCCGAATAAAGTCCACTGCTGGACACAGGCCTCCCCCAAAGATCACCACAACCACCGATATGAATGTGTTGTGGGCTCATTGGGGGGTTTTGCCATAATCGCCACGCTTGGCAGGCGGGTTGGCGATCGCAGTTTAGTTGTTAAAGTACTCGAAGGGCGCTGCTGCCCATCCTCCGGCTAATCCCTTAGTCGACTTTTACGACACCCATGGGAGGAGATGGGGTGGTGGCATTCTGAGCCGGCACCACACGGCAATAATCCTCATAAACTTCCTCTACGCTAGGGAAGGCGGAAGGATGTGCCGGAATCTTGCAAGCTAAAACCCACGGTGGTCTTCTTTAGCACCAGAATCTCTAGTGGAATGCACATGTGTCCAGGTGCTTCAGGGGTAGAAACTCTTCTTAATACTGACACTAAACACCTCGCAATGTTCACGGACGTCAAGGTAATCTAATCTATTCTATTCTATTGTGGCTCTCACGAGGCCAGCATCAGCCGAACGCACTTCGACCCTATTGGATCCATTTTATGCCCAAAGCCCTGCACTACTTCTCCGCTGGCAAATCAAGAAGTCCCTATAGGTACTTCGTAATCATACCTGCCTGGAGCCGTGCAAAATCATCAGGCAATCCAATGCATTTAATACCGTCAGTCACGACATCCTTCTTTCTATCCTTTCCCATTTTATGATCTCTCCCGAAGCGCTGGAATGGCTTTCATCATATCTTCGGGAGCGTCAGCAATCAGTCCACGTTGAGGAGTCTTCCTCATCTTGGTGCAACCTGGAAACTGGCGTTCCACAAGGCGGGATTCTATCTCCTCTTCTTTTTTCCGTTTTTATAAATCTAATTACCCAAAATCTTCAGTGTGCGTATCATCTTTATGCCGATGACCTACAGTTATACTCTCAAGCTCGAGTGGAAGACTTAAACAATGCAGTCGTAGCCGTAAACCACGATCTCGATACTATAAAGAACTGGGCTGAGAGGTTTGGTGTAGCAGTAAACCCCACTAAGTGCCAAGCCATCATTGTAGGAAGCCACAGAAATATTAGCAAAGTGTGCAGTGTTACTGTCCCACCTATAATCTACAATGGCATAAACATAGCTATCAGCTCCAGCGTCAAAGATCTTGGATTACATATCGACTCTACTCTCAATTGGCGGTCCCAAGTCACAAATGTGAGCCAAAAAGTTACTGGACTCTTGCGATCCCTCTAGCGCCTCAAAAAATTTCTGCCGTCACATACAAAAGCAATGCTTGTGCAGACCTTAATTGTTCCCATAATCGACTATGGTGATGTGTGCTACTTTGACTTGAATGCAGATCTACTCAACAAACTTGACCGGCTTCTCAATAATTGCATTCGATTCGTCTTCAATCTCCGAAAATATGACCATGTCTCTGCGTATCGATCTCTTTTAAATTAGTTGCCCATTCGCCAGCGCAGAAACATGACTGACTGGGCACTGACTACTCTGTTCTCAATACTCCATACCCCTAATTCCCCTTCTTATTTATCTTCCCATTTCCAGTATCTTTGTTCCAACCACAATAAAAATCTTCGTTCTACTAATAATCGTCTTCTTCAATGTCCCACTCATCACTCCGACTTTGTTCGTTCTACCTTCTTTGTTCAATCCATTCTATTGTGGAATGCGCTCCCCCTCGAAATCAGAATGGTTAATAGTCGTCACAATTTTAAAATAAAAGTACGCAAATACCTACTTGACAAGATTTTGCCAGATTCATTGCGGTTCTGAATCCCTGTTTTCCTTAGTTATATATATATATATCTATTTTATATATATGTATGTTTATTTTGTGTATATAAATATTATAATATATGTTGTATGTTTATGTAAGTTTATACTATTTCTATACCTGTAAATAAATGTCTTCGCATCTATACCTCTCACTCTTATCTTGTTGGTGCATCTACCTTGTTGTCTCTGCATCACCCAAAGGTCGTCTGGTAGAAAATGCCTATGGCATTAAGACCGCCTTTGTACATTTTTGTACATTAAGCATAAATAAATAAATAAATAAGCTATTCCTAGATGTTTTGCCCTACGTCTTCCCAGAGTGTCACAGCTGCACAAAATGTGCTGCATTGACTCTTGATTGTCCATACAGAATCTGCATGTATCCGTTGTGCTAAGCTTCATCCTATGGAGGTGCTCCTTGCTAATCTAATCTAACTGATGTAGGCAGAAACTGAAACTGTGACCCCGAGGACTGTGAGTCCATGAGGATTTTTAATGGTGTTAGGTATCGTTATATTTACCTCAAGATGTGACGTATCGTTTTAGGTACCTCAAGACGCAAGTCTTTAACCAGTGTGTGTTACCAGTGATGACATATGGAACACAGACGTGGTCACTCACAATAGGCCTCATAAGAAAGCTCAAGGTCACTCAGCGAGCTATGGAGAGAGCTATGCTTGGTATTTCACTACGAGATCAAATTAGAAATGAGGAGATCCGTAGAAGAACTAAAGTTGTCGACATAGCTGAAAGGATTAGTAAACTGAAGTGGCAATGGGCAGGGCACATTGTTCGTAGAACTGACGGTCGCTGGGGCACAAAGGTTCTCGAATGGAGACCGCGCACCGGAAAACGCAGCGTGGGACGACCTCCAACGAGGTGGACAGACGACCTGGTGAAGGTCACTGGGAGTCGTTGGATGAGGGCGGCATGTAACTGCTCGTTATGGAAATCTAACCTTTGTTCAGCAGTGGACGTCCTGTGGCTGATATGATAGGTATCTTATTGCAAGAGCCAAGGTAGGTACCACCCCAGTGCCAGATATTCACGGCTAGACAGTAGTGTTTAAACTTTAGTCATTACTGTGCTCCGGTTAGAAGGGCTAAGCTAGTGAAATTATTGGGCATAAAAGACTAAATAACTTCACGCCTCGAGGTGACGAGCGCAGTGTGGTGCCAGGACTAGTCCTGGATAGCATTATAGTTGTTATTGGCAGACGCTCACCACCAGGCGAATACCTTGATAGTCTCTCCACAATGTTGCAAAAAAAAACAATCGAGGTGAAGAAAAAGAGCCAAGGCATCAAGCAATAAGAACCGGCCTCCCTTCTAACCTACGGGGAGAGCCCTTGTGGAATCAAGGGGACCACCCTTGGACAAATTCTAATCAGCTGACTTAATGTTTTCTTGCTTGGTACTTCATACTTCTGCTCTAATAGCAGCGTTCACACGTTTTGCTTAACAGACTTAAATCTTGGTTGTCAGTGCGAGCCACGAGCCAGCAGACGTGAGTACCGATTGGACACTTACGAAGATTGATGACGTGGGCGCTTCGTAGTTACCACGATTGGCTATGAGCATTGACATACAACGGGGACCTTGAAAGGGTATAACCACCCAAAGAGTAGGTTAGTATAGATTATGTAGATCGAGTAAGAAAGTATTTTGTGTGTGGATGATAAAGTCGGCTGCTGTCGTCTGGGTGCGTTTACAATTCCACACACAATACACCCAGACCCGGAACAACTACCTGCAGATCATACAAACATTTGTTCCGTGCGGGAATCGAACCCATGACCCGGTGCGCAGCAGCCGACTGTATCAGCCACTGCACCAACCGTGCCGTAGCAACACTGCAGGTAGTTGTTCCGGGTTGGGTGTATTGTGTGTGGAATTTATGTCTGTAAACGCACCTACGACATACGAGAAATCCTAATGTTGGAAAAAAAAATCGACGAGATCTGATTATTGCAATATAAAATATAATAAATATAATATATAATAAGTTTTCTTTTTACCTATTTTCCGTTTGACATTTTCTGCGTGGCGAATACAATAATTTGTTTAAACGATATCCAACTATGTAATCATTTTTATTTCAAGGATAAAATTTACAGACATTACGTTTTATGAGACCCTTATCATCCTTTATGCTACCCAGGGAAAGAGAGAGGTGAGTATTTTCTGAAAATACATGAATTGGCAATAGAATCCGGCTTTATCTGCTTGATACAGTCATTATTTCACCCCCTAAGGGATTATTGCCTTTAATCCTAAGAAAATAACATACGCATTTATTTAAATACTCTGTTTTACGACATCGCACCCCTGCGATAATGAAAACATTATGCAAATCTACGAAGCGTCGCCGCCTTTACGATTCGTTTTATTATCCTCGCCGGCGGTGAGCAGCGGATAATTTGGAGCTTAATATATGTACACTATACAGCTTCGTTAGTTTTGGTTACATGTAAAAGTAGGCTAACGACACATCAGCTACTCTGATGTTGCAGACGTTTATCAGATTTTATGGCGGCGGAGATTGCTTAGGCGACACGCTTATTTTTTTTCCTACCAGATAACGAAAAGATAAATAAATATCATCATTTCGGCCGAATGAAGTCCACTGCTGGACACAGGCCTCCCGCAAAGATCACCACAACGACCCATATGGGTGTGTTGTGGGCTCATTGGGGCTCATATTGCCATAATCGCCACGCTTGGCAGACGGGTTGGCGATCGCAGTTGAGTTGTTAATTTACTTGAAGGACGCTGCTGCACATTGGAGGATAATCCCTTAGTCGACTTTTACGACACCCAATGGAGTGCTGGTATTCTGAGCCGGCACCACACGGCAAGTAAATATCGGTCCTGCGAAATTTAACATTTTTGGAAAATCTTCATCTTCATCATCACATCCGTCAAAGGACGTTCACTGCTGAACTAATGCCCCCTAAATGATCCAATGACTGGTTACATGCTATGTGTCTTAATTTTGTGGGGAATTTTCCAGCTACCACTCTTGGCAGGTTTGGTAAGCGCAGGCTACTGTTCAGCTTAATGGAAGCTGCCGTTCCTCTGGTTTATAGCCACCCCGTGCACCCGCAGCTCAGAATACAACCACCCCATCTCCTTCCGTGGGTATCGTAAAAGCCGACTAAGGGATAGACAGAAGATGGGCAGCAGCGTCCTTCGAATACATTAACAACTCAACTGCGATCGCTAACCCGCCTGCCAAGCGTGGCGATTATGGCAAAACCCCCCAATGAGCACACAACACACCAATATCGGTTGTTGTGGTCATCTTTGAGGGAGGCCTGTGGCCAGCAGTGGACTTTATTCGGCCGAAATGATGAAGGGTTATATCAAGAGGATGAGCAGCAGCATCCTCCCGTGTGCTAATAACAACATACTGCGATCACCAATCCGCCTGCCAAGCGTGGTGATTATGGTAATATCCCCTATGATCACTCATGGTAGTGATCCTTGGGAGGTCCATATTCAGCAGTAGACGTATACAGACTGATATGTATGTGTGTGTAGTCACTAGTAGTGTGTATTTGAAGAATGAGTACTCACACAGTTACACATATAGTTAGGTAAAATAATCCATACTTACCTAAGCTAGAAACATACCTAAATAACTCTCTCGTGTTGTGTAGTACATCCCCGCTTAATCAAACCCTCTCAAATATCACGGACACTTATCCAGACATGTCAATAGCCCGTTCTAGTACCCTCTAACACCAAATCTGAAGTTGACTTCAGATTGTACCGATGTCTACCCATGCAGAAAAGTTTACAACCAACATTTTGGAAGGTCTATCGCTAGTACTTCATTACCCGGCTTCGATAATTATATCATTCAATTATATAATCTCGTTATGTATTAAGGGATGGATCTTAAGGTATCCTGTTCATTACAATGCTCTCAGTACCTTTACTGTTTTTTTCATTGATCCGGTGGAAATACCTCATGCACTTCCTTCGCCCCGGGAAAGGGCGAAGGGTCTTGCCACGGTTTTAGCCGGTAGGAGTCCCTACCGGCTAAAACCACCAGAGTGATCATCGATGGCACCGAAGGGAGGCTTCAGGAACTCGAATAATCTCTATCTAGAGCAACCCGTTGGTGCCACGCCTTTAGGCACATCTTGGAGGGGATGACTGTAAAGCGGTCATCCCCTCTAGCGGAGGGAAGACGACTGTAAAGAGGCATCTCTCGAGGGGATTGTAAAAGATTCCCCCGAGGCCTCACTATGCGCTGTGCGGCGCACACAGCGGTACGTGTCCACATGCACACCGCTGTCTTCCCGGGGGTATGCTCTCAGCATCTACCTTGATGAATTCAAGTACATTTCGGCGAGTGTGCATTGGAATTACACGATTTAATTCACCCAAGTTCATCGGATAACCAGACGAATGGTATTGCCCCACCGTTATATGGTTGATGTCCCACCAATACGTACGAAGCGTTTTGCTTCCACGGTTTTCCTGCGTACCGCTAAGGAGTGGAACTCGGAGCCAGAGTTTGTATTTCCCAACCATTATAACCTGAGAATGTTCTAGTCATGAGTGACCAGGTTCCTTATGGGCAAGCGTGCACCACTTCAGTTTACTAATCCTTTAAGCTATGTCGACAACTTCTTAGTTCTTCTACCAATCTCCTCATTTCTGATTCGATCTCGTAGGGAAAGCAACCAAGCATAGCTCTCTCCATAGCTCGCTGAGTTATTATTTTTTTGTTGGTCTTCTCACGTACATTTCTCGGAAATGTGGTTGCTTAACCGGTCATTTTTGGCGAAGCCAAAAGAGGCCTTCAGCCAGGCTTAAATTTAATATTAAAAACTAAGCAACTTTCGCTACGGGCGCCCCCTGCGGGACACGGACCTCGGCTTAGGGCGTTGCTGGGGATAACAAGCTATTGTTTTGGGGACAGCTGGATCGGTATTATTTATAATGTATTCGGGGACATCTAAAGCTACAGGCTCGGCACGGGCCGGCGCGAGCAAGAGACGGGAGGGAGAAGTGCTGACTTGAACGGGAAGGTGACGCGGCGATAGGCCTCCGCGACATCGGTGAGGAGCTCGCTGAGTGACCTTGAGATTTCTTATGAGGCCCATTGTAAGGAACCACATCTCTGTTCCATATGTCATCACTGTCAACACACACTGGTTAAAGACTTTCTTCTTGAGGCATTGCGGTATTGTTGACGAAAAGTAAGAAAGAAATTACTTGTATTATTTTTAACAACAGTTACAACGATGGTCTTCATAAGCTCCTGGGGTAAATATGCATGTCCTATACGCAAGTTAAAAAAAGAGTGCTAGATGCTTAAATCGTCATAACCTGGAGACTTGCCCTTAGTCATGCTTTTAATAATTTGGGCGACTACTTCTTTCACCATATATCTGAAATTTTTACCACATCCGTCCTCACCATCAAGCGCGCGCTGCGCACAACCCAGCGGCGGTACAGCTTTAATATAATCCCTAAATAACTCAGCAAACTGGTGTGGCTCATTCTTACCCTCAATACTTACAGGTAACATTTATACTGGTAATGCAAATTAATTTTAATTGTGGTTTATGAAGTCATACAACAAATATTAAGTACTTTAACGAGTACGAATACTGATTCAATTATTCGGCGAAAGAGAATCATCATATCAGTTAAAGGACGTCCACAGCTGGACAAAGGCCTCCCCCATATATTTCCACAATTGTGTCTTCATTTTAGGGGAAATTCGCCACCAACCCAATCGTGGTGAGTGAGCGCAGTACGTAAGAATTTATTACATTATATTAAAAAGAATATTAGAATGCTGACAGCCCTAGCTCTCAATCGGCTTCGCGACATCATCATTAGAATAGACAATTTCAATTTCAGTATTTTAATTAAAAAATCGCAGAGCTTTCCAATTCTGTATCGTATTTATGTATGAAATACTCAACATTTTCATCTGAATAACTAAGAAAACATTTGGCGTCAGGAATTCCAAGTCATACTACGTTAAACGTCAGCGTAGCAGTTTAAGGTTTTTATACTACTTTATTATATTTTTGTATAGAGTCTCATCGCACTCTTGCCGCGGAAAATTGAATCGACATCTTATGGAGGTTTTGTGTATGTCGATAAATTTGTCATTTGTGCAAGTTTGTGCATGTCGATGAATTTGTCATGTGTGCAAGTTTGTGCATGTCGATGAATTTGTCATTTGTGCAAGTTTGTGCATGTCGATGAATTTGTAATGTGTGCGAGTTTGTGCATGTCGATGAATTTGTCATGTTTGCAAGTTTGTGCATGTCGATGAATTTGTCATTTGTGCAAGTTTGTGCATGTCGATGATTTTGTCATTTGTGCAAGATTGTGCATGTCGATGAATTTGTCATTTGTGCAAGTTTGTGCATGTCGATGAATTTGTCATTTGTGCAAGTTTGTGCATGTCGATGAATTTGTCGCTAATTCTGAGGCTCCTGGCATGGATAATGGGACAAACTATTTAAATTGATGCATTATTATCGGTCCTTGGTAAGTGTGCGAAGGTTCAAATCAATTCGACGTTTTGAAGGGGATGAAAATCGTGTTAAAAGATTCCGTTACATAGATACATACCAAGCTAATAAAAACGTGTTAAAATAGAACGATCGAATAATTATATGGTTTTAGATGTTAATATTTAGGTAAATATATGTTTACACCGTTCGAGTCACACAAAGTCAAATATCTATGATATAACCTTTTCTAGATTTTCTTGGATGACACTACCGAGACTTTAAAATAACAGAGAAAAAGATACATTCATGAAACCTTTCGTCATCATCATATCAACCAAAGGAAGCACACTACTGAACAAGGCCTACCTCAGTAATCACCACGCTTGGCAGAGTACTCACCACGCTTGGCAGGTGGTTTCGTGAGCGCGGGATTCCTACTGTTCCACGGAAAGTACACTGCTGCCTATCCTCCTTCGACGTTGTTGCCTTTTACGAGAGGTGCTATATTTTTAATCCAGATACCGCACGGATAATAAAATATTGATATAAATTAATTTATCAAGAATATTATAAATCGCAATTTAAAAAAAAACTCACGCATTTTACCCGTATTATTTTGGGTATCTACGCAATATAGTAAGCTCATGCAATATAATAAACAAAACCAATGATTGAAACATAGCATGCGAGTAACGAAATATTGGGAAAATACATTACATTACATTACCTTGCAAAAGGCGTAGAGAAATATCTGTTAGCGAAAAACCTTGAAGCAATTCTTATGTAAATGAAAATACGTCGGCTATCCGATTTCAATGAATGAAGAGAATTTATTAGCTGTGGGTTTATGCTTAGCAATGGACGGAGCGGTAGCGTTTTAGTCTGAACTGACACGAAATTTATGTTTAATCTGTGGCAGGGTTTTTGTATGTCGACATGTGTATATAACTACTGGTGGTCTGTAATCGCTGGAGTCCGGCTAGGTAGTCAGTGCCGTCTAGTGTGATCTTACGAGGACCTGGAGCCCCCCCTTTGGTGCCGAAGATGACCGCTCCAGTGGTTTTAGCCGGTAGGAGTCCGGCATACCCCTTCGCCCTTCCCCGGGATGAAGGAAGTTCCATGTAGAATTTCCACTGGACATCAATAAAAAAAAAAAAAACAGGTGGTCGTGCCGGCGTGCAAATTGGGGAGTCTGCGTCCTCATACCGAGCGACCCCCGGTAAGACGGCCGTAGTTACGTGCCACCGTGTGCGCAGTGCGCAGCGCACAGTGAGTCTTGGGGGGATCCTTTACAATCTTCTCTGAGAAGTGCCTCGGGTGGCCTTTTTACACGCATCTCATTTACCAAAACCCCTCAAGCCGTTTAGGCTACAGAGCGTTCCAAAAATAGATGTACATACATACACTCGAAAAACATTAGTCTCCTTCTGGGGCTATTGGGTAAATATACAACTACAGTACAATCTTATTATAAATATGAAAGTTTATGGTATAAAATATGTTTGAGGTTCCACGTCTCTGTCCCATATGTTATAAGAAAGCTCAAGGTCACTCAGCGAGCTATGGAGAAAGCTATGCTTGGTATTTCTCTAAGAGATCGAATCAGAAATGAGGAGATCCGTAGATGAACTAAAGTTGCCGACATAACTGAAAGAATCAGTAAACTGAAGTGGCGATGGGTGGGGCACATTGCTTGTAGAACCGATGGCCTTTGGGGTAAAAAGGTTCTCGAGTCGAGACCACGCACTGGAAAACTCAGCGTGGGCGTGGCGTCCAATGAGGTGGATCGACCTGGTGAAGGTCGCTGGGATTCGTTGGATGTAGGCGGCATGTGACGGCTCGTTGTGGAAATCTATGGGGAGTCCTTTGGCTGATATGATGATACCTGAACAAAATTCAGGGACTTGACTAAAAATGAAACCGCCCCTAAGGCTAGATTAGCTGAATACGAGATTCAGCTACAGTTACTTATTTTTACAACATTCAGATGCCTGAAAACTTCACACAACACTCCGTTCTGAAACATAGTGGATTACAGAAAGGATCGATACCAAAGACACCCTCGTTTGACCAAAACACTTTAGCCGTATAATTCCAAAGTAGGCCACCGAAATCTATATATATAAAAATGAACGTTTGTGGATTTACAGTAGTACAACATTTTCCGAAATATCGAAAAATCTCTACCTTGACACAGATTTTTAAGCATCTCGTAATAAAAAATTCCTTTTCTAGTTTTTTTTTACCTCAAATTATTTGTGAAAAGTTACTTTACTCATTGATAAGTCTTTATTCTATTAAAAACTAAAATGTTTTGAAGAAATACAAGTTTTATTTAAATTTTCACAATACAATTTTCTTATCGAAAAGTTTGTACTACTGTAAATCCGTAAGATTTTGCTGAACATATATTGTGTTTTTTGGTAGGTATTGACCCAAGTTCTTATCCCCTGCAGTATGTCGTGCTATTTACTGGACACCCTGTATATATCATTAAACGGTGGGTGAAACCGCGGGTCCCAGCTAGTGTACTATAAATATAATTCCCATAAGTACTATGATAATCATGGTGGCATCACCATAACATACTTATCGCATACTGTCGTAACCTGAATTGAATGGAAAAATGTTTTTGTCTATTAATTCAACGTTATGTATGTATCATAAGCTCGGTTTTTAAAATCTGGAACTAATTAATACAATTATTGTGCTAAGGAGAGAAAAAGTTCGTGTGGTGTCCAGATTAAGAATATAGCACCCCTCCATCTCGTGCCGTCATCATCATCATAATTTCAGCCGAATAAAGTCCACTGCTGGACACAGGCCTCCTCCAAAGATCACCAGAACGACTGGTCTGGGTGTGTTGTGTGCTCATTGGGGGGTTTTGCCATAATCACTGTGCTTAGCAGACGGGTTGGCGATCGCAGTTGAGTTGTTAATGTATTCGAAGGACTCTGCTACTCAATCGTCCGGATAATCCCATAGTCCCCTTAATACGACACCCACAGGATGAGATGGGTTGGTGCTATTCGTAGCCGGAACCACATGGCCAAGACTCCTCCCATGGTGTGGTGGGGACTTAGGGAATCTAAGCTAAAGGAATGGGCCGTAGCGGATTCTGTCGAACAGTAGCTATACTACGCTCACTAACCAAATTGCCAAGCGTGGTGAGTAGGTGCGAAGGCCCCCAAATTTTTTTTTTGTTTTTTAAAAAACGTTGCCCCACACAAGGATTTCTCCTGTGTCGTGGGTGCGTTCACAAACATAAATTCCACACACAATACACCCAGACCCGGAACATATACCTGCAGATCATACAAATATTTGTCCCGTGCGGGAATCGAACCCGCGACCCGGAGCGCAGCAGCCGACTGTATCAGCCACTGCACCAAACGAGCCGTCACAATGAAGAAATCTATGAGGTAGGTCTTTGGACAGCAGTAGACGCCCGTTTAGCTGATATGACGATGATATGGAGTGAAAGTCCTTGCAAGGATCCGTTTCTCGGCAGTTAAGATCGGCGATTGAACAGCTTTCTTCTAAGCAAGCGTGTATCATTGTCCACCGCATCGTCATTTAACATCAGGCGAGATAGTGCGCAAACGCAAGCCTTTTTAATATAAAATAATAAAAAGAAAATAAAGATTTTTTCTATTCAACCAATCCTAAGCATAACCCTAATTTTGCGCTCTTATATATACGACTGACGGTACAAACAATAAAATGTTCTCATAGTCATCATATCGGCCATTCATACGTCCACTGCTGAACAAAGACCTCCCCCATAGATTTTCACAACTGTGTCATCATTTTGGGGGGTATTTGCCAATACTCACCACGCTTGGCAGGCGGGTTGGTGAGCGCAGTATGGCTACCGTTTCACAGAAGGGATGCTGCTGCCCATCCCTCTGGTTTAGATTCCCTTAGTCGCCTTTTACGACATCCACTGGAGGAGATGGAGTGGTGCTATATTCTTAATCCGGATACCACACGGTGAGTTCTCATAGTACAGTCTCGGAATCTTTACAGACCGTACAGACATCACTATGTTTCTCATTAACTGCAATCAAATAAAGTACTAAGCAATTTTTGCCTCGTGAAATCTCTTCATCTTATTAATATGGAAATGGACTAAATTATGATGGACATGGAATAAATTAGGCTACTTTAATAATTAGGTTCCGCATAAAAACCCATGAAATCCAATATATCATCATTTCGGCCGAATGAAGTCCACTGCTGGACACAGGCCTCCCCCAAAGATCACCACAACCACCGATATGGATGTGTTGTGAGCACATTGGGGGGTTTTGCCATAATCGCCACGCTTGGCAGGCGGGTTGGCGATCGCAGTTGAGTTGTTAATGTACTCGAAGGACGCTGCTGCCCATCCTCCAGCTAATCCCTTAGTCGACTTTTACGACACCCATGGGAGGAAACGGGGTGGTGGCATTCTGAGCCGGCACCACACGGCATCCAATATATATATATATATATAAATACCTTATGTTAAGTATGTAAGTACCGAAGTACTCTAAATTATTTTTAAACTATCAAATTTCTTTTAAATTAAACGGCGGGTGAAACTGCGGGTCCCAGCTAGTCAATATATAAAACACGTCGAAGAGGGAACGATTTATTATTTAAAAAAAAGTCGTTCTCGGACGCCTTATGATTTACGATGATTAATTGAATTCGTCTGTTTGTACTGTTCGTACTAAGTGCTGAATTTCTGAGTAAAGTCAATGCTTATTGAAGGAAAGTACATTATGTATATGTGTACTTTCAATCTAAAACCTGTTTGTAAATTAGTTTTAACAAACAATGTTTTGGTTATCAACAAACACAAAGTATTGATCGCTAAATACACATATATTTGTTACGTATTTAAGCTGCGCGTCCACTGGCACGGCATCAGAGCGTACTGAGTGTACGGTTTGTAATTATGTATTTTCCGTGTGGTGCCGGCTCAGAATACCACCACCCCATCTCTTCCCGTGGTTGTCGTAAAAGTCGACTAAGGGATTAGCCGGAGGATGGGCAGCAGTGTCCTTCGAGTGCATTAATAACTCAACTGCGATCGCCAACCCGTCTGCAAAGAGTGGCGATTATGACAAAACCCGCCAATGAACCCACAACACACCCATATCGGTCATTGTGGTGATCTTTAGGGGAGGCCTGTGTCCAGCAGTGGACTTCATTCGGCCGAAATTATGAAAAAAAAAAGATGAATTATGTATTGATTCTTATTGAACTGCGTTCACTAGATCGGCAAATTCGCACCAGACGTCGGCATTTCTGCAAGGCAAAAATACCGTGTGGTGCCCGGATTAAGAACATAGCACCACTCTACCTCCTCCCGTGGACGTCGTAAGAGGCGACTAAGGGACTTTAAACCAGAGGGATGGGCAGCAGCGTTCTGTGGCATATTAGTCATACTGCGCTCACCAACCCACCTGCCAAGCGTGGTGAGTATTGGCAAATACCCCCAAATGATGACACAATTGTGGAAATCTTTGGGGGAGGCCTTTGTTCAGCAGTGTACGTATAAATGGCTGATATGATGATGATGAAAAATATAGATGCTCAGATGCCGACCCAGTGGACCTGCAGCTTTAGCTTCAATCATCAATCAGTAGAGATTTTTCAGTCTTGGCCAGTTCATCTTACAGTGAGTTTAGGCAACGCTTCGCTGTCAGTTTGTGGATGGGTGACCGTGTAGTAGTAATATTATTAACTGAGAGCGCACGGAGAGTGCTTCGGGGCATGTAAAATCATCGGTCCCGCTAGTTGTCATCAGACGGCAGTGGATGAGCCAGATTTTCTTTTGGGCAGCTTTAGAATCTCTGACACAAGGTTAGCCACAAACCGAAAGATAAAGAAATAAGGATTTAAAGAAATATGAAAAATAATTACCAATAAACTCGCTCGCATCATTCTTCACTATTTTCAACCATATTCACAATACAATCAAGGTTTAAATTTACCTTTACGCAGATCCACCTAGAGCCGCTCATTATAAAATAAAAGGCCTTGTCGAGTTTTCATGTATTCGGGTTTCAGTTGATGTAAAATGGAATAATAACGTGAAATGTTGAAATAAAGGCAGATTACACAATCGCCGTTAGAAACGTTATAATGTGATTATTTTGGAAATGTAAATGGGTTAACTGAATTAAATACGGCGAAACAAAAGGTTTGCTGGGGGCTTTAAATGGAAAGCCTTACAAAAATTACAGGTAAGTGGGGCAACGTTTTAAAAAAGAAAAAGAAAACTCGTATTTATGGTTTTGTAAAGGAGTTATTAACTAAAATATTCATGCCTTTAATTGTATTTATTTTACCTTTCATAACATCAGGCTTGCAATCCTTAATAGACAAGGCAGTTACTGTAGTACCCTGAATTCACCAATGTTATTTTTATATACCTACTACGGGGCGAGGCTATCTACCGTTCACCGAATTAACGAGAACATCGAGTTCAAATCAGAACAAAACAACTCCGAATTAAATTAACTCTAGTTAAATCAGGGCAAACTCACTCTGAAGGCCTTAAGGCGTTCGAATCAAAGCCTTATAATATGATTTGACATTTATTTCCAAGTCGATGCCTCGTTATCTTTCATATTGGAGAATTGTGTTCAAAAGTATTGTCAGTGGAAATTGTGTTTTGCGCTGTGAAATTATGCTTAAAACATTGAAAGCTGTGAGTATTCTTTTAATTAAATTATTGAAATCAGGCTCGTTTGGCAGTGAATGCGTAGTGGTTTAACGCTTGCCTTCCATACAGGAGGGTGTTCGATTCCGGGCCGCACCTGAGTTTTATGATTAACGATCGGAATGTGCTTACCTTTTGCATAAACGGTGAAGGAAACCATCGTGAGGAAACCTTCTTTATCCAAAACACGGTTGGTGCAGTGGTTGACACAGCCGACTGCTGCGTTCCGGGTCGGGGGTTCGATTCCCGCACGGATCAAATATTTGTATGATCTGCAGGTCGTTGTTCCGAGTCTGGGTGTATTGTGTGTGGACTTTGTGTTTGTAAACGCACCCACGACACAGGAGAAATCCTAGTGTGGGGCAACATTTATAATAAAAATAAAAATATATATGAACAATTTAGACATACATATTGTTACATACTAATGTAAACTGTATTAAAAATAATCACTATGGAGTTTCTTGCCCGTACTCCATAGCAAATTCATTTTTTTTTTCATAATTTCGACTATTTATGCGTCCACTGCTGAACAAAGGCCTCCCATAGATTTACACAACTGTGTCTTCATTTTGGGGGGTATTTGCCAATACTCACCACGCTTGGCAGGCGGGTTGGCGAGCGCAGTATGGCTACCGTTTCACAGAAAGGACGCTGCTGCCCATCCCTCTGGTTTAGATTCCCTTAGTCGCCATTTACGACCTCCACGGGAGGAGATGAAGTGGTGCTATATTCTTAATCCGGACACCACACGGTTAATTTATTTATTTATATACTCTTTATTGTACATTATTGTATTGGCCTTATCGCTATCCACGATCTCCTCCTAATAATAAGTATTTATCTCCAGTCTTTTTATATTTATGCAGCACAGTATGACGAATAAACTAAATCAATATTTATTTTTCTGTCTATGCCCGCTGGAAAACGTGTTCGGTGCTTTATTTAGAACAGGGGTGGCAAATATGTTTAGCTGTGATCTAATAAAAAAACATGCCCTCTTATGGTTCTATGGTTATTCCTTTTAAATCATACTGGTATAATGTTTTTGCTTTCTAACTACAATGTTCTCGAAATGAGGGTAATGTTAAGACAATGCAGGAGAAAAGAGTCTAAACTTCTTAAAAAGTAAACAAGCCTGATTTTAATATTTATTAGCGTTTTTGATTCAATTGTCATGACAGCATTAAGATGGCCAATCCCAACAAATGGCACTCGTTCACGACCATGACGCAAGGTTGATATGATGAAATTATATATTTTAAAAAAATTTGTTAAGATTGACTTTTAATTTCTTCAGATAAATTAATAAAATCAAGAGTGTAATTGGACAACACCAACCTTTGAGTCTTCTGTGTGATAGTATATAAAAGTTGACTGACTTTGATTTTTAAAAAAAGTCCTTCGCAATCGAATACTCTGTCACCGGTGACCAACGACATGTAGGCGACCCCTGCTGTAAAAAACAGTAGCGAACGAGGGTTAAATAATGAACACAATGGAAATAATGGCAGGGTATTAGTGTCGAAGATTTCCTTGTTAATATTCATTATAATAAAACGGTTTATTACATCGCGTATATTTTAGATTTTCGTTATTCCTGATGTTTCGAATACTTAGCAGCATAGTGTGTAATAACCGCGAAAACCTAAGAAATTACTATATTTGTTCATCTATGAGGTCCGAGGCCAAGTGGCAAAAGTATAAACATTCATTGTTCGCCTTCCGCGATCCTGAAACGTCTTTTACTCTTAGGTTCTAAAAGAAGAAATAGGCAGGCACTACGTAATTAAAATAATTCGTAAAAGGCGACTAAGGGACTCTAAACCTAGATGGGCAGCAGCGTCCCTTCTGAGAAACGGTCGCCATACTGCGCTCACCAACCCGCCTGCCAAGCGCGGTGAGTATTGCCAAATCCCCCCCAATATGATGTGACTGTTGTGGAAATCTATGGGGGAGGCCTTTGTTCAGCAGTGGACGTATAAATGGCCGATATGATATTTAAATAAAGAGACTTATTTTAACTATGGTCTCAGAGTTTTCTAATAAAAAATTGGTCAAGTGCCTGTTGAACTCGCGAGGAGAGGGGTTCCTTACGATGAAATATCCAACATTTTATAAAAACATTTTTTAACCAAATTTGTTTATCGTAACTAATAAAGTATGTATGGCAACTTATCCCAATAACAAACATAACATTGTGGTTGAAAAACTTGTTTTCACATACCCTCCAACTGCAAACGTAAGTTTGTACGCAAAATGTTAAAAGATTTACCGTGTCATTTTAAGACCATAGACTTCTTATAGTTTTACTGTTATCTATAGGCAAAGAACTATTATCTATATTTTTTTCCATATTTGATGCCCTGTAGTTTCGGAGATAATATGTTCAACTTTTACAATTTTCTTAAAAAAGTTTAAAGCGGTATAA
The DNA here is from genome assembly GCA_947459985.1 of Diloba caeruleocephala. Taxonomy (NCBI): domain Eukaryota; kingdom Metazoa; phylum Arthropoda; class Insecta; order Lepidoptera; family Noctuidae; genus Diloba; species Diloba caeruleocephala. The sequence goes on from OX381619.1 coordinate 1,932,871, forward strand.
TTTAAAATGATGAAATAAATATATTTGAGACCCTCACAACAATCCCTTCCATTTCGTGTGTTTTGAAAGAAAGAAAGAAGGAATATTTATTTATTTTGAGTCCGCAGTAAAATTTCCTGCAATTCTCCCAAAAGTGACCTCCATATTCAAAATTCATTAATTCACGTTACACGTCACACGTCGAAATCCATATGTGTCCAAATGTCAACTTAATCGGTCCAGTAGATTCGGAGCAAACTGGCTGTGACAGACGGACAGACAGATACACGAGTGATCCTATAAGGATACCGCCGTTTTTTCCTTCGGGCGTTCGGAACCCTAACATTATATTACGTCTTTCGTTTTCAATCCACAAGGCTAGAATGACATCAATCTTCCAACAATTGTACGCATTACCGAAACGTCCTATCAGAGCAGTTTCAAATAATTGCTTTATTCTAATAACATACTTTTGTTGGGGTTTGAACTCACAATCTCTCTATCATCAGTCTGACACCGTAGTCCTTAGGCTATCACCGCTTCTAAATAATATTCCAGTTAATTCTAATACATGACGACAACAGTTACACCTGAAAGTTTGAAAAGGGGCGACCCCTGCCTGAAAAGGGGTAAATTGGTTTTCACCGATACGCTCGAGGGCCGGCCGGTTACGGACTTGATTTCACAATACACGTTACGTAAATGGACCTCCATTTTCAAATGAACATTTATTTTTAATCAATGACATTATTTATTTCTTTATTTTATTTATTTCCATAACAATAAGCTTACAGTTAAAAATAAAACCAAAACGCTTATATGTCGTGTTAAGTTATACCAGTTATACCATAGCAAAAAACATAAAAATAGTAGTCACAAATTAATAAATTAATATTTCAATTATTATACCACTATCTCAGGTTAAAAGAAAACATTAAATTGAATCATGTTTCTTTTACAAAAAAAAATGTCAAAATAAATCACAAAATTTCTAATACAAAATACCAAGTATCAAAGTAATTTTTACATAAATTAATTAATCTATGTCAAATAATGACATGAAAAATATCAACATTACACCAATATACCCTTATACCATGGATATGTTACGTCCATAACAAATGGCGCGCAAAACGCAGTCTCGCTGTATGTAGGTATAAAGCTATAAAACTACACATCTACTCTGTAAGAAAGAAGATACAAAAACTACGAGAGTAAAAGAGATAGCTATCTAAAATGACAACACGTGTACTCGATGTCTTTGTCGCACCTGTGATAGATTAAATGTAGTGTCTATTTTTTGCTTGGCCTGTTTTGTTCGAGAATTTTATTTTTTGTAAAAATCGTTGCCCCACACTAGGATTTCTCCTGTGTCGTGGGTGCGTTTACAGACATATATTCCACACACAATACACCCAAACCCGGAACAACTACCTGCAGATCATACAAATATTTGTTCCGTGTGGGAATCGAACCCACGACCCAGAGCGCAGCAGTCGACTGTATCAGCCACTGCACCAACTGTGCCGTCAAAATTCATCATCATCATCATATCAGCCACAGGACGTCCACTACTGAACAAAGACCTCCCCCATAGAGTTCCGTAATAACAGGTTACATGTTGCCCGCATCCAACGACTCTCAGATCTTTACCTCGTCGTCTGTCCAACTCGAGGCCGTCCCACGTTGCGTTTTTGTGGTAGCGGACTAAACTAGTTTCTTATAATTATCTTAGTTCCACAATCTAGCTGTAATAATCCATCCCCTACCATGAGTGTCGTCAGTAAAGTCATTTAATTAAAATTAGTGAGTAAGCTCTAGTGTGATCATACGAGCACCTAGCTGCACCTTAGCTGCCGAAAATGACCACCCTAGTGGTTTTTGTCATGCCCCTTCGTAATTCCTCGGGGCGGTGGAAGTTCATGAAAAACTTCCATTGGGCCCAATATAAAAAAGTATAAGTGAATGTGCCGTGTGGTGCCAGCTTAGAATACCACCACCCCATCTCCTCCCGTCGGTAAAAGTCGTTAAAGTCGACTAAGGGATTAGCCGGAGGATGGGCAGCAGCATCCTTCGAGTACATTAACAACTCAACTGCGATCGCCAACCCGTCTGCCAAGTGTGGCGATTATGGCAAAACCCCCCAATGAGCCCACAACACATCCATACTGGCCGTTGTGGCGATCTTTGGGAGAGGCCTGTGTCCAGCAGTGGACTTCATTCAGCAGAAATGATGAAAAAAAAATTATGATGAGTGAGTAAACTAATAACAAAGCATGGTTTTTTTAAAACTCAAAGGTCATAAACCATTCGTTTTAAAACACAAAGCTAATCTAAAGTAACTTCTTTAAGTGAGCTGAAACAAAACTTAGAGAAAGCGAAGTAACGAGAAACAATAAAATGTAAGTATAACGACTCCGTTTCGAGTTCAACACACTCAATGTCTGAAAAGATTCCTTACTTGAATTAAAAAAAATACGGGTTGCACTCCGGGAGTGCCGACAGAACTGAAAACTTATCTTTTTTATTTAAATATACGCGTTCGCGGTCTGCTATATGTACATGCATATATGCACACACTATATCTGCGTCTCGTAACGGTGTCGCGAGTCCAGAGATTTTAACTCATCTAAAAAAGCGTACCGCGCTAAAAGAAGTTTTCACTTTAAAAAATGCGCTTAGTTTTACCTACTGCGTGTATCTACGTTGAAACTATTATTACAAAGGTACGCTTAGGGAAAAACAAATCAAAATATATACCTATTATAACTGTGCTCGTGACGTGAAAGTAAATCATTTTGACTCGCTTCACTTAACGTCGGGGAAAACGCGAGACATCCACTGAGTAATACACAAGTTTATGTATCTTTCACAAGTAATATAATAATAATAGCGACGTTCGCATCTTTCTACATATGTTGAATGAAAGATAACTATTCCGTTTTATATTCCAACGTATATCGCATTTTATTTTTGGTAGAACTAGCGACCCGCCCTGGCTTTGCTTTGTAATTTTATCGTGAAACATAGTACATATATAGAGTGAATCTTGTGTATGAAGCTATTTAGTTGGATACGGATTAATATCATGATACTAATGTTATTAGCCTTCGATTCTACCCGCATTTTGATTAATTTGAACAAAAAGCGGTTATTGTGAGTTAACTATAACTGTTAGACATACAGCCGCGAGGACTTTTTTGTGGGTAATAATGAGTACTATAATGTGTATAATGTAATACATGTAGTACATTATCTTATGTATCATCAATAGTTTGTGCAGTACACGCCCAATAATGAGTTGTACAGGCTTGATACCTTGGGTTACATTACTGCAATTTTCGTAGTGATCCCCATTTTTTTTTGAAAATCGAATGCATCCCATGTTTCTTGCTAATATTGAAGATTTCTTTAGGTGAAAGATTTTTTTTCAATCGGAGCATTTTTAGAACATTTCGATTACAAACAAATATACATACAAAAAATCGAATGTTTTCTCTATATAAGAGTAGTTCAGATAAAACGTTGAGAGTTCTTTCTTTTCGCAACACACCGCGCTATATAATCTGTATTTGTTTTTTGTAAAACCGCTGCTTACTAAGCAAGACAACAATCACCGACCGACAAGGAATCTTACTAATATTATAATAATATACTAGTATATATGGAACAGAGACGTGGTCACTTACAACGAGCCTCATAGGAAAGCTCAAGCTCTCTCAGCGAGCTATGGAGATATTAGCTATGTGAGAGCGAGGTGGACAGACGATCTGGTGAAGGTCACTGGGAGTCGTTGGATGAGAGCGGCATGTGACCGCTCGTTGTGGAAATCTGAGGGGGAGGCCTTTGTTCAGCAGTGGACGTCCTGTGTCTGATATGATTGATGATGATTGATACTAGTTGTAACCGACGATTTCGTCCACGTCCTTCTATAAGGAAATCATATTATGTAATGACATGACACAATTAACCTCCAGACCAAATTTAATTAGAATCCGACTAGCCATATTACCGTGATGGATCCTCAAATTTTCAAACTTTCATATTAATAATAGTACCATAGTGGTAAACACAAATGCTAGAATGCCAACCGGGACATTTGAAATATAAATAAGGCATAGGTTTATCTCAACTAAATTGCCCAATATGTATGTATGTATGATTTAACTAGTTTCTTGATTCAAGTTCATATATATCAACTGAGTTTTGAACTATCCATGGTAGCATCGTCATCATCATATCAGCCACAGATGTCCACTGCTGAACAAAAGCCTCCGCCTTAGATTTCTATAACGAGCGGTTATACATAGGCTGCACTAAAAGTATCGGGAATGGAATATTTCCACTGTTCCTGTCATATTAAAATATTTTTAATTGAAAACTCCTTGGTTTTACAAATCGAATACCATTTATTTATTTTAAAAAAGATTCACGGTCTTGTCACAAGGTTTTGTCAAACTTGTTTAGTCGTTGATAAAATGGAATTACAGAAGCCATAATTTAAGAGAAGAAGAAGAAAATGGAATTGACTCGAGAAAATTCAAGAGCGATGATTTATTATGACTTTCGAAGTGGTTTAACACAATAACAGTGTGTTGACCGGATGATTTCTGCATTTGGTGATGAAGCCCCATCCAAAACCACAATTTATCGCTGGTTTGCTGAATTTCAACGTGGACGTGTCAAGCTCAGTGATGATCCTCGTCAAGGTCGTCCAAAAACTGCAGTCACCCAAGAAAACGTTGATGCTGTGCGTAAGCTGATTGAGGAAGATCGACATGTGACATACCGCGAAATTCAGGCAACTTTAGACATTGGCATGAGTCAAATACAAATAATCTTGCATGAACAATTAGGTGTAAAAAAGTTGTTTTCCCGATAGATACCGCATTTGCTATGTGAAGAGCAAAAAGCGGCTCGCGTTACTTGGTGCGTCAGAACTCTCGAAACATTCCACGCAGGTTCCTCAAATGCTGTATAAAACATCGTATCAGGTGATGAATCCTGGATATATTCGTACGAACCCGAAACAATAAACCAGTCACGAGTTTGGGTGTTCGAAAATGAGTTAAAGCCGACAAAAATTGTTCGTTCACGGAGTGTTGAAAAAAAAATGGTGGCCACGTTTGTCTCCAAAACCGGCCATGTTACGACTATTCCTCTTGAGGAACAAAGAACGGTTAATGCAGAATGGTATGCTAGCATTTGTTTGCCACAGGTCGTTTCTGAACTCCGTAGAGAGAACTGCAACCGCCGCATCATCCTCCATCACGACAATACGAGTTCTCACACCGCGCACAGAACAAAAGAGTTTTTAGAGCAAGAAAACATAGAATTATTAGACCATCCGCCGTACAGCCCCGACCTAAGCCCTAATGATTTCTATACTTTCCCTAAAATAAAGAATAAATTGTGTGGACAGAGATTTTCATCACCTAAAGAAGCTGTGGACGCCTACAAAACGGCCATTTTGGAGACCCCAACTTCCGAATGAAATGGTTGCTTCAATGATTGGTTCCATCGTATGGAAAAATGTGTCAAATTTCGCGGAGAATACTTCGAAAAGCAATAAATACATTTTTAAATAGTAATGTTGTGTCACTTCCTTGATTCCCGAAATTTTCAGTGCTCGTATCTCTCTCATCTAACGACTGCCAGCGACCTTCACCAGGACATCTGTCCACCTCGTGCGAGGTCGTCCCACGCTGCGATTTCCGGTGCGCAGTGTCCATTCTAGAACCTTGTTGCCCCGCCCATTGTCACTTCAGTTTACTAATCCTTTCAGCTATGTCGACAACTTAAGTTCTTCTACGGATGGGACTGGTCAGCCGTTACAGTAGTTTTAAAAAAATAAATTAACATACATAATGCTCGTTATATATTTTATCATAATTTGTATCAATCAATATTGTTATCTCAATGATTTTAAAAGCGTATCCATGGAGTTTCTTGCCAGCTCTTCTCCATAGATCAACTACTACCGTGCAACTTAGATTCTGACGTTTCATAAGTGCCAATATTTGGTTTATTTGAAATATTTGACTTTGATCTCCTCATTTCTGATTTGATCTCGTTGAGAAATACCAAGCATAGCTCTCTCCATAGCTCGCTGAGTGACCTTGAGCTTTCTTATGAGGCCCATTGTGAGTGACCACGTCTCTCTTCCATATGTCATCACTGGTAATGATTTGTGTTCTACTCAAATTATTTATTGTAATTTGTGAAAGCTCTTAACAGCCTACAAGGCTGAGGATATGATCACCTCGAGACGTGAAGCTATTTAGCCTCTTATACCCAGTCAATTCGTTTTATCTGTATTTGAATTATGGATACATTTGCTTTTGGAAATATATTTATACATATTTCAAATACAAATGTGCTTTAAATACGGGATCTTCCGAAGAAGAACTTACGTCGTATCCTGAAACATTGACGTCACCTTCAACAAAGGCCAAAGAAAATAACGAGTTCCACGAAAACAGCTAAAGAAATTCCTTGACTCATCATGAAGCAGTCAATAATCTCGATAAATATAATTAACCAGTTCAATTTCCCGTTTGAATCAGTAGACTGCGATATTTCAGGCGTCATTGACTGCAATTCAATCAAGGTACGGTGCAACGAAACGTTTAGCTTCGATTTTCCTCATAAATGTTCACATGTCCGAACTAGTATTTTTATTGTTTTCGTCTGCGTACTTTTGTCAATTTTCTCACGTTAACTTGTGCTTACCATATTTTTATATACAGTGCTAACTAAAGTTACTAAAGTGTTTCAGAATTTTACTCAAATGTTGAAAGACAGACACTATTATTCCCTTTTATTATTCAAAGTTTCCATTCCATATAACAGCCATTACAGTAGACCTTATCGTTATAGTTTTCATCTCTTACTTATAGTCTTAAATCTCAGGAGACAAGAGTAACCATCCCTGTTAGTGTCTGACTACATTGTCGATAAAAAAATCTCCAAATTGCCTCTGTATGTTAGACCCATGTCCCGCGCACATCTATTACAGTACCAGGTCCCTGTTTGCAGGGGATAAACTCGTAAAGAGAAACATAATCATTTCGGCCTAATGAAGTCCACTGTTGGATACAGGCCTCCCCCAAAGATCATCACAACCACCGATATGGATGTGTTTTGAGCTCATTGGGGGGTTTTGCCATAATCGCTTGGCAGGCGGGTTGGCGATCGCAGTTGAGTTGTTAATGTACTCGAAGGACGCTGCTGCCCATCCTCCGACTAATCCCTTAGTCGACTTTTACGACACCCATGGGAGGAGATGGGGTGGTGGCATTCTGAGCCGGCACCACACGGCATAACAAACATAATAATAATCATTTATTGCTTTATTTCTAAGTCTAATAATGGTGACTCGCAAAGGCCTTTGCTCGCAACGACGAGCTCTACCACTGCTACACATTGATAATTGATACGCTCTTACTTGGTTAAGTACAAAAACAGACGATAAAACAGGCCAATAGTTAAATAATACCACACAAAACAAGATAGTGTAGGATATAACTGTGTCCACAAATGTTGCACACACAGGCTGGCTGTACACAGGGCCTGATTCAGGGTTTGTATTTACACCATGAAATGCTTTTCGTCATCATTATAGAAAAAAAAAGTGTGTTTGTGGTGTCTGGCTTAAAAATATAGCACCAATCCATCTCTTGTGGATGTCGTAAAATGCGACTAAGGGACTCTACGCCAGAGGGGTTGGGAGCAGCTTCCCTTCTATGGAACAGTAGCCATACTGCACTTGCCAAGGGTGGTAAGTATTGGAAAATTCCCCCCAAAATGACAATACATGGCAGGTAGTCAGTCGTCTGCTCTAGTTTGATCATACGAGGACCTGGAGCCGCCCTTGGGTGCCGAAGATGACCACCCCAGTGGTTTTAGTCGGTAAGAGTCCGCTTCCCCTTCGTCCTTCCTCGGGGCGAAGGAAGTTCATGAAGAATTTCTATTGGATCAAATTAAAAAATAAAGTAAGATAATCAATCGTCTATGGAGGCCTTTATAGCAGTGCACTTCTTTTAGTGATGATGATAGAAAAACACATTTATTGCAGAAAGCATCAAAATAGCACATAGAAGCGAACTTTTCTACACTAGCTCGTACCGATGTCTGGAAGTTCTCGTCGATACCTCGCATTCGCGGATTCCAGCATATGAAACCTATATTGTTGATCAGATTCTAGCTGTACACCACACGCCAAATTATCTGAACATTTCCACGATGTTTTTGAATCAGAAGATTTATATTTTTATAGATATTAATGCAATATAAATCACTTTGCCGAGTTGTTCATTCCATTTTCCTCGTGAATGTCCGTGTCATTTATTAGAATCCTGTCCGCCCCTACTTTCTACGTGGGCGGAGTATTGTCCGCAAAACATCAGACACGTCCGAAATGACCTTTAACTTCCTCGTATATTGTTCTTATATGTATTTCTTGGTGACATATTGTATCATATGTTTTGCGGTAATAATTAGTTTTAGAAAATGTATCTATATTTAAATAGAATCATATTCTCGATTCACAAGCCTATTATAATTTATGTCCTAATTTTGGGAGGAATTCGCCAATACTCGCTACGCTTGGTAGGCGAATTGGTGAGCGCAGTATGGCTGCTGTTCCACAAAAGAGACGCTGCTGCCATCCCTCTGGATTAAAGGCCCTGAGTCGTCTATTACGACATGCACGGGAGGAGATGGAGTGGTGCTATATTCTTAATCTGGACACCTCATAGAATATATTCAAAGAACAGTGGAATTACTTTGTGGTCAACAGGTTTATGAACTCGCTTCCTAGGCTGTGAGTTCAAACCCATACATGTCCCTATGAGACTTTTATAAAGAAGCACCGCAGAGTTTTTTTTAAACCTTGCGTCACACTAGCATTTCTCCTGACACGTGTACAGTTGTGGCGACTCCTACATCGCCATCATAACTACAACTTACAACGGGGCTTCTGCCCGCCAGGCATACCATCCGTCTGCCTGGAGGATCCTCCCCTTTCTATGGAGGAACACCACACCTTGTTCCCCATACTGGTGACCCCTGACTATGAACATCAGCGAAGCCGCCACGACGCAGAGAAGCAATTACTTCGCAATATCGCTATCACTCGCCCACCATTGGCAAGAAGCAGCAAGCAGCAAGTTATACTGCCAGCCAGCAATCTCAGCCACAAGCCACACGCTGCAGCAAATGCAAGCCTGGTACCTAACCACATCAGCCCCTTCTCTTCAGCATGGCACATCATACTGCACCTACGGCCGGTCCAAGTAGAGAAGCTTCTCTTGGTCCATGCAGGAGCCAGCCACTATGCTTCACTGTACCACTCCAACTCACTGGAGAATACGCAGCATCAGCCCCGACGCACTGCGGATATTCACCGTAAGCAGTTCCGACACACTGGGACTCCACGGCATTCAGTTCCGACCCACTGGAACCCTTCACTGGCACATTAGCAAACATGCACAAGATCCAAGAACAGCCGACTCATCAACTACGATCGCCCTCCGGTCTTAGGGGGGGCGGTGATGTGGCGACACCTACATCGCTAGCATAACTACAACTTACAACGGGGCTTTGGCCCGCCAGGCATACCATCCGCCTGGCTGGAGGATCCTCCCTTTTCTATGGAGGAATACCACACCTTGTTCCCCATACAGTTCCATTCAGTTAAAAAAATCTTGCATACACAAAAACCCTGAGCCAAAACTGTAATTATAAAAAATATTTGTTCATGTGGAGACGGAACCCACGACACAGCGCAGAAAGCCAATCGCCAAGCCACTGCTGCAACCGTTCCGTCAACGGTGAAGGAAAATCTTCGTGAGGATCTAATGATCTGAAATGTTTTTTCTCTGCAGTGTGTGAGACACAGGCTGCTGAAGTTTGCAGTGAGACACAGGCTGGTATTATTCAGAAACGGTATTTGATGCGTATGTTTGATTTTTATTCACATGTAACTGCATCAGATAGGTATACAATTTAGATGTAAATAAACTTTTTAACAAAAAAAAAATACCGACTTCAAAACCCCTACACGATATTAAAACCACCTAAAAGGTAAAAAAAACTTTATGAAGTCGGTATTTTTGTTTGTTAAAAAGTTTTACTTGTTTCTTTATATGTAAGCATTTTTTTCAATTTTGGTTCAGTATTTAACACTAAAAGAATGACTCAAATCGGTTCACCGATCTGAGAGGAATCGAAACCATTAAGACATCTAGATAGGCGCAGTCAAATTAACCTGTTTATTGAAGCTGGTTAAAAAACTACTCAATCAAATGTAATGAAATTTACATGGGACCAACTCGAAAGCATTCTGCACCAGTTAAAAAAAAAAGCTCAAATCGTTCCACAAATCTCGTAGTAATCGGTGTACATATATAAAAAAAATACGCATCGAATTGAGAACCTCCTCCTTTTCGAAGTCGGTAAAAACGGTAAAACGAAGGAAAACAGGGACGAAGATTTTGCACTTCACATTTTGAACATATGAACATCTCACCCCGTGGGGGTCGTAAAAGGTGACTATGGGATTAGCCGGAGGGCGGGCAGCAGCGTCTTTTGAGTACGTTTATAACACAACTGCGATCGCTAACCTGTCTGCAAATCGTGGCGATTATGGCCAAACCCCCAATATGCAGACAACAAAAACCCATACCGGTCGTTGTGACAATTTTTGAGAGAGGCTTTTGTCCAGCAGTGGACACTTTTCGGCTGAAACGATGATGATGAACATAATATATGAAGCCTATATGTAGTTACCTACTTGTCCTGTCTTATTTTACATCCAAATATAAAATCTTAAAAACCCTGTTCGATCTATGAAAGTCATATTGTATATCGATATGTGATTAAATTTATGAAATTTTTCGAAAACGATGCCTCAATAGAAAAAAAAATGACACTACATTTTTTTTTTTTATAACATTGCCCCACATTCTAGTATTTCTCCTGTGTCGTGGGTGCATTTACACACATACAATACACCCAGACCCGGAACAACTGCAGATCATACAAATATTTGTTCCGTGCGGGACTCGAACCCGCGACCTTGAGCGCAGCAACCGACTGTATCAACCACTGCACCTACCTATACGGACTTTAATTTGCTTACCACGGCCACTCTGATTGCCTCACACTACCGTCGCCGCATCGCCGCGGCCCCGCACCGATGTAAACCTATTCAAATAACCTATGAGCCTATAGAGTCTATATATCGGCTCTGCAAACATTCACACTTTACACAGCGGCAGATATTGCATGTAGGGCCCTACAGGCAGACTTTGATAAGGCGGTCCCCTTAAACGGCCCACTACGTAGGTGTAACTACGGTAACTGGTATTTTTTATTATTTGCTATAAACTACGTCCTGTATAATAATTTTTTTACAAGAATCAACCACTGCAATAGAACATACAGCAAGCCCGAAGGAATCAGCTCGTGACATTCCTTGGATTGATTTAATCTTAGATTATTAAACCAATTGGTTAAATGGTCTAAGGAATTAATCGATAAATAAATCGCTTATTATAGTAATGTCTTAGATTTTCACGATTATTACACATAATAATAAAATAATTTTAAACGGATTAGATTCTGCTGTTGATGATTAGAATAATAGATGCTGCAAAGTATTCGAAACGTCAGGAAAAACAAAAATCGATAATACACGCGATCTAATCCGTTTAAAATTGTTTTATTATAAAATCGCTTATTATTATACCTAATTGAAAAAAAACCTATACAGTGAATTGTATTTGACATAACAGTCAAAATAAATCAAAACGAGCCTTTTGTTTGAAAAGTTAGATAATAACTCGACCCAGTCTTGACAATTATCAGACTTATCTTGATAATTTCGAACCCTGTTTTATATAGTACAATTATCAAAATATCTTAGTAGGACAGGGTTTAAGGTACATATTGTACATATGTATTTGTAAAAGGCTTTACAACACATAATATATATAACTAAAAGACTGAAAGCGAAACCTTTCGTTATTGTTCCATTAAACAGGCTATCAACGTCTCATTGTCCGCAAATCTACCGCTAAAGGAAACAATTTTCTTTTCTATTGCAACCCAAACAACTGCTATGTACTCACAATTATCTTTATGTAATTACAATGAAGCTGTATTAGTATAAATACAAGAAAATGCTTGAAATAAACAATTTAACAGTCACAAATTCAGGGCCATATGATTTCAGTATATTATCATCATCATCATATCAGCCAAAGGACGTCCACTGCTGAACAAAGGCCTCCCACATAGATTTCCACAGTTGCGTCATCATTTTGGAGGGAATTAGTCTGTACTCACCACGCTTCGCAAGCGTGTTAGTGAGAGCAGTATGGCTACTGTTCCACTAAAAGGACGCTGCTGCCCAGCTCTATGGCTAAGAATCCCTTTAGTCGCCTTTTACGATATGACACGAGCAAGGAGTGTTGCTATATTATTAATCTGGACACCATACGGATTTCGTACTTAGAAAGAAAAAAAAGGAAAAAAAAGAAAGGCCTCCCCCATAGATTTTCACAACTGTGTCATCATTTTGGGGGGTATTTGCCAATACTCACCACGCTTGGCAGGCGGGTTGATTAGCGCAGTATGGCTACCATTTCACAGAAGGGACGCTGCTGCCCATCTCTCTGGTTTAGATTCCCTTAGTCGCCTTTTACGACATCCATGGGAGGAGATGGAGTGGTGCTATATTCTTAATCCGGACACCACACGCGCTTGCTGATTTGCCGGTAAATGGCCGATAGCGAGACAATTCATGTTGTTATGGCACAGTTTTAGTTTTAGAACGAAAGGATAAATTGTTTTCTAGGTGAACTGGTTATCCTGGCGGAGACGGCTGCATGGATCTACGATCAGATACGCTCCCTCCGTTAGAGTGGAGAAGGCCCACCTCCAAGGGCGTTTGAGAGGCTGTAGCGGCTAGCTCTGCGGCACGCACTTGGAAAGTGGCGTCACTATTAAGATTAGTCGAAAGATGGGCAGCTGTATTCTTCGAGTATATTTACAACTCAACTGCGGTCGCCAATCCGCCGATCTGTCGATCACTTAGTCAATAAATTAACTGAGCTTTGTCTACTGCTGACCTTTGTCTTTGAGATAGCCCTCTCAAGTTGGGCCACAATACATTGTCCTGACTACTTAACTTCAATAAATCGTTCACCTCAAATTCAGCAGGGTATCACTTGAACCCACAACCTTTCGCCAGTCAATGCCCTAACCTTGGCTATTTTTGTCGGAACACTTTATTTACCGGCTCAATGTTGTTCTACAACTATTATTACGACAAGAACTACCAATATAACTTAACTGATCCATAAATAAAACATGTAATAGCGAAAAATGATGGCGCTCCATAAAACAAATTTTGATCGAAGGAGCTCATAATATCATCCAAAACACGTTCACTGCTGAACAAATGCTGCCCCCCATAGATAGGTGGGGTCGTTGGTTTGGGGGGAATTTGCCAGTACTCACAACCATTGGCAGGCGGATTGGTGAGCGTAATATGTCTACTTTTCACAGCAGGGTCGACCCATTTCCTCTGGTATAGTCCACTAGTCCAAACTTACGACATCCACGGGAGGACATGGAGTGATGCCATATTATTAATCCGTACACTGAACGGATCGACGGACTTGGATCGCATCCGCATCTTAATATTCTTTGAATTAAGTTGGAGGGTGATTCATGATTTTCTGAAGATCCCCTACCATCAAGATCATCGCGTGTACTTACAGTCATGGATAAGTCGTAACCCAATCCAAATTTCTGATTTGGCCACATCACCGAGGGGAATTTACACTCCTAATTCAAGGAAACTACGCAGTATAACCTTGCTTCAGTTCATTTAAAGTTTTAGTATGTTAAAGGGACCGTATGGTGCCGACTTAAAATAGTGCCACCCTATCTCATATCATTGGTGTCGTAAAGGGTAATTATGGGATTAGTCGGAGGATAGGCTGCAGCGTCTCTCGAGAATATTGATAACTAGATTGCGATCGGTAATGACCCCCGGGAAGATGGTGGCGCGCACGTCACGTGCCGCCGTGTGCGCAGCACAGCGCACGGCGAGGCTCGGGGGGATCCTTTACAATCCTCCCCGAGAAGTGGCCATTTTACTGCTGCCTGCCCTGCTTTAGAGGAGGTGACCGCTTTAAAGTCATCCCCTCCTAGATGTGCCTAAAGGCGTGGCACCAATGGGTGGCTCTAGTGTGATCTTACGAGGACCTGGAGCCCTTCCCCCCCTCTTTCGGTGCCTATGATGACCGCTCCAGTGGTTTTAGCCTGTGAGACTCCGGCATACCGCTTAGCTCTTCCCCGGGGCGAAGGAAGTTCATGTAGAATTTCCACTGGACATCAATAAAAAAAACGGTCGCTAGCCCGCCTGCCATGTGTGCCGATTATGGCGAAATCCCCCAATGAGCACACAACCCAACTAGATCAGGCGATCAGTGAGTTGCGGTCTTGGGGTGAGGTCTTCGTCCGGCTATGAACATCGTTCAGCTGAAATGATGAATAAAAACAAATGGAAATGGAATTTATGAATTAATTTTTGAGCAACACTTTACGTTACACTCAGGAAATGCGTTAGACTGTTTATTTATTATAATCTTGATATTACTATGCCTTGTTAGTTTATTATATTTTCCTTAATCGCCTTCGTCCGTCCTGTGTCACTGCAGGGGTTCCAACTGAAAACCAGCGCTGGGTGCCTCGCGCCCAGCAAATGCTGAGTTGGTAACCTTTTCGGCACGGGCATGCTCGACAGCAATGAATACTGTCGATTAGTTGGTTAAGGGTACTCTTGTTTTTGTTTCGTATGATTTTTATTCTTTTATAATTTGATTAATGCCGTCACTTTGTGCCGTACCGATTAAATGTATTTCTTTCTTTAAAAGTATAAGTCAAAGAACAGTCTGACGGTATTCTTAATCTAAAAGATAAAATCTTCTCCAATACAAAATATCAGGCGACACCGATAAATAAATGTGCAGTTACATCTCAAGTGGCCCTGAATAAATGAATTGGAAATTCCGCAACATTAAAAAGGAGAAGTCTTTGTTCCAGAAGTTTCTAATGGATGGTGTTGAAATCGTAAATATTCAAATGATATTTCACATAATGAGGGGGGAAGGGTGGTAATGGTATGCAGGAATAACTGTTCTGTTTGGTAAATTGACCGCCTTTTTTGGTACATTTATTAATGATGATTATTAGATGGCACGGTTGGTGCAGTGGCTGATACAGTCGGCTGTGCGTTTACAGAGATAGACAGAGTTTCCACATACAATACACCCAGACCCGGAACAACTACCTGCAGATCATACAAATATTTGTTCCGTGTGGGAATTGAACCCACGACCCCGAGCGCAGCAGCCGACTGTATCAGCCACTGCACCAACAACCCACGATACAGGAGCAATCCTAGTGTGGGGCAATGTTTAAAAAAGATATAAACATTGTATGGTTTGCGGAGGTCGCTTCACGTAACACAAATCTCATTAAATAATATGTTTACATGACCTGGGGTGCATTTCTCTAAGTTCTAACATCCATACATCCTTGAATACAGAATTGAAATGCCACACGGCAAATAAAATAAATACATACTTAAAATAAAATATCTCAAAATGATAAATATGAGGTAAACAAAAGAATTGTCTGTTTCGTTATTATGTGTGTTTTACATTTAATTAGTCTACTTTGTTCGCAAATACTTAGCTTATTACCAAGTAATAACAAAATTGTAATAAAACTTTTTTGAAAATAGTATATCCATGGAGTTTCTTGCCGGCTCTTCTCCATAGGACCGACTTTTCCGAACCGTGCACTTAACTTGACTTTTCGTAAGAGCCTGTTAGGGCCTATATGAAATAAAAAACTGAGTTTCAGGTTGAGTTTGAATACAAAACATAGAATAGAATAAAACCAACTAAATGAAAGATTTTTTCAACTGGCAACCGGAACCAGAACTGAAAAACAAACAGTGTAGCCAACAATCCAACACACACAATTTTATCTATGATGATAATGTTGATGAATTAAGATATACCAACTGAAGCGGTAATATCTTGTCTTCTTATTCAGCTCACAATACGTAGATTTCCGTCCAAACAATAACAAGTCTCGCCGATTATAATAAACGTGGATACAAAGCAGGACAATCTCATGTTAACGCAATATAGACGTAAAACTCAAGCTGACAAAGTGAATTATTTCCTCTCATACATTATGTATGCTGTACGAGACACAATCCGATTGAATTGCTGTTCTACGAGATAAACAACACGTTTCGACGTAGTCTGCAACGTACGGAGATTATTGGGAAACCGGGAATAAATGATATCACTGCTCCATAGTGTAGGATCATACTCATAATCACCATTATCATATCAGCCAAAGGACGTCCACTGCTGAACAAATACCTCCTCCAAATAATTCCACAATTTTGGAGGGGACTTGCCAATAGTCACTACGCTTAGCAAGCGATATGGTGAGCGCAGAATGATGCTGTTCCACAGAAGAGACGCTGCTGCCAATCCTATTGGTTTAGAGTCCCTTAGTCGACTTTTACGACACCCACGGGTGGAGATGGAGTGGTTCTATATTCTTATCCGAACACCGCACCCTAAGGGTTGACCAAAGGGCCACTCCAGCCGCACCTTAATTCACATTGACAGTGTTTGGCTCAGTTTGATTTTCAATCAATATATCATATAGTTAATTTTTAGTTCATACTAAAAGTGGGCTATGGTCATCCCTGATATTTCTTAGGATGGTATGCGACTTATAATGGCTTTGTCCAAGATTTGATCAAATTTCTTTGACGTCTTCGTCATGTCTCTCATTCAATAATAACCAAGGATGTAATGTGAATTCTAAAACGCATTATTTAATATTTTATATCGATGCCTTGTATTGTAAAGACATTAATTGCTTAAACCCATTAATACCCATTCAAAAATATTAATGTGTTGAAAATGTTGAGCATTTAAATACTGTCGCTTGCTCATCGGATCATCATCTTCATTTCAGACGAATAACGTCCACAGCTGGACAAGAAGCCTCTCCCAAAAATTGCTACGACTGTTATGGGTTTGTGTTGTGTACTCATTGGGGGTTTTGTTATAATCGCCATGCTTGGCAGACGGGTTGGCGATCGCAATTATAAATGTACTCGAAAGACGCTGCTGCCCATCCTGCGGCTAATCCCATAATCGCCTTTTACGACACCCACGGGATGAGATGGGGTGGTGGTATTCTTAGCTGGCACGACACGGCAGTGGCAGTTGTATATAAAATTTATAAAGTTATATTATATCTATTTAAGCTTATCTTAATCAAGTGTCATGTGAGAAAAATAATGTAGGAAAATAGTTTAGTATTATTGGATAGGTAGAAGCACCTCTTGTGCTTCTACCCATCCAAATAGCGGTGTAATGAAACAAACAAAATTGCCTCTTCTTCGCTGGAAGCCGTAAAGGTAAACGTGATTAATTAAATATACAACGAAAGGTCATTTGTAAACATTAACTTATTCACCAACTACACTCGCCACTAAGTGATGTTAACTTAAGTACGCTAAGTTAATAGTTAAGATTAAGTAAACTTTCACTATGTAAATATACTTTGTAATCAACTTAATTAAACTTCAGTATGTCTAGATATATTACCCATGTAATGTTCCATAGCATAATTTCTAAAATAAAATTACTGACGAATCTAATCAATGTGGATAACCGCCTTTTGACTTTCAAAATCATATTAGATTAATATTTGTGGCTTTTTGAAGCTAGGCTTATAATACATTTTGTAAACTATGCAACTGCTGTTAATCGCGCCCCCAGCGGGTCTCGAACCTCGGCTTAAGGCGTTGCTGGGAGATACAAGCTATGTAGGAACAGCTGGATCGGTATTATTTAAATATTTTAGGGGACATGTAAGACTACAGGCTCGGCACGGGCCGGCCGTAAGTAAGGAATGGGGGGAGGATGAAGATTGATCGGGATGTCGCGGGAAAGGCCTCCGCGGCGTCGACGAGGCGGTTCAACTGCAGGCGCGCGCTCTCGTTTTATAGACTAGTGTGGGGTATCAAATAGCAACTTTATGCTAAAAATACTGTATTAGCGGTGACTCTTTTTCATGCTATGTGTTTTGTGTACTTATAGTCAGAATCAGTGCCCAGAAAGTAGCTGAACGGTTAATTTATTAAAGTAATCATTGGACTACACGGTTCACTCAGTGACTTATCGCTTGTCTTTCTGCACAATGTGTCGCGAGTTCAATCATTATAATAAAGAAAGAAAGAAAAAAAGAAAATATTTTTATTTCTGCATTATGAGCGCAGGTAAAACAATAATAAAAAATGACAATTTAAAATCTATAACTAATTTACAAGTAACACCTACATAAAAATAAAAACTTATCAAATAGACACATAACATTTTTTTTAAAGTGGCAATAGAATGTTCGAAACTAAATATAGTTATAGGCTCAAATTTAAATTGAAAAAACAGAAATCAAGTGCGCCGAAGTGTGCAGAAACTGGTTGACACTCAGCATATTGCCGAGGCGTTGAGATAACGCCAACAACACTGATTTTCAGTGTCAGCCTCCTTGGTGACGTAATGGCGTCATCCGGTTGGGTAAACACTATGTAAAACACGAATATCTAAAGTAGTCATAAAATATACCAAAAACATCAAAATGTAATATAACACATTAATAATCATAACTGTATCGGGTATAATATAATATATATAACGAACAAATAAATTTCGGTAAACCGTGTGGTGCCGGTTAAGAATAGCACCACCCCATCTTATCCCGTTGGTGTCGTAAACGGCGACTATGGGATTAGCCGAAGGATAGGCAGCAGCATATTTCAAGTACATTTAAAACTCAACTGCGATCGCCAACCCGCCTGCCAAGCACGGCGATTGTGGCAAATCTCCCCGCTGAGCACACAACATACGTAGACAGGTGGTAGTGGCAATCTTCGGGGGAGGCCTGTGTCCAGCAGTGGACTTTATTCGGTTGAAATTATGAAGAACCAAAATTGAAAACTGTACAAACAATCCGGAGGTTTATTAATCTTTCAGTTACGACTCTTGTTCAGTGAGCTGCACATAGATAAGCGGAACCTGCCGGAAGTCGGAAATACGCGTTTTAACAAAAAGAGTTTTGCGTATGATGTCTATTTAAACATTTGAATTCAGGCTGGAACGATACGGACAGTTTTGTATATTAACTAGCTAGGACCCGCGGTTTCACCCGCGTTTAAATTAAAAGAAATTTAGAACACTTCGACATAGACACTTGACATAGAATATGTATTGGATTTCAAGGGTTTTTTTTGCGCGGAACCCTAATTATTTTTCTAAAATAAAAGTAGCCTACATTATTCCTTATAACATCAACTATCTGCTAGTGAAAGTCTCGTTAAAATCGGTCCAGCCGTTTCGGAGATTACTCGGAACAACCAGACAGACGATAGCCACGCTTGGCAGACGGGTTGGCGATCGCAGTGTAGTTGTTAATGTTCTCGAAGGACGCTGCTGCCCATCCTCCGGCTAATCATCCTCCCTTAGTCGACTTTTACGACACCCATAGGAGGAGATGGGGTGGTGGCATTCTGAGCCGTGCCGGCACACATTTTCGGTAAGATAATGCAATTATCAAGTAAATAAAAGGTAGAAGTCGTTCTTCGAGTACACTAACAACTCAACTGCGATTGCCAACCCGTCTGCCAAGCGTGGCGATTATGGCAAAAGCCCCCAATGAGCCCACAACATACCCATATCTATCGTTGTGGTGATCTTTGGGGGAAGTCTGTGTCCAGCAGTGGACTTCATTCGGCCGAAATTATGATGAATGATGATCGAAAATTCGTATGGTGTTCACATATGGAATATCGCACCACTCCATCTCCTCCCATGGATGTTGTAAAAATACTAAATCAGAGGAATATGCAACAGCGTTACAGTCGACATTCTGCGTTCAACAAACCGCTTACCAAGCTTAGCGAGTACTTAGCAAATTTCCCTATAATGATTATACACGGCATGGAACCGGTCGTTATCCGTGTGGTGTCCAGAATAAGAATATAGCACCACTCGATCTCCTCCCGTGGAGGTCGTAAAAGGCGACTAAGGGACTCTAAACCAGAGGAATGGGCAGCAGCTTCCTTTCTGTGGAACAGTTGCCATTATGCGCTCAGCAACCCGCCTGCCAAGCGTGGTGAGTACTGGCAAACTCCCCCCAATATGATCACACAGTTGTGGAAATCTGTGGGGCAGGCCTTTGTTCAGCAGTGGACGTTTTCGGCTAATGTGATCAGAAAAATCTGCTCGTCCATGATTCACCAACTAAAACAAATTCATACGACAGTAGCCGAAGAGCTCGAAGAAGCCGAACAAATGATCACACATCAGTTCTCATAATGTCGTGCCACGTTTTTGTCTCAAAGTATCCATCGATTCCTTTCTACGCCATTCTTTTTACGTCCAATCCGATTTATATGTAATGATCTGGATTTTTCATCTTTTTACCGTCTATCAAAGGCAGGTACTATTATTACATGTATTCATCTTGCTGGCAAAGAGAAATTGAGTTTTTGAGGTGATTAATTTAACAAGTTTGCTTTGAGAATGGATTACTGTCATCAAAGGTGTTTGTTGTGCTCGTACTGTGTGATCCCGGGCTTCAACAGACATCTGTTATTAGTGTCACGAAGAACTAACTGCTAGTCCAAATTACTTGTCCTCTTGGGCTTCTTCCGCTTCGGAAAGGGCAGAGGGGTATCTCGAACTGTTATCGGTTAAAAACACTCGAACGTCTTCGGCACCGGGAAAGATCTCGAGAACGAACGCTTCAGAGCCAGGACTTAACCCCAAAAGACTTGACTAGACTAGTGTAAATTGTATCTTAACTCTTACTATGTAGTAGCAACACGCAGAATTTCACATTTGTATTTACTATATAAATTTTAAGTGTTTGTATGTTTGAGACTCCATTACGCTCTACTAGAGGGGTTGATCGCTTTACAGGGAGTAAATCCGAGATGTGCTTAAAGGCGTAGCACCAAAGGGCGGCTCTGGTATGATTGTATCGAGGACCTTTAGACCCCTTTGGAGCCGATAAGCGCTCCGGTGGTTTGAGCCAGTAGGAATTCGCTATGCCCCTCCGCCCATCCCTCGAGTGGATATACTTCATATGAAATATTTCAATCAATCATCAATCATTTCGGCTGAATGAAGTCCACTGCTGGACACAGGCCTCCCCCAAACCCTCGACCACAATGACCGATATGGGTGTGTTGTGGGCTCATTGGGGGGTTTTGCCATAATCGCCACGCTTGGCAGACGGGTTGGCGATCGTAGTTGAGTTGTTAATGTACTCGAAGGACGCTGCTGCCCATCCTCCGGCTAATCCCTTAGTCGACTTTTACGACACCCACGGGAGGAGATGGGGTGGGGGTATTCTGAGCCGGCACCACACGGCGAAATATTTCCACCGGATTAAAGAAAAATAAAAAAGGCCCTCCCCATAGAGCGCCACACCAAGTGGTCTGAGTGTGCTGTGTGCATATGGTTGGGGTTTGCCATAATCGCCACGATTAGGGTTGGCAATCGAGGTTTAGTTGTTGATGTATTCGAAGGACACTGCTGCCCATCGCTGGCTAATTCCATGTTCGCCTTTACGACACCTACGGGATTGAATTGGATCGAATGTTCGAGGCTCCCTCGCGCTCAAACTGCTGAACAGATTCTAATGAAATTTGGCAAAGAGCTAGATTATGTCTACGAAAAAGGACATAGGATACTACAAATTTTAAAGTTATAAAACACAATTCATAATCAGCCCATTAATTTCCCACTGCTGGGCATGGGCCTTTTCTCACGATGAGAAAGATTAGGGATTAGTCCACCACGCTGGCCTAGTGCGGATTGGCGGACTGTACACACCATTGAGAACATTTTAGAACCCTGTCAGGTGTGCAGGTTTCCTCACGATGATTTCCTTTACCGTTATCGCAAGTGAGAAAATATTTTGATCTACACATGAATCCAAAAAGTCAGAGGTGCGGGCTGGGCTCGAACTCAGACTCTCCTGCATGGAAGGCAAGCATTCAATCACTAGTTGGATATATATGATCACTAGGCTATCATTGTTAAATAAATTGGTATCACTCAATTTTAATTACAAATTATCGAGGCCGGCTGATTACGGCTAATAGGTATATATAATATATAAATGCGTGGCACCAATTGGCGGCTCTAGTGTGATCTTACGAGAACCTAGACCGCCGCTTCGGTGCCGAAGATGACCGCTCTAGTGGTGTTAGCTGGTAGGAGTCCGGCATGCCCCATCGCCCTTCCCCGGGATCATATTGTTTTTCAAATTCATTTAGTATCTAATTATCAAACTGAAAGCTAGGATTTTTGTAAAAATAACCTTTATAAGAATTTATATCTACTGGATCGCTTTTAGAAGATCAATGGGGCAGATAAACCTATAGACGTCAGCCACTGACGTTTACGTCAACAGATTAGATACCAAGCAATTGCAAGTTGAAGGGCCAGATAGCATGGGAGTCTCATATTATCTACACCATAAACCAATATAATACCATTCTGCAATTAACTATTCCATGTAAAGGTACATTCGTAAACACAGAAAAGTAGCAAAATAAAATTGATTACATAACATTGCCGGTGGTAGACCTCTTATTGCTAGTGTGGCTATGTAGGTACCACCGCAGTGCCAGATATCCTGCTGTTCAGCATTATATGATAATAATATGCTACTGCAAGCGATGACCTCATCCGTGAACTTACCATGAGCTCTTAATACGAGTCAATTGAAGATCTCAACTGATTTGTTATGGTTATATGTACGCACGGCTACATGTCAAGCTTTCAATTTCCAGTATAAGCTGACCTCGCATTGTATAGGTTCTTCGTACAATCCGAGATAGCCTACAGTAGGAATTTATTGCTTGATATGTCACCGTGTGTACATATAACCATAACAAATCAGTTGAGATCTTCAATTGACTCGTATTAAGAGCTCATGGTAAGCTTCCTGTAGCGAAACAACATTCGTTTAGTTTTTATTTACGTTGCGGTTTTATGTGAAAATTTAGATCTACTATATTGCGCTTATATTCAAAATAGTGGTAGGATAGACCTAAATAATTATTTTATTCTGAATTCAATTAAATAAACTGCAAAATACTGAAAGTTCGTGAAAGACTGACGCAAAACTAAATCCGTCGTATCAGTTTCTATTACGATGGGACTTACACCAGTTATATGTAAGAAAAACTTAAATTATGCATTTTCATCATTCCCAGTAGCAGCTGTCGTAAATCGCCTTTGTTTTTGACATTACTACGAGGTTGCAAAAAAGAAAAAGAACGATCTTTAATGTAAGTCAAACGGTCGAATGCATTGAAAATCAAAGCGTGCCATACCAATTTGCGCTATGGCACCTCGGACAAAAACCGCAGCACGACTGCTCTACAAAACCGTACACGTTGATAAAAGATATGGGTAGTATGATCCTGATAATGCATGTACACCATAATTATAGCGATAACTTTGACGTGAATATGGATTTCGGGGATTAGGTGATTCTCTGTTAGCACACACACAAGAAACACGCGATCCCGTGGTCAATATCTATTGTGGATTAAGTTAGACGTCATCATTGTGGTCTATTATTGGACGAAGATGCCACTACTTCTGTAGGTAGGGGTAAAGTTTGGGGACGCACGTGGTCACGTGGCGCCATGTGCGCAGCACAGCGCACAGCGAGGCTACGGAAATGCGATTTCAGGCATTCAGAAATGCCTGAAAGGCGGCCTTTTTACAGTCGCCCTTCCATCTACTAGAGGGGGTGACCGCTTTACAGTCATCCCCTTCGAGATGTGCCTTAAGGCGTAGCATCATGGACGGCTTTAGTGTGATCTTAAGAGGACCTGGTGCCGAGGATGACCGCTCATGTGGTTTAAGCCGGTCGGAGTCCAGCATACCCCTTCGCCCTTCCACGGGGCGAAGGAAGTTCAATTAGAATTTCCACTGGAGACCAATGAAAAAAGGTAGGGGTAAAGTAAAAGGTGATAACAAGAGCTACTACTGATCATATCAATGTCAGTGGTCATAACAAATCTACGGGAAGAGAGGAGCTATTCTTTGCTTGGGATTATACAGAAAGTCAAAACCAGTATCTAGTATTACGCACTGATCTGAATGGTGATGATATTCAGTGGGTACACTATGATATAAACTATTTATGGAATGGTTTAATATCGAAGTGAGAAAGAAGTGGTTTGAGAAGCAGTGGTTTTGGATACGGCGCGCATAGTAAGGAAGCTCCGCTCTTAACTCTGCATCCCTGACAGTTCATCATCATCATCATCATCATAACAGCCACAGGACGTCCACCGCTGAACAAAGGCCTCCCCCTCAGATTTCCACAACGGGCGGTCACATGCTGTTCTCATCCAACGACTCCCAGTGACCTTCACCGGGTCATCTGTCCACCTCGTTGGAGGTCGTCCCACGCTGCGTTTTCCGGTGCGCGGTCTCCATTCGAGAACCTTTGTGCCCCAACAGCCATCAGTTCTACGAGCAATGTGCGACAACTTTAGTTCTTCTACGGATCTCCTCATTTCTAATTCGATCTCGTAGTTAGCTTGGTTTTATCCACACAAAAAACTCTTCGATCTCTAGGTATTTCCATCTTGCTGCAGGAGATGAAAAGTTTAAATACCTACATCTTCTATGAATCCATTTAGTGTTTGTTTTATCTTAAAAACACTATCTGCCGAAAAAGGTTGTAACTTTAAAGTCATAATTTGCTCATGTGGATAGCTGCGATCTCTCTTTCCGTGTCCAGGCTGACCTATTCAAGAGTGTAGGATTAGCTGGAATACCTGGACTTTAATCAAACTATCCTGGTTGCTATATTTCTTGAAATATTATTTAACATGTATAGCTATGCATGTTATTTCCCAATATCCGAACATACACGACACAGCAATCCTACTTTACAACAAAAAGCTTAACTAACAATAGATTGTGCTATCCTGAGGCACACAAAACGCGTCAGTTCTGTCTCAAAGTTAGCTTGATCAGTGAGGTGGAATGACTGACATTGGAATGTCAATGCTCACAAGCTTGCGTATGTGAAATAGCCATACCAAGGTTTATTGTTCTTGGCATTATTATTATTTTTGGTCTGAACTGAGCGATGCTTTTGTATGCGCCATACTCGTGACGTGCCATCTGCTGTAATTGGATAACTTTGTACTGCCATGACAGTTTAATTAAAACTCTTAATGAAAACTTCAACCAGGCTTTTATAGCTTAGACATACGTGTCCTTTTCGGAAACGATATATTAAAAGATATAGTAAGATGGTAAACTTAAAAAAGAGTGACTATAAGAGTTTCTTGCTCCGTTGTTGTTAAGTTGCCACGTTTCAAGATGTAATGTAAAATGTAATTAATCTTGAAACGTGGCAACTTAACTCTTTTTTTTCCATCAAATGTACTCCAAACCCAAGTGGAAGCATTTTTGGAACAGAAAGATTTTCTGACAGAAGAATTCTAGACGTACCTATACAGTATTTTTTTAGATACAAAATCTGACTGAAAACTAGAAATAACCAAAGAATTGCAATGAAACCTCTAAAGCAGGGGTTCCCAACCTTTTTTGTCTACTGCCCACTTTAAGAATAAATTATTTTTTAACGGCCCCCTTTTTAAACATACTTAAAAACCGCTAAGTACTTATAACTGATTATTGAAACGCAAATTTATAGTATTCGGACAGAGTATCTTTTATTGAAAATAAAACAAACATAATCAATTCTTATATAAAAACTAATGTGAAGGTTGAATCTGATGCTGTTCAATAAGTTTGTTGATATCAGGTTCCAATTTACTCAAAAACAGCCGCAAGTCGCCACGTTCGGTAACACGCAAACGATTTCTCTTTTTAGTAAGCAGCGTTGCCACAGCACTAAATCCACGTTCACACAAATATGACGATGGGAATGCTATCAAAAATCGTTGAACAATTGACCACAATCCAGGGTACAATTGCGGGATCGGTTTTTGTAGCCAAAATTCTTGATATCCATTTTTGAACTTGATTTTTATTTCTTCGTTTGTTGTCAATTCTATAAGTTCTTCTTCCAGCTGAGGTGACATTGCTGTGTTGACATTTGAAAACGGATCCAACACCCAGTCTGGTATTTCCAAGTTTAAAATGTCCTGGTATCGTTCGGTGAAGTCAATGTGGAGGTTTTCCAAATGTTGGCAGTAGGCAAACAAGTCGTCGTTACTGCAGTATACTGATAAATTCGGAAAATTGTGAAACTCACGTCTGCCCGTATTCTTTTTGTGCAGAAGCAGTTTGGCTGCGAAAGCATCAACGACATTTTTTGTTTTAATTAAATTTAGTTCATCGCCTTGCAGTTGGAGGTTCATGTCGTTGAACATTTTATACAGGTCTGTCATGTAAGCTATATCATTCTTTGATGTTCTGAGCTTGTTGCGCAGTTATGTATCTTTAGTTTCCAAGAACTCTATCATAGAGTCAAACAGGTTGTAAAATCGAATCAGACAATTGCCTCTTGACAGCCAACGAACTTCAGTATGAAGCAACAAACGGTTGAAATCTTCGTCATTAGTAACACAAAGCTGATGAAATAATCTATCATTCAAAGAGCTGCTACGGATTTTATTGTCGTTCACTTAAGTTTCTAGCAACCAAATGTTGTCTATGAATAACGCAATGTATAGCAAGGACATCTGGAATTTTATTCTTTAAGTATGCTATGAAGCCTTTATGGCGCCCTGTCATAACCGGAGCGCCATCCGTAGCAACTGATATAATATTTTTCAAAGGAATCTCTTTCTCTTCACAAAACTTTTCCAATGTATTGAATATGGTTTCGCCTTTTGTATCTGTCTCCAAATTTCTGGCAAAGAATAG
Organism: Diloba caeruleocephala; assembly: GCA_947459985.1. Classification (NCBI taxonomy): domain Eukaryota; kingdom Metazoa; phylum Arthropoda; class Insecta; order Lepidoptera; family Noctuidae; genus Diloba; species Diloba caeruleocephala. The sequence goes on from OX381619.1 coordinate 1,959,912, forward strand.
TTCTTCACGTATTTTCTCATCTTTAATAAACCTCACGTAAGATAGCAACAACGCTTCATTAGTTGGTAAAGTGGACTCATCGAGCTGAATTGAGAATTGACTAGTCCGCAGATGATTGCACAATGATTCTTCAATGTTTTCAGCCATTTCATCAATTCGTCTTTGCACAGAATTATTACTCAAAGGAATTTTTCGGATAATATCTGCGGCCGGTTTATGAAGCACAGTAGTTATTGCTTCCTATATTGCTGGCCTAAATTAACTCTTCTCCGATGTTGTGTGGTTTGCCTTTTTGAGCAATTAACAAAGAGATATTGTACGAAGCTCGAAGTCCGTCGTCATCTTGCTTAGCAGCCGCCGAAAATAGTTTTGATACCCTTGGCTGAGTATTATGCTTCTTCTCTAGGTCTTGAAAATATGCTACATTCTTTTCTGTCTTATCTGGATGCATTTTATTTAAATGATCTTGCAGTCTTGAAGGCTTCATTGCTTCGTTCGAAAATGTTTTTAGACATAGAAGACACAAAGGCGACGACGGGTTTGTGGGATTTTCAATAAATCCGAATTTAATATATTCCGCAGAGTATTGCCGTCTCTTCTTTTTTACTTCCGACATTGTTTTGTTTTAAGAAATACGTAAGTGTTGAAATCAAGTACTGCTTATCTATTATGCGCGAAACCGCAAATGAAAATATAATAAATTTACGTCGTTTATATAGGATTGCATAAGCAGCACGCACCAACAGGAATAAGACAAACGTGCATAAACTCGTTTATCTCATTCGACGCCCAATCGTACTCGACAAGCAAGAACAAGTATTATAGAACCAGCCGATTGGTATAGGAATGTACAATTCGGATAATTTAACAAAAACTTGTTAAAACATGATTGCCCGCGGTCTTTTATATCGAACCGAGTTTGAGCTATATCTTAATTAATATTAGTTGATGTTCACAAGATGTAGTCGAGAGTCGAGAGCTCAGTCGGTGTCTAAGAGTCTTCCTAGCTAGGTAGATGAAATTATAAATCGACCCCAAAGCCCTACATAATGCCCCCTTTTTTTCTGGGTCTCTTACCGCCCCCCTTTAGGCTTGCAGCGCCCACAAGGGGGCGTTATCGCCCACGTTGGGAAAGACTAGTCTAAAGTAATAGGCTGTAATAGTAATTTTGCCCCGTAGTCCGGGCATAATCATGCCGCAAGGGTGCATAAATGCATTAGAGGTAGCATGCGGGTAACTTGTCTGACTTACTTTATTAATTAAAATATACATGGTCTATTTCCAATAACTCAAAACCGGAAACTAGTTCGCTCAGAATCGAGAGAAATGAGGAATGATTACACTACTTTTTAATTGGATTTATTTTTACAAATAGTAAATACCTACGCCACCCGAGGCTACCTTTGCGCAACTAAGCTACACTTACTTTTAAACTTAGTAGGTATAACATGTTGGCTCTAGTATGATCATACGAGGTCCTGGAGCCTCCTTTAGGTGCCGAAGATGACCACCCCAGTGGTTTTAGCCGGTAGGAGTCCGGCATACCCCTTCGCCCTTCCCGGGGTGAAGGAAGTTCATGAAGAATTACCACTGGGCACCAATAAAAAAAGTTATAACATGTTGCCCTTGAAACTTTTGGTGTTGCAGGCATATAAAGCGCGGTAAAAATGACCATAGGGAAGTGATACTATTCCAGATGGTTGTTTATAATACAACTCTACAATGTAAAAGAAAGACAACATTAGATTTTAAGTAATTAATAAATATTTTATATTTAATTATACATACACACACCATCGAATAAATAATTATGTACCCTACCCATCACACCCTGTAAAAGACTCAAAAGAATAACAGTCGACCTAACGAAATCACACGTTGCCTAACCTCATCGATCGTTTACCAATGAACGGGTGCCACTAGCTATGAGTGCCTCAAGCATGCTGATTGGAATATATTTATATTTTAATTACGATTTTTAGATAAAGAAAAAAGTACAAAAAGCCATAATGCAAACTGAATTTAAAAATATTTTACCATTGGGAAGTGATACTATTCCAGATAGTTGTTTCCGAAATTATAACCGACATGTTATAAAAATACAACTCTAGAATATAAAAGAAAGACACGATAATATAGTAGATTATAAGTAATTAATAAATAATTTATATTTAATTATACATACACACACCATCGAATAAATAATTATGTACCCTACCCATCACACCCTGTAAAATACTCAAAAGAATGACAGTCGACCTAACGAAATCACAACGACAATGACGGAACAGTAGCCATATTGCGTTCTCCAGCCCACCTGCCAAGCGCGGTGAGCACCTACTGGCAAATTCCCCAAAAATTACGACACAGTTATGAAAGTCTATGGCGAAGCCTTTGCTCAGCAGTGGACGTCCTTACGCTGATATGATGATGATGATGAGTCGTCTTTTACGACACCCATGGGTTGAGAGAGGTGGTCTATTATTTGCCAGGAACCACACGAAACCGGATATAAAATTATATGAAATACGTGTAACCATAACAAATGTATACTGATAAAAAGATATTCAGCCATATGTTTCTCTATAATATCTTCTGAAGTTTACGCGAAAACTTCCATTGAATCGAAATAGCTCACGGAAATATATCGCGTTTATTTCATTAATTCTTTATACCGTGCAGCAACCATACGAGCCGTGTACATACTGCTTCTCTAAATATTTAAATACTGACCATCAAAATGAATTATTTTTCATCTTTGGCCAATTCTAACGACCTGTTTATGCGTGTATTTATTCTATGAACACATGGGCGAGTGAGTCATTCCGTCCGAACCAGAAAAAAGCAAACTAAAGGATTAAGATATGTATACATTGTTGATGTTGCTGGCCACGGGCCTTTTCTCACATTGAGAAGGGTAAGTCCACCACGCTGGCCTAGTGCGGGTTAGTGGACTACACACACAATTAATAACATTTTTATCTTAACCGTTAATGCATGTGATAATCAAATTCTTGATCCGCTCATGAAAACTGAAGGTGCGGGCAGAGATTGAACTCAGGCCTTCCTGTATGGAAGGCAAGCGTTCAACCACTAGGCTATGACTATTTCCCACACCGAGCGACCCAAGAGAAGATGGTAGCACGCATGTGGTCACGCGCTGCCGTAGGACGCTTTGGGGGATCCTTTACTATCCCCCGGGGGATGACCGCTTTACAGTCACCCTCTCCGTGATGTGCCTATAGGCGTGGCCCCAGTGAGCGGCTCTAGTGTGATCATACGAGGACCTGGAGCCTCCCTTAGGTGCCGAAGATGACCGCTCCAGTGGTTTTAGCCGGTAGGAGTACCCCTTCGCCCTTCCCCGGGGTGAAGGAAGTTCATGAAGAATTCCCACTGGGCATCAATAAAAGTAAAAAAAGGCTATGACTATTTCTTAAAGATTTGTATGATAATAGAGAAAGCGTATAATCAGTATCACCTGTAATGCCAAGGTGTTTAACGTGCAGGTAAAGTTTAAAAAAAAGATCTGAAAGTCATCCTGCGACCATGAATGCTGCAAAATGTTCGCGCCGTTGGGAAAAACGAAGATCTAAAATATACCTATATGATGTACTCCGTTTAAAAGAGTTTTATTTTAAGACTAGCTGTGTCCCACGGTTTCACCCACCGTTAATTTAAAAGAAATCGGATTGTTTGTAAATAATTACCATATATTCGATTTCATGGGTTTTAATTTCTTTTCGCGTTATCCTAATTCTGTTTCTAAAATAAAATAAGCCTTAGTTACTCCTTATAACATCAGCTATCTGTCAGTGAAAGTGCCGTCAGAATCTGTCCAGTCGTTTCGTAGATTAGCCGGAACAAACAGACAAACAGACAGACCTAAAAGTTAAAAATTGTTGTTTTGTTATTAAGTCATCATTTCGGCCATATGAAGTCCACTGCTGGACACAGGCCTCCCCCAAAGATCACCACAACGACCGACCGACTGTGTTGTGGGGTCATTGGGGGATTTTGCCATTATCGCCACGCTTGGCAGACGGGTTGGCGATCGCAGTTGAGTTGTTAATTTACTCGAAGGACGCAGCAGCCCATCCTCCGGCTAATTCCTTAGTCGACTTTTACGACACCCACAGGCGGAGATAGGGTGGTGGTATTCTGAGCCGGCACCACAAGTATCGTATATATTTTAGTAAAAAGCTGTTATTTTGTCATTACAAACAGACACTTCAATTTAATTTATAATGTATGTATAGATCAGATTCAATTTATATTATATTTGAGACAAAATTAAATCACGGCACTCCACATCTAAAAATGGTATCCAAGATAAACTTTAGAATATACAAAGACAAAAAAATTAACATTTTCTGAAAAAACCTCGTGAAACATGGAAACTAACTGAATAGAGAAATGTGTTTTTTATAGTATAACAGAAATGTGTTTATTATAACGAGTATAATCACCCCAGAAATAAGTAGACATGTTTAGTGTCTACTTGTTTCATTGCATTACTACGCTGTAGTGAAACATACATTCCACATCTTCCTATAATACGCACCTGATCTGCACATTTCGCCCAAATTAGATTCCCCAGGTTAATCCTCCATGACCTTGTTTTGGTGAGCACTCTCGAGTATTAATCATCATTAGAATTTATTAGTTTAGTCTACTGGTTCTCGGTTGATTTACGTAAACCTGTCGATCACTGTGTTTTCGGCAACCAATACATTCAACATTTGTGCTGTATTTTTGTTTTCAGTTGAGTTTGAGACGTATACAATTTACAAAACAATTTATTGATTATATTTTCTGAAGTTTACGCGAATGGCATTCAACGAATTAAAATACGCTTACGAAATGGAAGGTGAAGGTGAATGTGAAGGTAAAATAAAAGAAATAAACGTGATATATTTCTGAAAGAGAAGACGCTAGCACTCGTGTGGTCACGGGCTGCCGTGGGACGCTTTGGGAGATCCCTTACAATCCGCCCGGGGGGGGTGACTAAAGCGGTCATCCCCGGGTGCGCTACCCCTCTCAGAGATGTGCCTATAGGCGTGGCACCCGTGAGCGGGTCTAATGTGATTATACGAGGATCTGGAGCCTCCCCTTAGGTGCCCAAGGTGACCGCTCCAGTTGTTTTAGCCGTTAGGAGTCCAGCATACCCCTTCGCCCTTCCCCGGGGCGAAGGAAGTTCATGAAGAATTTCCACTGGGCACCAATAAAAAAATAAAAAGAACTGTTTAAAATATGAAGGGATAATCGATGAATGCTTTTATACCAACTTTATTGCAATAGATTACCGAAATTGAACCGATAATGTTTATAGCAAAGGTCGCCAGTTGGTTGCGCTCACACAAGGGTGTCCACGTTTTTCGAATCTGTTTCTTATATTTTCCTAAACTTGATCTTTATGATTTATGAGTGGCTATTCTTCTTTTTTTATCAAGTATAAGTTATGTGCTTCATTATGTCACTCGTTTAACAAGTCATGCGGTATATAACTTGAGTTATCTAAGAAAGAAAAACAGTAGGTAAGCCTGTATTTCATAATGAAATTCAGTAAATGAATAGGGAGCATTAACGAAGATATTACAAATACAAATAATCCGTGGATTTATATTGTGAAAACAGATTTCGGTCATGATTTAATTAATTCGCTGAACGACACAGACTGTGCCAAAGGATTCACAAAGGAAAGGAGAGATTCGCTTAATTCCTTAGATTAGATTAGGGTAATAACTCATTTTAAACAATTTCTCACTACACTTACAGGGTTTCCCAAAGCGTGCGGTGAGCCAGTTGACAATATCAATCTAGGTACTAAAGAAAATAACACATAATTCATAGAACCTCTTGGCTTTATTGTGGAAAACATCCACCTTTGGTTGTTGAGTGATCAGAGCATTGAGTAGAGAGATGGCCTAATTTGTAGGAACAAATTGTGCTGTGAGTGTACGAAACGGTGGGGCCGCCAGAAGACGGCGCGCATGCAGGCGCCTTTACTGGGGCAGCGCGGAATGCGGGCAACGGGACAAAGCGGTTTAGTTATCTATTTTGCTGTTGAGTAATAAATAATAATTAAGCATCGAGGCGCATTTACGCCTCAGTTCTAGGGTGTTACCTACCGTTCCAGAGACAAACAAAGATGGATACAAAAATGGACAATAACCATGCAGTTTTTTGTATAAGTAACGTGCAAATTTCCGTTGCACTCGTTCAATCATTAACTTATACTTTGCTTCGTGTGGATCCCATACAATAGAGTTAAACTCTAATATACTACGCACGAATGTATAGTACAATGCAATGATAGCACCTCTGTCGTGAAAGCGAGCAGATTCTCTCATTACGAAACCAAGCGACTTATAAGCTCGATTGCAAATATCAGAAATGTGCACATTAAAAGTTAAGCCTGTGTCTAGAACTAAACCCAAATCTTTTATCTGTGTAACACGCTCTAGTGCGGTAGTTGATACACAATAGTTATATACGTTGGGTGAGCGTGAACGCGTGAATATTATAGCCTTACACTTGGTAGCGTTAAATTCCAGGTATGTACGCTCACGCGACTACATTGTCAATATCCAGCTGCAGCGCCCTACAATCCTCCGAGCTTCCGATACTCAAAAACAGCTTCAAGTCGTCTGCAAACATAAGACACCTAGCCGTCCTTATGACACTCGGCAAGTCGTTTACCATTATAAGGAACTGCGTCGGTCCTAGAGTACTGCCCTGGCTAACACCAGAACAAGTTTCGTACGAATTGGATCTATAACCAGATAGTTGAACATATTATGTACGTTGTGCAAAATAACTAGAAAATAATTTTAAATTGTAAGTGTAAATCCTATAGCCGAAAATTTTGATAAAATGACGTCGTTGTGGACGCAGTCAAAAGCTTTTTTAAAATAAAAGTATACCGTAGTAAGTATACGTATATATTATGATCCAGTTCAGAAGCAATATAATCTACATAATTCGTCATAGGCCTGTCTGGACTAGCGTTGTGATTTAATAAACGTCCAAAAACTTTTTGGGTACATCCTTATATCCGTCTCTGTATGTTTAATATAATGAGTATAAGCTAATTTAATAAGGTCTTTTGTACGCTGTCTATATATTTAAACATTTCGTGATTAAATATGTTCTTAAACTTTTTGAATTTCTTTTAATGGAAATACTTGATTTTTATGTTTTTAATAATTACTGAAGTGTACCACACCGGATATTGGAACAGGAGCATGCCGTGTGGTGCCGGCTCAGAATGCCACCACCCCATTTCATCCCGTGGGCGTCGTAAAAGTCGACTAAGGGATTAACCGGAGGATGGGCAGCAGCGTCCTTCGAGTACATTAACAACTCAACTGTGATCGCCAACCCGTCTGCCAAGCGTGGCGATAATGGCAGAACCCCCCAATGAGCCAAAAACACACTCATATCGGTCGTTGTGGTGATCATTGGGGGGGTCTGTGTCCAGCAGTGGACTTCATTCGGCCGAAATGATGATGATGATGAACCACATGAGTGCCCGCAGGATACTCAACTCTGGCTTGCCTTAGTTGGCCGATCTGAATGGGGCGCCAGAACTATATGCTCGGGGATGGAATTGTCCAATGGCGTAATAACGGGCAAATCTGCTCCGTGTCTTCGAGGCGCGAGATGGTGAAACCGGTGCCGTCCATCTCGACACCCCGAGCCACTCACAACGGTGTTGCTCCCTGTCACCTGTAGTGGACTAGGGGTAGCCTTTCTTCGTATTAAGTTATTAAGTACATGATCTACACCCACTACGCATTTTTAAACCATAATAAAAAATTACACAGCATATGTCTTTAGTTCGTACAATATTTGAGTCTGCACGTAATGCCATAGTAGATGGTCTTAATAAATTTGATTACGAGGGGCACTGAAAATTTCGGGAATCAAGGAAGTGACACAACATTACTATTTAAAAATGTATTTATTGCTTTTCGAAGTATTCTCCGCGAAATTTGACACATTTTTCCATACGATGGAACCAATCATTGAAGCAACCATTCCATTCGGAAGTTGGGGTCTCCAAAATGGCCGTTTTGTAGGCGTCCACAGCTTCTTTAGGTGATGAAAATCTCTGTCCACGCAATTTATTCTTTATTTTAGGGAAAGTATAGAAATCATTAGGGCTTAGGTCGGGGCTGTACGGCGGATGGTCTAATAATTCTATGTTTTCTTGCTCTAAAAACTCTTTTGTTCTGTGCGCGGTGTGAGAACTCGCATTGTCGTGATGGAGGATGATGCGGCGGTTGCAGTTCTCTCTACGGAGTTCAGAAACGACCTGTGGCAAACAAATGCTAGCATACCATTCTGCATAACCGTTCTTTGTCCCTCAAGAGGAATAGTCGTAACATGGCCGGTTTTGGAGACAAACGTGGCCACCATTTTTTTTGCAACACTCCGTGAACGAACAATTTTTGTTGGCTTTAACTCATTTTCGTACACCCAAACTCGTGACTGGTTTTTTGTTTCGGGTTCGTACGCATATATCCAGGATTCGTCACCTGATACGATGTTGTATACAGCATTTGAGGATCCTGCGTGGAATCTTTCGAGAGTTCTGACGCACCAAGTAACGCGAGCCGCTTTTTGCTCTTCACATAGCAAATGCGGTATCCATCGGGAAAACAACTTTTTTACACCTAATTGTTCATGCAAGATTATTTGTATTTGACTCATGCCAATGTCTAAAGTTGCCTGAATTTCGCGGTATGTCACATGTCGATCTTCCTCAATCAGCTTACGCACAGCATCAACGTTTTCTTCGGTGACTGCAGTTTTTGGACGACCTTGACGAGGATCATCACTGAGCTTGACACGTCCACGTTGAAATTCAGCAAATCAGCGATAAATTGTGGTTTTGGATGGGGCTTCATCACCAAATGCAGAAATCATCCGATCAACACACTGTTTTTGTGTTAAACCACTTCGAAAGTCATAATAAATCATCGCTCTTGAATTTTCTCGAGTCAATTCCATTTTCTCAACGACTAAACAAGTTTGACAAAACCTTGTGACAAGACCGTGAATTTTTTTAAAACAAATAAATGATATTTGATTTGTAAAACCAAGCAGTTTTCAATTAAAAAGATTTTAATATGACAGGAACAGTGGAAATATTCCATTCCCGATACTTTTAGTGCAGCCTATGTATGCAAATAATTTAGTTTAGAATGACGCGCTCTTGACTGAATCAATACGCACACAATTATGATTTCTTTTATATAAAATATAAATCAACAATAAACACTTATTCTTAAAAAAATCATAAACAATATAATAACGTTTACGTATAATTGTCATCAACAGAGTAAAACCAATTTTCACTATCAGTTTAAAATTATTAAATCGCGTGTATTATTGATTTTTGTTTTTCCTGACGTTTCGAATCATTTGCAAGGTTTGTGGTCGCAGGATGACTAAGGTGACAAGCGTCGTTACAGATTTAAAAAGTTATTTTATCTACCGTACAAAACTAATCAAAAATTGTTTCGATGCACGCAGTAATCACTCAGTGTCTTGATGTTTTTTAGTGTGGTGTGTTGTTTGGGATTTTATTAATTTAAAAACCGGATTCCAAACAGGTGGTATCTGCCAACCATCTTCTCTATTAAAATTAGGATGTTTTTAATTTCAATAGTCTCACGAAACATTCTTGGTACATAACGGTTCTCTTTCGCGAGGACTTGAGGATGATCAAATCGAAGCACACTGCGGACTTTGTGGTGCATCTATGCTTGACGTCAGCTATGTGTTCTTTAATTCTGGTGGCTATACTACGCTTTGTTTGCCCTCTGTATGACAACCCACAATCACAGTCAATCTTGTAGACTGCGAATAATCGCGGAAAACCTAAGACATTACTAATTTAAAATTAGTTTTATATTTATATAGTATGGGCTCCAGCTGAAAATCAGCGCCAGGCATCACTGCTGCTTGGCATTATGCTGAGCTGGATACCAGTTTGACACGGACATGGGACACACTATAATAGTATGTATTTCTTTTAAGGTATAGTTGCATAATTAAATTATAAGGCAAGTCACGTTTATTATTATTTAGAACTATGTTAATATAAACAACATCATGATCGTGACACATGTATCTGTAGTCAAATATGTGTTTACATTTCTTTCTTTCTTTTCTTTATTTAGGGCGCCAATCTTGTGAGTGGCGATTCACCATCTGCCACAGAATTTCACTTTAAAGATTGAAAGCCAGACGCCATTATTCCCGTATTTCTTGAACTTTTCATTCTATTTAACACCAGACCTTATCGTTATAGTTTCCATCTCATACAAAGTCTTACACCACCGGGAACAATCTGGGACTTCATTTAACAGCGCAGCTATGGAGAGTCCCGGTTAGTGTTCCATCGCATTTTAGATTAAAATTCTCCAAAGGGCGTCTGCGTGTTGGACCCATGTCCCCGCGTAAGCCTATCAAAAGACCGGGTTCCACCTCACAGAGGACATAAACCCTTGAAGAGAGACAATAATTATTAATAATTATAAAACAACAACAAATTACAAATAAAAAAGGCACACAACTCCAAGCAAACAAAACGCAAAAATAGTTTTCACCACAAACACTTTCCGAAACGGAAAGAACCACGCATCATAAAAAGACCGTCCGAATGTTGGCCAGGCCGTCTGCGGGGACTGACTTGCCTTTCGAACATATTACTGTACGCACGCGTATTATGTCAAATGTACGAGATCGATTGTCCGTTCTTCACCCGTGTTTTAGGGGAATGACCTTTCGTATCGCTTCTCGTCGTCCTTACTTTAGCAGGGTTAGGATGCCCAGTCCCAGTCTTCTTTTCCTTCGTAGTCTTTTCCCTACTATGTCGGGGTTGGCTTGCAGCCTAAATATGTATGACTGACTATCAGTTTTCGAATTAAATATTCATAAACATTTTTGTACCCGTGGTGCTTGGCAACTAGGCTTATCCTAGTTGTACACTCCCAATTACTGTGCCTATGGCCTATAGTATTTTCTCTGTCTCCTGCTTGCTACGGAGGGAAGTGGAACGTATATTCTTTCCTACTCCTCCATTTTCTTTTCTGATTAATTTCGTTGCGGGTTCCAAGACAGTTCTTCATTTCTCTGGGACACACCGACCTTCAGTGGTCGGTGTTCTTTTCGGTGGTTGCCATTGTAGTTCCTGGATTACAGAAGTTGCAGTGGTTGGGAATGTGTGGCGGGCTTGTCCCAAATAAAAATAAAAAAACAGTTTTCGAAACGACTGCCATCTGACCTTTGCAACCCCAATTTTGGAGTATACAGATATCCTTAGGTTACAGACCGGTTCTATTATTGGAACCTGGAAATCCATTTTCATTCATTCTTTATCCGTGAACATGGCGCTTGTAACAGCGCTGAAATATCGGGAACTCAAAAGAAATGAAAAACATGGTAAATATCCCGTTTTCAGTTCCAATAATAGTGTCAGTGACCATGTCAGTTTAAAAACTTATACATACCTGTTATCAGAATTTAGTGCTTCTGACATGCTGTAACAACTATCAGAGATATTCGTTTTACAGCTGATCATCCTCGTCTATCCATCTAAAGACCGATCGCGGCAAGTGCAACTTAAACTCACAAATTAACCATTCTGTGTGATAGCAATTTAAATACAATCTCAATTATAATATTATAAAAATAAACTAAATTCGAGTGCGATACATTCCACGCATTTTCGCTGTATCGCGTCTAACAATCTTGTAGCATCAAATATTCAATAAATATTTGCTGTGCTTTTATCACCGAGCTCAAAGGAAATAACACTGAAACTTGGTAAATACAAACCTATGTACATTGTATATACAAATAATAGAAGTAAATATATTTGTTCGACCCAAAATACGGAAACCAGTTTAGATATTTTTGGGTGTTTGTTGCAGCGGTGGTGTTTAAGTAAAAATATCCTATATTTTCATAGACAATGCATCATCATATCAGCTAAAAGACGTCCACTGCTGAACAAAGGCCTTCCCCGTAGATTTTCATCTTGGTACGTCATTTTGGGGGAATTTGCCAGTACTAACCACGCTTGGAAGGTGGGATGGCGAGCGTTGTGTGCAACCGTTCCACAGGATGGACGCTGCTGCCCATCCCTCTGCTTTAGTTTCCCTTAGTCGCCTTTTATGACATCCACGAGAGGAGATGGAGCGGAGCACACAGATTCTGTCTGTATTGGAATCTATTCAAGATAAAATCGAGTTTACTACAAACATTTAAACATCAACAAACAACAATTGTAAAAGCAATTGTAAGCGATGCTCATTCCTGTTAAAGTTATTTTTATGAATTGTTTAAAAATTACCATACCCAAATATCACCAGTCTTACAATATTAACAGTTTGTTCAGCGGGTTGATACAATTATAAAAGTCGGTTTCCATCTCTGGTTATTATAAACTTATAATTCAATTGATCGTGCAGTCGTTCGCTAGCTGTGGCCGCCAAATTATTAATTTTAAATATCAACGTTCTCAATTTTGGAGGTTCGTAATAGGATGGTAAATATTGGTATTATGAAATGGTAGTAAGTTTTTTATTCAAGCCTCTATTTTATTTTTGAAGGAATAATTTGTTACCGTAAAATATATATAAATACCGTATAAACGCCGCGTGGTGCTGGCTCAGAATACCACCACCCAACTCCTCCCGTGGGGATCGTCAAAGTCGACTTATGGATTAGCCGGAGGATAGGCAGGACACAGGCCTCCCCCAAAGATCACCACAATGACCGATATCGGTGTGTTGTGGGCTCATTGGGGGTTTTTCCATAATCGCCACGCTTGGCAGACGGGTTGGCGATCGCAGTTAAGTTGTTAATGCACTCAAAGGACGCTGCTGCCCATCCGGCTAGTCCCTTAGCCTCCGACACCCACGGGAGGAAATAGGGTGGTGGTATTCTGAGTCGGCACCACACGGCGCTTCCAATAGGTGACCAATAAAAAAGGAGCCCTGTCTCTGAAGAAACTTAGCCTATCAATGAGTGGTTTCCCCCGCTTGTGCCTCGGACTGGGTTCTAGGGCATTGGTTGACAAGCCAACGGCTACTTCCTACCGTTATACCACTCGCCGTCACCGAGGGATTCATCGCTGAGGAACCACAGTAGCCTCGTACGGTGGCAGAGGAGCTTTCGCCTACGCACTCTTTGGTTGTGGAGTGAAGACTCTACCGATGTTTTTTCTAAGACTCTATGTTCCAAATGTATGCTTATCTATAGGTGGTTGGTCGGCAGCGTGCGCAGTCCTCTACCAAACGCTATGTCATAAAAAAGCAACAGCTGTGTAGTGTATATGTCTTAAATTAAATCCTTAAGTAGGGTAAGGTAGTTGTTTCTTGTATAATAACTAGAAAGAAAACAAGGCCACAAAGGTCATCATTTTATTTGAATTAAAAATAATCAAGTAATCATCATCATGATACCAGTTTGAAGACGTCCACTGCTGCACAAAAGCCACGCCCATAGATGAGAAAAAGAAAGAAAACGGTTACATGCCGTTGGTCATCGTTTTGAGGGGAATTTGCTAGTACTCACCACGCAAGCGGGTTGGTGAGCGCAGAATAGCTACTCTCCCACAGAAATAATACTACTGCCCATCCCTCTTGGTTGGAGTCCCTAAATTGCCTTTTACGAGAGGAGATGAAGTGCTATATTCCTAAACCGGACATCACACGGAAAATCAAGCAATCATCATCAGCCGTATACGTCCACTGCTGTAAAAAGGCCTCCCCATAGATTTCCACAATTGTGTCCTCATTTTGGTGGGAAATTGCCAGTACTCACTACGCTTGGCAGGCGGGTTGGTGAGCGCAGTATGATTGCAGTTTCTCAGATGGGACACTGCTGCCCATCCCTTTGGTTAGAGTGTCTAAGTCCACGGGGGGAGATGGAGTGGTGCTGCATTCTTAATCCGGATACCACACGGATAAATCAAGCAATAGTAAAATCAATTTAAATGCGACTCATATGTTTTCAGCAGCAAATTTTGTAATGTCTTGTTGTATATACAATGCTAACACACACAATTGTTGTTATACAACACAATACGCTAATGGAGGTCACGCGTTATCTGTCAGTTATCGCGCTATATCGTGTGAATCGTAAACGCACGATACTTACTGTGAAGTAACCTGCGACGATACCGAAGTACGGCTATTTTCGTACCGGAGTATGTAGCACTTAAGTGTTAATTGTAGTAAAAGAATCGGTTGATAGTTCGTTTGGATTATAAACGGCTTTATTGTTCGTACTTTGAGTTTCCTAAAATAGAGTGCTATCTGTCGGAAAAGATCAACATAACTGTTGTGGTTTTTGAAAACATCATCATCTTCAGCATCCTTAGCCAACGGACGTCCAGTGCTGAACAAAGGCCTCCCCCATAGATTTTCACAATTGTGTCATCATTTTGGGCAGTTTGTGCCAGTCTCACCACGCTTGGCAAGAGGGTTGGTGAGCGTGGTATAGCTACTATTCCACAGACGTTACTGTTACGGACCTCATCATTTCATTTCGGCCGAATAAAGTCCACTGCTGGACAGCTGGCCTCCCTCAAAGATCACCACAACGACCAATATGGATGTGTTGTGTGCTCATTGGGGGGTTTTGCCATAATCGCCATGCTTGGCGAGCGGGTTGGCGATCGCAGTTGAGTTGTTAATGTATTCGAAGGACGCTGCTGCCCATCCGCCGTCTAATCCCTTAGTCTGATTTTACGACACCCACAGGATGAGATGGGTTGGTACTATTCGTACCCGGCACCACACGGCAAACACCTACGTACTGGCAAATTCCTCCAAAAATGATGACATACGGCATGTAACCGGTCGTATACGGGGAGGGCTTCATTCTGCAGTGGACGTATTCTAGCTGATATGATGATGATGATGACTGTACTAGCTGCTACACGCGATATCGTCCACGAGGCAATAAACTTTTAAAAACTATCAAAGCCTGAAGTAACTAATTGGTAAACCAATAACACGTATCGATTGTCTTAATCAAAGAACTACTCAGCTTCATATTGTATTAGGTTAGATTAGAACGAAAGAACACATAACTGACGTCAAGAATAGACGCTACACAATGTCTGCAGTATGTGAACATGCCGTAGATGAATCATTTTCTTCCGAAATCAAGTCCTTGCAAAGGATGGATGGAATTCCTTCAATGGATACAAAAAATGTGCCGTGAGTCCATTGAAATGAAAAACAACCTAATTCCAACAGAGAACATGGATGGCAAGCACCACCACTTTGGGATCATATTATGAAAATAATAAAGTCCCAAACTTGCAGACACTTATAATACACCTAGACACTGTGAGTGGGAGGGATTACCATAGACTATACACTTAATACTGACAGTGAATGCGAGCATCGAAACAACTTTTGACTAGAATTGTACAGTAGATAAAATACGACACGGAACCTAGGAATCACTCGAAACACGAATTTTCCCATTTATATCTATACAAATAAGTAAAATTGAAGTGTCTGTTTGTAATGTCAAAATAACAGCTTTTTACTAAATGCAAATGAAATTATATACGGTACATATAACAAAAACAATTTTTGTCTGTCTGTCTGTCTGTTTGTTCCGGGTAATCTCCGAAACAGCTGGACCAATTTTGACGGGATCTGGCAGATAGTTGATATTATAAGGAATAACTTAGGCTACTTTAATTTTAGCAAATAATTAGGGTCCGCGCAAAGGAAAATCACCCCGTGGAATCAAATATATATATTCTATGTCAAGTGTCAATGTCGAAGTACTCTAAATTTCTTTTAAATTAAACGCGGGTGAAACCGTGGGCCCTGCTAGTCATAAATAAAATATCAAAGCCCTCCAAGAAAAATATCCATTGGGTACCTTATGCAATATTCATAGGTCTGCCAAATGAAGAGGGATTTGCCGGCCATCGGCTCCAACCCATCTCTTTTTCACGGATTTGACCCCAAATCCTTTTCCATAATACAGGGGGTATTCCTTGACCATTTTTAGATGTTCTGTCCGTTTTGGAATATGCGTACCTATATAAATTTGTAGTAATTTATATGGAAATACTACCGACTCTTGTAAATTACTGCAAACATGAGTCCTCTCCCGCCCGTTAATTAATTACACGCTTTAAATTCGGGAAAGACCTATTATCGTCGTCGGTCGTATTAGAAACTTTTACAAAACCATGCAAGTGCCAGGCAGTTCAGTTTACGGGCTTAGACTGACAGGTTCTATAACGTATTATGACACGCATAATTCTGACTGACTTCACGTTGGATAATTGGTCGTCGTCCTTCATACATACAGAATCATCGTGACTGTGTAAATTATTTAGCTAAGTATTTATTATACTTAGTAAATAAAACTAGTAGTTTATTTAATTTAAGTTATTTACTGCGTGACAAAAATGGCGTATATGTTTAATTTCGTTCATCAACCATGATACATTGTTTGTATAAAAATGTAGCAACTAAAATTTATCGCCAAATAACTAAAAACAATCCTATAAAAGCTACACAAATGTAGCGTAAACTGCAGATTACTTTTTGGCAGCGAAAACATGAAAGTTGTGTCAAATGCTAGTTATTAATACCGTATTGCCAGACAAATTCCAGGCAGAAGTCGGCCTAGTATCACGTGACCCTTGACTGGCTGGTATTTAAGAGTTCATAGTACGAAATTGCAAGTCAGTTCAGTTTAGGGAATTGCCTTCAAATAAAAGTTCATGGTGAGGTCCCTGACTGTTATCATTATTGTTATCATTGATAAACACTGATCTCTCTTTTTGAGGTCTTTTGGAGCTCTGCAGTGGCTTATCCTGTGAGTCACTCATCATCATCATCATCATATCAGCCATAGGATGTCCACTGCTGAACTAAGGCCTCCATCATGGATTTAAACAATTGTGTTGTCATTTTGGGGAGAATTCAGCTGTACTCACCACGCTTGGCAGGTGGGTTGGTGAGCGGCTACTGTTTCACAGAAGAGACGCTGCAGCCCCCACTAGTTTAGAGTTCCTTAGTTGCTTATTACCTCATCCACAGGAGGAGATGGACTGGTGCTATATTCTTAATCTGGATACCAGAAAAATAATAATAAATATTAAAAATAAATGTGAGTCCCTATCTGCCAAAAAATTTTGGAAGAATTTACTCCGGCCCGTGTAGGTATAATTCGGCTCATTTCTGGCCGGTTGGATCCCGGGTGAAAACCAGGGAGTAACGGAGAGGTGGAGAACCCAGTTCTGAATCAAATTGAATATTTTTCCAGCATACGCTAGTATAAAAACCATCGTTCTTTATTGTAGCAGGCATGGTCTGTTTGCAATGAAGCCTTTTTTATATGACCAATAAAAAACTACTTCAAACAGCAATATATTAGAAAAGTGAACGCATTTGAGGCTGTGAGCTATACACACACATACACATGAGCCAATGAGTATCGATTAGACGCCGCCCTACAAAATCGATGCCCGACTGCCAACACTACGAGTGCAACTCGATTGGTTATCACTTCGATTGCTTAGTTAGTTTAACTTAAGTGTCAAAAACGAAATGGTTTTTTAAGTGAAACTTCTTTTGGAACGGTGTGAATCTCTCTCTCTACCACCTCCATAGTATATTCATCTCATTCTGTTTCAAATGAACTAAAATACCGGTTACTTGCCAGACGCTCGCATCCCAACTCATGATTTACTATATTAATGTCTTTTAATTTCGTTAAGTGTTCACAGCTTATGGTTGTTGACATACAAATGGTCGTTTATTTTATATCGGTTGAACGCTACCCTACATAAAAGATACATCAGTTTCTACTACGAATGCAATGCAATCTGTTATCAACTCGTTTGTGAAAATATTTCAGAACTTGAAGTTCTGTCAGCGGTTTTCCCGAACACATAGGTATGACATGAGGACCTCCAAAGAGTATACGTGTCCCTGAAAGATCGGTAACGTATTAGCGACTATATTTCTGGTGTTGTGGATATTAAGGGCAGCGGTGATTGCTTACTTTTAAGTGACAGGTAGGACCGATCACCCAATTATGGTATTTTAAAATACTCAGTCGTCAGCAATATAGCTGATATTAATTTTTCTTACATATTGTAGTCGAGGCATTTCTCCTCATCTATAAATCTTTTATCACCTACAAATATTCACGTATGTAACAATTACTCGCTGTATTTATGATTTGCCAAACAAGTAAGCACTTTGTCCTAGTCCATCATCATATCAGCCAAAGGATTATTCCTTTGCCAAAGCAAAAGGAATACATCTTTCAATCACTCACCTAAAAATTATTGAAATTGCCTGTTTGTAATGACAAAATAACAGCTTTTTACTAAATTCATAAGAAAGTATGTATGGTACATGTAACTAAAAAAAAAAATTTTTGTCTGTCTGTTTGTTCCGGGTAATCTCCGAAACGGCTGGACTGTTTTTGACAGGACATTCATTGGCTGATGTTATAAGGAATAACTTACTAACTTACTTTTATATTAGAATAATAAAAAGAATGAAATCTAATATACCTACCTATATGCTTAAATAATCAAATATCCGATTTCTTTTAAATCAAACCGCGGGGCACAGCTCTGTCCACCTCGTTGGAGGTCGTCCCACGCTGCGTTTTCCAGTGCGTGGCCTCCATTCGAAAACATTTGTGCCCCAACGGCCCTGCCCATTGCCACTTCAGTTTACTAATCCTTTCAGCTATGTCGAAAAATTTAGTTCTTCTACGGATCTCCTCATTTCTGATTCGATCTCGTAAAGAAATACCAAGCATAGCTCTCTCCATAGCTCGCTGAGTAACTTTGAGCTTTCTTATGAGGCCCATTGTGAGTGACCACGGCTCTGTTTCATATGTCATCACTGGTATTCCGACCACTGGTGATAACGAATCGACAAACCTTAGTACTGCGCCAACCGGGGTGTGAAATACTACATTGTCGATATAATAGCTGGCTACTATTATAAGTTGATGGTTAATCTTGTCGTTATGGATCCAGGCCGCCACGGCTGGGTCACTGCCTCTCCCGAATTATTAGTAACAAATACAGTATGATTAATAGTTCAAATTCTACGGATGAGAGAACTGTCTGGGTATAATGGATGGCAGTTTGGGAATTTGAAGTAATAATTATGAGTTGAAATTTAAGTTTTATAAAGGATTTAGTTTGTGTTCGGTTGGGTTCTTAATCGTGATGGTGAATATGATGAGATCATGAGCAGCAGCTCTAATCAGAATATACTCTATGATCACCAATCCTTGTTCCAAGTGTAGTGATTATATTTCCTCACGGCCGTTTACTGAAACGGGCTTTTTTTTGGTGCCCAGTGGAACTTCTTCATGGACTTCCTTCGCCCCGGGGAAGAGCGAAGGGGTTTGCCGGACTCCTACCGGCTAAAACCACTGGAGCGGTCATCTTCGGTACCTAAGGGAGGCTCCAGGTCCTCGTATGATCACACTAAAGCCACCCTCTGGTGCCACGCCTATAGGCACATCTCGGAGAGGGTGACTGTAAAGTGGTGACCCCCCCGGGGGATTGTAAAGGATCTCCCAAAGCGTCCCACGGCAGCGCGTGCCCACATGCGTGCTACCGTCTTCTCTTGCGTCGCTCGGTGTGGGCACGTAGATTCTCCAATCTACGCACCCGCAAACCCAGAGGTCCCCCACCTTATAGCAACAGCAGGGGTTTTCAGGCGTATGGGATTTAGGCGCCAGGGTGGTTGTTACCCCGGCGCTGTCTCCTCCTTCTTCGAGCGGGATCAGCCCTCTCCCTACTGAAACGGCATACGCGAAGACCGTTGATAAACAGTAGACGTTAATAGAATGACGTATGTACCACAAGCATCCGGCCCGCCTGATGGTAAGCGGTTACAGTAACCTATGAAAGCTTGCAACACCAGAGGTAACACTCGCGCGTTGCCGACTCTGTAAAAATATTTTCATGCCGATTGTTTACCGAATGATGAGTTGGTTTCTCATAATATATCTCCCAAAATTAAAGACGAAAGTATTTCGAAACAATTTTATTAGAAATTTCTGTATTTATTCATATTTTTTGCAAGTAACCGTAGTAAAGTTTTCGGTTATTCAATTATGTGACAGATGGATAGATTAAGGCTTAGAACTACGTTAGAATACGACATTAAAATGATTTGATGTATTAGTTACAAAAGGCACTCTTAATAATAATGAGATAAATTCAGCGAATGATATTCATTCGGGCATGGAAACAACATATTTGCTCAGTCTACTCACTCAAGGTTACGTAGAGATGCTCGGTTGTCAACCCAATTCTGAGTAATGTAAATCGAAAGAATAGTCCATCCGAGATGACTTAATCCATGTCGGTATATTTTTACTCCACATTTTTTCCACCGCTTTGAGATTGTTTTTGCTACATCCAACACTCGTGGTGAGAAGGGCGATATATATGCCAACTCTTAGTGGCTAAAACCACCAGATCGTTCGTTTTAGGCATCAAAGGGGGCTCCAGAATCGCGAGAACAAACGCTACCACAACGCCACCCATTATCACCCGCCTCGGTCCCGGCTCACCGAAGAGAGGGAGACTGTAAGGAGATCTCCCTTTCTAGTGAAGGGGAGGTGACTGTAAAGTGACCCACGTCTAGCGGCGATTGTAATAGATCCCCCTGAAGATTCTGTGCGCTGTGCAACCCCATATAAAGTCATTAACATACACTTTACGACTCATTCGATTCATGCGCAAGGCTATGGTAACGCCCTGGTGCCTTCATAATAAACAACTCTACATTGATTTGAACTGACCGACTATTCAGAAGTTCATAGAACAAGTGTCTGAACGCTACTTTGACTCTGCCCTGCTCAATCTGAACGCCCTCGTGGTATCTCCGGCTGCCCGAACACTCCCTTATAAACACTTGCCTCCACCCGAGGCTCGTGCTCATTGATCTGGTCAATTAAGTTATTTCATTATTCTAAAAGATAATCGCACAGTATCGTTCATAGAAACTGGTATACCGTGCTCGCCGCCGAGGGTCGCCTCGCCATCGAGATTCCTCGCAATTTCTCTTTCAATCTACTTAGACCTCTGCTGGAGCCGGCCTCTGCCGTGTCCGTAACTATAAATATCCACTAAAAATATATTGAATAATACCGACCCAGCTGTTTTACGGTTTTGTCTTTAAGCCGAGATCTGAGTCCCGCAGGAGAGCCCTTAACTGCAGTTGATTAATTTGTAAGTTTAATGCCTGCCTGGAGGCCTTTTCGGTTTTGCCTGGTTAGGCAGCGATATAATCTACCCCCGGGAAGATGGTGGCGCGCACGTCATTACGTGCCACCATGTGCGTAACACAGCGCACAACAAGGCTTGGGGGGATCCTTTACAATCCTCCCCGAGAAGTGCCTAGGGGGCGGCCTTTTTACAGCCACCTTCCATCTGCTAGAAGAGGTGACCGCTTTACAGTCATCCCCTCCAAGATGTGCCTAAAAGCGTGTCATCATTGGGTGGCTCTAGTGTGATCCTGCGAGGACCCGTAGCCCCCCTTCGGTGCTGAAGCTGACCGCTCCAGTGGTTTTAACCGGTAGGAGACCGGCATTCCCTTTCACCATTCCCCAGGGAAGGAAGTTCATGTAGAATTTCCACTGGACAACAATGAAAAAAGGAAGCGACATAACCTAAAGCGGTCCAATAAAAATATTAAACTATGACTAGGATAAAAACGTTATATGCGCTTCTACGGGTATTAAGTTTTTATACCGGCGTTAGAGGACCTAGTTTATACACCAATCGAATTGAAAAACCCTTACTATTGATTTTCTTAGAGTAATAGTTAACCCTGAAACTATCCAACAGTTTGATGGATTGTCAACAGCAACCCTTTTCAACCACTTCTCGAATAAACCCTCGTCACAAGAATATTATAAAGGCCACATCTGCAATACTTCGAAACTTTCAAAGGTATTACAGATCGAGAATCAAAACTGAAGTACAACTTCAGTCGAGATCGGATCAAAATATAAATGCTGGATGTATTACGTAGGGCTAATATATGAGTAACGTAATCTAGACAGATAGACTAGATATTTAAGTTTTAATTCCAGTTCTATAATACGGGCCTTAAACATGCTCTGCACTATTGGATCTCACTAAAGGTAGTCTGGAAGAGATCGCTGTGAGCGAAAAGACCACTGTGTGTGTACATTTTTTAGGAGCACTTTTTTCTCCTTCATTATGAGGATAATGATAATAAGTCAGGACTCATTTTTCATTTAGAGAACAATGTAGACATAAAATACTGTATACATGTTATGATTTAAAAATACTAACCATGGAGTTTCTTGCCCGTTCATCTCCATTGGAAATCTACATCTTGAAACGCGGCAACTAAAGCCTGACTATTCATAAATGCCTGTAAATGGTTTTCATGGATAAAAATATTTTATCTTATTTTACATTTGTCAAAAGATCGTTTCAGCATTATTTTTTATGTTATTTATGCACATCTGTTTCTCTAAGGCTATAAGATTTTTATGAAGTCATAATATAAAACTTACTCATTGTCATTGTTACGTAAACAGGGTGTACTTTTCGCCTAAATTTATAAAACTTGTCGGTAATAGTTTTGGTTCTTTGGCATCGATTCCAATTGAACGTTTTTATTATTATTTGACCGGTATCGTCACCATCTTAACTTTTTTTTTTAAACGTTGCCCCACACTAATATTTCTCCTGTGTCGTGGGTGCGTTTACAAACATGAATTCCACATACAATACACCCAGACCCGGAACAACTACCTGCAGATCATACAAATATTTGTTCCGTGCGGGAATCGAACCCACGACCCGGAGCGCAGCAGTCGACTGTATCAACCATTTATTTATTTAAACTTTTATGTACATTGAGTATACATAAGGCGGACTTAATGCCATGAGGCATTCTCTACCAGTCAACCTTTGGGTTAAACAAAGCACTTCGAAAGAAGTATAAAAGCAAAGCTATATTTAATGTTAAAAAAGACTGAATTAAAAATAGGAATACATACATATACTAATATAAAAATAGATACTATATTATATTACATAATTATAAATGTAATAAGATAAATAATACATAATAATACATAAATAGAATACATATAAATATCTAATATAAATATTAACTCTAATGACGAAGACAAAACTGATTAGGATTGTAACAATTTCAGGAAGTATTGACGCACTTTACGTTTAAACGCGAATTTATTTGGAGCTTTCTTTATATCAAGAGGGAGCGCATTCCAGAGTTTTATTGTTGAAACAGCGAAGGATTCGGACATAAACCCTGTATGATGGGATGGAATGTTAAGAATTAAATTTTCAGAAGCCCGAAGGTCATGACTGTGAGATCCACCTAAAAGTTGAAAGAAAATTTTAAGATAATTAGGAGCACAAGGATCGTTTATAATATTGAAAAGCAAACAGAGTGATCTAACGGCTCTCCTCTGACGGACAGGTAGCCATTTAAGCTTAGATCGGTAGGAAGAAATGTGGTCATGCTTACGCAATCCGAAATCTTTATTTATATGTTATTATTATTGTGTCTGGTCATATATTGCACAAACATTATAGAGCCATATATAATATACTGTCCATCTCGCTTCTTGCGAAAAGTTTGTCAACTGTAATGGGTAACGTTTATGTTCACCCGTTTAATTCAATTAGGCCCTTTGGGACGGCAGCTTGATGACGTACAGAGGGTAAATAAATGGCCGAGCGTATGCAAATACTAAGAGATTGGCGAATTAGCTTACTGAAGGATTAGGTTGGTTGCGCTTTTACATTTAAGTTTCTACGTGGAAGAGATTTGAATAAGATAAAGAATGAAAGGCTAATCTATTAAAACTACCTATACTGGGCCTTGTCTTTTAGCATGGAAATCCTCAATCCTCATGGATATTCTCCTCCCTGGAGAAGGCGAAAAGGCGTGCTAGAAGCTTGCTTGGTAAAACCATATCGGGAGAGCGGGATTCACTCAAGTTTCACCGCACACCTGAAAGGTCTGAGCCCGCCACTCAATCTGGCGCACCACATACCCCTGTACAGCGTGGCAAGCCGCACATTCCTCGAATCCTCTGCGCAGCTCCTACTGAGATTCGCCTGCGTGAATAGTTCTGGTATTATTTATTTATTCTTTATGTACAATAGGGTACAAAGACGGTCTTCATGCCATAGGTGTTTTCTGCCAGACGACCTTTGATGATAACAGATCTTTCTTTTTATTGTTCCGGTGGAAATACATCATGTGCTTCCTCCGCCCCGGGAAAGGGCGGAGGGGCATGCCGGACTCCTACCGGCTAAAACCACCGGAGTGGTCATCTTCGGCACCGTAGGGAGGCTCCAGGAACTCGAATGTTTCCATCTAGAGCTGATGATATTAGACCTACTCCTTCCTTCTTTACTCCTTCTCTCTTGATTTTTACACCCTATACCCATCATTTATAGCAAATTTCATCCAGAATTAATTCGTTACGACATGATTGTGTAACATCCAAACATCCAAACTTTCGGATTGATATTTAAATTAAATGAGATATTATGTATATAAACTTAATATACAACCGCACATGAATTAGTACTTCCCGCTTGAGTAGTAGGAGAGGTAATTGCTGTTGACCTATCTTACGCTAGTGTATTCAGAACATTGCATAGCTGTCATGTCTATGTTTTTTATTTATTTATTAGGCTGGCGTTTGACCCCCTATCTCACCTGATGTTAAGCGATGATGCGAATGACGATAGTTCACACCTGTCTAGACACAGTTCCTTCGTGACTTGAAGATTAACAGGTTTTAAATGTTGAGAAAAGACATGCAGACTCCTGAAAGGAGACAGTAGCGGTGCGCATCATACATGTGTAAGTCACTATACTAAATCCAATTATTTCCCGTAATGCAGTAAGCATTCCATACTCGCCAATACTAAACCACTAACTACTACTACGAACCAATAATAAAATGCCAAATACAACCGATACGCGGCAAACGAAGACGAAACGAAACGAACGAACGAACGAACCACACGCCAATATTACAATAATTTCATAATAAGATAGACATACATAAAAATCTACATACTATAGAGACGGTCAAATACATAGGTTTAAAATATACTACATACAACGCGTACTATTTATCATTTTAACCATGCCAGTAATTGTCTATTAGGATTCCAGCGAATTCAGAAAGTATTCCCGAACTTAGCGTTTAAAAGAAAATTTACTTTTTTATATGCGCCGTGTGGTGCCGGCTCAGAATGCCACCACCCCATCTCCTCCCGTGGGTGTCGTAAAAGTCGACTAAGGGATTGGCCGGAGGATGGGCAGCAGCGTCCTTCGAGTACATTAACAACTCAACTGCGATCGCCAACCCGCCTGCCAAGCGTGGCGATTATGGCAAAACCCCCCAATGAGCCCACATCACATCCATATCGGTTGTTGTGGTGATCTTTGGGGGAGGCCTGTGTCCAGCAGTGGACTTCATTCGGCCGTTAGATATATGAAGGGGAAGGTCGTTCCTTAAATATCGGTGGCGTATGTGTACGTCTTGTCGTCCAATGGTTGAATAGGAGAATTAAATTATGTAATTCCAATGCATACTCACACATGTAATCAATAAAATACCGTTGGCTTGCAACTCTGCATCAGTGCGTGGTTAAAAACTCTAAAGCCTTGCCTCGACCAATGCTATCGTGCTGTGGGGTTGTCATTTAGTCACTAATTCCGCCTCTTTTGGTATATATGTTGCAAGGAGATGACAAAGATGGAGATTTGGTCAAATCGTTAAGGTAGATGATCAATTCACTGAAGATGTTAAAATACAACTATGTGGGGTGATTTGCGTGAAGAAAGCAAGTGATTTGGTCGAATCCCTTTTTCAGGGTACGAAAGCCAAGGCAGGAGCGAAGTGCAGCACAGGTCCCGCCTTGACTTTCTAACCTAAATTATACGATGTGGATCTATGTTTTTAAAGGTATTTGATCATCTTCTTCGATCGATCGAAATAACTTACCTTCTTTCGGAAAATCACCCCACAGAGTTCTAACTTTAATATCTTCCATGAATTGATCATCTACCTCGGTGATTTGATCCAAATCTCCGTTTTCGTCATTTCCCTGTATATATAGTTTTTAGTATTTTAGGAATATAACATTCCCATCTATATTAGATTAAGTAAACGCCGGACCGTGTTGTGCCGGCTACGAATAGCACCAACCCATCTCATCCCATGGGTGTCGTAAAAGGCGACTAAGGGATTAGCCGAAGGATGGGCAGCAGCGTTCTTGGAATACATTAACAACTCAACTGCGATCGCGAACCCGCTTGCCAAGCGTGGCGATTATGGCAAAACCCCCCCCAATGAGCACAGAATACTATACATATCGGTCGTTGTGGTGATCTTTGAGGGAGGCCTGTGTCCAGCAGTGGACTTTATTCGGCCGAAATGATGATACGACGGATTACCCCTCAGTATTCTTCCATATTTTTCTAGTCCATCCAAAGGTAAGTAAGAAATCGCGTATAGCGATAAGACCGCCCATTTTACAATCACATTTATTATAAGTTATTACTCTAATGGTGTACAATAAAGAATATTCTATTACATAGAGTAAAATTATATTATAACCCTGTGAAGATCTAGGACGCTTATTACTAAAAACAAAACACATACTTAATATTCTGTGGTTGGTCAGTTGGACAAAGCCCGCAAGGCTTGTCAGTACCAATGCAAGCCACAACATAAACCGTACAACTAACCAAACTACAAGCCCACAATATCCTATTTTCCTCGCACAATTTGCGTGGGCTGATAAGCATGAAATTGAAATTGGATTAGATTATTCCAGCTATATGACGTCATCTATTATGTTACATATTATACTAAAGAGTTTATCTATACGTCATTTAGGGCTAGAATCTGTCATTCTATCTTTCATTCTTCTTTCTATTTCTACACAATCGGTCAAGCTCAACTTTTTCGCAAAACCCGCATACCGAATTACCATTATGCATCTCGGGACATTTTTGATCAGGTACTTAACCGGAAAACATTTGGCAAGCCTCTACTACCTCCATTCAAGACTAAAATGGAAAACAAAATACAATTTTAAGCAAAAGACTCTGTGATTTCATTTTGTAAATTATCTTTGAAATAATTGAAATGTTTCGACTCCATTTCAGAGATGGGCTTAGATTGTGGTTTTTGTCCGAAATATCTTGATTATGTTCCATGGTTTCTGCTGTCGACAACCCTTACATTTGCGGGCAAGACTCGATCCGGTTTGTACAATATTGTAACGGGACGGTCGGTTTTATTTTTATTATTTATTTTAGAAAGGTTACAGACAGGTATACATATCAGTAGTTGTCCCACAGTAAAAGACCGAACCTTAAAATAGACTGGACGTAACCATAATATGCTTAAGCACTGCACGATTATCAGAAGACTCATCATCATCATATCATCCATCCCCATCCCCATAGGTTTCCACAGTGGTGACATCAATTTAGGGGGAATTTGCCAGTAATCACCACCCTCGGCAGGTGGGTTGGTGAGCGCAGTATGACTATTGTTTCACAGAAGGGACGCTGCTGCCCATCCCTCTGGTTTCTAAACCAGAGGGATGGGCAGCAGCGTCCTTTCTCTAGTCTCTAGTCCCTTAGTCGCCGTTTACGACATCCACGGGAGGAGATGGAGTGGTGCTATATTCTTAATCCAGACATGACACGGGATTACTGTCTAAGTTTTTTTCAACGCATACACAAATCTGTTAAGCTTTTTACAAATGGTGTCCATATGAAGCTTTTTGCGACAATGTTCATTCAAAATTAATCCTGAAAACTTTACACTGAATTTCTTTTGTTGTGTTCGTTATAGTATGAATGTTGCTGTAAATACTTACTGTCATGAGTGAGATGTATAAAAAACCTACAGCTTTCTTATCTTATCTTTTCTTGTCAGCTATAGATTGTGCTCAACTGTCGCCAAAAAGCACCTCGTCACTTTTAAATCTTTTGATTCTCACCACCGTTGCTGGCACATCGAAGAGTTCTTGTACCTACCCTTCGATTGTGCCAGCATGAAAGTGCGCATAATCATGGGGTACAGGATAAGCTGTTCCCAGGTGATACAAAATGCCATGCTGATGGTATTATGGCGCGACGGGTCGTCGAGCTCCCTAAAATTGATTGCAAACAAAGCGTAGTATAGCCACCAGAAATAAAGAACACATAGCTGTACAAAGTCGGCAATGTGTGAACAAACCCAACCATTTTCTTCGGTTTGATTATCCTCAAGTCCTCGCAAAAGAGAACCGTTATAATGTTTCATGAGGCTATTGAAATTAAAAGACATCCTAATTTTAATAGAGAAGATGGTAGGCAGGTACCACCAGTTTGGAATTCGGTTAATATATTAATAAAATCCCAAACAACACACCACACTAAAAAACATCAAGACACTGTGAGCGATTACTGCGTGCATCGAAACAATTTTTATTAGTTTTGTACGGTAGATAAAAAAAAACAACTTTTTAAATCTGTAACGACGCCTGTCACCTTAGTCATCCTGCGACCATGAACCCTGCAAAGTGTTCGCAACGTCAGGAAAAACAAAAATCAATAATATACGCGATTTAAACCGTTTAAAAGTGTTTTATTATAATTTGAAGTTTGTTTCGGAATTACTTATCGCGGCGATCAGTGGGCTGGCTTCATCTTTTATTGAAGAGTGAAAGTGTTACTTGAAAATGACTTGCAAAAAAAGATTATTTATTATTTGTTATTGTAGTTTAACAGCAGCCTTCGCGAGATTTACGTCTATTGCCAACTGCCTGCAAGATACCTAATGAACCCAAGGTACTTTTATGTTACAAAAAATATGTTGAGTGAATTCACACGCGGTAGAAGTGAAACTTTGTATTTTGGTTAATTTGTAACAGAATGAGATGAATACACTATGGATGTGGTAAACAGAGAGAGAGAGCGATGGATCGACAATGGGGAAAAGGAGAAACTACATAGAAACGTGTTTTATCTCATTCTCTCACAGCCTAAACCCTATAATTAGTAATCTAATAATAATTTAAAATGATCATTTGTCAAACACTATTGAACCGAACGGGAACACGTAATACGATTTTTATGTGATCAAGTTTTGGTGATTCGATAGATTTTGCACTCGATTCTCATTACTTGGAACTGGGTAGAAACCCGAGCCCGAGCATCTCTGAATTACCTTGACGTTCTAGCATCATTTTATCAAAAAGCTTTTGTTTTATTTTGCATGAAAGAATTTTCTTGTGATGTTTTTCTGGAACGTCTGGCGAGATTAAAGATATAAATTGTCTGTAAAATTTTAATAAAGTGTAATAAAAAACTAAGGTAGAATTTAATTTACCATAAAATGTTGAATTTTAATGCATATTTTAAAGGGTTTCTAATTTTTCAATTAAAGAACCTTTTCATAATTATTTTGTGATAATTATCTGATTACGTACCTAAGTTTATAGTAAGCATATGATCATCTAGGCTTAGCAATCCCTATCATCTAGAGAGATGGAGATGGGAAATGGAACAGATAGAGACGTACTTCCGGTACTACATTTGTTGCATGAAACTCAACCATAGAATGTTCCTATTTTACGCCAGTATTAAAGCTTACTTAGACTTCGCCGGTTGACCCAGCCCACGTTTGACTCTCTTTTTTTTTCACCCTGCGGATGTACATCATCGGCTTTCGACCTCTCTGCGACCCCCGAGGAGTCCGCCATATACTTAGTGAGGGGTCTGAGATTGGTTGTACATCACGCCGGGTGGTTGTTCCGACAGCACCGTCTTCTTCTCCGAGAGAGATCCGCCCCCTCCCGATCCCGATCCTTGGACTACTTCTGAAACATGAAGCTTTCACAGAAGGAGACCAATGCACTTAAATTTTCATGCTCTACCAGCATGGCTGACACTACTGCGGAGAGAAATTCTGTCTGATCCGATCGACCAAGATCCGCTGCATGGCAGTCCACGCACCTCACTCTCCGAGCATGTGCTGTGTGGCAACCTTGTCGCTTCTACAGTGGCAACACTGTGCCGTGAGCTCGCGTTATATTCTGTGCAGTTGTACACCGGAACAAATTCCCGGTGAATACCTTCGTCAGGCGGTAGGTGACGCGCTCGGTCTTCTTAAGCTAGACTCCGAAGAGAGCCCATTTGCTACCAGTAGTTGAATATTACCAACAGCAAGATTACCCCGTTTTTGATGATGCTATTAAATTTTTTTTTTTTTTTTAGAACTTTGCCCCACACTACGATTTCTCCTGTGTCGTGGGTGCGTTTACAGACATGAATTCCACATACAATACACCCAGACCCGAAACAACTACCTGCAGATCATATATTTGTTCCGTGCGGGAATCGAACCCACGACCCGGAGCGCAGCAGTCGACTGTATCAGCCACTGCACCAACCGTGCCTGCACCTGCGTGCTGCTCTAAACTATACATGGTTGTTCGTTTACAGCAAAACTCACAAGTACGAACTCTTAGCTCGCACCTACTATCTTCAGGCCATATAATGCGTGCAGGAATCTAACCCTCGACCAGTAGCACAGAAAGCAAAGTGTTCTGCTACTCGACTGAATGCGTGTACATTTTATTTTGTCTTATCTCGTAAAGACTTTAGATGGGTCCTTATCTTGGGACAGACTAAGTTTATAAAGATACACATCTTGGACGCAAGGATTATGCATGAAGTAATCACAAAGTTGCCCAACTATGGCTACCGCTAAACGCAAATTCCCTGACGCGCCACAATCGCGCAACTGTCGCGCTGCTAGCTGTCACCCGAATTATATATTATTTCATCCCATTTGTCAGTAAATCTCCACATAATACAATTTAGTCAATGATATTTTTACAATAATTCAAGTCATTTTCAGCGTGACTGTCAGCTCTAAGTGGTAAAAAGTCATGTTGTTTTAAGTTCCTACTACTGAACTTGAATGTCAGAAATCGTCATCATCATCATATCAGCCAAAGGACGTCCACTGCTAAACGATAGCTTGCTACAACTGTGTCAACATTTTGCGGGGTAATTTGCCAATATTCACCACGCTTGGCTGGCGGGTTGGTGAGTGCAGTATGGCTACTGTTCCTCAGAAGGAACGCTGCTTCCCGACCCTCTGGTTTAGAGTCCCTTAGTAGCCTTTTACGATATCCACGGGAGGAGATCGAGTAGTGATATATTCATAATTCGGACAGTACACGAAATGTCAGCAATGAGCAAGCAATATTATAAGAGTATACTAGAACGTATCCATGAGTTTCAACATTACCTACTTATAACTTTAACTGCAGCCCGACCTTGTGGTTTGCGGCCTGAGCGATCGGGCCTTCAGCATACAAATGTACACAAAAAATACCTGCTATCATCATCATATCGGCCATTTATACGTCCACTGCTGACCAAAGGCCTCCCCCATATATTTTGACAACTGTGTCATCATTCTGGGCGGTATTTGCCAATACTCACCACGCTTGGCAGGCGGGTTGGTGAGCGCAGTATGGCTACCGTTTCACAGAAGGGACGCTGCTGCCCATCCCTCTGGTTTAGATTCCTTTAGCCGCCTTTTACGACATCCACGGGAGGAGATGAAGTGGTGCTATATTCTTAATCCGGATACCGCACGGAATTTATTTAATATATTATATTAACGTACTTGTTTAGTATTAAATCAAATTAATACGTTAGTAGTAACGAGTTTGTTTTAATCATTTGACGTACTATTACAAATGTTAAAAACTTTTAAACTATAAATCTACGGTTAGGTCTGTTGGATGAGCAAAATGTTTCTAAATAACATCGCAAAGTCTTTTGATGGCACATTTTTATTGGTCTCCAGTGGAAATTCATCATGAACTTCCATCGTCCCGAGGAAGGACGAAGGGGCATGCCATACTCCTACCGACTAAAACCACTGATCATCTTCTACACCGAAGGTAGGCTCCAGGCCCTCGTAAGATCACACTAGAGCCGCCCATGGTGTCACGTCTTTAGGCACATCTCGGAGGGGATGACTGTAAAGCGGCCACCCCCTCTAGCATAGGGAAGGCGACTGTAATAAGGTCACCCACCCAGGCACTTCTCGGGGAGGATTGTATTTAAAGGATCTCCCCAAACCTCGCTATGTGCTGTGCTGCGCTATACGGCGGCACTTGACGTACACGCCACCGTCTTCTTGGGGGTCACTTGGTACGAGTTACTACAATACAACGGATCTTCGTATAGTGGCTGCCTAAAACTTGTTGAGCTGGAATATACACGTGAAAGAGATTCAATTCCAATTAAGTGAAATCGCGCTGAAGTCAACAATATAGATAATACGGTACACAGGTTTATACCGTGATTGTGCTGGGGGTTTGTGGTTCAATACGCTTAACTACAGGCCTTCGGAGGATATAGCTACGGCTTACTGTTATTGTTCCAGGGCAGGATTAGTTCGTGTATACATTAAGATAGTTTGAATGCTGATTTCTCTCGTATTAGTTGCAAGACATTCAAACTGTGCTGTGTAAAATATATACAGGATCCTATAAAGCAGTGAACTTAATTTTAAAGGGAGAATTAGCATGTTACAGGGATAGAGTAATTTATTTTTTAATTTTCTTAACAAAATATGAGTTTGTATATAGTTGCAATTTGAACACAATAAAGAGAAATTCAGAACACGCAACGCTGTAATATTGATGTAAATATTTGTAGCAGGAGACGAAGAAGTTTAGAAATTCTTACTGCTTAGTTGTGACGAAGGTAGAACCAGGTAAACCATGTATGGCGCTGCTCATAGTGCTGTGGAACTTGTTTTCTCGTTATTAAATTGTACACGCGAAATAGGCGTCGACATTGATATTGGTTTTACCCAGTTTATAAAAATAAAATTATATTCTTTAAACCTATAATTGTATAAATACTAGAAATAAACTTAAAATTGTTGTACCTACCTAAACTTAGATTGTCAAACACCAATAAATCATACTTAGGAAACTGTATTCGATTTCACAATAAGATACCTAAAGCAATTATTGATCTCACAGACGGGAAGCTTAAAGCACACGTTAAAACAATTCTCATAAAAAAAGCCTACTTTAGGATTTGACGGCATGGTTGGTGCAGTGGCTGATACAGTCAGCTGCTGCGCTCCGGGTCGCGGGATCGATTCCCGCACGGAACAAATATTTGTATGGTCCTGCAGGTAGCTGTTCCGGGTCTAGGTGTATTGTTATCGGCTACGAATAGCAACCCATCTCATCCCTTGGGTGTCGTAAAAGGCGACTATGGGATTAGCCGGAGGATGGGCAGCAGCGTCCTTCAAGTACATTAACAACTCAACAGCGATCGCCAACCCGTCTGCCAAGCGTGGCGATTATAGCAAAATCCCCCAATGAGCACACAACACACCCACTGTCAGCACCGCTTAGCTCAACCATATTGTAGGGAACCGAACGACCCGATACACAACGCCACCGTTAGCAAGACATTTTAGTGAGCATGACAGACCAATACAGCCAGGCAAAAGGCACAATTAAAATAAGTACTAAACATATAACATTAATGCCTACATGATGCTCACATATTTACAGTTTTGTCTGAATGTTATAATGGCCGTGTGGTGCCGGCTCAGAATGCCACCACCCCATCTCCTCCCATGGGTGTCGTAAAAGTCGACTAAGAGATTAGCCGGAGGATGGGCAGCAGCGTCCTTCGAGTACATTAACAACTCAACTGCGATCGCCAACCCGTCTGCCAAGCGTGGCGATTAGGGCAAAAACCCCCAATGAGCCCACAACACATCCATATCGGTCGTTTTGGACATCTTTGGGGGAGGCCTTTGTCCAGCAGTGGACTTCATTCGGCCGAAATGATGAAAATGATGATGAATGTTATAATATGATGTCACAAGAACAATATTAACAATAACTAATAGTCAATCAATGTCATAATATCTCTCTCTCTCTTTTCACGGATTTATATCCCCTGTAAGGGGGAACCCGGTCTTTTGACAGGCTTACGCGGGGACATAGGTCCAACACGCAGAGGCCCTTTAGAGAATTTTAATCTAAAATGTAATGGGACACCAACCCCCCACTCTCCATAGCTGCACTATAAAATGAAGTCATGGATTGTCCCCGGTGGTGTAAGGCTATTGTATGAGATGGGAACTATAACGATAAGGTCTATTGCAATGGGTGTTACATGGAATAAAAAGACTAATATTATTATTATCTTATATGCCCGTAACCTTGTAAATGCAGGGTCACGGATATATAAGACAGTAGGCATTTCGAAAATAGATGATTGTTTACCAAAATAAAAATAATCTTTATTATCATCAGCATAACATAAGACAGCAGCTAAGCGACGCATAAGCCCACCCCCGCCACTTACTAATGTTTGAACTTTGTATAAATCATCATAAAATAATTTATAGCTGATTAAAGAAAGCAAAGCACGTATTTATTTACGTGAGATGTGAACAAAAATACTGAATTACATAAATGAAATACAGAATACATTTTTATTATTTATTTAGAAATGTCTGTATCGTGTGTACAGTTTACAGACATAAATCTCACATGCATAAACACCCAGTAATTAGTAATTGTATGTAAATATTTCATAAGAATACGCACATTTTCCAACTATTTAGCAATTTTATTTTTAGCACAAACCAAGTCGTCAACAAGAAAAATGGCGGCCGGCGTCAAATCGCAACAAGCATGATGATTTAAACATTTTTTGGCCGCTTCCGTTTTATCATCCAATGAAAAGCGACAAAAACTAGTAGTTTAGCAACTAAATTATCGACCAATGAACACATTTTACGTGGATATTACGTCACAACCGCAAATTTTGCTATCCAATCGAGGCATATCTTAACGTTTTGTTTTGTTTGCCCCATCAACGTTGCGGACTCCCTTTTTTTTCGAGCATAACTACGCACTTTGGACGCGGTAGGGGAAGCGATTAAGCACGCATGTGGTCACGCGCTGCCGTGGGACGCTTTGGGAGATCCTTTACAATCCCCCCGGGGGGGTGACCGCTTTACAGTCACCCTCTCCGAGATGTGCCTATAGGCGGCACCAGTGGGCGGCTCCAGTGTGATCATACGAGGACCTGGAACCGCCCTTAGGTGCCGAAGATTACCGCCCCAGTGGTTTTAGCCGGTAGGAGTCCGGCATACCCCTTCGCCCTTCCCCTTCGCCCTTCCCCGGGGCGAAGGAAGTTCATGAAGAATTTCCACTGGGCACCAATAAAAAAAAAAAGGGGGAAGCGATTATCCGTACGTCACACAAACATTTTTCCGGAGGTACAATCCATGACCCGCAGCGTAGAAAGCCAATCATTTAGTCACTACGCCCATAGTAAAGCGTGGCGAAAACTTTTTTGGGCATACTTCTTTTATTTGTCAATGGCAAAAGTTCTATTAAACCGCCTCTATTATCTCAAACTACTTTGTAATTGAGACCAGTAACCCTAGCACGAACAACTTGCGAGAAAGTATTCGTATCGTAATGTTAATGTGAGTGAATTTTGAATCGAAAATACAACTATCCTAAATAATTTTTGTTTAAATTTATACAGCAAACAATTCGTATCATATATAGGTATGAATGACATGACGTGTGGTGCCATCTCAGAATACCACCACCCCATCTCCTCCCGTGGGTGTCGTGAAAGTCGACTAAGGGATTAAGGATAAGGGCCAGAGGATGGGCAGCAGCGTCCTTCGAGTACATTAACAACTCACCTGCGATCGCCAACCTGTCTGCCAAGCATGGCGATTATGGCAAAACCCCCCAATGAGCCCACAACACACCCATATCGGTTGTTGTGATGATCTTTGGGGGAGGCTTGTGTCCAGCAGTGGACTACATTCGGCCGAAATGATGATAGGTATGAATAAAGTCTTCAGTTTAAATTAAAAATAAGTGCAAATCAAGTATTTTCAATTCTAAATTCACTCACATTAACTTTACGATACGAATACTCTCTCGCAAGTTGTTCGTGCTAGGGCTACTGGAGACGAAAGAATGTCATAGCGAAGACGTATCGTAGTTGAATTATTAGGTACTTAAATCGTTACACCCATAGTAAGTAAAACATTTAAATAAAGGCGTTTTTCTTAGGGGGAAAACTCGACTCTGAACAAGTCTTCCCTTGACATTTTGCTTATGTTGTACAGGATGTCCAGTAAATAGCACGACATACTGCAGGGGGTGAGAGCTTGGGTCAATACCTACCAAAAAACACAATATATGTTCAGCAAAATCTTACGGATTTACAGTAGTACAAAATTTTCCGAAATATCGAAAAATCTCTACCTTGACACAGATTTTTCAGCATCTCGTAATGAAAAATTCCTTTTCAGTTTTTTTTTTACCTCAAATTATTTGTGAATGGTTACTTTACTTATTGATGAGTCTTTATTCTATTAAAAACTAAATTGTTTTCAAGAAATACAATATTTATTTAAATTTTCACAGTACAATTTTCTTATCTTAAAATTTTGTACTACTGTAAATCCGTAAGAATTTTCTGAACATATACTGTGTTTTTTTGGTAGGTATTGACCGAAGCTCTCACCCCTGCAGTATGTGGTGCTATTTACTGGACAACCTGTATACCTATATTATCTTAATTAGTGCGGAAAAGGTTTGACAAATTGTAACTAGACGTTGACTCACTGGTTGGACGAAGTTAATTTATTTTGAAGAAGCAGATACTAATATGGTGGACCAACGTCTTCGTCTATCTAATAATTACATTTACCGACAGATCCCACATCTATCTAGCTCAATCTTTTACTAATTTTGTTAATTTTCTTAGTGTCCATGTCCCGAGAAAATTAGATTTCAGTCTTGCCCGTAATCTGGTTCTAGTTGGTTCTCCTTAGTGATACGGCTGCGCATTTTGGCGAGAATGGATTGATGTGTTTTTTGGCAAAGTCAATGTCTGTAATTTAATATACGCATTAAGTGGAATCTAGCAGCTGAGAGAACTTATTCTCCGTATTTTATATAAGACCTCTAACATAATGATGGAATTGGATTTTCGGTGGATTGCTTATTTTGAGAGATGCTTTTTATTAAATTTTTAGTTATATACCGAGGCATAAAATCATTGTTGCTGTACAATTTTTGTAATAAAACATTGTTGCTGTACAATTTTTGTAATAAAATATTGTCGCTGTACAATTTTTGTAATAAAAAACGGTCAAATTTTTACCTATTTGAATGAATTCTAAACTAAAACGGGTGATGGCTAAGATCAGGTTGAAGAAATCCGGGACGTACGTGTACGCTACGTGATTTCGCATGTTGCGTTGATGACATCTTCAAGTCAAGTGGACCTGGATGAGAGGCACAGGGCAGAGGGGCAGGGAAAATAGATAGGAGGTCTATACCCAGCAGACGTTAATTCCAGGCTGGAATGATAATATTATTGTCATCATCATCATCATATCGACCATTTATACGTCCACTGCTGAACAAAGGCTTCCCCCATAGGATCCACAACTGTGTCATCATTTCGGGGGGTATTTGCCAATACTCACCACGCTTGGCAGGCGGGTTAGTGAGCGCAGTATGGCTACCGGTACACCAAAGGGACGCTGCTGTTCATCCCTCTGGTTTAGATTCCTTTAGTCGCCTTTTACGACATCCATGGGAGGAGATGGAGTGGTGCTATATTCTTAATCCGAACACCACACGGACTTATATTATTGTGATGAACCCAAACCAGGAGTAAGCAAGAAATATTTGCTAAAATTGGTTTTTGAAGACAATTTTCTAGGAGTTTTGTTATTATTATTTTAAGTGAGCACTCGGCCAGTTACTGTCACTGGTCGTTAAACCATCGATGCGGATAGTGGTGAGGTCTTCGTGCTTCGGAGGGCACGTAAAATCATTGCCCCCGCTTGTTGTCGATAGACAGCAGTTGTGAAGCAAAGCCTTTGGGCTGTTTGCATGACGGCACGGTCGGTGCAGTGGCTGACACAGTCGGCTGCTGCGCTGCGGGTCGAGGGATCGATTCCCACACGGAACAAATATTCGGGTCTGTGTATTGTGTGTGGGATTTATGTCTGTAAACGCACCCACGACACAGGAGAAATCCTAGTGTGGGGCAACGTTTATTTAAATAACTATAATAACTAACTACAACTATAATTCAGAAAAGCACAAAATAGATAGATTTTAATTATTATATATATATATAAATGCAACAGACAAGTCTTATAATACCATAAAGAATGGACACATTTCACTAATGAGATTTTATCACATAATTACATTAATGAGCGAGCGAGCTGCTTGTCGACATAATGAGGCCTAAGTCAGAGTAAGCAGGTTTTCGCGCGAAATTGAGACTCGAGTAGACATTAGATATTATTGAGTCTTATTATACGTAGTTATCATGTGTGAACATTATATTAAGTATTTTTTCTTTTACTATTTATACTTACCAAAAATGTTTAAAAAAAAGTCAAATTAGCCTATCAGTTTCATCATCATCATGTCAGCCAAAGGACGTCCACTGCTGAACAAAGGCCTCCCCGAAAGATTTCCACAACGAGCGGTTACATGCAGCCCTCATCCAACGACTCCCAGCGACCCTCACCAGGTAGTCTGTCCACCTCGATGGAGGACGTCCCACGCTGCATTTTCCGGTGCGCGGTCTCCACTCAAGAACCTTTTTGCCCCAACCGCCATCTTTTCTACGAGCAATCAGTTTACTGGTGGTTTATCTCTTATTGCAGGCGGCCAGCTAGGTAGGTATGTTGGCAGAGTACGAAAACTGGAATGCCCACTGCATTCCAGTTTTCGTGCTCTGCTCCTTCTGTGAGAGCGTCATGCTCCAGAAGGAGACTGCAGAGCGGGACCGGGAGAGGGCCGATCCCGCTCGAAGAAGGAGGAGACGGCGCCGGGGTAATAACCGCTCTGGAGCTTAATTCCCATACGCCTAACACCCCTTGCCGTAGCTATAAGGCGGGGGACCTCTGGGTTCGCGGGTGCGAAGATTGGGGAATCTGCGTGCCCACATCGAGCAACCCAAGAGAAGATGGACGTCCACTGCTGGACACAGGCCTGCCCCAAAGATCGCCACAACGATTGCTCTGGGTTTGTGTCGTGTGCTGATTGGGGGTTTTTTGTCATAATCGCCACGCTTGGCGGGCAGGTTGGCGATCGCAGTTGAGCTGTTAATGTACTCGAAGGACGCCGCTGCCCATCCTCTGGCTAATCCCAAAGTCGCCTTTTACGACACCCACAGGATGAGATGGGTTAGTGCTATTCGTAGCCGGCACCACACGCCAATGAGCCTTACATCTAATATATGCATAACCACTATCTACACAGATTTTCCTGTCGTCACTCTAACTCTAACTTGAACTTCTTACTCAGAATATTAACTACAATTTAAATGCCAGTTACAATTAACTTATCAACCGTAACTACTTTATTTTCAACAGCCATCCGCCATTCAAAAACACATTAGCGTCACTAAAACGCAAATATTATTGTTATACAGAATTTGGTAATCTGTTGTTTTACGCTCTTTGTCACGCAGTCCCGTGATGATGTCACGTGACCAGCATATAATATCTATGTCACGTATATTGGCAGTGTTATGAGGTAAACTTGTGTTCAGTGCCTATTTGATTGGGTGGAAAAGGACATGGGTGTTTTTAGGCCTGATCTGTTACAAAAATGAAAGCTTAACTGAAAAT
This sequence comes from Diloba caeruleocephala, assembly GCA_947459985.1. Lineage (NCBI taxonomy): Eukaryota > Metazoa > Arthropoda > Insecta > Lepidoptera > Noctuidae > Diloba > Diloba caeruleocephala. The sequence goes on from OX381619.1 coordinate 1,999,773, forward strand.
AAGTGCATATTTTTATATTTTGTTTAACTACTTATCTTTGAAATATATAATAAAAATAAAACGTGCAAAGAAATAAGAAGACAAACATGAACAAACCAGTGACATTTCAATGAAACGCATACTATTGTCTATGGCCTTGTGCCAAATAAGTAAAAAAGTTCTCTTGGTTACCAATTTGTCTGGAATATTGCGAACAATTCCTTAATTACATGTATCGGTATTGTTTATGTGAGAAAATTAACAATAGTAGCTACAGGACCATACCACCATATTTAATCTCACTGTCACAAAAATGAGGATTTTACTTAAACGCGATTGAGAATAATAACACAAAAAACGTTCATACCGGGGGCCTTATATATAAAATCGATTCTTACGGAGTAAACTCCAAAAAACAATAAAAATATCAATTAAATATACATAATAGAATCATGTTTAATATTGTTCCTTTTAATTTAATTAATATTTGAATTGATATTTCAATTGAAGATGATTCGACAAGGGTAAGAAGGAATGGAATATGAATAGGATTGGGAAAATTGGAAGGCTGAATATAATAAAGGTGGACAACGAGGTTAGGACAGGAAAAAAATAAGTGCTCTAGAGTACCTTCTGCCAAGCCCCATTTACAAAGATAATTATACCAAATGTTCCGTAAATTCTATCGAGATAATCGTCCTATCATATTGACATAATCGAATCTTTTATTTGTTTCGTTTCGGCCGAATAAAGTCCACTGCTGGACACAGGCCTCCCCAAAGATCACCGCAATGAATGATATGGATGTGTTGTGGGCTCATTGGGGGGTTTTTCCAGAATCGCCACGCTTGGCAGACGGGTTGGCGATCGCAGTTGAGTTGTTAATGTACTCGAAGAACACTGCTGCCCTCCCTTATTTCCTTAATCCCTTAGTCGACTTTTACGACACCCACGGGAGGAGATGGGGTGGTGGTATTCTGAGCCAGCACCACACGGCATTTACAAAGCCACATTTACAAAGATAATTATACCAAATGTTCCATAAATTCTATCGAGATAATCGTCCTATAATATTGACATAATCGAATCCTCTGCGAAAATCTTTGTTTAACGCATGTCAAACCAGTCTCATTAATATTGAGCTTGATATTGAGACTTATAAGATTTCAATATCAACCTTCTTACAGTCGACATAATAAGCTGACGTAACTCGCAGCTTAAAAGTTCCCTGCGGTACATTTTATTCGAGAACGAAATTCAAATGTACGAATCGTGGTTTTCTCGAAATTCAAATACAAATGTACGCTGACTTAAAACCGCGGAAAAGATGGTGGAAACGCGGAATGTCGGTATTTATTATGGCAATCGGACATCGTGTTTCCGCCGACAACTCTACGAGTGGAAATATTATTTAGAATAGAAGGGAAGATAGTTATTTTGAGAGAAATTTGTTTTATAGAAAATGCATTGACTGTGTAAAGAAGTATAGTAAAAGGCAGTAAAAGACAGAAAGGCAGATAAAAGAAGATATACAGCTGATCTCTGGGGTTGCCGGTGCGCAGATTAGTGAGCCTGCGTGCTTATACCAAGCGGAAAGCGGACGCGGAAAGACGGTGCCGCCGTATGCACAGCACAGCGCACAGCGAGGCTGGGGGGGTTTCCTTTACAATCTTCCCTGAGAAGTGTCTGGGCGGCCGATTTTTTTACAGTCGCCACCTATATGCTTGTGGGGCTGATGGCTTTACAGTCATCCCCTCTGAGATGTGCCTAAAGGCCACCAGAGGGTGGCTCTAGTGTGATCTTGAGACAACCCGGAGCCCCCTTTGGTGCCGAAGATGGCGGATCCAGTGTTTTTAGCCGGTATGAGACTGGCATTCTACGATCAGACACGCTCCCTCCGCCAGAGCGGCGAAAACGCGCCTCCAGGGGCGTTGGACAGGCTGCGGTGGCTAGCTCGCCGACGCGCACTTGTAAAGTGGCGTCACCGCCTGCGGATGCAATTTGCGACCAAGCGCGTCGTCGAGGCCGTCCTGCCGCTCTTCGGAGCCTGGCTCAGAAGGAGCGAGCGCGTCACCTATCGCCTGACGCAGGTGCTCACCGGGCACGGTTGTTTCGGTGCGTACCTGCACAGGTTAGGACGCGAGGCCACGGCACAATGCCACCATTGTGATAGCGACCAGGACACCGCACAGCACACGCTCGAGGCGTGCCCTGCGTGGGCCGCCGAGCGGCGGATCCTGGTCGATCGGATCGGGCAAGATCTCTCTCTGCCAGCAGTAGTGTCGGCTATGTTGGCAGAGCACGAAACGAAACCGCTTTACAGTCACCCTCTCCGAGATGTACCAATAGGCGTGGCACTAGTGGGCGGCTCTAGTGTGATCATACGAGGACCTGGAGCCTCCCTTACGTGCCGAAGATGACCGCTCCAGTGGTTTTAGCCGGTAGGAGTCCGGCATACCCCTTCGCCCTTCCCCGGGGCGAAGGAAGTTCATGATGAATTTCCACTGGGCACCAATAAAAAAAAAATAAAAAAAGGAGACTGGCATGCCCCTTCGCTCGCAGGGGGCTCAGGCGTGTTGGACCTGGACGCTGGGGTGGTTGTTACCCCGGCGCCGTCTCGTCCTCCTCCGTGTGGGATCGGCCCTCTACCGATCCCGTTCTGCAGTCTCCTTCTGGAACATGACGCTCTCGCAGAAGGAGACCACTGCACTCCAATTTTCATGCTCTGCCAACATAGCCGACACTACTGCTGGCAGAGAGATATTGCCCGATCCGATCGACCAGGAACCGCCGCTCGGCAGCCCATGCAGGGCATTCCTCGAGCGTGTGCTTTGCGGTATCCTGGTTGCTTCCACAATGGTGGCACTATGCCGTTACCTCGCGTCCTATTCTGTGCAGGTACGCACCGAAACAACCAGTGAACACCTGCGTCAGACGGTAGGTGACGCGTTCGCTCCTTCTGAGCCAAGCTTCGAAGAGCGGCAGGAAGGCCTCGACGACGCGCTTGGTCGCAAACCGCAACCGTAGGCGATGTCGCCACATCTCGAGTGCGCGCCGTCGAGCCAGCCGCCTCAGTCTGTCGAACGCCCCTGAAGGCACGCTTTCCCCGCTTTGGCGAAGGGAGCGTGTCTGGTCGTAGACCCATGCATCCATCTCCCCCTGGATGTCGAAAGGCGGAAAGCGTGCCAGGAGAGTTGCCGCCTCGTACGACACTGTCCTGTATCCCCGTGCGATCCGTATAGCCATTCTGCCCTGCAGACCATGAAGTTTGTTTCTGCAGCGCTGGACGCCTGACAGCCGGGATGACTATACAGGCGCCCCGTAGAAGGCCACGGACCGCACGACTCTCCCGTCGAGACGGCGAACTTCCTCACTCAGTCCCCCGAGATTGGGCAGCACCCGGTGTACCCACTACCCTCGAGGAGAGAGCCTGGAGGAAGGCACTCCGCGACACAGATAGTTGAAAAATACAATCGTCACGCATAGCAGTGGATGGTAGTCGCAACATGTAAATCGGAATTCACTGATCAGACAGGCTTCGAATGTGTAGTTTACGGAGTAATTAAGAGATAATTCAAATTAAGAACATGTGCAGAAGTAATCTCTTCTTTTATGTTAGTAAGGTCGAAAAGTTGGAATCTAGCCACAAAATCGACTTGATAGCATCGGCCAAACCAGGGCGTCAGCGAAGTGGGGCGCGGGAGACGTCTCCACGTGCGCGACTCCCAGTGTTGCCAACCTTTACAGTTTTAACTTTAGATCTACCATTTTTTACAAGTATAGTATATATTGAGAAGTTCTACCGGCAGTTATACACCTCGGTAAGTATACCTACCATTGGCTCTGACAAAGACCCGCGAGCCAAACTAACCCGACACTATACCGAGGATATCCCGGACATCAGCCTGTACGAGATTAGGATGGCCTTGAAACAGCTTAAAAATAACAAGGCGCCGGGTGAAGACGGAATTACGACAGAGCTTCTGAAAGCGGGTGGCACACCGGTACTTAAAGTCCTTCAGAAGCTATTCAATTCCGTCTTACTCGAGGGCACAACGCCGGAAGCGTGGAACAGAGGTGAGGTGGTGCTCTTCTTCAAAAAGGGTGATAACACCCTATTGAAGAATTATAGACCCATCTCACTTCTGAGCCACGTTTATAAGCTGTTTTCAAGGGTCATCACAAATCGTCTCGAGCGCAGGTTTGATGACTTCCAGCCTCCCGAACAAGCCGGTTTCCGAAAAGGTTTCAGTACCATAGACCACATCCATACGCTGCGGCAGGTTATACAGAAGACCGAGGAGTATAATCTGCCACTATGCTTGGCGTTTGTGGACTATGAGAAAGCCTTCGATTCGATCGAAACCTGGGCAGTGCTGCAGTCTCTGCAGCGGTGCCAGATTGACTATCGGTACATTGAAGTGTTGAAGTGCTTATACAGAAACGCCACCATGTCGGTCCGAGTACATGAACAGAGCACGGGGGCAATTCCATTGCAGAGAGGTGTGAGACAGGGGGACGTCATTTCCCCGAAACTGTTCACCGCTGCAATGGAGGATGCCTTCAAGCTACTGGAGTGGAAAGGATTCGGCATTAACATCAATGGCGAGTATATCACTCACCTTCGATTTGCCGATGACATCGTAGTCATGGCAGAATCGCTGCAAGAGCTCAGCACAATGCTCGATGATCTCAACAGAGTTTCCCAACAGGTGGGCCTTAAGATGAACATGGGCAAGACAAAAGTCATGTCAAATGCCCATGTCGTGCCCATCCCAATATCCGTTGGGAGCTCTGTTCTCGAAGTTGTTGACGAGTATGTCTACCTAGGACAAACTGTCCAGTTAGGTAGGTCCAACTTCGAGAAAGAGGTCAATCGTCGAATCCGACTCGGCTGGGCAGCGTTCGGGAAACTTCGCAACGTCTTTTCGTCAACAATACCGCAATGCCTCAAGACGCAAGTCTTTAACCAGTGTGTGTTACCAGTGATGACATATGGAACAGAGACGTGGTCACTCACAATGGGCCTCATAAGAAAGCTCAAGGTCACTCAGCGAGCTATGGAGAGAGCTATGCTTGGTATTTCTCTACGAGATCGAATCAGAAATGAGGAGATCCGTAGAAGAACTAAAGTTGTCGACATAGCTGAAAGGATTAGTAAACTGAAGTGGCAATGGGCAGGGCACATTGCTCGTAGAACTGATGGCCGTTGGGGCACAAAGGTTCTCGAATGGAGACCGCGCACCGGAAAACGCAGCGTGGGACGACCTCCAACGAGGTGGACAGACGACCTGGTGAAGGTCGCTGGGAGTCGTTGGATGAGAGCGGCATGTGACCGCTCGTTGTGGAAATCTAAGGGGGAGGCCTTTGTTCAGCAGTGGACGTCCTGTGGCTGATATGATGATATATATTTATAAAAAACTGTAAATTATCGTTATTTATTAACTATCTATTTATGTGTAAATTTTATGGCATAAATCTCGGCATTTGCAAGTACATCCCTAATCATAAGTTACAAAATTAAATAAGCAAAGTTTATACATTTAAGTTTTCTTAAAACATTAACAGTTTTCTACGGTACGGTTGCCAACACTAGCGACCACAACGTGAATCGCCGATATAATTTGTTAGTGAATCGTCTCACCCGCTCTGCTGATGCGGCCGTCTCGCGTAGGTGTACATGGCACCAAAAGATAAATCTCTCACTCCTCCGTGCGCGCAATGTGCTTAAAATACATAAAGTTTTTCTTCACGTATAGATTATAATTTTTCAGCGTTAACTGTCAGAATCCCAGATCAATTAAAATTCCATTGTGTCGTGCGGCCCCCGGCTTGAAACAGATGAGGAGAAATGTGGTATAAAAACTTTAATATGATAAAATGTATGTAGGTTGTGCAACGCACAACGAGGCTTCGGGGGATCCTTTCCAATAAGAGATGGCTATTTTACAGCCGACTCCCCTCCTATAGAAGGGGTGACTGCTTTACAGTCATCTCCTTCAAGATGTGTCATAGGCGTGGTATGAGGATCTGGAGCCCCCTTTGGTGCCGAAGATGATCTCTGCAGATCCTTTAGCCGATAGGGTCCAACATGCCCTTCTGCCCTTCCCTGGGGTGGAGAAAGTACACGTGTACACAAAGTGATTAAACTTTGAACATTACTGTGTTCCAGTTAAAAGGGCACTGAAAGCCAAAGAAACTGAAGCCAGTGAAATTACTGGCCATAAGAGACTAATTAACTTTATGTCTTGAGGTGACGATTGCAGTGTGGTGCCCCGCGGACTAGTCCTGGGTAGCATTATAATTATTGTGGTCACTGATGACGTTTACCACAAGGTGAATGAATGAAAGAAAGAAAATTATTAAATTATTTTGGGCTCACAAAGGAAATTGTTAACAAAATTTAAGCAACCCGCGCGAAGCCAAAAAAGGCCCATAATAAAAATAATAATAATAAATGCTCAGCATAATGCAGTAACATTTCAAGGAAGACAAAAAATGATACTGCACTGTTTTTCAGATAGGACCAGTTGTGATGACTTTTTAATTTCATCATCAGGTTATATAAAAATAAAACGGCTTATAAATTATGGTCTAACATTTTCATTGTATCCACTCAATTCCATTTTGAATGATTTGATTTTAATTCGATCAAAACCCTTTCAATATGATACGAATTCCATGAAAGCTTTCAAATAAATTGCTACATTGCATACGTATCTATTCAAATGCAATTCCATTAAAATAATCCTGCAATTCATGTCACGATGAATCGAATTTGGTAAATGCACGGTCGTATTAACACAGACAAATATAATAGTTTGATTGACAAGGATTTGAACTAGATATAAATAATAAATAAATAATAGAAAATATTATTAGAAGTCTGATCTAGAACAATGGCATTTACGCATTTGGTGCGTCATAGATTTTACTTAGTGATCCCACCTGGTATTCACGAGTAATAGATTTTAAATGTTAGCGAAAACATCTTTATTGGAGTTTCTGCAAAATTTATGTTCATAGATTTTGTAGTAGAAAGATAGAGAAAGAAGAAAGAAATACATTTATTAAACAACACAAAAACCAACTAACTGGTACACACAAATGCAGTTCATGGTGGGGGGCCTCGGGGGTCGGGGCGCGCACATTGGGGAGTCTGCGTGTTCATACCGAGTGACGCGCGTGGTCACGTTCCGCCGTTCGTCAGCGAGACTTGGAGGATCCTTTACAATCTTCCCCGAGAAGTGCCTGGAGGGTGGCCTTTTTACAGCCGCCTGCCCTCCGCTAGAGGGGGTGACCGCTTTACAGTTATCCCCTCCGAGATGTACCTAAAGGCGGCTATGGGCGGCTCTAGTGTGATCTTACGAAGGCCTGGAGCCCCCCTTCGGTGCCGAAGAAGATGACCGCTCCAGTGGTTGTAGCCGGTAGGAGTCCGATATACCCCTCCGCCCTTCCCAAGGCGGCGAAAGTCGAAGAAGATTAGCCCACGTAAAAAAAAGGTAAAAGACTTAAGAGTAAAAGTGGTCAGATATTATAATAATAAATGACTTAGTAAAATACATGAACACATTTACGCATTTTGTCCGTGTGATGTCCGGATTAAGAATATAGCACCACTCCATCTCCTCCCATGGATGTCGTAGAAGGCGACTAAGGGACTCTAAACCAGAGGAATGGGCAGTAGCATCCTTTCTTTGGAACATTAGCCATACTGCACTCACCGAGCCGCCTACCAAGCGTGGTGAGTACTAGCAATTCCCCCCAAAATGATGACATAATAGTTGAAGTCAAAGTCAAAGTCAAAGTCAAAATTTTTTATTTCAAATAAACCAAATATTGGCACTTATGAAACGTCAGAATCTAAGTTGCACGGTTCCAAATAGTTGATCTCATGGAGAAGAGCCGGCAAGAAACTCCATGGATACTCTTTTAAAATAATTGAGATTACAATGTTGATTGATACACATTATTGTAATACATATACCGAGAAAAATGTAGGACAATGTGTAAAGATGGAACATACCACAATGAAATTATAATAATAAATTATTTGCCGTGGCAGTTAACGGCTGACCAGTCCCAACAAACGGCACTCGTTCACGAGCATGACGCATGCATCAGCATCGCTTAGCTCAACCATATTGTAGGGAACCGAACGACCCGATACACAACACCACCGCCAGCAAGACATTTTAGTGAGTATGACAGACCAAAACAGCCAGGCAAAAGACAATCAATATAAGTACTAAAAATAACATCAATGGCTACATGATTCTCACACATTTACAGTTTCGTATGAATATTATAATATAATGTTACAAGAACAATATTAACAATAACTAATAGTCAATGTCATAATATTAAATATAAGAAACTAACATTAATAGAAATGAAATTTTAAATGAATTTGTTCAAGACAATGTGAAGCCATTGAATATAAGTAAATAACATAAAAATTATGTAATTTCAACTGAGTCAAGTCAAATGTCAAGGTATATAATGTCAAGGTGTAAATATTTAAGTAAATAACTTAAAAAATACAATTTTAAATGGGTCATGTCAATTTATTTTACATTAATAATATAATCAATTCCAATGTTTAAATATTAAACCCTTGATTGCAAGTTAAAACACTTGCAATCATATCCAATATAAGATATGTTAAAATAAATTATACAGCGCCAGAGGGTCGCAGTGTGCAGAAGGGAATCGTATGCCAGAAATCTTTATCATCGATGTAATGATTTATGCTATAGTAGGCCTTCGACATTAAAACACGTTTAATCAAAGATTTGAACTGTAGTTCTGGCAAATCGGTAATCCTAGAAGGAATTTTGTTGAAGAACCTAACACTGTTTCCGATAAACGACTTGCTGGTTTTACTAAGTCTAAAGCCAGGCAAGACAAGCTTGTTCTTATTGCGAGTATTTAAATTGTGCACGTCACTTTTTTTATTGAAACTAATAATGTTCTTGCGTATATACATGAAATCTATGGAGAGGCCTTTGTTCAGCAGTGGATGTCTCATGGCTGATATGATGATGATATTTACGCATAGTTGTTACAGTTTATAAGGTTTACGTGTTTTGTGAGGTTCTCGGCAAAGAATAGATCACATAGCTCCACCCATGTGTGTCGTAAAAGGCAACTAAGGGTTGTTATCAAGTGGATGGGAAGCAGCATCGTCTCTTGTGCTACATAAAACTTGCTGAGATCACCAATTCACCTGCAAAGCGTGGTGATTATGGCGATAGAATATGACTGCTCAGTTGTAGCGGTCTTTGGGAGGCCCACGTTCAGCAGTGGACGTTTACGGGCTGATGTGTGTGTAAATATGGTGTCCGTATTAAGAATATCGCACCACCGTTGATATTGTAGAAGGCGATTAAGGAACTCTAAACTACGGCATGACCAGCAGCGCTCAACATCCCGCCTGCCAAGCATGGTGAGTACTGGCAGTTCCCCCAAAAATGACGACACTACTTTGGATATCTATGGGGGAGGCCTTTGTTCAGCAGTGGACGTCTTTTAGCCGATATGATGATGCTGATAAACTGACAGTTGGTCAAGACATACATAATCATATTCATATTTTTCATTCAGTAATTCACTGACATTTTTTATCCATGGATATGACGGTATTTTATCCGTCCCACAGTAAATGCAATATCTACCTTATCGCATTTTGTTTATTGCCAGCCAGATAACTGGATCAAGCGCCCTACTGCATGAAATATAACTAAATTAGTTTAAGTACATGCATTTGAATTTATTATTATTATTATTTATTTTTCTTGCCGTGTGGTGCCGGCTCAGAATGCCACCACCCCATCTCCTCCCATGGGTGTCGTAAAAGTCGACTAAGGGATTAGTCGGAGGATGGGCAGCAGCATCCTTCGAGTACATTAACAACTCAACTGCGATCGCCAACCCGCCTGCCAAGCGTGGCGATTATGGCAAAACCCCCCAATGAGCTCAAAACACATCCATATCGGTGGTTGTGGTGATCTTTGGGGGAGGCCTGTGTCCAACAGTGGACTTCATTAGGCCGAAATGATGATTTGAATTTAGAATTATTTTACATGAGAACTTAATTATTATCATGTCTTCTTTTGTTCAATTGTGTAGGTAATTTATTTTTCGTCTAGTTCTGTGAACACGATTTTATTTACTTATGCATAGAACATATTTCATTTTCATTGTTATTTTTATGAATATCACATAAATATCACTATAATTAAGTAATTCTGTTTGCGTAAACGTAGACATTTTTTTAGCTGTAGTATAAATTAACTGAGACGCCTGAGGAGTCGACCCCTACTTACAATAAGCTGTCAATTAAAGGTTCCTATCCGCCACCGTCAGCTCAGCAGCATTAAGAGAATTTGCATAAAAAGAAAATCACTTCTGAAAGTTCGCCATACTTCAGTATACTTTATTTTAAATCTCAGATCTGACTTTATGTTTAGACCCAGACTGCTTAATGAATATATTATTTTAAAGGAATTAAAAAGTTATCATAAAATTTGCGAAAGGTATTTTTTTTACTAGGGTTTGCGATGTGAACAAGCCACGGTGATTTGTTATTTATAAATATAGCAATGTTTTACTGTATAATGCTTCAAATAGACCTTGAAATATAGTTCATTATTTCAGCCGAATAAAGTCCACTGCTGGACACAGGCCTCCCCCAAAGATCACCACAACGACCGATATCGGTGTGTTGTGTGCTCATCGGGGGGTTTTGCCATAATCGCCACGCTTGGCAGGCGGGTTGGCGATCGCAGTTGAGTTGTTAATGTATTCGGAGGACGCTGCTGCCCATCCTCCGGCTAATTCCTAAGTCGCCTTTTACGACACCCACGGGATGAGATGAGTTGGTGGTATTCGTAGCCGGCAACACACGGGTGATATAATAATGAAAAATAGTTAACATAAGGTAAGTTTCTTATTGCTAGAGTCAGGCAAGATAGGTACTACTTTTATTTTTTATTGATTTGATGTAAATACATCGTATACTTCTCCCGGGCGGGAAAAAAAAAAGGGCGGAGAGGTCATCTTCAGAACCGAAGGGTGGCTCCGGGAACATGAATAATCTCCATCTAGAGCCACCCATTGGTGCCACGTCTTTAGGCACATCTTGGAGGGGACAGTAGTAGTACCTACCTCGCTATGGTTCCACAAACTGCCGCGGAGCAGGGAGCCTCCCAGTTCGTGGATACGCGTTGGTGACGCGCAAGGTGGGCTGGTACATGAAGTACCTGGAGTTCACCCTGGACAGTCGTTGGGGCTTCGAGGAGCACTTCGAGCGTCTTGTCCCCCGGGTCGAAAGCATAGTGGATGCCTTGCACCGGCTGTTACCCAATCTCGGGGGACCGAGGGAAGAAGTTCGCGGTCTCAACGGGGGAGTCATGCGGTCCGTGGCCCTCTACGGGGCGTCTGTTTGCTCATCTCAACTCTCGCGCGTGCAACGCTGCAGAATCAAGATTCATGGTCTGCAGCATAAAGCCGTAGATCCTTCTAGGCCCCAGTCGCCTTTTATGACATCCACGACAGGAGATGGAGTTGTGCCATATTCTTAATACGGCCACCACACGTACATTGTACTCAGTCAATAAATAAATAAAAAACATTGAACAAGTTACCGAATTACTTTTCTGTGAATCACAAAGTCTACAATTGTTCTAAAACCACTTTATTCGCTTATAAAGTTTATAGTACTACGAAATTCAGTTACAAATTTTCATGAGAACTAATTAAGCAGTTGTAAAATGTTATTAGTAAATATCTAAAAGACAAGCGAAAGTTTGGAAATTTGTTATTTTGGGGTTTTAGTAGTGGTAAAGTTTCAGTAATGTTGTATAAAATTAGTTTCAGTAAAATATTGAGCTTATTATTAATTTCAGAATCGATTTTATGTTTATTAAATAAGAGAATGTACATATTTATGTGATTGAAATTAGAACAGCCTATTTGAAATTAGAACGGCAGCTAATCAAAGGCGCAACTAGCACACAGACTTTTTTTTCATCCCATTATCAAGACGGGCTGGTCATTCGCCCGGGAGTCATTCTCGCGCCTTGCGAAATCAAGTGGAAAGAGAGATTTGCAAAGAAACATGGCAGATGTCGATCGCAGACGGTATTATGTATTCTCATGATGTCACGTTAGAGATATCTCTAAGTCCAGCGCTCGACATGCAACGAGTGGTCGTAGGCACTCGAGATGACATGTCACATGTTAAGTCGAATGTTGCAATTTTACTCGGGGCTTGTTTGTTATATAAAAATAACATAAAGATTTTTTTTTACTTTGCCCTATAATATAAATAATCATGGGTGCGTTTACAGACATAAATTCCACACACAATACACCCTAAATGTCATAATTTATACAATGAAACGTGGAACGCACATCACATCACAATCACATCTAGGAATTATTATATGACATTATTATCATTGTTACCAGCACGTATTATTATATGACATTATTATCATTGTTACCAATAAATGTAAAGGTTTAGTTATTATATTCATATTTTTAGTAGATTGTGTAGTTTTTTAGCCTTCTGTCGAATTTTTATATTTTTAATGTATATTGTGCGTCGATGTGTCGCAATAATAAATAGTTTCTTTCTTTCTTTTCTTTACCCTCTTGACGGCAGGGTTGGTGCAGTGGCTGATACAGTCGGCTACTGCGCACCGGCTCGTGGGTTTGATTCCCGCATGGAACAAATATTTGTATGATCTGCAGGTAGTTGTTCCGGGTCTGGGTGTATTGTATGTGGAATTCATGTCTGTAAACGCACCCACGACACGAGAAATCCTAGTGTGGGGCAACGTTTTAATAAAGTAAAAATAAAACCTAGCTAGCCAAATCATACAATAAGAGATGAACCACCAGTAAACATAATTCTGACAGGCAAGCCCACTATAGTCTATATATATGTCTGAAACAAATCTGAATCTGATTTGCTTCTAAAGAGTTGAGCGCGATAAGGACTGCATGGCTGTATTTGCGCCTGACAGGGCGTGGCAAGCGAGTACAGTAAACACCCTATGTTTTCTGCTACGCCGTTAACTATCACGGAAAGCAATCAGCATACAATAATGCTCTGGTTAATTAATTACTACAAGATAAACAGCTTGAATTAGATAAACGTTAAATTTGAGTACTTTACTATAATATTACTGTAGTTATTTAATAATCTTGTATCGAAATATGTCTGGTCTTTAAAACAAAAGCCTTTGAGTTTCTTTCGCCATTTCCTCTTAGAGGCAGTCCGTTGGAAATACCGGCTATTGACGAATGAAAGTGTGTTTTGAAACCTACTTGCTAAAGATAAAGATGCGATAGAACATATCATACTATGACTCGTGCCCACGGTCAATGCAACTTGATCGAAACGACAAGGTTAGCCAAAATATTATTTTGAGATTAATCTGTGCGAGAATAAAAAAGAGACCCGATATTATCTTAAAATCATGTATGTGCCTGCAACGAATAGCGCCAACTCATCTCATCCCATGGGTGTCGTAAAAGGCAACTAAGGGATTAGCCGGAGGATGGGCAGCAGCTTCCTACGAATACATTAACAACTCAACTGCGATCGCCAACCCGCCCGCCAAGCGTAGCGATTATGGCAAAACCCCTCAATGAGCACACAACACACCGATATCGGATATCGGTTATTGTGGTGATCTTTGAGGGAGGTCTGTGTCCAACAGTGGACTTTATTCGGCCGAAATGATAATGATGATGTATTAGAGATACATTATCAGAGTGAGACAATACATGACACTGAAAATGCTAAGTTTCTGGGTTTAATTATTGACAAAAAACTCAATTGGAAGGCATCATATTGAAGCATTAAGCAAAAGAATTAGCAGTGCTTCGTATGCATTATATAAACTAGCCCCAACAGTAAGTACAGATGCACTTTTAACCGCATACCATGGCCTCGTGGCATCTTTATTGCGATATGACGTCATTTTCTGGGGAAACTCCACAGACAAAGAAGTAGTATTTAAGATGCAAAAACGATGTATTAGGGCAATGTTTGGGCTTCAAACAACTGACAGCTGTATACCATACTTTGTTAAACATATAATTCTAACACTCCCGTCTCTATATATATTGAAAGTTTCCATTTTTGTAAAACAAAACGCGCAATTCTTTCCACGGCTTTCATATTTTGTTAATCGCAACAGACGTGATAGCTCTAAACTTTGTATTCACAGCGCTAGGACAGCCCTTATGTGGAAAAGCATTTTTTGTACAGCACCTAAAATCTACAACAAAATACCAACCACTTATAAAGAAAGAATTTAAAAGAAGAAATTAAAAGATATTTTGCATAGTAAATGTTACTATAGCATTAATGACTTCTTGAACGATACTTTTATATAATCTATTGTGTGTGTGTATACCTAATCTAAATATAAAATGTGGTTCTATTCTAATAATTAATTACAATAATTATTTCGGACATCTCAATTATTTTATAGTAAGTATGTTAATAATGTTTTATTGCAATGTGTGTCCTAATTTTTTTTTTGTGTGTTAATTTGCATGCCAGAAATGGCAGAATATGATGAAACTGTAACCCCTAATTTTCAGATCTGTAACAACCATATTCAGTCAAATAAAGATATTGTATTGTATGGTATTGTATTCAATTCGTGAAAGTTTAAGAATTACTATGTTAACATAATCCTTAAGAAGTTTTTTTGCCGGCACGGTTGGTGCAGTGGCTGATACAGTCGGCTACTGCGCTCCGGGTCGTGGGTTCGATTCCCGCACGGAACAAATATTTGTAAAATCTGCAGGTGTGTGGAATTTGTGTCTGTAAACGCACCCACGACACAGGAGAAATCCTAGTGTGGGACAAAGTTTAAAAAAATAAAATTCTGATTCAAGCTCGATATACGGTTAGATCTACCCATTTTAATTATAAGGCGCGTTTACAGACACAGATTCCACGCATAATACACCCAGACCCGCAACAACTACCTGCAGATCACGCGACCCGGAGCGCAGCAGCCGACTGAATCAGCCTAGCACCAACCATGCCGTCTATTTGAATAACCCAACCTGTTTAAATTCACACCAAATTTTTATTTAATGCATCCAATATAAATATCTATAGGTCTCAATCAATCATATCCCTACTAATACTATAAATGTGAATGTAAGTTTGTTTGTTACGCTTTCACGCGAAAACTACTTAACCAATCATCATGAAACTTTGTACACGTATTCTTGGAGGCATTAGAAGTAACATAGAATACTTTTTACTGACAAAAAAAATATTTAGGAAACATAAAAATAATGTTTGTCAAAAAATATCAAAATCTAGCTACTTGCGATGAACGATGGCTTCAATGCGAGCGAAGCCGCGGGTAAAAGCTTAATAATATATTATATGTAGATTTCATGCTTCACGATGATACTTGAGCACCCGTTCCAAAAAGGTTTTCAACAAATTTAATTATATCCAAATTTTCTTTTGCAGGTAGCCGCTGCTCGCGTGTTCCACTGATTAGATAAGATAAAAAAAGATGTGACAAGGACAGATGATAATTCTCAGTGCATTATGATGTCGAAACAACAGTGATACATACTGGAGTGAAATATTAAAGTGTTAAAATTTTAAATTATTCAATGTTTTAAAAATAATAGTATTATAAATTGCAAATTTTAAATGTGTTATTGGTTTACAAATCTGAATTGAACAAGAATGAATTAAGGGATTTCAAAATTCAAAATAAGAATTACACATTGGTGTTAATAATATAGAATGTGCGACCAATGACGGCAAGCAATGGAATATAATAGTTAATATCAATAATGACAAATCGATAGTACGGCGGTAGTGCTGTTTAAAGTGAAAAGTGTTAATTAAAATGGTGTATTAAAAACAGTGAAAAATGGGTTGTCAGTTAGGGAAACTAGCAGCGTCTGAGAGACGGGGCAACAATGCCGGGCCAGTGATTAGCGATGGGCCGCCTCCAGCCACAGACCCTCGGCTACCTCTGACTGCGAAGCAGAAATACTCGATGCTCGCTTCGTGGAAGGGCATCTCGAGAGCCATGGAGAAGACTGGCATCTGTATGTTTATTAAGTAAGTAGTCTTCACCATTGTTTTGATGTAGTTATTTGTGTCACTAGATAAAGTAACTCTTAGGTACCGATATAACATTAAGCGCCAAAATAAGCAGTATGCAGGCAAAACGTGCAAAAATACGGAGAATACTTTTTTTAGTTCGTGGACCGTACTTAGCGAGTTACCTCTTATTTTTTTATTAACTCTGTGTAAATATATTATGTATTTCCTCCGCCCTGATGAAAGCCAGTTACTTAGGAGACATTAAAGGAGATAACCTTGTTTATAATTTATATGTAGATGTGTTTTATATACTCTGTAACATATTACGAAAAGTTAAGGTTACATGACATAAATATCTCGACAAATATTAAACAAACTTGTGATCACATGAAGTTTTTTAATATTTGTCGAGATATATATATGTGTGTGTGAATTTTTCGTCGAACGTGATGCATAATTTCCTCATATAGATCTGATTATTGAAGTGAAAACATCTTTTAGCGCGGTACGCATATTTTTTACATAGGCAAATAATAAGTTTTCACTTCTGTCGGCACTCCCAGAGTGCAACCCGTATTTTTTACTACTAGGGGTCGAAATTCGACCGTAACTCGTTATTTTCACATAGTTTTTAACTCTCCGCACTCCTTCTCCATATGAACTTTAACTATGCCAAATACCACATACCTCCGTGCGCGCAATGTGCTTAAAAAGGTGTGCAAATTATTTTCTTTACGTACGTTGATTGGTACGAATAAGAAATGTTCAAAACAGGTTCAGTCGCTTTTCTATAGAACACAGTAATCTGATTTGAGTTTCATATTCAGTTCAACAGCCATATTATTGTTTCAAATTACGCTATATTTTTGCAGAGAAAGACGAGATGTAAACTTTCTTAGATCTGTATCTATGACGCAGGTTCTGTTATTTGCATGAAGCTTAAAACTAATAAGTCACCTAACACAAAAAACTAAACATTGAACTGCGTATATCAGTTTCTTTAACAGCCCGTAACAACAAC
This sequence comes from Diloba caeruleocephala, assembly GCA_947459985.1. Taxonomy (NCBI): domain Eukaryota; kingdom Metazoa; phylum Arthropoda; class Insecta; order Lepidoptera; family Noctuidae; genus Diloba; species Diloba caeruleocephala. The sequence goes on from OX381619.1 coordinate 2,016,887, forward strand.
CACTAAATTTCGGCTACCATATAGTCTGATTCCGATACCTTTCTTATTTTATTTTACCCGGTGAAAATAACTAATATACTTTCTCCACCCCTGGGAAAGGCGGAGAGGCTTGCCGGACTCCTACCGCCTAAAAGGCGGCTTCAGGTCCTCGATACAATCATACTAGAGCCGCCTATTGCAGTCACGCGTTTAGGCACATTTCGAAGAGGATAACTGTAAAGCGCAGTAACTCCCTGTGGTGGTGGGGAGGCGAGTGTAAAAAGGCCGCCTCCCGGGTACATCTCGGGTGGAATTGTAAAGGACCGCCCCGAAATCTCGCTGTGAACTATGCTGAGTACACGGCACCACATGACCACGTGCGCGTCGTCTTCCTGGGGGTACCCTGATACTGATAAATGAAATAAAGTAATGACATCCCTGTGACAAGTTGCACACAACTCCATACACAGGCTCGTAAACGTCCACTGCTGAACATGAGCCTCCCAATGATCAATACAATGAGTGGTCATTGGGAATGTTGTCACAATCACAACGCTGGTTTACCCCTTTCTAATCCAAAACTTAATAATTTATTCGAAAAGGTAAGGGTTCTAGTATACATAGTTATTAAGCTGCCATATCTGAACCATTTCTGGTATGCCAATAATATTAATCTATACATATATAATGTCTTATCCTGACTGACTGATTTATTACCGCAGAGCCCAAACCGCTGGGGCTACAAACTTGACATTCTGGCAGTTGACGCCTTTAATAACGAAGGCATTCCACCCGTTGTATGAAACTCCGTTATTTCCTAAGTTAATCTATGAAAATTGGTACCTATTTTACGTATTGGTTCAAAATAAAGGGATACTTGTAAATTGTACTTGTAATTGGAGGTAAAATAGGGGTCAAAGTTTGTATGGCATATCAGTCGCGGGCAAACCACGGGCAACAAACTAGTTATAGTTAGGTATATAATATGATAGTTATATGTAGAATATAATAAAATATGATTTATGTAGTTACATTAAATTAGATATTATAACATATAATCCGCGGTCCGTGTGGTTCCCAGCAAAGAATATACCAAGAAAAGGCGACTAAGGGTTGATATCAGGGGGATGGGCAGCAGCATTCCCTCGTGTGCTAACAACATGTGATCACCAATCCGCCTGATAAGTGTGGTGATTATGGCAATACTCCCTATGACTTGTCATTGTAGTGATTATTAGGAGCAATGTTCAGCATTCGATGTTATCGGGCTGATATGTCTAATAATTAAATTCAGATCTTTTGTTACACACAACAAGTAATTTAAAATACAAACAATATTCAATACGATATCACATTCAGTTCACCTCACCAATCGTTTACTGATCAATAAGTGCAAATGGCAATGAGCGTCTCAACACAACAATTTAAGATATAATCTCATCGTATCGTCATAATTTGATTTCAAATGACTAAAAATCATTCCAAAAAAATTTTATACTTACTTATTTATATTATGTTTGATGCGTATGGCAGAGATCGTAAAACTTTTGAAAAAAAAAAACACGAATTCCCGCGTATTATAATACAGTCCGTTCTTTCAGTGTCCGCCGTCCATTTGGGGGACTTTGTGTACGCGGTACTTTTAGCCCCTCGCGTGCGTTATGTCGTTATTCAAACGACGGAGGGTATTTGGCTTCACGACAACCTCTGAGCAGAAATGCCGAGACAATCTCAGGTTTTTTTTAAAGGTTGCTAGCCCTGAGGTTCTCTACTACTACTATATATATATACTATAGCTACTCGTTTCTTAGGCACTAGAGTGTGGGTTCAAAATAAGAGGGCCAAGTGTCGTAATTTAAAAACGATCAAGATATATATACTTCCGATCTAGTCTCAATGTAGTGAACGTCACAAATAGTATCCTAAACTAACAAACAACGTCAAACGTGAACTTCGGTACTAAAATTGTCGTTAAATAAACGTTGGCATTAAACTGAGACTAGATTGAGATCCGACTGAAGTTCAAGCGGAACAGAATACCAATTTTTTGCCAGTTCATAATTTAATCTCAGTTCGGTCAACTTTCAGTTTTAGTCTAAATTAATTACGAGAATGGATCCTCTGACATATTTGGTATATGACCAATATGACTATTTGGATTTCAATGTACTTTCTTAGTCACCACAGACTATATGTGAAGGAAAATGTCGTGACGAAGCCTGGGTCTAATATGCCAGCAAGTACGTAAAAGTACGTCCACGGCCACAAAGTCCCTCCCCATAGATTTCATAATCTTTTCTAATTATGAAAATATTTTTTTTTCATAATCATTTACACGCCGTGCGTAGTCAGTATGGCTACTGTTGCGCAGACCGGGGCGCTGCTGACCATCCCTTCGGCTTAGAGTCTCTTAGTCGCCTTTTATGACATCCACGGGAGGACATGGCGTGGTGCTATATTCTTAGTTTGGACACCAAAAGAACCTGGATCTCATGGTCTGAAATCGCCAACACGCAGTGAGCAAGCGTGATAATGCATATATGATCAAGCCATTGCTCTCCCACTGCTGGGCGCGGGCCTTTTCTCACTATGAGAAAGGTTATGTCTTAGTCCACCACGCCGACCAAGTGCCAGTTGGCAGACTACACACACAACTGGGAATCTATATAAAAAATTGGGTCCGTCTCATGTGTGCTGGTTTCCTCGCGATGTTTTCCTTCACCGTTAAAGGAAGTATTAATCAAATTCTGATCGGCACATAAATCCGAAAAACAGAGGTGTAGGCCGGGATTGCACTCAGACCCTCCTGCGTGTAAGGTAAGCGTTCAACCAGAAGGCTAACACAGTACTCTCGGTAATGAAAGCCCGTTCCTTATCTGTATCAGAACTGGCCTTTTCCCTGCTGTGGGAGATTCACAGGCTGATATTTACAATTTTATATTCAATGCAGAACTTTTCTATTATCTTAATATATATAAATTACGTGTCACGTTGTTTGTCCGCTATGGACTCCTAAATTACTGAACCGATTTTTAGAAAATTTTCACACTGTGTGCAGTTTTATCCAACTTAAAAGATAGGATAGTTTATATCTCAATTTATAATCGCAATATTATTTTATTGTGAATTATTTGTTTATTATCTGACAAAGAGTCATAATTATCTGTAAGTTCGATAAGATTCTAACAGATGGTGGTATAAAGTAATTAGTTGACTGGATTGAGTAAGTATCCAATAGATGGCGCTATGTTAAAAGTAGAAACGTTTTATGTGAGCTACAATTTATTAGTATAACCGGCCACGTGTTACTGAGGCCAAAGTATAAGTTAAATTTTAATATATACACTTTCAATCATAACTACATCCCATACAACACTTATAGTAAGTTAGTTAATTTATTTTATTTCATCATCATCATCATATCAGCCACAGGACGTCCACTGCTGAACAAAGGCCTCCCACTTAGATTTCCGCAACGAGAGGTCACATGCCGCTCTCATCCAACGACTCCCAGCGACCTTCACCAGGTCGTCTGTCCACCTCGTTGGAGGTCGTCCCACGCTGCGTTTTCCGGTGCGCGGTCTCCAATCGAGAACCTTGCCCTGGCCCCAACGGCCATCAGTTCTACGAGCAATATTATTTTATATAACTACATAAATATTTCCTACTAATACTGTATATGGCAATACAACGTTTGCCGTGTCAGCTAGTATATTATATACATTAATAGAGGAAATGCCAGCAAAACACAAAAATAAGTCGTTTATATTCGGTAACTTTCGCTGCCAGTGGTTAACAGATAAACCAGATTATAAAAGCCAACACGGCGTAAATAATTGGAAGTGATGCGCGCGGTGAACCTCTGCTTTTGACACGAGTTTTAAGCTTTATGCATTGTAAATTTCTACATACTATATTAATATGTATGTAACATGATTATTTTCGTTTTGTTGGTCATCTTTGTACTCGTATTGCATGTGATGGCCGGATTAAGAATATAGCACCACTCTATCTCCTCCCGTGGATGTTGTACAAGGTGACCAATGGCCGAAATTAATAATTTACCTAATTCGAAAGCTTTAGATTTTGAAGTATATCTGTTTTTGTCTTAAGATAACATTTAACACAAATAAATAATAGTTTAAAAAATCCAAATACACACGCTTTTGTAGATAACCGAACTAGAAAGTAAAAAACACAAGTCTTTTTCAACGTAGCCAGCCATGCAGTTTGATAGCATCGGGCTCTAGCTTTGATACCCGATTCAAACTAGGGTAAAATGCGCTTCAATGTTATAAAGTAATCATATTAATACGAATATAATGTGGTATTTGATTTCGAATAATCAATATCGGCTGACTACAACAAGGCGGGCTACGTTGTTTCCATTCTCTACGTTTGGTTTTCAATGCATACCACATTACTTGACCTTATCACTGATAATGTACGGTACACAATGATAAGGTAATAGCTCCGGTCACGAATAGGGTTACCTTATCTCATCCCGTGGGTGTCATAGAAGGAAATTAAGGGAGTTTAAAACCTAGTGCGTACTATTAAACACTTTGGATTACTCGCAGGTGGTGGGTAAACTTCACTTAACTTTTCAACTAACTTCACTTCACTTTGCATCATTTCGGCCGAAAAGGTCCACTATTGGACAGAAACCTCCCCCAAAGATTACCACAACGACTGGTATGGGTTTTTGTTGTGGGCTCATTGGGGGTTTTGCCATAATCGCCACGTTTGGCAGGTGCGGGTTGGCGATCGCAGTTGATTTATAAATGTACTCGAAGGACGCTGCTGCCCATCCTCCGGCTAATCCCATAGTCGCCTTTCACGACACCCACGGGATGTGATTGAGAGGTGCTACGTGCCGGGACTGGCTTATTTAATAATACCCATATAATTTAGGTAAAAGTGTTGCTTCATGTCTAAATATACTCTAGCACGAGCATTTCTGAGCAATAATTGCCCGTGAACTACCGCTAAACATAACATAGTAAAGCTACTACTTGAATAATGTGGAGCAATTCCGCTCGATATGATTTCAGTGACTGTCAACCAAAGTTGACCCATTTCAACAGTTGTCATATATATGTTGCTTCATATAGTCGCAAGCGGGAGCCAATTCGCCAAATGTGATTGCCCGAGTAAGATTGACTTTCCGTGTAAAAAATCTATGCCGGTAATTTATAACCGTTTTTAGTTTCTTACCCATAGTCTTGTCTGCTTTCCATAGCTGCTACCCATAGTGTGGTCACGTCTGTTCCACGTGGAGTCGGGTTTGAGAATATAGCACCATTCTTTCTCCCCCCGTGGACGTCGCAAAAGACGACTAAGGGACTGTAAACCAGAGGGATGGGTAGCAGCGTCCCTTCTGTGGAATAGTACCCATGCTACGCTTATCAACCCGCTTGCTAAGCGTGGTTAGTACGGGAAATTCCCTCCAAATGACGATACAATTGTGGAAATATATAAGAGAGGCCTTTTTCGCAAAGGATGATGTTGATCCAAGGCTGATCAGGTATCAGGTAGGATCAGGCCTCGCGCAGGTAGGTACATACTTGCACTCTAGTGTGATCTTACCTGGAGCCCCACTTCGGTGCCGAAGATGACCACTCTAGTGGTTTTAGCCGGTAGGAGTCCAAATGCCCCTTCGCCTTTACCCGGGGTAAAGGAAGTTCAATTAGAACTTCCACTGGAGACCAACAGAAAACATACTTACACAATACTTATTTGTTAGTTACGATAATTTCCTAACGAAAAGGCTTTATTTTTAAGATAGCCAAAGCAAGTTTTTTAAGAACTATGCTATGCAAAAGTTCAAATCCGTTCAATGGTTTAAAGTAGAAGATACCACGCGAAAAGTAATAGAATAATATATTCTGTAATAGAATATTTTAGCATTTATTTAATTTGTAAGACAAACTTCAGAAGCTTTATGCTAATACTACAGACCATAATAATATACAGAAACTTACATAAACTGCAGACGTACCAGCAATTTAAACTTATCTAAGTTTCTCTACATAAACTTCAAGAAGATGTGACGTCATATAACGTAGAACAAAGTAATTACGTAGTTTTATCTTGGATTGTTTTTCGCTTTCGTTTTCATTTCGCTTTCGTGTCTTTTTCGCATGTCTGATCCTCAGACAGAATTAATTAGCGAACAAAAACATTAAGTCACTTTTACATTTAAATCTCCACTGAAGTACCAACAGCTTACCTATACCACCGATTTTACCATTGTGATAAAATTAAAGAGCCGTTAACTGTCTTCAGTTGAATTAATGTTTATTTCTTTATTATTATTTTTGCTCTGATCGACCCATTATTATTATTCGTGTGGTGCCGCCTACGAATAGCAACAACCCATTTCATCCCGTGGATGTCGTAAAAGGCGACTAAGGGATTAGCTGGAGGATGGACAGCAGCGTCCGTAGAGTACATTAACAACTCATTTTTTATACATTTACACTTTTTTTATACATTAACCTACATTATGCTCGTTATATGTTTTACCATAATTTGTATAAAGCAACATTGTAATCTCAATTATTTTAAAAGAGTATTCATGATGTTTCTTGCCGGCTCTTCTCCACGAGATCAACTATTTGGAACCGTGCAACTTAGATTCTGACGTTTCATAAGTGCCAATTTCTGATTTATATGAAATAAAAATATTTGGCTTTGACTTTGACTCAACTGCAATCGCCAACCGGCCTGCCAAGCGTGGCGTTTATGGCAAAACCCCCCAATGAGCACACAACACACCGATATTGGTCGTTGTGGTGATCTTTGAGAGAGGCCCCCAGAGTGTCCCAGCAGTGGACTTTATTCGGCCGAAATGAATGAATGAATGAACTAATGACCCATTATTGGACAAATGCCTCCCTCTGAGTTTTCTACTTATCCCTACTCGCCATTTGCTCCGTGGTCTACCACGGAGTCTTCTCCCGGTTATCGAGGACCATGCTTTTGTTATTTTGGCGCAATAATGATATGCCAAAGGATATTACACAAAATCATCCGCTTTACTTCCCTCTGCGCGAGGTTTTAAATTTCCAATGACGAATCAATAAATTGTAGCGTTCACCGCCTCAATTTATCAGTCGAGCGTCGATTAACATAACGTGCTGCGACGGTATTTTAATGTAAATTATGATTTTTGTATTATTGACTTGATACAATATCTGTATATTTTAATGTAAATTATGATTTTTGTATTATTGACTTGATACAATATCTGTATATTTTAATGTAAATTATGATTTTTGTATTATTGACTTGATACAATATCTGTATATTTTAATGTAAATTATGATTTTTGTATTATTGACTTGATACAATATCTGTATATTTTAATGTAAATTATGATTTTTGTATTATTGACTTGATACAATATCTGTATATTTTAATGTAAATTATGATTTTTGTATTATTGACTTGATACAATATCTGTATATTTTAATGTAAATTATGATTTTTGTATTATTGACTTGATACAATATCTGTATATTTTAATGTAAATTATGATTTTTGTATTATTGACTTGATACAATATCTGTATATTTTAATGTAAATTATGATTTTTGTATTATTGACTTGATACAATATCTGTATATTTTAATGTAAATTATGATTTTTGTATTATTGACTTGATACAATATCTGTATATTTTAATGTAAATTATGATTTTTGTATTATTGACTTGATACAATATCTGTATATTTTAATGTAAATTATGATTTTTGTATTATTGACTTGATACAATATCTGCATATTTTAATGTAAATTATGATTTTTGTATTATTGACTTGATACGATATCTGCCTCTTTCCACTCACTCCATGAATGGTACTACATTGGAAGATTGGAAGAGATCGCAGATAGCGATAACGCTGCCATTGTAATTTTGTAATTTTACTTAATTCAAAACTTCTGTATTTTTTTGGTGTACAATAAAGAATATATAAATATATTTATTGAATACATTCTGAATTGACAAAAAATTCCCGCTTTCCAAATTCCGTGGAAATATATTTATTTATTTACAGTTTCATGTACAATGGTGGTACACAAGGCGGACTTAATGCCATGTGGCATTTTCTACCAGTCAACGTTTGGGTTAAAAAAGAAATACATTGAAAGAGGTACAAAAAACTAACATTTCAATAATAACAATACATATATACATACAAATGTATAAATACGGTAAAATATATACAAAAGCTAAATACATCAAATGAAAGATACTATATACAGTACGTAGTATATCTTATTATTCATCATAACGATGCACGAAACTGTCAATTGCAGGAGTGCAGCGATTTCAAATAGTATTCCTGAACTTTTCGCTTGAATGCAAATTTACTAGAAGCTTTTTTTAAATCAAGGGGAAGCACATTCCATAGTTTCATCGTTGAGACCGAGAAGGAATTGGAAATATAACCTGTACGGTGAGAAGGAATCTGAAGAATCAAACTACGGCAAGTTACGGCTATGAGAACTACCCAAAAGCACTGAATGCTGGAAAATGTAAAAAAATCCTCTCTTAAAATCGCTGTGTGTGCAGCATAATTAAATAATCTTCGAAATCGTGTATCGTATCAATTTTCTAGACTAGGGGTACCCAACACCTGAAGTTGGGGACAGTGTAATCGATCATGAAAAGATAAAGCAAAGTTTTTCTATGAAAAAGTGATTCAGTATTTTACTACATGGAAGCGTTAAAAAGGAAAATTTACTCTAGTCGGTTAGACCGTTACTCTGAACACTTTTCAAGGTTGACATAACCTAATTATGCACTTGATTTTGTTGATTGAGACTGAAGAAATGAAAGCACAAACTTCTTATTAACCAAGTAAATAGCCGTATTGTACCCGTTAAGAATAGCAACACCCCATGTCATCTCGTGGGTATCGTAAAAGACTATAGGGTTAGCCAGAGACCCATCCTGCAGATTAATCGTGGCAATTATAGTAAAACCAGGTTGGTGCAGTGGCTGACAGTAGACTGCTGCACACCGGGTCATGGGTTCGATTCCCACACGGAACAAATATTTGTACGATCTGCAGGTAGTTGTTCCGGGTCTGGGTGTGTATTGTGTGTGGAAATTGTGTTTGTAAACGCACCCACGACACAGGAGAAATACTAGTGCGGGGCAATGTTTAAAAAAAACATGCCACTGAGTTGGCAAGCAAGCATACGGACCGCCTGATGGTAAGCGGTTACCGTAACCTAGGAACGCTTGCAACACCAGAGGTATCACTCGCGTGTTCCCTTGTCAAAATCTTTTCACACCCTTTTTGAAGAGCCCCATTATGTAGTCTCTTGGGAAAACTACGATAGGAAGCTGATTCCACAACCTTAGCGTGCGCACAGTACTGTAAGCCCCGATTAACCATGGAGCTCGCGACTATGGAGGATCGCTGGATAACTGAAAGCCTGGTTATGCGAATAACAAATGGAACGGTGTGGCGTCGCCTATTTTCGGCTGCACGTTTTTTCAGCTTCTATGAACATCCGTTTAATTATGGTTTTATTCATCCAACTAAACCAATCACGGGGATCTCAAGAACTCCGCAATTTTTTTAAGTAGGTACAACATAGCCCTGTCACCAGTGGTGGTGCAGGCTACGAATAACACCAACCTATCTCGTCCCCTGGGTGTCGTAAAAGGCAACTATGGGATAAGGCGGAGGATGGGCAGCAACGTCCTTCAAGAACATTAACAACTCGACTGCAATCGCCAACCCGCCTGCCAAGCGTGGCGATTGGCAAAACCTCCAATGATCACACAACACACCCAAACCGGTCGTTGTGGTGATTTTTGGGAGAGGCTTGGATCCAGCAGTGGACTTTATTCGACTGAAATGATGATGAACACAGCCACTAGATAACTTGGCTACCTCTATTCTAGTCATACCATTATCCTATATCAGGCAAATAAAATATGATCGAGAATGTTCCCAGACACCTGTGAACAAAATAGCACTTAGTATATTGAAATTATTATCATAAAAGCTGCGGTTAATGCTGCAAATGTCAGTGCCAATTTAAAACAGGGTTGGCAGTTTTATGTGCTATGTGCCATTACTGACTGACGGCGCGGTTGGCGTGGTGGCTAAGTGATTGGATTCCCGCGCTATGAGGCGCGGGTTCGATCCCCACACGGAACAAATACTTGTATGATTTATAGATAGCCGACGATGCAGGAGATACAATAATGAGGGTCATGATTTAAAATAAACACGCACAATAAACGATCGATTTAATAAAACTTTTTAACAAAAACTTCCAGGTATGCCCCAACCATGGTTCATGCAGACCAACGAGAAGTTATATTTTACCTGGCCCTGCCCGATTTCGTAAAGGTTTTTCCTTTTTTTGTGGTTTTTAATATTTTTATATCGTGTAGGGTTTTTTAAGCCGATATTTTTTTTGTTAAAAAGTTTTATTCTATTACTATTTTTATTCTTTTTAGTTTAAATAAATTTAAGAACTTTTTCCAATTTGATATCAGTATTTAACACTAAAAATAAGAATGACTCAAATCGATTATCTGATCTGAGAGGAATCGAAACTATTAAGACATCATCTAGATAAGCGCAGTCAAATTAACCTGTTTATTGAAGCTGGTTTAAAAACTACTAAATCAAATGTAATGAAATTTATATGAAACCAAAGCATTCAGCATCTGTTAAAATATGAATTACTCAAATCAGTCTACTAATCTCGGAGTAATCGGTGAACATACATAAAAAAAATAATTAAAAAAATACGCATTGAATTGAGAACCTCCTCCTCAACCACGGCCTGCAGCGTAAGAGTCAATCGCTTAAATACGTGCCAACCGTACCATCTTCGACTAATATAATCTACAAAAACAAACCGGACAAGTGCGAGTTGAACTTGCGCGGAGAGGGTTCCGAAATTGCTAAATATATTGTCTACTGATGAATTTGGTCTTGTACCAATAACTTATCCCAGGAACAAACTTAATATCGTAGTTGAAAAACATGTTTTCCCACACATTCCAACCGCAAACGTAAATTTGTACGCACGATATTGAAAGATTTACTAAGTTATTTTAAGACCAAAGACTTCTTATAGGTTTTCCTGTAATCTATACGTAATGGTCAAATTTCATCTATTTTCTTAAATAATTTTAAAACAATATATTTAAAAAATTATTATATAAATACATTTGAGACTCTCACAACAAGCCTGTGAACTTTGCAACTTTATTATATATTATCTTTTGTTTTTTTTTTTTTATTATTATTTAGTTTATTGGTCAGTAGTCTGTATGTTTTTAGTTTTAGTGTGTATATAAATGTATAATATATAGTATATAGAATATAGATAACAAAACTATGCAATAAAAAAGGTTTCCCTAATAACAAGCCTGTCCATTTCATATATTATATGTACACGGTACATTTAGAAAAATATTTTCTTTAATTTTATATGTTACCCCCCAAAAGTGACCCCCATATCCAAAATTAATTAATTTACGTTACACGTCCGTGTTTGGGTTGCACAAGTCCATATGTATACTTGCCGTGTGGTGCCGGCTCAGAATGCCACCACCCCATTTCCTCCCATGGGTGTCGTAAAAGTCGACTAAGGGATTAGCTGGAGGATGGGCAGCAGCGTCCTTCGAGTACATTAACAGCTCAACTGCGATCGCCAACCCGCCTGCCAAGCGTGGCGCTTATGGCAAAACCCCCCAATGTGCTCACAACACATCCATATCGGTGGTTGTGGTGATCGTTGGGGGAGGCCTGTGTCCAGCAGTGGACTTCATTCGGCCGAAATGATGAAAAAATTATGATATGTATACCAAATTTCAACTTAATCGGTCCAGTACTTACGGAGATTTTTTCTTTTTTTTTCAACTTTGCCCCACTCTAGGTTTTCTCCTGTGCCATTTACATTTACAGACAGACAGACAGACACGAGTGATTTTAAAAGGGTTCTGCCGTTTTTTCTTTCTGTCGTTGGGAACCCTATAAAGAAATTTTGAAGAATTTCTCGCTATAAATATTCCGGCAGCTAACAAAATACAGTGACATTTTGGCATTCCAAATTTAAATATCAGATTTATCTCGTATTTGGAACGTTGAAATTCGAAATTAACTTGTTATTTCGCTTCAGTAGTAATTTTGACAGTAGATTTGAATAATTTTGCTATGTTCCAATTCGAAACGAAAATCGTTAATGAATCCAAATTAAAGCCCTATTGCTACGTGTATAATAGTAATATCGTTTCATTACTTTTAATATATTCCCACAATAAAAGTAGCTACTGTGGGAAACGTGAGCTAGGTAGAGCTTCGTACTGGGTTTTATTTAAATAAATTACAAAATTATAATACAACTTTCATTTTCAATTCACAAGGCTAGGATTCATCATGCCCCGACATCTGTACGCATGACCGATAACGTCTTATCAGAGCATTTTCAAATAAGTAAGGCATTCAAATCTTACATTTTTAATAATGAGTTAAGGAAGTTACACCAAAGAAGTGACCATCGTTACAGTATCTATTCATATCTCTACGAAGCGGAGTTGTGCAGTCCTCTACGGGGCGCCTGTATAGTCATCTCGACTGTCAGAAGTCCAGCCCTGCAGAGCCAAATCTCACGGTCTGTACCGTAGACGCAGCTTGGCTATACGGATCGAACGGTGATTCTACGAGGCGGTGACTCTCCTGGCAAACTTTCCACCTTTTGACGTCCTTTTTTTTTATTGATGCCCAGTGGAAATTCTACATGAAACTTCCTTCACCCCGGGGAAAGGTGAAGGGGTATGCCGGACTCCTACCGGCTAAAACCACTGGAGCGGTCATCTTCGGCACCGAAGGGGGGCTCCAGGTCCTCGTAAGATCACACTAGAGCCGCCCATTGGTGCCACGTTTTTAGGCACATCTTGGAAGGGATGACTGTGAAGCGGTCTCACCCCTCTAGCGGAGGGAAGGCGACTGTAAAAAGGTCGCCCCCCCAGGCACTTCTCGGGGAGGGTTGTAAAGGATCCCCCCAAGTCTCGCTTTGCGCTGTACTGCGCACACGGCAGCACGTGACCACATGCGTGCCACCGTCTTCTCGGGGGTACCTTTTGACGTCCTAGCGAAGCCTGTCGTCGAGGCCATCCAGCCGCTCTTCGACGCCTGGCTCAGAAGGAGCGTGAAAACAACCAAAAAATACGTCTTACCATAAACAATGTAAATAAATTACGATTATATACAGGGTTAATCGGAAAGGGTGAACTAAGCCGCGGCCAATTTAGTGTCACTGATGACTGTTTCACTGTAAATGGAAGTGTTTTAGTCCTCACCACCTTGGCAGGTCGGTTGGTGAGGTAGATTGGTTACTGTTTCATAGAAGGGACGCCGCTGCCCTTCTCCCTGATCTAGAGTTTCTTAATCGCTTTTTACGACATCTACGGGAAGTAGATTATGATCTGCAGGTTCCGGGTCTGGGAATTTATGTCTGTAAATGCACCCACGACACAGGAGAAATCCTAGAGAGCGGCAACGTTTTTTTAATCTAAAAATTAAAATTTAAAATTGTTTATCCGGACGCCACATGGAAAGTACTACTCAAACGTTTATAACTTGATCTACTCGCTTCTCGTCTTCATATTTTGGGAATGTAAATTCGATTAATGTTAATGAATTCAAGCAACCGTTTAATTTACACGATAATGTAGATGAGCAGTGAAGGATATTAGTATTCAAATACTCAGTAAACAGTTTTCTTCATAATAACGTTTTGCATGCCTTTAAAGCCTGTTTTAACAAGCGTAACAAATAAGGTATTATCTTATATAAGAAGATAAAATGATAAATGGCTTGGTGAAATCAGAGCAAATAGTTATTTTATAATGTCAAAAAAGTACTAAAACGCCTCACAAAATGTTCTACAACGCCTGACAAAAATATCTACAACGCCTGACAAAAAGTTCTACAACGCCTGACAAAAAGTTCTACAACGCCTGACAAAAAGTTTGACGTATTCTTTGAAAAGGGCGGCACTACCGGTTCATTATTTCGGCCGAAAAAAATCCACTGCTGGATAATGGCCTTCCCCAAAGATACGGATGACCGATATGTGTGTGTTGTGTGCTCATTGGGGGGTTTTGCCATAATCACCACGCTTGCCAGGCGGGTTGGTGATCGCAGTTGAGTTGTTAATGTACTCGACGGACGCTGCTGCTCATCCTTCGGCTAATCCCATAGTCGCCTTTTACGACAACCACGGGATGAGACGGGTTGCTACGGGTTGCTACTGGTTATATACACCATATAATAGACCTTGCAAATTGCCCGTAGAACTGATGGCCGTTGGGACAAAAAGGTTCTCGAATGATCGCGCACCGGAAAACGCAGCGTGGGTCAACCTCCATCGAGGTGGACAGACTACTTGGTGAAGGTCGCTGGGAGTCGTTGGATGAGAGCGGCATGTAACCGCTTGTTGTGGAAATCTAAGGGGAGACCTTTGTTCAGCAGTGGACGTCCTTTGGTTGATATGATGGTGATGATAATATATCTGCCTACCAGACGGCGAAAATATGTATATAACTACTAATAAAATTGAAACTCAAAAAAAAGCCTTTTTGTCTCAATCTAGATGTGGTTATAGAACTATACATCCTGCTACGAGTAAAACCGTATCATTGTTGAACGCTATAGTAAGACGTGTAATTATGGGGTGGCATCGAGCGGCCTGCGTAGCAGTCGTAGTCCTTTGTCTACGAGCTACGAGATACTTGTTGTTTTGATATTGAACTTACTTCATTCGAGTTCGAACATTGGCTTTGACTTCAATATATACTCAAAAATCAAATAACTTTATTTCATGTAAACTTACTTACACTTATGAAACGACAGTATTTAAGTTGCACGATTCCAATTAGTTGATCCTATGGCAAAGAGCAGGCAAGAAACTCCATGTATACTCTTTTAAAATACTTAAAATTACAATATTGAACGAGATAGAACTTATACAAGGTTTTTATTTAACATTTTGTCAATACACTGATGAAAAAACCGGACAAGTGCCAGTTGAACTCGGGTGGAGAGGGTTCCGAACGATGAATATGTTATCCACTATGCTTCTTTTAAGTCTTTTCGTTTTTTGTTCTTTTTTCGATCCGCCGTTTTTTACTTAGAATATTTGGAACCCTAAAAACATATAGTAGCTATCATATCAACCAAAAGACGTCCAAGCAAGTATTTCAAGAAACGCTTTCGCATTTCAATGTATCTAGATGCAGCCGGGTGACTGACTCTGAAAAGAAATGCCGGAACAAACTCAATCGTATCTTTTTTCAGTCCAGACATATTTTATGCTCCAATATTCTGTAAAAATACAACACTCGTACCGCACGCTTTCAGAGGAACTTCCTACCACGCACACTTAAGATGTGGAATCAGCTCCCCACCGAGGTTTTCTCAAGAGAGCATGGGGCTATTTAAAAAGGGCGTGAAAAGAATTTTACAGTGTTGTCAACGCGCGGTGAGCCTTCTGGTGTTGCAAGCGTTGCAATAGGTTATGGTAACCGCTTACTATCAGGTGGATCGTTTGCTTGTTTGCCACCTCTAGGGTACCTATAAAAAGGGCAGTCTGGAAGGGGCTTTTTAAGCAAGATTCATGGATTATTTACGCACTTTAATCCTACAACCATATTATTACATCAATTGTCAGGCAAATAAAAGTTAATTGCAACACCAACACAAATACCTCATGGTACCTACCAACAGGCATTACATGTATTTGCTGATAAAGAGTATGTCAGAGAATGGAGGCAAGCGAGAGGACTAAACCATTCCAAGACTTTCTGCAGCACAAGACTAGACGGGATTAAGAGATTATTAAATCCAACCAAAATTTAAGGCACTATATAGACGCAATGACAGGACACTTTGGCATGAAGGAGCACCTCCATAGGATGAAGCTTAGCACACCGGATTTATGCAGTATTCTGTATGGACAATCAAGAGTCTATGCAGCACATTTTGTGCAGCTGTGACGCTCTGGGAAGTCGTAGGGCAAAACATCTAGGCTTATTCATAGCCTGATGATTTTGCATGGCTCCAGGTAGGTATGATTACGAAGTACCTTTTTTTTATTGATGTCCATAAAATTCTACATGGAACCTCCTTAGCCCCGGGGAAGGGCGAAGGTGTATGTCGGACTCCTACTGGCTAAAACCACTGGAGCGGTCATCTTCGGCACCGAAGGGGAGCTCCAGGTCCTCGTAAGATCACAATAGAGCATGATTACGGTACTTCGTAATACTGGAACTTCTTGATTTACCAGCGGAAGAGTAGTTCAGGGCTTTGGGCAGCACAATGGATCTAATAGGGTCGAACGAAAAAAAAATCGGCCGAAGCTAAGCCCGTGAGAGCCACGCGATAGAATAGAATAGAACACTAAATGTTAAACTGTTTTTAAAGTACGATAACTATTCCTTTCCATCATAACATCGGCCTAAATACACCACGGATATCTCACATCCACCGTTTTATCACCATGACAAGCTACTGGAGCCCACAGTTCATTATTAACAATAATCTACAGAACTCTTCACCTTTGCTCCAAGTATAAAAACGAATTGAAAAATGGGTTCGTAAACCAGCAGCAATTTTCCTCAATATCAATTACATTACACTGTCGTGCAGGTACTCACAACTTACTAATAAAATTACAGTGCGGACCACGTGAAATGCACGCTAAAGCCCCTGAGACGATATTTTGGCCATATTAAAGCTTAATTAGTTCCCAGGAGGCCCGCTTAGAGGAAAGTAGTTTAATACAACCTGTGTTCAGTGTTGTCCTATTTTACACATGGTAATAAAATATATGAAATATGAGAAGTGTGTCTCGTCTGTCGTCACGTGAATTCTTCTTGTGACCACGGTTAGTGCAACTTGGCTGAAACTTCAAGTTTAATCAAAATGTTGGTTAGATTTATATGTTCGCGAAAAGTTCCGAAATGAAGAAAGAAAGAAAGAAAAATTATTTATTTCTTATCTGTCACGGCCATAACGCATAGCCAAACAATAAAAGTTTTATAAAATAAAAATCAATTATAATGCAAAAGTGTGCGTCCCGTCCGTACAAACAGAAATAGGTATATCGCTCAGCTTAATGCAGTGGCGTCACATAGATGTAAAACCACTGCGCTGATGTTCTGCGACATCCTTATATGACGTATTGACGTCGTCCAGACCACACCACCACACTATTTGATTATTTTATTGTACTTTGAGTAGGCTTGCGTTAGGTCTCTACTCAAGAACCCTTATTTATTCTGGGTAGAAAAAAGGCAAGTAAACAAAACCAATTCCATCTTCCATCCCAATTAACACTTTCCAACTCCCCGTGATTTCCAGAACGCCTGCCAAGCAAGGCGGTTATGACATATTCCAGCTTGTTCCCACTCAAATATTGCATTGGGGCATAATATATGGACTGTAAAAAAGAAACGCAAACCATGATGATACTTTTTTCCTGGTATTACATTACACACAAGGCGCTCAACAAACGGTTTATATATATATAATATATGTTATAAATGTAATTATGTACACATATGTATGTATTTAATTCTATATTCTTACTTTTTATTTTTACTATTTTAAATATATATTGCTAATAATATTACATTATTTATTGATTTAGATATATGTATGTACATGTAGATATCTATTCGTTTATACATTCTTTTGTGATTTTTAATTATAAAAATAATTTATTAGTTCACTGCAGACTGCCCCTTGTGCATCACCTAGATTTCCATTCCTGCGAAATGGTTGTCTGGAAGAGATCGCTGAGATGCGATAAGACCGCCAATTGTACTTGCTTTCTATAATAATACCTATATTCTGTTTTTGGTGTGCAATAAAGTGGATTTATTATTTATTCACTTAACTAACATATTGATTACATTTTTAAATATATATATATATATAAAGCAAAAACAAAAACACATACATGTAAAAATATAAAAAATAGTGACCAACCGGCAACGGGCACAGGGTTCGAGCTACCGGTGGTTAGGGCTCCAGAGAAAGGAACCTCCTCACTATGCGTGCCGTGTCGAGAATTACAGCCTTCTGTAGCAGGCCCTTGATCCAGCCACCTAACGAGAGCCTCTTCAGATGTTGATCGAGGTTCTTGGCAATAAGGCCATTGGCTGTCACAACTATCGGCACAATGATTGCAGAGTCCACATCCCACATGTCGACAATCTCGTGTGCCAAGTCAAGATACTTGATTTGTTTATTTTTCTCGGCTTTCACGAGATTCTCGTCATGCGGAATTGTAACATCAACAATCATCGTGCGGCGCTCTAATCGATCTATCACCACTATGTGATACTATTTATTATTATTATTAAATCAAGTTGCAATAGTGTTGTTAAATGCACCTACCATATCTTCTTTCTGCATCACCCAGAGGTAGACTGGTAGAAAATGCCTATCCATTAAGTCCGCCTCTGTACGTGTTTGTGCACAAAGAATAAATAAATAAAATGTATACACAAGTACCAGATAAAAACTTGCAGCTCGAGTAGTGACCTACATCGCGCGGTTGACACTTACAATTTGCGAGATGGCCATCGGACGTACTACTGTGTTTTGTGTTACATCACGTTTACATTTCTCGAAGAGTTTTTTTTTAACTTTGAATAGGCTTGCCTTTGGATACTAATCACCTGACGTTAAGTCTTCATGCATCGAAGGTGCATGCTTGCCTGGAAGAAACCTGTTTAATCGTGAAGGTTTTAGGCTATATATTTTTAACGTTACCCCACTCAATGTTCTTCCTATACTTTGACATTTTGGTTCTGATTGACATTTTATCTATTTTATTACCATCAAATTGTAATGTAATATATGTTCTATATAAACTTGCCGTGTGGTGCCGGCTCAGAATACCACCACCCCATCTCTTCCCGTGGGTGTCGTAAAAGTCGACTAAGGGATTAGCCGGAGGATGGGCAGCAGCGTCCTTCGAGTACATTAACAAATCAACTGCGATCGCCAACCCGTCTGCCAAGCGTGGCGATTATGGCAAAACCCCCCAATGAGCCCACAACACACCCATGTCGGTCGTTGTGGTGATCTTTGGGGGAGGCCTGTGTCCAGCAGTGGACTTCATTCGGCCGAAATGATGATGATGATAAATTAATTATAAAACAATTGTAATTAAATTTAAATAACTTTAATCTAATGCATACAATTCACCTGCCTAATGGCAAAATAGACGGACTTTGAATAATGTAAGATCTTATAGATCTACTCTATTTTATGTGAATAAATTTTCATTTCATTTCATTTCCTATATCAAGGGCACAGTTTACAGACAGTAAATCTCAGATGCACGAACACCCAGACCCGATATAACTATCTGTTGATCATACAAGTATTCTTTCGGTGCGGGGATAAGCCAATTACTTAGCCACTGCGCTAACCGTGCCGATAAAGCTGTGGGGGGAACAAAGACTTCGGCAAGGAGTTCCACTCCTTAGCAGTGCACACGAAAATTGTGGAAGTATTAAGCTTCACACGGATGGGATGGGATGTTCCACATCTGCCATATAACTGTGGCGCAATGCCGTTCGTCTGTTTGTCTGATGATGGACGGGCTTGTGGAAACTAAGTTGTCCAATTCCAACAATGACTCGTCGAAATTTACCCGTACTTACTTTTTTCATGTGGTCAGTGGCCAACCTTGTGCCAGAGGTGTTCAAGCTGCCCAAAAGCCTCCGAACTGGCTTAACGATTGTCGTCTAATAATTTTACATGCACTCCGAAGCACGGAAATGTTCGGTTCAAATACCATTATGCTGTCCCCCATCCATAGACTGGCGGTGGTCGATCAATCGATTTCTCTCTCTGTTTGCCACCTGCATAGCGTATTCATCTCATTCTCTTACATGTTAACCAAAACACAAAGTTTCACTTCTACCACGTGTGAACTCACACTCAGCAATTATTTTTCTATGTAACTGTCATTTGAGGCCATCCTATTTTTCTAGTTATTTATCAACCTTTCCATTTCCTTACCCTGTACCAGGCAGTTTTTCCATAATTGTCTTGTTACGTAATCCTTTTGAGCCCGCCATATGATCACTATTACTGCGTGGGTGGAAACAGAGAGTTTTATAACTAACTTCAGAACTAATAAAAAGTTCAGAAGTCCGACTTATCGAAACGGTGCTGGAATCTGTAACTGTTTAAATTATTCTATTATTTAGGAACGAAAATGAGCATGCGCCTTTTTTATGGGTCCCCAGTGGAAATTCTTTATGAACTTCCTCCGCCCCGGGGAAGGGCGAAGGGATATGCCGGTCTCCTACCGGCTTTTCTTTTTCTTATTTAAACAAAACGTTGGCACCCACTAGGATTTCTCCTGTGTCGTGGGCGCGTTTACAGACATGAATTCCACATACAATACACCCGGACCTGGAACAACTACCTGCAGATCATACAAATAGTTATTCCGTGCGGGAATCAAACCCACGACCCGGAGCGTAGCAGCCGATTGTATCGGCCTCTGCACCAACCATGCCGTGCGGCTGAAACCACTGGAGTGGTCGTCTTCGGCATCGAAGCGGGGCTAATGGAAATGCTTCTATATGGAAAATATGCGCGTTTGTAGACGTTAATTGCAGCGTTTGGGAAACTTCGCAACGTATTTTCGTCAACAATACCGCAATGCCTCAAGACGAAAGTCTTAAACCAGTGTGTGTTACCAGTGATGACATATGGAACAGAGACGTGGTCATTTACAATGGGCCTCATGAGAAAGCTCAAGGTCATTCAGCGAGCTATGGAGAGATCTATGTTTGGTATTTCTCTACGAGGAATGAGGAGATCCGTTGAAGAACTAAAGTTGTTGACATAGTTGAAAGGATTAGTAAACTGAAGTGGCAATGGGCGGGGCACATTGCTCGTAGAACTGATGGCCGTTGGGGCAAAAAGGTTCTCGAGTGGAGACCTCGCACCGGACAACGCAGCGTGGGACGACTTCCAACGAGGTGGACAGACGACCTGGCGAATGTCGCTGGGAGTCGTTGGATGACAATGGCATATAACCACTCGTTGTGGAAATCTAAGGGGGAGGCCTTTGTTCAGCAGTGGACGTCTTCTGGCTGATATGATGACGATGATGATGAGACGTTGACTGTGCACGTGCTTAGTAGCCAAGGCTTAAGTGTCTTACGCGTACAAACCAGTTGCGTACATAATACTATTCGTTAGTTGCATGCATTGGTGCCCAGGACCGTCTTTAACCTATTGGAGTCCCTGGGCACTTTTACTATGACTTTATTTTATGAGGCCGCTATGACTACAATATGACAGAGGATTATTTTATTAACAACAGACAAAAGGAGTAGGTAAGCAAGCTCTAGATTTATTCTTAAATGAATAGATAATTACAATATAATCCGAAAAAGTAACTCTTACTATTTCTAGCAAATATCGGTTATGGGATGGTGATCTGGCAGGAACTATGGGTCCTGATGGATCGCGGGGCCATGGGCACTTGCCCAAAGTGGCCAATAGAAAAGAGGGGCCTGTTGGTGCCTCTCCTAAATAAACCTTGAATATTGTACGGAGCAGATCTTTAGTACATTACCTGATTTATACGTTTATCTAAAGGTAAATGAAGGTGGGCGAAGTCTTAAGAAGTTTGATGCGCGGAATATTATTACCGTAAAGAATACTTGAGTGATTAATTTTGTTGTATATATATTCATCATTTCAGCTATAGATCTCCACAATTGTGTTGTCGTAATTTGCTATTTATTTATTGGAAGATAGAGCGGTGCAATATTCTGAATCCATAGTCGAATGTACAGTATATGTATTATATGCTTTAAATAAAGTTTTAGTTTGAATGTGTGAAAGATTTGAACGTGACTCAAACGGTCAAAAGGAAAATGTTATCCTTACAATTTTATTTACGTCAATTAAAATTACTGCTAACGGCTAGACTATCCTTAAAAAATCCTCACATAATTTGCTACGAAACCGTGTCTGGCGTAACGTGACATCATCGCGTCAGCTACGTCGTAGCAACAATAGTTCTACACTGTACAGCCTCGGAAAACGTCTTTCTCAATCTGAAGTTGACAACCTCAATGTCTCAAGGCTCAATGTCTTAACACGCGAACTGCAAACAAAAAAATGTTCTTACGTTGGCTACTGTAAGGGAAATGGGAATTGGGTGACGTGCTCAATATATTATAATAAAAATATTCTAACTTTAAAAATTATTATATTTTTTCTATTTTAATATACAACCGTCTCATCCGATCGTCAGAATAATTATTTATTCATCACACATCTTGTTTTAAAATAATGTATAAATACATTTTCTTAATGACCAATAATATTCATAGAGGAGATTACCATCATTGTACCTGCCGAGCGTGGTGGTGGTGTATGGACACCACCATGTAGGTTGGTGAGGGCATCATGGGCACAGAGGGGACGCTGCTGCCCATCTCTCTGATTTAAAGTCCCTTAATAGCTTTTTACGATACCTACGGGTGGAAAGAGAAGGAGATACTCAAATCCGGACACCGCACGGAAACAGCCGAGAATTATATTGTTCTAAATTTATCATCATCTTCAATTATAACAACCAAACTGTTAATGACCAGTGTACACTACGTAGATGGGACGGTACATACAGGGTCACACTAAAAGTGTTTAGTAAACCAACAACGGAATGGTGTAGGAACCTGTTAATATTGTTTATTGTTTTTCAAACAGTCTCCATTTCAAGCAGTGAGCCCACTCTTCTTTAGGGTTCTTTTCTTTCATGTTTTTTCACCGAAATGATGATGAAACGATGACGACGATGAACATAGATCAACAAGCATCACTGGGAGTCGTAAGACGAGGGCGGCATGTAACCGCTCGTTGTGGAAATCTATGGGAGAGGCGTTCGTTCAGCAGTGGACGTCCTTTGGCTGATATGATGATGATACAAGTTAACACAAAAATCGCTCTGGATTTTTATTCTATGGGCCATCCCAGGCGTAGCTCTATATTTACTAACGTAACATTTCATTTGGACGACGGAACGGGAACAAACCATGCATATGCACAACGCACTCTCATGTGGCTACGTTGCTACGCCTTGCACAGCTATGCAACTGGTCTTGCTCTAAAAAGACTCGATCAGAATTTTCCACGTATTTATCCTTGTAACATATAAACTTACCAAAGTCCTCAACTGGTTAAAATTCATCGTCATCCTCATATCTGTCGAAAAACGTCCACTGCTGAACAAAAGCCTCCTTCTTATCACAACCTGTTAATTGCCGTGTGTCATAATTTTAGTGCGAATCGGCCAGTGCTCACCTCACTTGGCATGCGGGTTGGTGAGCGCACACAAATATAAAGAACAGGTGCGCTGTAATATTAAGTGAAAAAAGTTTTTTTTGCTTTCATCATAATGTAATATATATATATATATATAGGTAGATAGTTCAATTGTACAATTGTTCTTTCAATAAATTCCTATAGCATAACTGATACTCCCTTCGTAAAATGTGACCGCAGTATTAGCCAGAGGATGGGCAGCTGTGTCTTTCGAGTACATTTACAACTCGTCTGAGATCGCCGACCCGCCTGCCAAGCTTGAGTACTGTGGCAAAACTACTAAATGAACACACAACATATTGAGAGACTGGTTGTTATGGGATCGTTGAGGGCCTATGTCCAGCAGTGGACGTTGTTTGGCTGAAATTATTATATGTAATTTGATATCCCAGTTAAATACATCTTACATGTTAGGGGGAGAAGCGATTGCAGTAGTGTATTCTATTCTATTCTATTGTTGAGGCTCTCACGGGCTCAGTCTCCCAGTAGATTAGCATGGATAATTCTGCCCTATAGCATATTGTCCATTTTATTAATGTGGATCCTATGCCATGTCTCTCTGCAGCAGCCCTTATTGACTCAAAGGTCGTCCTATCGAACGCCCCTTCTATATCAAGAAATGCTGCTACTGAGATCTCTTAGGCCCATTTGGCTCTGTCTACTACATAATGTAGTGCTGTCTCAGTAGATCTATCTTTTTGATACGCACATTGCATGTTGTGTAGTGGTCTCCGCTTCAGCGATCTATCTCTGATATGCCTGTCGACCATCTTCTCTAATGCTTTTAGGAAGAAGGATGTCAACCTGCAGACCCTGAATTAATGTAACTCAGAAGTAGCCTATCCAGCTGAGAGTGGCCCAGCGATGTAATCTATTGATAGGTACACTTTGCTAGATCCTAAGAATTGGACGAACTTCCTTTGACCGTATACTAAATATAACCCCTGAAATACCGTATGTCTTGAACTGTAGTATAGATTATAATGTGTCCAGGGATTTTGCAGTTTGTAAAATAAAAAACGAAGAAATTCTGGCCAGAAAATAGCAAGAATATTTATCAAGAAAATTAATTCACGCCAGAAAATAAAGATCCAAAATCCCCTTCAATGGCGCTATCATTAAAGTCCCAATTATGATTTTCTGGCACATTTTCCTTCGCTGTATGCCTTAGGTGACGTCACTAGGGTAACGCCGAGACATCTTATTTGTCTTTCTCGGGCGGAAGCTATACGGTGACCCAATTTTCTTATTTTATGTCGAGCTGAAAGTAATTATTAGTGACGTCATTGATTTTTATTTATCATAGATGACAGTGGAAACGTATACTTAAGGATAGCCGGAGATTTTTGTTGGATTAAACAAAAAATTATCTATATTTCCCATATGGATTTTAATTAAAATGTTGTAATAATAAAAGAGTACATTAACAACTCAACTGCGATCGCCAACCCGCCTGCCAAGCGTGGCGATTATGGCAAAACCCCCCAATGAGCCCACAACACATCCGTATTGGTGGTTGTGGTGATCTTTGGGGGAGGCCTGTGTTCAGCAGTGGACTTCATTCGGCCGAAATGATGAATAACAAAATCTCCGCGTGGTGACCGGATGAAGAAAATAGCACCATTCCATCTCCGCCTGTGGATGTCGTAAAAGCCGACTAAAGGACTCTAAACCAGAGAGATGGACAACAGCATCCCTTCTGTGGAACAGGATCATTCTGCGCTCCCAAACCCACCTGCCAAGGACTTTGTTCAGCAGTGGACATACTTCGGCTGATTTGATTGGATACATTTGATTAACAACCAAATGTTATTCGAACTATGTAGTTATTTGAACATTAAAATCTTACTTAAGCACACTAATGTGCAATAATTAAGTTAGTTGACATAGTTACAGCAAAAGCAAACTGCGGCTCCAGAACTTTCTGTGAATGTATCGCAGGTGGTTTGCAGCCGTTCGTCTATATGTTATATCACTTTTACATAATGATGTAACTTATTTAACATATTAGTTCACCACATACATATATATTTCTCTGCTCCGCTAAGACATGCATGCTTGGTATTTTTCAGAAATGAGGAGATCTAGAAGAACTAAAGTTGCCTACATAGCTGAAAGGCATAGACACTTGACATAGAGTACATATATTGGATTTCATGGGTTTTTTTTTACGTGGAACCCTAATTATATTTCTGAAATAAAAGTGGCCTAAGTTATTCCTTATAACATCAGCTGTGTGCCAATGAAAGTCCCGTAGAAATCGGTCCGGCCATTTCGGAGATTAGCGGGAACAAACAGACAGACAAAAAAAATTAAAATAGTTTGTTTAGTTGTGGGTAGGTACGGCATATACTTCCATAAGTATTTAGTAAAAGGATGTTACTTTGACATTACAAACAGACACTTCAATTTTATTTATTTGTATAGATCACGCGGCAAGTCTCGACTACCCGTGTAATTCCCTGCAAATGGTTTACATATTTTTCTATCTCCATACCTGCCTCGAAAGGTGAAAGCAACAAAAATTGTTTAATTGAGTTTACAAATGAGTTTCAATTTAATTCGAAATCGCAGAAAATTGAGGCTATTCCAGGAATCAAGCTTTAACAAGTTTTAGTGAATTACTGCAGGCGAGGTTTTTATTATGATTTTTTCGGACTCCTATTGATTCTTTCTAGTAAAATTCATATTTGATAAAATAAACGATCCCATTTAAAGTTGTAAATTTCGGTCAAGTCGAATTCCTATAAAATCCTACAACGGGTCTGAGACAAAATCAGTAACATTTCTGCCACACCTCTGAATTGAATCAATACATACGAACGCTATTATAGAGATAATTAATTAATGATCAGAATTAGAAGGAATGTTGGAAGCTGGCTCTGTGACTATCGCTCTGGGACGTATAGTGTAATTATTCGCCTCTGGACACACTACCGTATCATTTGCCACAGAGGACGAGCTCTCATCACCACACCAGACAAGATCGATACATACAAATCGTTACTTGACGGAATCCCACAATGACTAGGATAATGTTAGTTATGAGGCTTCATCGATCTTCAGGGTTTTTAATAAACAATCAAACCATTAGGAGCCATCAAAAGTCGAATCTCCGCTGCACACGGCCAAAAATAAAAATATAATTTAGTCAGAATGTATAAATAGTACTTTTTCAACGTCAACATAATTTAAGACAGCCCCCAAAACTCCAACCGTTCACCGCTTCCTAGTATTTAAGCTGGGGAGAAGAAACGGCGCAACAAACTCCCCAGCGAGACGCTACTAGGTGAGTACCACCTATTGAGCCCCGCAATAGTAGTAGTGCCTGTTTAAAAAGAGATCGTGAACACAGAAATTGGGCTGAAGAAGAGTGGTATATGTGATTTTATAATGAATCTTCATCATTTCGGCCGAACGAAGGCCACTGCTGGATACAGGCCTACCACAATGACCGATATGAGTATGTTGTGTGCTCATTGGGGGCTTTTGCCATAATCGCCACGCTTGGCAGATGGGTTGGCGATCGCACTTGAGTTGTAAATGTACTCGAAGGACGCTGCTGCCCATCCTCCGGCTAATCCCTTAGTCGACTTTTACGACACCCACGGAAGGAGATGGGGTGGTGGTATTCTGATGAATCTTAATTTGTAGGTATATGGTATTGGAGGACCTCTGGACGTAAATAAACGTTTAGGTCATGCCAGGAAATCCATGCAAACAGTTATAATATGAACGGGTATTTGGTTCGGTAGAAGATACGAACAGAGATCCAATTCTCGTAATTTAAAATGTTCAAAGTATAGTTCGGTGTAGTCTCAATGTCCTAAATGTCGCAAACGGTATTCTCCTAAACTAACAAGCAACGTCAAACGTCAAACGTGAACTTACACGGTGACGAGATCGAAAATGCATCGTAAGTTGAGCGAAGCCAAAATGGTATCCTGCAATTTGAACTGACATAGGTAATAAAATTGAATTGAAATAAACGTCATAATTGACATTGAAAGGAGACTAGATTGAAATCATACTGAAATCCGACTAAACTCTTAGAGAACCAGAATACCAAGGTTTGGTCTAATCATAATTTAATCTCAGTTAGGTCAACTTTAGGTCAGTGTAAATTGTTTACGAAAATCTGATTTGGATCAGAGGCAATCTTAATGCACAGATTTACGGTATAAAGATTGTGTTGGATATTGTCGTTCCTTTGCGGACCCATCTCGTTACTTCATTTCAGCTCATCTATGACAATGCACGCCCAAACATCGCCAGAGTCGTTACAAACACTTGCCAAAGCTAATATAAATGTCCTCCCATAGCTTGCTCAACCGGCAGACTTGAATCCTATTAAACACGCATGGTTATTCTTCAAAAAAAGCTCGGTCAAGTATGGATACGTACTGTCATCCAACCTTTGTAACCTTTGGGAGACTATATAAAGATAAAATAAAAAATATTGTTATGAATTTGAACCATTTACAGGCACTTACGAATAGTCACTTTTTTTGCTGTCGTGTTCCAAGATGTAGATTTCCTATGGAGAAGAACGGGCAAGAAACTCCATAGTTACTCTTTTTAAATCATATTATGTTATAATATTTACATTATTCTCGAAATTCAGGTTATGTGAAGAAAATGGTGTCATTATGCGTGTGTTATGTAATAATAATTTTATAGCCGGAATTAAATTGAATTCTGTATTTAAAAATCTGAACAGAATAAAAATTACCGTTAAGTATAAGATACAAAAGTTCACGTAGCAAAACGTTTTCAGTTCAAAAGGAAACTAATATAAAACAGAAACGGCTCAATAAATTGAATGGTTGAGAGAAAACAGTAAAGTCTGAATACGCTGTGTGCTCCCCGAAAGGTTTTTATATTCTGAAAAAGGTATTAAAGAGTTACTACGTAACTTTGATTATTTTTTTTCTTATAAGATGAAAAGGGGGTATATCGTATTCATTCGTGATTCATGACAGCCATTTATACATTCACTGCTGAACAAAGGCCTCCCTCATAGATTTCCACGATTCCGTCGTCATTTTAGAGGGGTATTTGCCAATCTACGTGCTCACACCAAGCGACCCAAGAGAAGACGGTAGCACGCATTTGGTCACCCGCTGCCGTGAGACGCTTTGGGGGATCGTTTACAATCCCCCCGGGGGGTGACCGCCTTACAGTCACCCTCTCCGAGATGTGCCTATAGGCGTGGCACCAGTGGGCGGCTCTAGTGTGATGATACGAGGACCTGGAGCCTCCCTTAGGTGTCGAAGATGACCACCCCAGTGGTTTTAGCCAGTAGGAGTCCGGCATACCCCTTCGCCCTTCCCCGGGGCGAAGGAAGTTCATGAAAAATTTCCACTGGGCACCAATAAAAGGGGGGTATTAGCCAATACTCACTACGCTTGGCAGACGGGTTGGTGAGCGCAGTATGGCTACTATTCGACATAAGGGGCGCTGTTGCCCATCCTTCTAGTTTAGAGAGTTCCTTAGTCACCTTTTACGACATCCAACGGGAGGAGATGGAGTAGATGTATCGTATAGTATTGTTAATAATGGCTATCCCACTAAAAGTCATGCCAAACATGTGTTTCTGGATGTTGCAGCAAATTAACATAACCACAAGGGTGGCTTCCCACATGACTAATGACGTACTAGACTAAATACTAAGGTTGATTTGTGAACTGTGTAATGATGATAAAGCTAAAAGATAATGTAGGGTTCGCCGTTCAGGGGGAGATGGAGTGGTGCTATATTCTTTATCCGGCACCACAGCTAATGATTGCTGAAATTATATTTAAAAATGTCTAAAGAAAAACTCCACTCTAATCATCATCATCGTCATTTCAGCCGAAAAACGTCCACTGCTGGACATCAGCCTCCCCCAAAGATCGCCACAACGACTGTCGGTCGGTAACAACGGTCTGAATGCGTTGTGTGCTTGTTTGGGGGGGTTTTGCCATAATCGCAACGCTTGGCAGGCGGGTTGGCGATCGTAGTTGAGTTGTTAATGTACTCAAAAACGCTGCTGCCCATCCTCTGGTTAATCCCATAGTCGCCTTTTACGACACCCACGGTACGAGATGGGGTGATGGTATTCTTAGCCCGCATTACACTACTAATTCTAATTGTATGATATAAAATGTTGTACCTACTAAAGTAAAAAATGTGTATCATCATTTCGGCCGAATGAAGTCCACTGCTGGACACAGGCCTCCCCCAAAGATCACCACTATGACCGATATGGGTGTGTTGTGTGCTCATTGGGGTCTTGCCATAATCGCCACGCTTGGCAGACGGGATGGCGATCGCAGTTGAGTTGTCAATGTACTCGAAGGACGCTGCTGCCTATCCTCCGGTTGATCCCTTAGTCGACTTTTACGACACCCACGGGATGAAATGGGGTGGTGGCTTTTTTTGTTATTGTAAAATAACCTGGCATATTTTTTATTAAAGTATTAATTATTCATACAGATTATTAATATTAATTAAGTCGTGTCAAAGATAATGAAGGAGTATACCATTAAAATGTATCGCTTCTAATATACGACGCTTCATCAGGTTACGTAGTCACATTAGATGACGCTTAAGGGCGTCGGATAATTTTAGTCTTATTAAACGAAATGAGAGGAAATATTTCCTTCCGTCCCTTCTAACCAAGGTAGGTGAAGAGTGAATTAAGTCTACAGCTCATATAAGGCCTAACTTAAATATTTGCTTCTTCTTTTTTGGGGTTCCGAACGTCCGAAGGAAAAAAAGGCAGAACCCTTATGAATCACTTGTGTGTATTGAAAAATTTATATAATAGTTCTTTACCTATAGTTTACAGAAAAACCTAATAAAAAGTCTATGGTCTTAAAATAACATGGTAAATCTTTCAATATTGTGCGTACAAATTTACGTTTACAGTGAGAATGTCTGAAAAAAATTGTTATTGAACCCCGATGTTAAGTTTGTTCTTGGGATAAGTTATTGGTACAAAACCGAATCCTACAATAGACAATATATTCAGAAATTTCGGAACCCTCTCCACGCGAGTTCAACTAGTTTTTTTTTTTGGCCTTGTCGCTTACTTTTCAAGGGAAATGTGGTTGCTTAACCGGTCATTTCTGGCGAAGTCAAAAGAGGCCTCCAGCCAGGCTTAAATTTAATATTAAAAACTAAGCAACTTGCGCTAAGGGTGCACCCTGCGGGACACGGACCTCGGCTTAGGGCGTTGCTGGGGATAACAAGCAAATTTTTTGGGGACAGCTGGATCGGTATTATTTCAATTGTATTATTTAAAGCTACAGGCTCGGCACGGGCCGGCGCGAGCAAGAGACGGGAGGGAGAAGTGCTAACTTGAACGGGAAGGTAACGCGGCGATAGGCCTCCGTGACGTCGGTGAGGCAAGAGTTCAACTCGCTCTTGTCCGGTGTTTTTAACGATACCGTGCACTAAGCTTTCTCCCTTTTTTGTTCAACTTTGTGACAAGACGAGCAAGTGATTCGCCTTGTAGTAAGCGGCATGCTGGCCCATCACAATTGTAATCCTACCCAGGATTTGTCCTGCGTAGCACCACACTGCACTCGTCACCTCGAGACATTAGTTATTTACGGCCGAATACTGAAACGTCACTTAATTTTAAATCCCGCTTTAACTATTCAAGAAACCGTTTACGGTAGGAAAGCGGGCGGCTCATTAGTCTCTTATGCCTAGTAATTTCACTAGCTACAGTGCCCTTCTACCCGTAACAATATCCGAAATCCTGTGCATAGTTTAACGACCAGCAATTCTACAGGCACAAACATCCGGAACAACTGTCTGTGGGGCATACAATTGTTTCTCCCGTGCGGGAAAGGAACTAGCTATACACAGTGCAGAAAGCAAAGCGAATCGATTGCTAAGACACCAAAGGACTTGTGACTTTCAAACCTGCAAAACGCGTGTTGGGAACTAATGTTACGCATACAATAGTTTTAGGGGATTTTAGTGTTAATATATTACTTGATGAAAACAAGAAATAGAAAACAAAGTTCTTGATACATTTGCATAAGAGCATTTTGAATGCCGTCAACTGGTTTCATCATCATATCAGCCATTTATACGCCCACTGCTGAACAAAGGCCTCCCCCATTGATTTACACAAATGTGCCGTAATTTTGGGGGGTATTTGCCAATACTCACCACGGTTGGCAGGCGGATTGGGAGCGCAGAATATCTACTGTTCCATAGAACTATTCAACTGGTTTCTCAACATGAATTTATGTAACACTCAATATAATATATTTTTATAATGCTTTGCTATTACTAAATACATTTTACTTTTGTTTCGCGTTAACTCTTTGAGATTAACTTGTTGGCATCAACTCGTTGACATTAACTCGTTGACATTAACTTGTCGACATTAACTCGTTGACATTAACTCTTTGACATGAACTCTGACATGAACTCTTTGACATTATGTTTTACACTAACATTTTGACATCAACTATTTGACTTAGTTAAATGCAACAATGTAACTTTATATCTAATACGTAACTTAAAGATTAATAAATGCAGAATTAATAAATTTATGCATGACTGTGACATGTAAAATTTGCACACCCTTGGCGGTGATCTTAAACTTAAACTTCACTAACTTTGTAAACAACCTGTGTTAAGACATAAATGAATATGAATTAGATTATCTCAGGATGGTACTCCTAAACGTTGTGTATACGTATTTAATTCTCATATGTTTTGCCCTTATATTTGAAAACCAAACATCTCAATGAAACAAGGACAAAACATTTTAACCTACTTGTGTCGACACCCTTGCTCCATCCCATCTTTCAATCTCAGCTGGCTGTCGCTGCCGCTGCCGCTGCAGACTCAAATGGCGCAAATATACTAACCTCGTTGGAAGCTATGTGCTTAAGTGGTTTGAGGTCGAAACGGTCGGGAAATAAGGCCACACGTGTGCACAAAATGAGTGCAATTCTGTTTTTTTTTTTGCCAGATGTTATGTAGGTTATCTATTCATTCTTATTGAATTTAATTAAATTATATATATGACGGCACGGTTGGTGCAGTGGCTGGTACAGTCGGCTGCTGTGCACCGGGTCGCAGGTTCGATTCCCGCACGGAAAAGATATTTGTATGATCTGCAGGTAGTTGTTTCGGGTGTATTGTGTGTGGAATATGTGTCTGTAAATACACCCACGACACAGGAGAAATCCTAGTGTGGGGCAAAGTTTAAAAAAAAATAAAAAATAAAAATTATGGCATTTTAGGCTTCGCTGATTATGTCAGGTAATTCAACAGAAATCTCAGTTTATAAGCTAAAGTACACAAATTAACACCCTTTCTCTGTACATACCAAGTTTATGTATTTAAACAATACATGTTGCCCTAAACAAAGGACCTATTGTTAACATCCCTTATAATTGAAATCAGGGTCAATTTACGTAGGTACATACATGTTTACATATACATCACGCCTCTGAGCCATGAAGGTGAAAACAGAACTACAAATTGTACGTTAGACACAATTAAAATGATCGAGAGAGGGCCGATCCCGCACGAAGAAGGATGAGATAGCACCGGGGTAACAACCACCTCGGCTCCCAGGTCCAACACGCCTGAGCCCCCCTGCCATTGATGGGCCTCGGGGGTCGCGAGCGCACAAATTGAGGAGTCTGCGTGCTCATATCGTGCGATCCCCGGGTAAACGGTGGCGCGCACGTAGTCATATGCCGCCGTGTGCGCAGCACAGCGCATAGCGAGGCTTAGGGGGATCCTTTACAATCCTCCCCGAGCATAGCTTGGGGGGCGACCTTTTTACACTCGCCTTCCCTACGCTAGAGGGGCTGACTGCTTTACAGTCATCCCCTCCGAGATGTGCCATCAATAATCATCATAAAGGCGTGGCATCAATATGGGGCTCTAATGTGATATTACGAGAGCCTGGAGCCCCCCCCTTTGTGCCGAAGCTGACCGCTCCAGTGGTTTTTTTTAGCCGGTAGCAGTCCGGCATGCCCCTTCACCCTTCCCCGGGTGGAGGAAGTTCATGTAGAATTTTCACTGGTCATAGCACCTCTCCCCCCCCCCTCCCGTCTCTTGCTCGTCCATGCCGAGCCTGTAGTTTTAAATGTCCCCTAATACATTATAAATAATACCGATCCAGCTGTCCCCAAAACAATAGCCTGTTTTCCCCAGCAACGTTCTAAGCCGAGGTCCGTGTCCCGCAGGGGGCGCCCTTAGCGTAAGTTTTTTAGTTTTTAATATAAATTTTAAGCCTGGCTGAATGCCTCTTTTGGCTTCGCCAGAAACGAGCGATTAAGCAACCACACTTCCCAGAAGTGTATGCGAGAAGCCCAACAAAAATCGAATCTAATAAAAACAAAAGCGTTACTTACAACAGGCTAGTATGTTATTGCTACACATCAGTTAGCCTTTTTTTAAATATCATCATGGTAAAGAGTCTGCCGTATGCCGTGTGGTGCTGGCTACGAATAGCACCAATCCATCTCATCCCGTGGGTGTCGTAAATGGCGACTAAGGGATTAGTCGGAGGATGGGCAGCAGCGTCCTTCGAATACATTAGCAGCTCAACTGCGATTGCCAACCCGCCCGCCAAGCGTGGCGGTTATGGCGAAATCCCCCAATGAGCACACAATATACCGATGTCGGTCGTTGTGTGACGAAGTTATCCTTCATCTTCATTTCAATCAACCTCTTTCATGACTTCATACCTTTTATCTCCATCACTGTCCACCTCACGATTCATTCTTTATTCAAATCAAAATTCGAATTTAAGTGACGTAGAGTCGCTCTTCATATTTTGATAATCATCATTACACATTGGATTCTGAACGCTAGTGGTTCGACACACAGCTGTCGCTCTGACAAATAGTCTTCTGCAATATTACAATTATTTATTTTTAACTAGCTTAAATATTGTGACAATAAGCTATATTTTAAAAATTATATAATCATCAGCATGAATTGTTGAAGTTGTGAATAACAATATACCGTTATATAACATATATGATACGTTTCATTGAATCACTATAACTGAACTCCGTTACTTGCTGCCGTGGAGAGAGCCTCCTAGTCCAGCTAACCGGGAAGGAAACACGGAGGGAGGCACTCCGCGACAGTTGTGGTGATTTTTGAGGGAGGCCTGTGTCCAGCAGTGGACTTGTTCGGCTGAAATTATGAAAGAGTCTGCCAAGTTATTCGTCTGGTGGTAAGCGTAAGCATGACGCTCATAACAATTGTAATGCTACCCTGAACTAGTCCTGCGTAGCCCCACACTGCGCTCTTCACCTCGAGACAAGTGATTTAGTCTATTATGGCCAGTAATTTCACTAACGACAGTGCAGTTAGAAGACCGGAACACATAAATATCTAAAGTTTAAAAACATCTTCTTCGCGGTGAACACCAAAAAAAGTGGTAAAGCCAATAGTTTTATTTTATTTTAGATTAAAAACTAACAAAAATGGTATATCAATCCTTGCCGCGTCGCATTGGATAGATAATGTTATTACATAAATATTTTCGGCCTTCGAAAATATGACCATGTGTCGGAATTCCGAGCGAAACTGGGGTGGTTGCCTGGTCGGCAACGTCGAGACTCTCACATTCGTTCTCTTCTCTATTCTATTCTTCACAACCCTAAGTCTCCTATTTACCTTAGAGAGCGCTTTGAGTATCTTGTGCCCAGGGGTACCGCCTGTCGTACATCCACTTCTCTTCTCCTTCGTACTGCCCATCACACCTCCAGCCGTTACGATGGATTATTCACAATACTGTCCTTTTTTCGTTTCTATATTCTATCACTCAAAGGTTTGCTGGTAAACTCAATGTTGAGTTAAGCTCGCCTTTGTACATTTATTTTATTTTAAATTCTATTTAGCGTTTTATGTTTGTACAATAAAGAATAAGAATAAACGTTGCGAAAATATATAAAAATATATATCACTGAACTACATCGTACTCACGAATAAGCTGCATATCTACTTATTTAGCTAGGTACGTCTGACCGAGTTGGTCAGACTTTGTACCGCGTTGTTCCAGTCGCATAGAGCCAGCATGAAAGAGCTCGTCACATAAATGATGCTACGTTCCGCCATTGTGTTGTTAACTAGCTGAGTGGAACATACTAGAACGGTAAAGCTTGGTCCATACAGCCGTACATCAGTTTTGATATGACATTTTGGGATGTTTGAAATCTGAAATAGAGTTACGGTTTCTTTCGCGTTGTTAATAATATATGTATAAGATATCTTATTTAAGGTGACTGACGTTCGTCAATAAACTCAATTGCGTACCTGTAAATAAAGTATTTTTATTGTATTACAAAAGGGTTGTTTTATAAAGTAAGTAGGTACGTACATGTTTTACAAAATATTACTTGACCTGTAAACAAAGAAACAACATTCAAAGCTTATAATTTCACGAATATCGTCTACTTTTAATCTTCAAGTATTTTATCTAACACAATAGTTTATAACCAATGATATTACTGTCGTGCCGGCTCAGAATGCCACCACCCCATCTCCTCCCATGGGTGTCGTAAAAGTCGACTAAGGGATTAGCCGGAGGATGGGCAGCAGCGCCCTTCGAGTATATTAACAACTCAACTGCGATCGCCAACCCGCCTGCCAAGCGTGGCGATTATGGCAAAACCCCCCAATGAGCCCACAACACATCCATATCGGTGGTTCTGGTGATCTTTGGGGGAGGCCTGTGTCCAGCAGTGGACTTCATTCGGCCGAAATGATGAAATGATGATATTATATATTAAAAAGAAGTAGATATGTTACATGCGCGCCAAAAGTAAGAACCAAAGCTCTCTCAATTGTAGCATCTCGCAATCGGTTCGCCTAGATAGCTATCTCTTTTACTTTTGTTGTGTTTGTATTTTCATTCTCACGACATGGTTGTGCAAGCGAGACTGTATTTTGCGCGCCATTTAATATGGACGTAATATATCTATGGTATAATATCATTGTTTATAACCTTCAATTATCACAATGACATGCGCAACATGACACTGTCACCTCTCTTCACATCAGTCATTCATTCTTACATTCATACAATCCTTCCTATATGTCATTCTAATAATCATTCGTTCTGTACATTAAGTCAAGTTTTAATCAATTAGTTTTATTTTAAAAATCAGTACTACACACGTTCTTCCATGACACTACTGACATTGGCAGAATTGTCGACACCGGCACTGTTGCCATATAGAAAAATTTAATTGAATTGAATAATCATTCGCGCGTGAATGAGCGCGGGTAAATTCAAATCAATGAAATGATAGGTAATCACTTCATTACCTAGTATAAAGGGCGGTAGTGAACACTGATACCATGATACGTACTGTACACCATATGTACTGATTCAGTACATAATTCTGAATTTTCATGAATTTTCCGTTTTCATTTTTCAGTTTATTTAACTGGTTTCAGTGTAGTTATTTTCATCTATCCCAACGCTACTTTGAATAAAAACACAATAAATCATTTACTGTTACATAAAAGTGCAATATAAATAAAAACTAAACGGTGGTTTCGCTACAGTTCACAGATGAGGTCATCGCTCGCAGTAGGTACACATCCACACAGCGCACGTAACGTTGTGATCGCGTTGTTTACGATACATTGCGTACTCACAAATTTCACAAAAATTGTAACATATTTCCGAGATAAATGACTTTCCTGTTTTTATGAACTACACGAACACTTTCGGAAGAGGTTATAATTAGGCTTTTTTTTTTCTTTAATAAAAAAAAGGCCTAAGTATAACCTCTTCCGAAAGTGTTCGTGTAGTTCTCAATTACACCACTGTATACCCAAATAGATACACGCAGTAATTGTAAAAGTAAACGTGCTTTATATCCAATACCATTGTTTTTTTTTTATTCCGCTTTTTTGCGTGAGCATCAAAAATTCAATACAACATCTGATTGAATTGAAATAACTTACGGAAATATATCCCGTTTATTTCATTAATTCTATATATACTAACGAATATATGCTTTGCCGTGTGATGCCAGCTCAGAATATCACCACCACCAGCACCACCACCACCCTGTCTCCTCCCATGGGTGTCGTTAAAGTCGACTAAGGGCTTAGCCGGAGGATGGGCAGCAGCGTCCTTCGAGTATATTAACAACTCAACTGCGATCGCCAACCCGCCGGCCAAGCGTGGCTATTATGGCAAAACCCTCCAATGTGCCCATAACACACCCATATCGGTCATTGTGGTGATATTTGGGGAGGCCTGTGTCCAGCAGTGGACTTCATTCGGCCGAAATGATGATACTTACAAAAAGCATCGATACTTGCAACGTGCAGCACTAGCACATACAATTATTAATGCACAAATATATGAATTACAAAATAAAACTATATTTTATGTTATACTATATACTCACATTTGTTTATAATAATACCTGAAACATCATACGTGCAATACTCCTTTGTCCTTTGTTTTGTAAAGGAGGCCATAAGCACACATTTGTATAGTGGAACAGTGCATTGCACTATAAATTTATAAACAAAATACTACTCTTAATTCACTCGACGTTTCGTACACCGCAGAGTTCGTGGCCACGAGCAAACTGATATCATCTGAATTAAAGTTGCAGTTAGTTTACAGTCATAATTGCACAAATAGTATCTTGAAGAGGAGTGAGTTTCTATAACCCTTGTACTTTATTACAATTGTTATGGGTAATGTAACCCTTCCCACCAATCGAATGTATTGCACATCTCGTCACCATGTTATCTAAAAATATACCCTTATCGCAAAAGTAAAATACTAAATGCAATTTGCCAAAACATTAATTGAATGCAGTTGTTCATTTGGCTAAACAATACATCAAATTATCAGGTAAAAAACGTCCACTGCTGAATAAAGGCCTCCCCCATAGAATTCCACAGCCGTGTCATCATTTTGGAGGAAATTTGCCAGTACACACCACGCTTCAGGCGGGTTGGTGAGCGCAGTGTGACTACTATTCCACAGAAGGGACGCTGCTGCCCATCTTTCTGGTTTAGTACCTTAGTCGCCTTTTACTACATCCATGGGAGAAGATGGAGTTATGCTATATTCTTAATCCGGGTAACACATGGACAAAGATGCCATTTTGTATAAACCAAAAAAAGTGCTCGCCCTTATTGCAGCTAAAGAACCAGATGTAATTTGCAAGTTGTTACATTCATGTGATTCATTCAGACATTCATTGTGTTCATTTTACCACAGGAAACATTACCACAGAATATGATTTGCCGTGTGGTGCCGGCTCAGAATACCACCACCCCATCTCCTTCCGTGGGTGTCGTAAAAGTCGATTAAGGTATTAGCCAGAGGATGGGCAGCAGCGTTCTTCGAGTCCTTTAACAACTCAACTGTGATCGCCAACCCATCTGCCAAGCGTGGCGATTATGGTAAATCCTCCCAATGAGAGAGTGACAACGCACTCATTTCGGTCGTTATGCTGATCTTTGGGGGAGGCCTGTGTCCAGCAGTGGACTTCATTCGGCCAAAATGATGAATGATGATGATGTGCAAATTGTTCTTTTTCATAATTAGTTGACGAACAACCCACTGAGATCACCAATCACCAATGTGCAAGATTAATGACAATACCAATTGTGAGTTTATGACCAATCATTAGCAATCATCTTAAAACCACGTTCAGCAATGAACATAACGCTGTAAGACGGCACAAATACGCATTTACGTAAATAATTCTCGAGCTTTATTCACAAGCTTTGTGCATGAAAGCTTTCCTTAAATTGAAAATAGCGTGGCAACCCCGAAATTTAATTCAAAGCCATACCTAATCCATTACCGTACGCCAACATTTCTCATTCGAAACGTCCTGAAAAAGTAAACCGGAACGCGCTGATCTGAAAGTCAATAAAACGCATTCACTCGTGAATGCTCCTTACGGAAAATTGCGGACCTTACCATGTCGAGAAAATAATATTATAGCATCCGTTGCAGACGTATTTGATTGAGATCGGTTCTCAGGCTTGTTATAGGGTTGAATAATTTATTTTGGTATACCCTTGTATGAATTTATTATGTGATCGCTAGCTAACGGTGTATCGATGTGAATAAAAGATTAAGATGTTGGAGTAAGCACTCAAAGCTAGTTGCAGTCATTGATCCGTAAGCCTTCAGAGGTGAAGCAACGCTCGGCGCGGTTGGTCAATGGATGGATGGCCGCGTAGAGGTATTTGAACTGAGCATCTAAGAAGGAGGGATAGAATTAGGTAGGATCTTATTGGATGACCATACTTTTTGAATATTGATCCCTTTGCGTCCCGTTCAGTTTAATTATGCAGTCAATTCTGTCTATGAGTATAACTATCATGAAAATACGTCCCCACATCCTGTCAACCTGTCTTGCCTTACGATATCGGCAACCCCAAGTAATTAGGCTGCGAAGGTCAGATGACAATCACTCACACGCAAGTTCCGATATACACGCAAAATATTGATGATACGAGTAAATGTGGTCCAGGGGCAAACTCTGACCTCTGACTATGTTTACAAAATCCATCAGTCTAGGGTGATAATTATAAGTGTCCCCACACTCACAATCTCGGTGGGATCGGAATCGGCCCTATCTCGATCCTGGTCTGCTGTCTTCTTAAGCATGGTGCTTTTACAGAAGGAGACCACTGCTCTCCAATTTTCATGCTCTGCCAACATAGCCGACTGAATCTCGGTAGCGCACGCAGGGCACTCTTCGAACTTGTAATGTGCGGTACTCTGGCCACTATTATAGTGGTGGCACTGTCAGGTGGAAGGTGACACGCGCACTCCTTTTGAGCCAGGGCACAAAAATATAGGGCATGAAAATTGGAGTGTCGTGGTCTCCTTCTGTGAGATCGTAATGCTCCAGTAGGAGGTCGCAGAGTGGGATCGGGAGAGAGCCGATCCCGCTCGGAGGTCCTCCTCGATACAGAGCCGGGGCAACAACCGTCGCAGCGCCCGAATCCAACACGCCTGAGACTTCTGTCGTCTTTATATGGCAAGGGGTCTTGGGTGTCGCGAGCGTGCTTATTGGGAAATCTGCGTGCTCATACCGAGCGACCCCCGAGATTACAGCGGTGTGCATGTCGGCACATACCGCTGTGTGCGCAGCACAGCGCATAGTGAGGCGTCCGGGGATTTTTTACGATCTTCTCATGAGATGCCTGGGGGAGGGGGCTCTTTATAGTCGCCTTCCCTCCGCTAGAGGGGATGACCGCTTTACAGTCATCCCCTCCGAGATGTGCCTAAAGGCGTGGCATCAATGGATGGCTCTAGATCGAGATTATTCGAGTTTCTGGAGCCTCCCTTCGGTGCCGAAGATGACCACTCCGGTGGTTTTAGCCGGTAGGAGTCCGGCATGCCCCTTCGCCCTTTCCCGAGGTGAAGAAAGTACATGATGTATATTCACCGGATCAAAAATGCCAGTTAAGAAGCATCATCATCATCGTCATCTCAGCCGGATAAAGTCCACTGCTCGACACAGGCCTCTCCCAAAGATTGCCACAACGACCTGTTATAGGTATAGGTGTATTGTGTGCTCATTGGGGGGTTTTGCCATAATCGCCACGTTGGTAGGCGGGCTGGCGCGGACACTGCTGCCCGTCCTCAGGCTAATCCCATAGTCGCCTTTAGACACCCACGGGATGAAGTAGGTCAGTGCTATTCTTAGCCGGCACCAACGGCTTCAGTCGGCAGTTAAGAAGTGGGTACAGTCTAACCGAAATGCTAAGTTTACCAAACCTTCTACAGTAACCAATGTGTTCAATGCTTAGTTCATTTTTCATCCTCATCATCATATCAGCCATTTATACGTCCACTGCTGAACAAAGGCCTCCCCCAAAGATTTCCACAATTGTGTCGTCATTTTGGGGGGTATTTGCCAATACTCACCACGCTTAGCAGGCGGGTTGGTGAGCGCAGTATGACTACTGAGTCACAGAAGGGACGCTGCTGCCCATCCCTCTGATTTAGAGTCCCTTAGTCGCCTCTTACGACATCCACGGGAGGAGATGGAGTGGTGCTATGTTCTTAATCCGGACACCACACGGAAAAAGTTCGTTTTTAATTAACAAGAACCCCATTCCTTTTTCTAATTTCAAAACTGCAAATAATAGCCGTTAAAATCAATTTCTGGTTCACCATTATTTCTTCCCCAAGTGCAGCATTTAAAATCACTATGGATTCTACTTCGACCGTAATGATGCGGTTATTTAAGGTACCTACCAGTAAACTGCAGCCCAGAATGTCATTTAGCCGACAATTGAATCCAGTACAAATATATTTTCATCAACATCACCATCGTCAGCCAAAGGATGTCCACTGCTTTCCGTCTCGAGGTGACGAGCACAGTGTTGTACCACGCTGGACTAGTCCTGGGTAACATTATAATTTTTATGGTCAGCGCGACATTTACAACCAGGTCAATGACGTCACCAGGTTGTAGAAAACAAAACAGATTGATCCATAACGAAATCATAATAATACGAGTTTATAGTGCATTTTAAAATGGTAGCGAGGAGCGATTTTATAGTAAACTAGCTGGGATCCGCGGTTTCACCTACCGTTTAATTTAAATGAAAGTGGATTATTTACATATAATTTAGAGTACTTCGGCATAGGCACTTGACATAGAGTATGTATATATATATTGGATTTCATGGGTTTTATTTTTTTGCACGGAACCCCTTATTATTTTCCTAAAATGAAAGTAGCCTAAGTTATTCCTTATAACATCAGCTATCTTCTAGTGAAAGTCTTGTAGAAATCGGCTTAGCCGTTTCGGAGATTAGCGGGAACAAACAGACAGACAGACAAAAAAAATACAAATAGCTTTTTTGTTGTAGGTACCGTATGTACTTAGTAAAAAGCTGTTATTTTGACATTACAAACAGACACTTCAATTTTATTTATTTGTATAGATTAGCCATTGAATAGAAACTTTCCTTTATCAATTATTTCCTTGAAATAGAATTGACAATAAGGTAGGTTGACTGTTCTCTCAGTTAACAAGTTATAGATAGTGTGCAGTTATCTCTTGACGCACGGTTGGTGCAGTGGCTAAGCGATCAGCTTACTGCTCTACGTATCGCGGGTTTGATCCCCGCACGGAACAATTATTTGTATGATCTACAGATAGTTGTTCGGGTCTGAGTGTTTGTGCATGTGAAATGTATGTCTGTAAACTGTACCAACACAGGAGAAAACCTAGTGTAGGACAACGTTTAGAAAAATAAAACTAACACACTAGACTTGAAGCAACTTGCGAAGGATCAAAAAGTACTGGAGTTCCCAAGTCAAACAATATTTTAATTATAAATTAATGCAAATGTACATGCATCACCATCTCACATACATATCCACAAATGAATGAATGAATGAATGAATGAAACTTTTATTTGGAAACAGCACATTGAGACACAAAATATACAAAAAAAAAAAAGACAACAGATAACAAGAAACAGAAAAAAAAATAGTATAATAGTTAAAGATATTCCTAAGTATGTGTCTCAAACCTGGTCCAAATAGGTGTCCAGATCAGCTTAATGGCAAGTGCAAGCAAGCTTGACGCTGGTTTTCATCTGGAACCTTTGTGCTCCACGGATGTCAATCAGGAACATTTACCCGTTTTGGTACTGGTGTTATATGTGATACACTCAGTGTAGTGGTATGTATTGACCGGCAATGAAATTGGTTGAATTAATCTGTCATAAAATAAATTGTATTATTGGTTTATTATTAAATCTAGAGGAGCCGCTGAAGTGTTGCCGACCTTATAACAGACATATACTTTTTTATTGATCCCCATGTCCTATGTTATATTTACTAAAGAAAAAAAAACTGTGCCTACAGTAACACGATACTAGAATTTGACGTTAGTATAGGCCACCAGAGTAAAAGAACACATAGCTGACGTCAAGCATGGACGCTCCACAAAGTCTGCAGTGTGCGAACATTCCTTTATCATATCGGCCATACAACGTCCATTACTGAACAAAGGCCTCCCCCATAGATTTCCACAATTATGTCATCATATTGGGAGGAAGTTGCCGGCACACACCACGCTTGGCAGGCGGGTTGGT
Organism: Diloba caeruleocephala; assembly: GCA_947459985.1. Lineage (NCBI taxonomy): Eukaryota > Metazoa > Arthropoda > Insecta > Lepidoptera > Noctuidae > Diloba > Diloba caeruleocephala. The sequence goes on from OX381619.1 coordinate 2,060,398, forward strand.
GAGCGCAGAATGGTTACTGTTCCACAGAAGGGCTGCCCATCCCTCTGGTTTAGAGTCCCTTAGTCGCCTTTGACGACATCCACGGGAGGAAATAAAATGGTACTATATTCTGAATCCGGACACCACATGAATATCCCTTAGACAAATCCAACCATTTCCTTCGTTTCAATCAACCTCAAGTCCTCACGAAAGAGAACCGATATGTACGAAGAATGTTTCGTGAGGCTATTGAAATTAAAAAACATCCTAATTTTGATAGAAAAGATGGCTGGCAGGTACCACCAATTTGGAATCATGTTATTAAAATAATACACTCCCAATCTAAATACCACACTAAAAACATCAAGCTACTGTGAGTGATTACTACGTGCATCGAAATAATTTTTGATTAGAGTTGTACGGTAGATAAAATAAACTTTTTTAAATATGTTACGACACCTACCACCTTAATCATCCTACGACCACGAACCCTGCAAAGTAATTGTGAGCGTCAGGATGGCTGGACCAAGGAAGATTTTGAAAGTTTGAGCAATACCAAGTTTTTGTACCTATTTGGTACTATTTGGTACCAGAAATCAAATAATTTGTACCTCGCTAAAGAAGCAAAACTATTACGAGGAAAGTGGTCCAGCCATTCTGACGTACAAATTATTTGGTTTCTGGTACCAAATAGTACCAAATAGGTACAAAAACTTGGTATTGCTCAAACTTTCAAAATCTCTCTTGGTCCAGTCATCCTGACGCTCACAAGTAATTTGTATTATTTTTTATGTTGCCACACCCTATATCTATATTTCTCCTGTGTCGTGGGTGCCTTTACAGACATATATTCCACACACAATACACACAGACCCGGAACAACTAACTGCAGATCAAACAAACATTTGTTTCGTGCGGGAATCGATCCCACGACTCAGAGCGGACCAGCTGTATCAGCCACTGCACCAACCGTGCCGTCAAAGTGTTCGAAACGTCATTATAAACAAAAACCTATAATATACGCGATGTAATCCATTTAAAAGTGTTTTATTATAATTAAGGTCCGAGTTATAAATCTGGTTGCTTTAATGTATTTCAGTGCCGGATTAATATATTTACATTTAAGTATTATTGTGTCCTTGTTTTATGGGCCCGGATTATTTTAACGGGTAAAAAGAATTCTGGTGGTAGGCCTTTTTTTTATTGGGACGCTTTGGGCCTTTACAATCCTCCCTACAACCCTCTCCGAGATGTGCCTATTGGCGTGGCGTGGAGCCTCCCTTAGGTGCCGAAAATGACCGCTCCAGTGGTTTTAGCCGGTAGGAGTCCAGTATACCCCGTCGTCCTTCCCCGGGGCGAAGGAAGTTTATGAAGAATTTCCACATGGCACCAATAATAAATAAGGACTCTTTTTCCTTGAGACCTGCTAGGCAGGCACCACAGCAGTGCTAGATATTTACCACTAAGCAGTAGTGTTGTACCTTAAACATTACTGTGATCCGGTTACAGAGCCCTTGCACTTACTTGGCGGCACGGTTGGTTCGCGCTCCAGGTCGTGGGTTCGATTCCCGATATGTAGGTAGTTGTTTCGTGTCTGGGTTCGTTCAATTTCATACACAATAACTGTGTATGAAATTGAACGAACCCACGAATAGAGAAATCCAAGTGTGGGGCAAAGTTTGAAAAAAATGTCGCGGCCGGCTGGATTAGTTGTGGGTAGCTTGACGCTAGGGAAATAAGTTTAACCAAATTTATAAGTCCCGTGTCGCGGGACTTAATGCGTGATCCTGGATCCTGGATCTCCGCCAGGATGTCGAAAGGCGAAAAATGCGCCAGTAGAGTAGCCGCCTCGTAGGACACTTCAATATCCCTGTGCGATCCGTATAGCCACTCTGCGCTGCAGACTATGAAGTTTGGTTCTGCAGCGCTGGACGCCAGACAGCCGGGATGACCATACAGGTGCCCCGTAGAGGGCCATGTACCGCAAGACCCCCCATAGAGACGGCAAACTTTCTCACATGGTCCCCGAGATTGGGCAGCAGCCAGTGTAGTGCACCTACTACCCTATCGACTCGGAGGACGAGGCGCGCGAAGTGCTCTTCGAAGCCCCAATGACTGTCCAGGGTGAGGTCCAAGTACTGGCCCACCCTAATTTGTGCGTCACCAAGGCGTATCCATGAACTGGGTGGTTTTCTGCTGGCAGTTTATGGAACCATAGCACCTCGGTTTTGTGAGGCACTATCTGCAGACCCAGTGCGTGGATTTTGGCCACTACAATTGCCACCGCTTGCTCGGCAATCCGGATGGTTCCCTCGAAGGACTCCCCGCTGGCCAACAGCAGAAAGTTGTCAGCGTAACAGACCAAGCTGACGCCAACAGGGAGAATCACACGCAGGACCGCTTCGTAGGCGAGTTTCCATAAAAGGGGGCTGAGAATTGACCCCTGCGGAACCCCGCACGTAATTTCCCTCCACTTATCACTACTATCCCTACCCACGTAGCGCATGTGCCTATCGCGTAGATAGGCCCCTATGACCCTGGCCCTGGTCCTGCAGGTAGGGGGGGTTCCTATAACCAACTGATTGTGAAATACAGTTCACTATTTTCATAACCTATATAGGCATAATATATGACCATCCCGACATTGTTTTCCCATAATTTAGTGCCATGGGATATAATGATTTGGCTGGCCATATACTTTGAAAAAAATAATGGTGTTATAGTGATTTAAGCTTACGTTTTAAATTGATAAAAAGTAGAAGTCATATAAGTACACAGTTTACGAATAATATCTGGTTATATTATCCACCAGATACAATTAAGTACGTTCCTCGTCACCAAGGCTTTCCAATCTGCGGTTAATAGTTATTACATTTTCCATCATAAAATGTCCTCATCTGCGACCCGGATAAAGTGACAAGGTTTCATAATGTATACGAGCAAAAAAGGTTTAATACCCTGCTCTTAACGCTTCGAAACGACACCAAACCACTTCCAGAGATAGTCCTCCCAAAATAGTCCATCGTCCTCCAGAATTCTTTATCAGTACTCTCGGTAATTGAGGTATAAGCTTGTTTTACCAACGCTATTTTTGTAAGGGACTCAATATTTTGCGGACGGCTCGTCCATCGAGCATCGAGTGGGCTTGACCCATTTACGGGCCAGGTAAATAGGCACTACGGGTAGCTAAAATCTATACCTCTAGACTCCAGTACTTTTTTGTAGTGTTTATTAAGAGTAGTAACAGATAATAATGTCTTAGGTTTTCGCGAATATTACACATTATAATAAAACACTTTTAAACGGATTCTATCGCGTATATTTTAGATTTTTGTTTTTCCTGACGTTTCGAACACTTTGCAGGGTTCGTGGTCGCAGTATGACTAAGGTGACAGGCGTCGTTACAGATTTTAAAAAGTTATTTCATTTTATCTACCGTACAATTATAATCAAAAATTATTTCGATGCACGTAGTAATCACTCACTGTGTCTTGATGTTTTTTAGTGTGGTATTTGGTTTGGGACTTTATTATTTTAGTAACAGGATTCCAAACTGGCACGTATGCCAGCCATCTTCTCTATTAAAATTAGGATGTTTTTAATTTCAATAGCCTCACGAAACATTCTTGGTACATATCGGTTCTCTTTCGTGAGGACTTGAGGTTGAACAAAACGAAGAAAATGGTTGGGTTTGTCTAAGGCATGTTCGCACACTGCAGACTTTGTGAAGTGTCTATGCTTGACGTCAGCTATGTGTTCTTTTAAATGCTATTTTTACAGTTTTCATTCAGTATTTTTGACACTACGTAATTTGAATTTACAGTCACTGTTTTCATTTCCAAAACCAACATTTATCAATCGTCAATACATACATAAACCTAACATGTGCCAAACTCTAATGTTAAAAGCCCGAAAATTCGTATTATTTTATATCAAACTTTAAATTAATGAAATTAATCTTCTATACAAATAAAATTGAAGTGTCTGTTTGTAATGTCAAAATAACAGCATTTTACTAAATGCATATGAAAGTATAAAGGGTATCTATAACAAACATAACATTTTTTTAAATTTTGTCTGTCTGTCTGTCTTTCTGTTTGTTCCGGGTAATCTCCGAAATGGCTGGACTGATTTTGACGGGACTTTCACTAGCTGACAATATAAGGAATAACTTAGGCTACTTTTATTTTAGAAAAATAATTAGGGTTCCGCGCAAATAAGGAACCTTGAAATCCAATATATATATTCTATGTCAAGTGTCTTTGTCGAAGTACTCTAAATTTCTTTTAAATTAAACGCGGGTGAAACCGCGGGTCTCAGCTAGTATTATAATATAATTAAGTTAATTGTTTAGTACACGATGTTGTCAACGAGGTTCCAACTAAGCACATGCAATAATAAGAAACAGCAACTAAAGTTTTAACTATTCATAAGTTCACAGTTCAGGCTACAAATGGTTTTACATTATTAAAAAAAAAAAAGTATTTTATTATGTTGTAAGAGGAAAATAATTCACCATGAAAACCGGAAATGTTAATTAAGTAGCAATAAGATTTATTTGATGTTTAAATTTTACCTCACGTGGGTCGTGTGTGGTTTTGACGGTCTCAAAGGTATGTCATGCATAATTTCAGTCGAATTTACTGTTTGCTGAATTGTTTCCAACCATGGAATCGCATATTTAGCTTTTTGCGTTAGAATTTAATGCTCACGTTAATTCCTTGGTACATGATATCTGATTATTATCCATAGTGCCGTGTGGTGCCGGCTCAGAATACCACCACCCCATCTCCTCCCATGGGTGTCGTAAAAGTCGACTAAGGGATTAGCCGGAGGATGGGCAGCAGCGTCCTTCGAGTACATTAACAACTCAACTGCGATCGCCAACCCGCCTACCAAGCGTGGCGATTATGGCAAAACCCCCCGATGAGCCAACAACACATCCATATCGGTGGTTGTGGTGATCTTTGGGGGAGGCCTGTGTCCAGCAGTGGACTTCATTCGGCCGAAATGATGATCCAGAGGAGAATGTGGGGTGACACCAGATCGTTAAAGTTTTTTTTTTTTTTTGATTTTTTAAAAAACGTTGCCCCACACTAGGATTTCTCCTGTGTCGTGGGTGCGTTTACAGACATGAATTCTACACACAATACGCCCAGACCCGGAACAACTACCTGCAAATCATACGAATATTTGTTCCGTGCGGGAATCGAACCCACGACCCGGAGCGCAGCAGTCGACTGTATCAGCCACTACACCAACCGTGCCGTCAAATTATATATATTGAGATCAGCATTTCCGTGTTACTCCTTATAACTATATGCTAGAGAGCAAGAGCAAAATTAAAATCGGAAACGGCCGTTTCAGAGATTATCTGGAACAAACAGACACAAAAATAAAAATATAATGTATCTATACAAATAAATAAAATTGAAGTGTCTGTTTGTAATGTCAAAATAACAGCTTTTTACTAAATGCATATGAAAGTATATACGGAACATATAACAAAAAATGCAAATTTAAATTTTGTTGTCTGTCTGTCTGTTTGTTCCGGGTAATCTCCGGAATGGCTGGTCCGATTTTGACGGGACTTTCACTGGTAGATAGCTGATGTTATAAGGAATAACTTAGGCTACTTTTATTTTAGAAAAATAATTAGGGTTCCGCGCAAAAATAATAAAACCCTTGAAATCCAATATATATTATATATCTCCGATTGTATTTTAATGTTAAAAATCTTTAAAAATGACATCGATAGCCCCGATCTCTTATCTAAATTTAATTTTAATGTTCCGTCAAAAACTCGCTTTAATCCACCTATATGTGTACCATTTGCATCCTCAAATTACAGGCAAAACTCTTATGTTGTGCGTGCAAGCAGAAACTTCAATAAATTGTGTAAGCAGCATGATTTTGATCCATTTAGCACGAGCGTGGTCGCGGCTAGAAGGTGCTTAAGCCTCAATTTCTTTAAATGAAACAGTGTATAACCGTTATAATTCTAGTGGTTGCCATGTAATTATGTTTGTTTAAACTATGTTAGCCTTATGTGTGTATAATTATGTAGCTATAATTTTGTATACTACCAGTTTGATAGATTATAAGTAAATTTTGTTTCTTTTTTGTTTATTTCCTAAGTAAGAACGTTCACTCTAGTTTTATTTTTCTAGATTTTATACGTGAAGACTTGTTATTGGCTGTCTGTCTACTTTACTGTTATCATTTTGTTATATTTTGCTGTAAGTCTTCCATAGAAATTAAATAAATAAATAAATAAATAAATATATATTGGATTTCAAGGGTTATATGTCATGTGTCTATGTCGAAGTACTCTAAATTTCTTTTAAATTAAACGCGGGTGAAACCGCGGGTCCCAGCTAGTTTTGTCATAAGTACCGTATATAATTTCACATGCATTTAATAAAATGCTCTTGCTTTGGTATTACAAACAGACATTTCAATTTTATTTATTTGTATGTATTAGCTGCGAGTAAATAAACCATCCTATTTTATTTACTTTTTTTGGCGTCCAGTGGAAATTCTACTATTAGGCGTAGATTACTTTTAGGCTTCGTTTATCCCCAATATATCCTCTTGGACCCCGTCATCCCATTTTCAATTGTGTCACTTGGTAATGATAGATTTATTTACAAATCAAGAATAAACGGTCAATCTATAATAAATACTAATCGATATAACGCTTAAACACTCATTAAAGACAAAATTATGAATACACACATTTTAAATCACTACTCCAAATGAATTAAAATGCTATAAAATAACACTAATTACGTAATTTTTTTAGTTTTTTTTATTATTTGCAAGTTTTTTTTTGGTTAGAGCTTCTCGCGTACGTCTCGAGAGAGATGTAGTTGCTTAACCGGGCAATTAGGGAAGCTTGAAAAGCGAATAAGGTTTAAAACTATATATAGAGTAACTGCACCTAAGGGCATCCCCTGCGAGACCCAGACCTCGGGTTAGCGGTTAGCGTTACTGGGATAACAACAAACGCAAAGGGACAGCTGGATCAAATCCCAAATAATTTTATTATTTGGTATTTAATGGGGATATTATGTTATTACCGACTCAGCGCGGGCCAGCGCAAGCTAGGGTCGGGGGGCGCAAACACGGCAGCAGCATGCCGTTTATTATCTGTATTGCAACTGAACACCATCTATTCAGGCCTACAGGGGCAGCCCTACAGACAACATACAACTTTTGTTTTGTTTTTGTTTGTTATGGAATGTGCTGGCTTATTGTGGAATAATCAGGTAATTATAAGGCTAAAATAACGACATTAATCCTATCACCTACTTGGGAATGGCACCGCAGGACACCTCGCAGTATGTGGCGTTATAAACTCGACCCTTTTAATAAACTGTGGCGTCAGGCGGGCCTTAAATAGAGAAAGAGAGTTACCTTGGCCCAGCGATGGGGTACATGGGGTTCAATATAACAGTTAATGTAAAGTGAATCGGATATAATTATCAGTAAATTTATTAAATAAGCATCTAATCTTAGCGCGCGGACTTAAGCTACTGATGCAAGCAAAGAGATTTAAATCTTTGGATGCAAGATAATAACTGGATTATAAAGGACAAAATCAACAGTATTGGGGCCTGATAAATAGAATTTGAATAATACTATAACTCTTATTGCGGTGAGAAATAAATAAATTGTGATTTTTATTATTATCCTAGGAGAGGTTCCCAGCAAAGAAAAGAACACCTATCCCATGCATGGGTGTCGTAAAAAGCGACCGAGGTTTGATATCAAGAGGATTCAGAGCATCCTGTCGTGTGTAAATAACAATGGAGATCAACAATCGGCCTGCCAAGCGTGGTGATTATGGCAATCCCCTATGACCGCTAAGCTAAGCAGTGATAGCCTAGTGATTAAACGCTTGCCTTCCATACAGGAGCATCTGAGTTTGATCCTGAACCTCTGACTTGTCGGATTCATGTGCGGATCAGAATTTGATTAGCACTTATCACTTGCGTTAACGGTGAAGGTAAATATCATGAGAAATCCTGCACACCTGAGAGGGCCCCAAAATGTTCGCAATGGTGTGTAGTCCACCAACCCGCACTAGGCCAGCGTAGTGGAATAAGGCCTAACCTTTCTCATCGTGAGAAAAGACCCGTGCCCAGCAGCTATGACCGCTCATGGTGGTGACTGTTGGGCAGCTAATATTCAGCGGTGGATGTTTACGGGCTGATGTGTGAGTGTTTGGTTCGTGTGTGTGTGTGTGTGTTAGGACAGGCACCACTCCTTTAAGACTTCACTTTATTTTCTTCTAAAAGTTACAATCTGTAGTACCTATGCATCTAGTACCTATTGCCAAAACACAGGGGCCATTTATTAGTATGTTTTAGCTTGAACTAAATACGCCACTGATAAAGCGAGTGCGAGTTATAAAAAAACGTCCTATTTTTATGTTTACATAAATACACAACATTCTGTACTCGGCTCAGTAGTCAAGTTACTGAAATATTCAGGTTAAAAACCCATAACCGAACGAGGTCACATGGAAGCAATTGATAGGTACAGTTTATGCTTCCATAATAATGTCAACATAAAACTTAAGTAACTAGAACAACTTCATATTACTCTGCTCTTAGACACATTCTGTCAAGACCCCTATAAAACACTTTATAGGCCATTAAACCAATGTTACTACGGCAGCCTGTCAAACCAATTTAATCTCTAAAACTATGCGGCTAAGCTCGTTTTATAGTCGCAATAAAAAGGTTCTCATTTTAAAGGGTCTTCAAGGACTTCTTAGACGTGGTATCAAAGTATTATATTAAATTTCAAAGGAATTGAAAATGTTCTATCTAAGAGAGCCTATATCTATTCGTTATAGAGACCACGCCAACGTAATATACTTGGACTAAGTTGCTTGAATATTAATAAGTATGTCTATTTATTTAATGTTACTCTAAGTAATAAATAGCAAAAACGCTTTTATATTCTTTCAGAACGCCTAACAGAAATATCATAAAGTCCGTGAAACACGTTCCTACAATAAGTTGCTAAGACTATATTTCAAGGCAAAAAGGCAAGGTTCAAAAATTAATATTAAGGCGTGGGATATTATTTACGAAGATTAAACAAACTCATTAAAGTGTTTATTTTATACTTAAATAATTTTATAAACTTTATTTAAGGATTTGTAAATCTACAATTTTTATTTATGAAGCTGTTTTAGATAAATTTATTAAATCTCGATGGCCATGTATTCTGTTATTATACTCATTATCGGAACTAGCAGAATGTTCGAGAGTTTCTAAAATCTCCTCAAGCGCTCATTAATAAATTAATTGAAAATAAATCTGCGGTACGCATCAGTTTGCTATTTAAATCATTCAGGGGCTAATCTACAAATACAACGTCATTACAGTTAGTTGTCTGTGAAATATTAACGCCATTAGCGACGTGACCTACAATTTACAACTGCTTTTATCATCATATCAGCCAAAAGACGTCCACTGCTGAACAAAAGGCTCCTCCAGAGACGACTGGTTTCGTGCCTTATTCGTCAATTTGGGGGGAATTTGCCAGTTCTCACCACGTGTGACGGGCGGATTGGCGAACGCAGAATGGCTGTTGTTTCACAGAGCTGCTGCCCAGCCCTCTGGTTTAGAGTCCCCTATTCACTTTTTACGATATCCACCGGGCTATGGACTGGTGGTATAGTATTAATCCGGACACTATACGGAACTGCTTATATACATTTCACCTATTAATTCATAATCTAATAAAGAGTGGTGTCATTTATACATAAATAAGTGACATACTAAATAGAAAGTCTAATGCGTAATCATATCAACCAAAGGACGTCCACTGCTGAACAAAGGCCTCCCAAAGATTTCCACAGCAATCAGTTAGGTATTTCCAGCAACTTTACAAAGCTTTTTGCATGCACATACAATATAAGTTCACTAATGAATCTGACCAAAGTGTCTCAGTAAAAAATCTAAGCTAATACGGCCAGCCTCCATCGGACAACCAAATTTTCTCTGCCTAATTTGATTGGGAAAATACACAATATACTTATAGAATTGTATTGTATGTGGAATTCATGTCTGTAAAACGCACCCACGGCACAGGAGAGATCCTTGTGTGGGGCAACGTTTAAAAAAAAAACTTTATTGTACAATGTAGAGTAATATAATAAATCTGTGTGAGTAGAGGGAAGGTCAACTCGGTCCGATAGCGCGCCCGCTTGATGCTCGAGCGTGACGAGAAATTTTAACAATTCGGGTTAGGATACGGTCATATTGTTAACCTTTTGGTAACATATTAATTCCGACGGACTGTAGTTTTGTGAAACGTATCTGGATGAAATAAATTGGATATAAACATTGCATAAAATGTTCGCTTAGATAACATTACTGAAACTGTATGCTCTCGAGTTTTGATTGGGAACCAAAAAAGGAAAGAAAATGGTACCTAACTGACTTTAAAAGCATAAATGGCGCAAGGGCCAGTGCTTAACATCCTGCGAGTGAGGTCGCGGCTGCGATCGCACTAACATACATTTGTATGGCGTATAGGCTATATCTGGCCGCACCACCTACCAGGCAGTTTCCGAAGTGACATTAACAAGGAACTGTTCGATTCAAATATATTACAGACTGGCTGGGACCCGCGGTTTCACCCGCGTTTAATTTCAAAGAAATTTAGAGTACTTCGACATAGACACTTGACATAGAATAATATTGGATTTCAAGGGTTTTCTTTTTGCGCGGAACCCTAATTATTTTTCTAAAATAAAAGTATCCTAAGTTATTCCTTATAAAATCAGCTATCTTCCAGTGAAAGTCCCGTCAAAATCGGTCCAGCCGTTTCGGAGATTACCCGGAACAAACAGACAGACAGACAGACAAAAAAAATGAAAATTGTTTTTTTTGCTATGTGTACCGTACCGTGTATGTGTACTTTCATATGCATTAAGTAAAAAGCTAGTATTTTGACATTACAAACAGACACTTCAATTTTATTTATTTGTATAGATGGTTTTATACGGATGCCAAACGTTGGCTTTTACTTTCGTGGCATCTGTAGCCATGAAAATAAAATCAAGATCTTTCCAAGCAGCAGTAGAAAGAAACATGCTTGGTCTAAAAATACGTGATCGTATCAGAAGTAGCGATATACAAGCAAAGGCCAAAGTAACCAGATACATTATACATGGCCAGAAAACGAAAATGGAAATTGGCAGGAAACATTGCGAAGAAGAAGTTGTTGACGAGTATGTCTACCTAGGACAAACTGTCCAGTTAGGTAGGTCCAACTTCGAGAAAGAGGTCAATCGTCGAATCCGACTCGGCTGGGCAGCGTTCGGGAAACTTCGCAACGTCTTTTCGTCAACAATACCGCAATGCCTCAAGACGCAAGTCTTTAACCAGTGTGTGTTACCAGTGATGACATATGGAACAGAGACGTGGTCACTCACAATGGGCCTCATAAGAAAGCTCAAGGTCACTCAGCGAGCTATGGAGAGAGCTATGCTTGGTATTTCTCTACGAGATCGAATCAGAAATGAGGAGATCCGTAGAAGAACTAAAGTTGTCGACATAGCTGAAAGGATTAGTAAACTGAAGTGGCAATGGGCAGGGCACATTGCTCGTAGAACTGATGGCCGTTGGGGCACAAAGGTTCTCGAATGGAGACCGCGCACCGGAAAACGCAGCGTGGGACGACCTCCAACGAGGTGGACAGACGATCTGGTGAAGGTCGCTGGGAGTCGTTGGATGAGAGCGGCATGTGACCGCTCGTTGTGGAAATCTAAGGGGGAGGCCTTTGTTCAGCAGTGGACGTCCTGTGGCTGATATGATGATGATGATGATTGCGAAGACCACAGATTCGGACCCACGAAACGGAAAGAGTTTCCATGGTAGACCTCTACAACGATGGCGAGACGATATCAGCATAGCGCAGGCTAGGAATCCAGAAATGGGTAACACCTTAGTGTGTTTGAATATTATTATCATCGAAGTTCCTACCTGTATCATGTAAATTAATGTAGGGAATAAAGGCTATTTTTGTTTTATGTATTTTATTATGTGGCCTTATCTGTCGTTAGTTATTTTTTAACTTGATGTTTGTACAGTCAGTGATAAAAGTCGCTGAACAATAAAAAAAAAACAATTCGTTCATTCTCTTTACTTGAGAAACGTTGGTGAACTTTCTCATAACCAGATAATAGCAACACATTTAAATAATGACTTGATTAAGAAAAAATATGAATATGATGCAAAATGAGAGGGTGCAAGCGATTAGAAAAAAAAAACTGTTCAGCGACTTATGTCATCGCAGCTGGCCGTACATGGTTAATGTCTGTAAACGGTACTCAAAATACAGGCGAATCAATGTCAAAAGAAACCGTAAAAATTCAAATTTGGTTTTGAAAATAGAATGTAACACAGTATGCCCCGCAGCTGTTTTTAAATTTAAAACGATGTGTATCCACCCTTAGACAGTTAGCACTCGAACGACCCTTTACCGCTCGAATTTTATATTTAACAGATTTTGTTACATCGAGTTCACCCTCTGAAGTACCTACAGAAACAATTTTGCGCTCGCTTTTTATTAATACACCATTTTCTGTAGGCCATTTATCTGTGGCGCGCCTCTGAAACGATGTGCGGCCGTCCTGGTCGCACTGAGACGTGCGCAGCACAGCGCATAGTGAGGCTTCAGGGGAATTTTTACAATCCCCTCGAGACATGCCTAGGGTGTCTTCTTTACAGTCGCGTTTCCTCAGCTAGAGGGGATGACCGCTTTACAGTCATCCCCTTCAAGATGTGCCTAAAGGCGCTAATGGGTGGCTCTAGATGGAGATTATTCGAATTCCTGGAGCCTCCCTTCGGTGCCGAAAATGACCACTCCGGTGGTTTTAGCCGGTAGGAGTCCGGCATGCCCCTTCGCCCTTTCCCGGGGCGAAGGAAGTACATGAACTATTTCCAACGGATCAATAAATAAAAAAAAAGTCGCACTGAGACGGGACCCGTCAGGTCAAGGGACGGACGGGCTGATGGATGCCGACTTGGCGAACACCACACCCCCAGGCGTAGGTAACTGGAAGAAACACCGTGAGGGTTAGCCGGTAAAAGTCGGGACCTCCATCCCTTCCAAGGCGGAGGGAGTCGGATGGATGGAAAATCGGAAATTCCTAACTTAAGATTTCTATGCATTAAGTGTTAAGGCGAAATGGTTTACAACCCGTTTGAAGAAAGAATCAATCTTAATAGAGACTTTAAGAAGTTTATCCTTCTGCCTGCAGTTTGCTCACATTACCCTAATTTCGAGAACAATATAGTCAAAAAATATTGGAACATTTTGATTTAAGAAGAGAGAGAAGCATAAAGTGTCTAGCACGTTCTTCTTCTCCATGGGAAATTTGCATCTTGGAACGCGCGGCAACTAAAGTCTGAAAAGTTCGAGATGCAGGCTGGGATCGAACTCGGACGCTCCTGTATGGAAGACAAGCGTTCACTGTTGAACAAAAGCGTATACATAAATAGCCCTCATAGACTTCCACAAAGCCTGGTCACATGTCACTTGTATGACTCCAAAATATCTTAAGAGAGGGTTTGCAGTGTGGCAGTATGGCTATTGTTTAAACAGAATGGCGCGGCTGCCCATCCTTTTGGTTTAGAATCCCTTAGTCACATTTAACAACATCCACGGACGGCGCTATATTCTAAATCCTGACACGACACGGACACAGCTGTTTCGTTAGCAGAATTTTGTTAGAATATTTGATCAAAACATGAGATTTGAGAAAATAAATTGCCGATATGTTTTAGATCGACACACAAACAGATGTTTTCTTAAAAAAAAAGTTCTAATATCGAATCCTAAGCGTCACAAGGGCATTTCATTGAATTTAGAAAACTCACTATTAAGAATCCAAGGAACCCGGCCATTGTGTTGACTCTGAGGTTAGAATCGGGCTTGCTGGATGCCTATCATTTATCTATACATATTTAATTACTTGTCCAAACTGACTGATTCATTAACGCAGAGTCTAAACCGCAGGGGCTACAAACTTGTAATTTTGGCAATTGATGCCTTTAATAACGTAGACAAGGTGGTTGAAATATTGTATAAAACTCCGTAATTATATAAATTAGATCTATGTAATAAATACGTGTTTCAGTATTTGTTTTTTAATTCAACCCATAAGGGAGTTAAACAAGGGGTGTAAGTTTGTATGGAAAAACCGTGATTTTTTAAGTCAGATCTGTATAAGTTTTTAAACTGACATGGTCACTGACTCTATTATTGGAACTGAAAACGGGATATTTATCATGTTTTTTACTACTTTTGAGTTCCCGATATTTCGGCGCTGTTGCAACCGCCATGTTCAGGGATAAACTAAAGTTTTTGCGGGTGGCTGTTTATGAGCAGACAAAACGATCTACCTCTAATATCGGGAACTCAAAAGTAATAAAAAACATGGTAAATATCCCGTTTTCAGTTCCAATAACAGATCTGTATAAATTTAAATTTCGCTTTTTGGTTGAGAATAAAGAAATTAGTGTTTCAATATTTTTGTAAATTCAACCCTTAAGGAGGTAAAAGAGGGCGTGAAAGTTTGTATAGAGTATCCGTTATTTTTGTAACGTCGAGACAGACAAGCACTTTTTGCCTCAAAACCTCTCTGATTAATAGAATACCATAAATTTTCTCACAAAATTAATTTCCTTTCCCAGATTATTCGAAGAAAATCAAGACCTGCTCAACATGTTCGAGAAATTCCGCCAATGCCGGACGAAGGAGGAGCAGATAAACTCCATGGAGTTAGCAGAACACGCCAACAACGTTATGAATACCTTGGATGAAGGCATCAAGGGTCTGGACGATCTGGACAACTTCTTTGGCTATATACACCAAGTTGGTGCCAGTCACAGAAGAATACCTGGATTTAAAGTAGAGTATTTTTGGGTGAGTATCGTTTTGATTTTTCTTTTACCGCCGGTGCCGTGTGGTGCCGGCTGTGAATAACACCAACCCATCTCATCCCATGGATATCGTAAAAGATGACTATAGGTTAACCAGAGGATGGGCAGCAGCGTCCTTCGAGGACATTAATAACTCAATTGCGATCGCCAACTCACCTGCGAAGCGTGGCGATTATGACAAAACCTCCCATTAGGCTTACAACACGCCCAGACTGGTGGTTGTGGCGATCTTTGGGGGAGGCTTGTGTCCAGCAGTGGACTTTATTTGGCTGAAACGATGAAGACTTAGGCTTCTTCCAGGTACACATCAGCCCGTTAACTTCCTATGCTGACCATAAAATAGGCTTCTCATACTAAAACACACCCACGACTTTGTAGGTAGCCAATCATACCGAGCGTACTGACTGCACACGGCATCCGTAACACGCAACGCATAAGTTTATTGGGAGTACGATTCGCTGTTCTATTCACTGCGTTTGTTATTCACCGATTGCTAGTTAAAAGTGGTAGATAAGAAGCATTGTATGTTGTACAAAATAATAATGTCGCTCTGCCCCATCAATCCAAATGTAACAGAATAAAGAAAACAATAATCTATTATTTTTATAGACAAATACAAGAAAATTCTTTAACTTGCATATCGTATATGATTCCTTCATTGATAAAGTTATTATTTTCGCTTCGGTTTTTGCATGTTATCCCCGAATAACACAACACTTTAACAAAGTTTCGCTTACGAGATCGAGATCTCAACTGATCTTATGAAACCGCCATTTTTGCCGAATGTGTGGCGGTTACGCCCCCGTACCACTTCTGCATATTTTCTATTTCTGTGGTAGTGATCGTTGGATCGTTGGCCCATGTTCAGCAGTAGACGTTTACGAGCCGATGTGTGTGTAAGTGCAACTCGATCCACTGCCAGGGATTAAAAGGTATGAATATTCCTGCAAAACTGGTACAAAACAAAAATAAGTATTTTACGTTTTGTACCGACGGTACGTATGAAAACCGCGTCCTTGCTATTCGTTTTTCAAACGATAAATGCGGTCAACAGGTGCCGTTTATAGCTTCATCGTATGTAAAGAGTAAAAGCTTAGGGCCATTCAAGCAAAAGTAGCTCAAGGGTGCTCCGGGAGACCCAGTCCACAATATAATGCACGACAGATTTTGTATTATACTTTTAGCTCTTTTAGCATTTTTTTTTTTGTTTTTTTAAAAAACGTTGCCCCACACTAGGATTTCTCCTGTGTCGTGGGTGCGTTTACAGACATATATTTCACACACAATACACCCAGACCCGGAACAACTACCTGTAGATCATACAAATATTTGTTCCGTGCGGGAATCGAACCCGCGACCCGGAGCGCAGCAGTCGACTGTATCAACCGCTGCACCAACCGTGTCGTCATTAATTTAAATAAAATAGTTTAGTTTTACTGAAACCTTTATAAGTAATTATGAATTACACTCAAAACTCCTAAAATAATTTTGCTAATTATTAAAATGAAAAGATCAAGAATAAATGAATTATATTTCAACAACATCATCATTTCGACCGAAAAACGTCCACTGCTGGACAGAAGCCTCCCCCAAAGATTGCCACAGTGACCAATATGGGTTTGTGTTGTATGTTCATTGGGGGGTTTTGCCATAATCGTCACGCTTGGGAGACGGGTTGGCGATCGCAGTCGAGTTATAAATGTACTCGAAGGACGCTGCTGCCCATCCTCCGGCCAACCCCATAGTCGTTTTTACGACACATATCTCTCTCCTTTCTTTCAATCCATCCAAAGTTTGTCTGGATGAGATCGCCTTAGGCGATCAGACCGCCCGTTGTACACTTCATCATTTCGGCCGAATGAAGTCCACTGCTGGACACAGGCCTCCCACAAAGACGTCCACAATGACCGATATGGTTGTGTTGTGGGCTCATTGGGGGTTTTGCCATAATCGCCACGCTTGGCAGACGGGTTGGCGATCGCAGTTGAGTTGTTAATGTACTCGAAGGACGCTGCTGCCCATCCTCCGGCTAATCCCTTAGTCGACTTTTACGACACCCATGGGAGGAGATGGGGTGGTGGCATTCTGAGCCGGCACCACACGGCAATTGTACACTTATCTGCCACTAAAATTGCGCTAGCCCAGTCCCTTTTATTACCCATCCTTGACTATGCCGATATCAGTTACTTTGATCTAACTGAGGCTCTACTCAATAAACTAGAGCGACTTCAAAATGTTTGTATAAGGTTCATATTTGGCTTGCGTAAATATGACCATGTATCAGAATTTCGCATAAAGCTCAAGTGGATTCCAATTCGCTTGCGCAGGAATTCTCATATATTATCCTTACTTTACAGTGTACCCCCTCTTATCTTAAAGAACGTTTTCAGTTCCTTCATGACACACATAACAGATATCTAAGATCGTCGGAAAATCTGAGGCTTAAGATCCCTATGCATTCCACAGTTTTTTTCGGACAAATCGTTTGAAGTACAAGGAGCACGACTGTAAAATGCCTTACTCGATACAATTAAACAAGCTCAATCATTACGAGCATTAAAAAAATGGTAAAAGAGCATTATCTATCTCTTTAGTTCACATAAATATCCAGTATTGTATCAGCAAATATCTATGTATAATCTTATATATACATATATTTGTATTTATGTATTAATATGCAAATTGGTGTAGTTAGACTATTTATTTATGCAAATACCTGTATTTTCTTGTATATATATCGATATCATTGTATACATCATCGTTCAGTACACCACAGACTACCCGAATTTCTTTATTTCCCTACTTTTAAATCCATCCAAATCATCCTCTCCGAGATGTGCCAAAAGGCGTGGCACCAACGGGCGGCTCTAGATGGAGATTATTCGAGTTCCTGGAGCCTCCCTTCGGCGCCGACGATGATCACTCCGGTGGTTTTAGCCGGTAGGAGTCCGACATGCCCCTTGGCCCTTTCCCGGGGTGAAGGAAGTACATGAGGTATTTCCACCGGATCAATAAAAAAAAAGAGGCTCCGAAGAGTGGCAGACGCGCTTGGTCGCGAACTGCAACCGTAGGCGTTGTCGCCATATCTCGAGTGCGCGCCGTTGAGCCAGCCGCCTCATTCTGTCAAACGCCCCTGAAGGCACGCTTTCCACACTTTGGCCGAGGGAGCGTGTATGGTCATAGACCCACGCATCCATCTCCGCCTGGATGTCGAAAGGCGGAAAGCGTGCCAGGAGAGTTGCCGCCTTGTAGGACACTGTCCTGTATCCCCGTGCGATCCATATAGCCACTCTGCGCTGCAGACTGTGAAGTTTGGTTCTGCAGCGCTTGACGCCTGACAGCCGGGATGACCATACAGACGCCCCGTAGAGGGCCACAGACCGCACTACGCCCCCGTAGAAACGGCGAACTTCCTCGCTCGGTCCCCCGAGATTGGGCAGCACCCGGTGTAATGCACCCACTACCCTCTCGACTCGGGGGACGAGGCGCGTGAAGTGCTCTTCGAACCCCCAACGACTGTCCAGGGTGAGCCCCAGGTACTTCATGTACTGGCCCACCCTGATTTGCGCGTCACCAACGCGTATCCACGAACTGGGTGGTTCTCTGCTCCGCGGCAAAATAATCTACGTGTATGACAAACTTCGGTGGAATCCTTTGAGCCGCTTAAGAGTGATAGATCCAAACATACATACGTTATAATAGTAAAATTCAACTCAAGTAAATATCTTCCTTTTTAATTTAAACGTTGTCCCACCCAATTTTTTTCTCCTGTACCGTGGGTACAGTTTCCAGACATACATTTCACTAAACATACACACAGACCCGAAATATCTATGTGTAGATCATAGAAATATTTGTACTGTGCGGGTATCGAACCGGCGACATGTAGGACAGAAAGCTAATCGCTTAGCCACTGTCCTTTTAGTCCGTGTTACTGTTAGTCCGTGTGGTGCCAGCTAAGAATACCACCACCCCATCTCATTCCGTGGGTGTCGTTAAAGGCGACTATGGGATTAGCCGGAGGATGAGCAGCAGCATCCTTTGAGTATATTTGTAACTCAACTGCGCTTGCCAACCCGTCTGTGAAATGTGGTGGTTATTGCAATATCCCCCAATGAGCACACAACACAAAGCCGGTCGTTGTGGCCATCTTTTGGGGAGGCTTTTGTCCAGCAGTGGACGTTTTTACGGCTGAAATGATAATCACTGTGTCAACCGTGCCGTCAATATCTGAAGAAACGTATGAAAACTTAATTCACAACTTGTCAACACTGAAGTTTTTCCATCGTCAATTCATTGTTCTATCTAACCATAAGTACTTCATTCATTTTTAATAAGCTTTACCCTACAATAACATTTATTTCTCTACCATTGAAACAGGTTATAATATTCCCAATAAATAATAAACTCAGGGGACGATCCATTCGTCAAATTGGATTGCCGATAAATTGAAATTTCGATCTAAAAGCATCGGTAATTTATTTTGAACTTAATTGAATTTATATTCTGCTGTAAACTGGTGATTTACGGACTCGTTGGACTTTCGGGAAGTTTTTTCATCAATTAGTACTCGCGAAATGGCATTTTCCAAGTATTTTATGTTGATAAAGCAAACATTGCTAGAAAGTATGTTATTTCCCGGCAAAGATTAATAGACCAACTTCTCTATCCTTGGATGCCGCGTGCTAATAACAACATACTGCGATCACCAATCCGCCTGCCAAGCGTGGTGATTATGGGAATGTCCCCTATGACCACTCATTGTAGTGATTTACGGACCACCATTTACCATTGGGAGGCCCGTGTCCAGCAGTGGGCGTTTATGGGCGAACGTGTACGATAAAGCTCGTTAGGGCTGTTATATTCTACACCGGGGACTCCCACGCTATTTTGGGCAAAATAGCCTTTTTCCAAAATGAACTGATACCTCAGACCCCCAAGGCCAAACTACTTGAAAAATCCTATCTCTAGTTTTTTTTCCTAATGATACAAAATACTTACCAATTCCTACTCCTATTCCTACTAAAATATTAGCCATTCTTCTTACAAGTTGTTACACGTAACAAAACTTATACCGTATCTTGAATGTTTCAAATATGAACTTGTGTTAATTAATATGGGTCGATTTATAGACCTCGTCGAACCCCAAAAACAGTTTTTTTTTTTTTTAAGTATATGTTTAAATCGGCCCCTGGGAAACCGACATCGACCCTATGGACCATTTCGGGGAGCCCTGTTTACACTATTAATGACAAACCAACTGCTTAAAATTAATTTAATTTAGTAATATACATTTAACAGCATTTGTTTCGCTTTTTTAAAACGCGTTGCCCTACACTAGGATTTCTACTGTGACGTGGTACAGACATACATTTCACATGCACAAACATCCAGACACGGAACAACTATCTGAAAACCAGCGCTGTTGGTGTTGATTTTATCTCAACGCTGCAGCATAATGATGAGTGTCAGCTATTTTCTGCACACTAGCGGCGCACAATCATTTTAACTTAATCATAGTTTTATTTAGTATAAATTAATATTATGTTGCTTTAGTAGAAATTTAAATCTCTTGCCAACATTCACGCACTAAACAGAGCTGGAAATGCTGTATTACTTTTCTTTTTTGTTTGTGAATAATGATAGCCTGGACTCCAAGTCCATTGGCGAGGTACTTTATTAAATTGCGTGAGTGTTGCAAGGAAAAAAATATGTTTTAAACTTTGGTGTTAATATTATGCACATCTCTGTGGTGTTCAGAAATAAATACTTTTTCTTTCTTTCTTTCTTTCATCTGTAGATCATACAAATATTTGTCCCGTGCGGGGATCGAAACCGCGCTCTTAGCGCAAGTTGCTTAGTTTTTAATATGAATTTTAAGCCTGGCTGGAGGCCTCTTTTCTCCTGAAGTGACCGGTTAAGCAACCACATTTCCCAGAAATGTATGCGAGAAGCCCATAAAAAAAAAAAGAAAAGAGCTGGGCGAATTTCAATGTATTTCAAATCATAATCATAATCATAATCATTTATTATTGCAAGAATGTAGTACACAGAGATGTTAACAAAATAATAGATCATACATTCTACCAAGTCAATGGTGTGCAATACTATAAAACCTTTAATAAAAATTAAGAATTAAACATGTCAAAGGTATTTAAAGGAATTCCAATGTCAAAATATTAATAATGTTAGAACCCATGAATGTCACAGAAAGAAATGTCAATTGTCAGTAATTTGAATAATGTTATAAAAATAATTAATTTGTCAAAATATGCATTATTATTAATGATGAAAATATTTAAATTTAATTAATGGATTATAACTTTTTTCGCTAACATTTCATAAACTCACGACTTAATACTTAACTTAATGTTCTTTATAGATCATATATTCATTTAAGTCATAAAAACACTTATCTAGAAGCCATTCTGTCAGTTTTCGTTTAAATATCTTCAAAGGTAACTCTTTAAACATGTTAGGTAGTTTATTGTAGACCCTGATGGCGTTTACATATACATTTCTTTTATATATGTCCAATTTGCAAAGAGGCATGTACAGCTTAAATTTATTCCTCGGTATTACGCTCCTACTGACTACCTGTGAATGCAATATTAATAATAAAAATAATACTTACTTATTCTTCTAACTGTATTGAATTCAGATTATGTTATTAGGTTAATTCAGGATTATTATTAGGTTCATAGTTCATATTAGCTGCAGGTATATTACGCCGTTGGCAGAGGGCTTTACGATCGCAGTTAAGTTGTATACAAAGGACGCTACAGCCCATCCTCGGACTAATCACATAGTCGCCTTTTACGACACTCACGGGAAAAAATGTAGGACATGTAAATACATAACTTTCCGAAATGAATCTACAGGGTAAAAAGTATAGGCCCCCCAAAAATAAAACTATTAAACTTCACCCGTCTTAATACTTTAAGATTCTATTCAAATCTCAGCTCTATAGGTACCTAATTAATCTACATAAATTTCCCACTGTCAAACCCACATCCGCCTAGTTGAAATCCCAACAAAATAACGTACTGTAATGATGTAAACTCACGGCTTCTTCAAAACTTCAAATTACACTATTTGTGACGTCCCTTAATAAAATATGTACCTACAGTTGAACGCGACCGTACATATAAACTAAACTACACACTTAAAATAAAAAGACAGAAGGTTCACAAATTATGCGGCATTAAAAGCTGTTATCATTTCGGCCGAATAAAGTCCACTGCTGGACACAGGCCTCCCCCAAAGATCACCACAACCATCGATATGAATGTCTTGTGGGCTCATTGGGGGGTTTTGCCATAATCGCCACGCTTGGCAGGCGGGTTGGCGATCGCAGTTGAGTTGTTAATGTACTCGAAGGACGCTGCTGCCCATCCTCCGGCTAATCCCTTAGTCGACTTTTACGACACCCATGGGAGGAGATGGGGTGGTGGAATTCTGAGCCGGCACCACACGGAAAAGCTGTTATGTTCCAAGCATATTTTGCTTATAGCTTATATTGTCCCAATTTAACAACCCAACTGCGATCGCCAATCCGCCTGCCAAGCGTGGCAATAATGGCAAATCCCCCCAATGAGCACACAACACACCCATATCAGTCGTTGTGGTGATCTTTGGGGTAGGGCTATGTCCAGCAGCTGACGTTTTTGGCTGAAACGTTAATGATGGAAACCTGAAACAAAGTTAGGATTTATTTTGCATCACTATTAAAACATTCTATCTGTGACCACGAACGCCGTAAAGCGTTCGAAACTTAAGAAAAGTAAGGAGTTTTTCCTTCTAGTCAACTTAGAGTAGAGTTTATTGTACACCAAAATAAATACAAATCAATAAAAGTACAGTCAGCGGTCTTATCGCTAAAAGCAACTCTTTCAGACAACCAACGTAGTTCGAAGATAATACTACATTTTCCCTATAGTAAAATTACTTAAATATAAAACTCCTTTTTCACTTGGCATATGCTATTGTTTCTCATCTTACTCATATTAATGAGAAAGTTTTCATGTTTAAATGTTTATGGTTTTATCGTGACGGATTCCAGTGTTTGCTATAGAGGAATATTATGTTGTAGAAGAAGATATAGGAAACTTTATTCGAATTTAAAAAAGGAATAATTGGAACATTTTATTTTACGCCCGGAGAAGAGAGAATGTTACGGCCAGTTGGTAAATAAAATTAGTTACAATGCTAGCAATTGAAATGTGAGCTATTGAAAGCTTGGGCATCAATGTGTTAATTAAATGTGTCAGGATTTGGGTATGTACCTAATTAATAATAACTTTTATAAATGTGAATGTTTGCATATTTACGTTAATATTTGAAGCTGAAGCGGTACCCTGAGTAGCTAAAATTCAATAATAATAACGACTGCAAACGCGACAGCAGCTATCGCGCAGCAATCCACCGGTGGCAAATCAAATCAATCGATCATCCGACAGAGTGTGCGCAAAGATCTTCATTTGTATTCGCCATCGGCAAATACGAAATACAAAAATGACGTTTGACTGCGGTATTTGCGCGATTTACGCCTGTCGCAAACCATCGCCGTGTGGTGCCGGCTCAGAATGCCACCACCCCATCTCCTCCCGTGGGTGTCGTAAAAGTCGACTAAGGGATTGGCCGGAGGATGGGCAGCAGCGTCCTTCGAGTACATTAACAACTCAACTGCGATCGCCAACCCGCCTGCCAAGCGTGGCGATTATGGCAAAACCCCCCAATGAGCCCACATCACATCCATATGGGTTGTTGTGGTGATCTTTGGGGGAGGCCTGTGTCCAGCAGTGGACTTCATTCGGCCGTTAGATAGAAACCATCTGCGACATACTTAATAGTAGATATATAAATAATCATAATTCTCGTGGAATAGGATATAATTTTCTTAATTTTAAATTTTCTAAAATTCTACATTTTAAGTTACAGTGGGTAAGCTAGTAAATGGATGGGTGGGCCAGTAAATAATATCGCGATAAATTCCATCAATATTTTACTTAATCTTGTTAAAAGTGGGTCTTCTGAATATTCTTGGTTTATGCTTCACGTGTCCATACAGTGTATTTATGGGACACCGGAAGAGACCTGCGTCCTTCATTTCCGGTTATGAGAGGCCCTTCAACCCTTTGACTTATAGGCGTTTGAATCATCCATGAATACGGTAAGCTGTCAGTATACGGTTTACGTTTTTGGATTTCATTTATTCATTCTAATTACCGTGTGGTGCCGGCTCAGAATGCCACCACCCCATTTCATCCCGTGGGTGTCGTAAAAGGCGACTAAGGAATTAACCGGAGGATGGGCAGCAGCGTCCTTCGAGTTCATTAACAACTCAACTGCAATCGCTAACCCGTCTGCCAAGGGTGGCGATTATGACAAGTTCCCCCAATGAGCACACAACACACCCATTTCGGTCGTCGTGGTGATCTTTGGGGGAGGCTTGTGTCCAGCAGTGGACTTCATTCGGCCGAAATGATGAATTCTAATTAAAATGTCGACCCTATATTGACTCTTTAATTAGACTAAGATTTATTTTCTTACAGTGGAGTCATCTAGGCTTCAGAATCTAACTTCAGCTATTATGTGTTGGCTATTTAAATCTTTAGGGGAGGCTTCTGTCCAGCAGTGGACGTTTTTCGGCTGAAAGGATGATGATGACGTTTATATTTCATGTAACCTCCTGAGGTGGTGCATAAGGCCTTATGCCATTAGGCAATATAGGACCACTCCATCTCCTCCCGTGGATATCCTAAAACGTGACTAAGGGACTTTAAACTTGAAGGATGGGCAGCAGCGTCCTTTCAGTTAAACAGTGACCGTTCTGAGCTCACCAACCCGCCTGCCAAGCATGGTGAGTACTGGCAAATTCCCCCCCCAAATGAAGAAACTCGGTCGTTGTGCAAATCTGGTAGCCTTCGTTCAGCGGTGGAAGCCCTTTGGCTGATAAATGATGAGGCATTATCTAACTGTTAACCTTCTATCATGTGAATACTGTCAGAGATATTTGTATGAAAGTGTACCAAAGAAGGTACACACAATGACGGTATCTATTTTATTCTGACGGATTCTAGCATGGCGAAAACGCTTACACTCAATAAGTTTGTGTGGTTCGTGAATCCATCGAACTGAGTGAAACTATAGCGTACTCAATCACGAACCATCATCAATCATCCCGTGTGGTGCCGGCTACGAATAGCACCAACCCATCTCATCCCGTGGGTGTCGTAAAAGGCGACTAAGGGAATAGCCAGAGGATGGGCAGCAGCGTCCTTCGAGTACATTAACAACTCAACTGCGATCGCCAACACGCCTGCTAAGCGTGGCGATTATAGCAAAACCCGGCAATGAGCACACAACACATTGACATCAGTCGTTGTGGTGATCTTTGAGGGAGGCCTGTGTTCAGCAGTGGACTTCATTCGACCGAAACGATGATGATGATGATGAATCACGAACCACTCAATAAAATTATTTTCCTTCTTTGCAGAAAATCGAAGCACCATTCCTAGCAGCCGTGGAATCGACGCTGGGCGATCGCTACACACCCAATGTGGAGAACATCTACAAAATTACTATCAAGTTCATATTAGAAACGCTCATAGAAGGCTACGAAGCCGCTGGTAAGCACACTACGTGAGCTCAACTATGTACAGAACAAAATAGAATTGAAAACATGAAAAAAACCGCGACTCAAACATTAGTCTTATAAAATAAGATTGAATACAGCCGACGAGCAGCCGCCATGTTGAAAACTTTGAAATTGGAATACTGTTCCACGTTTAAAGATTTCTGGAGTACTGCAAATAAATTAATGTCAATTTAAACGAGATTTTATAGTGGAGTGTACATACAATTATAAATGCATCGTGAATTATGTGTATAATGTGAATAATTATATTATTGTGTATAGTTGTCACTGTTCTTTTTCGCTCGTCTGTATTTAGACTGGTATAGTAATAATGGGACTAACAGATCAGTAAGGGAACATTAACTGAGTATTAGTACGCTTTTTGAATAGATATTTAATTTTAATAATAGAACCAAAATGTAGATAAAAATAGTTAAAAAGATGATTATGTGTTTATATTAAGAAATTTTTAACCAAATAACTTTTTTAATGTCACAAAACGCTTGTTAGTACTAATTTAATGGTAATCATTACAATTATTCATTTCTAATGATATTCTTCATAACGTCCTAAATGTTGGCTGGTCCAACTAATGTTAGTTTTATTATTTAATAATTCGGCATAATTATTGTTAAGTTGCGTCTTCCGTGCGTGAATGTAATATTTGAAATAAGTAAAAATTTAAAGGTTTTTTAACATTTTATGAACACGGCAGATTTTGAGTTAAAAATAAATATAAGTTACTAATCTCAGAATAATATTGTAAAGTATTAGTTTTATTATTTTAATACATTCATGGGGTTGAATACATTCATAGCTCAAATATTAAGCACACGCAGAATAATTATAATTACTATACCTTTATCTAGTACACATGGTCACACATCCAGCTATAAATAACCAGTATAAGCTGATCTCGGATTGTAGAGGCTTTCTATTTAATGAGAGGTCAGATTATCATCATCATATCAGTCAAATGACATCCACTGCTGAACAAAGGCCTTCCCCTTAGATTTCCACAACGAGCGGTTACATGCTTCTCTCATCCAACGTCTCCCAGCGACCTTCACCAGGTCGTCTGTTCACTTCGTTGGAGGTCATCCAACGCTGCGTTTTCCGGTGTGCGGTCTCCATTCTAGAACCTTTGTGCCCCAACGGCCATCAGTTCTACGAGCAATGTGCCCTGCCCATTGCCACTTCAGTTTACTAATCCATTCAGCTATGTCGACAACTTTAGTTCTTCTACGGATCTCCTCATTTCTAATTCGATCTCGTAGAGGATTCCAAGCATAGCTCTCTCCATAGCTCGCTGAGTGACCTTGAGCTTTCTTATGAGGCCTGTTGTGAGTGACCACATCTCTGGTCAGATTATACGGGTATTTAATAGCTTGATATTCGACAATGTGTTAGCTCGTTAATACGCGTTCGTTTTATTTTTAATAATTTTGTATTTAGATCCTATAACATATCTAGGATATTCATGCACAAAAACAAAACACAAACATATGCATGCTATATTTTCTGAAAAAAATATTAATAAGTACATACAATATGTATTTGTAACAATTTTCACTTGTATTTTAACATAGAAATTATTTATACATTTATGAATTTTTACCAACTCCAATTGTACAAAATGACACAGTACAATGATGGCTACCAAATGGAATCCCTATAATTGCTATAAAAATATAATTTATACCAATTTTCTTATTTGAAATTTCATTTTTTGTTATTACTAATAATTCATATACAATAAACAAAAATCATTTTTATTACAATTATCAATGAGTGATATTTTTTCTTTTTCTTTTTGTAGCGAAACGTGCTGAGGATTAAATTATAAAACAGCGCCAAGTTCTTTTAGCTTTCGTAAAATAAAAAGGAACATTGCCCCACAGACGAATTCACTTGTCTACCCGTGATCATCAACGTTGTAAAGGGTTCAGAAACATCGGAAAATTAAGAAATAATTATGTATTCCATAAAAGCATGTGCTCGTATTGACTTGCTGCACGTATGTTACATTTAGGTATGTACATAATACAACGCCAAAAATCTGTAGATTTATTTCAGTTCTACATGAATTATTCGCTTAAATCAACAAATTAAAAAGAAAGTTGAGTTTCATAAAGTACATTCAACTCTGTTCGTGTTAAAAAAAAAGTACTAATCGCTGAAAGTGTTTTCTTAAACTTCGTCAGGATTGTCCATTTATTTCAACTTAAAGTACAATGCGAAGTACACAGTAAAGCGACAAGCTACGGTAAACTTTGCGAAGTCTTTAACTAACAGCGGAAGTTCGGTTTTAACTTAAATTGCTAATAATGTTATTTTAGTCATCCCAACTTCGTGTGGTGATTACGAAGTTAGCTAACCTATAGCTATTTTTTCTTTTTATGTATGTCTTCTTGCAAACATCCCGAGAGGGGTGTAGTTGCTTAACCGGACAAAATTGGCGAAGCATGAATAGCTTCCAGCCTGACTTAATTATATATTTAAGTGACTGCGCCTGGGGGCGTCCCCTGCGGGACACGGACCACGTCTCAGGGAGTTACTAGGACAGTAATAATCGCAAGGCACTGCTGGATCAAGGTAGAGTTTAAATTAATGGGATCTTTTGTTACAAATATAGTTCTAATACTAGTGACATTGTACGATATGGATATTGCGCGGACTTTTTCTCAAATATATTATTGAAATAGTCAATAAAATTTACTATTGTGTATTTTTTTTATTTTTTTATTGGTGTCTAGTAATAATTCTACATGGAACTTCCTTCACCACGGGGAAGGGCGAAGGGGTATGCCGGGTTCCTACCGGCTAAAACCACTGAAGCTCCAGCTCCAGGTCCTCGTAAGATCACACTACAGCCGCCCATTGGTGCCACCCCTTTTGGCAAATCTCGTAGGGGATGACTGTAAAGCGGTCACCCCGTCGCTCTAGGTATTTTACAGTTACAACATTTATGCGTTTGCGTGAAAATATAACAAAACAGTTTTGTTTAGTGGGCAAATAGCCAACTCGTTGATATTGATTTCAAATTATAAAAAATAACGACTTGTATCAATAAAGGCTGGAGGCATGTAGCTCAGGACCGGCCGTTATTGCGATCTTTGAGAAGCCCTATGTCCAGCAGTGGGCTGACAAGATGATGGTGATTTTAATAAACGTGATTCCTATAGCTTTCTGATTGTCCCCTTGTAATAAAATTGATTATTTTATTAGAACCCGGTAATGTCAGAAGGTAAACTTTTGACCTTAATTATCAATTTTCTAAAGCAAAAATGTAAGAAGTAAAATAGCGGCATTAGCCCAGGCAAGGCGTTCACTTGCAATCAAATAGACATGAGTTCAATCTACCTCTTTAAATGTGGTGTATCCACTCCTACTTTTTCTTTTTTGTCGTGGGGAAATCGTTTTGGATTTCCCCCGCCTTGGGAAGGGCGGAACGCCATGCCGGACTCTTACCGGCTAAAACCCCACGATGTCCTTCCACTTACCTCTAGCAGGGGGTGAGGTGCACGCTTTGTCTGCATTAGACCGCACCCTCGGCAGGATTTAAGATTGGAAATTGTTCAGCTATAATTTAACTAGCCTATTGTATTACTTGGCTTTGTATTACTAATTTGATAAATTTGATCCGATCATAATCCCAATTAGGTGGTATATGTAGTTAGACAATAGCAAATTATACCAACACACTCTGTGAAATTAATTTTTAAATCCAGTTTATTACTAGCAGTAAACTAATTAGTTGGCTTTCGGTGTATGGTTCCCGGGCTCCGTGAGGTTCCCGGAAAAGAATAGACCACCACACTCCACCTATGGGTGTCGTAAAAGACAACTAAGGTCGATATCAAGAGGATTGGCAGAAGCATCCCCCCGTGTGCCGGTCACCAATCCACCTGCCAAACGCGGTGTTTGTGACCGTATTCCCCGTGACTGCTATCACTGTAGTCATCAAATCAGCCACAGGACGTCCACTGCTGAACAAAGGCCTCCCCCATAGATTCTACAACGGGCGGTCACATGCCGCTCTCATCCAACGACTCCCAGCGACCTTCACCAGGTCGTCTGTTCACCTCGTTGGAGGTCGTCCCACGCTGCGTTTTCCGGTGCGCGGTCTCCATTCGAGAACCTTTGTGCCCCAACGGCCATCAGTTCTACGAGCAATGTGCCCTGCCCATTGCCACTTCAGTTTACTAATCCTTTCAGCTATGTCGACAACTTTAGTTCTTCTACGGATCTCCTCATTTCTGATTCGATTTCGTAGAGAAATACAAAGCATAGCTCTCTCCATAGCTCGCTGAGTGACCTTGAGCTTTCTTATGAGGCCCATTGTGAGTGACCACGTCTCTGTTCCATATGTCATCACTGGTAACACACACTGGTTGAAGACTCGCGTCTTGAGGCATTGCGGTATTGTTGACGAAAAGACGTTGCGAAGTTTCCCGAACGCTGCCCAGCCGAGTCGGATTCGACGATTGACCTCTTTCTCGAAGTTGGACCTACCTAATTGGACAGTTTGTCCTAGGTAGACATACTCGTCAACAACTTCGAGAACAGAGCTCCCAACGGATATTGGGATGGGCACGACATGGGCATTTGACATGACTTTTGTCTTGCCCATGTTCATTTTAAGGCCCATCTGTTGGGAAACTCTGTTGAGATCATCGAGCATTGTGCTGAGCTCTTGCAGCGATTCTGCCATGACTACGATGTCATCGGCAAATCGAAGGTGAGTGATATACTCGCCATTGATGTTAATGCCGAATCCTTTCTACTCCAGTGGCTTGAAGGCATCCTCCATTGCAGCGGTGAACAGTTTCGGGGAAATGACAGTAAATAATTTACTTTCCAAATGAAGTGTATGTTATAAAAATACCGAATATTGAGGAAGATAAAGATACATCAACAAATATACATATATCAAATGCTCCTCTACAACTAAAATGCATGGTTGAAGAACTTGGCTAAGAAATATATATTACAGCAGAAGATGATAAATTTCGTTTACCTAATAAAAAAAATCTATGCACATGGAGAATAATCAGAGCCAATCAAGATGAGATTATTGTAGAAACATACTTACTCCAGATAGTTGCTGCCTTACATGCACTTGTGCACTCATGCGTTGGAATAGTTATCATTCTACCGAATGTCCTAACACTTTGCTATTGAAAACTTCTTTTGAATGGGAGGGAGTCGCCTCTACTTCTGCCTCTATAAATCTGGCATTATACAGTTGCAAATTGTACTGTAATAGAACTATAATTTGCATCGAATTTGTAATTTGTTACGTAACTATTTCTGTCTAAACTTGTTTAATATTTCACCGGCGTAAGACGCCCTACGTCACCAGGTCATCGGTGAAAACCAGTGCTATTGGTGTTACCATTACGCTAATGGTAAAAAGTAAAAGTGACGCCCATTTATTTGCATACGGGACACACACTTGGACACTACTAACTACTAATTACAATAACAAATTATTTCTACGCTCATTGCTTTTGAGTGAGAGTCGGTCTGTTGCAGGGTTGCCAACTTGTAGAATTGTGTTGTATCCTGTCAGACACAGTGTGACAAATAATGTTGGATTGTTGGCTGTAATGTTTTTTACGGTTCCACTGACCACTCATGACCTTTCAGTATGATTATTTTTTGCCTAGTTGCTCTTAATTGTACTTAATTTTTTTTGTTTCTATGTTTTCACATGTATTATACTATCGTTATTTTTTTAATTACCACTATTTCTGCGTCCCTTTGGTACAAGGAATAAATTAATATTCATTCTTCCATTTTGTTTCTTTTCTTCAATTCAGCAACATTACAGTCTCGATACAACAGTAATTCGGCGGCGCGTCAAGAGTTCCGTCGACATTCGGTGCGTTGTAATGCCCTCACGCACCGACAAGGACGCACCGCTGAATTAATTTTAAAACAAACCGAAGACTGTTTTACTCTATTGTAGCAAATTATCTTAGAAAGCTATAAAGATATGTTTTTATTTGCTTTAACATGTCACAATGCATAGAAATGCTTAATGGGTGAAAACAATTTGGTTAGTCCAACATGTTTTACCGTGTTCAGCGTACAAAAATAGGCACAGGTATCATGAATTCAAAATTACATCACAAAACTATTTATTTAGATGTCAAAGTATATATCTTTTGCAATTATCATTATAATTTAAGTCCAAAGCTGATTATGAATGTCAATCAATGAAATATTGAAAAATAATTAAAATTCAAAATTTATCCGTACGGACGTTCGTAACATTGTGATAATATTTTTGAATTGAATTGTTTGGAACCCTCTGGAATTTTATCGTAGACTAGCTAGGAACCGCGGTTTCACCCGCGTTTAATTTAAAAGAAATTTAGAGTACTTCGACATAGACACTTGACATAGAATAAATATATTGGATTTCAAGGGCTTATTAATAATAATATATATAAAAATATTAAGGGTATTTTTTTTACGCGGACCCCTAATTTTTTTTCTGATATAGCCTAAATTATTCCTTATAACATCAGCTATCTGCCAGTGAAGGTCCCGTCAAAATCGGTTCAGCCGTTTCAGAGATTACCCGGAACAAACAGACAGACAGACAGCCGGACAGACAAAAAAAATTAAAATAGTTTTTTTTGTTATAAGTAACGTACATACTTTCATATGCATTTAGTCAAAAGCTGTTATTTTGACATTACAAACAGACACTTCAATTTTATTTATTTGTATAGATTAGAGGAGTCATACATACTACGCTTTTGTGTATCAATGCTGTTTTAGCTGCCTGCAAACAAAGTCTGTCATTTCGGCGATTTCGGATTACAAAGTCAGATAAACGTGGAAATAGATGGGGATTGTTTCTAACAAATAATTCGACTTCAATTATATATAACGGCGGAAATGTAAGAATTGTATGCTTTACAAACAGTGGCTTACAGCTTTCGATAGGCTTAATCCCTAACATTGCACGTATACAGCGTCGTTGCATTGGAAAGACCAAATCTTTGTTAGTAGAGTTGGTAGAGTTCTTCTGATCATCAATTTATAGAGAAGTACATTAAGATTGCCATTTTAAATCAATTTCAGAAAGTCAAGTCCAACCGGTGCTAAAGGACTTGTTTATTTTAACAAATCTTGCCACATGCAGACGCGCTACTTTATTCCAATAAAACGTGTCTGCCCCTAAAATAAATGAACTAATGTTTCTATGTACTTTGGATCCACCATTACGTTCTTCGACTCCAGATATCTTGTTTGAAAGCAAACTATCAATTTTGTACAAACACACAGAGATTTATACTGGAAACATCTACAGTTATACAAGCTGGACTCGTTTAATTTTCACATTCACTGTAAACAAATTCAGCAATATTTTTACGTATGTACAGAGTTGTTGTTGTTTCTGTCCGCTAACTCAATTTAAAATCCTCATACCTTTCGTCGAGTTATATTTTCTATTCTTGAAACATGGTCCATTACATAGAAAGTTTCTCTGTTCTTTGTAAGCAAGAACTCGACTAACAATTACTAAAATATAAATAAATAAATATAAATAAATAAATAGTTTTACACCTCCGGGGACAATTCGAGACCGCATTTTATAGTGTAGCCATGGAGAGTTCCCGGTTAGTGTCCCATTACATTTTAGATTAAAATTCTCTAAAGGGCCTCTGCGCGTTGGACCCATGTCCCCGCGTAAGCCTATCAAAAGACCGGGTTCCCCCTTACAGGGGATATAAACCCGTGTAATAGAGAGACTAAAATATTGTTTACACTGCTCAAGTTACTAAATTTTGTTAATTAGGCATACATAGTAGACGTATTAGAGTGATTGTAAGGTATTTATGAATACGAGTATACACGTAAGCGAGCAATTCTTCCAAAGAGCAAAAGAGGTTAAACTGAAGGGTTCGGGAATAAAAGGAGCTTAACGACATTTTTTGTAATTCCAACTTTATCATTTCATTCGTTTTGACAACATAATGGCATTTAGTATACAAACGGAACGTTCTAGATAACGGTCCATCAATAACTAAAAAGAGCCCACTGCAGTTTAAACCTCTGAGGAAGGGTCTCATTGTCTTTGTTGAATTCAAGGACGCGTCCATTCCGCGTGAATTTTGAACGACCTGTCATACATTATACATTAAATAAATGTTTGATTAGCGATTATCTCTGGTTTTGTTAATGAAATGCAATGATCTTTATTTTAGCAAGTTGGTTTCAAAAAAACACTTTACTTGTCAATTAATTTAGATGAAGCCGGCATTTTCTATTGACTTAGAGGAAATGCTGAAACAAACTAAAAGTTGTCTGTTTTAAAGTCCAGACATATTTAGATACAAAATTATTTGAGAAAAATGCAGGTCAACGTCTGGAATGTCTTTGGAGAAAGGTCCGTAGCCGTTTTGGGATGACCTGTCCCCTCAGACGACAATGAACTCATTTTTGTCCTGTACCCTTCAAATTGTTGTTTAGTATTCGATTTAAAGATTTTTTCATCCCAGCCGTATTTCCTACATCCAGGGGTGCAATTCCTTAAACTCATACATCCATAAATCCTTGAATACAGAATCGAAATAACGGTGTAAAACCAATTTGGTATTCGCTAAGACATTATTTAAATTCTATGTTCAAGGATGTATAGATGTTTGAGCTAAGAGAATTGCATCCCTGTACTGTACTCTGTTAGAGTACAATTCGTCCGTTTTCTACTGTGTTAATCGTGGAAACGTCGTTTGATCGCCACTGGGTTGTGAGCTGCACAGAACGAAATTGAGAGCTCGTAGTGGAACTTCAAGCTGTGACAGTCAAAATTAATGGACATTAAACATTATTGTACTGTAAAATGGGGTAATTTAAGAAGAAAGGGGCTAATTGGGAATTCGGTAAAAAATATATCTGTGTTTCTCGTATCGACAAAAAGGATAAACAAATGTAGTGACTAATGTACAACATATATGCTCATGTACTTAATATTATTTTATACACAATTAAAACTAAAAATATTCATTCTATACTATGTAACTAAAAGAACACAAAATAAACTATAAGAAAGGGAGCGCATTTAGGCGTCAAAGCACCCCTCCTAATCGCAGTCAACTGTAATCGTTCCCAGAAGCCTGGCAGCATTGCCATTATTTATTTTCGATATTGTACAAAAAAGGTGTGATAGACTGAAAAAGGTAATTCATTTTACCCAATGTTTCTCATATAGCCCCATTTTACGGGGTTCAGAAATTTAAATAAATTACATTTTAATGCAAGTTTAAGTTGAAGTAACTGGACAATCCATTATTCTAATTTCTAATTGTTATAAAACATAAGACGTAATATATATCGGTCGTTATTATTGTATAAGTACTTAATTATAAATAAGTTGTATATTGAAATAAGCAATGAATGTGTTGTATGTAACAAAATGTATAAGGTCGGTGTAATAAAGTGTTAATTTTAATTTTAAATAAATATTATTTGAAAATTGAAATAATTTTTATTTAGAAAATCTTATATTTTCACTTTCCCCTTCTAATGATGTGTACAGACGCAGTATGCGGTTCATAGCAAAATTAAAAGACTTAAGCTAACGGTGGTCAGAGGTATAGAGTGTAACTTCCTCCAACAGCAAAAATATGTTCTGGTTTAGTGTAATTATACTAAAAATAATGCAGCATACTAAAGAACTGCTAACCCCAGCAGTCGTTATAGTACTCAAGTACAAACCTCCAAGTTAGTTAGATACTAAATACAAATTGTTGATATCATCATATAGTTACCCAACCATAATAGTCTTCTATGAAGTTAATTAATGTAGTAAGTAAATAATAATTAGTAATTTTAATTATTAGAATAAAACTTTCATTCAAAAACCTCTTTTGAAACTTAGTATTAGACTTACTTGTTCATGCAGGGTATTTGTACATAATATCACCATGACTCCACTAGTCATCAACATCATTTCAGGCGATAAAACGTCAACGACTGGACATAGGACTCCTCAGAAGATCTCCTCAACGACCGGTCTGGGTTCGTGTCGTGTACTTATTGGGGGTTTTGCCATAATCGCCATGCGTGGCAGGAAGGTTGGCGATCGCAGTTGAGTTGTAATTAATGTACTCGAAAGATGCTGCTGCCCATCATCCAGGATGCTCCTCTGGCTAATCCCATAGTCGCCTTTTACAACAACCACTAGATGGGGTGGTGCTATCCTTTGCCGGCACAACACGAATTTACTTAGCACGGCTCAAAGTTTTATTGCTGAGACAGTCAGGGAATTAGAGATAAAACCTGTAACCGGTGAGAAGAAATTCGAAGAATCAAGAATCAAATCAAGATTTCAGGGTTTTTTTTAATGGTTATGCAGTCATTTAAGTAAAAATTTATGTGGTCACATTGAAGAAGTCCAAAAATTAAGCCAATCCAATTATTCAGATGTCTACCCGTATTGTTGAATCACAAGAAGCCCAAGGGTTGGGTTCTGGTCCCAACCCTTGTGCTGGCTTTAGTGTTAGATGGAAGGAAATCCTTAAATCTGTAGAGATTGCAGTATGGCTATGTCATTTCAGCTAACCACACAAACTTGCATATTCGAACTTACGGCTGGAACAATTAATCAATCTAATTTAAAATCTTTGGATTTGGAATGTCTTTTGATAATGTTATGTGTGATCTTAACACAAAAACAGTTCAAAATTGTAATCTTATAGCCTATCGTCAATATGTATACCCAAATGTTATAGTAGATTAAATTAAATTGTCTTTAGGTGATCTTTATTTTAGTCTCTTTAAGTGGGATTGGAGCTGCCCATAAGGATTGTTTGATATTTACTAACGTTTACAGAAATTTCTAATTTACGAGACCAGTCTTCGGTTGTATTTAGGTCAGCAGCAGTCAGAATAATAGAGTTATTTAAGTTGCTGATGTCAGTTCAAGCACATATTTGCAAGTCATCAGCATACAAATGGTAAGAGCATTTAGGAAATGAGTAATGGAATTATTTAATAATGAAATCAAAAGAGGAGAGAGCCTTGTGGTACACCAGTTGCCAGGTCACACCAGACAGAGAATTCCTGATCAATACCTACTGCTTACTGACGACCACGAAGATACGATGCGAACCAAATCTGAGATGACGACGAGATCCCGATCTGCGCCAGAATGGCAAGGAGAATATCGTGGTGGTATTATGAAACGATTGAGTGCACTCCGCCTGAAATGAGAATCACGTGCGTTGCGTGCAAATCGAAAACGTGGAGTAACGGTGTGATCTACTTATACGTAGCTGAAGTCTAACGGTACCTAAAAGCTGTGCTTTTACCGTATATGCAACGTTTCGGTTTTTTAACCGTACTGCCAGTACAATTGAGGTTTTTTGATACACAATTCTCCGTTACGCCCGAACATGATACTGCAGTGAAATATTACAGTAAAGTCAGACACAAAAACTATTAATTGAAATAAGATAAAATAAGTCGAGTCCTTTTTTAAATCGATAAAATCGAACTGTGTGTGGAAAAACCCACCATGGTAATCACCGACGTAAGAACATACTAAACATTAAGATTGAGAAGGTATTGTAAAACATCTCGCTTGTGCTCCCCAAAGGTCTAAGTAGAGTTATACTATTGCATGACCTTATTGCCACTTACCGGGCACGATTCCAAATTTCAATCAGGAATTTCCGATCAGGAGAACGCAATAATATTTAGTCATTCTATGACGTCTGTGTAAAATTTCGACCTCCATCAGAAATCTGATCTACATTATAATTATATAAAAACAAAAATAAAATGTTGTTATTAATGTAAACAATTTATTAAACCGTTTCAATGTTAATATATAAAAACCATTCATAGGCACTTAATGGAAAGTCAAAAGTTCGAGACAGAGTTGCCTCGTTTGTAGATTTCCTGTGGAGAACAACGGGCAAGAAACTCCAACGTCACTCTTTTTAAATCATATATTATGTTACAATATTTATGAGTACATTGTTCTCGAAATGAAGGTTATGAGAACTTTTAGATCTTTTATCTTAACATAATCTAGGAGAAAATAGTCTAAACTTCTTAAACAAACCTACTTTTTGTTTAGTGTAAGAATATTTATTAAATTTTATGATGAAATTTTGTAATTTGAAATTTGTCCGTGTAGTGTCCGGATTAAGAATATAGCACCACTCCATTTCCTCCCGTGGATGTTGTAAAAGGCGACTAAGAGACTCTAAACCAGAGGGTTGGGCAGCAGCGTCCCTTCTGTGGAACAGCAAATTTTCTGCGCTCGCCAACCCGCCTGCCAAGCGTGGTGAGTACTGGCAATTTCTCCCCAATATGATGACACAGTTGTGGAAATCTTTGGGGGAGGCCTGTGTCCAACAGTGGACGATGTATGGCTGACGAGATGATGAAATTACACTGTGCTAAGAATAGCACCCCCCATCTCATCCCATGGATGTCGTAAAAGGGGGCTATGTGATTAGCCGGAGGATGGGCAGCAGCGTCCTTCGAGTACATTTACAACTGAACTGCGACCTCCAACCCACATGCCAAGCGTGGCTACTGTGGCAAAACTACCCAATGAGTACACAAGTGACAACAACTCAGATGGGCTGTGATGGCGAGTTGGAGGAGGCTTGTGTCCAGTGGAGCTTATTCGGCTAAAATGATGATGATTAAATT
Organism: Diloba caeruleocephala; assembly: GCA_947459985.1. Classification (NCBI taxonomy): domain Eukaryota; kingdom Metazoa; phylum Arthropoda; class Insecta; order Lepidoptera; family Noctuidae; genus Diloba; species Diloba caeruleocephala. The sequence continues at coordinate 2,098,681 of OX381619.1, forward strand.
GTCATGGCAGAATTATACTAATCAATCCCAAAAGATGGCACTCGTCCACAACCATGACCCCAAGCACAAGCATCGCTTAGCTGAATCATATTGTAGAGAAAGTGAGTCATCACCAGCAGGACACTTGAGTGAGCTTGACATAAATGACACTTATATATTTAATTATTGGTTTATACAGTAGTATACACACATAGAGGACACTTTATAAATATTACATATTTTACTACTAACTCGGTATGTCTTTTTATTAAATTATTTATTGGCTTATGTCGTAACCGCCCGTGGTATCGACAACTGTCTTGGTCCTATCTGAAAACCAGCGCTGCGGCATTTTTTAATTTATTTATTTAAATGTCACAGCATTATGCTGAGTTAGGAGCCTTTTTTGGCCTCGTCCAGGTTGCCTCAAATGTTTTACTTTATGTTATTTGTAACTTCCTGTGCGAGACCTTAAAAAAACTTTTTTCTTTTTTAAATGTATTTATTTCTTTCTTACATACCTTATAGTATAACTGTATTTAAAAAGAGATCAAATGTGGTAGACCTTGTCTAAGAAATACTAGCATCGTAGGTAAGCCCATACATAAACATATAGTGCACCCAAAAAGACGATGGCTTATCGCAGGTATTCATCATAAAACAAAAGAAGTACATAATCTACAATACTTCGTCACCATTCCTTAAAAGATCATTCATGACGGTTCAAGCGATAACATCTTGAATACGTGACCTTTATTTCAAGGTGCTTTAAGTTGATAATTGTATGGCAATTAATTATGGTGGTACTGTGACGTTAAGTTACCATAATTGCGTTTATGGAAGTGACTATTATCATACAATTGGAGAGACAGAATTATATGGGAAGCTCGCTGGAATAGTGATGGGAAATTATGTTTGCGGTCATCATTGTAAACCGTTATTTTTATGTGTTATTTATTCATAATTTGGATATGAAATAAAATTGGTTCCGGATGTACTGTGCATTTAAATGTTAAACACCATTTCAATTTATTTAGCATTTCGTATAAAATGTAAGTATGTGTAAATAAAAATGAAACTGGCTTTCATTTTATTGATGGCCGTTGGAGCAGAAATGTTCTTGATCACGCACCGGAAAACACAGCGTACGATGAACTCCAATGAGATGGACAGACGACCTGGTGAAGGTCGCTGGGACACGTTTGACGCTGTCTGCATGTAACCAGTCGTTTAGGAAATCTTTGATGAGGGATGATGATGGATGGATGATGGGGCCTTTGTTCAGCGGTTGACATCATTCGGCGGCTGAACTGATGATGATGATTTGGTGCCTACATTAAACAGTTTAATTACAAAGTAAACAAGCATTGCTGTCAGTTTCTATGTAACATAAAGTACTCTTCTATAACTTATCGACAGCAAGCATAAAGGAAGAAGAAATACAAAACAAATGTCAAACTGTATCTCTACACGCCCTCTTTTTACTGTAGTGACCATGAGATCTTGTTGCGTGCAGGTAGCAAAACATATGCGTCATATCCTCCACTGCACTTATAGCAAGCATAAGCTGGATCCGAACAAATACTTTACCAATCATCTAACCCAAGACCCAGATTTCATCATAGCTATGTAGGTTAAGTAAGTATTCACAAAAAATCATTATATAGCGCTACATATTTTCAATATTTTCCCAGATATTCATGTAAATATACCTTCATCTTACTCGGTTCGTTTCAAATAGATTCCCTGCTTACGGAAAAATCCGGCATCGAAACCGAATCATAATATCACATCGGAGTCTTACTTAGGTAATATTACATGAGGCAATTTACCCCGGATCGTTGTCGTGTCGTCCACGTGCCGTTCCTGATACTTTCATCTTCAAATTAGATTTGTTGGGCGGGCAAGAAATTGTTGCCAACTGAATGATAAAAACTATTTTAGTGGGTTCTTGAATTAATTTGGGATTTTTGAAGTGAAAACTTCTTTTAGAGCGGTACGCATATTTTTAGATGAGATAAATTCTCTGGACTCGTGACACCGTTACGAGACGCAGCTATAGTATGTGCATATATGCATGTACATATAGCAGACCGCGAACACGTCTAGATAAATAAATAAAAATAAGTTTTCACCTCTGTCGGCACTCCCGGAGTGCAAGCCGTATTTTTTTATTTTTGTTAGAACATTCTCCACCCATCTTACTCATTATCAATCCTGATTAAAATAAGAAAATAGATGCCTGCGGGAGAGACATCTTCATTGGACTACTCCACTGCAAGTTTTGTCTACAAGTTTACAAGATATTCTACAATAACCACAATATATCTTGTAAACTTGAGTGCTCTCATATACTACATGTGTAGCCCACACCGCGATAGAGGGCACACCGCGATAGCGGTGGTAAGACCGGTAATGGAGGAATGGCTGGAGAGGCGGCCTGGCGCCCTCACCTACCGGATGACGCAGGTACTCTCGAACCATGGGTGTTTCGGGAAGTACCTGTGTCGAATAGGCCGAGAAGAGACGCCTGGTTGTCATCATTGCGGAGACTGCCCGGAGAACACGGCGCAGCACACGTTGGAGGAGTGCCCAGCTTCGGCAGCGCAGTCGAAGGGGGTGACCTCTCGCTTCCGGCCGTGGTTCAGTCCAGCGTCCGGAGCGAGAGCGCGTGGGATGCCGTCGCCTCCTTTTGCGAGGTAGTGATGCAAGCAAAGAAGGCGGCAGAGCGGGGACGGAGGGAGATCTCCGATCCCCTCCGCAGAAGACACACCGGGCGTCGGCGCCGGGGTGGGGCGCTGGACGATCTCCGGCCACCATGAGGAGCGGCCTGCGGGCGACGGACCGCCCCTGGTCGAACAGAAACAGGCCCGAAATGGCGGCGCGCGTGTTCCGCGCGCGCCTGTCCGAAGGATAGATGCGGCCAATAAGGCCGCACACAGAAGGGGCCCGACAATCATTGACGGGCCGATACCTGCCGGGGAGCGGTCCAATGCAGAAAAGCGTACAACTCACCCCCGGCTAGAGGTAAGAAGAAGGACACCGTGGGGTTTTAGCCGGTTTGATCCCGGCATGCCCCTCCGCCCTTCCCAAGGCGGAGGCAGTCCAAGAGGATCTCCCCACGTTAAAAAAAAAAAAGAAGCCTGACAGCCTTCCAGGCACACATCTCCTTAAGGGCACACCACAAAACCTCGAGGATATCCGGTCGTAAGCCTTAAATCTCTGGTCTATAAAAACCATATGCAGGTTTTTGTCTGTACCTCTGTATTTTGCTAGTAGCTGACGGATAAAAATTGCATTCATTGTTCTCCGACCAGACATGAAACCAATTTTATGAAATCTTACTTTCCTCTCTCGGTCGTAGTTCAAAAACTAGCTGAATAAAGGACACCCCCAAGGATTTCCAGATGTCGCCTGCAGCTAACGACTCCCAGCTAAGGTAACTAGGTTTTCTGTCCTTCTCGGAGGCCGTCACTCGAGAACATCAGTCCCAAGAGCCATCAGTTCTATGAGCTATGACACTCGCCCATTGTCATTAAAGTGACTTATTAATCCCTGCTATGTTAATTTATTTTGACGGTTGGTGCAGTGGCTGATACAGTCGGCTGCTGCGCTCTAGATCGCGGGTTCGATTCCAGCACGGAACACATATTTGTAAGATCTGCAGGCAGTTGTTCCGGGTCCGGGTGTATTGTGTGTGAAATTGGTGTCTGTAAACGCACCCACGACACAGGCGAAATCCTAGGGTGTCACAACGTTTTTTGTAAAGAAAAGAAATATAGTACGTAAATACTTTTCACAGTCTATAGTAAGCTCTGTCATAACAAAAGAAGAACATTTAACAGTAGTAATTCGGTCTTACAGTTATTTTGAGCAATAATGTAGTCACACCTGATACCTTGCACATCACTACAACTTAGTTTATTTGCCTCACTTGTAAAAAGTATAGTCCTCGATAAACTAGTCAAATAAATGTGCTATTTATTTACCAATAGTTTATCAAATCATGGAAAATAACTAAACGACATTATTATCAATATAATGAGTTTTAGTGGCGATCTTAATTGATTTTTAATAGTGCGCGAACGATTGGTATTTTACGAGTAATTATTTAAAACAAGGGTATCTGTCAATCTAAGTAATACATCTGGGTTTAGAGGTAATCAATATAAACTTTGATTTTGTTATGCATATCAATTTCGAAGCCATATTTTTTTATTCTTGTGAACCTTTGTGATTATTTTTTATTGTTTGACAGCGACCTACAAAAAATACAATAGTTACATTCACAAAATAACAATTATTTTTAATTTAGCAGTTATCTATATGCTCGTTTTTAAAAGTGTAAGTGTCCGATTGATAAATTATATCCTCGAGAAATTGGCAGTATTGAGTACGCTCAGACGCGTATAACGATTTTTTTTTCTTCTAATTTTAGAGCAGACAAACAATTTATTGCAGTTGATTTCACATCAACGCTTTCGGATACTCGCACCGGTGTCGGTATCCGGTAGACTTAACTGACGCTCGTTAAAATATATTCGTTTGATTCATTAATTGTTTTATTTAGTAGGAAGCAGGTTGTAGAACAAACAGTGCTTTGGTGAAAAATAAGTAAATAATCTGTGTTGTTGAAACGTAAAAATAGAAACTAACGAAAACGTGAAAGAATAAAGTAATAATGCGTGGCTGGAAATAAAAATATTACATTCTAAATTTAAGTTAAATCTAACATTCTAAACATTGTATCCACGGAACAAAAAATACAGTTGCGTTCAAATACCTAATTTAACAATCTAAATTCAAAACAGTGTTGGCAGTGCTCAAAAAACCACTCAAAAGTTTTGTGATTAGGAAAATATCCCACCATGGGCTGTGAGTTAACCAAGTTGGCATCTTCGGAGTTCAACCATGATCCTATAGACCGGCCTCCACCACCTTCGGATCCTCGGTCCCCTCTTACAACGAAGCAACAGTATTGCATGCTGGCATCTTGGAAGGGGATTTACAGACAGATCGAGAAGACTGGCATTGTATTATTTATCAAGTAAGTATTTTTTTATTACTGTTGATTAGGAGTTTTATTATAAATAGTTTTTGCAAACATCACATCGCATATGGTTAATCATTTGGGACACTAGCACTCTTGGTACCCATTGATATAGCTTTGGTGTTCTCTGTGGTAGTCGATAGAAAAAACCGAATTTATATAGATGTATTGATGAGTGAAAGTGATCCCTATAACCTACTTTTGCCAAATAAAGATAACGTATTATAGAGTGAGTCATTACCGTAGCCTCTCTATTTTACTCGAAGCTTACAGTGGGCTCCGCTTGTGATGAGATTTTCACAGCTTCAAATGTTTCTTTTTTCATCATTTCGGCCGAATGAAGTCCACTGCTGGACACAGGCCTCCCCCAAAGATCACCACAACCACCGATATGGATGTGTTGTGGCGTCATTGGGGGGTTTTGCCATAATCGCCACGCTTGGCAGGCTGGTTGGCGATCGCAGTTGAGTTGTTAATGTACTCGAAGGACGCTGCTGCCCATCCTCCGGCTAATCCCTTAGTCGACTTTTACGACACCCATGGGAGGAGATGGGGTGGTGGCATTCTGAGCCGGCACCACACGGCAAATTTCTTTTTTGCGTACTTTTAAAAGTCATAAACGTTCCTATATCTAGCTCAAACCAGAGACAGGACAATTTGACGTACAATTCTAGTAATTTTGTCGAAGATTTTTTGTAAATCGCTGATCATTGTCGATAGAGTGTACATTACTTTATTTGAAACTAGCTCGGACCCGCGGTTTCGCCCGCTGTTTAATTAAAAGAAACTGGATGATTTTTCAATAATTTGGAGTACTTATTAACAGACACTTGACATAGAGTATATATATTGGATTTCATGGGTTTTAATTATTATGCGCGGAACGCTTAATTGTTTTTCGAAAATAAAAGTAGCCTGATTCCTTATAACATCAGCTATCTGCCAGTGAAAATCCCGTCAAAATCGGTCCAACCGCTTCGGATATTACCTGGAACAGACAGACAGACAAAAGCTTTAAAAATTGTTTTTTTGTTATATGTACCGTATATACTTTCATGTGCATTAAGTAAAAAGCTGTTATTTTGACATTACAAACAGACACTTCAATTTTATTTATTCGTATAGATGTATAGACGGCATGATTCAAGTTAGAATAGAATAGAATTTAGTTGTGTAGAATTTTGGTCCTAGAACTGTCTGAGTTAACATGTCATCTTGAAACTATGGAGGGCATTTCAGTACATGACAATCTCTGACGAGAAAGACCAAAATAAATAAATAACGGATCAATCTTTTTGGTTGGGTTTTTATCCTTTATTTTGTTATTAACAAATCGGATTTTTACAAAGTATAAGAGAGGTAAGTAAAGAAATATTCGTACCTATGCAATGCAGTTAGCACTACAGATACTTTGATAAAAAAATTTATTATTATTATATCAGCCAAAGGACGTCCACTGCTGAACATTGGCCTCCCCCACAGAATTCCACAATCGTGTCAGCATTTTGGAGGGATTTGCCAATACTCACCACGCTTGGCAGGCGGGTTGGTGAGCGCAGAATGATGTTGTTCTACAGAAGGGACGCTACTGCCCATCCCTCTGGTTTAGAGTCCCTTAGTCGGTTTTACGACATCCACGGGAGATGCAGTGATGTTATATTCTTAATCCGGACACTACACGGACTATACTTTGGTTAAAACTGTCAATCGCCAAATGAGCACACAACATGAACCCAGATCAATCATTTTGGCGATCTTGGGGGAATCAGCAGTGGACATTTTTCGGCTCAAATTATGATAATGTCCAGTTCGTCAACATACTATTTAATCCTTTAATATCTTTTTGAGACCTAATAACGTGTGATTTAGACTGCCTAGCCGATCCTATATGAATATAAAATGTATATACCAAATACTGTGTCTTTAATTTCTATAACATACGGTGCACTGAATGTATAAATTGATATAAATATTAAAATTTGTAAACCAATTTAATTTCAACGTATTTTTGCAACACACGTATTATTCGGAACACATTTATAAAAGAGATATTCAGAACAGTTTTCAAGGAGTAGGCAATGATTAATAAATAAGAAAATACTTGTATTTATTTTAATTTTTGTCAATTTTTGTATTTCTGTCTCTCTATTACACGGGTTTATATCCCCTGTAAGGGGGAACCCGGTCTTTTGATAGGCTTACGCGGGGACATGGGTCCAACACGCAGAGGCCATTTAGAGAATTTTAATCTAAAATGTAATAGGACACTAACCGGGAATTCGCCATGGCTACACTATAAAATGCAGTCTCGGATTGTCCCCGGAGGTGTAAAACTATTGTATAAGATGGAAACTACAGTTATATGGTCTATTGTAATGGGTGCTAAATGGATTATATACTTCTAAAAACGGAAACAACGGCGTCTGCCTTTCAACCTTTAAAGTGGTATTTCTGTTATTGTTACTGTGTGCACAGAAATAAAGATGATATAAGAGTAAAAAGTATAAAGGTGCTTATTTCTTAAGAAATCTCTTCCAACAGAACTGCGAGAGGAGAGGTCGAATAAGAAGAAATGTAGACAGCGTGTACAGGATATATACATTAATCATAGATCAGAGAGGTCATTTGAATCCGAGACAAGGACCTAGAAACATGTTACTCCCAAAAATATAAACTTTTCTCTATGGCGGAGCCTCAAGTTGTAGATAAACCGCTGAACACAAACATAAGTGTGACAATAAACTAACAATTTATCATTATGTGCCATTGTAACAATCTTCAAACGCGTTACATGGGTAGGTAGCCTCGAGCGACGACACAATGCTGGGTCGTTAGAGACAATTCCATCTCAATTTATATGAAAACTATGGAACGTTTGCGGCTTTAAGATGACAGGGATGTTTGGCACTGACTCTTTCTGCACATGTGGCTTCCCTGGTACTCTTTTGACAAAATATGTGTTTATCTATTAATTATTCTGAATTGCGACGAATGAAGATATAATTCTTGTTAGAATTGATAACTTTTTTTATATAGGACATATTACATATGTCCTTTTTGACATGTTAATGTACACAATATGACATTGTTTATAGCTTGATGGCCATATTGCCCTTTATTTTAATATAATTTAGCATCTTCTACATTTTGTAAATGTGATAACTTCGTTGACTCGTACCTGTGCGTTAAAAATTATCAATTTCTGATTGTGTACTACAGAAGCAATAGTGTGTTTATTACCGTGCATATGTAGTCCACTTTGTTTCCACATAGCGAGCAATGTGTTAAATTGTAATATCACTTTTTTTAAAAGAGTGTCTATGGAGTTTCTTGCCGGCTTCTTCTCCATAAGATCAACTTTTCCGAACCATGCACGTTAACTTTCGACTTTTCTTAAGTGCCTATTAGGGCCTATATGAAATAAAGACTTTGACTTTGACTTTGACTTTGACTTAAGCGCGTACAATGTAAGCTCAATAATCTTATTGAATACATACCTTTTCATCATTTTTTTTTCGACCTAAGCCATTCTTAGCCGCTTCTGCCTGAAACTTTCCGATGTCATCCGATGGACGACTGCCATCGCAGTCGGAGCAAGAGTCTAGACTACTCAAATCCAACTTCTTGCTAAGTGCCTTTACGGCACGGCCACTGCAGTGGCTGACTCAGTCGGCTGCTGCGCTCCGGGTCGTGGTTTCGATTCCTGCACGGAACAAATATTTGTATGAACTGCAGGTAGTTGTTCCAGGTCTGGTTGTATTGGGTGTGTAGTTTATGTCTGTACCCACGACACAGGAGAAATCCTAGTTTGGGGCAACGCCTTTTACAAAAAAAAAAAAATCGCCATAGATTTCCACAACCACCGGTTACATGATGTATGTCGTTATAATTTATATTTTTTTTAACTTTGCCCCGCACTTATCGTGGGTATAGTTTACGGACATACATTTCACATGCACAAACACCCGGACCCGAAACAACTATCTGTAGATCATACAAATATTCATTCCGTGCGGGGATCGACGATCGTTATACTATTATAACGTACCGTAGATACTGTAAAACTTTCAATATTCTAGTCTCAGTGTTCTAAGCTGTGCGTTGATATGTCAGTCAGTTTTACATTTTATATATATAGATTAACATTATTATCACATTACATATTTTTAAATTTAATAAGAAATTATATTACATATATTTAATGTACCTAACACACAGGTCGTGTTACATTGACATAAATAATAACGTCAAGGGTCCTCTGGAAAAGGTCTTGGATCGCAAGCTGGCCATCTCTATCCAAAACTACTATAACAGACAGTTCTTGAGTAGAAACCGGGGCTTGGCAAACGTAGTGTGGGAAGTGTTCCAACCAAATAGACCGGTGACTAGCTCCAAAGAGTCATTGTCATCATGTCCAACAGTAAAATGCGATAGGGATGAATTGAACAATAGAATAATAGTGCCGTGTGGTGCCGGCTCAGAATACCACCACCCCATCTCATCCCGTGGGTGTCGTAAAAGTTGACTAAGGAATTAGCCGGAGGATGGGCAGCAGCGTCCTTCGAGTACATTAACAAATCAACTGCGATCGCCAACCCGTCTGCCAAGCGTGGCGTGGCATGACCCCACAACACACCCATATCGGTCGTTCTGGTGATCTTTGGGGGAGGCCTGTGTCCAGCGGTGGACTTCATTCGGCCGAAATGATGATGATGAACCATATGTGGCGACACCTTCATCGCCACCATATAAACGACAACTTACAGCGACATCAACTAGAACATTTTTTTTTTTTTTTTTTTTTTTCTTTTTTTTTTAAACGTTGCCCCACCCTAGGATTTCTCCTGTGACATACATGAATTCTACACACAATACACCCAGACCCGGAACAACTACCTGCAGATCATACAAATATTAGTTCCGTGCGGGAATCGAACCCACGACCCGGAGCGCAGCAGTCGACTGTATCAACCACTGCACCAACTCTCCGATGACGTCAAAGAATCCTGAATCACACATGTAAAGTATTCGCACAACGCTGCCTATATACAAATGCCCAACATCAATCGTTGGGCTTCGGCCCACCAGGCATACCACCCGCATGGTTGAAGAATCCTCCCATTTCTATGGAAGAACACCACACTTTGTTCCCCATTCACGTTTTAACAAAGACGAAATACATTTTCAGTGCCAAAAGTGGGGAAAATTGTCCCACACTGGCCAACTCCAATTTGCCATTGTGATAAAAGGCGCCAAAACATCCCGTCCATGCAACACGCGCGTAATTGGAGTGTGCACGATATTCTCGTTAGTTCTGCAACAGAATGCCTAGACCTGTCTGCCAGGTATTTAACACAGATTGGCACGGGCCATTTTTCTTCTAACTAGCGTTCCCGGCCTGAATAGCTCGCAATCTTTATCGACAAAACACGCATTCCTAATCGGAAGACTCAATTGAGGCACCACACGTGAATCGCACCATGAGTTTTTTTTATAATATACGAAGACCAATCGGTTTTATTTTAATATTTTGAGTAGGCAATGCCTACTTGTTAGAAGAAAAGAAGAGGTAATATGGACCTAACCATTTCAGCATAAAAGTGCCTAGTTCACTGCGGCCGGCATGACATGTGACGTTATAATTTCAATGCTGCCACAAACAGTTCATTATTGATTCGCATAAAATTTAATGTTATAATTTATCATGGCATGCTTTCACTTATGCTACTGATCGTAGAAAAATATTAAAACATGATGTATATCGAATTTAACTCTCAAGTTGTTCCCAAACAAAATGACGATCAAAATAAGAGTCTGATATCTTAACAAATACAAACGGCTTAGGGTGGCCCAGGCGCTGCCCCCGCCGCACCTTAACCTACTGATATCTAATAAATTTAGACGAATATATGCCTTATGACTTTATGCGACTTGAACAGTTTGTCGATCAAACAGTTTTCTTAGGAATCACGCTTGATTCAAAACTTCAATGGGGTCCCCATATTACATCTCTAGCAGGACGGTTGAGTCCGGCTGCTTAAGCTGTCAGAAAAATCAGACTCCTTACAGATGTAGCTACTGCAAGACTGGTTTACTTTAGCTACTTTCATAGCATAATGTCCTATGGTATTTTACTTTGGGGTCGGGCTGCCGATATAGATTCAATTTTTATATTGCAGAAGAGAGCTATCAAGGCTATTTACAACCTTGGTAGTCGTGATTCCTTGAGAGAACTGTTTAAAAACATAAACATAATGACAGTGCCTTGTCAGTATATTTATGAAAATATAATGTACGTTAGGAAAAACATACATCTTTTTACAAAAAAATGTGGTCGGCATAACTATAATACAAGATATAAATCTAAACTAGTACAGCCAAAATTTCGCTTAGCTACAGTCCAACCTTCTTTTATGGGATATAGTATAAAAATTTATAATAAAATACCGGAGACCGTGCTGCAATTACCGCAAAATAAATTTAAAATATTTGTAAAAAATACTCTATGCAAACAAGCATATTATATATTAGAGGATTACCTTAGAGATATAAATGTTTGGCAGAGTGCTTGTCCAGCTCCGCAAGACCACTATAAGAAATGATTCAAATTATTCATTTTTGACTTATTGACATGCCATCTTGTTGTGACATCAATTTATTCAGATTTACTTTTCTGACATTTCAATTATTATTTTTTGACATGACATTATTATCATTAATTATTTACACCTGAACTTATTATTGCATATTTTTTATATTCAACTGGTTTATGATTTGATATTGACGCTTTTAGGAGGTTTAGACTTTACTATGTTTAATGTAGGAACATTGTCTTTATATAACCTGAATTTTCGAGAACATTGTACACATAAATGTTGTAACATGATTTTAAAAGAGTAACCATGGAGTTTCTTGCCCGTTCTTCCCATAGGAAATCTACATCTTGGAACGTGGCAACTTAAGTCTTGACGATCCATAAGTGCTATTAATGGTTTAAATGAATAAAACTCTTTTTATCTTTATCTTTATCGAGATTAGAGCGAGAAAATACTGTCCAAATGATAGTCATGCTATAACTAGTGATGTTTTTAATATACCTGCATTATAAGATTTTAAATTCTGATAATAAATAACTAAACAATAAGAAACTAATCCTAAGCCATCTCAACCTAATAAAATTCTAATAATATTAGGACTAATAATTAATAATATTATAGAAAAACAAACAATAAAACTAAAATAATAAATAAAGCAGCTCTAAAGGCATTAATCTCCTTTAAAGTAAACTCGAAACTAGTCAAGGAAGGTGTTATCTTACTAAACAAACTAGGAAAACACAATAACGTAAAGCTTATCTGGGTACCTGGACACGAAGGTGTTGAAGGTAACGAGAAAGCGGATCAACTAGCTAGGGCAGGCTCGAGTAAGCAGTTCATTGGCCCTGAGCCTTTCGTAGGAATACCTCAGGGTACCTACCAACTGGCATTACATGCATTTGCTGATAAGGAACATGTCAGAGAATGGAGGCAAGCGAGAGGCCTAAACCATTCCAAAACTTTCTGCAGCACAAGACTAAACGGGTGTAAGAGACTATTAAATCTTACCAAAACCCATTTAAGGCACTATATAGGTGCAATGACAGGCCACTTCGGCACCAAGGAGCACCTCCATAGAATGAAGCTCAGCACAACGGATACATGCAGATTCTGTATGGACAATCAAGAGTCTATGCAGCACATTTTGTGCAGCTGTGACGCTCTGGGAAGACGTAGGGCAAAACATCTAGGAGTGGCTTATCCATTGCATGATGATTTTGCACGGCTCCAGGCAGGTATGATTGCGAAGTACCTACAGGGACTTTTGGATTTGCCAGCGGAGGAGTAGTGCAGGGCTTTGGGCAGCACAATGGATCCAATAGGGTCGAAGTGCGTTCGGCTAATGCTGAGCCCGTGGGAGCCAACAATAGAATAGAATAGAATAGAAAATAATAAAACGAACTAAATTTAATTCAGAAATCATATAACTTTTTCTATAATAAATAACAACAGAAGAAATTAAAAATACAAATATTATAAATAGTAAACATATTCAATCTAACAAAATAGACATAATAATTCTTATAGAATTAAAAGATATAGTTTCTCATTCTAATAAAATAATTGTATTATTTATAATAAAATAAATGATTATAAAAAATGTTGCAAATTGGCCGTGTGGTGCCGGCTGGCCGTTTGGTGCCGGCTCAGAATACCGCCACCCCATCTCCTCCCGTGGGTGTCGTAAAAGTCGACTAAGGGATTAGCCGGCGGATGGGCAGCAGCGTCCTTCGAGTACATTAACAACTCAACTACGATCGCCAACCCGCCTACCAAGCGTGGCGATAATGGCAAAACCCCCCAATGAGCCCACAACACACCCATATCGGCCGTTGTGGTGATCTTTGGGGGAGGCCTGTGTCCAGCAGTGGACTTCATTTGGCCGAAATGATGAACTAGTGGTGCTAGTTAGCGTGGTGAGTATTGGTAAATACCCCCCAAAATAATGACACACATGTGGAAATCTACGGGGGAGCAGCTTTGTTCAGCAATGGATGTATAAATGGCTGATATGATGATGATGATAGTTAAGCTATCGAAATATTATGTTAATGTTAAAAGCCATTAAAAGTTATGCCTAACTTATTATGATAAAGTATATTAGGAATTCAATAAATGTGCGAATCAATCGCGCCCAGTGCGTTTTCTGCGGCGGGGATCAAAGGTGGTCTCCTCCCATACCCGTTCTGCCGCCTGTTTTGCTTGCATCACGTCCTCGTAAAAGGAGACTACGGCATCCCACGCGCTCTTGCTCCGGACGATGGACTGAACAACGGCCGGAAGCGAGTGTTACCGTCTTCGACCGCCGCGACGAGATCACGGCGCTGCGTTGCCCAAGCTGGGCACTCCTCCAAATTGAACTCAGGACCTCCTTTAAGGAAGGCAAGCGTTAAACCACTAGGCAATCACTGCTCCAGTGATTATTGGTATTTATAGGTAATAGATGTGCTTTAAGTTACAAATGGGACTATAATTACTCAACTTTGATAGTCTTGGCGTAAATACCAGACATAATTACAGCTCATAAGTAACAAATCGATCACTTCCGTATCATCTTAAATAACATCAGACGTTACAAAGCATTCGATTGATTGATGTGATATTAATGATTGGTATCGTAAATTTAACACTAACGACTTGCCTAACGAATTCACACTAAACAGATAAGACAGAAGGACTACCGCCACGCCGTTCCGTGTAGTGGCGGCTAAGAAAACCACCACCGCATCTCATCCCGTGGGTGTCGTAAAAAGCGACTATGGGATTAGCCGGAGGATGGGCAGCAGCGTCCTTTATGGCAAAACCCTCCAATGAGTACACAACATAAATCCATACCGGTCGTAGTCTTAATCTTTGGGGGAGGCTCCTGTTCTGTGACTAGCGCCATGTCTGATCGCGATTAAATCTTACCAAAACCCATTTAAGGCACTATATAGGTGCAATGACAGGCCACTTCGGCACCAAGGAGCACCTCCATAGAATGAAGCTCAGCACAACGGATACATGCAGATTCTGTATGGACAATCAAGAGTCTATGCAGCACATTTTGTGCAGCTGTGACGCTCTGGGAAGACGTAGGGCAAAACATCTAGGAGTGGCTTATCCATTGCCTGATGATTTTGCACGGCTCCAGGCAGGTATGATTGCGAAGTACCTACAGGGACTTCTGGATTTGCCAGCGGAGGAGTAGTGCAGGGCTTTGGGCAGCACAATGGACCCAATAGGGTCGAAGTGCGTTCAGCTAATGCTGAGCCCGTGGGAGCCAACAATAGAATAGAATAGAATAGCCGGAGGATGGGCAGCAGCGTCCTTTATGGCAAAACCCTCCAATGAGTATGACACAACATAAATCCATACCGGTCGTAGTCTTAATCTTTGGCGGAGGCTCCTGTTCTGTGACTAGCGCCATGTCTGTTCGCGATCCGTTCGCGAGTACTGACCTCGAACCGTCGGAACGGAACAAAATTACACTGGAATATGTGCAATATTTATTGGACATAAACTGTTATTTATTTTTCTAGTTACCAGAAATTCCAAATCAAATTCAAAGTACAGCAAAGGTAAATGAAAAAACGCTGAAGTAAATGAAAATTCGTGTTTTTATTCCTAAAAGCGTTTTTATTAATTTTTATTAACTCTAGCATTTTACATGAGGCGAATAATCATATCAACCACAGAACGTCCACTGCTGAACAAAGACTTCTTCATAGATTTCTACAACCGTGTCATCATTTTGGGGGGTATTTGCCAATACTCATCACGCCTGGCAGGCGAGTTGGTGAGCGCTGTATGGCTACCGCTTCACAGAAGGGACGCTGCTGCCCATCCGTCTGGTTTAGATTCCCTTAGTCGCTTCTTACGACATCCACGGAAGGAAATGGAGTGGTGCTATATTCTTAATCCGGACACCACACGGAATGTTTATCTTATTTTTATCATAATGAACAAAGGTAACTAATTGAATTTTATGAAATAAATATTTATTATTATTCATAACCAAACAGTTGTGCGTCACGATCTCATTCCTTTCGTAGATTTATTTCTTATGGCACAGCGAGTAAGCGCCCGAGAAAAAGATACGTAGATACATTTTCATGGAATGCAAATAGCTAACCTTCTACCACGAATCAATAAATTGGATTAGGTTCAAACAGATATCCACAGGAGGAGATGGAGTGGTGTTATATTCTTAATCCGGACACCACACACAGATATACTAAACATCGAGTGGCTACGAATACCACCAACCCATCTCATGCCTTGGTCGTCGTAAAAGGTGAATATGGGATTCCATCCACCATTCCATTTCCTTTGTTGATGTTGCAAAATACGACTAAGGGCCTCTAGATCAGAGGAATGGGCATCAGCGTCTCTTTTGCGGAACAGTAGCTATACTGCGCTTACCAACCCGCCTAAAACGCGCGGTGAGTACTGTGAGGAAAGCTTGGAAGGAATTTCCTTCCAAATTTTTTTCCATGACATAGTGGAATCTACGGGGGAGGCCTTTGTTTAGCAGTGAACGTTCGTTGGCTGATATGTATGCATGTACATATTACAGGGAAATGATATGAGATTTGATAACATCCCAAAGGTAGATGATCAATTCACGGAGGATTCTGTGGGGTGATTTCCCGAAAGATAGCAAGCGATATGTCGAATCCCTTAAAAAATGCGGATTAGAGGCGGATCCAACTCAGATAATTTAGGTTAAAAAGAGTCAAGGGATTCTTTAGGGAAGTCTTTATTGAAATCACCCCACAGAGTTGTAATTTTAATATCTTCTTTACTAGTATAATAAGTCTCAATTAAACTCAGCCAGCAAGTCGACCAGTCACCGCAAACAGGACCCGTCCTCGCATGACACAAAGAGCAGCCGTCACCCTCCCCGCAATTTTAGACGAACCGTTTGATTAAAGACCATTCATTCATAGTTAAGACCAAATTGCGTGTAAGAAGAATGTCATGACGTAGATTGTAGGCGTACGATGAACCGGGCGATGTATCTTACAAACATGTCTGTCCTCCCACTCAAAGTAAGCGGATATTAACGATTCAGATCTCTCCTTAATGACGCCGGAATAAATGAATGAATGAAAGATGGAAACAGGCAGTTGTAAATCTACTGCAGATTGTAAACAAAAAACCGGATAAGTGCGAGTTTTACGTGGAGAGTGTTCTGCAAAACGATGCACATCCACCATATTTTTTTAAAGGTCTTAGCTAATTTTCTATGCCGTACCTTAAAAAGTATGTATTGTAGCGGGTTGAAGAGGAAAATTGCTAAATATATTGTTGAAGTCGGTCTTATACCAATAACTTATTCCACGAACAAACTTGACATCGTAGTTGAAAAACATGTTCTCCCATACATTTCAACTGCAAATGGAAGTTTGTACGCACAATATTGAAAGATTTACCCTGTTATTTTAAAACCATAGACTTCTTATAGGTCTTCCTGTAATCTATAGGTAAAGAGCTGTAACCCCGAGAAGACGGCGGCGTGCACGTGGCTAAGTGCTGCCGTGTGTATACTTACACACCTGCCAACCGCAGTGGTTATGACAATTTCCCCTAGTGATTGGTGACTGGCAAGCGAGGATTGTGTGTTTCATCAAAAATCTCGAATATCTGAATCGTTTTATAACTTCTTTCTTTGCGTTCCGACCAAAGATATTGGACAAAAAGATATGCCATGTAGGTCAAAATGTATGCGAGCCTAGAAATAGAGTTTACGCCTACCATTCTTCATCATTCTTCATCCAATGAATTGAATAAACACAACATTATAATTGGCTACTCATACTGAAACATACCCACGACTATGTAGGCAGCCAATCATGCCGAGCATAGGTACGGACAGCGGCCGTAGCCCGCAACGCGTACGTTTATTGGGAGTACCATCCGCTGTTCTATATTCAATGCGTTTGTTATTCGCCGATTGCTAGTTAAACGTAGTCGATAAGAGCATTGTATTTTGTACAAAAATAATAATGTCGTTCTGCCCCATCAATCCACATGTAACATAATAAAGAAAACAATATTTTTTAATTTATTATTTTTAGAGACAAATACCAGAAAATTCTTACACTTACATATGGTATATGATTCTTTCCTTGATAAAGTTAATGTTTTCGCTTCGGTTTTTGCATGTTATCCCCAAACAACACGACAATTTAACAAAGTTTCACTTACGCGATAGAATCTCAACTGATGTTATAAAACGGCCATTTCTTCCGACATGCCCGGATTGTCCATGTCGCTGTGGTGCGGTTACCCCCCCGTACCACTTCTCCTTATTTCCTATTTCTGTGGTTCCGAAAATCGACGGCTGCTAGAAGCCTGTCCCGTTGATGTGAAGTTCGCAAGAGATATGTTGAATTGACATTTCTGGAAAGCGCTCTGTGAGTTTTGAGATGAACTGATTTGCATGTAAATGAAAACTCGCTTGATAGATGTCAACTAAAAGTTCGGTTGATGGAAAAGGCAAATTATTATTTTAATAGTGTCTTGTTTTGTCCCATGATAGTACAGGGAAAATATCTAGTGTAGGACACCATTATATGACAAATCTACCTAATAAAATTGCAAATAATACTCAAACAAACGATATTAGTTCCTTATGTTTATATAGGTCTAGTCTAGGACCGGCGGTTTCACCCGCCGTTTAATTTAAAATAAATTGCATGATTTGTATATAATGTAGAACACTTGACATAGAGTATATATTATTATATATTGGATTTCATGCGTTTTAATGTTTTTGTACGGTACCCTAATCTAAAATAAAAGTAGCCTCAGTTATTCCTTATAACATCAGCTATCTGCCTGTGCAAGTCCCGTAGAAGTCGTAAGAAAGTCCAGTCGTTTCGGAGATTAGCGGAAACAAACAAACAGACAGACAGACAAAAAATATTTTTTGTTGTCGGTACCGTATATACTTTCATATGCATTCAGTAAAAAACTGTTATCTTGTCGTTACAAACAGACACTTCAATTTTATTTATTTGTATAATATTTTAGTATCTTAGAAAACAATTAAAACATCAGTTAGATGTACGGGTAAGTGTTGTTAAAACTTCTCCAAGTAATATCCATATCCCCGAAAACATTTTTAGTGCAGAAAAAGATTGTCGTGGTATTGAAAGTCCATAAACACGTCATCAGTTACAGTAGCACAAACAGCATACACTCATCGTATAAGCATGGCTTCAATTGTCAAATCAAATATTACAGATACATAGGGTAAGTTTTTTTTTTTTTTTTAAAACGTTGCCCCACACTAGGATTTCTCCTGTGTCGTGGGTGCGTTTACAGACATATATTCCACACACAATACACCCAGACCCGGAACAACTACCTGCAGATCATACAAATATTTGTTCCGTGTGGGAATCGAACCCACGACCCAGAGCGCAGCAGTCGACTGTATCAGCCACTGCACCAACTGTGCCGTCAGCGTGGACGTTTGAAGGTCGTTTTATATAAATTTATTTAAATGAAGGTAATGGTTACATGTGATTAGAGGCAATCACGATGTTTAATGTATATAGACTGAAAGACATACTTTTTTCTCCATACGAACTATTAAAATACCATACATCTATTTGCAATCGTATTATACAAGATGTCCAGTAAATAGCACGACATACTGCAGGGGGTGAGAGCTTGGGTCAATACCAAAAAAACACAATATATGTTCAGCAAAATCTTACGGATTTCTATTTTCACCACTGTAGGTTAAAGTTACGCGATAAGAAAATTGTACTGTGAAAATTTAAATAAAAATTGTATTTCTTGAAAACATTTTAGTTTTTAATAGAATAAAGACTTATTAATGAGTAAAGTAACTATTCACAAACAATTCGAGGTAAAAAAAACGGAAAATTTTGTACTACTGTAAATCCGTAAGATTTTGCTGAACATATATTGTGTTTTTTGGGTAGGTATTGACCAAAGCTCTCACCCCCTGCAGTATGTCGTGCTATTTACTGGACATCGTGTATAAAAAAAGTGATGTGTTAGTCGGTCTCCTATGAGGAGGGGAGTCTCCTTGCTGGATCTCCGCTCTGGGGTCTGGAAGCGAGAGCCCTTTCGTCGCTATATCAGTGGCACGGGGAGGTGATAAGTCGGCGCGAACGACATTTGTACTTCATGAGACCGACATATGAAGGTCTGAACTTTGAGGGATTCTGGTGATGGAATGGAAGGAATAACGGGCGCAGCCCAGTGCAGGGCACGCCATGATAGCGGCGGTAAGACCCGTCATGGTCTCGGACCATGGGTGTTTGGGAAGTATCTGTGTTACACAGGCCGAGAAAAAACCAGTTGTCATCATTGCGGATACTGCCTGGAACCCGGCGCAGTACGTGTCCAACACGGATGAGTATTCAGTTTGGCCAACGCAGCACCGTGATCTCGTCGCGGCCGTCGAAGAGGGTGACCTTTCGCCTCTGGCCGTGGTTCCCTCCATCGTCCCGTGTGAGAGCGCATGGGAAGCCGTCGCCTTTTTTTGCGAGTGATGCAAGCAAATGATGCGGTAGAGCGGGGACGGAAGGAAAGAAAGAAAGAAAGAAAGGATTTATTACCACACGAATTTAACACAAAAAACAATACAGGAAAATAACAAGAAATTTGTTTGTATAGTGTGGCAAAAGGCGCGGTCTCAGCAAAATGTTAAACAGTGAGCAGCATAGCCGTAACACTGCCCAACGCTGGTTTTCAGTCCGTCCCCATTTACTACCGTTATTTAAATATAGATAATACATTAATTTCAATAAACAACATTAAATATAAGCAAAAGAAAGTAATTATGTAAATTAAAGATTATAGATTGCCACTACAAAAAAAAAACAAAACGAAATTTATATAGGAGACTGCCTCTGATCCTAGCCGCAGAAAATGCACTAGGTAAGTGGAAGGACACCGTAGGGTTTTAGCCGGTTAGAGTCCAGCATGCCCCACGGCCTCTCCCAAGACGGAGGAAGTCCATAAAGATTACGCTACGATAAAAAAGTCTGTGTATGGCAAGTAAGATTTATTGCTGTAAAACTTACCCACGATTCGGGAGAAACTTGTAATGGGGGTAATCGTTAATACGAACTTTTTGATTAAATCTTCTAGAAGGTATAATGTCGAACTACTTATTTGAGCTTGCTTGCGTTAAAATACTTTAACATCTTTGATTGACTACCGTGACGTTCAGTCGTGTTTCATCAACATCACCATTTCAACCGAAAAAACCACTATTGGATATGTCCAACGATCGCTACAACAAACTGCTGAGTTTGTGTTGGGGGTTTTGCCATAATTGCCTTTGGGGGGTAGGGGATTTTGCCATAATTGTCAAGCTTGGCACGCGGGCTTACGATCGCAGTTGGGTTTTAATTAATGTGCTCGAAGGACACTGCTGCCCATCCTCTGACTAATCATGAAAGAAAGAAAGAAATAATTTATCGCATAGTCGCCTTTTGGGACACGGGATAAATCATGAGATGGGATGGTGCTATTCTTAGCCAACAGCGCACGGCAAAAGTTGTGCCTACGAAAGCAATATAACCCACTTTGAAACAGAAACAGAATTGATATGATTTAAGCAATGATGTTACATATTGGTCCGATTATGTTGGTACAGATGACACAACAAGTTGGTATTTGAAATAAAAAGCTGGTACATTCATACCATAGGAATTCTATGTGTGTTATGTTTTATTTGGGTGTATCTTACACAGAAATATTAATATTTGTACACGTTGACGAGCTTACAAAAAAAACTCGTCAAGATATTTACCTTCTTTATCATACATTATCATAGATTATTATATAGATTTTATAATACTCACTACGGTTAGCAGGTGGGTTGATGACCGCATTATGGCTGTCTCACAGAATGGATACTCCAGCCTACAGCTCTGATTAAGAATGGAATCTCTTAGTCACCGTTCACGACATTCACGGGAGGAGATGGACTGGTACTATATTCTTAATCCAGATATCACACGGACAATCCAGATATCACACGGATATATTTACCGTATACTCTTCCTGAATATATGTAACACTTATTATATTTATCCGTGTAGTGTCCGGATTAAGAATATAGGACCACTCCATCTCCTCCCGCGGATGTCGTAAAAGGCGACTAAGGGAATCTAAACCAGGGGGGTGGGCAGCAGCGTCCCTTCTGAGAAACGATAGCCATACTGCGCTCACCAACCCGTCTGCCAAGCGTGGTGAGTATTGGCAGAAACCCCCCAAATGATGACACAGTTGTGAAAATCTATGAGGGAGGCCTTTGTTCAGCAGTGGACGTAGAAATGGCCGATATGATGATTCTATTTACGGTATTGAATAGTCGCCAATTAAGTATTTTATGTCTGTACCGCGAACATTGCTTCACCACAATGGTCCAAAATATGTAAAAGGTGTCAGGATGTTTTTGTGTAAAAACATAATATTTAGATGGAACGAAACCACAAAATCTGTACTGAACGAGATCATAAGTACGTGTACCAGGAATTTAGTACGTCAAACACTACTGAATTTAAGTATTCAAAATACATTCACAATAATATAGCACTTGCCTACATGACTGTCTGCAAGTCACACCATCATTTTTATCTCACAAAACATTACATTTATATACCACAAGAACATTTCGTAAATCAAACTGCAAATAGGATATTCGTTGGTGCTGGCCTAATCGAAGATATTACATCAGCGAGTGGTGCCATCAGACTTGACCTGGATACGTCATCCCGTCCGATATCGCAAAGTGAATAGCACACGAGTTTGGTTCACTAGTTTGGAGGAAATTGAAAATCTAGATTGAAAACTACTGGAACTACTGTTATGGTACAACGAATTTTGAACTAATATAATTAGTCAGAAACTTAGTTCATGTAATGGAAAATTAAGTATTCGATTTTGACATTTTGTTGTAACAACGCCTGGTATACCAATATTCCCATCACACCGACGTATCACATAACTCCTCTTTACAGGTCCTCAGGTTATATGGTCGAAGATCTTAAAACACTAGGCTTTGTGGTTTAGGCACCAAACTGCAGGGCTTGTCTGCTTCAGTAGGTATCGGTCTTCTGAAGGACAGCCGTACTTTTTTTAAACGGTTTTTCTCCTAAGTGTTTCTCCCGTGTTGCTATACCAAATAGTTTACAGACATAACTATATTTCACATGCACTAACACCCAGAACTGGAAGAACTATCTAAAGGCCATACAATTATACTTTTATGTTCCATGCGGAGAGTCAAACGGCTAGCCACTGCACCACACAGCCGTCAGTTTTAATTTGTGCTGTCAATTAAATACTATCATAAGTTATAATAAAACACTTTTTACGGGATTAAATAGCGTATATTATACAAGGAAGTGTATTGGGCCCTTTCCTATTTCTCCATATATATGAAAATAATATAACCGTTACATTTGATAGAACTGGTTATTGACTCAATAATAATAATTTAAAAATCAACAATAATTATACTACGATTTCAAAACTATAGAAAACCCCAAATATAGGTAATATTTATTTATTTACAATAGTAATAAAATAGAGGAAATCAATGCAACTAAGTTTTTAGGTATTTTATTTATGCTTAATGTACATCAGTGTACAAAGCCAGTCTTAGTGCTGTGGGATTTTTCTGTCAGACTACCTTTGGATGAAGCAGAGAGCATCGAGGTAGATGCACCAAAAAATATGAAAGAAATGTATAGATGGAAATACATATTATACAAATGTAGAAACATACATATACACTAATATGCTTGATAAAAAACTGAAATTGGAAAACACATGCGGATAATATTTATGATAGGCTTGATAAGTTTGTATTTGCTGTCAGGAGTTAACAAAACAGTGTGTGTGTGTAAAGAAGCAGTCTATAGTGTTACAACGGATATGTATCTTCGGTCCTCCCATGCGGCTAATTTCTGTGCGGAAGCTTGGTATCAATCAAAAAGCTCTTCGTAAACAAAACAGTGCGAAGAGCAGTCTGTGGCGCATGGTTTACGGATACTTGCAAACTTTTAAATTCTTGGTAAATAAATGTTACACGTTATCCAGAAACCGTGAAGTATCGCATTGCGGTCGCATATTAATCATATTGAGAATATACACCATAGTATTGTCTTAGGTTTTCGCGATTATTACACATTATAATAAAACAATTTTAAACGGATTAAATCGCGTGTATTATTGATTTTGGTTTTTCCTGACGTTTCGAACACTTTGCAGGGTTCGTGGTCGCAGGATGACTAAGGTGACAAGCGTCGTTACAGATTTAAAAAGTTATTTTATCTACCGTACAAAACTAATCAAAAATTGTTTCGATGCACGCAGTAATCACTCACAGTGTCTCGATGTTTTTTAGTTTGGTGTGTTGTTTGGGATTTTATTAATTTAATAACCGGATTCCAAACAGGTGGTACCTGCCAACCATCTTCTCTATTAAAATTAGGATGTTTTTTAATTTCAATAGCCTCTCGAAACATTCTTGGTACATAACGGTTTTCTTTCGCGAGGACTTGAGGATGATCAAATCGAAGAAAATGGTTGGGTTTGCCTAAGGCATGTTCACACACTGCGGACTTTGTGATGCGTCTATGCTTGACGTCAGCTATGTGTTCTTTAATTCTGGTGGCTATACTACGCTTTGTTTGCCCTATGTATGACATTTTTGTTACAGAGAGCACACGGCATCTGCGACGCCGACCACCTGCCAGGGGAGCTTAACCATGTGAAGCAAGTTCTTCGAAATAACAATTTAAGAGCGCCACATCCCCGTCGCAGAAGCCGCCCGAAACCCACCACGGTTGATCGGAGACCTGCAGTCTTACCATTCATCAAGGGAGTCACGGACATAATTGGTCATATCTTGAAGCGTGCTTCTATTAAAACCTATTTCAAGCCACATAAAAAGATAAGCCAACTTCTCAAACCCGTGAAGTGTCACATTCCTCTACAAGATGCAGGGGTCTACAAGATTGACTGTGATTGTGGGTTGTCATACATAGGGCAAACAAAGCGTAGTATAGCCACCAGAATTAAAGAACACATAGCTGACGTCAAGCATAGACGCATCACAAAGTCCGCAGTGTGTGAACATGCCTTAGGCAAACCCAACCATTTTCTTCGATTTGATCATCCTCAAGTCCTCGCGAAAGAAAACCGTTATGTACCAAGAATGTTTCGAGAGGCTATTGAAATTAAAAAACATCCTAATTTTAATAGAGAAGATGGTTGGCAGGTACCACCTGTTTGGAATCCGGTTATTAAATTAATAAAATCCCAAACAACACACCAAACTAAAAAACATCGAGACACTGTGAGTGATTACTGCGTGCATCGAAACAATTTTTGATTAGTTTTGTACGGTAGATAAAATAACTTTTTAAATCTGTAACGACGCTTGTCACCTTAGTCATCCTGCGACCACGAACCCTGCAAAGTGTTCGAAACGTCAGGAAAAACCAAAATCAATAATACACGCGATTTAATCCGTTTAAAATTGTTTTATTATAAATATACACCATGTTGAGAATAATATCGAAATCAACCCACGACAGTTTTGTTTTAGTTTTTTTAACACTACGATGTAAGGGAGACTTTGAACCTACAATCTATTATCAGGGTCAATCGATATCTGGTGTCGATGCTGTTAATGCATTTGCTGCTTTCTTCGCCAGTGTTTTCTTACCTGACACACCTGATTTAAATGTTTCCCAAATATGTGCTTTCGATACACACAGCAATAGTAATTTTGCCAATTTAGTTAAGTTTTCCACTCATGATGTGGAACGTATCAACAAGTTGAGACCCAATTGTTCTATTGGGCCGCATAACATTCCAGCTAGCGTTCTTAAACTATCTAAACTTTCCATAGCCAAACTTCTGTGCCACATATTTAATCTAGCTTAATGCACTGGAAGATATCCGGCACAATGGAAACTCTCTAGGGTCACACCAATACCAAAGACAGGAGTAAAATCATCTGTAGAGAACTACAGGCCTATCGCTATATTATCGGCTCCTGCTAAAGTATTTGACCACCTTTTATACAAGGAAGTTAAAAAAACAAGTCGATACTTATATTTGTAATGAGCAACATGGTTTTCGGAATAAAAGGTCGGTAAACACCAACTTGCTGACTATAGTTGATTATATTTCTACTCAAATGGATCGTGAACAGTAAGTGGACGTGGTTTGTTTCGATTTCCGCAAGGCTTTTGATAGAATGAATAACGACATCTTGTTGCATAACTTAAGTGTCATAGGGTTCGTACCTAGTATTCTTCTCCTGATGTCTGATTATTTTCGTGACCGACAGCACGTCTCGGCTTATACAACTCTGATGCCTATCATACACGTTCAGGTGTGAGTCAGGGCTCAACTTTAGGACCCCTGCTCTTTTTGATTATGGTAAACGATCTTCCACAGGTTGTAAATTATGCGAAATGTGAACTCTGAGTCTGATGGCTTTGCTCTCCAGCGTGATATTGATTCCTTGAGTAAGTGGGCTGCCATCAATAAAATGGAATTTAACACGTCTAAATGACAGAAAAGAGAACGTTCGGTAATTTTAATACTGCTGAGATTCAGTTAGTCGTGAGTTTAATCGACAAGTATAAACAAAATGGACTGATGCGGTAACGTATAAAGGCAGTTCAAATGTTTGTTCAAAGAGAACTAAAAAAATACAATAAAATACTGTAAAAAGTCTAAATCGACGATGGAATTATATACCTGACAATTCTTGTACTTCTTCCCGATAAATTAATGAATTCATTTATTGAGTCTATATGTCACTTGTTAGGTCATCAATGATATCAAAAATATCCATAATAATAATACTTTTACTTGGTATTAAACGCAAAAACAAGCATTAACTAACCTAATAGTAAATGTATTGCTTACACCATCTGTCCCGCATCTGTCGAATGGTATATCACTCGTATATCGCTCTATCTGGCCGTCAAAGGGACAGATTATTCTTGAGGTAGTCGCCTTATTCGTCAAATAAAGCTTATATCTGCCGATTGAAAAATCGGCCCTAAAAATACAATGATAAATTTTTCTCCGAGTACCTAGTACAGACTAGCTTTTACAGAAAAGCTTACAGATACATAACAAAGAAAATAACCCATAGCACGTACGTCGACACAGATTATGATTCATCTCTGACCGGGTTATCATCCATCTACCCAGATTGGCTAGGAGATAAAAATCGTACAACATTTAGGTATCATTCATCTTCGTGACTAAGTAATTAGCCAACATTCAATCTTGATTTATTATAAGAGCACGAGAGCTTTCGCCTGCGAGTTCATTAGTATTTGGAGTTTTAGAAACCTTTTTACCTTCAATCTCATTTGCGCTCAGGGGTAAACACGAGCATCAAAGTAATTTCATAATAAGATCAAAGGTCCTTGGCCTTTGAGCGATGCGTCCTTGGAAGCAAATTTTTCTTTTTTACAACAGCGGATAATCTAGGTTTCGATTCAGCTAAAGCTATGCACTCGCCCCGCCTATGAACGGCTGCAACATCAGAGTAGTCGCTGATATATTTATGACCGTTATACGAGATGTACACTCTTTTCTTGAAGGTACCTTTTTATATTGGACCCAGTGGAAATCCTAAATGAACTTCCTCCACCCCGGGGAAGGACGAAATGCCGGACTCCTACCGGCTAAAACCACTGGGGCAGTCATCTTCCGCACCTCAGTCCTCGTACACTAGAACACTAGAGCCTCCCACTGGTGCCACGCCTATAGATATATCTCGGAGAGGGTGACTGTAAAGTGGTGCACTGTGCTGTGCTGCGCACGTGACGGCGCGTGGCCACATGCGCGCCATCGTCTTCTCAGGTCGCTCGGTGTGGGCACGCAGATTCCCCAATCTACGCACCCGTGAACCCAGAGGCCCCCCGCCTTAAAGGGACGGCAGGGGGTTTCAGGCCTATGGGAATTAGGCGCCAGGGCGGTTATAACCCCTGCGCCTCCTCCTTCTTCGAGCAGGATCGGCCCTCGCCCGATCTCGCTATGCGGTCTCCTTCTGGAGCATTACGCTCTCACAGAACTGGAATGCAGTGGGCATCCAAACATGGACATGTAACATAAATAAGTGAATTTTGAATATGGGGGTCACTTTTGGGGGTAAAATAGAAAATATAAGAATAAAGTTCTGCAAACTGTGTCGTGTAATATATAATCGCAGGGCTTGTTGTGAGGGTCCCAAATGTATTTATTTAGTAATTTTAAAATAAATAGATTTAAAGTTATTTCAGAAAATATGTGAAAATTTGCCAAGCGTGGCGATTATGGCAAAACCCCCCCATGGGCTCACAACACATCCATATCGGTGGTTGTGGTGATCTTTGGGGGAGGCCTGTGTCCAGCAGTGGACTTCATTGGAATATCTGCAAAGGGTAACCAAGATTACATTGTGTGCGTAACCTACCTATTCCCTGATGTCATCACACGGTAGTACCTGGATTTAATACAGGATTGTGTACAATGGAATGCGCGTGGAATGACGATCTTCGCTGGGTATCTGGCATGGGTTAGATTAAAAAATCCGAGGATCGTGCTCAGTGGCGTGAAATTAAGAGCTAAGTCCAGCAGTGGACTGCTATGGGCTGATGGTGCTGATGATGATGATGTACAATTGATAAGACGTTTAAACGACATGAAATACAAGAAGAATTAAATTCACATTATGGAACGCTCAACTAGTTACAGGAGATAATCTTAATTTGACATTTTTACTATAGTTATTTTCAGTTATATATGTGAAATGTCATTCTAACTTAACTATTAGCAATATTATAAGTTTGCTTGACATACGTACGTTTCGTGGTAAATGTTGTCTACACGCTTACACATATTACTTACTATACTTACGTATATTCATACTGCACTAATTCAATATAATTTTATAAATAATATTACTGACTATGGTGTATTCAAATTCAATTTCTATTTTGTTTTATATATTAAATTAGTTACTAGGTACAATAATAATAAATAACACTTGATTATTGCGTGCCGATTATACGGTGAGACGTGCTGCACTATACCAATTGATGTCTCATCTCTGAAACCATGTTTCTAGCAAATGAATGTTCTATGAGAAAGGAGATTAATATGGATATCTCCAGATCAGGTCGTAAAAGTCTAGGTACTGCTGAAGGTCAGCCCGCTGCTATTAAAGATCGTGACGATAAGTCACCATAAACACCTCGCATGGCAGATGGAATGGTGATCGGCGATCGCAGAATGTTGTTGATATGTGAGCATACCACGTTGCTTACGGCAGGTGTGGTTGACACAGCAATGTCGATCATCCGATGAAAAAAGCGCCAGAACGACGTCTATAATAAAGTATATACATAAGTAGATAGTTAATATTTACCTTTCACTCTAAACAAACACAAAAACGAACAAAAGGAAAATGATAAAATATAATTTAACGAGTCAAAAGTCATTATGCGGAAGTCTATTGTCTAAATAATGGGCCAGGAGAATTCAGTGGGTAGATCCTTTCCACTAGAATAATTATTTTAATAACATAATTCTTGTCTGTATAGTTACAAAGGCCCGGGTTTTAGTACAGATAGGAAGGCCTTTCAATTAAATACAATTATTTATTCAGTAAATTCAGTAACTATACGTCTTTCTATTATTCTGTAGGTTGTTATTATTCGTACAAATATTGATATAAGAACGAAGTGGCCGCGTCTCCCCTGCATGAAAACTTCCTTATTTGCCGGCACGAAAGTACTCTTTGTTGCCACGTAGGGGGTTATTAAAGTTGATAGAGCTGTGGTGTATTTGCACGCCATCTACGGCAATATATTCTAATCGAAACATACGTATAGTATCCCGTGTGGTGCCGGCTCAGAATCCCGTGTGAGGCCGGCTCAGAATGCCACCACCCCATCTCCTCCCGTGGGTGTCGTAAAAGTCGACTAAGGGATTACCCGGAGGATGGGCAGCAGCGTCCTTCGAGCAGGTACATTAACAACTCAATTGCGATCGCCAACCCGTCTGCCAAGCGTGGCGATTATGGCAAAACCCCCCAATGAGCCCTCAACACACCCATATTGATCGTTGTGGTGATCTTTGGGGGAGGCCTGTGTCCAGCAGTGGACTTCATTCGGCCGAAATGATGATACGTATAGTGCCGTGCTTGGTGGGTACTGGAAAATTTCCCTAAAATGACAACATGCTGTGGAAATCTTTGGGGAGGCCTTTGTTCAGCAGTGGACATCTTTCGGCCGATATGATGATTATGATATGATATGATACAGTCAAGATATTTATTTCCATAAAAATTGGCAAACTACCTTTTTTTTATTTTTTTTATTGGTGCCCAGTGGAAATTCTTCATGAACTTCCTTCGCCCCGGGGAAGGACGAAGGGGTATGCCGGACTCCTACCGGCTAAAACCACTGGAGCGGTCATCTTCGGCACGTAAGGGAGGCTCCATGTCCTCGTATGATCACCCTAGAGCCTGGCAAACTACCTACCGTTTGTAAACTATGTCCACCCCTCTCCACGTGGGTGTCGTAAAGGCGACTAAGGGTTGATATCAAGAGGATGGGTAAAGTTGAGACAGCTGTGATGTACTTGCACGCCATCTACGGCAGTATATTCAAATCGAAACATACGTGCAGAGCCAAGCTGCTAATCGTGGTGGGTACTGGAAAATTCTCGACAACACGTTATGGAAATCTTTGGGGTAAGTCTTTGTTCAGGGGTGCAATTACTTAAGCTCAAACATCCATACATCCTTAAATACAGAATCTAAATAACGGTTTAAAACCAATTCGGTATTCACTAAGACATGATTGAAGCTATTCAAGAACACGTTGCAGAAGGTAAGCCATGAGGACCAGTCTAAGCGAATACCAAATTGGGTTATCACCATTATTTCAATTCTGTATTCAAGGATGTATGGATGTTTGAGCTTAGAGAATTGCACCCCAGTAGTGGACATCTTTCGGCTGATGTTAAGATGATAATATGATACGGGCTGCATACATATTTCCATAAAATTGGAAAACTACGTACCGTCTGTAAACTATATCCAGTCAGAGGGCTGTAGAGAGCCACATGGGTGTTTGTAAAGGCGACTGAGGGTTGATATAAAGAGTGCTATCCTCTTTATATCAACCCTCAGTCTCTTCTCCAGTCTGCTAATTCTCATGCCTAGCTATTATTTATTTATTTATTTAAATTTTTATGTACATCGAGTATACATAAGGCGGACTTAATGCCATGAGGCATTCTCTACCAGTCAACCTTTGGGTTAAACAAAGCACTTCGAAAGAAGTATAAAAGCAAAGCTATATTTAATGTTAAAAAAGACTTAATTAAAAATAGGAATACAATAATATAAAATACTACTATAAAAATAGATACTATATTATATTACATAATTATAAATAGTTAAATAGAATACATATAAATATCTAATATAAATATTAACTCTAATGACGAAGACAAAACTGATTAGGATTGTAACAATTTCAAGAAGTATTGACGCACTTTACGTTTAAACGTTTATTATGCGTATATCCCCAATGACCGCTCATCGTAATTTGTGTACTGGCTATACAGAGTATAAGTGATGACGCACCGAAAACTTTGAGAAGAAGTTACACTAGCCCTAAGGTAAATAGCAAAGCAATCTATCTCAAACATTTTATCGGCTCTAGTGTTATCATACGAGGACCTGGAGCCCCCCTTCGATGACCGCCCCAGTGGTTTTAGCCGGTAGGAGACGGCATACCCCTTCGCCCTTCCCCGGGGCGAAGGAAGTTCATGAATAATTTCCACTGGACACCATAAAAAAATAACTGGGTCCTGTATTATTCGGGTAAAACGAAAACCACAGCAATAGGATTTTTCTGCTTCTTTTAGGAAATACATACAGACGTAAAAATAATCAAATAAAACTGCTCATTCTTTTTCCTTTCATTATCGTCATCATATCAGCCAAAGGTAATCTAGTACCGAACAAGTGCCTCCCCATAGATTTCTATGTTGGTTACGTCGGTTACATATGCCGTGTGAAGTCATTTTAGGAGGAATTTCTTCCAGTACTCTCCACGCTTGGCAAGCGGGTTGGTAAGTGCAGAATACCTGCTTTTCCATTAAAAGAATGCTGCTGCCCTTCCCTCCTTCCCTTTTACGACATCCACGGAAGGAGATGGAGTGGTGCTATTTTCTAAATCTGGACAATACATGGAATTTTCCTTTATCTAAACGGAAAATGGTTCGCCCGTGTTCTGGGGTACAATTTTCTAAGCTCAAACATCCATACATCCTTGAACACAGAATTTAAATAACTGTGATAACCCAATTTGGTATTCGCTAAGATTGGTCCTCATGGCCTACTGCCTGTAACGTATCCTTGAATAGCTTCAATCATGTCTTAGCGAACAACAAATTGATTTTACACCCTTATTTCGATTCTGCATTTAAGGATGTATGGATGTTTAAGCTTAAGGAATTGCACCCCTAACAGCCAATCGGCCGATTCTAAATTCCATTTCACATACAGATTTAAACTCAAATTTAGTTCGAGAAGTTATTTAACAGGTAAAAGGTATCATGTTTTTGTATTAATATGGTTGCTATGTTAGGGTTATACTCCAAGCAATACATGATTTCAATAGTTTATCTCACAAAACATTACATGAGCATATTATATCTCTCGAACATGTTATCAAGCCCCCAGGCCAAAATGACCTTTTGTTCGTTTCAGCCAAATCCCAGCCTTTTGCAAATATACAATTGCGAATATTTCGCAATAAAAACAAAATGCTTTGTGGACGAGAACATAGCAAATACACGTACAATTGACAATTTGCATGCAATTTAGAGCTATGGCTACACTATTGAAGCATTTATTACTTTATTTTATTTTTATGATGCGAAGGCAAAACTCCACAAACGATGCAGGAAATATTTCATATATGTATTCATTCTATATTTTATAAAAGAAATGCGGTGTTTTTATTTCCGTTCGGCCCGCAGTCTTAGGGTACGGACTGAAAATCAGCGTTGACCAGTGTGTGGTTGAATCATTGCGCACTGCCAATACTGTGGCCATTCCTTTTACTATACTATACAGTATTTTTCGTATCTTACTACCTATTTGATTAGTTTTTCATTGAACTAATTAGGTGTGTCTGGTAATGAATAATCTTTATCTTAGTAATGTCTTAGGTTTTCACTAAATATTACTCAGTATAATAAAACATGCCGCTTGGTGCCGGCTACTAATACCACCAACCCATCTTATCCCATGGGTGTCGTAAAAGGCGACTAAGGGGTTAGACAGAGGATGGGCAGCAGCGTCCTTCGAGTATGTAAACAACTCAACTGCGATCGCCAACCCGCCTACCAAGCGTGGCGATTATGGCAGAACCCCCCAAAGATCCCCCTGTGTCCAGGGGACTTTATTCGGCCGAAATGGTGGATAATAAAACACTTGTCGCGTATATTATACAGATACAAATATATAGATAAATGTATTATGATATACAGGGTGTCTAGTCAATAGCACGACACACTGCAGGGGGTGAGAGCTTGGGTCAATACCTACCAAAAAAACACAACGTATGTTCAGCAAAATCTTACGGATTTACAGTAGTACAAAATTTTCTGTATTCATAATTACCTAAAATGTATTTAGTTATGTATGTATCTATTACATTGAGATCTGTTTTAAATTTTTAGCACTATCATCTACTTATCCGTATACCACGGACTACCCCATTATTATTTTTCGTGACTTTCTTGTCCATCCTAAAGTTGACTAGAAAAGATCGCTTTTAGCGATAAGACCGCCCATTGTACATTGTATTAATATTTAAATTTTCTTTTTAAGATCCAAATGGTGTATAATAAAGTATATCCTATTCTATTCTTGGCAGGCGGGTTGGTGATCGCATTTGAGTTGTAATTAATGTACTCGAAGGACGCTGCTACCCATCCTCGGGCTAATCCCATAGTCTCCTCTTTACGACACCGACGGGATCAGACGGGGTGGTGTTATTCTTAGCCGGCTTGTGTTTGTATGCAAAAACAAAAAATAAGCTCCGGGCCTTACCGTTCTTTGTCATAATAGTGTGAATCGTGTTGTTACTGGCACTAACTCAAACGAAACTCACAAATAACTCAATCTTCACAAACAGTGCCCGATGATTATGAGTTTCTCTCGTGAATATATAAATTAAAATATATTAGTATTCACAATGTATTCAAATAAATTGTTCTTAATTCAAATTTTTATAACGTAAGTACTTAAATATTTCGAAAGCCGAACAGTGATGCGCTCGTAAAGTAAATCGGATTAATCAAATGGGCAGATCGAATCGAACTCATCGATGAGTTATATCAAACAAAATCTACCTACTTCAATAGTAAATCATAATAAACAGTATACAGAAAGAAAGGCCGACCAAACGTTTTGCAGTATAGAATTTTTATGGCGTAAATAAAATAACGCTTCAAAACTGAACTCGCTGTGTTGGACAGCAGTGGAGTGGGCTAAAATAAGAATTGTGTTCCTCAACGAAAACTATAGAGAAGTCCTTCTTAAGAAATAAGTGTCTAGCGAGTATAACGTGCAAGTAAAGCTACACAGATAAATAAGATAATGATAAATATCTTGAAGTTATTTGAGTTGTATGTTTAAAAAACATATATTACTACTGGATAACTAATTGTTACATGGACAAGACGGAAGTCATGTCAAATGCCTGAGCTCTGTTCTCTAAGTTGTTGACGAGTATCGGCCGGCCGAGTTAATAATCGATCCAATCCAAAATCTTTGGATTTCGGATTACGGATATGTCTGTTTTTTGTGTTCAATGTGATAATAACACAACAACGGATGATTATCAGAAACTTAAATCTGAAGATTTTGGATTAGATTGATTATAAATTTCGGCCGTATGTATGTCTGGCACTAACTGTCCAGTTTGGTAGGTTCAACTTCGAGAAAGAGGTCGATCGTCGAATTCGGCTCAGCTGGGCAGCGTTCGGGCACTTCGCAACGTCTTTTCGTCACCAATACCGTAATGCCTCAAGATGAAAGTCTTAAACCTGTGTGTGTTACCAGTGATGATATAAGGAACAAAGACGTGGTCACTCACGATGGGCCTCATAAGAGAGCTCAAGGTCATTCAGTGAGCTATGGAGAGAGCTATGCTTGGTATTTCTCTACGAGATGGAATAAAAAATGAGGAGATCCGTAGAAGAACTAAAGTTGCCGACATAGCTGAAAGGATTAGTGAACTGAAGTGGCAATGGGCGAAGCACATTGCTCGTAGAACTGATGGCCGTTGGGGTAAAAATGTTCTCGGTGGACACCGCGCACCGGAAAACGCAGCGTGGGAGGACACCAAACGAGGTGGACAGATGACGGGTGAAGGTCTGTGGGTGTTGTTGAATGCGGACAGCATGTGACCGCTCGGTCTGGATTCTACGGGGGAGGCCTTTGTTCAGCAGTAGACGTCCTTTAGCTGATATGATGATCAACTAATTGTTGATTTTTTACCCTAATATTTAATCATATTTCTGTACTGAACCTGATAGCTTTTGAGACTTGTAGTAAATTTCCTCTAAGTTTAGAGATAAAGGTTCGGAGATTGTGTATTTTGAATTTGATTTTAATTGCAACTGGTTCAACTAGTAATATATCATTAATACATTAAGTAGTATAATATGAATTATAATTATTTTCAATAGAAATAAAGGTAGAAAGGTGTAGATAATCTTAAACGTCTCTATTCATTTTTCAATCTGGTGAACTGCGGACGCTTTTGATAAAACTTGCTTTTATTTGAACGAAATATTAATAACTGCAGCAAGGTTAATCGGGTGGAAACCCGTTGCCTTCAGTTAATATATCATTTTATAGTTTTTTCTTTTAGCATAGTCTGAGAATAAATACTGCTTAGCTTGAAGAAAAATAATGTCAAATGGATGGCTCCGTATCCTTCTTTTGAACTAATGAGGAATTCTGCGCCAATTTGTTAAATAATGTTCCTGTCAGGTGAGGATCAATAGGTGGCTCTAGTGTGATCGTATCGAGGACACGGAGCCCCTCACCGGTGCCCAAGTTGATGGCCCATATATGTCATGCGCTCATCGGCGCACGGTAGCAATGCGATCATTACAATCAACCGTAAGACATCCACTGCTGAGAAAATGCTTCACCAATTAACATTTAACCACAATCACTGTCTAATACTGATACACCATTCAATATGTAAGACTCTCTGAGATCGTTTTGCGGGACGTAAATATTGAGTGTCGTTTCAGTATTCGGCCGAATCATAAATATTACCAAGTTTCAAAGAAGTTACGTTTTAGAGGATTTTATAACCTGAATTCAACAGAATAAAATAAGATTTCCGATTCAACCAGGGTGGAAAAATGGAAGCCGTTTACTGAACATCTAAAATGGGCATTCTACTTGCATTAGAATCCGTTCACGTTTTATATTTATAAGTAAGATGTAATGTAATCATATGGCACAGACTTCATTCTAACACTAGTTTTTTTAAACTGCCTAACTCTGACCGAAACGTGCTTTGTCATTACCGGAATTAATTTGAATATCAAGCCTGGCTTGACCTAAGATTGATTGTACTCGCATATGCAAGAAATAAATTACACCGAATTTACATTCGTACAATGACATTGAATGTAGCTAGAGGTTTGAGTTGCCATCATTACTGCGCCTCTATTGTCTATGGCAGTGAGCTTCAAACAAAACTCTTTTGTTCTGTTAGGTGGGGAGCACCGCTGTCGGCGTTCGCGATATAAACATATATTCGGGTAAAAGAACATCGGCTTTTGAAGTCGCGTTTTTTTTACTTTCCCATTTTAATATCTGCTTTGTTCCTGTTGTATGAGTATAAACAAGATAACTAATGACCATTATCTGTTTTTTTTCTGTGTGGTGTCCGGCGGGCTGATTACCTAAGTCGCGGACGCTTTGCAACAGGCGTAAATTGCTCCAACGCCGCTGTCAATTTGGTATTAACTATTCGCCGATAGAGACTAATCAGGCGAAAATCTCTCACGCGCCTCTGACGGACAATCAATGAACTAAAAACGTTCATTCTTTTTAGTTCCACTGGTGGCTACTGGCGCTAGTAACTATGCGTCTTCCACAATAGCAACAGGCGGGCGATGCCTTACGTAATACCAATTGTTTTGTCGCTTTGCCACCGGCGGTTCCTTGGCTGCGTGATAGCCGCTATCGCGTCTACTGTTGCTGTTTTTAGCTAATCAGCCCGCCGATTTAGAATATATCATCATCATCATATCAGCCATTTATACGTCCACTGCTGAACAAAAGCCTCCCCCGTTGATTTCCACAATTGTGTAGTCATTTTGGGGGGAACGTGCCAGTACGCGCCTGGCAGGCGGGTTGGTGAGCGCAGTATGGCCACTGTGTGTGGAATTTATGTCTGTAAACGCACCCACGCCACAGGAGAAATCCTAGTGAAGGGCAACGTTTCAGAAAACAAATGTTAAGTTTAATATTGCCTTTTACAACTTTTGGCAGGCGGATGTGGTTTCTTATTAGCACAAGTGAGGAACGCTGCATTCCATCCCCTTAATATCAGCCCTTGGTCCTTGTACTGTCGTAATCCATTGAATGAATTTTCAGCACATTTCAAGAGTCATTTTCTGATAGGACGAGCTACCAATCAACGCTAATTTACGTGTTGATATATGGCGAGTCTGTCACCAGTTATCACTCACAGTTCAATTCAACACTGATAGGGTAAAAACCGTGAACCGTGCAATTTATCCAACCAGTTATAGAGGAAATTCGTTCGCTTTTGGGTTTTATTTGGTACCGAATAGGCACATAAAAGTCATAAAATTCCGATTACGACCTTTATTTGTTCCAATATTAGTGTCGATAACAATATTTTGGTGACTTATGGTGAGGTTTATTATACCCTGATGGTTTTATAAAGTCTGGATACACAAAATAACTAAAGCAACGTATAAATCCAGATACGTGTAAATTTGAATAAGCCCACTGCTGGGCATGGGCTTCCCAATGATCACTCAATTGAGCTGTCAGTTTTTAGGGTTCCGAGCGTCCGAAAAAACGGCGGAACCTTTATAGGATCACTCGTGTGTCTGCCTGTCTGTCCGTCTGTCACAGCCAATTCGTAAAACGCAGCGTGGGACGACCTCCAACGAGGAGGACAGACGACCTGGTGAAGGTCACTGGGAGTCGTGGGACGAGCGCGGCATGTAACCGCTCGTTGTAGAAATCTAAGGGGGAGGCCTTTGTTCAGCAGTGGACGTCCTGTGGCTGATATGATGATGATGATTAGATTTTTGCTAAATACATCAATGTGGTTATATGATTTGTTATGAGTGGCACATGCTCTTGCATTAAAACGATTCTTAGAATAATTTTGTGTAAAAGGTAGTTTTTCTTTTGTATAAACTTTGCCCCACACTAGGATTTCTCCTGTGTCGTGGGTGCGTTTACAGACACAAATTCCACACACAATTTTCATACACATTTATTGCATTTAGACTAGGTGGGCAATTGAAAAGTTACTTAAAATATAGGGGGAGTATATTAACATATCTACTCATTAAAGTGTTATTTTATAGCTACTGCTTCCTTAATACTTAGCTACCGGTCTTTTAGTAGTGACTCCAAAATCGAAAGGGTAATTTTGGACTTCTGCGGACTAATCCACAATTATTTTATGACATTTTCAGTGAAGTTTTGTTTTTTTAAATAGAACGCCAGACGAAAATAAATACTACTTTGTAATTATGTATTTATCTTCTTGTCCGTTTTTACCTGTATCACTCTGATTAAGATCAGTTTAAATTCCAAGACAGTTTAGCGTTCCACCAGAGCGTAATTACTTTGTTTGCGTTTTCTTTGGTAACCACTATAGATCCTTAGAATAATAATCACAGTGATGGTGATGTATGAGTAAGAAACAGTCTCACGAACGTTTTTACCCAGATACGTACCACATTCACTGCTTAGACACTTTTATTAAAAACTAGCTGGGACCCACGGTTTCACCCGCCGTTTATTTTAAAAGAAATTAGATAATTTATAAATAATTTAGAGTACTTCGGCACAGATACGTGACGTAGAGTATATATATTGGATTTCATGGGTTTTAATTTCTTTTCGCGGAATCCTAATTTTTTTCTCAAAAAAGTAGCCTTAGTTATGTTTTATAACATCAGCTATTTGCCAGTGAAAATCCCGTAGAAATCGGTCCAGTCGTTTCGGAGATTAGCGGGAACAAACAGACAGACAGACAGACAAAAAGTAAAAAAATGATTTTTTGTTGTAGGTACCGTATATAATATCATATGCATTTAGTAAAAAGCTGTTATTTTGACATTACAAACAGACACTTCAATTTTATTTATTTGTATAGATATGTATAGATTATAAAAATACAAACTCCACGATATTTTACTTACTTTAGTTGCTCCACGAGTTATTTATTTACTTTCATTGTTCAAAAATATACTCCAATAAATAACATCATAAACATTACTGTTAAAACTCTCAACTCAAACATTGGCATCTGGATGCTTTCGGTTCAAAATAACTAACGGTGTTTGTTTATACAATATGAATCCTCACTGTGTACAAAAAACCCCGTTGTTTAATTGTGTACAGAAAATTATTTTAACATTGGCAGTGCTGATAATTGGCACATTCACCCTCCGAATTAGTTTCAAGGACACAAAACCTCAAAGTTATTAATTTTATACGAACATTTTGTGGAATGACAAATAATATTAGGGGACAAACACGTTTCCTTGATAATACTCTTCTTCAACCAAATGTTTTCAGGTCAATTGAGCATTACTCACTGTGGGCCTCATAAGAAAGCTCAAGGTCACTCAGCGAGCTATTGAGAGAGCTATGCTTGATATTTCTGTATGAAATCGAATCAGAAATGAAGAGATCCGTAGAAGAACTAAAGTTGCCGATATAGCTGAAAGGATTAGCAAACTAAAGTGGCAATGAGCAGGGCACATAACTCGTAGAACTGATGGCTGTTGGGGAAAAAAGGTTCTCGAATGGAGACCGCGCACCGGAAAACGCAGCGTGGGACAACCTAAAACGAGGTGAACACACGATCTGGTGAAGGTCGCTAGGAGTCATTGGATGGGGGTGGCATGTAACCGTTCGTTGTGGAAGGGGGAGGCCTTTGTTCAATTGTGGACGGCCTGTGGCTGATATGATAAAGTTTCAAACTCCTTATTGCTGTGCTTTCTTCATATTAATAAGACACTGGGTGTTGCCATAACCAGCAAGGAAAAATATTTTGATTGGTAATGAGACTAACCGTCAAGGTTTCCTAGCATGAATTTAAAAATAGAATTGTTTTCATCTTGATACTACCCACACTACACTTATTATTATTGGATAGATATTTGTGGATATATCGAGTCTGTAGAAACCACTCAGTTTCGGTGACCTGAAAAATAGAAATCGCTGCCATTCGGGGGGCACCATTAGGTAAAAAACGAGCGAGTCGCATTAAAGTGAACTCGAAAGCGGTGCGGTATATTCATAGCAAGGTTCCAAATAAAATTTTGCCATCAGAAATAATAACAAATATAGAATAGCATAGAATTTTTTTTATTGTACACCACTAGAATAACAGCTTTTAGGAAACTAAATAATTTTAAAAGTAATTGTACAATGGGCGGTCTTATCGCTGTTAGCGATTTCTTACAGACAACCTTTGGATGGACAAGAAAAATATGGAAACTGAAAATATAGCATCAAATTAAAAGAATAAGTTTTATTAGTTACACCTTCAACTTCAGCACCAAACAACATCAGCAGCACTTAAGTAAAGTGTGCTTATATAGCACAATACCTTTCCTACTTTGCATGTTATAAACAACCTTACCTTACCATGTGCGTGCAGATTATAAATTCACGAACAAAACATAATTTACATACATGCACGCATGCCAATTCACTGAACGAGCGTTGCTCAGTCACAGACTACGCTTTTGGAGTGCGGTGGTGATAGACGCGCGAATTTGGCGATGTGACGTCAACGCATGATCGAACAGATTTGAAAATATAATTACTTTCCACTTTAATGGTGTTATGTTTCATTCGGATGGTTCACATTTTATATAAGTACATATAGTTTTTTTGGAGTTTACTCCATAAGAAACGATTTAAGTTATAATGCCCGGTACGGAAATTTTATGAGGAGTAAAATCAAGTCGGAAATATGAGGCGTTACGTACAAACATATATATCTGTAGGATTGGACGTGCAAAATAATGAGATGGAATACATTACACAGCGTATCTTATTCTCGGGGCCTCTTCTTTGTGCGATGCTTCGTAGTCTCACTGTATAGTTCACTACCTCTGGCCTGAGAGTTGAATGTGTGCGTATGTTTGTACGTGTGTGTTGTGTGCCTGCGTATTACGTTCTGCCGCAACTTGTATACTGCTGCCGAGTACAGGGTATGCATGCTGTATAATAAATACATATAGTAGCATTTATTGTATCTATATATCTATATATCTATATATATATATACATTTGTACATAAACAGCAACCTAACCATCAACGTTTAATGTTTTGATTTTAAAGTTTTTTTTTACTTCTATGTACTTCTATGCATTGATACGTGTATTTTTATGTACTATTAAACAAATCATATTATTACTTTGCAACATACTTTATGTAATACGCTTTTGTTGAAGTAATATAAATACTCCGAATAATTGCAGATATATGTTTGTTTCTGAATAAACTAGAATAATGGGATGTTAATGTATTATAAATCAATCATTTTGGAATGACCAAAGAGGTATATTAACTTGAAAATGAGGTTTAAAATGTTTAAGATGTTGTGAATTTTATAAACTTCAATGATAGAAATGTATTATATACTGTTAAATCATAATTATGTACATAAAAATTAATTAGTCAGAAGTATTAATCCATGTGATAGTAGATATAGAATTTAATTCTTGATTATCATTTTAGAAGTAGCGTTCCCGTTTACCCTCTTTTTCTATTCGATAAATATCATAATTATAGTTCGTAAGGAGTAAACTCCAGTCGTGCGTCGGTACTGACATCCACACACTTCTTTTTGTATCATCATATCATATCGGCCATTTATACGTCCACTGCTGAACAAAGGCCTCCCCCATAGATTTTCACAACTGTGTCATCATTTTGGGGGGTATTTGCCAATACTCACCACGCTTGGCAGGCGGGTTGGTGAGCGCAGTTGGCTACCGTTTCACAGAAGGGACGCTGCTGCCCATCCCTCTGGTTTAGATTCCCTTAGTCGCCTTCTACGACATCCACGGGAGGAGATGGAGTGGTGCTATATTCTTAATCCGGACACCACACGGAAAGTAAAGTCTTTTTGTATACTACCTTAAGACTTGACATACCGTCCGTACCGACCATTATTCGTCCGGTCATAAGGGTCACGTCTGCCCATAACAATTGTCATGCTCCCCAGGATTGGTCCTGCTTGCCACCACACGCGACGCTCGTCACCTCGAACCATTCATTATTTAGTCTCTTATAGTCATTTCACTAGCTACAGTGCCTTCCTAAATGTAACAGTAACTTTTCAAATTTAAACATTAGTAATCAATAGAAGATCTGTTACTGCCGATGGTACCTTTTTTATTTCAGCCGTTGGGAATTTATCATGTACTTCCTCCGGACAAGGGCTGGACGGGAGTCGGCTATCGGCTAAAAACACGGGAGTGGTCATCTTCGGCACTGAAGGGAGGCCCCAGGAACTCGCCAACACTCACGATGGAGCTGCCCATTGATGCCACGCCGTAGACACATCTCGGAAGGAAAGCTTGTAAAGGTGTCACCCCCTCTAACGTAAGAGGGACTATGATAAAAAGCTACCCCCTAGCCACATCTCGGGGCTCCACACGCAAGGCGGCGCGATAGATAAATGATCAATCAGTTAGCCAGCCTGTATCTCCCACTGCAGGGCAAAGATATATTTATCTTATACAGAGGAGGGACGAGCATTGATCACAATATGCCTGCTCACAGCGTGTTGTCGATTTCAGACCATTAGATTCTTCAGTGTGTGGAGTCTTACATTTATTTCTTCTTTTGGGTGGTCTGTGGCTAAACCTTGTTCCATTAGATCCAGAAAGAAGCTGAAAGCTTGGTTAGGGGCCAACTAAAGATATTCGATGAAAGGAGATATGCCATGTAGATGAAAATGTATGCGAGCCTAGAAAACCATTATCCCACTACTATTCTTCATAAAAGCACACTATTGCACACAGTTACAAGTTCTCATCCAATAAACTGAATAAACACAACACTTTAATTGGCTTCTCATACCAAAACATACCCACGATTTTGTAAGTAGCCAATCATGCCGAGCGTACAGAACGCAAATGACAGCCGTACCACGCAACGCGTAAGTTTATTGGGAGTACCATTCGCTGTTCTATTCACTGCGTTTGTT
The DNA here is from genome assembly GCA_947459985.1 of Diloba caeruleocephala. Lineage (NCBI taxonomy): Eukaryota > Metazoa > Arthropoda > Insecta > Lepidoptera > Noctuidae > Diloba > Diloba caeruleocephala. The sequence continues at coordinate 2,141,878 of OX381619.1, forward strand.
ATTCACCGATTGCAGTAGTAGTATTGTATTATGTACAAAAATAATAATGTCGTGCTGCTCCATCAATCCAAATGTATGTAATAAAGAAAACAATAATTTTAAATTTATTCTTTTTATAGACAAATACAAGAAAATTCCTTCACTTGTTTAATATGATTCCTTCCTTGATAAAGTTATTATTTTCGTTTCGGTTTTTGCATGTTATCCCCGAACGACACTACAATTCAAAAAAGTTTCACTTACGCGATAGAATCTCAACTGATGTTATAATACGGCCATTTTTTCCGGATGGCCCAAATTGTGCATGTCGCGGTGGCGCGGTTACGCCCCCGTGTCACTTCCCCTTATTTCCTATTTCTGTGGGGCCAACATTCTGTCACAAGTGTTCAAGCCGCCAAAAGACCACCAACTCAGTTTAATGACTGCCGTCTACTGACAACGGGACCGACGACTTTACGAACCTTCGCATTACGGAGTCGCGCAGTTCAAAATTCAAATACTATAATCCATAGACTGGCCGCGCCTAAACTAATCGGTCAACTATTCATGAGCTTAAGCAACGGTCATCGCAGTCAGCGTATTGATGGGTGACTGCACCATGGTATTTCTTTTTTCAGGGTGGGCCGGCCATAAGGGTGTTGGCGGTTTCAATATTCAATTAAAAAAGAACTACGAAACATAACAAAAATATATTTGTATTTAAAAAAAGTAGAAACATAGGAATTTTTAAGACCTAAAAATAACGTTGTCCAAATGACTTCCCTCGGCAGCTCGGCACTCTTGGAACCGAAGTCGCAACTTTTTTGAGATGAGGCCAATTTTCACCTTAATGGCCATATGAACAAGCAAAATTGTCGGTTCTGGTCCGAGACTAATCCCGACGCTTGCATGAACGTCCACTTCACAGCCCTAAGCTTGTCGTGTGGGCTGGGATAACGTTAACCGGTATTATTGGGCCATACTTTTTTGAGGACGAAAGAGGGGAAGCGAAGACGGTTAGAGCTAACAATTATTGCAACATGATAACAGACTTTTTGGTGCCAGCTTTGCAAGAACTTCAAGGCAATACCTTGAGGATGTGGTTTCGACAGGATGGGGCCACATGTCATACGGCTAGGGTATCCATAGACCTGCTGAAAAATGTTTTTCCCGGAAAACTCATTTCAAAAAGGGGGGATATTGAATGGCCACCACGTAGCCCCGATCTCTCTCCATGCGATTATTTTCTATGGGGCTACCTCAAATCGGTAGTCTACGAGAATAATCCGACCCATTTAGAGCAGCTGAAGAGGAATATTATTCAGGAAAGTAACACAATGCCGAGAACAACTTTTCAACGAGTTTTCCAAAATTTGCGACTTCGGTTCCAAGAGTGCCAAGCAGCCGAGGGAAGTCATTTGGACAACACTATTTTTAGGTCTTAAACATTCCTATGTTTCTACTTTTTAAAAATACAAATATATTTATGTTATGTTTAGTAGTTCTTTTTTAATTGAATATTGAAACCGCCAACACCCTTATGGCCCATCCTGTATATGAACGTTGGCCCACACTAGGACTTCTCCTGTGTCGTGGGTGCGTTTACAGACATAAATTCCACACACAATACACCCAGACCCGGAACAACTACCTGCAGATCAACCAAATATTTGGGCCGTGCGGGAATCGAACTCGGGACCCGGGCGCAGCAGCCGACTGTGTCAGCCACTGCACCAACCGTGCCTTCATTTCTGAATTTTACGTCTACATACTTCCCGTTTGGTGCCTGTCTGATCACTTGGCTTCCTTGGTTACAGGTTGCGGGTTCCAACAGATAACCGTTATGAGACATAAGTGTTGGTTCATTTCAGATTCACATCAGAAAACGGTTTGACGGCACGGTTGGTGCAGTGGTTATTGTGTGTGGAATTTGTGTCTGTAAACGCACCCACGACACAGGAGAAATGCTAGTGTGGGGCAACGTTTTAAAAAAAAAAAAAGAGGAAACGCGCATACACGCAGGAGACATATGTGTATAGAGAGAATAGAATAAAAGTGGATTTCTTTCTTCTCTAAATTTACCTACTTGCTTGACTTGATTAGTATTTGCGTTCATCATCCGTTGCTTTTTTTAATGCCGTTTGGTCCCGGCTCATAATACCACCACCCCATTTCCTCCCGTGGGTGTCGTAAAAGTCGACTTAGGGATTAGCCGGAAGATGGACAGCAGCGTCTTTCGAGTACATTAACAACACAACTGCGATCGCCAACTCGTCTGCCAAGCGTGGCGATTATGGAAAATCCCCCCAATGAGCCCACAAGACACCCATATCGGTCGTTATGGTGATCTTTGGGGGAGACCTGTGTCCAGCAGTGGACTTTATTCGGCCGAAATGATGATATACATTAAAATACATATTAATTTAAATTTCATTCATACAAATGATCCGTTTTACATTATTCAGACGTCTCGTTGCCAGACGATAAAATTCTCATCTTTAGTTCATCATTTCGGCCGAATGAAGTCCACTGCTGGACACAGGCCTCCCCCAAAGATCACCACAACCACCGATATGGATGTGTTGTAGGCTCATTGGGGGGTTTTGCCATAATCGCCACGCTTGGCAGGCGGGTTGGCGATCGCAGTTGAGTTGTTAATGTACTCGAAGGACGCTGCTGCCCATCCTCCGGCTAATCCCTTAGTCGACTTTCACGACACCCATGGGAGGAGATGGGGTGGTGGCATTCTGAGCCGGCACCACACGGCTAGTTTAGTTACTTTAGTTATTGTATATCATATCGTCAGTTCTAGACTGCCTAGATTTGCTATCTAAATTTCGTTAAGTGCGTTCGTTGCCTCTCTTATGGTGTTTGGGCACAAGGGACTTGCAAATGTGACATTGATTCCACTGGAGAACTGCAGTCGCATTCAACAAGACTGGGTTTTTAACTTCGTGCACATCATACTTGTGACAACACAAATTCTGGCGTTCTGGTGTCCTGTTTTATCTGGTATCTTTTGTGTAAATAATACTTACTAATTTGTACTACCCATCTCATCCCTTGGGTGGCGTAAAAGGCGACTTTGGGATTAGCCGGAGGATGGGCAGCAGCGTCCTTCGAGTACATTAACAACTCAACTGCGATCGCCAACCCGCCTGCCAAGCGTGTCGATTATGGCAAAACCCCCCAATGAGCACACAACACACCCATATCGGTCGTTGTAGTGATTTTTGGGGGAGGCATGTGTCCAGCAGTGGACTTTATTTGGCCGAAATAATGAATTTGTATTTTTTTAAATTTTGGATAATAAACATGTCATCTAAAGAAGCATTCCAAATTAATTCGACGGCATTTAATTTTCGCTATTGCCACAAAATTCATTCATTCATTGCGTTCCTGAAGTGTCGGGCACACAATAGCGGCTCAACGGAGGCAATTCGTGCGAATTCGGCCGTGACGTCATAGCACACTGTGGATTGAAGGGATTATTTAAATATTATGAAGCTTTGCTTTAAAAGTCACGTTTATTGTTCTTAATTCAAAATTATCTAAGCTTTTAACCTAATTTGTTTCGTTTTACAAGCCTTTGATTTTTAGAAACAACAGACAGACGATAGTACCTTTTGCGCAGTAACTAATCGCTTAGTTTTATGCGCTACATGTCCCGGCTTCGATATCCGCACGGAACGAAAAGTTTGTAAGTAACATGGCCCACAGATAGTTGTTCCGCTTGTGGGTGTGAATTTATATCAGGAACTGTATCCACACTGCAGGAATTGCTAGTGTGAGGTAAACGATGCCAAGGAAGATACAGGCACTCAAGAAAAGTCGACATTAGTTGCCTTGCTCTAATTTGTAGCTGCTATCACAATAAAAATAATAATGATTTATTATTTATTTTATATTAAAAAAACGTTGCCCCACCCTAGGATTTCTCATGTGCCGTGGGTGCGTTTACAGACAGAAATTCCACACAGTATACACCCAGACCTGGAACAACTACCTACAGATCGTACAAACATTTGTTCGACAGTTGTCGACTGTATCAACCACTGCACCAACCGTGCCGTCAAATATTAATGAATCCATAAAGTCCGCAATGAGACCACCACGGCTCAATATCAGTGATGTACCGCTCAAAATCAGTGAGATACGTTTTTGGCACAACTAGGATGCACGAAACTGGTTAAGTAATAAGATTTTGGGTTAAATAAAAAGTATCTCACTAACTGCTTAATAACTTCAATTTTGTACTAGATAAAAAGTATCTCACTAACTGGTTAATTAATTCGAGTTGGTGTTAAATAAAAAGTAAGTATTTTCATCACATCACATGCAGCTCGCATCCAATGACTATAAGCACCTTCACCAGGTCGTCTGTCCACCTCGTTGGAGGTCGTCCCACACCATGAAATTTGCTCCATGTCCCACATTGCGTTTTCCGGGGCGTAGTATCCACTCGTTTGTTTTATTAGCTTTACTTGTTACGAACTAGGTAAACAAATCTTGGAAGTCAATTTTAACCTGCTTCTAATAAAATTGTCGTATGGATTTGAAATGACAATACAATAATCTGTGACTATCGAACTGATCTGATGGTAGAACCAGAGCTAGAGTAGATGAATAGTGGAACAAAGCGTTTTTTTGTTTTTCATGCAGTTATATTTTTCTTGCACACCTCTTCATTACAAAAAATCTAATATTAAAATCTAATCTTGCCATTGTTATAATATAATGTTAATACATTTAGTGACTTAATAGTCAACAATTCAAGATTCAATCTTGAGTAACCCACAATATAACCTTCATGAAATGAACGTACATCTTTAAGATATGGTATTTACCCTCTCCCACATCCGTTCCTCTAATCTTTTCCCCACTATAAAGAGCACGGTTTTGCTTCATATGTGTTATGTAATTTACTTTATTATGGGGTCCGTTTGTTTTATTGTGCGCTATTCACTAAAAGATGTTTGCGAAAAATAATTTAGGTTGGTTTGTGCAGAGCGACTTGTTAACGAGAGAAATCTCTTAGACAAGTAATGGATTCTCATTCCAAATATGTGTCAAATCATGTCTTTTATTATTGAGCAAGAGTAAAAAAATACCAACGCCTTAACAAAGTATTTCTACTAAGTAAAAAGTACGTATAAGTTCCTAGATATGTACCTATCTTCGGCTGAGATGAGCTTGCAACCTCCAGAACAGTGTCTACTCTACTGAAATATATCAAGATAGAACAGAATAGAAGCGGCCTCGCGTGGCATTACTAGGCAATATAATTCTTAGTATTTAAAAAGCTTACTCAGTATGTGCTGAGTCTTGCTGTAAAACACATCTATTATAAAACTGTAAAACCGCCATTTTGAAACGAAAATTATGAAACGGTTAACTTCGGTATCAACACCCGTTAAATAGAAGTGAAACCGACATAATTATTACGTTAACATATACTTTGGGCCTAACCAGTTTAAGATTTAACCGGTTTCCGAGTCTTGGTGTTGTGCCTGCGCAACCGCATGCACCCACATATTTTATACCCGCGCATGCTCCCCACAGCGATACAGACAAAACTTTGCACTCAAAATTTACTTAGAAATGTTACTCTCATCGCGTATAACAAAGTTTCACTTCAATATATTGCTAACAAGAATTGCATAACAACGTCTATAAATCGAACGAATTCAGTAATTTTTATTCATTCACTCATTCCGCATAACCGCGTCTGTTATTTACCACCGTACTTTATGATCCACCCCTTCAGCTGAACGACATCAGCGATTAAGGATTTATAGGGTGCTTTCAATCCCCCCGTACAACTACAATTGAATGTTCAAGTAGTTCCGTTTGAATGACAGCTTGTTAAATCATGAGCCCCGCATGTCATGTTTCTCAAGTGGGTCACGGCGGATTTGTGTGTGAAAAATAAACGTAATATTTTTAAGCCTTTGTTTTACCAACAATAAAATATGAACTAAACTTTAATAAAATCAATTTTGACTGTAAAAGCACTGTATACGCAAAACTAAAGCACATATTTATGTAATTTGCATGTGTCTTATATCCATGCGGTGTCCGGATAAAGAATATAGCACCACTCCATCTCCTCCCATGGAGGTTGTAAAAGGCGACTAAGGGACCCTAAGCCAGAGGCCATTCTGCGCTCACCAACCCGCCTGCCAAGCGTGGTGAGTACTGGCAAATTCCCCCCAATATGGTGACACAGTTGTGGAAATCTATGGGGAGACCTTTTTTCAGTAGTACACGTTGTATGGCCGATATGATGCATGTGTCTTCCATCCTAATACATGTAGTATCAAAATCCGAATGAAAATCGCCAATATGGCTTTAGTTGTCGACGGTCGAAGGGCTCTAGTGTGACCATACGAGGACCTTCGGTGCCGAAGATGACCGCTCCAGAGGTTTTAGCCGGTAGGAGTCCGGCATACCCCTTCGCCCTTCCCCGGGGTGAAGGAAGTTCCATGTAGAATTTCCACTAGACAACAATAAAAAAATAAAAAGGGACTTATGGCATTAGTTCTTTTCTGTACAAGTGGCTTCCCTAGAAGCTACAATAATCGTAGATACTATTTTTATTGTATAGCGGCTATCGTTTTTTATTGATGTATAGATAACTATTTTATTACGCCCCAATTAATAATCAATTTATACCAAAACCAAAAGATTTAAGATTAAAGACTTATTTCCTTAACAAAGACAAAATAAAACAGCCTAATCCTCAATTCGAAATCTAAAAAAATGGATTATATTTATTATTAGTTTTTTTGGCCGTTTGACCTTGTAAAAAACTGATTTGTAAGACATATAAAAATGCAAAAATCGAATAATGACCAAAAAGCCCTGAATAATGAGCTTCTTTCGGGACTTCTTTACAGAGGTAGTTATGTAGCGAAAAGCCTTCCCTTGCTTCAATAATACGTCTAAAACTGTCTGTGAGGACTTAGTGATTACTGAATAAATGATTCTGTTAAATTCAAGGTAAAATGTATCATCATTTTGGCCGCATAAAGTCCACTGCTGGACACATGCCTCCCCCAAAGATCGCCACAACAACCAGTTTCATGGGTATGGTGTGTGCTCATTGGAGGATTTTGCCATAATTACCACGCTTGGCAGGCGGGTTGGCGATCGTAGTTGAGTTATTAATGTACTCGAAGGACGCTGCTGCCCGCCCTTCGGCTAATCCCATAGTCGCATTCTACGACACCCACGGGATGAGATGGGTTGGTGCTATTCGTAGCCGGCGCCACACGACATGTATACAATGTGTGTCATCAAATCATAAATTTATACTAAGATATCGATTCATTATGTAGATATAAAAATTTGTCGCAAGTAGTTGAAAGAATAACTTAATTACAGTAATTATCTACTTAATCGTAGTTTCTTTTAGATTAATATCTTTACAAATATGCACATCAGCCCATAAACTTCTGAACGATGATTGGTCTTCCAATAAGTGACAATGATCGGTCCTGATCACCACGTTTGGCAGGCGGACTGGCGGTCACCAGTGCAGGATGCCACTGGCCATCCTCTTATCAAACCTCAGTCGCCATTTATGACGTCTATTCTTTGCCAGGAACTACAAAACTATGCTTGGTATTTCTCTATTTCTCGACGAAGTCGAATCAGAACTAAATTTGTCGACATAGCTGAAAGGATTAGTAAACTGAAGTGGCAATAGGCGGCGCAGATTACTCGTAGAACTGATGGCCGTTGGGGCAAAAAGGTTCTCGAATGAAGACCGTGCACTGGAAAACGCAGCGTCGGACGACCTCCAACAAGGTGGACAGATGACCTGGTGAAGGTCGCTGGGAGTCGTTGGATGAGAGCGGCGTGTGACCGCTCGTTGTGGAAATCTAAGGGGTGAGCCTTTGTGATTGATTGATGGCGCATCTATTTGTAAAATATCACTGACCGTAAACAATTTTTTTTACTCTTCCCAACAACAACAAAAATATTTTTACATTCCATTATTGTTCACTGAGTCGGAAATGGGATTACAACTCCACACTGCGCAGCTCGTATCGAGTGTTTTTACAATCAAGGTATTATGGAGTACTTTGGCCAATAATTGGAGCTATTATTTTGAGCACTTAGTAAAAAGGCCAGGTAATGTACTGCTGTTATTTTCTGTGGGCTATAAAAATATGAAATGAAAGCGGCCGATTATAACGAGATTTTTGGATAAGGGGTGAATATAATATGATAATATGCAGATAGGCTTTTAAATATTCGCCATTAAGTGGTAGTGTTTAAATTTTAGACATTATTGTGCTCCGGTTCTACGGGCTAAGACAAGAGACTAAATAACCAATGTATCGAGGTGACGAGCGCAATATGGAGCCACGCAGGACTATGTGGTCCTGGGTAGCATTACAATTGTAATGCGCAGGCATGACATTTACCACTACGAATGACTTGCTCGTCTTTTGACCATATTGTATACAAAAGCCTAGGTAAATTAAGTAATATCCTACTAATATTATAAATATGATAGTTTGTTAAGGTGTTTGGATGTCTGTAACTCAATCACGCTGAAACTGCTGAATGGATTTGGATGAAATTTGGCATATAGATAGACCATAATCTGGATTAAAATATAGGCTACTTTTAATCCCTGGAAAATAAATAATTCCCGAGGGATATGTGTTAAATATGCCGTGTGGTGCCGGCTCAGAATACCACCACCCCATCTCCTCCCGTGGGTGACGTAAAAGTCGACTAAGGGATTATCCGGAGGATGAGCAGCAGCGTCCTCCGAATATATTAACAACTCACCTGCGATCGCCAACCCGCCTGCGTGGCGATTATGGCAAAACCCCCCCAATGTGCCCACAACACACTCATATCGGTCGATGTGGTGATCTTTGGGGGAGGCCTGTGTCCAGCAGTGGACTTCATTCGGCCGAAATGAAATGAAATGATGTGTTAAATCGATGTATGTTTGTGTGATAAGCCAAATCATCCGCCAGCAAAGCCGTGGGCTGTCTAATATTACCAATATATAAGTGACTGCAAATAAACTAAAACAGAATAATGTTTTAAAATATTTTAACCTGTATTATTATAACTTCATAGCGGCCATTTATACGTCCACTGTTGAACGAAGGCTTCCCACGTACATTCCACAACTGTGTCATAATTTCGGGGGGTATTTGCCAATACTCACCACGCTTGGCAGGCGGGTTGGTGAGCGCAGTATGGCTACCGGTTCAAAAAAGGGACGCTGCTGCCCATCCCTCTGATTTAGATTTCCTTAGTCGCCTTTTATGACATCCACGGGAGGAGATGGAGTGGTGCTAACTTGCGCAGTCATAATTTTGGAGCTAGAGAGTTCTAACATGCCTGTTGTCTGAATGTCAGGTAAATCTGGTGCCCATCTGCCAAGCGATCCATGCGGTACTTACGGGCTAGTGTCTGTAAATTCATCGTTAAATGTAAACAGCTGATAGTATTTATGATTAATTATTTATTTACGTTGCACATTTTACAATGCAATTTAAATGAACCAGTGGGCCAGATATCGGGCAAGTCCGGTTTGCTACCGCAGGCCGGGTTAGTGGTGCTCGTGGCGTTGGCCCGCAGGCCGCAGTTTTCGACCCCTATCTAGAACTATTTACCAATCAGCTTTAAAATTATATAGGGCGCAGATTTAATCACTTGTTGTGTTTAGAATCCGAATAAGTGCACGATTCTGTACCCGAAAAACAAAAACATCTAAATATCGATTTACTTTCGAACACAATTAATTCAACACAACTGGCGGTCAATTGCCTCGTCCGCCCACCATAGCATGGTACCCAAACGTCTTCACAGTGCCCGCGTCTGTCATCGTACGAAACGGGTGTAAGCTGCAATTGTTATGGATGGATATTAATTAAATTATCACTCGTTGTTTATTGGTATGAGTTTGAAAACTAATTTTATATTGTCAATGGTGTCAGTGGTCTACCGCCTGCGCGTTTACTTCTAGAATTAATTTTAATTTCTATCCGATTTTGACGTCGCGCCCATAAACAAGTAAGAACGACTCCTATGGAACGTCGCGACGTGCTGTTCGGCCAGCGTCGTGACTCGTCGGCTCGCTCCGCCTCGATTCGACGCTCTACGCTCGCCACTGTACTTCTATATATCGGTCTGTCAGATCTCTCTCTGCCACCAGTAGTGTCGGCTATGTTGGCAGATCATGAAAACTGAAATGCAGTGGTCTCCTTCTGTGAGTGCGTCATGCTCCAGAAGAAGACCGCAGGGCGGGTTTGTGAGAAGGCCGATCCCGCTCGGAGAAGGAGGAGACGGCGCCGGGGTAACAACTGCCCTGGCACCTAATTCTCATACGCCTGAAATCCCCTGCCATTGCTATAAGGCGTGGGACCGCTGGGTTTGCGGGTGGGTAGATTGGGGTATCTGCGTGCCCGCACCGAGCGACCCACGAGAAGATGGTGGCGCGCAGGTGGTCACGCACCGCCGTGTGCGCAGCACAGCACAGCGCACAGGGACGCTTACAGTCACCCTCTCCGAGATGTGCCTATAGGCGTGGCACCAGTGGGCGGCTCTAGTGTGATCATACGAGGACATGGAGCCTTACTTAGGTGACGAAGATGACCGCTCCAGTGGTTTTAGCCGGTAGGAGTCCGGCATACCCCTTCGCCCTTCCCCGGGGCGAAGGAAGTTCATGAAGAATTGCCACTGGGCACCAACAAAAAAAGGACGCCGTGACAGTTCATTTTTTTATTACTTATCTCTATGGTTCTGATGCTAATTCCACTGAACTACTCCATAATAGAAGTAGCTTTTCACAACAAATCTCAGGCTTGCCTAGCTGTCAGCTTAGTCTGGTGCAAGGTAACGTGTGGCTTGCATAATTTAGGGCCGTATCCGCTCGTGGATATATGACTATGCATACCGTTCTTGTGGTCTTTCTTTCCTTTTCTTGTTACAAATATTGAAATTTTATACGATTTTATTATTAATAATGTTATTGACATATGCTCTGATTTTAATTGTTTTTACTATTATCTACATGTTTCTCTTTTACACGGGTTTATATCCCCTGTAAGGGGGAACCCGACCTTTTGATAGGCTTACGCGGGGAAATGGGTCCAACACGCAGAGGCCCTTTAGAGAATTTTAATCTAAATTGTAATGGGACACTAACCGGGGGACTCTCCATGGCTGCATTATCCCCGGAGGTATAAAACTATTGTATAAAATGGAAACTACAAGTATAAGGTCTATTGCAACGGGTTCTAAATGGATTTAATACTAAGAAAAACGGAAAAAACGGCGTCTGCCTTTCAACCTTTAAAGTAAAATTCTGTGGCAGACGGTTTCTTGCCACTCACAAGATGGGCCCATCACTCAATGGCCACCACTACAGGTGACAAGGAGCAACACCGGTGTGAGCGGCTAGGGTTGTAGAGGTGCGGCACCGGTTTCACCATCGCACGTCTCGAAGACCCGGAGCGGGTTTCCCCGTTATTACGCCATTGGACACTTCCACCCCCAAGCATATAGCTCTGGCGGCCCCCCTCTGATCGGCCAACTAAGGCAGCCAGAGTTGAAAATCCTACGGGCACTCATGGTGTACCACTCCAACCAACCAATAAAGGCAAGCCGGAGACGAGGCCCTGACCGACTCTCTGGAGCATTCGGGTACGCAGTGTTGCCACTCACATTCAGCTCGCCTCAAACTGCCCTGCGTTCTGTAAGCATTTACTTATTTACTTATTATATACTTTTTTTCTTTCTTATGAAGTAATTTTTTTTCATAAGGTAGGGAGAAATCATGCAGCTACTTTAATCTGCCCTCCAGGGTTACCTTATCCCATGGTGAGATAACGACTGCCCAGAGGGGTTTTATTTACTATTATTATTACTGACATGTTTTAAATTTAATATTAGTACCTGTAATTAATATTGTTATACTTACATTTCAATTTGCATGCTATTTTATCATGGCAAAATGTGTTTGCTCTATACTAGAATGTACCATCTTATTACCACTTTTTATGCAAAGAATAAATGAAAAAATAAGATGATATCATTTTGTGAAAAGAAATCTGTTCTTTTTTTTAATTTTACAAATACTGTACACCAACTACACCCATTACACAACACCCATTTTTTTTAAACGTTGCCCCTCACTAGGATTTCTCCTGTGTTGTGGGTTTTTAGCGTTTACAGACATGAATTCCACAAACAATACACCCAGACTCGGAACAACTACCTGCAGATCATACAAATATTTGTTCCGTGCGGGAATCGAACCCACGACCCGGAGCGCAGCAGCCGACTGTATCAGCCACTGCACCAACCGTGCCGTCTAACAGTCTAACAGTATCTTCTCAATATTTTACCTGATCATTAGCAGATTGTTTCTAATAATAAGAACAGAATTTCAGCCAACAAGTAACGACTTTCCCGATATTCGCATGTTTCTCACAATCTACAACACAAATCCAATTAGGACTAATCAAAACATGCAGACTTAACTTTAGAACCAAATTAACGAATTTCCCGAACTAAATGTACCCATCGAACTTTCAAAGTATACAACACACATAACTTTAGGCATCTGTATTCAGTCAGAACAAGGCACCATCACCTTTTTTTTTTGATCCGGTGGAAATACCTCATGTACTTCCTTCGCCCCGGGAAAGGGCGATGGGGCATGGCGGACTCCTACCGGCTAAAACCACCGGAGTGGTCATCGTCGGCACCGAAGGGAGGCTCCAGGAACTCGAAAGGTCTCCATCTAGCGCCACCCATTGGTGCCACGCCTTTAGGCACATCTCGGAGGGGATGACTGTAAAGCGGTCATCCCCTCAAGCGGAGGGAAGGCGACTGTAAAGAGGTCATCCCCCAGACATCTCTCGAGGGGATTGTAGTAGATTCCCTCGAAGCCTCACTATGCACTCTGCTGCGCACACAGCGGTACGTGCCCACATGCACACCGCTATCTTCCCGGGGGTCGCTCGATATGAGCACGCAGAAAGTCACCGCCACCTAGAGTAAACAGCCGGCTTACTCCATACAAACACGACGCGGTAACCCTAATCCACACGCCATATAATTATAATGAGTTGGAGTGGTGCTATACAATTATATTCTTAATCCGGACTCCACACGCTCTATCTACGTAAATTCAACAAAAATAAAATCGTATTTCGCTAAATGATAAGCTCAGAGACAAAATACTATATGCTTTAATGCAGCACACAATACAGGTACAATTAGTTTCATGAAAATAATTAACGCCACACGTCCCAGTCGTCAACAAACCTACATATATAATTATTTCAGTTTGTCCACATGCATCTTCTGGTTCAGCATGCATAATTAACTCAGAATCGGGGAACGAGATTCACGATGCTTTTGATAATGTTTGGAATACTTAAGGAGAAAGAGGGAACACATTTTCAGCCGGTATCCACCACGTTTTAGGGCAAATTCGTGCATTTTTTTACCGACTTCGAAAAGGAGGAGATTCTCAATTCGATGCGTATTTCTTTTTTATATGTATCTACACGGATTTCTCCGAGCTTAGTAACTGATTTAAGCAATTCATATTTTAACTGGCGCAAAATTCTTTCGAGTTGGTCCCATATAAATTTAATTACATTTGATTGAGTAGTTTTTTAACCACCTTCAATAAACAGGTTAATTTCACTGCGCTAATCTAGATTTTGTCTTAATAGTTTCGATTCCTCTCAGATCAGAGAACCGATTTGAGTCATTCTTATTTTTTGTGTACTACTAATATGAAATTGGAAAAATTTCTTGCATTTATTTACACTAAAAAGGAACAAATAAAACTTTGTAACAAAAATATACCGACTTCAAAAACCCTACACGATATAAAAATATTAAAACCACAACAACAACTAGTAAAATTAAATATCATAAAACAAAGAATAATAACCAACAAAACCTTTTTCACCACGTTCGAAATCATCATGGACTTCCTTTGTCCCGGAGAGAGCATGTTGTACTGTTTCCGGCTAAAACCTGGACTATCTTCGGCACCGAAGAAATTGGAGAACGACCGCTCCGGAATGTTTTCCACACCTAACCTTTTTCAAGGCAACATCGTGTTCGTTCTGCGCGTTCCCCAGTAGAATCACTAACTCGTCTATTACGTTACTTAGTGAGGTGAAAAATGTCTATTTATACGGCAACCTAGCCTGCGTAGTACCAGTAAATCGGTTTTCATCGCTTTATCTGCATCTCCCGGAAAGCATACATAATTAAGTTGGCGAGAATTTGGCTACATGATTTGCAAGACTCTAACTTGCGATTTATATTACTACGTTTAGGATAAGATGGTAAAGCGGGAAATAGAAGTTAGAAATTGTAATCTAGAACCGTAAAATGGGGCAAATTGCTTAACGGTTAACATCATTTTCAAGGGTTAGGATGGTAAAATTATGTAGCAAATGTCAGTGAAAACACTTAAAGAACATAATATTTGTCAGAACAATATAAAATGAAAATCTTTTTTCTCTCTTTGCTTTATACTTTCTGTTAACCAAAATCAATACTATATTTACATCAATAATTTTTTTTGACTTTATAGCCGTTCTGCCGATTTAACATCAATGTCGCATAATGACTAACAACAGCCAGTGAAAAAGGAATATTGTGACCGCAAATATATTTCGTGATTTATAAGTATTGATGTTATATTATTTAATAGAGAAGTGCATAATTTATAGTGGTGCCGGCTTTGCCGTGTGGTGCCGGCTTAGAATACCACCACCCCATCTCATCCCGTGGGTGTCGTAAAAGTCGACTAAGGGATTAGCCGGAGGATGGGCAGCAGCATCCTTCGAGTACATTAACAACTAAACTGCGATCGCCAACCCGTCTGCCAAGCGTGGCGATTCTGGCAAGACCCCCCAATGAGCAGACAGCACTCATATCGATCGTTGTGGTGATCTTTGAGGGAGGCCTGTGTCCAGCAGTGGACTTTATTCGGCCGAAATGATGAAGTATTGATGAATTTACTACAGAGAACCATAATTATTTTTCTAAAATAAAAGAAGCCTAAATTAATTCTCATAACATCAGCTATTTGGCAGTGAAAGTCCCGTCAAAATCAGTCTAGCCGTTTAGGATATTAGCAGGAACAAATAGACAGACAAAAAAAAGTTTTTTTGTTAGAGATACCTTATATACTTTATATGCATTTAGTAAAAATCTATTATTTCAACATTATAAATAGACACTTCAATTTTATTTATTTGTATAGATTTCCTGTTTACGAATTATGCACTTCTCTATCTATACAAATGAATAAAATTGAAGTGTCTGTTTGTAATGTCAAAATAACAACTTTTTACAAAATGCATATGAAATTATATACGGAACATATAACAAAAAATGCATTTTAAGCATTTTTGTCTGTCTGTCTGTCTGTCTGTCTGTTTGTTCCGGGTAATCTCCGAAACGGCTGAACCGATTTTGACGGAACCTTCACTGGCAGATAGCTGATGTTATAAGGAATAACTTAGGCTACTTTTATTTTAGAAAAATAATTAGGGTTACGCACATAAAAAAAACAACCCTCGAAATTCAATATATAGATTCTATGTCAAGTACCTATGTCGAAGTACTCTAAATGTATTTTAAATTAAACGCGGGTGAAACCGCGGGTCCCAGCTAGTTAAATAATATAACAACATCAGCATGTAAGTGTTGCACCGCAGAGCAACAGAGACTGTTCATACTGAGAACAGACCATTAGATCCAGTTTTTCTTGCGATGTTTTCCTTAACCTAAAGTCAGTATTCGTCATCATCATATCAGCCAAAGACGTCCACCGCTGAACAAAGGCCTCCCCCATAACGATCGGTCATTAGGGGGGAGAAAATGCCAGGACTCAACACGCTTGGCAGGCGGGTTGGTGAGCGCAATACGACTACTGCTCCACGGAAGGCACGCTGCTGCCCATTCCTCTGCTTTATAGTCTCTTAATCGCCTCTTACGACATCCACGGGAGGAGACGGACTGGTGATATATTCTTAATCCAGAGGCCACATGCATACAATAAATGTTTCTTTCTTTCAAACCACACAGAAAAGTCAGTAATGTCTTAGATTAACTAAGATTTGAAAAAATGGTATCGGTATATGTCTGGTTCTGAACCCGTAACTCAGGAGCTTAGCCGTGTGGTGCCGGCTCAGAATACCACCACCCCATCTCTTCCCATGGGTGTCGTAAAAGTCGACTAAGGGATTAGCCGGAGGATGGGCAGCAGTGTCCGTCGAGTACATTAACAGCTCGACTGCGATCGCCAACCCGTCTACCAAGCGAGGCGATTATGGAAAAACCCCCCAATGAGTACACATCACACTCATATCGGTCATTGTGGTGATCTATGGAGGAGGCCTGTGTCCAGCAGTGGACCTCATTCGGCCGGAATGATGATGATGAACTCAGGAGCCTTAAAAGCAAGTCTGCAATCCTCCAGTCCATGAAGACACTACTTCTCTATAAACACGTACGTGAACCTACTCATGATAAATACACACATCCTCTATAATTTCTGGAGTGTATTACCGCTTTAAGTAGGTAACATCGTAAGGTAAGTTATGACTACATTACCAACACTTTAGGAATAAATTGACGCCATATGAACTTAATAATGTAGAGTGGCTGAGTGACGACCGTTCTCCTTTATGGACTCTCTCAACTTCGAACGTACTAGAATTAGAACATGAGTATAAAAGTTTTAAAAAGGTGGGTAATTTGGCACTCAAAGCTGGATACCGATTTCATCATTTCGGCCGAATGGAGTCCACTGGACATAGGCCTCCCCCAAAGATCACCACAACGACCGATATGGGTGTGTTGTGGGCTCATTGGGGGGCTTTGCCATGATCACCACGCTTGGAAGACGGGTTAGCGATCGCAGTTGAGTTGTCAATGTACTCGAAGGACGCTGCTGCCCATCTTCCGGCTAATCCCTTAATGGACTATTACGACAGCCGCGAGAGGAGATGGGGTGGTGGTATTTTGAGCCGGCACCACACGGCATCACATACTGATTTAATCACCCGCAATCTTATAGGAGAATTGAATCAGTCCATGATTCTGGCCGAATCACTTAAATAACAGTACTTAAATTTTTCACCAGCATATCCATTTACATTCTAACACAGTGAATCCCAAACGGCTGGCGGTGAATGCCAGACTTTTACCGGCTAAAACCCTCACGGTGTCCCTTCTACTTACCTATGGCTGGGGGTCCGTTAGACATTAGGCCACGTCCCCGGGAAGTATCGGTAGGTCACTTGGTCGGAGGGGCCCGTCTCTGCGCGGCCTGGCCAACCATACATTCCCCCAGAGTCACGCGCGCAGATTACAGTGCACCACCGTATCGGGCCTGATTCTGTTCGGGCTACACGCTGTCCCTTGTACGTCGCCCGCAGATCTCAACTCATGAAATCCGGAGATCAGTCAGCGCCCTCCATCGACACCTGGTGCTTTTTTGCGGCTGAGAAATGGTGGTTTCGCCGTCTCCTATGCGCGCATCATGTTTTCGCAAACAAAAAGTGACAGCATCCCACACGCTCTTGCTCCGGACGATAGACTGATCAACGGCTGGAAACGAGAGGTCACCATCCTCGACCGCCACGATGAGATGTACCCAAGCTAGGCACTCCTCCAACGTCCGTACGCATACTGTGCGCGAATAGACCCGATATTATCTTAAAATCATTAAATTCTGACTTTTCGTAACTGCCACTAATTAGTAGGTATATTTGAATTAAATATTGACTTTGAGAAGTATGTATTGTACTATACCTACTATAAAACCGTAATGGTCAAGTCCCAAACTACACAAAAACAAAGGACCACTGTCAAAACTTTGAAATAGGTCAGTGGTCCACTAATTAACGGAATACAAGTTTTGTTTATACGGATACTGGGAAGACGTATAAATGACGTCACTGGAATTGTGTGGAGAATTTACAGTACATTAAGTTGGAACAAAGGTTGAATAAAGTACAAGCATTTGTTACTCGCAAAGAATGCTTCGCTATTTCTTGAATGTCTTGCTTATAAATACTTTTACAGAATGATGAAAATGTACTTTTTCACGTTTGTGTTTTCAATTCTGGCCAAGAAAGGGCTCTCTATCCAACCGTGGCTATCGTATAAGATGACTAAGGGATTATATGAAGTGGATGAGCAAGTGTCGTCTTGTGTAAATGCAATAGATGTTTACGGACTGATAATAAAGAAACCAAGTTTTAGCAGAACAATGTTATTGGTTCATAGCTTGCAGATGCCTTTCATCCACTTAATGTTCTACACGGATACGTTTTTATTTTTATTGATCCGGTATTTCCCCCCGATTCTACCTGCTAAAACCACCGGAGTGATCATCATCGGCAGCGAAGGGAGGCTCCAGGAACTCGAAAGATCTCCATCTAGAGCCACCCATTGGTGTCACGCCTTTAGGCACATCTCGGATGACTGTAAAGCGGTCATCCCCTCTAACGGAGGGAAGGCGACTGTAAAGAGGCCACCCCGTCAGGCATCTCTCGAGGGTATTGTAAGATTCCCCCGAAGCCTCACTATGCGCTGTGCTGCGCACACAGCGGTACGTGACCACATGCACACCGCTGTCTTCCCGGGGGTCACTCGGTATGACTGCGCAGATTTCCCAATAAGCACGCTCGCGACCGCCATGGCCCCCTGCCATAATGACGACAGGGGGCTCAGGCGTGTTGGACACGGGCACCGCGGTGGTTGTTACCCCGGGTCCGTGTCCTCCTCCTCCGAGCGGGATCGGCCCTCTCACGATTCCGCTCTCCGACCTCTTTCTGGAGCATTACGCTCTCACAGAACAGCATGAACATTGGAGTGCTGTGGAGACCACAGCTGCCAGCATAGCCGACACTACTGCTGGCAAAGAGAGATCTTGCCCGATCCGATCGACTAGGATCCGCCGCTCGACAGTCCACGCAGGGCACTCTCCGAGCGTGTACTGTGCGGTATCCTGACCGTCTCCACAGTGGTGACCTCGCGTCCTATCCTGTGCAAATACGCACCGAAACAACTGTGTTCGGTGAATACCTGCGTCAGGCGGAATGTGACGCGCTCGCTCCTTTGGAGCCAGGCTCCGGATAGCGGCAAGACAGCCTCGACGACGACGAAGTACGTCTCGCGGCACTTGGGCACAGTGGCTAAACGATCGGTTTTCTGCGCAACGTGTCGCAGATTCGATCCCCGCACAGAACATATATTTGTTTGATCTATGGTAGTTGCTTTTTCGGGCCTGGGTGTTCATGTATTCATGTATTCATGTGAGATAAAATCCTAGAGAAGGGCATCATTATTTCTTTAATTGAAACTAAGAAAGGAAGAATTCAACCAAAAGAAAATATAATCATCGTAAAGTAAAATTATATTCCTTTCTCCGGTCTCATGAGTGGCGTACTTGGGACAGTCCCTCCGACCAGGGGAGTCGCCGCCTCGGGCGGGTATGCGAAGCGGAGGTGGAAAAGAGGATTGTGCGACTGACCAAAGTGAGTAACAGGCGGAGATCTGGTATGTCGAAGACATGTTTTAGCCGTTAAGAGTCCAGCATAACCCACCACCATCTCCGAGAAGAAGGAGAATCGTGAGGAACACCCGTAAAAAATAATTTGTACATCTCGTATACGTGGCAGAAATATAAATATAATGCAGTCGCCTGCTGCGCTCCGGGTCGCGGGTTCGATTCCCGCACGGAACTAATATTTGTATGATCTGCAGGTAGTTGTTCCGGGTCTGGGTATTTTGTGTGTGAAATTTGTGTATGTAAACGCACCCCCCACGACACAGGAGAAATCCTAGAATGAGGCAACGTTAAAAAAAAAAACTTGCATGGATAACCGCCCACAACTTTTATGGCCGCGTAACGTTACATATAACCTCCCACTCGTTGCTTCGGTTACAGAAAAGGTTACACATCTATCATTAAATACGTTAGCTCACCGAAAAAAATTCTTTACACAACCATTAGGTACCAACGATTTGTCAAGTTCTGAATCAAGCGGCGACAGCTGTGACGTAGGCTAGGGGATTTTGGTCAGTATCGCGCAATAGTTGGGTGATTTATCAAACTTTTCTAAAATATACGAACGCAACATTTTACCTAGCTCAGAAGGCAAATGAATCATGAAAAACACCACGCACAATAAAAATCGAAGTTGTGTAAATTAAGGTTTAGTATGGAGTGTCGGCTATAACTGACATTTTGTTTAAACAGTAGGTATTTGGTAATTCAATCATCGTCATCATCATCTCAGTCGAATAAAGTCCCCTGTTGGTAACAGAGATCTCCAAAAGGACCGGGCTGGGTGTTTTGTGTGTTCATTGAGTAGTTTTGCCATATGCGCTTGGCAGGCGATCGCAGCTAAGTCGTCAATGTACTCGAAGGACGCTGCTGCCCATCCTCCAGCTAATCCCAGTTACCTTATACGACACCCACGGGATGAGATGGGTTGGTGCTGTTCTTGGCTGGCACCACACGGTTGGGTTATTGTCAGTCATCACATTAAAACCACACCACCACTATCCACTGCTGAACATAGAAGACCAGAATAATTTATTCAGTTTTTTTTTTAAACATTGCCCTACACTAGGATTTCTCCTATGTCGTGGGTGCGTTTACAGACATGAATTCCATATACAATAAACCCAGACCCGGAAGAACTACCTGCAGATCATGCAAATATTTGTTCCGTGCGGGAATCGAACCCACGACCCGGAGCGCAGCAGCCGACTGTATCAGCCACGTGCCATCGTTTATTTATTATTGTTTATTTTTTACACTTTTACAGGTCATATTGAAACAACGGAGGGCATAGACCGCCCAATGCTAACTACAATCAGCGGTCTATGGGATGTTGCCATCACCACGCTTGGCGATCGCTTTATGCTGTTATTAGCACAGCGGAAGATACTGCTGAGGATTGGCTCCTCTTGATATCAACCCTTTGTTGCTTTTAACGACTCCCATGGTTGGCGGAGTAATCTATTCTATGTCGAGAACTTTTTTTTTGGGCTTCTCGCATACGATTCTGGGAAATGTGGTTGCTAAACCGGTCATTTCTGGCGAAGCCAAAAGAGGCCTCCAGCCGGCGAGAGCCACACGATATTGTCACGGTATTTATATGTACCAACTATGCAGAACATGCTGTGTGGTGCCGGCTCAGAATACCACCACTCCATCTCCTCCCGTGGGTGTCGTAAAAGTCGACTAAGGGATTAGCCGGAGGATGGGCAGCAGCGTCCTTCGAGTACATTAACAAATCACCAACCCGTCTGCCAAGCGTGGCGATTATGGCAAAACCCCCCAATGAGCCCACAACACACCTATATCGGTCGTTGTGGTGATCTATGGGGGAGGCCTGTGTCCAGCAGTGGACTTTATTCGGACGAAATTATGAATAAAAAATTATGATGCAGAACATGCTTTCGTTTGAACTACCACAACAGCGCCTGAGGCACTTAATTATTTTATTTACTTGCTTGCGAACTTCGTACTTTCCGACTCTTGTATTTAAAACGTATGCTATTGAACTTTCTTGTAACCTTACAGGCAGATTTAAGGTACAGAACTAAGGAATACAAAGTTAAATTGGTTTTGCCTTAATTAGGAGTTTAAAGCTACGAGGTCGACACTCACCCGATTTGGTGACAAAGAGTAACAGCTTGTTAATGTCCTATTTGTACGAAGTTAGTCGTTAAGAAAGACGAGCCTTCAACCTGAGCTATTACCAAAGAGTTACTTTAAAGTATCGGATTACAATTTAGAGCGTTCCGTTTTGTTTCAATTAAGGATTATCTCATTTGCTATCATACAATATGAACTTACTAAAACTCTGTCCGATCCGTGAAGGTGATACTGAGCATCAATCATCATCATCATCATCATATATGCCACAGGACGTCCACTGCTGAACAAAGGCCTCCCCCTTAGATTTCCACAACAAATGGCACAAAAAGGTCGCTGGGAGCCGTTAGATGAGAGTAGCATGTGACCGCTCGTTGTGGAAATCTAAGGGGAGGCCTTTGTTTAGCAGTGGCTGATATGATGATTTAATAATCTTCTTCTGAAGTTAAGGCTGTAAAAAAGTACAAATTATAATAAGACTTGTAACTTACCTCAGCCACACCGATCGCATTAAGCGACCGACGCATTTCCAATTTGTTGCAAATAGACTTTACATATTAGATATTATCACATTTTGTCATTATTGACATTTTATATAGTTACTTAGCGTAGTATGCCATGCCGTGTAGCTCCAATCTCGGGTATTCGTTTTGCTTTAATTCGGTGTGCTACTTACATTTGTAAATACTGAGGATAGAAAGGGATAGACAACATTTTCGGATTCAATTTCTGCTATACTCTATATATATATTCTTGAGAATAAATCCATAAATTTAAAGGTACATTGGAAGAAGTGTCTCTGATATATTTCTTACCTTTCTTCGCAATAGAATAACAAAGGACCCACCGGGATGGAAAATTAAATTAAATGGCATTTCTGACTCTAGTGCAAGGTACGTTGAATCTACTCGTTCAATTATACAATTTACACCGGTGCCGGCTAAACGGACGTCACTAGATAGAAGGAAGTAAGAGGGGTTGGTGTCAGGCAGGCGGCCGACTGTTAAACCCTTTTGACAAAACCTTTGCAATATGACTAAGATATTGCGCCAACTTCGACCAACTTGGGACCAGAACAAGAAGAAGTTAGTATAATTATATAAATATTCTACTCTTTCCTTTTGGGTCGCTTAAGATTGCTTTTTCCGATAGTTTCGCTCGCGTGATTTTACGGGTATGCTAATATATACCCACGCATATTTATACCCATGTAAGAATCCATGTACCCATGAATCAATGCAGCACATTTTGTGCAGCTGTGACGCTTTGGAAAGACTTAGGGCATAACATCTTGGAATAGTTAATCCACTGCCTGATGATTTTGCACGGCTCCGGGCAGGTGTGATTACGAAGTGCCTACAGGGACTTCTTGATTTGCCAGTGGAGGAGTAGTGCAGGGTTTTGGGCAGCACAATGGATACAATAAGGTCGAAGTGCGTTCGGCTGATGCTGGGCCCGTGAGAGCCACACTATAGAATATACCCATGGACTTTATGAAGAATAGCCCAGCTATTTCGTTAGAATATATTGTCATCAACTTTTACTCTACCATCGAAAGTTTACTATATTATTATACGTAAAGACTACCCGTCTTTGAACCCTGAACAGTTGAATATGATTTGCTACACTCTAAGGTCAGAGGTGTAATTTATTATCAGCGTTCAAGACCCATGAGATAACGGAGGACGGCTTGGTTTGTAATGAAAACTTCGTCAACCACAAGTTAATTTAATGTTTGAAAACATGTTACGAATATCTTCCATTTAAATATAACTTTATTGTACACGAAAATAATAGGATGGATTATTTACAATAGTTAGCGTGGAACAATGGGTGTCGACAACTGCTAAAAGCGATATTTTACAGACAACCCTTGGCAGGATATAAAAGTAGAGAAATAAAAATATCTGGTAGTCTGTGGTGTACGTCAATGATATAAATATAAATAAGAAAATATAAGTAAGTCTTGAATGTGTAACAATATACTCCTAAAGTAGCCGTGAGGAAGACTTGGAACGGTAGCGTTGTACGAGAGCAAGGCCTTTTCTCCGTCAGGATCACTCCCATTTTACCAGATTTTTCCGGATCAGGATCGTGGTCTGATCCCAAAATATATTTGTTCTATTATTTTTTTATTTTCCTTTCATAACTATTACAATTTTTTTTCATGGGTATAGTTGTGGATGTAAATTTTACATGCGCAAAACTCCCAGACCGGGAAAAAACTGCCAGTGCTATCGGTATCGGTATCCCCTATAAACGACCAGTTACCTGCCGATGCAAAAATTTCGCGGGGAATTTGCCAGTACTGACGTTGGCAGGCACCCGCCTCACCGGCCCGTGAGCGCAGAGCAGCTGCTATTCCACAGAAAGTGGCTTAGAGTCCCTTAGTCACCTTTTACGATAACCACGGGACGATATTGGGCGCGTGCTACACCACAACCCAGTCAGTTGTCAGTTAATTGTCATGTATGACATGGCTGAATGAAATAACGCTATATGAAAGCGTTAAAAAGAGAGCAAACAAGAAGTGGTTATTAGACATTTTGTTTTGACAGGTGTATGGCTTTTACGACCTTTTTATTTATTGGTGTCCAGTGGAAATTCTACATGAACTTCCTTCACCCCGGGGAAGGGTGACGGGGTATGCCGGAGTCCTTTTTTTATTATTTTTAGGACACTGTTCGGTATCCTCGTACGCCACTCTGCGCTGCAGACCGTGAATTTTGGTTCTGCAGTGCTGGGCGCCTAACAGTCGAACTGACTGCACGACCCCCCGTAGAGACAGCGAACTTCCTCACATGGTCCCCCAAGATTGGGCAGCAGCTGGTGTAGTGCACCCACTACCCTCTCGACTCAGGGACGAGGCGGTGGAAGTGCTCTTCGGAGCCGAACGACTGTCCACGTTGAGCCCAAGGTATTTCATGTACCGGCCAACCGCGATTCGCGCGTCACCAACCACGTATCCACGAACTGGGTAGTTCTCTGCTCCTCGGCAGTTTGTGGAACCATAGCACCTCGGTATTTTAAGGCGCTATCCGCAGATCCAGGGCGTGGATTTTGGCCACGGCAATTGCCACCGCTTGCTCAGCAAGCGGGGTGGCTCCCTCGAAGGACTGGCCAACACCAGAGTGTCGTCAGCGTAACAGACTAAGCTGACGCCAGCAGGGAGAACGACACGCAGGACCGCGTCGTAGGCGTGGTTCCATAAGATATAGCGATGCGATGCGAATGTGCCTATCGCGCAGGTATGATGCCCTGCAGGTAGGGCGGACACCGATGATAGACTAGTGCCGCCCTAATAGCGCCCCACGGGATGGAGTTGAAGGCGTTGACTAGACTGACCGCCAACGCCACCCCACTCCGCCGGGACACCCAAGCCTCGCTGTGCGCTGTACTGTGCACACTGTGGCACGTGACCACGTGCGTGCCACCGTCTTCTCGGGGATCGCTCGGTATGAGCACACAGACTCCCCAATCTGCGTGCCCGCGACCCCGAATGGCTTTTGCGACCTGGATTATTAATCTTCATTTGTTTCAAAGAACAACAAATACTCTTCTATGTATCCTTCTATGTATGTATATAACCTACTATTGAGAAGAACAAGTGTCTCGTGTCTCTTCGAGAAGAAGATGTCCCGCCTGCCCAAAACATTGTACTGCTACTCAGGACTAGTCCTGCGTGGTACCACACTGCACTCGTCACTTTGAGACATTCGTTATTCAGTCTTTTATGTCCAGTCAGTTGTCTAGCTACAATACCCTTTAAATTTTCTTTGATTATTTATTTACTTCACATATACATGCACAACATTACAGATTATACTAATTTGATGTACAGTTATAATTATTACAGAACATAATAAGTAAAAATAAACATTTTGGCTATGTAAAGCAATTTATATAAAAATATGGCAAATAAATCAATAAATTTATCTGTTATCAATCATCTCACAAAATCTCAAACATTCCCGACACACATCTATCCATCTCGCTACAAATAAATCACACTCCGATGCTGATGTTAGGAGAGCATTTAGCATCGTAAGCGAACGGACGAGCGGAGAGTTGGCATGGGAAACTGTGCGGGCCTCCGGTACAGCCAGTAACTGATGTCTACGCGGCCTGAGCTGGTGCTTAGGCATATTCGGAATAAATAGTGGTGCGGCCACTTGTGACACCAGCTCCGGACAATCAGATTCACCCCGCAGAATCTTACATGCAGAAGTCAGCAAACAATAATTACGTCTTACTTCAAGAGAGTTAAATTTTAACATTCCTAGTCAGAATTTTGTGGGATTATTTCCTATAGGAATGGGTAATATCCAAAATTATGTCATAGGGACATCCTTATGGGCTTCCTCTACCCTGAGTCAGGGCGGAGGAGACTGCTGGAATCTTACCCCACGGTGACAGTACTATCTACTAAGTGCTAGGGGTTCGCTTAGCATTGGACCACACATCCGGCAGGTATAGGCCCGACACTTGGTCTGATGGGTCCCATCCCTTTGCCATCTTGACAGTCGCACAACTGCGGTATCTACGTAGCCTGACTCTTGCAATAGGAGACTTACCACTGGTAAAAACTTCTTCACTATTCTAAAATCCTGACTCCAAGGCTATTCCCCCTCTGCTTGGTATTTGGCGTGGGGCTTATGTTCCATATGATGCGCACAGTATAATATCAAAACTTTCAGTAAATGGGGGAATGAATGAAAGCTTTGTTTCGTGAACAATACGCGACTAATGTAACGGAAGTAATGCTCGGTATTGTGTTCGGTTTGAGTCAGTGTTTTCATTAATAAAATTTGGCACTCTATTGATGCGTTCATTCTATAAAAGATCTGTTTCTATCAAATATGCTCACAATTAACTATACATTTTCTTTATCTATTTCTTCTTCCAGCTCAACAATCTTTTCGTCTGCCCTCAGTGTGCGTGTGTTATAGGGCCAGGGCCAGCTTTCGTTTGGGGTGGTAGCCGGATCCCATCCGGTAATTGTTAGCAACCTCTGCCCCGCCGTTACCATGACCAGGAATAGCGGGGCTGCCGGTAATTGGGGGCCGGTGCTTATACAACACAATTGTGATTTTGGGGGGAATTTGCCGATACTCACCACACTTTGCAAGCGGGTTGGTGAGCGCAGAATTGCTACTGCTCAGCAAAAGGGACGCTGCTGCCCATCCCTCTGGTTAAGAGTCCCTTAGTCGACTTTTACGACCTCCACGGGAGGAGATGGAGTGGTGCTATATTCTTAATCCGGACACCACACGGATATTTATATATTTGTCTGTATAGATTCTAAATCACCTCCAATTTTGCATTCCAGATTATTTGAAGAAAACGAGGACCTTCTACACTTATTTGACAAGTTTGGCGAGCTGAAGACCGCGGAGGCTCAGGCAAGCTCCGAGGAGTTAGCGGAACACGCCATGAAGGTCATGCACACCCTTGATGAAGGCATCAAGGGGTTAGGGAATATTGATACGTTCTTTGCATACGTGAGGCATGTAGGCGCCACGCATCATCAGGTCCCTGGATTTAAGGTGGAGAATTTTTGGGTAAGTCCATATAGCTCCATAGCTTTTAGACAGTGTTTCGGATTCAGCTAAGTAGGTAGAACACGGCGCCGGTGTAAAACCACCCCAGCATGGGCGCCTATATCCAAGACGTCCTGAACCCCCTGTCGTAGTAATAAGGCAGGCGGCTTTGGGGGTCCTGAGCGCGCTGATTGGGAAATCTCCGTGATCATACGGACCGACCCTTAGGAAGACGGTAGTGGTGCCGTTGTGTGCTTAGCACATCGCACAGCGAGGTTTCGGGGGAATCTTTATTATCACCCTTAGATTTGCTTGTGTGGCGGCCTCTTCTCAATCGCCCCCTCTCCGCTAGAAACCCCAAGCTGGAGGAAGAACATGATTATTTCAACCGGGTTAAATAATAAAAATCCGTGTGGTTTCCGGATTAAGAATATAGCACCACTCCATCTCCTCCCGTGGAGGTCGTAAAAGGCGACTAAGGGACTCTAAACCAGAGGGATGGGCAGCAGCGTCCTTTCTGTGGAACAGTAGCCATTCTGCGCCCACCAACCCGCCTGCCAAGCGTGGTGAGTACTGGCAAATTCCCCCCAATAACCCAGGTTCCGTAACACAGTTTAGGAAATCCATGGGGGAGGCCTTTGTTCAGTAGTGGACGTTGTATGGCCGATATGATGATGATGATGAAATAATAAAAGAAAGGAAATATCACTGCGGTGCCAAATACTCTGCTGCCAAGCAGAAGTGTCTGAAATTTAAATTGAAAAAGGCCTGCATCTGTCTTTTCGGATTCATGTGCGGATTAGAATTTGATTATCATCTGCGTTAACGGTGAAAGTAATCATCGTGAGAAAACCTGTACACCTGAGAGGGCTGCAGAATGTTCTCAATACTATCATCATTTCGGCCGAATAAAGTCCACTGCTGGACACAGGCCTCCCCCAAAGATCACCACAATGACCGATATCGGTGTCTTGTGTGCTCATTGGGGGGTTTTGCCATAATCGCCATTGTACTCGAAGGACGCTCATCCTCCGGCTAATCCCTTAGTCGCCTTTTACGACACCCACGGGATGAGATGGGCTGGTGCTATTCGTAGCCGGCACCACACGGCATACGCAAAATAATTCATACAATATTATTTTTCATGACAAATATCTAATTTCGTGATAGATAGCTTGCATTATTGAAAATACTAAAGTAGAAATTACGTATACCGTTTAAACACTTGGTTGTCTGCCAACGTTGAAAGTAAAAGAGCATGAAAATTGAGCATCTCATAATTCTCGGATGAAAGTTTAGCTGAACGTCCCTGACATCGCTCATAAGCGAGCAAGCAACCTTTACTCAGGATATTTAATAAAATTTACAGTATCTTCCTACATTATATGTATTTACTTACTGCAGAATATTGCACAGAAGTTCATAGGAAGATCAGAGAAGAAAAGTTAATTAACAAGGAAAAGTACACAAGTAGGTACACAATTTAATTATGTACTACTTAGTTGCAAGTACCTATAAAGACTGCAAAGTACCGATCCGCAAAGAAATAATTGAAAGGGAGTGAACAAAGCGGAGGGACGTTTCTTTAATACTCTTTGCAGATGCATTTAGGCTCAGCGCCTACTGGAACCAGGCATTTTCTTGTCGTTCCCTTTTTGTAAACTACCAAACTGTATCCGTGTGATTCTTGGAACGGATTTCGTTTTCTCTACTCCTTCAGTGGGTATCGTAGAACATGACTAAGATATTGTGACTAAAGGATGGGCAGTAGCAGCCAAGCGCTGATTTAATTATACTGCGGTTAGCAATCCATTCACTGTGATGATAAGGGCAAAATTATTCTCTGAATACTTTACTAATACTGGCTAAGATGCTTTCTTGATCTAAAGTAATAATTCGTTAAAAAAACCGGACAAGTGCGAGTTGAACTCGCGTGGAGAGGGTTCCAAAATTGCTGAATATATTGTCTACTAGCTGGGACCCGCAGTTTCACCCGCGTTTAATTTAAAATAAATTTAGAGTACTTCGACATAGTCACTTGACATAGAATAAATATATTGGATTTCAAGAGTTTTATTTTTCGCGGAACCCTAATAATTTTTCTACAATAAAAGTAGCCTAAGTTATTCCTTATAACATCAGCTATCTGCCAGTGAAGGTCCCGTCAAAATCGGTTCAGCTGTTTCGGAGATTACCCGGAACAAACAGACAGACAGACAGACGGACAGACAGACAAAATAAAATAAAAAGTGTTTTTGTTATATGTAACGCACATACTTTCATATGCATTTAGTAAAAAGCTGTTATTTTGACATTACAAACAGACACTTCAATTTTATTTATTTGTATACATTGTTGAATTCGGTCTAGTACCAATAACTTATCCCGAGAACAAACTTAACATCGTAGTTGAAAAACATGTTTTCTCATAAATTGGAATTGTTACTGTAATGGATTGTTTGTACAATGGACAGGACCTGATCCAGGACAATCCGGTACAAAATCCCTTACTGTACTTGTGGTACTTGATGTTGGCAAGGTATTCAACTCAGTTGATTCCAATATCCTACTAGGCAATCTGCAATCTCTTAATTTCTCCCCTACTTCTTAGCCTGGTTTGATTATTATCCTCGGGGCTACTCTCAGTGTGTCTGCTCGGAAGAATATATAACAAACATAAATCCATAGTTTTTTTTATCTGTAACCTTAGTCATCCTGCGACCACGAACGCTGCAAATCAAAATCAATCAAATCAATCAAAAACTTTACATAGTTCCTAGGTATTCTATAAAATACCAGATTAAAAAAATGATTTGACACGAATTAATAACATCCATAAACTGTCACAATTGATTAAGATGCGGCTTGAGTGGCTCTTGGTGCTTCCAATGCCAAGAACATAGAGCTTGTCATAATCGTATTGAATCTAACTTTCGATTTGCCTCTCTATTACTAATATTTCTGCAAAGACAATTCGCTATGATTACGAAAATATATTAAAAAGGTCATAGGAATAATATCGGCATACATTAAACATATTTTATACATTTCCTAAACCAGCTTGATATCTATATTATACAATTCTGAGGAATCATATAAAATTCATGAATTATATTGATTTTCTGATATCGTAAGGCTAAACAAATTAACGGTGATGCCATGTCCCAATACGCGTTTACCCTTTCTCAAAGCATCGTAGACATTTCCACCGTACAGTTACAAAGAAAAATATTATTCCAAGATGGGAATGAAATAACAAACGCGTTTCAAAAGACGCTTGGATTGTGGTCTTGTATTACGTTATTTAGGTCGTAGTTATTAATTGTTGTTGGGTTTTCGTGACATGCGCTCTAAAGGCATCATCATCATAATTTCAGCCGAACGAAGTCCACTGCTGGACACAGGCCTCCCCCAAAGATCACCACAACGACCGATATGGATGTGTTGTGGGCTCATTGAGGGGTTTTGCCATAATCGCCACGCTTGGCAGGTGGGTTGGCGATCGCAGTTGAGTTGTTAATGTACTCGAAGGACGCTGCTGCTCATCCTCCGGCCTATCCCTTAGTCGACTTTTACGACACCCATGGGAGGAGATGGGGTGGTGGCATTCTGTGCACCACACGGCATTCTAGAGGCATACTATGATTTAAATAGAAAAAATATTTAAGAGATATTTTAAAGTAAAACTAAAGCTATTCCGTGTGGTGTCCGGATTAAGAATATAGCACCACTCTATCTCCTGCCGTGGATGTCGTAAAAGGCGACTAAGGGAATCTAAGCCAGAGGAATGGGCAGCAGCGTCCCTTCTGTGAAACGGTAGCCATACTGCGCTCACCAACCCGCCTGCCAAGCGTGGTGAGTATTGGCAAATACCCCCCAGAATGATGACACAGTTGTGAAAATCTATGGGGGAGGCCTGTGTTCAGCAGTGGACGTATAAATGGCCGATATGATGATATGTAAACTAAAGCAAGAAAGGCTATTGACAAATTATAAAGACAACCTTGTAAATAACGCAACTTTTATTAATCAAGCTATGCTCCTCACCACGGACGCTGCAGTGTTCGAAACGTCGGGCGAATTATGAGTAGTATTTTATTAATAAACTAGCTGGGTCCTGCGGTTTCACCCGCGTTTAATTTAAAAGAAATTTAGAGTACTTCGACATAGACACTTGACATAGAATATATATGTTGGATTTCAAGGGTTATTTTTTTTGCGCGGAACCCTAATCATTTTCTAAAATAAATGTAGCCTAAGTTATTCCTTATAACATCAGCTATCTGCCAGTGAAACTCCCATCAAAATCGGTCCAGCCGTTTCGGAGATTACCCGGAACAAACAGACAGACAGACAGATAGACAGACCGACAGACAGACAGACAAAAAATTTAAAAATTGTGTTTTTGTTATAGGTACCGTATATACTTTCATATGCATTTAGTAAAAAGTTGTTATTTTGACATTACAAACAGACACTTCAATTTTATTTATTTGTATAGATTTATAGTCTATGCATTTATTACGAACGAATGTAAGTATGTAGGGTAGAATTTAAAATATTGTTTTATTTTATTTTTCATATATTTCTGCATTAATTATTAATAATAGAATAAAATAGCAGGCGTGAAAACCCGCCGTTTAATTTTAAAGAAGTTGGTTTGTTTATAAATAATTTAGAGTACTTCGGCGTAGACACTTGACATAGATTATGCATATATATTGGATTTCATGGGTTTTTTTGTTGTAGTTACCGTATATACTTTCATATGTATTTGGTAAAAAGCTTTTATTTTGACATTACAAACAGACACTTTAATTTTATTTATTTGTATAGATTGTAAGTTTTAATATTGCACGTTTGTGTACGGCGCGTATGGATGCAGAATAAGATACAGACATATTCAGAATTTGTAATTCTTATCATTTTATATAGAATCAATACCGGAAATATAGATATAACGCTTCTTTTTAGCCGGACATGGATTAAGAATACATGCATTATATTAGCCTTAATATTTCATCACAATTTAAATAAATTCTTATTCCTGATTCTATTACTATAAAAAACAAGGAAGTAGGTAATTATAATAGTAATTATGATAAGTGGATGGTCCACTGCCTAACTCACTGCTTTCCTTCCTTATACATTAATCACAAAATTTTTATATTGGTACACAATATAAATCTTATCTATACATCCACTATAACAGAGAAATAAACGAATTATACTTACTTTACTAACAGGAAAATAAATAACAACTTATATATTACTTTTGTTTTTACAGAAAATAGAGCAGCCATTCTTGCAAGCCGCGAAGTCGACTCTCGGCGACCGATATACACCGAATATAGAGAATATATACAAACTTACAATTAGATTTATATTGGAGAACTTGGTGAAGGGCTACGAGGAATCTGGCGTGGAAAACGGGAAGGGACAAACATGACAGAATAAGTCTTGTGATTAAATTGTAATATAGTTACCTCTAATTTTGTTGGCAATTGGCAACCAAGATCACAAATAATGTTAGGATAAATATATAATGTTACAAAATTACGTAATATTTAGCTTTTGTAAGTTCTAGAAACTCATAATTACAATTCTTAAGAAGTTAATTTTTTATTATTATTATCATCATTTCGGCCGAATGAAGTCCACTGCTGGACACATGCTACCTCCAAAGATCACCACAACGACCGATATGGGTGTGTTGTGGGCTCATTGGGGGGATTTGCCATAATCGCCACGCTTGGCAGACGGGTTGGCGATCGCAGTTGAGTTGTCAATGTACTCGAAGGACGTTGCTGCCCATCCTCCAGCTAATCCCTTAGTCGACACCCACGGGAGGAGATAGGGTGGTGGTATTCTGAGCCGGATATTAAGTGAATATTAAATATAAAATACTATATACGAAAATCTTGTCATGTCAATCACTGTAACGTTCAATTACAACAGTAAATAAGCCGTTTTTTATTATTCCAATACCGGTCCATTTTTTGTTGCCATCGTTACACTGGGGTAGCATGAGGCTTGTAATTTATGTAATAGTAATATAAGTTACTTATTTGTAGACACGTAGGAAAATGTATTCCATTATATTACTTTTGGCTAAGGAACTTAGTAAAAACTGTAAAAGCTTGTTCTTGCATGAACTAATCACATATTGAACCTAACATAGGAATAATTGAATTCAGTATAAACTTAACTTGGGACTTTGCCAAACTCTAAGTAGAACTTTAGCCAAGATTGGCTCTAACTTTCGGACATAGTATTATTTATACTTTAATTATTTTCTCTACAAAAATATTTTAAGCGTCATAAGATCTGAAGTTATTGAGAAGAAAATATTAGGATTTAGTTGCATTATAATGTCACCCAAATTCGTTATTAATGCCTACCATATTTAATTAATTAAAGTAATTTTAAAATTATAAATTAAATCTCTTTACTCTAGAATACCATTAAAATTAATTCCATACATGCTTCTCTAAAGGCTGCCGCATACATCCGGGATTTCAAACAGAAATTCTTCATAAGATTTCCGGAGGTACGACGGCACGCCATTGATCTTTTGAACCGCAAACCTCCAATATGAATTTATGTATTATTATTCTGGATCATGAAGATCTTTTCAGTTCTTTCGAGTTGACAAAATGTTGGTAATGAGACTTATAAAAATAAATGTAAAATGTGTGACACGTAAGAAGTGAAACTTCTTTATGACATCATTTTTCGAAAAACGATCTACTTACTTTACTTAACTTTACAAAAATTGGTTTAATAAAGCTAAATTTGATAACGTTTAAGCAAAAGGCTTTTATTATCATAGACATGGATACAAATAATACAATTATTTCACCTTATTGCTACTAAGATTATTATAGCATTTCATTAATTATAATATAACTGTAATTGTTATCGTTATTCTACATTTTTGTAATGAATGGCTTATGGTAACTGAAATATGAAATATATGGTTTAAATTCCACGGAGTTTAGTGACCGAGTAAAAACTCCATCAATTGTAGTGCCGGATCTTGTTGTTGATGTTTGAGGACTGCTTTTCATAGATAAATTCAATTTATCTTTCAAATCAATACGGCGCATAGCGGAAAAATGTTGAATAGGTTTATTTTAAACTAGCTGGGACCCACGGTTTCACCCGCGTTTAATTTAAAAGAAATTTAGAGTACTTCGACATAGACACTTGACATAGAATAAATATATTGGATTTCAAGAGTTTTATTTTTTTACGCGGAACCCTAATATTTAAAAAAAAAAAAAGTAGCCTTAGTTATTCCTTATAACATCAGCTATCTGCCAGTGAACGTCCCGTCAAAATCGGTTCAGCCGTTTCGGAGATTACCCGGAACAAACAGACAGACAGACGGACAGACAGACAGACAGACGGACAGACAGACAGACAAAAAAAATTAAAATAGTTTTTTTGTTATATGTAACGTACACACTTTCATATGCATTTAGTAAAAAGCTGTTATTTTGACGTTACAAACAGACACTTCAATTTTATTTATTTGTATAGATGTCGACTTTGCTGCGTACCGGAACTATCAGAACGAATACAAAATGTAACATCGAATGAATTTCTGTAAATAATATATTGTTTTCTGCACAATAACTTCAGAATCATATTTTTTTTAAATTATTAATCTTGGTTCTATTACAATTTAGTAATACTTGATATTCAGTTAAGTCAATTAAGTTACCAATCAATAAACTTATTTGTGGATTTTTTCGTCTAAGGCATCACACTAGTTTCAGTTGTTAGAAATAAGTAAATATTGTGCCCTGGTACGACATTTTCTGCAGTCTGAAAGCCTAGCCTAGTGCTTAATCACCTTAGAATACATAATCATTAGTTTATTAATTATTCGGTACTTACTGTAATATTTCAGAATATAATTATTTTGTATTGAAAATGATTTAAAAACTCTGATAGAATCGCTGACTCCAAAGATTTGATGTGAAGTTGAAGATTAAATATTTTTTAACTTGATGTCTGTAAATAGATGGGTAGAAATACATATTTTTTATTTATTTACTACTGTAAAATAACTATCAAGATATTTTGCTTTTGGTGTTTTTAACGTAACCTACCAAAGTGTAACGAGGTCATGGCTTCAAATAAATATTTTATTTAATACGTTAAAATAACTATCAATAGTGTCGTGAAACATAATGTTTTGCTTTTCTTTACCGTCTATGAAAATATCTTTATGAAATTAAGTATTTTTAATGTGTTATGTAGTTTTTATTTTAAATATAAGTGGAAGTTTTCAACTAATATGTACAATAACGATATAATTTTACTGTTATAGAGCTATTCTAAATTACGTGTATTTGATACCTTTACGTGTACTTATAACTTTTTTATAAATAGTTTAGATTATGATAAATAGTCTGGTCATTATAACGAAGTTTAATAAAAGTTACATTATTATTTTAAATATACGACTCTTGTTTACTTATTGATAAATATAATTAATTCTATACAATACGTCGTTCATAGAGATTTAAGTAACTCATTGGTTCAGTCCGTATGGTGCCCGGATTAAGAATATATCACCACTCGATCTCTTCCCGGGGATACCGTAAAAGGCGACTAAAGGACTAAGCCAGAGGGACAGGCAGCAGCGCCCCTTCTGTGGATCAGTAGGCATACTGCGCTCACCAACTCGTCTGGCAAAACCCCCTTTTTTTATTGGTGTCCAGTGGAAATTCTACATGGAACTTCCTTCGCCCCGGGGAAGGGTGAAGGGGTATGCCGGACTCCTACCGGCTAAAACCACCGGAGCGGTCATCTTCGGCACCGAAAGGGGCTCCAGGACCTCGTAAGATCACATTAGAGCCGCCCATTGGTGCCACCCCTTTAGGCAGAAGGGGATGACTGTAAAGCGGTCAACCCCTCTAGCGGAGGGAAGGCGACTGTAAAAAGGTCACCCTCACAGGCACTTCTGGTGGAGGATTGTAAAGGATCCCCCCAAACCACGCTTTGCGCTGTGCTGCGCACACGGCGGCACGTGGCCACGTGCGCACCAACGTCTTCCCGGGGGTCGCTCGGTGTGAGCACGCAGACTCCCCAATCTGCGCGCCCGCAATCCCCGAGCCCCCCCACCATGTAGTGACGGCAGGGGGAACGGCAAAACCCCCTTATGAGCCCACAATACAGCCATATCGGTTGTTGTGGTGATCTTTGGAGGAGGCCTGTATCCAGCAGTGGACTTCATTTGGCCGAAACGATGAAGCACGCCAGAACCACAATGCAACCACAACAGCAACAGTGGAAAAATCATTAAGTGTATGCTAACTGCTACGTCCCACTACTCGACTGTTGTTGCTATTACTAACAACGCAAATATTCTGCGTCAGCCGGAAGGTACCATGAAGGTATCCTACCATGCCGTGGGGGTCGCGAGCGCGCCTATTGGGAAATTTGCGTGCTCACGTACCGCCGTGTGCGCAGCGCAGTGCATCATCAATTCGGCCGAATAAAGTCCACTGCTGGACACAGGCCTCCCTCAAAGACCACCACAACGACCGATATCGGTGTTGTGTGCTCATTGGGGGGTTTTACCATAATTGCCACGCTTGGCAGGCGGGTTGGCGATCGCAGTTGAGTTGTTAATGTATTCGAAGGA
Organism: Diloba caeruleocephala; assembly: GCA_947459985.1. Lineage (NCBI taxonomy): Eukaryota > Metazoa > Arthropoda > Insecta > Lepidoptera > Noctuidae > Diloba > Diloba caeruleocephala. The sequence continues at coordinate 2,178,761 of OX381619.1, forward strand.
CGCTGCTGCCCATCCTCCGTCTAATCCCTTAGTCGTCTTTTACGACACCCACGGGATGAGATGGGTTGGTGCTATTCGTAGCCGGCACCACACTGCGGTCGTAGCCGGCACTACACGCAGTGCATAGCGAGGCTTCTTCCTTTACAATTCCCCCGAGAAGTGCCTGCGAGGGTGGCCTCTTTACAGTTGCCCTCCCTCCGCTAGAGACCGCTTTACAGTCATCCCCTCCGAGATGTGCCTAAAGGCGTGGCACAAATGGGTGGCTCTAGCTGGAGATATTTCGAGTTCCTAGAGCCTCCCTACGGTGCCGAAGATAACCACTCCGGTGGTTTCAGCCGGTAGGAGTCCGCATGACCCTCCGCCCTTTCCCGGGGCGGAGGAAGTACATGATGAATTTCCAACAGATCAATAAAAAAAAAAGAGTATTCCATGCCGTGTTTTAACTACTTAGCTCGCCGCCTTATAGAACACCGTACGATAACCCCTTATCGCCCTGAGGGCTATCGCTTGCTACGGTCTTTGCATCAGGGTATCCACCCAGACGGAGGCCCTTTAAAAGACCATAAACCGCATGGCATCCATGTAGTCTCTGGCAAGAGCAAGTGCAGTCGGGGTGACAGTTGTTTAGAGGAAAAACAATAGAAAGAAAAAACACAAAAAACTAAAAAGAATAACAAGTTATTAGTTTGTATGGTGTGCCAAAGGCACCCACGACACATGAGAAATCCTAGTGTGGGGAATGTTTATATTAAGAAAAAAAATAGTGCGTTATAAACGGTTTAATTGTGGCCAAATATTTTTTTCTGGTAAGTTAGTATTTCTTTCAGAAGGTTAGTATTTTATTTATATATCTATAAAAATAAAACAGTAAGTAATTTCATCTGTTATCCAAAAACTTTATTATTTCTATAGATACCCGAATTATTTATTACCCTTAGAAAGGAATTAGGAACTATGTTTATAGTATAAGCCTTGCATGATAATTCAAGTAGGCGTGTACCTGTAATTTTCTATCCTGTAACATACAAATTATTTCATACATAAATTGAAATATGTACACGGTTAATTACTGTAAACAATGTATATAATATATCTGAGCACGTTGTAGCCGTGCCAAATTATCTTATCTAAGCCAAACCATCTCTTAGAAAGGTGACATAGGGGCAGATAGCCAAGTCCAATATTTAATATTTTGACAAAAACAATAGCCAGATAAAACGACTAAATGCTAGCCAGGCGGCAGCTAAATGAAAAACAAAACCAATGTTAAATATGAGTTTGTGGCGACACCTACATCGCCAGCATACAACTGCAACTTACAGCGACTTCTACTTGAACATTAATCGCAACTCTCCGATGACGTCAAACAATCCTGAATCACGCTTGTGAAGTATTCGCGCAACGCTGCATATATGCAGTCGCCCAACATCAGCAGTTAGGCAATATTGCACTAAGGCAACATTGCCGTAGGCAAATAGCCACTTTAAAAATGTTGGCAACCCGACTCCCGGCTCACTTTTTAGTGGGCTGCGCCCGACCCCTTAGATGAGGCCACACAGGCCGGTTCTGATCCTTGCGCCCCCCTTCGGGGGACGCGTAGAAGACCTTCAGTGAAGCAGTTGGGCTTCGGCTCGCCAGGCATAACACCTGTCAGGTTGGAGGATCCTCCCTTTTCTATAGATATACAAACGTCCTAGCTAGAAAATGGCCTCGAAATGTATCGGAATTGTCTGCACATAAACATTTGTAGTCAGAACATAGTGTGGGCAAGTATGGGATTATGGGCAATGAGAGCAAAGTCCTTTATAAATCTCTCTACAGTTTCTTTTACACTACACTCAGCCTCAATACAGAAGTTCAAGTCAGGAAAGAAAGTACTGATTAATTGCGGTACAAACGGAATAGCAATTCCTAGGCTAGACGGTGTCGCGATGGCGTCCCAGTGATCACTGTTGAGCCTCACACATCAAACCCACTCCAAGACTCTATAACGCGTTGTCAGCGCTTGCGTTGTTCTTTTTCCTTAGTTCAATTTTGGCCAGATGCAACAATAATAAGAAAACAGTTGGTAAAAGGTTAGGCAAAATTACGAGAAATGACGATTTGTTGCTTACGTAAACTGTTCAGGCGCTCCATGAAATCTTTACAGTAAAATAAATACTTAGATATAAATTTTCTAAGCTTTGGAGTCAAAAACCCCTTAAAGTCATATTCTAGGTACGTAAGTACCTACTTCCTTATTATACCCTTCCGCTCTTCCCGAGGTGGTAGAAGACCAATAAAAAACCAGACAAGTGCGAGTTGAAGTCGCGTGGCGAGGGTTCCATACGATGAATATGTTATCTACTATGTTTTATTTTCTGGGCCAAATTTGTAAGGGGTAACTAAAAAAAAGTATGTACGTTATCGGATTGTAGAGGGAAATTGCTGAACACATTCTCTATTGTTGAATTCTGTCTTGTACCAATAATTTATCTCAAGAGCATACTGAAAATTGTAGTTGAAATGTTTTTTCAGCTCTCCCATAATATATGGGAGAGCTGAAAATGTGAGTTTATATGACAATATTGAAGATTTACCATGTTATTTTAATACCATAGACTTCTTAAAAGTTTTCCTGCAATCTATAAGTAAATAACAAATTTCTGTAATTTTTTAATTTTAGTCTCTGTTAATACGGAGAATGGTCAATGGTGGGGAAATGGTCAATTTTCACCTATTTTCTTAAAGAACTTAGAGACTTTTTTTTTCCTTTAAATGACACCCTCAGCAAAAATTTCAGTGGTATGTGGATTCTTGATATGTTGCACGGTAGAGCTTGCAAAACTTTTTCTTTAATTTTCCAATTTGCCCCCCAAACGTGACCTCCACGTTCAAAACTCACGTCACTTACACGTCCGTATTTGAGTCGCAGAAATTCATATATAAACCAAATTTTAATTGAATTGGTTCAGTAGATTCAGAGCAAATTCGCTGTGACAGACTGACAGATAGACGGACACACGGGTGATCCTATAAAAACGACGTTTTTACATTCGTAAGTACGGACCGCTGAAAAGGTTGCCTTTTTATATTCTTTATAATATTGCGAAAATCTTATAGGAATAATGCCGTAGTCGGCAACCTTTTGAAATAACACGGCTCCAAATTTACGTAGAGATCAGTGAGGGCCGCGTGTCATAGCGTTATATTCTAATATTTTTAAATTTTGCCGGCCAGACTTAGGTGCCGCGCGAGCCGTATGCGGCCCGCGGGCCTCTGGTTGCCAATCACTGAATTATACTTATCAAGTACATAATTATGACGAAATCGATACCAACTCTTTTATTTATACAACTAATAGCTTGCAAAAGGAGGCTCGTAGCAAAACAAATTGTGAATTCCCGGAACAGTCTTTTATATGTCTTGATAATGAATCGTGGGCGCTGGCGTGGGATGGATGAGCGAAATTATTCTTTGTTATTGCCAGCATGCCAACTGGACTTTTAATTTAACTTCTTAAGAATGAACACTTTGAATTTCTGGAGTGGTGTTTTATTGATCATAGAAAAAGGGAGGTGAAAAATGGTGGGTGAGAATGGGCGGATACAAGATGTAATGAAGAGTTGAAGAATTTTAAGTCTTTGGCATTTCAAGGTTACCTCAAGAGTTTTAAGTCTTGTCGCGGTCGGCTTAAAAGCCCACAACAACAGCCACATGAACAGAACATGAAAAGATTGTTATCTTATATTCTGGGCTACAACCAAATATACATCACAATAAAATAACTCACGATTTGATTCACGTACAAAGAAATATATTTATGGCCTACCGATAGATGTACCAGGTTGAGGTGTTTGTGCTTATATTCTGGTTTAAAACTGTCATTGTTTCCACTTAATCCCGGTTGTAAGTGTATAGGTGATGGTCATGATATAAAAAAAAAACCGGTCAAGTGCAAGTTGAACTCGCGTGGAGAGGGTTCCAAAATAGTTGAATATATTGTCTATTGTTGGATTCGGTCTTGTACCAATAACTAATCCCAAGAATAAACATAACATTGTAGTTGAAAAACATATTTTACCATACATTCCAACCGCAAACGTTTGTACGCACAATATTAAAAGATTTACCATGTTATTTTAAGACCATAGACTTCTTATAGGCTTTCCTGCGATATATAGATATAGATAAAGAGCTATTATCTATACCGTTTTCAAAAATTTAGCCTCAGTAGTTTCGGAGATAATGGGGGGGAACAGTCAATTTTCATATATTTTCTTAAATAACTTTAAAACTATATGTTTAAAATTTTTAAAGAAATACATTTAAGGCCCTCACACCAAGCCCTTTCATTTTTTAAATGACACGGTACAGTTTGCAAAACTGTATTCTTTATATTGGCCCCCAAAAGTGGCGTGAAGGGTTCCGCCGTTTTTTCCATCGGACGTTTGGAACCCTACAAATATTATTTTTGTGACAGATCATCTGATAACTGCAATAGTAAATAAATTATAATTGTAATATACCTATTCCTTATTTACAAATTAAACTATATTTCTGCCGTGTGGTGCCGGCTCAGAATGCCACCACCCCATTCCCTCCCATGGATGTCGTAAAAGTCGACTAAGGGATTAGCTGGAGGATGGGCAGCAGCGTCCTTCGAGTACATTAACAACTCAACTGCGATCGCCAACCCGCCTGCCAAGCGTGGCGATTATGGCAAAACCCCCCAATGTGCTCACAACACATCCATATCGGTGGTTGTGGTGATCTTTGGGGGAGGCCTGTGTCCAGCAGTGGACTTCATTCGGCCGAAATGATGATGAAACTATATTTGTTGTTATATTACACAATGTTTATCGATCAATACTGTTATCTCAATTATTTTAACACAGTATCCATGGAGTTTCTTGGCCGACATTCTCCACTAGCCCACCAAACGAGTCAATTGGGACCATGCAACCTAAATTCTGCCGTATCAGAGCTTGGTTTCAGTACCAATTTATTTGTGGTTAATAATTTGTTTAGCTATAAATGAGTCCGTATTACAGAACGATCCTCAAGTCCAGTTTGATCTTTAATCAGCTGATCACTGTTTAAGCATAGAATCTGTACTTGAGTATCGGTCATATTCCAGAACAGTAATCAATCTAAACCCAGCTGAGACGAGATTCAAATCACGCCTCAAGCACATAATACTCAGTGTCTATGCATCAGCCTGTTTTCGATTACGATTTATTTCCATTACCAACTTTGTTCCGATCTGTTCAGAATAAGAAATAATGAAATGTAACTCAAAAACCCTATTAAATAAGATATATAAATATTCACAAAGAAGTTCCTCTTTACATACCAGGTTCATTTTTAAAAGAGTTATTTTACATACTAGGTACCTACGCAAAATATTTTTAAATACTTTATCGAGATGAATGTTGTTGAAGTTGAAGTAAACTATAAAGGAACTTGTGTTGGCATTGGTACCTGAATGAATAGATGTTATGTTGATAAATAAATATCGTTTAATTAATTTGATGTACATATTAACATAATAACCTGTAGCGAAATCGTGTTGGCTTCTCCAGAAAGTTAAAGAAAAGAAAGTACGTTTTTCACCACATACTGGGGAAACATGAGACAACCTCATTTAAAAAAAAAATACATTTATATAAGTCCTGTACATCTCATATACATCTGAGAGGAACACTAAAGACCAAACTTCTTTTCGAATGATCGTTAAATAATTAATTAATTGTATTCTTCTCCAAAAATATCCATTTTGTGATAAATATATACTTCCATTCAATGACATTTTACAGATACATTAATATATAATATCATTAGCCGGAGGATGGGCTGCAGCGTCCTTCGAATACATTAGCAGCTCAACTGCGATCGCCAACCCGCCTGCCAAGCGTGGTGATTATGGCAAAACCCCCCAATGAGCATACAACATACCGATGTACCTGATCTTTGAGGGAGGTCTGTGTCCAGCAGTGGACTTTGTTCGGCCATGATGATTGCAGGGACACTTATAAAAAATATCTTAGCTTGTATTCAACAACAATATAACGAAAAATCAATGCGCAAGAAACAACATACATTAAAAACTGTGCTCAAGCGCTATCCGGACCACAGTCACGTGATCACAGTTCAAATCTCTGCTCAAGTACAGACCTATAACTGAGTGATGATTAAGAATAAATCCACGACTCAGTTGAACTATGTTCAATAAAACTATGCTTGAGGGACGTTTTAAAATTAATGCTCAACTCAAAACTAGTTTTAAACTGAGATCAATGCTTGAGTTTCGTTCTGTAATACGGACCTAAGTATTTTGAACCATGCCACATTATCAAGGTGAGGTATAATCGCTTGTAGTTAAAGGTATAGATTATACACAAAAGAACTTCACAAGAATCTGCTACACGCGGCGTACGAGAAAAATAATTATGCTTACACATTTAATAACATAATACTTTAATTTCCTCTCGTACAGATAATTAAGAATTTAATTAAGTTCTCAATTCTCACGCACTGTTCTGTTGCTTTGTATATTAAATATTTCATGTTGTTATGTTATAAATTAAGATTAAAAAGGTTAAAAATGTATTTAATTAAACGTGGGAGAGCCTTTTTGGGTGTGGTTTTTTTTTAATGCAAACAATTGTGTATCTTAAATAAAGAACAAGAACCACGAACGCTGTAAACTGGTCGAAATGTTAGGAAAAACAAAAATCTAAATATACGTGATGTAATGCAGGTTAAAAGTATTTTATTATAATGAGTAAATATTCGCGAAAACTTAAGATATTACTAAAGAACAAAAATAAATATGTGTGCATTTATCTTCTTCCTTACTTAAGATCCTAAGCCTTTGTCGTCGGAGCATTCGCCACTACTCTCTATACTCTGCCTTCTTTTTGACCTTTTGATACGTCTCATCTCCCACTTTCTCCTTCACTTGTTGTACAAAGCTTCGTCTAAATCTTCCTATGCCTTTATTTCTATAATTTTTTCCTTCAAAATCGTTAAAAAGTGGTTGTGTCGTATCAAATTGCCAATCATCTTTCCTTTCCTTTTTCTTTGATTTTGTGACGATGCAAATGATGGAAGGGCCGTCAGCGAACCATTAAGAACAGCTGCGGCATGGCTCTTGCGGAGTCCAAAATAACAATACGTGCCGCGAAGCCGAGCCACAGCGGTGTATATCTCTCGCCTACACTAAACCACTAAGGCGGAGGACATCGTGGAGTACGTGCGTCAAAGGACCAACAGTACACGCCGAGAGTGTAGCTGCACCGCAACGTCAACGTTATCTATATCATGTTTTCAAGTAAGAAGACTTTTGGCCGCAAAGCGTGGTATGCCGTCGCTTGCTCGAACAAGTGCCACTAGAACGCATAGTAGCGCGGTACGAAGTGAAGTTTATCCAACTTAATCTTTATAATAACACTAGCTGGGACCCACGGCTTCACCCGCGTTTAATTTGAAAGAAATTTAGAGTACTTCGCCATAGACACTTGACATAGAATGTATATATTGGATTTCAAGGGTTTTTTTTACGCGGAACCCTAATTATTATTCTACAATAAAAGTAGCCTAAGTTATTTCTTATAACATCAGCTATCTGCCAGTGAAGGTCCCGTCAAAATCGGTCCAGCCGTTTCGGAGATTACCCGGAACAAACAGACAGACAGATAAACAGACGGACAGACAAAAAATTTAAAAATAGTGTTTTTGTTATATTTAGCGTACATACTTTCATATGCATTTAGTAAAAAGCTGTTATTTTGACATTACAAACAGACAATTCAATTTTATTTATTTGTATAGATGACACCATCTGTGGACTAAAATAGCCTGAAAACAAAGAATTAATTAATTATTATTATTATCTACATGTCTCTGTATTACTAATAACCCAGAAAGGCTTACGCGGAGATACGGGTCCAACACGCAGAGGTCCTCAACATAATTTTAATCTGGAATGTAATGGGACCCTCCGTGCCCGCACTATGAAATGTAGTCACGGATTGTCCCCGGTTATGTGGGTAGAACTATTTCATGACATGGAAACCATAACGAAAATGTCTATTGCAATAGGTGTTATAAGAATTGTAAACTCAAAGAAAAACTGGAACAACGACGTCTGCCTTTCAACCTAAAAAGTGAAACTCTGTGGCAGATGTCTCGACACTCACAAGATAGGACTCCTTAATGGCCACCACTACAGGGTACAGGAAGCAACACCCGAGTGTGTGGCTCAGGGTGTCAAGGGGTGTGGCACCGATTTCGAAGACCCGGAACTGGTTTCCCCGTTATTAAGCCATTAGACATTTCCACCCCCGAGGATATAGCACTGGTGCCCGGCTCAGATCGGCCAACTAAGCCAAGCCAGAGTTGAAGGCCTGCAGGCACTCATTGGTTTTCACTCCAGCCGACCAATAAAGGTAACCTGCAGACGAGGCACTGATCGACTCCCTGGAGCATTCGGGAAGCAGTGTTGCTACGAACATACAGCTCGTTATAAGCTGCCCTGCGTTCCGTAAGCTTCTTAATAGATCTCCTTATGTTTTTGTATCAAAATGGTGAGGAAGCTGCTTTAAGCTGCCCTCCAGGATTGCGTTATCCCATTGCAAGATAACGACTGCCCCACAGGGGCTTAAGAAAAATTGGATCGTTTTTAGGCTAATCTAGAATGCTAGAATGCTAGAATGGACAAAGAGCTATCTGCAAAACCGCGAACAGTGTGTAGATATAACTAAACTTGACAAAGATACTTTAATAAGTAGAGATAGATCGACATTATTAATAAATAGTTCTGGTGTGCCTCAGGGCAGTGTGTTGGGCCCTTTACTGTTCCTACTATATATAAATGACCTACCTGACATTACAACTCATAAATGTATTTTATTCGCAGATGACATCTCCATTATTTTGACATGTAAGAATAGTATAGATTATGACAATGAAACGCAAAATACAATTAAATCAGTTATTGAATGGCTTAATAAAAATAATTTAAATGCAAATCTTTCCAAGACTAATTTCATTCAATTTCAAACTCAAGGGGCAAGATTGGAATCAAGAAATATATCGTACAACGGTATAACGATCAATGAAGCTGAACATGTTAAGTTTCTGGGATTGACTCTAGACAAATACTGTAATTGGAAACCACATGTAAATTCCGTTTGCATACGGGTCAATAGTTTCAAACAGATTGTTTTAAACAGATTGAGAAAAACTTCAACTCAACAGACCCTACTACTTGCGTATCACGGTCATGTCGGCTCTATCTTACGATATGGCCTATTGCTTTGGGGTAATTCTTCAGATTCTGTTAGAGCGTTCTTGTCACAAAAAAGGTGTGTTCGTGCTATGGTAGGTATCCCTCCGTATGAAACTGCAAACAGTATTTTAAAAAACTTCAAATTTTACCTCTGCCATGTATGTACATTCTTGAAGTATGTGTATTTGTGAGAAATAACTGTACGATATTTAAACGAGCTAAAGATATTTATCCTCGTAACACACGTGATAGTGACAGGTTAGTTCTAGATTATTCACCTAGAACCGCACTATTTCAAAAAAAATGCTATGCGATGTGTGTAAAAATCTTTAACAAACTGCCATCAACCATTAAAGGGCTTCCAATGGTTCAATTAAAAAAAATATTAAAAATATGGCTTCTTGATAAAACTATATATTCGGTAAATGAATTGCTAAGTTATAAATAATGAATTTAAACATGCGTAAACAATAATCGGATATACATAAATAATGCTAAGTTATACCCTATAGTTATTAATGAATTAGACACCTGGACAATTATTACTGTATACTTTGACATTTTGGTTCTGATTGACATTTTGTTTATTTTATTACCATCAAATTGTAATGTAATATATGTTCTATATAAATTAATGATAAAACAATTGTAATTAAATTTAAATAACTTTAATCTAATGCATACAATTCACCTGCCTAATGGCAAAATAGACGGACTTTGAATAATGTAAGACCTTATAGATCTACTCTATTTTATGTGAATAAATTTTCATTTCATTTCATTTCATAATCATAAGGTTCTGGTTGTAGACATTTATTTCTCATAAGAATATAACATTCATTTATCTGAGAAACACAAGATTGAACTTAAAAAATGACATAAGCACAACTGCCGCGCGACAGTATTCAATTACAAAGTAAACTTAATTAATTATTGTAAGTAGGTAAATTTGAAATTACATGAAGTGGAGAGTTAAGTTATGTGGGTAAGTTTAAAATAATGACATCAGAACATATAAAACGTTGCACACTAAACTAAAGTAATAAGCAGCGATAATTCAATGGTCTTATCACGTGTCGAAAATCGAAACACATTTCACTGACTCTATCGTCCATTAGTATACTATATTTACGGAGTTATTGAATGTGTGATGAATTGATAATAAGTATTAATATGCTGTGCATGCGGTAATAGATAATATAGTATTTAAGATTATTAATTTATTAGGTACATAAGAATATAAATTATTATGTAATATTATTAATTGATCCGAAAGACTAACTTCATTATATTTATATATTTTTTAAATAGGTATAATTCTATAAGGTTATGCCGTGTGGTGCCGGCTCAGAATGCCACCACCCCATCTCCTCCCATGGGTGTCGTAAAAGTCAACTTAGGGATTAGCCGGAGGATGGGCAGCAGCGTCCTTCGAGTACCTACATTAACAACTCAACCGCGATCGCCAACAGGCCTGCCAAGCGTGGCGATTATAGCAAAACCCCCCAATGAACCCACAACACATCCATATCGGTGGTTGTGGTGATCTTTGGGGGAGGCCTGTGTCCAGCAGTGGACTTCATTCGGCCGAAATGATGATATAAGGTTAATTATATTAATCCGTGTGGTCTCCAGATTAAGAATGTAGCACCACTCCATCTCCTCCCGTGGATAACGTAATAGGCGACTAAGGCTAAACCAGAGGGATGGGCAACAGCGTCCTTTCTGGGAAACAGTAGAAAGAAAGAAAAGAAAAGAAAGAAATAACTGCCATACTGCGTTCACCAACCCGCCTGCCCAGCGTGGTGAGTACTGGCAAATTCCCCCCAATATTATGGCACAGTTGTGGAAATTTATGGGGGAGGCCTTTGTTCAGTAGTGGACGTTGTATGGCCGATATGATGATGATGATGATGAAATCATAAGGTTCTGCCAATTTTGTAAAACACTGCACTGGCTTCATTATATAACCATGAAACCTAAATAAAAGGGTACAACCCTATAAATTGAGTTTAGTTAAATCAGCGCGGAGAGGTCTCAGTACAAATTTACGCAATCGGATATCCTTTGATAGAGGTCGACGGTACATCGCACGCGCGTTCGATACCACATCTCTTGCGAACCTCGCTCGTGTAGGGCTGGCAAGGAATCAATTATTCACCAAATTATAATTTTTATTCAAATATTCACAGTTCACATATTAGTATAGGTATAATTTAGAAACCGCTTAATTACTGGCCAATTGTTATATTTTTAGGCCTTCTTCGCCGTGGATGTTGTTTAGTGAAGAGATTGGTCAGTAAGACCTATTTGTGCCCTCATATCACAAACTGCGAGTTGCAAACCATTTGCTGATCGTGGCAACACAAATTTACATGTACGGATAAAACATTTGAAAAATCTAAATGAATAGGTTGTAACACAAACAACAAACCAAAACGTTTATAATAATTTTATCAACCCGCATAATACATATCGAGAGATATCGTGTATACATATTATACTAATTGAAAAACCGTGTTGTGTCTGGATTAAGAATATAGCACCACTCTATCTCCTCTAGGTGACTAAGAGACTCTAGACCAGGATGGGCAACAGCGTCCTTCTGTGGAACAGCAGCCATCCCGCCTGCCAAGCGTGGTGTATACTGGCAAATTCGACGATGCAGTTGTAGAAATCTATGGGGTAGGCCTTTGTTCTGTAATGGTCGCCCGTTGGCTATTAATGTGTGAGGATAATTAATAAAAACAGTTCAGAATAATTAATTAAAATATTTTTTGGTAAAATTAATGTGTTGAAACCGAAACAAAAATTATAACAAAATACTTTTTACTTTTTTTTCATACGTTTGTCTAAGGCACGATGCAGTGTGCGAACATGCCTAAAAAAAAACTTTTAAAAATCTGTAACGACACCTGTCACCTTAGTCATCCTGCGACCGCGAACCCCGCAAAGTGTTAAAGTGTTCCTCGAAACGTCAGGAAAAACAAAAATCTAAAATATACGCGATAGAATCCGTTTAAAAGTGTTTTGTTATGATGTGTAATACTCGCGAAAACTTAAGACATTACTACGAAACAAAAATGTTGTCATTTGTTTTTCTTTGAGAGTGACTGATGACTCGTTCAAGATTCGCGCCAGCCCTACTGTCTCACCTTTTTACTCCATCCTCCCAAATAGATAAACTTATTTCGCAGAATATCGCTGACAAAGGTTAGTCTGGGAAATTTCTCCAACTATACTAAGTTATGACATGAGCTTGTATGAGTACACGAGCATTTACCATTCAGTTTCGAAGCTTATCATCAAAATCTTCATCATATCAGCCTTTCATGCCCACTGATGTTCCCAGCAAAGTATAGGCCATCTCTCTTCATCCATGGCTGTCGTAAAATGCGACTAAGAATTGATATCAAGAGGATGGGCAGCATACTTCCATGTGCTAATAACAACATACTGCGATCACCAATCTATGACAGCTGATTGTATTGATCATTGGGAGGCCCATGTTCAGCAGTGGGCGTTTACGGGCTGATGTGTGTGTGTGTGTATGTGTGTTGCGTGCTGGGTGTATGCCTCCTCGTGAAATGCCACATTGAACATTTGAAGTCACCCGCATCCAATACATTTTAGTATTGTTGTATTTTCTGATTTGTTTTGTGTACATGTATGTATAAATATTGTATATGACAGACTAACGTGTTGCTGGGGAGTTTGTTGCGCCGTTTCTTCTCCCCAGCTTAACACTAGGAAGCGGTGAAGGGTGGGCTTAATGGGTGCTGTCTAATGTTGACGTTCAAAAAGAACTAAGTAATATTTAGTCTATTTTGAATAAATGATTACTTCATTTCATTTCCAATGGCTCCCCGGTCATCTACCCATCAAATGGGGGTAGCCCACACTCCGATTTCTGATTTCTGGTTGCCATTCGAGAACAAAACGAAGGTGCTCGAAATATGGAGGCCTGCCCATTGCAATTCAACTTGCTCATTCTAATACCTATTACATTAATAGTCCACGATATTTTGCATGGCGCTATGGTGAACGATGAAGATAATGTAGGTATAAAAAAAACTTGTAAATTTGCTGTTTTAAAAAATATTTTATTAAATCATTTATTTCATTACTTCCTAGTTCTCTTAGTTGTGATAATATTCACATGCATCTAGTAAGACAATGGCGGACAGGGCTGGTTGACTGATTTAGATAGTCTGTAACGTTAAACAAAACAGACGGCGCACGGTAGCGACATCACACAAAAGAAAGAAATGGATTTTTACCATAAGCTTTTTTTGTGTTCGGTACATCATCTTAAGCATTTACTGAGGCAACATGCAAAATATCGTGCATTATTAAAATAAGACCTAATATATATACATGGCACTTATGTTACATCATTATCATCAGCCTGTCTAATTCCACTGCTGGACCATCCATCAGAAAAAATCTCATGGTCATCAGAAAATAACAATAAAATATATACAAGCACTATAACAGAGAGTACAAACTTGCTCTGGTATCATGAGATTTAATGATGCCCGTCACAGTGAATTGTCCCCTTTTGAAACGACCGCATGGTTGGTGCCTGTGCTTGGCGCCGTCGCGAAGCTATAGGCTTTCCGCGCTGTACAGATATTTGTGATGGACGGAACTGTGCTTGAACTGAGCTTGTGAGTTAAATGTAGGTAAACAGCAACAATCCGTGTGGTGTCCGGATTAATAATATAGCACCACTCCATCTCGTCCCGTGGAATTAATTTATTCCGGATGGCCCGGATTGTGCATGTCGTGGTCGCGCGGTTACGCCCCCGTACCACTTCTCCTCATTTCCTATTTCTGTGAGTGTAACGCTGAGCGGGTCAGTGACCGCAAAGACTAACCTTGTGACGAAGTCATCCTTCATCTTCATTTCAATCAACCTCTTTCATGACTTCATACCTTATATCTCCATCACTGTCCACTTTATGATTCATTCTTTATTCAAATCAAAATTCGAATTTAGTATTGTGAGTAACGCTGAGCGGGTCAGTGACCGCAAAGACTAACCTTGTGACGAAGTCATCCTTCATTTTCATTTCAATCAACCTCTTTCATGACTTCATACCTTTTATCTCCATCACTGTCCACTTTATGATTCATTCTTTTTTCAAATCAAAATTCGAATTTAGTATTGTGAGTAACGCTGAGCGGGTCAGTGACCGCAAAGACTAACCTTGTGACGAAGTCATCCTTCATCTTCATTTCAATCAACCTCTTTCATGACTTCATACCTTTTATCTCCATCACTGTCCACTTTATGATTAATTCTTTATTCAAATCATAATTCGAATTTAGTATTGCGAGTAACGCTGAGCGGGTCAGTGACCGCAAAGACTAACCTTGTGACGAAGTCATCCTTCATCTTCATTTCAATCAACCTCTTTCATGACTTCATACCTTTTATCTCCATCACTGTCCACTTTATGATTCATTCTTTATTCAAATCAAAATTCGAATTTAGTATTGTGGTGAATCGTTCATATTTTGGATCATCATTATTACACATTGGATTCTGAACGCTAGTGGTTGCCACAGCTGTCGCTCTGACTAATAGTCTCCTGCAATATTACAATTACTTATATTTAACTAGCTTAAATATTGTGATAATAAGCTGTATTTGAAATATATAAACATCACCATGAAGATGAAGTGTTGAAGTCGTGAATATCAATATACCTATATAACATATATGCTACGTTTCATTGATCTCGTTAACTGAACTCCGTTACTTGCTGCCGTGGAGAGAGCCTCCTAGTTGAGCTAACCGGGACGGAAACACGGAGGGAGACACTCCGCGACAACCTTATGCACATATGACGCTGCTGTCCGTGCGACAGTTACCCTGTCATGTCACGTCACTGAAGTGAGACCCTCGTCACTTAGCGGCAAGGTCCACCTAATGCAGGTGAGTTTGACATTTGGGAAAGCCGGTAATGTACTTTCCGTAACCCTTAATCTATACAAATAAATAAAATTGAAGTGTCTGTTTGTAATGTCAAAATAACAGCTTTTTACTAAATGCATATGAAAGTATGTACATTACATATAACAAAAACACTATTTAAAAATTTTTTGTCTGTCTGTCTGTTTGTTCCGGGTAATCTCCGAAAGGGCTGGACCGATTTTGACGGGACCTTCACTGGCTGATAGCTGATGTTATAAGGAATAACTTAGGCTACTTTTATTATAGAAAAATAATTAGGGTTCCGCGCAAAAAAATAAAACCCTTGAAATCCAATATATATATTCTATGTCAAGTGTCTATGTCTAAACTTCTTTTAAATTAAACGCGGGTGAAACCGCGGGTCCCAGCTAGTTTAATAATAAAAATACACACGCGAAAATAATATCTTACTTATATAGCTGTGAAAAGGAACGACTTCTTAGAGCAGGATCTTTACTAAAACTGAACTGACACGTATGGATTGACTTCAGTAACACAGGTCAACGTGTAATGAGCTCCAATTTCAAATAATATTAGGGATTGATCTCTACTTTTCGATAAAAGCAAAGAATTATTTTATATTTTTGCAAAATCATTCTTCGTCTTGCCTTTGATTATGGCTTCTGTAGAGTATCTTTCACAATTTCGCCAATGCCAAGTATATATAAGGCAACGTTGATACGGTGTTTAGATCAATGTCTTTACATATTCATAAAATATTTCTCAAAAATGAAAAAATCTATAAAAATATGTCGGCAGCGTCGTAAGGTTTTCAATTGTTTTCTTGGAAAATCTTTAATTACTTTTTAGGTATGACGTAAGGCGCTCGCTGAGCCATGTTGTGATAATAATAATAATAATCCACACACACCATACCATACCACAGTTCCTAACGACTGGTGTTACCCACCTGCTCCATAAATCAGGTAGCACCGCGGAACCCAAGAATTATAGGCCTATCACCTGTCTACCGACAGTCTATAAACTTCTTACATCCATTTTGAGAATAAAAATTAGTCAACACATTGATAATAACGCTATCATGTCTACTTCTCAAAATGGATGTAGGAATGGGTCCCGCGGTACTAAGGAGCTACTCCTCATTGATATGACTATCTGTCAACAAGTCCGCCGTAACCGAAAGAATCTGTCGACATGTTGGATAGATTATAAGAAGGCCTACGACTCCGTGCCACATACATGGCGCATGAGGGTGCTGAAGTTGTACAAAATAAATACAACCCTGTGCACCTTCTTGATGTCATGTATGGGGCAATGGAAGACAGTTCTTCGCTATCCGGGATGTCGCCAGATTCTGGGAGATGGTGAGGCAATTTTTATCAAGCGTGGTATATTTCAGGGTGACAGCCTCAGTCCATTGTGGTTTTGTTTAGCTTTGAACCCTCTTAGTAATCTACTAGAGGGGTCAGGGCTAGGCTATCGATTGCGGAGAGACGGTCAGGTTATTTCCCACTTGCTTTACATGGATGACTTAAAATTATTTTCTCGCACCAAGTTGCAACTGATGGAGTTACTGAAAGTGACTGAAACATTTAGTAACTCTATCAGGATGGAATTTGGTGTGGAAAAATGTGCAGTCATGCATGTGAACCAAGGGGAAATTATAGAATCCGAGGCAATTGAACTCTCGGATTCTGTGAGCCTTCGATCTCTCTCCTCAATCGAGACCTATAAATACTTGGGTATGTCGGAGGCGTTGGGCATCAATGAGGCTGACATGAGGCAGACGTTGAAGGAGCGCTTCTTCGGCCGCCTGAAAAAAGTATTAAAAAGTCTTTTATCAGGCGGTAACAAGGTGCGCGCCTTTAATGGCTGGGTCATGCCAGTTCTCATGTACTCCTTCGGCATACTCAAATGGACTCAAACAGAACTGGATGCCCTGGATAGGAGAGCCCGCACATTGCTGACTGCAAATCGGATGCATCACCCACGATCTTCGGTAATGAGACTGTACATCCCGCGGAGATGTGGGGGTCGCGGCTTTTTAAATACAAAGACCCTCCATAACCGTGAGGTGTGCAGTCTTAGGGAGTATTTTTTCCATACTCACGTGGGGATGCATCGAGATGTAGTGGCAGTGGACAGCGGGCTCACCCCGCTTGGTCTGGCAAAAGAGAACTGGCGCAAACCTGTAGTCATCAGTACCAATGACCGCAAGGAAATATGGCAGAGCAAGGAGCTGCATGGACGTTTTTATCGGGCCCTCCATGGTCCCGATGTAGATTTTCCAGCATCAGTATCCTGGTTACGTTTTGGAGACCTCTTTGGAGAAACCGAAGGTTTTGTCTGTGCGATTATGGACGAAGTTATCATGACGAACAATTACCGGAAATATATTGTTAAGGATGGTACGGTTGACATTTGTCGGGCATGCCACCGTCCGGGTGAATCCATTAGACATATTATTTCTGGTTGTTCTCGTCTTGCTAACGGCGAGTACTTGCACAGGCACAACCAAGTAGCCAGGGTTATACACCAGCAACTTGCGCTGAAATATAA
The DNA here is from genome assembly GCA_947459985.1 of Diloba caeruleocephala. NCBI lineage: Eukaryota > Metazoa > Arthropoda > Insecta > Lepidoptera > Noctuidae > Diloba > Diloba caeruleocephala. The sequence goes on from OX381619.1 coordinate 2,196,538, forward strand.
ACTTGTGGCCTTTGAGGTACCATACTACAAGTATATGCCCGACCCAGTTCTCGAAAATAGTCATATCACATTGTACTGGGACCGGTCTATCATCACTGATAGGACTATTGTCGCTAATAAGCCTGATATAGTGATGATAGACCGAGTAGAGCGCCGCGCAATGATTATTGATGTTACCATCCCGCATGATGAGAATCTCGTGAAAGCCGAGAAAGAGAAACAAATAAAGTATCTTGACTTGGCACACGAGATTGTCGACATGTGGGATGTTGACTCAGCAATCATTGTGCCGATAGTCGTTACGGTCAACGGCTTGATCGCCAAGAGCCTCGACCAACATCTTAAGAGGCTCTTGTTAGGCGGCTGGATCAAGGGCCTGATACAGAAAGTGGTTCTCCTTGACACGGCACGTATTGTCAGGAGGTTCCTCTCTCTGGAGCCCTAACCACCGGCAGCTTGGACCCTGTTCCCGATGCCGGTTGGTCACTATTTTTATATTTTTAAATATATGTTTTTATTTTTGTTTTATATATATATTTAAAAATGTAATAATATGTATACTAAGAAAATAAAGGAAATAATAATCAGAATACCACCACCCCATCTCATCCTGTGGGTGTCGTTAGAGTCGAGTAAGGGATTAGCCGGAGGATGGGCAGCAGCGTCCTTCGAGTACAATAACAACTCAACTGCGATCGCCAACCCGTTGCCAAGCGTGGCGATATGGCAAAACCCCCCAATGAGCATACAACACACCCATAGCGGTCATTGTGGTTATCTTTGGGAGAGGCCTTTGTCCAGCAGTGATGAAATGAAGCAGTGGTGAGTGAAAAAAATGATGAAATATTTGTAGTCAGAACATAGTGTGGACAGGTATGGGGTATGGGCAATGAGAGCAAAGTCCTTTATAAATGTCTACAGTTTCTTGTCTTTTTCTTCAGGGAGGCGTGTGTCCAGCAGTGGACTTAATTCGGCCGAAATGATGATGATGATGATGAGGTATGACGTATTAAGTCAAAAATACTTTTAAAATACCAGTCAATAGAGCATATAAAGCTGAGTAAGTACTGCGTATATATAAACTGTGTTGTGTTAGAATTAAGAAAATAGCACCACTGCGCCTCCTCCCGTGGAAGTAGTGAAATGCGACTAAGGGACTCTAAGCCCGATGGATGGGTAGCAGCCTCCCTTAGCCATACTGCGCTCACCAACCCAATAATGATGCAGCCGCAAAATCGCTGATCACCGATGCTACAAATGTATGTTGTGGCTTTGCCTATAATTGCAGTTATAACTACTACGCACTATCTGTTTTTTTTTTTTAATTCAGCTACCAAAGAAGTTAGTTTCCGAATTACGATACAGTATCGATGTAATCGGAAAAAACCTCTTACAGCCGCTAAAAACTGCAAGTGTTTGAGCATTTGTCGCCTATTAGCACCATAAAGCTGGTGACCTTTTGCTGACATTTGTAGATCATCATCATATCGGTCATTTATACGTCCACCGCTGAACCAAGGCCTTCCCCATAGATTTCCGCAATTGTTTCGCCATTCTGGGGGGCATTTGCCAATACTCGGATAGTTTAAGCGGAATTTAATATTAACTGGCGGTTCAGTATTCGGCCGTTCGTCGCTTTTGCGACATCCACGAGAGGAGATGTATTGGGGCTATATTCTTAATCCGGGCACCACACGGACAATTTATAATTAACTTTTAGAAAATAATAACCAATTGAGTAACAAGCGCCAAAGTTACAATGGGAAAAATAAATACAGGTAGCACTCCGGGAGTGCCGACAGAAGTGAAAACCAAATTTTTTATTCATCTAGACGCGTTCGCAGTCTGCTATGTGTACATGCATATATGCACACACTATAGCTGCGTCTTGTAATCGTTTCGCGGGTCCAGAGATTTTATCTCATCTAAAAATATGCGTACCGCGCTAAAAGAAGTTTTCACTTCAAAAAAATTCGAATGTTACGCCCTGATATTTCCTTACAAGCTTTGATACACATTTGTTACAAATCGTAAAGCATTACTTGAAAACCCAATTACTCTTAGAAATATATGTAATTAGTTACGAGAATGCCTGAAGTGTCTCTCTAAGAATTTAATGATCGAATTTCACTTTGTGACCGAAATGAAATGTTTAATTAGGTTGAAAAACTCAGCTTTCATGTTTTAATGATAATAATTTTATACATACATGTTCCTATTATAGTCGGTATGTGTTCAGTAGAACGAAAACATGTTTGAGTTTGTATGAAGTAAAATAAGTTCCGACAAGAAATGGTTTTATAGAACTTCTCTCTCACTGATAGTTTTTTTGTTCACAGACAATATAGAAAATATTCATAAAGAGTTTAGCTGCTGTTGCGTCTATCGTAATTATTTTATATATTATACATTATGATGACCAATTTACACCCAATACGATAAAGAAGAAAGTAAACCTCACAAATTCATCAGTAAGTCAAGAGACTCCCCCCTCTAGAATTCCGCCATTGAACAGATAAAAAGTCAAGACTTTCTGAGACGCTGTTGATTATTCGCTTACAACTGGTACAAACTTGGCCAAGTGACGACAGACCACTTAGATCTCTTTCTTCGCGATCTTCCTCTGCCGGCAGTAGTTTCGACTATGTTGGCAGAGCATGAAAACTGGAATGCAGTGGTCACCTTCTGTGAGAGCGTCATGCTCCAGAAGAAGATGGATGCAAGGATGCTTCGGGGGATCCTTTACAATCCCCCCGGGGGTGACCGCTTTACAGTCACCCTCTCCGAGATGTGCCTATAGGCGGCAGCAGTTGGTGGCTCTAGTGTGATCATACGAGGGCCTGGACCTTAGGTGCCGAAGACGACCGCCCCACGGATTGTTTTTCCATCATCAGCTTTAAGGGGAGGTGGAGACCACTGTGCCTTTGTCCCCTCCTAGATGTGCTTAAAAGCGTGGCACCAAGGTCGAGATGGAGATTCTAGTTCCTGAAACCCGCCTTTGGTGTCGAAGATGATCACTCCAGTGGTTTTAGCCGGCGGGCGCCCTTCCCCGGAAGGTGGAAGAACATAACGTATTTTCACCGTGTTAAAAAAGCCCTGATCTCACGGGCCTGAGCCAAATCCACCTCTACTAAGGTGATTGAAATTTTCTTAAAGAAAATTCTTAGTAAACGCTCCATTTGACATTTTTATAAACCAAGATCACCAGGGGTGGGATTCAGAAACGAGTCTAAGCGTGAACTTACGCTTCCATCTGTCAAAATGCATTACTTACGCTCATAATTGTATTGACACACGATCGGAACACGACTTAAGCTTAGCGTAAACTAAGCTAAGCCAAGTAGTGAAAATCGATTACTTAGGGCGAATCTAGCGCCGCTAAACCGCCAAAGGTGTGCTTGCAACAGGAACTATGAACTTATGGATATATGAGAAAGTTGTTTACTTTGATTGTCATAATTCTAATTAGCTTTATACTAGGGAGGCTACATTAGTCCAATACTGTACCGTAAACTTGCCGAATTTTGTATGTGGACTGTATATACCTACAGGGCCAGTAGGCCGAACCTAAACTCCAAAACGCACGTAACGCAACCCAATCAAATCCACCTACCTTTGCCGTGGTACTTGAAGATGTACAGGCACGTGGATGTCGGCTGCCAAAGTTCAGGATCCGTGTGGAAAAGTTCACTAACACAAATAGCACACCGCACACATGCACAGTCACACCAATTAATAATTTATGCATAAATCACAGCGTTAAACAAGCCGTTATCAATATTCGAAAATTATACCCCGAGAGGGACCGTTCCGTTTTTGGTTGCAACCGCCATGAAGGATAAAAACGACTCGAGCGTTTTTGATTGGTCGACGCGTCCCACGTGACATCGTGCCGTCCGGCGCCAAGACATAAGGCGGCAGATTCGAATTGAGCAAAGACGAATACGTGCGTGAACAAATACGTTCAACTATTTAACAAAATATCGTCCTTATTTACTCGCAGTAACACAGCATGTAAGAATAATTATGTATAGAATAATAAACTTATCTGATTATTATATGACCTTGTGATTTCAGTCCACATGCCCAAAATTTAATTTTATTCAAGTCTGCGTCAGTATTTTTATTTGTAGTATGGCGGATGTGTGGAGTAATTGATAATTTTAGGAATTATTTTTCAAACATTGAAAAAGAGGCATTGCGAATAGCCATTTTCACTCGTAAAATGTTCATATATTCCTGCGGTTTAGAAATATGTTACAACATAATTATGTATATAGGTTTATGTGTGTGTAACATAATTATATATATTTTGTTTCGCCCGCTCCAATGGCATTTTGTATATTTTGCTATATTTTTTTATTTTTATATCGTATCGTAGACCCGGTTACGCCTTACCTACAATGAACAGTTGTTGAAATTGGTAAATATAAGTCCTATAATTTTAACCTCCGTTCAATTTTAATAAGCTCTTGATCTCAACTGAATAATGTTTCGGCGAAATTTAAAATTATGACTAGGTATCCTGCGGAATTTTTCCGATATAACGAGGGTGTTGGCTCTTGTAATCACCAGACACGAAATATTTTATTATTTGTATTATGAGATTCCGTTTCGATACAATTATTTTAATCAAAACTTACCTAGATAGAAAATAGGTTACATTATAACATTAACTAAGTTATTCAGTATTAAATTGAATGTCAAAGGATGATTGTGAACTTTGTCCAAAGGCTCACAGTAAAGTCCGCCCTCTCCAGGCATTGCATTTGAGGATTTTATGTGTTACAAAATGAAAGCTAAGCGATGCATGAAACTATTTCAGATATGCAAATAAATAAATAAACATCATTACAAATGCGTGATAAGTATAATATAGTAATTTTATTGCTTGTGAAATTTATATTTGAATAGCGTTTCCAAGCGTTTAACTTTACTTTGGTCACTTATTACCGGTTATCGATTCCTGTGAATAGCGCCATCTGTGATCACTTACGTGAAGTAGTTATTTTCCAAGTTCGATGGATTCGTTTTGAAATTGTTTGTGAAAAAGAAAACTATTAGTAACTAGTAATTGTATGCATACGATGAAAAAAGCAAATCTAAAAGTTGTATCTTATGAAAAGTCGGCGGTCAGGGCTCGATATATTAATATACAGTACTTTTTTTTTCTGAAAGCGCCACTGAATCATTCAGTGAGTTAGTGATAAGCGTAAATATTACTGTAATTTTCTTCTTCTTCTTCTTCTCTTAGATTATGGCTTCTGTAGAGTATCTTCCACAATTTCGCCAATGTCAAGTATAAGGCAACGTTGTACGGTGTTTATATTAATTAATCTTTACGTATTCAATAAAATATTTCACAAAAAGTAAAAAATTCTAAAAAATATGTCGGCAACGTCGTACGGTTAAATTGTTTTTTCAATTTTTATCTACAGTAATTTTACATACTTAAAAGGCAAGTTAGACTTAAATATAATACATTTACAAATATTAGCTGGATTTCTTAACTTTTTAATTCGAACTTTCTGAACGGAGTGGTGCGACAGAAAGAGGAGGTCGTTGAGAGGTCATTGATTGAAGACCATTATCGAAGGGCACGGAATAGTGGCCGACATACTTTAAAAAGTTAATCTCTCGTGCTGGAACACATCACACATTCCTTAAATGGATCTAATTTTCATAAATGCACCGAGATGGATCGGTCAATATACCATATATTTCTCTCTGAGTGAATATTTAGCGCTTAATCTAAATCTTATATCTATATTAAATCGACAACGGTTGTTAATTCGAACTCGATCTACGAATCACGAAACGGAGAATTAAATTTAAGTGTTACGCGAACTTCTTGACGTTCCAATTATGTTAGCTTGGTTCGTCACTATTCACTGCCGCGTGGATAGGGTTGTCGCTGCATGAAAAATATTTGCAAATTATTAAATATTACAAATCTTAATGGTTTAATAATATTATGATGATAGTTTAATATAATGTGATTATGACATGGCAATGATAAATAATAATAATACTTAATACAATGTAATAAATATTTATGTAATAATGCGTAATTAATTCGTAATTGTAAATTATATAAAAAATGTGACATAATTTTCGCATGCCTACTAAAAGGCAAGATATAACGGACTTGTATAAAATTATAATGTAATATCTTTGTATACGATATCTTTTGGCGAATAAAAATATTTGAATAAAATATTTGTAATTGCTTTTATATGTGATCACTGATAACAAATTAAAAAACGTTATAACGTTATAATTGTTAAAAGCCTCACGCTTTTTAAGTACTTTTGAGTCAATTACATTACATCAGACAGGTACTGACTGAAACAATTTATTTGTAGAGCATCGTATTTTATGTAGATTACCAATAGCATTTGACGGCGCATCGAGAGAATGGACTCCATGGCGCTAGTATTGATAGGTTGATTTCCGAACGTACTACTTTTAACAAGTTACGTAACACCAAGCGCTGGGGAGGCGGCCATTACAACTTTACAAGACTCACTTTGGATCAACGATCAGGAAAGGTTGGACGTTGCATCGCCCCCCACCTGTTCTGGTGGAACGTCGTAACTTGAGATTAATCCGTGTGACATTAAGCATCATCATTTCGGCCCAATGAAGTCCACTGCCGACATGGGTGTGTTGTGTGCTCATTGGGGTTGGCGATCGCAGTTGAGTTGTTAATGTAGTCGAAGGACACTGCTGTCCATCTTCCGGTTAATCCCTTAGTCGACTTTTACGACACCCACGGGATGAAATGGGGTGCTGGCATTCCGAGCCGGCACCACACGGCAATTTCTTTTTTTCATTATGCATTATAACTCAATAATATTAAACTCTGTTTATTACCAAATACTAATGCCAACCCTACGTTATACAGAGCAATTAAGAACCCGTCTTCTGAAGATCAAAATTAATGGGTCATAGTGTGCGGTAAGGGGTTCAGTACATAATGTGGGTTACTGTGTCAATAATACATGACAAGAGACTAGTTCGTTATCTGAATAACGTAAGATAATCCGGAAACTTATGACTAAATTTGATTGGAGCTGTATTGCTTTGGACGGAGATTAAATAAGAACTAGATAATGTAATAGTAACAGATTATAGACACTGAGATTAGCTACATCAGCGGTCACAGTGGATATTGCCACTATAACCACGCTTAGCAGGCGGATTGGTGATCGCATTACGTCGTTAATAGCACACGGGAGACAATATGTTAATTTATGTAATAGATTCCCCTAAAGGCAGGCAAAGGTCAGTCATACAGCCTAAATTTTGTCATAAAAAAAACAATGGTCAGTTGGATACATAAGACGTATGATTTATGTATTCCAATAAGTAATCAACAGTGTCTGTCTACGTCTAGGCATTACATTTTTTTTATTTTTATTATTTTGGCCTGGAGTCCAAGTCCTTTGGCCATAGGCATCACAAAATTATCAGTGTTGCCAGCACGTGTATAAAATGTAAAGGTTTAGTTATTCAATTCATAGTTTTAGCGTGTAGATTTAAGCATTTTTTATTGTCTTATGTCGAATTTTCATTTGATTTTTTTTTGTTTGTTGTGCGTCATTGTAGTGTGTCGAGCAGGGTAGCGTACCTTATACTCAGAATATCCAAGAGGTATTCGTTGAAGGTCATACAGGTCTACGCACCGACCTCGACACACCCAGATGATGAAGTAGAGAGTATGTATGAGGACGTAATTAGGGCCATACATACCTCGAAGACACACTTCACTGTTGTGATGGGGGACTTCAACGCGAAGCTGGGCACTCGATGCGATGGTGAGTTGAGAGTGGGGCAATTCGGATATGGGCAACGGAACCCCAGGGGACAGAGGCTGGCCGACTTTTTGGAAAAGGACTCTTCGTGATGAACTCCTTTTTCCAAAAGCCGCCTCACAGGAAATGGACCTGGATGAGTCCCGATGGTTCCACGAGGAATGAGATTGACTTCATCATGACCAATAGGAGGCAAATATTCAATGATGTCTCTGTGATCCACAGAGTGAAAACCGGTAGTGATCACCGAATGGTAAGAGGCACATTGAATATTAATCTCAAAGTTGAGAGGTCTCGTCTGATGAGGTCTACGCTCCGGCCCTCTAGTGCTCATATCCAAAACCCCGAGAGCTTTCAACTCGAACTCCAAAACCGCTTCGAGTGCCTAGAACATTGTAGAAACTGTCCAAACGGTTGGGTCTAAGTTCTTTAAGGCACACCGTAAAGGTAGACCAAAAAAGTTCTCCGATCACACTCTCGACCTCATGGCAGAAAGACGCGCCATGACGCTGCAGTCCTCCGGTGATGCTGAAGCATACCGACTGCTCAATAGACGGATATGGAAGTCCTTGCGTCACGATATCCGCACCTTTAACACCAACGGTGTTAAAGAGGCGATTGAGCGGAATCAAGGCTCCAAAGTGTTCGCAAGAGACAAGTCTATTGGGCAAAGTCGTATTATGAAGCTGAAGAGCGAGGACGGCAGTGTAGCGTCGACTAAGCCAGAGGTTTTGAGAGAGATTGAGAACTTCTACCGGCAGCTACACACCTCGGTAACACACCTACCATTGGCTCTGACAAAGACCCGCGAGCCAAACTAACCCGGCACTATACCGAGGATATCCCGGACATCAGCCTGTACGAGATTAGGATGGCCTTGAAACAGCTTAAAAATAACAAGGCGCCGGGTGGGGACGGAATTACGACAGAGACAGAGACAGGCCTTTGTTCAGCAGTGGACGACCTGTGGCTGATATGATGTGCGTCATTGTGGGAGAATTTGTTTACTTTAACGTCGAAAGGAAGAACTTGGCTAAAGCCTTGGGTAAATAATTACCACCCGGAGTTATTGAGATTATGGACAGGCAACATGGACATTTAACAGATATTTTCATGATGACGCTACTTTTACAAATATTTACAACAAATGACATCAAGCACCCCACGCTTTTTTACAATAAATATCAATTCAATCAATCAATTTGTATAATACCCAATTGAAGGGTATCGTTATAAAAGAAAGAGTATTAGCCCATATGCCATTTTGTATATCATCATTCATCATTCCGGCCGATGAAGTCCACTGCCGGACACAGGCCTCCCCCAAAGATCACCACAACGACCGATATGGATGTGTTGTGGGTTCATTGGGGGGGGGTTTGCCATAATCGCCACACTTGGCAGACGGCTTGGCGATCGCAGTTGAGTTGTTAATGTACGTGAAGGACGCTGCTGCCCATCCTCCGGCTAATCGCTAAGTCGCCTTTTACGACACCCACGGGAGGAGATGGGGTGGTGGTGTTCTAAGCCGGCACCACACGGCACATTTGTATTTAGCAGAATTTTATTTTGCCAGCAACAAAGTTTCAACTATTTCCATAAAACCTGAATGGTTAACAAAAACAAACATTGTTCACTCAACGAAATGAGAAGCTAATATTCCTGGCATTGTCCTAAATAAACATAGCAGCGTGGAATTAGAGCTAGACTAAATTAGCGAGTCAGGAAGTTAAAATAGTGTTGGCAGGAATAACTATGCATACGATACATGATACGGTACTTATTTAGTTTATTTATTTAGTTTCGAGCGTATGACACGATTGAGTTACAGCTGAAAACCAGCGTTAGGTGGTCAGCATTATGCTGAGCTGTTAGCCCCTTGGCACTATAATTTTTCTACGATTACGATTTGTACATATAGTTGATGTATTTCGTTTCTAGTTGTTATGTTTAAGTTTTTTATTGCGTGTTTGTGCTAATAAAAACATTTTTCTTTCTTTCTTACATCTTTGTACCGTTTCATGATGAGTTCAGACGCAGAAAAGCTTGCATACGGTGGCTGGTACGGATCTTGAGCGCTCAGTGAAAGAGTAGGGATCGGTTTGCGCAGTTGCATACCGCCAAACAGACCCAAAAAATCTGTTCTGCTAAGTTGAAGGAGAAAAAGGTCAGCGCTCAAGATCGGTGCGGGGTTCTATAGTAAACTCTACTCTACTATCGTAATCGTAATCGATTCAGTGCTCCATACAGCCAGTTGGAGTATTTTAAAAAGTTCAATAAACGTTCTAGAACCCTGCAGTGTTCGAAACGTCAGGACAAACAAAAATCAATAATACACGCGATTTAATCCGTTTAAAATAGTTTTATTATAATGTGTAATAATCGCGAGAACCTAAGACATTACTATAGAATCATAATAACTCAACAGAATAAGTACTTATTCATAAAAATAACCTTTTCAAACACGGTAGCCGCGAGCTGTACCGAAAATCCAATTAAAACACCAAGTTATTATAGGGAAAATGTTATTATAATATCGACAAGCTCACAATTGCCGGTTTATAAACTTTGGCTTAAGCCTGATAATCTTCAGCTCAAACAATTATTTTAAGATGGCTTCTAAGGCCCGAAACACACAGACTTCAAGCATTCAATAGCGGCAAGTATAGACAATATAGAAAAGCGCCTGTTTATTAATTTAAAATTAAAAACGAACGAAATTATTAAGCAATCTAATCCAAAAACTTTAGATTTGGGATTGCGGATTTGTCCGTTTTTCTGTTAAGTGCGATCTTAACATAAAAACGGATCAAGTTCAAAATCTTAAGATTTTGGATTAGATCCATTATTAATTTCGGGCGTAAATAGACACAGCATGTCATGGTTGCTCAGAGGTTTGCGGACTCGCTTCTTAGGCAAAGATTGCGGGTTCTAAGCCGGCTGCTGTAAGGTAACTTTTTCTACGTCATATTTACTTTCTTAGTAAACCTAAGACACCATTGACTATATGTGAAGAAAAACTTCGTGTGGAAACATGGATCTACAATGGTCTGAACTCACTTCCACGCAGTAAGCAAACGTAGTGATCAAAACTCGTTCCTTTATATTCATATGTAACATTCCATGAAGTTTCTACATTTCTACATTTATTTCTTATCTCACTCGAATATACTTTACTCGCAGTAAAAGAAAAAGGAAAGCTAAGCGAAGTTATATCCTCGGAGTTTATCTCGACAGCACCTATTGTATGAGATTATCTTTGATAAATTAAACTAATCATACGGAAAATTCGGAGTCAGACAAAAGAATAAGTTGGGCGTACTAAAAAGGTGTTAGGTGAAGGTTTTAGTTCTTGTCTTTGTTCCCTTTATGGTGGTGAGCACGACAAGAAGTATCAGATGTTAAGTATACATTATCGACGTTGACTTCTTGACCACGCTGTGTGGGACTCCACATGGAGGAAGGAATTTTCTTGTATTTGTCTATAAAAATAATAAATTAAAAATTATTGTTTTCTTTATTATGTTACATTTGGATTGATGGAGCAGCACAACATTATCATTTTTGTACAAAATACAATGCTTCTTATCTACCACTTTTAACTAGCAATCGGTGAATAACAAACTCAGTGAATAGAACAACGAATATTCCCAATAAACTTACGCGTTGCGTGGTACGGCTGTCGTTAGCGGTCTGTACGCTCGGTATGATTGGCTACCTACAAAGTCGTGGGTGTGTTTTAGTATGAGAGAACAATTATAATGTTGTGTTTATTCAGTTCATTGGATGAGATCTTGTAACTGTGTGCATAAGTGTGCTTTTATGAAGAATGGTAGTGGGAAAATGGATTTCTAGGTTCGCATACATTTTGGTCTACATGGCATATCTCCTGTCTTCCAATATCTTTGGTGGTCCTCACAATACTGCATTACGGTCGTGAGGTGTGATGGCCTATAGTTGAATGCAGAAAGGTCCGAGTTCGACCCCGGCCCGCCCCCTCTTACTTTTAGGATTCATGTACGGATCAGAATTTGATTATTACTTGCGTTAACGGTGAAGGAAACCTGCACACCATACAGGGCTCCAAAATGTTCTCAATAGTGTGCAGTCTGCCAACCTGTATTAGACCAGCGTGATAGATTAAGATCTTTTTTTGGTTTTGGTGTCCAGTGGAAATTCTACATGGAACTTCCTTCGCCCCGGGGAAGGGCGAAGGGGTATGCCGAAATCCTACCGGCTAAAACCACTGGAGCGGTCATCTTCGGCACCTAAGAGAGGCTACAGGTCCTCGTATGATCACACTAGTGACTAGAACCACCCACTGATGCCACGCCTATAGGCACATCTCTGAGAGGGTGACTGTAAAGCTAACTGTAACTAGGTGAGTTATCGTTGTGATGTGATCCAGTTGTGTTATGTTGTAAAGCGCCCTAAATGTAATGAAAAAAATCTCTCGTTTAATTATGCTATAAAATCAATGTGAGAGAAACAGATTTTCTACTTGGCCTCAGTCTTAAAAATTAATAGACGTCCACTTCTTTTTCTGTGGGCGCCTTAAAAAACGACCAACATATATCAGCACAGAATGCCCATCAGCAGGAACGTCATGCATGGAGGTTCTGTGTTTGATTTATCATACCTTAGTCAGCTAACAGACTTGTTCCTGATTGTCATTGAAAGGGAGTCATAAAAACGCACCAGCTTTCTAAACTTCTTTATTGTTCTGCCACATTATACTCCTGGTGACTGGCTCGTAACACAAATCTGTACACAAGCCCAGCCACGAGTCCACCTAAAATGGGTGCTACCCAGTACACCCAATGAAAATCCCAGACACCCATAACAACAGCAGGTCCCAAAGTCCTCACGGGATTCAAAGATCCCGTATAAGGCAAACAAGAGCATAAGCAACCTGAAATGCATAATCCTATTGCTAAAGGTGTGGATCCAAGACCTTTTGCCCCCCTGTTGGTGTCAACTACGCTTAAAACTAGAGCAACCAAAAGGAAAGTCATCAGAAATTCTAAAGCGCAGGCTTGGTCCTCCGAGGTGTATTTGTACGGGACTGTAGCTCCAAGGTTACCGCGAATTGTATCAGCTGAAACTGCGTAAGCGACTGCTGAACCTGTAAGTAGATATTTATTTATTTATACTTTTATGCTCAATGATGATACACAAGGTGGACTTAATGCCATATGGCATTCTCTACCAGTCAACCTTTGGGTAAAAAAATAAATGCATCGAAAAGAGGTACAAAAAAAATATTTCAAATAAATTCTATTATGATATAGAGAGAGACATACATAAAAATCTACATACTATAGATATTTTCAAATACATAGGTTTAAAATATACTACATACAATAATTATCATTGTAATCATGCCCGTAATTGTCAATTAGGATTCCAGCGAATTCAAAAAGAAAGAAAATTTACTTGGCGCTATCTTTATATTACGGGGAAGCTCGTTCCATATTTTGATTGTTGAGACGGTAAAGGATTTAGAAATAAAACCTGTACGGTGTGAAGAAAACTGAAGAATTAAGCAAGGGAAGGCAGCACGCAGGTTACGGCTACAAGAGCTACCCAACACTAGAAAAACTCTTTTGAGATAATCAGTTGCACAAAAATCGTTAATAATGGAGAACAGGAGACAAAGAGATCTCAGTGATCTTCTATAATGTATAGGCAGCCATTTAAGCTGGGAACGGTATAAAGAGATATGGCCAACTTCCCAAGTCCAAAAATGAAGCGAATGCAGTTATTGAGAAGTCGATCCAATTTGTTAAGGTCTTGGGATAGATCCAAGTAACAAACATCCGCATAATCAATTACAGGAAGCACAAAAGACTGGGAACCAGAAGGGTTTTAGTGTTAGATGGTAGAAAATGCTTAAATCTATAGAGCGATCGTAGTATGGCGGTGACATTACGGCTAATCTGATAGACTTACTTATTCCAACTTAGTCTATCATCAATATCCAAACCCAAATCCTTTAAGTCAGGTGACAAAGGAATCACTGTACTGTCAAATATAATCGGCGTAAGGTGATAAGTATTTAGGTTTTTTAAGTGGAATGAGCTACCCGTAAGAATATAAGATATAACTGTTGATGAAAAATCATACGGAGACAGCAATCATATTCGTTAAAACACTGGCAATAATCCTACAAAAATGCATTGCTGTGGTAGAAATATCTCGTCTACCGCTGGTAGGTTTCTTGTTTAAACAAACCGTCTAGGTAGATACACTGCAGTGCCAGATATTAGCAGCCAAGCAGTAGTGTTTAAACTTTAAACATTAGTGTGTTCAGGTTAAAAGGGCACTGTCACTACTAGAAAGAAGGGCATGCGAGGCTGAACAACGAATGTCTCGAGGTGACGAGCACAGTGTGGTGCCACGCAGGATTAGTCCTGGGTAGCATTACAATTGATCTAGACAGACATGACGCTGACCACCAGGCAAACGAGATGTTCGTCTCTTCACCGGGTTGTATAAAAAATAGTTCTGCAGTAGATATAAAGAAGTTCATGTTCAGAAACGGGAGTTAACTCTTTTATGTTTATGGAATGATTCTAGTCTTCTTTCAAGTATTTTAGGATTGGCCAGAATTCTAACTAGATGGAGCTGCATATCTGTGAACTGTAGCTGCTATATGCTTCAGTTACCGTTGATGCAAGGATTCTATAAAAGTACCCTCAAAGATTCTTTTTTGTAGTCCCACCAATACAAAATACCTATACAAAAAACAAGATTATAGACAAAAAATACGTCGTTGCCAGGTTTGCAAAAATTGCACTAGGTCTATCCAGTCGGTTCACTTATTATATTTTCTTTAATGAAGAACTCAAGCAATACAATATTGTGTAATCAAAAAGATAATTAACATTCAATTAGTATTAAATGAAGATTGTATCTTTCAACCGTCTAGGGTCTTGCGCGAGACACCCAGTTTGACGCAAAGCAATCAAGTTTCTGTTTTAATTTATAGATGACTTAATAACTTAACTTACAAAATTATAATAAAATATTTGCTCACGTTCCCTAGTTTATATTCAAACATGAACAGTGTTAATTATGAATGCTCCGTATAATCAGAAAGATAAATGTTTAAAATGAAACGAAATAGTAGATTTTAGGCCTTCTACAATATTATTTAATAACATAAAATAAACATCTCAAACTAAATTTGTTTCCATTAATATACAAAATCACACTAACCTGCAATACTTCCTGCAACATGCATTATAACATAACACAAGGCTTTCAAAGGCTTAATATGTCCGCAAACTAAAGCCCCTGCGGTTACAGCCGGATTTATATGGCTTCCGGACACATGACCAAATATCTGCACTATACTAGCGACTATCAGTCCATTGGACAAAGCAATGACTACATTTGCGTTGTTTGTACCATGAGCAATCCCTGCAGATAACACCAAGGCCATGTACACAAATGTGCCAAGAAATTCTGAGAACAATTGCCTCAAAACAGTTTTATAGTTTTTCATCTCTTTAACGCCGAAGAAGTTTTCTATTTTGTTAGCCATTACGGTAACCGTTAGAATTGACAGCTCTGAAGCAATGAAATAACGCTCTGAATCAAACTGTCGGCACACCTAGATTGAGATCTAGATGGCGTCGATATGGGTTATTTTAGGACAACTATATATGGATTACATGGCAGTTTGTTATACAGTGAGAGGTTGCTAGAGGCCCAAGAAGAATGACTTAATGATGTAAAAAACCAACTACAAAATATTATTTAATAATAGAAATGACCAATTTTAAAAATGGGGTTTTAGATTTAAGGGATTTAAACTTGATCTATTTTTATGTTTATATCACACTGAACGTAAATACAGATAAATTAGATAGATTTTGGATTAGAATGGTTGCTAATTTTAACCGTTAGTTTCTAAATGTTAATTGATAAATAGGCGCTTTTCAATTTTGTATAAACTTGCCGCTATTGACTGCTTGAAGCTGTGACGCCCGAAGGCTTTAGAGCCGTCTTGAAATAATTGTTTAAGCTGAAGATTGTAAGACTTAAGCCAAAGTTTATAAACCGGTAATAAGTTTGCCGATATTATAATAACATTTTCCCCATAATAATTTGGCGTTTTAATTGAATTTTCGGAACAGCTCGCGGCTACCGTGTTTGAAAAGATTATTTTTATCTTTAGGTATCTATCTACTCTGTTCAGTTATTATCCTTCTATTGGGTGGAAGGATCATTTGATCTTTGTTCCCGACTCTTGGATTCGCATAATTCAGGGATATCAATCCTTATCATCAGATCAGCATGTCAACGTCCACTGCTGATCATGGGCCTCCGAGCGATCAGTATATTGAGCGGTTTATGGGGATATTACCATAATACGCTTTGCAGGCGGATTTGTAAGCGGAGCATATTGTTTTTTACCAGGTCGTAATTAATGCACTAACATTTTTATTTATTTTTAATCACGAATGTTATTTATCTATTGAGTTTATTTGTTTATCAAGGGCGAATATGACACATACAGTTTTCTATTTTGTGCTAACTGACATCCGTATGTCGCTTCGGGTTCCAGCTGAAAACCAGCTTGGCATCTCTGCCTGGCATAATGCTGAGCTGGACGCCTATTTGGCACATACGATTGTTCATGTCTAATCGTTTTTAATCATTTTATTTCTACTAGCTTCTTTTTTGTGATTAACTTTCGTAACACGTGTTTGTTTAAATAAAATTCTGAATTAAAGTAAAAACTACAGACAAGGTTACTTTATCGTCATCATCATATCAGTCAAAAGACGTCCACTGCTGAACAAAGGCATTATTTTGGGGGGAATTTGCCAATACTCACCACGCTTGGCAGGCGGGTTGGTGAGTGCAGGATAGCTGCTGTTCCGCAGAAAGGACGCTACTGGCCATCCCTCTAGATATGAGTCCTTTAGTTTACGATACCCACGGGAGGAGATAAAGTGGTGCTATATTCTTAATCTCGATACCTCACGGAATAGATTACGCTAATTAATCTTGAAACTACCTAGCAACAGGTATTGTCATCTCATTAAAACTCCTTTTGATGACAACTTCGACATTTAGCTCTTCATACATAAATTGATTTATATTCAGAATACTCGAAGCTAGGTTGCCATTACACACTCAGAATATACATAGCTATTTTATAGACTACATATATGTAAAGAAAACTACTTCACTCATATACGAGCTCCTTTCTTTATGCTTGTCTTTGCCGTGTTATCGACAAAGCTAATAGATGTCACGACTGACAGTGGTGACATTGAATTAAATATATGAGAGTGAAGAATAAATATACTTGAATTAAACCGGACGACGTTGCCGACATATTTTTTAGATTTTTTTCATATTTGAGAAATATTTTATGAATATGTAAAGATTTAATAATCTAAATACCGTACGACGTTGCCTTATACCTGACATTGGCGAAATTGTGGAAGATATTCTACAGAAGCCATAATCTAAGAGAAGAAGAAGAAGAATAAATATACTTATTTAAAGATATTTTCTAAATTTGATATAATATAAAAAACGACCTGAAGTAAAGGCTTTAAATGTTGTTTCTTTTGTTTTACAGGTGAGTGACTGTAACAGACACTGTAATAAGTTAAATAATGTTAATATTGCTTAAAAATAAATTTCTTTTGTTTTACAGAGAAACGCAATTACGTCTTTATTTTATTATCCCAAACTAAATTATAAACTCTGTTATATATACATTTATTCTGATACAGCAATATATCCGTGAGCAGAAAGATTATTTAAGTGATGTATCACTATTTGTGTCTTGTTACTACCGCGTAAATATGATATTGGTTGGAGTCAAGGGCTATCCTAGCTCCTATGACCATGTCAGCAAAAATACGTCGACTACTGTATAGTAGATAATCGCCATGTGTTGTCATTTTTGGGGGAATTTACCAGTACCCACCACGCTTGGCAGGCGGGTTGGTGAGCGCAGGACGGCTACTATTCCACAGTCCCCTCTGTTGCTCTGTTGTCTGCTGCCTATCCCTCTGGTTTAGTCCATTAGTCGCGTTTTACCACATCCTCGATAAGAGATGGAGTGGTGCTATATTCTTTATCCGGATACCACAAGGATTTACCCACCACCTTACCCGTCTATAAACGTTCAGTACTGAACATGGATATTGGAATGTACTTGACATTTAATGTGATAATAATTCATCATGTCAACTGAAGGACGTCCACTGCTGAACAAAAGCCACCCGCATCCTATGACTCCCAGCTATGGATTCAGATATCTCTGCTCCAAGCAATCATCAGCAGGTCGTCTATCCATCTCGTTGGAGGCCGTCCCACGCTGCGTTTTTCGGTGCGTGGTTTCCACTCGAAAACCTTTATGCCCTAATGGCTATAATCACTCAGTAGCAAATTCAAATTCAAAATTTCTATTCATATAAACCATTTACGGGCGCTTATGAATAGTCAGAATGTAGTTGCACGGTTCCAAGAAGTTAGTCCTATGGAGAAGAACCGGCAAGAATCGCCATAGTCACTTTTTCAAAATAATTTTAAAATGTTACATACAGTGCAATATAGTAGCATATTGTTATGTGACAATAATGTACTGCCAGTGTGAAATAGATGAAGTAAAACAATAATAAAATAGATGAAGTAAAATCATTTCATTAAACAACATGGCAGTAAGGGCTGACCAGTCCCACATGACGGCACCCGTTCACGAGCTTGACGCATGCATCGGCGTCGCTCAGGTCAACCATATTGCAGGGAACTTAACGGCCCGATACACGACGCCACCATCAGCAAGACATTTTAGTGAGCATGACAGACTCATACTGCCAAACAACAGGCAGTTATAATTCATAGATGTAGGCTACATGATACTCACATTTGCCTTAAAAAATATGAATGTCACAGAACTATACAAATTTTAAGAATGTCAAACAATTATTGTATTTGGATGTCAACATAGGTTGTAAATGTCATTTAGAATGTCAATATTATAATTTAAATAACAATAATTACATTAGTTCATTTTAGTTAGTTAGTTAGTTCATAGATCAAATAATGATCAGTGGTCATTTTAGCCTATACGACATGCTATGGAGTGTGAACACCAACCTACTCCTTGTCGGGAACCACGCCATGGTCTGACACAGACGACACAACAAAGACATTTTTATATAATTTTAGTTAAGTTTTCGACAGAAACAGAAAGTGTTATTGAGGCGCTTACGGCCACACACTCACTGATCGATAAATGGTCGTAGAGGTTAAGCAGGTCAGTCTATGGATGGGTCATTTACTATATCAGTGCTTCGGAAGGTACATAAAATCATCGGTCCCTTTTCTTGTCATTAGACGGCAGTGGTTAAGTAAGTTGGAGGGCTTGGGGCGACTTGAACATCTCTGACACAAGTTGGCTACTAAACAAACGAAAAAAAAACGTATTAATGTGTATCACGATCAAAATTACATTATTAGCTACCTTTTAGGATTGACATAAAAGGTAAATCTTCGATAGACGGGCCATTCGATGACTTGATGAGTTCCACCATCCTAAAAAGTAAATCTTCGATAGACGGGCCATTCGATGACTTGATGAGTTTCCACAATCCTAAAAGGTAAATCTTCGATAGACGGGCCATTCGATGACTTGATGAGTTCCACCATCCTAAAAAGTAAATCTTCGATAGACGGGCCATTCGATGACTTGATGAGTTCCACCATCCTAAAAAGTAAATCTTCGATAGACGGGCCATTCGATGACTTGATGAGTTTCCACAATCCTAAAAGGTAAATCTTCGATAGACGGGCCATTCGATGACTTGATGAGTTCCACCATCCTAAAAAGTAAATCTTCGATAGACGGGCCATTCGATGACTTGATGAGTTTCCACAATCCTAAAAGGTAAAATCTTCGATAGACGGGCCATTCGATGACTTGATGAGTTTCCACAATCCTAAAAGGTAAAATCTTCGATAGACGGGCCATTCGATGACTTGATGAGTTTCCACAATCCTAAAAGGTAAATCTTCGATAGACGGGCCATTCGATGACTTTTATAGTCGCTCAGTATTTTTTTTTTTTAAAACGTTGCCCCACACTAGGATTTCTCCTGCGTCGTGGGTGCGTTTACAGACATACATTCTACACACAATACACCCAGACCCGGAACAACTACCTGCAGATCATACAAATATTTGTTCCGTGCGGGAATCGAACCCGCGACCTGGAGCGCAGCAGTCGACTGTATCAGCCACTGCACCAACAACCAACAAATTGATATGACTGTCATTGAATTTTGCTCCTCAGTTAACAAAACCAAGGTGATTTTGCGTAGGCAGGGCTCGTTGGTATCTCCCCTGGCGTCTATTAATATCTGCTGTGTGAAGGCTCTCGCTTTAACGCCCAATCACATCCAATCGCGTAAGTTGATTTGTTTGTTGAATATTTTTTTCTCGCACAAATATTTTCGGTTGCCAATGGAAAATCTGTTTCACATCACAGAATATGAAATAAATTGGCAGGATATAGTCGTGGCGCGAGCGGGGAGATTTATTTACTACAAGTAAATAAATAAAGCGCGCCAAACTTCTAGGCTGTTTTAAAATGACGGCACGGTTGGTGCAGTGGCTGATACAGTCGGCTGCTGCGCTCTGGGTCGCGGGTTCGATTCCCGCATGGAACAAATGTTTCTATGATCTGCAGGTTGTTGTTCCGAGTCTGGGTGTATTTGTGTCTGTAAACGCACCCACGACATACGACAAATCTTAGTCTAGGGCAACGATTTTAAAAAGCAAAATAAAAATACAAGCAAAGCAAAAGTTTGAGCAATTCGATCACATCGACGAGCACAAGAGTATTCCGTCTATAATATACATCCGGAGTTGTTAACTATACAGACCTTGTTGGAACTAAGCCGAATTCACATGCGTTCAAGCATTTTTTCCATACCTACTATTGTTATCAGTCACGATAACTCACAACATAGGACCTGTAAATAAAAAGACAAAATAAATACGTTAACATTTTTGTACCCGTGGTGCTTGGCAACTGCACTTATCCCGGTTGTAAACTCCCATTTATTGCCTTTAGTTTTTCTCTGTCTCCTACTTGCTACGGACGGAAGTGAAACGTAAATTCTTTCCTACTCCTCGTTTTTCTTTTGCGGATTCCAAGACAGTTATTCATTGCTCTGGGACATACAGCTTCATTGTTCGGTGTTCTTTCCGGTGGTCGCCATTGTATATCCTGGCTTAGAGGAGTTTGTAAACCTCGCATTTATGCATACACATTTATTATTGCAGGTTCCAAGACATTTCTCTTTATAATTATTATTTATTTCCCTGGGACACATTGATTGTAAACCTCGCATTTATGCCTACACACACATATATAGGGTCTTACATTAATAATGGAAAATGTTTTAAGGCTAGGCTCTATGAATGGTATAGAATTCATTTCAAATATCAAGCATCGGTTTTACTGATAATAAATAAATCAATATTCAAACATTCGACTAGCGAAAGATTTAATTACTCTGTACTATTTGATAACATAAAGGTTGATGTTCCGTTTATTCATTTTGCTAAAACGCATCATTGCTACCTATAGATTTACCTCCTAAAATATTTTCCATGATTAAAGTATGACCCTATATATATATATATATATATATATTATTGCAGATTCCAAGACATTTCCCTTTATAATTATTATTTATTTCCCTGGGACACATAATTTTAAAATATATAGTTTTAAAGTTATTTCAGAAAATTAACCGTTCAATTTTAGTTAAGAGAGAGAGAGTTAATTTGGGTCAGATCTAAAAACATGGTGGATAACAAATTCATCGAACGGAACCCTCTCCACGCGAGTTCAACTCGCACTTGTCCAGTTTTTTAGTTTATGTATGGTCTCGGTTACAAAAACGTTTCATTATATTGTGACTCATTTACATACTCAATATATAGTACCAATCTCTAGTTACTAAGATCAGTGACCGGAACAGAGTAAAAACCTTTGTACTAGTTCGCAAAGTTAGTCTTATCGTTGTTTACACGGTTCACGGTTTTAATATCTCTAGCGTGAGCGGTTTCAGCTTCAATATGTTAGGAATGTATCCGAGCGATTGATTTAAAGGAAGTGTATAATCTGTAGTTTTGTCCTTCCGGAACAAGCTCTCTCACTATCTGTGTGCTATGTGAAAATGTAATGTGTCATGTGGTCCTAATATTTAATATTAAAATAATATAAAGCTGGTATAATTCAAGACTTCCCCATCTGCTAATCCTATATATTATCACAATAATCAGCTTTTTACCGAGTGGCGGGTAAGAAAATAACCAACTTATTTAGTCATCCCTTGAGTGTCGTAAAAGGTGACTATGCGATTATCTGGAGGATGTAGTCATCATATAGTTTTAAATTGATTCATTTATCTATACAGGGTGTCCAGTAAATAGCACGACATACTGCAGGGGGTGAGAGCTTGGGTCAATACCTACCAAAAAAACACAATAGTTCAGCAAAATCTTACGGATTTACAAAATTTTCGATCAGAAAGTTGTACTGTGAAAATTTAAATAAAAATTGTATTTCTTGAAAACATTTTAGTTTTTAATAGAATAAAGACTTATCAATGAGTAAAATTCACAAATAGTTTGAGGTAAAAAAACAACTAGAAAAGGAATTTTTCATTACGAGATGCTTAAAAATCTGTGTCAAGGTAGAGATTTTTCAATGTTTCGGAAAATTTTGTACTACTGTAAATCCGTAAGATTTTGCTCAACATATATTGTTTTTTTTTGGTAGGTATTGACCCAAGCTCTCACCCCCTGCAGTATGTCGTGCTATTTACTGGACAGCCTGTATATAAACTTTTTTTTTTGCGCCGCCGTTTGTTGCCTATTGCCATTACTTTATTTACCATAAACGCCATGAGCACTGCGACACCATAAGATTACTTTTATTTAGCGATGGGCGGTCTCGTTTATCTACTCATTAGATTATTTCAATGCCCATTATAAAACTATTGTTTAATATATTTGATTTATTTTTGCGCTTTGTGAAGTTCTTATTTGTATTTGTTGATCTATTAGTAGGTATATTCATCATCATCATCATCATCATCATATCGGCCATTTATACGTCCACTGCTGAACAAAGGCTTCCCCCATAGATCTCACAAATGTGTCATCATTTTGGGGGGTATTTGCCAATACTCACCACGCTTGGCAGGCGGGTTGGTGAGTACAGTATGGCTACCGATTCACAAAAGGGACGCTGCTGCCCATCCCTCTGGCTTAGATTCCCTTAGTCGCCTTTTACGACATCCACGGGAGGAGATGGAGTCGTGCTATATTCTTAATCCGGACACCCAGGTATATTATGCAATATTTATTTTATATACTGTGTTTACACCCGTGAATCACCGAAGGGTCCAGTTGCAAACCAGCACCAGGCTCTTGTCTGGCAAATGCTGAACTGGTTACCTGTTTGGCGCAACTGTGGGGCACACAACAAATTCTAACTTAATATTGTTTTCTTTTTTTGTGGTTTTGTATTTATAACCCTATCCAAAATTTTTATCGTGTTTTCTTTCAGTTTTATATTTAGTTTTATTACCATTAGTGATGTCTCACTTTGGTGTCAAATAAAGAATGTCTTTCTTTTTCTTTCTTTCATATCATCTAACAAATGTCCATTGCTGAACAAAGGTCTTCCCGATTATTAAAATTTCCGCGATTGTGTCATTATTTTAGAGGGAATTTAGCAGGCGGGTTGGCAAGGGCAGTAAGGCTACTATTCCACAGATGGGACGCTGCTGTCCATTCTTCTGGTTTATTCCCATAACCGCCTTTTACGACATCCATGGTAGGAGACGGAGTGGTTTTATATTCTTAATCCAAACATGCAGCATAAATTGTGACCATTTTATAATTAAGTGAAATCCAGCCAGTGATCGTATTTATTAAAAAAACACCAAGCAGGTTATTTTACAGACACCATCGACAACATTAAGTCTATACATTCTACTTCGAAATCGTAAACTCATAACTTACTATGTAGGGAGATATTCCTTAGCCTGAGGCTGTAGACATGCGAATATCGCGATGATTTATATCCCTTTGAATCCCTAGACTCGATTGTACTTGGAAGTCTCATTAAAATCCATCTTTTTGTGCGCCTCGCATACAAATAGACCGAAATTGTGAAATCTCGTTTGCTTTCTGCTGACTCATTGCGAGTAAATGGCATATTTCTTTTGTTCCGTCCTTTAGTTTTATGTTTTACACAAGTGTTTAGGAAACGCTCCAACTTTTTTTCGTTTCATATCAACAATCCGGCTATATGTTGTTTTACTAAACAACAAAATCATTTGAAATTAGATCAAAGAGCTCTTAGAATGATATGCAAATTATTTACATTTAGCTAAATTGTTGCCGGGTGCGAATACCACCACCCCATCTCCTCCCGTGGGTGTCGTAAAAGTCGACTAAGGGATTAGCAGCGAAGGATGGGCAGCAGCGTCATTCGAGTATATTAACAGCTCAACTGCGATCGCCAACCCGTCTGCCAAGCGTGGCGATTATGGCAAAACCCCCCAATGAGCCCACAACACACCCATATCGGTTGTTGTGGTGATCTTTGGAGGAGGCCTGTGTCCAGCAGTGGACTTCATTTGGCCGAAACGAAATTGTTAAATTGAAATTAGAATCCATTTCTGGTGTAGTGGATTGGAATTCCTTTCTCAATGGAGTCATTTAACATTTCTTTGTATCAATGGTTTTAGATATTCACACAGGGAACTTAAACCCTTTTTTATGTCGAATAACAATAAAGATGTAAATCCAAATGCAGACCTCAAAGAAATGCGGAATGCATACCCGTCACGTAGTGTATTGGCTGCAGGTGTTTTGAGAGTTGCGTTGGGATTATTCACGAGTGCATAATGATATTATATATTAAAAGAAGTAGATATGTCACATGCGTGCCAAAAGTAAGAACCAAAACTCCCCCAATTGTAGCACCTCGCAATCAGTTCGTGGGCGAAACGAAATTGCTAAGACACGACAAGGGTCACACACTGTCAGAATCTGTATTGTTTTATTAGTTAAGTAATAATAATGCCGTCGTGCGTATAGAAAATGCACGAACTATCAAGCAAAAATAAATAAAGAACAAGAGATCTCGTACCACAAGTGAGTAACAAGCTATATAAATTATTTTAATAAAAATACTATTCAAATTATTTATAGAATTCTCGAACAAAACACACGCCAAGCAAAGAAAAAAGACAACACATATATTCCATCACAGGTGCGACAAAGACATCAAGTACACGTGCTGTCATTTTAGATGGCTATCTCTTTTACTCTCGTAGTTTTTCTATCTTCTTTCTTACAGCATAGGTTTGGAGTTTTATAGCTTTATACCTACGAATACATACAGAGAGACTGAGTTGTGCGCGCCATTTAATATGGACGTAACATATCTATGGTATAATATCATTGCGAGTGCTTGTCAACTTCAACGTCAAATATAAGTATTTCTCATTCTTAACTTGACACTGGCAAAATGGAATACAATTGCCATGAAAAAAAAAAAAAAAAAAAAGTATTTCTCACGGTATTTGGCATTTAAAATGTCATTAATTAAAGTTGAACGGCTCTATGGAGGGCTGGCAAGAAACTAAACCAACTTTTGAAATAATAGCTTGTAATAGTTGTATCTAAATACAAATGTGATCAGTACTAGGTGAAAATCACCATCATCATATCCGCCAAAGGATGTATACTATTGAACACAGGCCTCCCCCATAGATTTCGACACCAACTGGTTACATGTCGCCTGCATGCAACGATGAGAACAGGACAAAGTAGATTCATATATGAAAAAAACTAACGATGAAGGCGGAAAGGCGATGGAGGAATGAATTCATGTAGGTATATCATCATCATCATATCAGCCAAAGGACACAGTCATTTTGTTTCTTGACTTCTTTATCGTATCGGGTATGCCTAAATAGGTCATGATAATTTATAATAACTACGATACACGCAACAGCAGCTAAAATATCAATGTATATTCTCTATATAGAAAAAAGACAACACACTTGTGTCTTAGACAAAGAGGTCTCAGAATTTTGGCCAAAAAGCTATTCTGTTTTTTACAATTCGTGAAGTTTTTTTAGAGGAATTTTATAGTTAAGCCATTTCGTGTCGTAATTTATTAAACTTCATACAAACTCAAACATGTTTTCGATCTACTGAAACACGTACCGACCTTAGAACATGTACGTATAAAATGATAATCATAAAAACATGAAAGCTGAGTTTTTCAGCCTAATTAAACATTTAATATCGGTCACAGAGTAAAATTCGATCATTAAATTCTTAGAGAGACGCTTCAGGCGTTCTCGTAACTAATTACATATATTTCTAAGAGTAATTGAGTTTTCAAGTAATGCTTTCGAATTTATAACATACGTGTACCAAATATTGTAAGAGACCATCGGAACGTAAAATTCTAAAGTATTTTATTTTTCACATTGTTATTTTGGCGCTTGATACTCAATTGTTTATTATTTTGTAAACGTAACTTGGTGTACAGATTAAGAATATAGCACCATTCCATCTCCTCCCGTTGAATGTCGTAAAAGGCGACTAAGGGACTCTAAACCAGAGGGATGGGCAGCAGCGTCCTTTCTGTGGAACAGTCGTCATTCTGCGCTCACCAACCCGCCTGCCAAGCGTGGTGAGTACTGGCAAATTCCCCCCAATATGATGACACAGTTGTGGAAATCTATGGGGGAGGCCTTTGTTCAGTAGTGGACATTGTATGGCCGTTAAGATGATGGGGGTTATTTCTGTATGGGGCCAGGAGAAATTATAATAGTCAGTTTCAAAAATGGGCTCATTGTAGCTCCGGTTCACCAATAGAGCTACCACATCTCATCCCGTGGATGCCGTAGGCAACAAAGGCAGTTTGGAACCCGGTGCATTCCATTAAGCAATTTGGCGGGTAAACCAACAACACTAGCATACCCAAGGCGGGTTGGTGTAAGGCAGGCGGCCGACTGTAACACCTTTTTGCCAAAACCTTTGCAATATGACTCGTAGTAAGTATGATCATCCAACCCTAAGTAAATTAGAACCTAAGTAGTTTTAAAAATGTAGAATACCCATTTTAGGGTTCCGTACGTCCGAATGGTGAAGGTTGCGGGAATCCACTGGATGCGAGTAGCGCAGAGCCGGTCGTTGTGACGATCTTTGGGGGAGGCCTATGTTCAGCAGTGGACGTCTTTCGGCTGAAATGATGATGATGATTTAATCATAAAGAGGGCAAGACTTCTCTATAAGATTAAATGAAAGTTTTAATCTGCGCAAACTAAGCATTTTCGAAAAAAATATTTTCAAATAAGATTATGTTGACAAGTTGTAGAAAAAACATGGAAGCGACACAACGGGAGGATCTAAATTATTATAAAACTAGCTGGGACCCGCGGTTTCACCCGCGTTTAATTTAAAAGAAATTTAGAGTACTTCGACATAAACACTTGACATAGAATAGATATATTGGATTTGGAGGGTTTTATATTTTTTGCTCGGAACCCTAATTATTTTTCTATAATAAAAGTAGCCTAAGTTATTCCTTATAACATCAGCTATCTGCCAGTGAAAGTCCCGTCGAAATCGGTCCAGCCGTTTCGGAGATTACCCGGAACAAACAGACAGACAGGCAGACAGACAAAAAATTTAAAAATTGTTTTTTTTGTAATAGGTACCGTATATACTTTCATATGCATTAAGTAAATAGCTGTTATTTTGACATTACAAACACTTTGACACTTCAATTTTATTTATTTGTATAGATTGTTACAGATCGTAACACAAATTAGACTATTGATGTGGAAATTATTGAAGATGATTTAGTTTGGGAAGAATTTGTTTAAGAAATAGAGTGTGTTAAAAATGTTATATATCTACTGTTTAAAGTTGATTGTTGCCATATTAAGTTTATTGTTATTATTATGCAAAATACGTGAAATCCTGACAGCTATTCATCAAAATTGGTTATATCCATTGAAAATTAATCAAATCCACACTCTGTAAACAAAATTAGGGAAATCCAATATTTTACCGCGTTTATCTCCAATACAAGCAATATATATATATATATATATATATATATATATATATATATATATATAATAACGGATCTAGAATACAGAACTGAACGTTTTTCGCTATTCTTAAATTCCTGATAATAGAATAGAATAATGATTCACTAATGTTGTCGTTTCTCAATTTATCAAGAAGTGGACTTGTTTGGTATGGAAAATTACGTCTATTCTCTTTTATTATTTGTCCCAATTCTAACGACGCTCTTTGAAAATTGAGGCCCAATGCGAGTTACGTAATTCGAATAAAAAGAAAATGTAATAATGCCTTACCGTGCTGTAGCCTCATGCCGAACATACGCACTCGAAAAGGAGATTTTTTTAAAATATATTTCTCCATTCAATTTTTTCTTCAAGGTTCTAAATCGAATGAGAAACTAACGCACCTATCAACCATTATCCCCCAATCTTGCCATCGTTAAGTATAAAGTCAAGAAGACTTTTTAGCGGCTTGTTTCGAAAGTTTACCTACCTACTGATTTCTCCATCAGTTTTACTTATTGTCCTAGATTACACTGACCTTTTTGGACATTCTATATAGTAATAATTGTACATATATTACCGCCATCTTTTGTAAATAGCGTGATATGTTTTATGTCTGTTGATGCCTACGTTTGATGCAAATGTCTGACGACTGACTTTGTAGTAGCGGTGTGCGTTGCAAACCGTAAACAGTTATTGAAACTATGTATCGCGTCCAATACCTAAAACTATGTATTGGTCTCTTCTGAAACTATTTATCGGGCGAAACACTTTATTCACACGGCATTGGATCGTCGATAAACAGTTACCGAAACTAGGCGAATGACTCCGACCGAGTTATTCCGAAGTAAACCCGACCGATACCGACGATCGCATGAACAAGAAGCGAGTTCGCGCATTTATGAATTTTAGTCATTCTAAATAATAAAAATCACATTTTATTCTATTTTATTAGGAATCATTTTTATGCTGCTATCAAATCTTTGACACGTTATTTAGGTATATCCATCCTATATTGGCACGAGTATAAATTACATATTAGAACTGTGCATAAGACTATAATTTATTGTGCCAAATTATTGTATTTTACAAGTCATAATAATCATTTACCACAGACAAAGAACAAAAAACCAAAGTATAAAATTTTCAGTTGATAGCGAATTTTAATTTGTTTACTATTGATTACAAGTTTCGAAGCAAATACCTAAACCGACACGAAAACGTTTATCATTTCATAAACACTTTATACGCATCTCGTCCAATAAATAGTTACCGTAAATACATAGTTTTGTGTTGAAAGCATGTTTCAAAGCAAATACATGAACCGACACGAAAACGTTTTATCATTTCATAAACACTTTATACGCATATCGTCCAATAAATAGTTTTTGAAAATACATAGTTTTGAAACACTTTATCGGATACCAATACATAGTTTCGGTTCGGTTCACCCAAAAAGCTTTATTACCCACTTCTACTTTGTAGCATTCAGCGTGATCGTAATGATGCTCTAGTCTATACTTTTGCAGATGTCACTACCAGTCTTATGTATCGACTGGTAAGCATCAATACATTCAATACTATACTCTTGAGTAGTATCGATAGAAAATTATGGTACTCATTTTTAAGAAGGACAAAATTATTAGTATGAGGTGAGGAGAATTATTACCTTGAGGTATTGATACAAAGAACCATGGATTTACGAGATTTAATCAACGTTTTTTTTATTAAACAACTCATTTTATTTACATATTATTATATATTGTTAGTTAGAATTATTTTTGAGTGAGTGTATAGTGGAAGAACTATCGTTTATAGTTTATCGCTGAAAGTTACTCCTTGTCTGTTGTCATACAATCAAGGTACGAGATTATGTGAATGAGGCTTTAAGAAAAGGTTCAGTTAGTATTTTGCCTTAGGCTATTTAAGTAGCATTATTTTATACGATTTGATATTTGTCTAAAAGGATTAAACTAATAAAAGTATCGTATACAACATTGGTAGTCGGACCGGTATCAAATAAAAGTAGTCGATTACACCCCAATATAGCTAAAACTACATACCTACCTAAAGAAACTCAACTAGTGGTGTTCAAAAACGCTATATGGCAATAGCACGCTACAGACTATTTGCCATAATAAAATAGCGCGCTATTTTACACGCTATAGTTATAACGAAGGGCGTACACGACTAACGCGATAAAAACGCGGTGAATATTCTTGAATCACGCTAAATGTCGTTGGTAAGATAGCGCGTTGTGTTATGACAGCGCGCTTTATATGTACAGCACGTTGTTTTATATTCTTGATCTTGAATACGTTATAGTATATTCGATACGTAAAATAATATCTATTAAAATAAAATGGAGAAGTAAAGAAAAGTTTATGAACTTTTCCTCATACTTTCCAGGCTTAGGATAATAGATTTTTGTGTACTCATTAATATAGGATAGGTTTATATTTCTTTTATTATTAATTTCTTAAAGCAGTTTTCATGGAACGCAATTGTTGATGTTGTGTATGTCTATTACTGACGTCATCAAAAGTCATGTATGTCAATATTTTAATTTAACGAAATTTCAGTGTACGTACATTGTTAGCGTATCTAAAAAATAAACATTATAATCAACGCGTTAGATGACGATCGATAGCGCGCGAATTCACGCGATGATTGCCGCCCGGCTCGCCACGCCCGCGCTATCCCATTGCTCGCGCTATTTATCCTCGCTACTTGTTATTTTTTAATGGCTCTATTTTATAGCGTCAAGTTGGAGCCGGCATAGCGTGTGCTAGACGTTGCGTGCATATAGCGCGCATATAGCGCGCTATTTAATGGTGCTAGACGGTTTAATAACCACCACTAAACTCAACTTAGATAAGTTTTAATTTCCCTTTATTTTCTGGCTTAAAGGATATAGCGCCCAAGCCAGTAAGTAAGTCTATAATAATTGGTTCAGGGTCGTGTCGTCGCAATGACGTCAAAGAAAATGACATTTCCTTTGTGACGTCTTTTTAGTTTTCAGGATTTTTTCAGTGTTTTATCGTTTTAAGAGAAATCGATAAAATATGCTTAGTTTTGTGTTAACTAAGATCCAATAATAAAACCCAAATATGGATATACCCGGCGAATATGAAGAAAACGATTTCCCTATTTGGCAGGAACCACGGTGCGAGCCATTGGGAGCGCCCAAGGAGACCTGTGACGAAAACACACCAGAACAGGCACAAGGAGACAGGCTTCACGCTTTGGAAGAAGAACAAGAGATCCTATCATCATCTGTGTTCTCTCTGACGTCACATCTAGCGCAAGTGGAGTTTCGTTTACGTCAAATTTTGAAAGCCCCGCCGGAAGAAAAAGATGTAATGCTGAAAGCTCTCGAAGAGTTTACATCACGTGGAGTGCCTGATTCAAGAGCTGCCCCTCAAGGAAGTTCGGGTGATGCATCGTGCGGCGAATGCGTGGAGTTAGAAAGGAAAATAACGCGACAACGCACGAAACAAGCACACTTTATTGAGAGATTGAAAACACAATTGAAGGAATTGGAACATTTTGCTGCCAACCCGGCCTCGACAGGCGACATTAAACATAGGACGTTGATTGATCATTTACGGAGTGAAATAGACAAGAGTCTTGAAGAAGGTTGCCATCAACCATTAACTGCAGATGAACTGAGGCATCAGATTAATTGTGCGGTCCGTCAATATGCAGACAGACAACTGTCAAAAGATGAAATCATAAGTAAACTACAAGCACATGTAGAGGACATGCAGAAATTCATCAAACTTATGAAATATGAGGAACATAAAAACACAAAACTGGCGCCAGAACCAAAAAATGTGGAAAAGTCTGAGAAATTTGAGAAAAACTTTAGTAGAAGTAAAAGCAATGATGATTTGAGAGCAGAAACTATAAATTTAATGAAGAAAGCATCAACTTTAATTCAAATTTTTACTGTATCCCAGTTTGGTTGCTCTCCCAATATCAACAGAAGATATGAAGGAAAATCATCAACTACTGTTACTCATTGGGGTAATTTACGGGCGAGACTTGAGATGTCAGTTGATGGGGTACTCCATTTAGTGTCAAGGGATAGACCATCTCATACAATGATAGACAATTATGACAGTGAATCTGAAGAAGGTGGCATTGTTATAAACGATGCTCCCCTTACAACTGCTGTCCGCAGACATTTAGCTGTTAATTTACGGGACTTGCTACACCATGGGCTCACAGGTCCTGAATCTAACTCCCTTGTCCCTATTATTGGGTGTTTTCCTGTACGAAGATCTTCCTCTTCCCGTGCTACACATATCTGGGAGTTAATCCTCCGTTATTATGACTTGAATGATGGTGACAGGTTTAACTCCACTCCAGCAAGGAAATTAAGTCAAAGTTTTAACTTAGATATTGTTGGTGGGACAGCTATAACTAATAAGCAAAGTTTGTTGAGTTCCATTGGCAGCATTGTGGCTTCTCATACACCATACAAACGGAGTTATGATGCTCATTTCAAAGCTTTTGTTTGTGCTGCATTGAATTCTCATAAACTTGTTATTTGGTTAAATATTATTTTAAAAAGCAGGTCCTTAATCGGTGCTTACTATTCTTCAACAAGTTACGTGGTGAATACTGGTTTCCAAGATGCACTGCAAAGTTTAGACCGGTTAACTCCATACAATTTTGATTTGCCTGTTGACCTTGCTGTAAAGCAGTTCCAGAATATCAAAGATGTATTTATGTAGTTCATTAATTTTGTAAGAGTACACTTTTATACATAATGTACATTTTATACTGTTTCCGAATGTAGCAAGAGGCAATGGCGAATACAATGTTTGAGTTTATTACTGAAATGAAGCCACTGTAAAATGATAGGCTTTTAATAGTTATGTACAAATCAGCCAATAAAAAAAAAAGTAATGCTACTTATTGCTTAAAAAGCCAGATGTCGGCAGGTATATTTATATACTTTCTGTACCATAATGATTAGATTTGAAGAGACATTTAAGTATGTTTCAGCATTTTTATAGTATACTTACTCATCATAGCATCTTGCCACATATCTGAAATCAGGCTTATGACGCCTTCCACAATATCAAATCCATGCTGTATGCATTTATTGTAGTTAAATCTAGTCCATTTATAATCTGAATAAGTTTGTTGGTCCACCTATTTAAGGATTTCACTTAATTTATTAAGTTAATTTTAATGATGTATTTATCACTGTAGTGTAATTAATTTGCTCTCTTAAGTCTAAATCCTGTGATATGAGGTGACTTGTGATTAACAGCCAGTGACGCTTTTTGTCATATAATCCCCATTGACACATGTCTCACCTTTTTTTTATTGGTCTCCAGTAGAAATTGTATACTATCTACGCCTCAGGGGAAGGGCATGCCGGGCACCTACTGGCTAAAATCACTGGAGAGGTTATCTTCGGCACTGAAGGGGGGCTCCAGGTCCCTCATAAGATCACACTAGAGCCCACCATTGATGCCTCGCCTTTAGGCAGATCTCGCAGGGGATAACTAAAGCGGTCACTCCATCTAGCGTAGGGCAGGCGACTGTAGAAAGGTCGCACCCCAGGCACTTCTCGGGGAGGATTGTAAAGGCCAAGCTTTGCAGTGACACATGTCTCACCGATATACCATATTTCACTGTTTCTGGGGTCATAGTGAAAAAGGGTATATGTCCAAAATGGATGATTTTCGATTTTATGAATTGTAATAAAACTACGGCTATACAGTTTCATTTCAGAACAAAAACTAAGGATTCATGTTAATTTAATAAACAAAAAGATTATGACACTGGGAAGATTTAGGCTTGATGTGATAATAATTAATATTTATTCTAGATTTAACTATATTAATCGAAAATAATATTTTGGACATAAATCCGTTTTCACTGGGAACCGTTTCAGCCAAAGTCATATAGCTAGGCCAATGTCAAATAGTATTATATCTCTCTGTTCATTAAGGAAATTGAACCCTGCTTATATTGGTATAAGCCGGTCCAGTGGTGGAATTATATTGTATAAGATTGCTATTCCTGTTGACTGTTGGTCGCTCAGAAGCAGGAAATATCCTAAATATGGGTGCAGCTACGAGACTGATGTAGGGGGAATTTAACCCACCAAACTATTTTTTTCTGCTACAGTTAAGTTACATTACATTGTAATATTCAGCTGTTAAGGAATTCTTAGTGAAATTGTACATGGCCATAAGCTTGCCCTAATTACATATTAGATTGGACGACAGTGTGTGTACAATCCAATGAGTTCTAATTGCGTTTTAGTTGTCAGGTGCAGCCAAGGAAAATATTTTTTCATTCAAGATTGTTCTGCTTACAAGTTACCAGATCTAGGATTTCAATCTGGGCAGGGCCCTCGGGTCTCATGTCAAGGTTTTCTGAGAACATTGTTGCTACTAGGTTTATGGTCAACTGCATCCCGCAGTTTTGGGGGGTCCATTGTCCCCTTAGCCCGCCCTGGAACCGCCCTTGCATTATGAAATCGGGTGTGATAGTCATTTTAAAACCGTGGTACCCCCAGTTATACCACCAGTGATGATCACAGTTACTTTTTGCTAACCTTGGTACCTATAACCCGCCGACATGGTACATGTAAAGCTTTATTCTAGATGTTTATATATATGTATACTAGATGCCCGCCCCAGCTTCGCACAGGCAGGTGCAAACGTCCAATTGTGAATCTAAACCATCCAAGGACTCGAAACTCAACTCAAACACACAAAAAACATCAAAATCGATCCAGCCGTTTTAGGAGTTCAGTGACATACACACGTACAGAAGGAATATATACCTATATAAGAAGATTGTGCAGGTGCTTGTTTCGCAATTTGATTCAATTATTTTGTTCGACCACATGTTCGCGGCATTGGGGTGGCCTAAAGGCCGCCCTCGCCTCATTTTAACCTACTGTGACCGTGTTCTTTGGGATAATAAAGGGGATCAATAAGGAAAAAGGCCTCGCTCAGTATTTTCGACCACATAGAATATTGTTAAAATAAGTAGAAATAAGTAGTGTAACTTGTGGAATTTTCCGCTACTACTACTACTACCGCTGCCGGTACTATTTAGTTTACGTTTTTCCTATACTTGCGTTAAATGCCGACACGACTAACCAAGTAACCAAAGCATACCACGCGCACTATATCCGCGTGTGAATGGTATAGTTCGCGGGTCGAGTTTCGAAACGCGAGAACCGAGCCGCACCCTCGGCGCGCCGTACAAACTCGTACTTGTGTGGCCGCACACGGATTTGTCGGTTGTGATCTTATCAGCCACCACTCACTAG
This sequence comes from Diloba caeruleocephala, assembly GCA_947459985.1. NCBI lineage: Eukaryota > Metazoa > Arthropoda > Insecta > Lepidoptera > Noctuidae > Diloba > Diloba caeruleocephala. Next base: position 2,231,850 of record OX381619.1, read on the forward strand.
CGTGGGTCGCGAAGTAGAAAGTGAGTGGACGCATTTATACGTAGGTAATTCTTGCGAAGCAAACTCCTTGATTTTCTTTTGTTTTACTGGGAGGGAGGTATCATTCGATGATCATAAAGAGTTTTGGCAAGCATTCACCTGTATGTAATTCACGGCATATTATAAGTTCTGGTTGCATGAAGTAGTGTACTGCGACACGTTTGCCAAAGTTCACAAGCGACTGCGGCAACTAAGGGTTTGAGTCTGGTGTGAGTGTGACGGATTTTGCCACGGATTTGTACGGTGCGGCGGACCGCACGGCGCGTGGTAATGAATGCCGTGCTTATGGCCCCTGGCACCTGGTCAGTGTCACCTGGGTTGCGGACAAGTAACCGTGGTACAACTGAAGGTACCACTGTTAGCGCTCTGATAAAATGTCTGTACCAAAGATGTAACTAGTATTATTTGTCTATATGTAGTTATGATTAATTATAATGTAGTTGAAGCATGAGTAATGGGTTTTATTTGATCTTAAGTATTTTATATTATTATATAAGTGTCCGGATTAAGAATATAGCACCACTCCATCTCCTCCCGTGGATGTCGTAAAAGAGGGAATCTAAACCAGAGGGATGGGCAGCAGCATCCCTTCTGTGAAACGGTAACCATATTGCGCTCACTAACTCGGCTGCCAAACGTGGTGAGAATTAGCAAATATTACCCAAAATTATGACACTGTTGTGGAAATTTATGGGGGAGGCCTTTGTTCTGCAGTGGACGTATAAATGGCCGATATGATGATTATGATAATGACTTCAGTCTGGCAAAAAAAAAAAAAACGATCGATTTTCATGGCAAAAAGTTACCCTAGCGAAAGTTGATCACGTATTAGAAAAACTTGCCCAAGTCAGAGAGATTCTTTGGAGGTATGAATCACCGGGATATTCTTGTTAGTTTAAAAGTTGGAGAATTTTATAAACAAGGAGGTCGTATTTTTACAATTTCCTAACTACGTGGAAAAATAAAATAAAACAACGAAATTAATAATAATGTAAACGTATTAAATTGAAATTAGTAATAATTACTCGTAGGTGTTGAAATTTCTTTGCCCTTACTCTCCAACATAACTGGCATCGCCGAATGAAATTTGTTTTTATTAGTCTAAATGCAAGGGAATTAATTTTTTATGTATGAGATTGCCAGCTGTGATTTTTTGACGAGGGCACCAATAAAAAAAAAAAAAAAAAAAAAGGTACCGCTCTCTGTCTCATACACCATATCTTTGTTATAACCCCATAAAAATAAATCTATGGGGTTCAGGTCAGGGAACGTGCCGGCCATTGAATGGGTTAGGTATGTCCAGGTGGTCTCTTACGACTTTTGCGTAATGTGGGGGAGACCCGTCTTGCTGCAACCATGTCTCGACGGGTTTCAAAAGATACTTCCACAAGTAAACCATTTAGGTCTGCCTGCAGGGCTTTGAGTAGGCCGCTTTATTGTGAACGCTACATGCCGCGCTGTGAGCTGTGCTGCGCACACGGCGTCCCGTGATCACGTACACGCCACCGTCTTCCCGGGGGTCGCTCGGTGTGAGCACGCAGACTCCCCAATCTACACACCCACGACCTCCAAGGCCCCCTGCCATAAAGCGACGGCAGGGAGGCCCAGGCTTGTTGACTGTGGTCAGTTGTTACCCCAGCGCTATCTCATCCTTCTCCGTGCGGAATCGGCCCTTTTCCGATACCGCAAGGAAGCCTATGGAATTTATACAAATTTCACTACAGTCCATGTAACCGCTGAATGATAAAACTAATAAGTTAAACATTATGAATGGTGGAGCCACAACGCTAACGCATGCTCTCATCGGTCTGCAAGTGTCAGGTCAGTAAGAGCTTGACAGATTTACTTGTGTAATATTCAATATATTTTTTACTTTACTTAATTTTTCGTAGCTGGAATAGAAATAAAACTAAGTGTAACATCTAAAATTTATTAACACTATAAATAACGAGGGAGCGTTTCATCTTCATATGAAATATAGAATTGCATAATTTTTTTTTTGTTGGGCGCCTCGCATACACTTTCTGGCGAAGCCAAGGGGCCTCCAGCCAGATAAATCGGTTTGAAGACATAATTGTTTTTATAGTTATTTATGTATCATCGTTGACGTATATTTAAATTGCATATAGAAACTTATGTTACTGTGTGGTGCCGGCTACGAATAGCACCAACCCATCTCATCCTTTGGGTGTCGTAAAAGGCGACTATGGGATTAGCCGGAGAATGGGCAGCAGCGTCCTTCGAGTACATGAACAAAGCAACTGCGATCGCCAACCCGTCTGCCAAGCGTGGCGATTATGACAAAACCCCCCAATGAGCACACAACACACCCATATCGGTCGTTGTAGTGATCTTTGGGGGAGGCCTGTGTCCAGCAGTGGACTTTATTCGGCCGAAATGATGATATAGAAACTTAACACATTTAAAATAACAAATCAACCTCACATTGACCTAATTCGTATTGCATCAATTCAAGTTTTCTTTGTACGGGCTAATCTCACAGAGAATTGATTCTAAATTCTTACCTCTTATAGGCTACATTTTATATCAACCGTTTTTACGAAAACATACATACATTTTTTCGTACGGTCATACAAAAGTATATGTACACATCGTCAACAAATACCTCTCATCATATATTCAGGCAAATAACAAAATGCCCCGTGCGTGTCCAAAAAATTAGCATCCAGCACGTATACTGGGCAAGTTCTACGCCTGATACTCACTGGTTAACGAAATCATTTCTTCTCCGTTTTGAACATATGCGCCGATTACGAATTCCTTATTAGATTTTGCCTAACTATTCTTGTTTACTTATATTTCTGGACTACAAGTCACGCGCTGATAACAACAAGATAATTGTGGCGGTCTAATCGATCTTCCGTTAAAGTTCTATTATTAAACAATTTTATTTAATAAATTTTATTTCTATTATTAATAATTCGAGCGTGTCGGACTGACATAGTAAGCGTAAGCCTATCAAAAGACTGAGCTCTGCAGGGTATATTAACCTGTAAAAAGAGACCTAATAATTAAAAATCGAATAAAAGCCACATAAATAAAAAAATGAGCAGCTAGAATAGCAGCAGCTAGATAGAACGGCACGGTTGGTGCAGTTGCTGATACAGTCGACTGCTGCGCTCCGGCCACCACCCACGACGGGTTCGATTCCCACACGGAAAAAATATTTGTATGATCTGCAGATAGTTGTTCCGGGTCTGGGTGTATTGTGTGTGGAATCCATGTCTGTAAACGCACCCACGACACAGGAGAAATCAAAGTGTGGGGCAACGTTTTAAAAAAAAAAGAGAAAAAAGAAAAAAATAAAATACAAATAGTATTTTTCGTAATCAATGCCTATGCCAAAGGAATATCCGCTTGTAAGCTGCAATTCCAGACACAAGTCTTATCGGATATTATCACGAGATGTATATTATATTTGCTGTTGCCCAGTGATACTGTCCATTAAGGGGGCAGATTAGTTTTCAAAGGTGTCAGACTGCATGAAAAAGGCTGTACGAATTTTTTATATATTATATTATATAATTGATTCATTTTTACTTGTAATAACAATATGCGATTGTAATCAGTTCATAAATAGTTACATAAATTAATTTAAAACGAATGTGTAATGTTCGGAATATTCTGGAGGAATTAAAATCAACACAAATGTAAATAATATGGCCAGATCTTGCATAAAATACCGTTATCTAAATATCGCAATAATATTTGATATGAACAAGAGAAAATTAAAATCTTAATAAATAACTCAAAAATAAGATATTTTATTCCGATTTAAATCTATACTCGAGAGATGCAGTCAATGGCAAACTACATCTAAATAATATTCATAACAATATACACAGACGATCGTTTCAAAAGAATTAACACCAAGTATACATGTCAAAAATGCAAGTTACAATGTTGTTCATTGCGAAGAAATTGTGAATTCATTTATCGATGTAATCAGAGTTACTAACATGCTTGGCAGAATTATTGCTTAACGCAAATTTGTTACTTGAATTTGATGGCAAATAACTTATGAAAATAATAATAAACATTATTCTAATTGCGCACAATTTGTTTGCTCGTTCCGCCGGTGGGTAGCGTTTATTTTGGTCCTAACATGTTCTCAGGCTTCACCCATTGGTCGAACTGTTCTGCGGTGAGGATGCCCAGCTTGATAGCCGTGCCCTTCAGGGTGCCTCCCTCTTTGTGGGCTGTCTTGGCGATCAGTGCGGCCTGAAACGGAAATTAGTACAATTAAGTTCAATCTCTCGTAACTATCGTTTAGTTAGGTTAACCTTATGTTTAAGCCTCTGACTTGCTAACGGCTACCGTCTAATGACAACAACCAGGACCACCGATTGTACGTATCCATATTCTGACCATGCCGACTGTTGCTTAACCTCACCGACCGTTTACCGATCGGTGCTGGCTTTGAGCGAAGTTCAGTGTATTCAATGTGTATATACCATGTTCTCTCTTATCAGTTCGGCCGAATGAAGTCCACTAGTGGACATAGGGCTCCCGAAAATATCACCACAACGACCGATATGAGTGTGTTGTGGGCTCATTGGGGGTTTTGCCATAATCGCCAAGTGACTGGCGATAGCAGTAATGCTGCTTCCCGTCATCTTAGTACATATCGCTTATACATTCCCCACGACAAAAGACCTAATTGCTAGAAACCTCAAAGCTTTCTTTTAAGTTCCCAGAAAGAAGGAAACCAGTATATATGTTACCTTATCGTATCCGATATGCGGGTTAAGCGCAGTAACCAACATAAGCGACTCGCGCATGATCTTCTGGATGACCTCATTGTTGGCCTTGATGCCGGCCGCGCAGTTCTTGTTGAAGGCCTGGCAACCGTCACCTGTGATAATTAAAACGTAGATATATTGTGATTACTAATAGAACATAGTACTATAGACAGACTAAACTTTATTTACTCTCTTCTTTAAACCCCCGAGTGCGACAACCTTTGAATTACAATGAACGCAGACGATATATTTTTCAAGACATTTTACTTTCTCCTAATCCTCTATCTCATCATCATCATCATTTCGGCCTAATGAAGTCCACTGTTGGACACAGGCCTCCCCCAAAGATCATCACAACCACCGATATGGATGTGTTTTGAGCTCATTGGGGGGTTTTGCCATAATCGCCACGCTTGGCAGGCGGGTTGGCGATCGCAGTTGAGTTGTTAATGTACTCGAAGGACGCTGCTGCCCATCCTCCGACTAATCCCTTAGTCGACTTTTACGACACCCACGGGGGGAGATGGGGTGGTGGCATTCTATATAATATATAATCATAAATGTCATATGCATAAATACGCAAAACCGGAACGACTATCTGTAGGCCAAGTAAATATTTGTTACGTGGGATCGAACCCACTACACGAAGCGGAGAAAGCCAAGTGATTTCACAACGTAGTTACAGTCTAGTCTAGTTTGCGAGTTCGGAAACAATTACTTTCGGTTGATGTAACAAGTTTACAAAAAAATATGGTGAACTTGGCGACTAACGGCTTGAATGACAGCTCAATTGACTCCTTTTTGCGTGGGCTGTCTGTTGCGTTATTTTGAATTAATTTCGTGTATTCTAAAGATCAGAGCAATACAAGGATGCTTGTAATGCAAGTTATGCAATCATCCGGACAACGTATATTTCACACACACACGGCACGGTTGGTGCAGTGGTTGATACAGTCGGCTGCTGCGCTCCGGGTCGTGGGTTCGATTCCCGCACGGAACAAATATTTGTATGATCTGCAGGTAGTTGTTCCGGGTCTGGGTGTATTGTATGTGGAATTCATGTCTGTAAACGCACGACACAGGAGAAAGCCTATTGGGGCAACGTTTTTTGATAAAAAAAAAATAAGAAAAAATCAGTGGCCACCATGCCATAAAAGCGATAAGAGACTGAGTAGCAGTGTGCCTTCTGTGAAACATCAGACATACTGCGTTTACTAACCCGCCTGCAGAGCGTGATGAGTAGTAAATAGACCCACATAGAAGACACATTCATGATTAAAAAAAAAACGTTGCCCCTCTCCAGCATTTCTCAAACAACACACCCAGATCCGGAACAACTACCTGCAGATCATACAAATATTTGTTCCGTGCGGGAATCAAACCCGCGACTCTGAGAGCAGTAGCCGATTGTATTAGCTACTGCACCAACCGTGCCGTCGATATATAAAAGGTCGTTGTGGAAATCATAGGGGAGGCGTTTATTCAGCAGTGGGGGTCCGTTGGCTGATAGGATGACGATTAAAGGGTAATATGGACATATATAACATTATATATAAAAAAACTGCCAATTTTGTTTTCATTGGACAATAGTACCCCTCGTGAGAGTTTCTTTTCGCAATCGAAACGTACGTTACTATTAAGTTTCGTTTGTGAAAAACTCGTACTAGGAGTACAGGACAAGTTCGAGCGAATTATTAACTTGCATTAATACTATACATACAAAAAAACGGTTAATTTTGTTTTCATTGGACAACAGTACCCTTACGAGTTTATTTTCGTAATCGAAACGAATACGTTATTAATAAGTTTCGACCGTGAAAAGAAACTCGTACCAGGGGAACAGAAGTTCGAGCGAATTATTAACCGTGCGGTGTCCGGATCTTCCGTGTGGTGTCCGGATTAAGAATATAGCACCACTCGCATCTCCTCCCGTGGATGTCGTAAAAGGCGACTAAGGGAATCTAAACCAGAGGGATGGGCAGCAGCGTCCCTTCTGTGAAGCGGTGGCCATACTGCGCTCACCAACCCGCCTGCCAAGCGTGGTGAGTATTGGCAAATACTCCCCCAGAATGATGACACAGTTGTGAAAATCTATAGGGGAGGCCTTTGTTCAGCAGTGGACGTATAAATGGCCGATATTATTAACTTGCTCAAGTCATCATCATCATATCAGCCAAAGGACGTCCACTCCTGAACAAAGATCTCGAAGAATCGCATCGAACGATTCCCAGCGACCTTCACCAGGTCGTCTGTCCAACTCGACATTTGCTCAAGTACTCGATGACAATATATGAAATAGTTTACCGATAAGCCTAATGGAACGCAGCACGTTTGAGACTATCATGGGCTTGAACACGTTCAGCTCGAAGTGTCCGTTACTTCCACCGACCGTGCACGCCACGTGGTTGCCCATCACCTGCGCCGCGATCATGGTCAGGGACTCGCACTGGGTAGGGTTCACCTTGCCTGGAATTGCATAAACATTATGTTAGGATGTGACATTGTAGTCTCAATTACTTTAAAAGAGTATCCGTGGGTTTCTTTCCGGCTCTTAGCTCCATAGATCAACTATTTGGAACCGTGCCAACTTAGATTCTGACGTTTCATGAGTGCCAATATTTGATTTATTTGAAATAAAAATATTTGACTTTGATATTGTGCCAGCAAAAAATATAAAAAAACCGGTCAAGTGCGAGTTAACTCGCGTGGAGAGGGTTGTGAAATTGCTGAATATATTGTCTGTTGTTGGATTCGGTCTTGTACCAATAACTTATCCCAAGAACAAACTTAACATCGTAGTTGAAAAACATGTTTTCGCATACATTCCAACCGCAAAGGTAAATTTGTACGCACCATATTGTAAGATGTACCACCATGTTATTTTAAGACCATAGACTTCTTATAGGTTTTCCTGTAATCTATAGGTAAAGAACTATCACCTACTTTTTTTTCAGAATTTTAGGCACAGTAGTTTTCGAGATAAGGAGGGGGGAATTGTCAATTTTCGTATATTTTCCTAAATAACTTTATAACTGTACATTTTAAAATTATAACATAAATACATTTGAGCCCCTCACAACAAGCCCTTCCATTTCATATATTACACAGTACAAGGTTGCAAAAATGTATTCTTAAATTTTCTATATTGCCCCCCAAAAGGATCCCTACATTCAAAATTAATTTATTTACGTTACACATACGTGTTTGGGTTGCAGAAATCCATACATGTGTAACAAATTTCAACTTAATCGGTCCAGTAGATTCGGAGCAATTGGCTGTGACAGACGGACAGACAGACACACGAGTGATAAGGGTACCGCCGTTATTTCCTTCGGACGTTCGGAACCCTAAAAAAACAATCAAAAGGCTTACCAGGCATGATAGAGCTGCCAGGCTCGTTCTCCGGCAGCGAAAGCTCACCCAGGCCGCACCTGGGTCCAGAGGCCAGCAGACGGATGTCGTTAACGATTTTCATCAGGGAGCAAGCAATAGTGTTGAGCGCTCCCGACACTTCCACCATGGAATCGTGGCAGGCTAGCGCCTCGAATTTGTTCGGCGCCGTCTCGAATGGGATACCTGCAATTATATTCCATTTTTTTTATGACTATCATATTATCTTTTCTAATGTGATCATACGAGGACCTGGAGACCCTTACGTGCAGAGGATGACCGCCCCAGTGGTTTTAGCTGGTAGGAGTCCGGCATGCCCCTTCGTTCGTCCCCGGGGTGGAGGAAGTTAATGTAGAATTTCCACTGGGCCCAATAAAAAAAAAAGGTGCTATAAAGATGGCAAACGTCAGGCACACAGAATTTATCTTGCCGAGTCTTGTTGGAAGACGCAAGCATAATTTGTCTTTAGCCGCATTCAAGTATAAAATAAAGCAGGCAACCGACATCGATCTACTGGCGCTTATTGGTACCGACCTGCGCATGTAGTCAACACAAACATTCGGTACTCATCATCGTCATCATCATATTGGCCATACAACGTCCACTGCTGAACAAAAGCCGGGGAGGCTAGATAGATAGATTTCCACCGCTGTGTCATCATATTGGGGGGAATTTGCCAGTACTCACCACGCTTGGCAGGCGGGTTGGTGAGCGCAGAATGGCTACTGTTCCACAGAAAGGACGCTGCTGCACATCCCTCTGGTTTTGAGTCCCTTAGTCGCCTTATACGACCTCCACGGGAGGAGATGGAGTGGTGCTATATTCTTAATCCGGACACCACACGGATTGGGGACCACATTCGGTATTCGGTACTGTATGCGCCTAATCATAAGGTTTCATAAGATTATTAGTCCAGGATGTGTCTGCAGCGTCAAAATCTAACAAAACATGTCAACAAATGGGAGCGTAACTTGAAAATCTTAGCAACATGTTTCGGTTTGCTGCAACCATCAAAATTATGATTATATATATATCACAGATGTAGACTGGTGTTGAATAGCATAAGAAGTTTAAATATAAGGGGGATTCGAATTAGGATAACTATCGACTTATGTCTTCGTAGGATTTTTCATTCAAGATTCTGTGATTAGCTTCAGCAGCTGCTGTTATTCCAATAAACCTCATAATTCTTCAATTCGCTTATTATTGAAGGTAATTCGCAAACACCCCAAAAGATCCCGATATCATTACAGTATCAAGTGGCCATAGTAAATGATTACGCTAACTTGAAAATCTTAGCAACATGTTTCGGTTTGCTGCAACCATCAAAATTATGATTAGTTCAGCAATTACTTAGTTGTTACCATTACAAGTAAAGTAACCATCTCGGATAATATGTTAGCATGTTTTTGGTCATCCAAACAGTCATGTTAGGAACCATTACCAACCAATTTGATCGCAGCAGACCCGGCTTCACAGATGTAGACTGGTGTTGAATAGCATAAGAAGTTTAAATATAAGGGGGATTCGAATTAGGATAACTATCGACTTATGTCTTCGTAGGATTTTTCATTCAAGATTCTGTGATTAGCTTCAGCAGCTGCTGTTATTCCAATAAACCTCATAATTCTTCAATTCGCTTATTATTGAAGGTAATTCGCAAACACCCCAAAAGATCCCGATATCATTACAGTATCAAGTGGCCATAGTAAATGATTCCGAAGACGGAAATTGATATCATTAATATTAATATATACCTTACAATCATTCATTAATGGTCGAAGTTTACTAAATTAAAACTGATAATATAAAATTTGTATTGTATCACTTATCAGTATTTTACTAACAAAGAATATTTGCACACCATATGATAGAATGCAAATGGGCCATTATAATTTGAGTGTGTAGTGCGTGTGTTGTGAGGGTGTAAATGCGTGTTGTGAGGGTGTAGCGAGTGTTGTGCGTGTTTTGTGATGATGTAGTGCGTGTGTTGTGAGGGTGTAGTGCGTGTTTTGTGATGATGTAGTGCGTGTGTTGTGAGGGTGTAGTGCGTGTGTTGTGAGGGTGTAGTGCGTGTGTTGTGAGGGTGTAGTGCGTGTGTTGTGAGGGTCTAGTGCGTGTGTTGTGAGGATGTAGTGCGTGTTTTGTGATGATGTAGTGCGTGTGTTGTGAGGGTGTTGTGCGTGTTTTGTGATGATGTAGTGCGTGTGTTGTGAGGGTGTAGTGCGTGTGTTGTGAGGGTGTAGTGCGTGTGTTGTGAGGGTGTAGTGCGTGTGTTGTGAGGGTGTAGTGCGTGTGTTGTGAGGGTGTGGAGCGTGTGTTGCGAGGGTGTAGTGCGTGTAGTGCGTGTAGCGCGCATACCGGTGATGGAGGCGATCTCAGCGGCGCACTTCTCGGCGAAGCCGATGCGCGTGTTGAGCCCCGTGCCCACGGCCGTGCCGCCCAGCGCCAGGTAGTGCAGGCGCGGCAGCGTGCTGCACACGCGCTCGATGCTGTAGTTTATCTGCGCCAGGTAGCCGCTGAACTCTTGCCCCAGGGTCAGCGGCGTCGCGTCCATCAAGTGCGTTCTGAACATGACAACCGTTTCTTAATAACGACAGACTGAGAAAACTATACACAGACTGTATTTTTGACAAAAATACTACTGAATTCAGACTACGCAGTTTCTGGACTGAGTGCGTTGTGTTGACACAGTGCCACATTCATCAGTCCATCGTCCACCTGCTGTACCTGTCCCCCCCAATTACTGTTAATAGCACACGGGAGAATGCTGCTACTCATCCTCTCGATATCAACCCTTAGTGTCCTTTTACGACACGCATTGGTGGCGAGGGGTATCCTTTCGATCCTTTTCCGAGAACTACACGGGATCGTACCCGCGACACGTAGCCGAAAACCAATCGCTTAGCTACTGCGCCAACTGTGGCGTCTTATTGCACGCCTCATAAGCGAAGCGTTGAGGTGGGTATTACTGTCAGTTTACGCACACCGAGTGATTCTCCAACTTAAAATGTCACTTTTTTTATTCTTTATTGCTTTTATAAGTGAATATAAATAGACAAATGTTGAGAAAATACACTATTTTTAACACTTTTGATATTTTTAAATCTCTTTTTATTATTTAAACTAATGAAAATTAGTTTAACAAAGTTCTGTCTTGGACGTCCGTGTGTCTGTATGTGCGGATCCCGTATCTTGTGGTCACAATAACGAGCGAAATACTTCACTTAGGTTTTTTTTTTTTATAGGCTTCCGTATTTTGAGGAATAGAAGCCTATTACTTTTCACGGTATAATTCGATGTAGTTTAATTATTATTTAATAAATTAAATATCGCCTGTTTTTTTTAGTACTGTGGTATATCTATATATATCTATCTATTTATGTATCAATTTTATTGTAATTAATGAGATTATGAGGCGTGCACTTTTGGATTTTCCAACTATTTTGACATACTGCCAATGTCTCTCAATGAAGCGTCAGGATCAGTGACTGAATAACCGAATAATATCGGTAGTTTTATAAAGCGGTAATCGTGCCGTGTGGTGCCGGCTCAGAATACCACCACCCCGTCTCCTTCCGTGGGTGTTGTAAAAGTCGACTAAGGGATTAGCTGGAGGATGGGCAGCAGCGTCCTTCGAGTACGTTAACAACTCAACTGCGATCGCCAACCCGTCTGCCAAGCGTGGCGATTATGGCAAAACCCCCCAATGAGTCCACAACACAGCCATATTTCCTTCGTTGTGGTGATCTTTGGGGGAGGCCTGTATCCAGCAGTGGACTTCAATCGGCCGAAATGATGATGATGATGATGAATCGTCATACCCGTTTAACAACGGTACCGAAATATAAGTCTACATTTATATAAATCTACAGGAATATTTCGGTACCGGTATATTTACAGGTAGAATTTCAGGTTGTATTTCGCTACCACTATAATAAATGTTTAACCAATATTATTTAAATACCCGTAAAGTGACGCCGGTTTTTAGGTCTTAGACAGTGTATATACGAACAGATATACATATATGTCTATAGGCACACCATTGAGACTATAAAAACTTAAATGCACAAATTCAGCCAGTACAATAGCAAAATTGCAATAGTAAGAGCGGAAAATATCATTCAATCAATCAATCATATCGGCCATTTATACGTCCAATGCTGAACAAAGGCCTCCCCCATAGATTTTTCACAACTGTGTCATCATTTTGGGGGGTATTTGCCAATACTCACCACGCTTGGCACGCGGGTTGGTGAGCGCAGTATACTACTACTACCGTTTCACAGAAGGGATGCTGCAGCCCATCCCTCTGGTTTAGATTCCCTTAGTCGCCTTTTACGACATCCACGGGAGGAGATAGAGTGGTGCTATATTCTTAATCCGGACACCACACGAAATATATCATTAGGTGAAAAAAACTTCAAAGCGGCAATCCTTCCCTCCCGCACCGTGCCTGTGGTGTGTTCTCGGTACCGAAATCGTAAAGCGGTTAAATAAAGGTACCGGTTCAGATTTTCATACCTCTTTGGTACTGGTATGATAGCAAGGTTTGAACCGGTATTGTCTACTTTCAGTCCCTGGTCAGGAGCCCATGGAGGTCCCGTCTTATGTATGTACAATGACATTTACCTGCCGATCTTAATGATCTTATCGAACTCCTTGGTTTTAGCTTCCAGTGTATCTCTGAGCGCCACAAGCCCAGGCATTAGTCTGTCTCTTAGTTCCATGGCTACGGCGATGTGCATGGCTGTGGGGTACGTGTCATTCGAGCTTTGCGATTTGTTGACATGATCGTTGGGGTGGACAGGAGTCTTGCTTCCTAACTTGCCGCCCATGATCTGGATGGCACGGTTTGCTATCACCTGTAAAGAAAAAATATTTATTTTATATATAGCCTTTCAGGAGATTTTGTTATTTTTTTTTTCACACGAGAATTTGGGCAGAAATTCTTTGAATTGGCAGGGAGGCGCGTTGAAAGGGGTTTCATTTTGTAAGATTTAAATACCATACTATAATTATTTTTATTTTTAATTAACTATTACAATTAAACTTAATTTTACTATTTAAATTTAACTATTAAAATCAAATAATCATATCTTATAACATCGTATTAGTCATTTAAGTACTGTAATGGTGTTGTAATTGTATCATAAAATAAATAAACATAGGATAGGGTTATATTTCTATTATTAAGAATTTCTAACAGCAGTTTTCATGGAATGGAATTGTTTGATGTTGTATATGCCCATTATTGACGTCATCAAATGTCATGCATGTTATATATTTTTATTTTACGAAATTTTAATGTACGTACATTGTTGGCGTATCTAATATAAATAAATATTATATAATCAACGCGGTATTCTCGCGATGACTGTCGCCGGCTCGCCACGCCCGCAAGGCATAGGCCTTTGGTCGCGCTATTATACTTGCTACTCGTTATTTTTTAATGGTGCTATTTTTATAGCGCGATGTTGGAGCCAGCATAGCGTGTGCTATACGTTGCGTGAATATAGCGCGCCATTTAATCGCGCTAGACCCTATATTAACCACCACTACTGCTGAACAAAGGCCTCCCCGTAGATTTCCACAACGAGCGGTTACATGCCACCCTCATCCAACGACTCCCAGCGACCTTCACCAGGTCGTCTGTCCACCTCGTTGGAAGTCGTCCTAAGCTGCGTTTTCCGGTGCGCGGTCTCCATTCGAGAACCTTTATGCCCCAGCGGCCATCAGTTCTACGAGCAATGTGCCCTGCCCATTGCCACTTCAGTTTACTAATCCTTTCAGCTAAGTCGACAACTTTAGTTCTTCTACGGATCTCCTCATTCGATCACGTAGAGAAATACCAAGCATAGCTCTCCCCATAGCTCGCTGAGTGACCTTGAGCTTTCTTATGAGGCCCATTGTGAGTGACCACGTCTCTTTCTCACGATTATATCATAGTAATACATATTTTAACACGACGTACACGCCGCGTGTTTGTCTCGAACATTCGCTGTAATCAGTATGAGAATGTATTCTGACCATGAAACGTTACTATTCTTTGCTTCTGTTAAGAAAATTACAGATACTACAAGAAAAAGCCTGAACTTGAAACCTAGGCTTTGGGAATTAGGTGTTCGAAGAACCAGCATGCTCGGAAAGCGGCAGTTGGCCCTTCGATCAGTAATACAAAACTAATTAATTTTTGGCGGCACGGTTCGTGCAGTGGCTGATACAGTCGGCTGCTGCGCTCCGGGTCGAGGGTTCGATTCCCGCACGGAACAAATATTTGTATAATCTGCAGGTAGTTGGGTGTATTTTATGGGGAATTCATGTTTGTACGCTACCACAATACAGGAGAAATCATAGGGTCGGGCAAAGTTTAAAAAAAAAGAAAAATTATGTGATAGAGTAGGCCACAAATTTGGCTTCTAAATATCATTTATCATCATAATTTTGAAGACGTCTACTGCAGTACATAGGCCTCCCCCAAATATCGCCACAAGGACCGGCCAGGATTTGTGTAGTGCGCTCGTTGGTGGGTTTTCCCATAATAGCAACGCTTGGCAGGCGGGTTGGCGACCCATCCTCTGGCTGACCCCATAGTCGTCTTACACGACACCTACGAAATGTGATGAGGCACTACACTGTACCAAAATAGCACAATGTTTCATCAGTGCGAATAATCTTGTACATGGATATACAGGAATATTCCGACAGACGTTTTTAAGAATGGTTGATCAACCAAGATATTCTGTGTACAGGTAGGAATGGTCTACCTTGAGTTTAATTACAGTAAGTATTGTACTGTGGCATTGTATTGTGTCCAGCAGTGGACTTTATTCGTTGTTCGTATAAGAAAAAGGTCGGTATCTAAAAAGTAGATACTCCGGTATCTATAATTATCATACCTATATATATATTTTTCTTATTGAATGTATGCCTGTAGGTCCGTACCGTTATAATGTTCAAAACATATATTATATAGGTTACCTCATTGGTGTTCATGTTGGATTGTGTGCCGGATCCAGTCTGCCAGATGACGAGAGGAAAGTGTCCCTCTTTGTATAGCTTGCCGGATATTACGTCATCGCACGCCTCCATAATGGCAGCCGCTGTAACACATTTGTCGGCGAATTAATGACAAGTCTGTAATGATGTATTGTGTATTGTCTTATTTTTATTTATAAATTTAATTACAACGATAGTACACCAATCACATTAATTCAAGACTTATTTAAACAATAATCATAAATGTCAACAAACATAAATATCAAATCAAAATCGCCGTATGGTGCCGGTTCAGAATACCACCACCCCATCTCCTCCCGTGGGTGTCGTAAAAGTCGACTAAGTGATTATCCGGAGGATGGGCAGCAGCATCTTTCGAGTAAATTAACAACTCAACTGCGATCGCCAACCCGCCTGCCAAGCGTGGCGATTATGGCAAAACCCTCCAATGAGCTTACAACACATCCATATCGATCATTGTGGTGTGTTCTTTGGGGGAGGCCTGTGTCCAGCAGTGAACTTCATTCGGCCGAAATGATGAATGTCAACGACGCCTGTATAGGTACCGGAGGAAAGGCTATTGCACCTTTTCGAGCAGAAGAGCGTATACAAGGTCTTAATTTAATAGTCCACGAAATATTGCATGGCGCTATAGTGAACGATGAAGATAATGTAGGTATAAAAAAAACTTGTAAATTTGCTGTTTAAAAAAATATTTTATTAAGTCATTTATTTCATTACTTCCTAGTTCTCTTAGTTGTGATAATATTCACAGGCATCTAGTAACACAATGGCGGACAGGGCTGGTTGACTGATTTAGATAGTCTGTAACGTTAAACAAAACAGACGGCGCACGGTAGCGACATCACACAAAAGAAAGAAATGGATTTTTACCATGAGTTTTTTTTGTGTTCGGTACATCATCTTAAGCATTTACTGAGGCACCATGCAAAATATCGTGGATTATTAAAATAAGACCTTATATACGTTCGTGTGGATTCCACACACAGACACACACGCACATAGCACTTTCAAGGTTGCAACGAACATACCAATACCGCAACAATTCATCGCATCATGTGGTGGTTACGAAAGTCTCGAGAATAGCTAAAAGACGAAACCCAAACGCTCAAAATTTTATAAGGCTTCAAGCAGACAATTGGCGAAGCCAAAACAAGTCTCCAGTCAGGGTTAAAAGTAGTAGTTAGCAAAGTATGGAAACGGCGCGGAGAAAGAGACGCTCAGTATAACATTATTACACGATAGCCTTGTGGTGGAGGGTCAGTAATGGTATGGCACGCACGCTCCTCTATACAGGGTATCCAGTAAATAGCACGACATACTGCAGGGGGTGAGAGCTTGGGTCAATACCTACCAAAAAAACAATATATGTTCAGCAAAATCTTACGGATTTACAGTAGTAAAGTTAAGTGATAAGCAAATTGTACTGTGAAAATTTAAATAAAAATTGTATTTCTTGAAAACATAGGTATTGACCTAAGCTCTCACCCCCTGCAGTATGTCGTGCTATTTACTGGACAACCTGTATATCGTGGAAAATAGGTCCCTGACTGCGGTAGGTACGGTATTCAATGGATATTTTAGTATAGATTGTAATGCTTTTTGCGCCATACATTGGAAATAATTTTCTTTTAATACATGATAATGCTCGGCCCCACACAGCAGCGATAGTTTCAATCTTAGAAACGTTGAAATCGAAACTTCGGAGTGGCCAGCACGCTCGCCAGAATTAAGCCGATAGAGCATGTTTGGGATAAACTCGGAAGACAAACAAAGAAATCCAGAACCAGCTAACATAAGAGCAGTATAACATAAGAGCAGCAGTCGACTGTCTGATACAGTACTTACTTACACTACAACCGTGCCGTCAAAAGTAAAAAGGTCTTAACCTAACGCTGGACCTGCGGAGGGTTTATATTTGACGAACGCATTCTAGATTTGAGTTCTACTTGAGTTTTCATTCTCGTGCTGTAATACGCTTAAGACGTCTGGGCACGCGACGACTAACTCCGCCGCCTAACATTAATAAAAAAATGGGGAGTTGCGACAGATGTCTTCCATATGACAGGCACCGCCGCTCATCTGGCGGGTACTTGTGCGATGTGTGGCATAGGCCCCCACATGCAAATCCAGTTATTATCGCGCTAAATGACCTCTGCTTGCAACTGGATACCTCAAACCAAAAAGAATCCCAACCAATTTATAAGCGCTTATAATAATTCAATTATTAGTAAAAGAGATCCAACCCGCTTACTGATGCCAGCCTGTAAGACAACCATGTTCCAAAAAAATACTTTTGTAATGTGCATTAAGGTATTTAATAAAGTGCCCAAAGTGATTAGAGAATTAACGCTAATACAAATGAGACAGAAAGTTAAAAAAATGGCTGACAGACTGTTCTTTCTATACGATTGAAGACTTTTTTAGACACAAATCTTAATGGTTTAATAATATTATGATAATAGTTTAATATAATATAATTTAATATAATGTGATTCATCATTTTCATCATTTCGGCCTAATGAAGTCCACTGTTGGACACAGGCCTCCCCCAAAGATCATCACAACCACCGATATGGATGTGTTTTGAGCTCATTGGGGGGTTTTGCCATAATCGCCACGCTTGGCAGGCGGGTTGGCGATCGCAGTTGAGTTGTTAATGTACTCGAAGGACGCTGCTGCCCATCCTCCGACTAATCCCTTAGTCGACTTTTACGACACCCATGGGAGGAGATGGGGTGGTGGCATTCTGAGCCGGCACCACACGGCAATTTTTAACATTATGACATGGCAATGATAAATAATTATATAAAAACTGTGACATAATTTTCGCATGCCTACTAAAAGGCAAGATATGACGGACTTGTATAAAATTATAATGTAATATCTTTGTATACGATATCTTTTGGCGAATAAAAATATTTGTATTTGCCGAACATGGTCTACCTATAAGCAGGAGTAGGGATGTAGCCACTTCAGAGAAAAGCACAACGTGAGTAGTAACCCTTATACGGCCATCAAATCCCTCAAAGCTGTCTCACCCACCACACAGGCCTGACCCGACCGTCACCAAATGGAAACTAAGGAGGTAAAAGAAATGCTCACCAACTTTTTTGTCTAGTCCAAACTCAATGTTGACTTTAGCGGCAGCTTTCTTCAGGATACCGAAGGCAACAATCACAGGGTACTAAAAATAAAAATGACATTATATATATTTTTGAAGTGAAAACTTCTTTTAGCGCTGTACGCATATTTTCAGATGAGATACAATAAAATCTCTGGACTCGCGACACCGTTACGAGACGCAGCTATAGTGTGTGCATATATGCATGTACATATAGCGGACCGCGAACGCGTCTAGATAAATAAAAAAATAAGTTTTTACTTCTGTCGGCACTCCCGGAGTGCAACCCGTATTATTTTAAGATCACCGTGTTCTGGTATGTAAGTAAGTCACACTGAAGTACTTAATAAATAAATAAACTTGCCTAGTGCGTAAACGCCTCTGTTTAAAGTAATGTTCTATTAAGGTTAAGTAAGCGCGTTAGGTAAGCGCCAGCTCACCGACAGAACAGCACAGCACGGCACAGCTAAGTAGGTATTATTGGAATGAAGAATCGCTTAATGCTGTGATGTGCAACCTTTGTTAAAACCATTCGGTTTGTGCATTACTCAAGAGGTGCGTGTTTTGTAAAAATGGGTGCGACTGGGATTTTGTTTTAATAACAATTCTCGCTGAAAAAGCACAAATACGTGCTCAGCCGTGGTGCGGCCTTTAGCTTTGAAGTGGGCAAATCCTCATGAACTTCCTCCGCCATGGAAGGGGAGTATATACCGCAAGATGCTTCGGCGTATCGCGACATGCCGAAGCCTCCCGCAGTACGCGATAACTGCCTTGTGATGATATTCATTTATTCAAACTTTACCACAGTTCGTGCATAAGGTGTAAGTGAGACCGTAACGAAAACGTATACCACGAATTCAGTACATGATATTCTGAAGCTTCAGCATTAGAATTTTGCGTCGGTTTTTCATGAATTTTCGGCTGTTTTCCAATTTATCTAACAGATTTTATTATAAATCATTGCTTTCGTCTATCCTAATGCTATTTTGTATAAACATGAACAAACTACAATTTAAATAAAAACTAAATTGTTGTTTTATCGCTACAGTTCACGGATGAGGTTATCGCTCGCAGTAGCATAATAATATCATATCATATATCATAGTACAATAATAACATAGCGTTTTGATCGCGTTGTTTACGATATATTGCGTGCTTAAAATATAATACCTGGATGACCGAGCTTTGCTCGGTATTTTCGTGTTACTTAACAACGCCATCTGCTGTTGTGTCGTTAAAGCAATTAGTTGCTCACAAAAAATAGTATTAGTATTCGCCAATAGATGTCAGGAAGAGTCATATTTTTCAGTTGAGACTACTCAAACGCCTATAAAATGACATTTTCTAAAAATGATTCCTAGCTAGATCGCTTTATCGCCCCCGAAACCCCCTATATACAAAATTTTATGAAAATCGATGGAGCCGATTCCGTGATTCCAATTATATATATACAAGAATTGCTCATTTAAAGATATAAGATAAGATAATAGGTTCCGAGATAAATGGCTTTTCTATTTTTACTATAGGCGCAAGGCTCTTTCCAAAGTTTTCGGTACGTTGTCACTTACATCCGCATACATCAATGAAATACGAGTGCTAAGAACACCAAAAGACGGTTTAAAATCATTTCAATTTAAAAAGCATTTGCCGTACAATGCTGTACCTGTCGTTCATCTAGTCGGTAGGACACCCTCTCGTAATCATCAAGCACCACTCCATCTCAGGGACTCAATCCAGAGGGATGGCAGCAGCGTCCGTTCTGTAGAATAGTAGGCATACTGTGCTCACCAATCCTTCTGCCAACCGTGGTGAGTACTGGTAAAATCCCCCAAAATGATGACACAATTGTGGAAATCTATGGGGGAGGCCTTTGTTCAGCAGTGGACATCCTTTGGCTGATAAGATGATGATGAAGATAAGAAAAAAAAAACTCACCGGCATTCGTTCCTCGATGCCTCCGATAGGGAAGTTCATGACAGACCGGAGCGTCTGGGACCCATAAAGTCTGTCATCGGGCACTTCCAACTCGCCCATTGTATCGCGTTCTTTCCTCTGTAACAAAAAATTGCATGCAGAATTCTTCAAGACATAATCAACGGGCCGTTTGCGCAATGGCTAAAATCCCTGCACGGAAATAATATTATGTTAGTTGATCCAGAACTGGGTGTTTGTACTTGTGAGATGTGTCCGTAAACTATGTTATTGTACAGCACACACAGCATAACAAAATCGTCGAATCCGACTCGGCTGGGCAGCGTTTGGGAAACTTCGCAACGTCTTTTCGTCAACAATACCGCAATGTCTCAAGACGAGTATTGAACCAGAGTGTGTTACCAGTGATAACATGGAACAGAGACGTGATCACTCACAATGGGCCTCATAAGAAAGCTCAAGGTGACTCAGCGAGCTATGGAAAGAGCTATGCTTGTTATTTCTCTACGAGATCGAATCAGAAATGAGGAGATCCGTAGAAGAACTAAAGTTGTCGACATAGCTGAAAGGATTAGTAAACTGAAATGGCAATGGGCGGGGCACATTGCTCGTAGAACTGATGGCCGTTGGGGCACAAAGGTTCTCGAACGGAGACCGCGCACCGGAGAACGCAGCGTCGGACGACCTCCAACGAGGTGGACAGCCTGGTGAAGGTCGCTGGGAGTTTGATGAGAGCGACATGTAACCGCTCGTTGTGGAAATCTAAGAGGGAGGCCTTGGCTCAGCAGTGGACGTCCTCTGGCTGATATAATGATGATGACACACAGCATAGATGGAAGTCTTGCTGGTCACATCTGTGCTGACGTACCGTAGGTGCATTGACCACATACGACATGCACTTACTGTCTCGCTTAGGTTGGTACTTTTTTTTTTTTTTTTTTTTGGGACAAGCCCGCCACACATTGCCAACCACTGCAACTCCTGTAAGCCAGGATCTACAATGGCGACCACCGAAAAGAACACCGATCAATGAAGCTCGGTGTGTCCCAGAGAAATGAGTAACTGTCTTGGAACCCGCACCGTAATTAATCAGAAAAGATAAAGGAGGAGTATGAAAGAATATACGTTCCTTAGGTTGGTATGCCACTCATCCAATATCTTTGTTCACGACCGCGTCATGCCACTGTCCAATACGAGTATATGATCCAAGATGTGATTGTTACAAGTGCCATATTCAATTCTAAGCTCATTTTTATAATATAGGTGCCTTGTATTATAAAGAAATTCGTTGCTTTCATACAAATTAATTTCCGTGTGGTCCCGGCTGAGAA
This sequence comes from Diloba caeruleocephala, assembly GCA_947459985.1. Classification (NCBI taxonomy): domain Eukaryota; kingdom Metazoa; phylum Arthropoda; class Insecta; order Lepidoptera; family Noctuidae; genus Diloba; species Diloba caeruleocephala. Next base: position 2,253,449 of record OX381619.1, read on the forward strand.
TGTCACCACCCAATCTCATCCTGTGGGTGTCGTAAAAGTCGACTTAGGGATTAGCCGGAGGATGGGCAGCAGCGTCCTTCGAGTACTTTAACAACTTAACTGCGATCGCCAACCCGTCTGCCAAGCGTGGCGATTATGGCAAAACCCCCCAATGAGCACACAACACATCCATGTCGATCGTTGTGGTGATCTTTGGGGGAGGCTTGTGTCCAACAGTGGACTTCATTCGGCCGAAATGATGATACAAATTAAATATTTCTTTCGTATGAAAACACTGAAATGTAAAAATCTTCAATCGTAATAAATGTTGCTAGTTCATTTGATGGCATCATCCAATCTCTGACCAAATGTACATTGGACGAGTGGCATAGCGGGTGGTACTTTTTTTTTTTTTTTTTTTTTGTTGGGCTTCTCGCATACATTTCTGGGAAATGTGGTTGCTTAACCGGTCATTTGCTGGCGAAGCCAAAAGAGGCCTCCAGCCAGGCTTAAATTAATTATTAAAAACTAAGCAACTTTCGCTAAGGGCGCCCCCTGCGGGACACGGACCTCGGCTTAGGGCGTTGCTGGGGATATCAAGCTATTGTTTTGGGGACAGCTGGATCGGTATTATTTAAATTGTATTAAGGGACATTTAAAGCTACAGGCTCGGCACGGGCCGGCGCGAGCAAGAGACGGGAGGGAGAAGTGCTAACTTGAACGGGAAGGTGACGCGGCGATAGGCCTCCGCGACGTCGGTGAGGCGGGCATCCTCGGCGGCGAGGGCGGTACAACGGTCGGGTGTTCAGTGAACGAGACAACGCGAGTCTCTTCATGTGATCTAACGTGATTTTATCGTCTGGATCGACCAGAACGTGCCTCGGGCGGCGTACTCTACTGATACGGGAGGGTTCGTAGTCGGCGGCTGATACCACAAGGGGATTTGGGTGGGACAGGGCAGAATCGAGATAGCGTTTGGACGCTTGTTTCATAAATTGCCTGATGGTCGGCAAGTTAAGGTCGAAATGGAGTTGGTCGTTTCGCATGTACAGAGGCGCTCCGGTGGCCTTGCGCATGAAACGGGTTTGGAGGGTTTCTAATCTACGGAGTGGGTATGATTCGGCGTGTGCGAACACTGGGCTGGCATAGGTCATGATGGGTCGAATGCATGTGGTGTAAATTCTCACCTTATTTCTAAGGGATAATTTACTACGAGCGTTCAGAATATAGTGAAGGCAGCGGGTGGTACCTATGTCAGGTTGTATAAATACTGTTTATCCGTAACTTCTTATGATAAAGTAGTATTTACTTTAGTTATAATGCCAGTCATTGATTACTTGATATTGCATAATATCTCGTATGGATACATAGGACAGGTAGTTGGAATTCAAATCTGACAACTCGCATAACTTTAGATTGGCTCCCCCGGTAATCGGGTTGGTTGCAGTCGGATGACAGTCGCCCCGTGAAAAATGGTGATCTTCAGCCGCATCTGGTGTGCCTGGAATTCGACCCCTATCATAGTTGAAGGTAAGGCGGACGATCATAATATAGATTGAATAATGTATCGCACGAGCATACTGGATGTTGGTTTGCGACTACATATTATAGGCGGGTTGTAAACTTCAGTTTGTATACCGCAAATTTATATTCATTACCGAAACTTTACGTTGTTTTGACACAGAACATTCAATTCAATTCAATTTTTCAATATGGCAACAGTGCCGGTGTCGACAATTCTGCCAATGTCAGTAGTCATGGAAGAACGTGTGTAGTAATCATTTTTTAAATAAAACTAATTGATTAAAACGTGACTTAATGTACAGTATTTAAGGAATATTTTAGGCAAGTAAAAATCATCAAAGCTTCTAAAAGCTCAGAAGAAGAACATGTCAGTAAAGAAGAAAAGTTTATTGACACAGAACATTATCAAGTACGCGAAATTTTTAACGAATCCATAATAAGTTTTAACTTGAAAACATATCACCCACTTACCATTTTAACTGGACCCTTCCCTTCAGGGCTCATACAAATTGTGCAAGCCATTTTAACAATTTATAATTATAAAAAACGAACCCACAAATTCATTAAAAATAAAATAATAAAAATAAAATTATGGTAGCAAATTAATCGCCCATCGCAACCAAGTGACAGACCAGATGTCATTTTTTTTAAACACATGTTCTTTTTGATTATTAAAGCAAACCGGCCAGTATTTTTCTGACCTCAACCGATTTGTCTTTTGTGACATTAAGCCGGGCTAGTGTTGCCAGATGTATGTAGACAAATATCAGTGCGGAGAGTTAAAAAAAACGGGACAAATCGAGAATTTTAAACCTAAATCACATTTGATACCAATAAGGCTATAGATAAAAATACTTTTAAGAGATTTGGTAGACTTTTCAAGTAAACTGTCGCATCTCGGTACCGCTGTTAGTATCAACTAACACCAGCAATAAGTCATCTGTAACATTGACGATTGATGCGTAAATGATTGTCACTCAATGGATGGGTGCATAGTGTTATTTGAGCTGAGCGTTCCGGTGCTTCGGAGGGTACGTCACATCACCGGTTCCGATTGTCATTAGACCTAGCCTTTACCCACCTTCTTGCCAGAGTTTCAACCTTATACATTAAAAAAAGATTGGTTATTAAAGTACCTACTTTTTATTCGTAAAAGTAGTATTCGTTGCAGAACTACAAACAATATCTAACAGGTAAATCGCCGTATTATACAATGTTTAATAACTGCTATGTCAACAGAGCAATCCAGGCGAAACAAGCTTATAAACACTGCACTGATAACTCAAAACAAGCCAAATGCATCATTCAAGCCAGTTAGAGTGTGTTGAATCTCAAGTCACTGAGTTAGGTACTTGTAAGTCACCGGACTTGACCTAAATTGACATTGGAATAAAAAAATCTCATTAATAATACCAATTACCGAGTTTCGTAACTTAGTAATACCGTACACATGTCTCAATGGTCGTTTTATTTTCCACATAGCAATTATTTACGCTCCAAATATGTATGTTATTCCACCTATTGCATGAGAACTATAACACGTACCTACTTTATAAAAGAATACCGGATGATTATGTAAGTAGAAGTGGTGCTTTTTTGTAATAAACTTACCATTTTAACTTCCTTTTTTGGTCCCAAACCACAAGTACAACCACACTCCATTTTGGTAACACAAATATGTAAAAAAGATTAGAAACAATTTTATCCTTGTTCCTCTATCGGCTTTGATGGTAATGTTTTATTAAAACGCAACGATATTCGTATATACAGCCAACAGCCAGATGATATAGGTTTTTTGCTAGTGATCTGGATGTTTATTCGCCACGTCGCGTCGCGGCTTTCAGAGACACTGACAACCGGTCTGGTACCCCACCACTAAGTTCGTCGTGTTCGAACCGCGGAATTTATAGCGTTTCTTGCGCGCTATTATCAATTTGTAATTGAACCAGCCGCATGGAAAGCTGTGGGAACACTGATTGTAGGCGGTTTACGACCACAACATGATACGAAGCGGTTATCAAACAACATGTTTGATTTAACTTTAGTCATTAGTTGCATAATTCATTATCGTTTATTTGCATTCAGTCACATAGTACAAGATGTTAAATAGATGTATACACAAACAAAATGTCGGTAGTTACTTAAATACTTTATCACGTGGACATTATATTTAACAGCGCAATATTAAAGTGCATACAGAACTGTTCCGAGGACGAGCCAAACCTCGACAACTCTAGGTTGTACATTTGATTCCCGGGGCGAAGGAAGTTCATGAAGAATTTCCACTGAGCACCAATAATAAAAAAAAGATTATACATTTGAATTGCTAACAGTAGGCATTTACTTGTATCAATTGTAATTTGTGAAATTATAGCGAATGCTTATAAAAAGTTTCCTAATTGTTAACTTTCGTCTTTGACGTAACCCCGCAAATAATCTAGTAGGGTGAGATATGGCGACCTCGCAGCCTATATAATAGGGGCCGTCGCACAAAGGACCACGGGTGCGTCAAAAAACAGATAAACTCATGCGCCGATTCTAGGAAATTATTTCTCATTATACACTATGTTCCTACTTTACAAGTCTTTAAATTAAATCTGCAAATATTTTCATTCCTATACGCGCCTTTGTTTTTTATTAATTTGTTTTTAAGTGCATCATGTACTTCCTCCGCCCCGGGAAAAGGGCGGAGGGCGGACTGGAGTGGTCATCTTCGGTACCGAAGGCTCCAGGAACCCGAAAGATCTCCACCTAGAGCCACCCATTGGTGCCACGCGTTTAGGCACATTTCGGAAGGGATGACTGTAAAGCGGTTCTCTAGCGGGGAAAGGTGACTAAGGTGAAGATGCCATCTCCCCAGGCACCTCTCGGGGTGGTTGTAAAGGAATTCCCGCACAGCCTCGCTATGCGCTGTGCTGCGCACACAGCGGCACGTAACCTCATGCACGCCGCCGTCTTTCCGGGGGTCACTCGGTATGAGTATGCAGGTTACCCAATAGGCGCACTCGCGACCCACAACACGACAGGGGACTCGGCCGTGTTGGACACGGGCGCCGCGGCGGTTGTTACCCCGGCTCCGTGTCCTCCTGCTCCGAGCGGGATCGGCCCTCCCGATCCCGCTGTGTCCCATGCGCCTGTCGTTCCTATCCGTGACTCCCATACAGTTGTATGTTATTTGTTTGTACCGATTCCAAATTGGTAATATATTGTTTTTGTTACGGAAGTTCAAGTTTAAGGTATGTAAGGTATATCATAATAACATATTTCTTGTTACTTAATTAGTATTTTCGCAAAATACCGCGTGTACGGCGTCGATTATTATATAGCAAATTTTTTATTGATTATTTGAATATTGCTAGTTTAGTGCTTCGCCTTTTAAAGGCTCTTTTACAATCGAGTCTCACTGTATAAGATAAATGAAGCTTTCCATTTTATGGATTCACTGACAATTATCCACGTACTTACATCATTTTGAAAAATTTGCCTGCTACGCCAGTGACAACTTTGTAGCAAATGCTACGAAACGCATTTTTGTTTTTATTTACGCCTTATTTTTATTTTTTGCATGTATATTACAGCGTATTTGCACGCATGTTTATCTTCTGTTACTGAACGGTCCAGCATGTTTTGAATGAAATAAATGACTCGTTATTGATACAAGATAAAGACAACTTTAGTGAGTTATGTAAGCGCATAATTTATTTATGTACAAGAATCACACATTTGTGACGAAAAATATCTTTCATTAAGGACGGGTTTTTGGCAAGTCGAATGATGGCGTACAACTTCCGAAAGTGCAACTTTGAAGGGATTATCCCAATCAAAAGATAAAAGTAAAACATCGACATTGACATTGAATCGAGGAACAGTTATGGAGAAAGTTTCAAAGATAACGGGGGGAATGGTCAATTGTTTTTGCCAAGCCAATTGCCAGTGTCGCGGAGTGCCTCCCTCCGTGTTCCTTCCCGGTTAGCTCAACAAGGAGGCTCTCTCCACGGCAGCAAGTAACGGAGTTCAGTTATTGTGATTCAATGAAACGTAGCATATATGTTATATAGGTATATTGATATTCACAATTTCAACACTTCATCTTCATGGTGATGTTTATATATTTCAAATATAGCTTATAAACACAATATTTAAGCTAGTTAAAAATAAGTAATTGTTATATAGAAGTAATTGTTTCTATTTTCTAAAATAACTTTAAACATTATAAAAATATTATTAAGACCCTCACAACAAGCCTTTTCATTTGAAATGTAACATGGTACAGCCCGCAAAATAAAGTTTTCTAATTTAATAATGTCTTAGGTTTTCGCGAGTATTACACATTATAATAAAACACTTTTAAACGGATTCTATCGCGTATATTTTAGATTTTTGTTTTTCCTGACGTTTCGAACACTTTGCAGGGTTCGTGGTCGCAGGATGACTAATTTACCTCCAAAAGTGACCATTCCTCCATTTTCAATATTCATTTATTTACGTCCGTGTTTGGGACACAGGAATTTATATATGTACCTAATTTCGTAATCGGTCCAGTAGATTCGGAGCAAATTGGCTGTGACAGACAAACAGATGAGTGATCTTATAAGGGTTCCTTTTTATTCGGATGTACGGAACCATGACACGAACTTTGTACGTAAAAATTAATTGTTTGTAAGTATTTACAGTTAGTATACTATAATATTTTTTTTATCAGGAGAGAGCATGCACTTTGAGAAGGCAATATTCGATTTTGTAAGAGGCGAATAAGGGATTCTGGATCAGAGGGATGGGCAGCAGCGTCCCTTTAGTGGAACAACATGCATACTGCGCTCACCCGCTTGGCAAACGTGGTGAGTATTGAGAAATTCCTCCCAAAATGACGACATCATTGGGGAAATCCATGGGGGAGGCGTATGTTCAGCAGTGGACTTCCCTTGGCTGTTATCAATATCATTATTTAATACTTACTGATGTTAAAAAGCTTTTTAAACATTAGTTTATCGATGCTGCTCTGTTCTGCATTTTATGTAAAAAAGGCATATCACAAAATTACGTTTACACATACATACGAGTAGATATCCGATATCCGTGCGTCTTAATGTTGATCCCAGCAACGAGTAGGTACGTACTGCCCAATATTAATTATATTTATGTGGTGCGGACTTGTTTTTAGAACTTTAAGAGGAACAATTCCACTCTACATTATTTTCGTAGAACTTTAACTAGTGACACAGCGCACGCCGTGGAAGCTTTCGAGTGGCACGACTCCGATCATAGCTTTACATAATTTACACATAAAATACATAATACCCAATGCGTAATGCCTATGTACATGCGGAATAATATAAATTTCAAATGGTGCAAGATTTTTTTAAATAGGAGCTGTGGTTCTGGAACCCTCCACACACACACATAAATTCGCACTCTATAATATTGGTTAGACAAATAAAAATTTAACGCTGTTCTTTGGTAAGGCATCACTTGAGAACGACTTAACCGATATGGCAATTTTTCAATGTTCTTCTTAATAGAGTAAGTTGTTCAGGGAAAGAAAAATGGAAAAATAGAGAAAAAAAAAAGCAATTAGACAGGACAGCGTATGTAATGTCAGCTGGTTCACCAACATTGAAGGTTTGCCTCCGCCTTTTACGACATCCACGGGAGGAGCTGAAGTGGTGCTGTATTCTAAATCCAGACACCACACGATCTATTAACCTTGAATAATATATCTGTTTCAATCAATCATTTTATTGTAAACATGTTGTACAAAGATGTCAATAGTGTAGTAGTTCCATACATGCACCCTGTAAGGGCACTGCAAAATAACATTATTACTTTGCTAACTTACTAATGTACTATTAAATTAATTAAACATGAATAAAGTTGCCATATTTATTGCAACCGATATTTAATATAATATAAGTTTATGGACAGTTATATTTTTTTAATAGAATCTATCTTCATCATATGGTAGCAAAACCCGATTTACAAAATCTATTTTATTTTATTTAGGTGTATTATTATTATTCCTCAGGTTTAATTTCAGTTTTGATTTCAAGATTATTTATTCAAAAGAACAATGCTTACATCCGTAAGTTATCCAGTGGCCATTAAGACCATTATAAGGTAGTAGTTACATAAGTTGTCTTTAGCGTGTGATAATTTGCTAACAAAACAACATTATGAAAGATGGTTGGTTACGGTTACAAAAATACTATTTCACATAGAACATTTAGACATAGATACAACAATAAGAAATTGCATACATAATTTAGCGATTATTTTAAGCATGAATATGCCTCATAAAAATTATAACAAGATACATAGGTATACATACATACATATTTAGAGGTAGAGGTAGAGAGGATATTTACATAAGCATTACAAAAATGTCGTTCCGATGAAGTGTGTAGCGTAATTAATTTTGATTACAGTAATCTAGGCGGTCGTCATCATCATCATTAAGTAACTTAAGAGTAAAATGGCTTGGCGCCACAAGGATTGGAAAATGCCGAATGTAAGTGAAACATTTATGGTGTGGGAGATTGCTGGAAGAAAGCGGTCTAAATTATGGTTATCAATTATCATACAGCAGCTAATGTTATCAGATCATCATCATATCAAAATAGCTGATATGATGATGATGATGATGACCGCCTTTAAATATACGTCCACTGCTGAACAACAAAACAATTTTTGTGTAGTATGGTAATAGGCCGCGTGGTGCCGGCTAAGAACACCACCACCCATCTCATCCCGTGGGTGTCGTAAAAGGAGACTGGGATTAGCCGGAGGATGGGCAGCAGTGTCCGTCGAATACATTTATAAGTCAACTGCGATCGCCATCCCGTCTGCCAAAGCGTGGCGTTTATGGAAAAACCCAACAACACAAAACCATATCGGTCGTTGTGGTAATCTTTGGGAGAGGCTTCTGTCAAGCAGTGGAATTTTTTTGGCTGAAATGATGATGATGGTAAAAGGAAGGACTCAGCAATGTTGGCAGTGCGCAGTGAATAAACCACGCTCTGGTCAACGTTGGTTTTCAGTCCGTCCCCTGAAGCCTACAACAGGTAACTTTCCATACTCACGTCTAGCCCATTATGCTAGACCATTTACTTCAGCATACTGTCAGTCTCCGGCGGGAGATACAAGAAGAGATACGGGGCATTCACCTTGTCTGCCCTCGAGGGCAGTACACAGAGCTGGTCTAATTTAGATATCGCCGCGCTGAGGCGATTCGCAGCTACAAGAGATTAGCAACGGATTCCCACCAGAAGAATTGCCAGCCCCATAAAAGTCTCTCCTGATATCGAACTTAAACAAAGGCGGTTTTATCCCATAGGAATTTTCTGCTTGACGACTTTTGGGTGATGCAAAGACAATAAGAGCGAGAGGTATAGTTGCGATTAAATTTATTTACACTACAAATATCTATACAGGGTTATAAACCCAGACTGAAGAGGACTTAAAAGATTATTGAGATAAATGAAGCGGGAGAATTGTTTGTCACAGGCCTGTCATTTGACTCTTCTATCTAAAGTGCTACACTTTAGATAGGAGAGTGAAATTACTTGGCGCCACAAGGATGGAAAAATGCCGAATTCAAGTGAAACGTTTATGATAGAGATTGCTGAAAGCTGAAAGAGACTGGTCCAATATCATATCACACAGCGGAGCAATCAGACCACTCCGCTTCTGATTTTATGGATCTTAATTCTTAATCTCTCTAGTCTACTGGAGAAAAGTGAAAGGCATTTAGGTTAGGACGCGTTAGAACAGTTATAAAATGTATTGTTTAACGATCTTGTAGAAAAGGAAGCGGAGAAATTATTTTTCGAGGTCATCTAAACCAATTAGATAGAAAGAAAAATATTGGCTACTGAATTAAATTCGGTAGTTCTATATATCGCGATTTACTGATACCTAGATTACCGAGGAACTTCCAAATATCGCCAAGACATATTATCTAGAATGTAGCGGCGTTTGGCATTGCGTATCTGATTACAACGATTCCTGGCCTGGAGTCTATTTATCGAGGTCATCTAAACCAATTAGAAAGAAACAAAGAAAGAAAAATATTTTATTAGTAGTTCTAAACATGCTCCTCCGCCCTTCAGTCTATGAGAATTTCTCCACGACAAAAAAAGACTAAGATTTAGCTCCAGGGCGGACCCAGTCTTGAGTAAAAAAAAAGATTCCAGTTATTGTAAGTTTTTACTATATATTGTTGTGTTACGTAAACATATCATTTAAAAGATTTAAGCGAGGCACCGTAGCGTGCGTTTAGTTCCGGGTCACGCATAGGGCTACCCCATCTCATCCCGTGGATGTTGAAGGCGGCTAAGGGAGTTTGGAACCTGATGCGTACCATTAAGCACTTTGAGCTACCTAAATACCACCAACCAACCTGCCTGACACCACCACTTAGCCAAAATCTTTGCTATATGACTAGAAACATATGAGAGTTTCTCTTTTTCTTTGCTATATTTTCAAGTAGTCGCCTATAAGAGCGGAACTCTACGGAGTCTGGCTCAAAAGGAGCGAGCGCGTCACATACCGCCTGACGCAGGTATTCACCGGTCACAGGATAGGACGATAGGTCACGGCACGGTGCCACCAATGTGATAGCGCCCAGGATACCGCCACAGCACATACTCTAAAGCTCGAGAGTTGTGCACGCGCAGATTGGGTATTCCGCATGCTCATGCGCACAGGATCTTTTAAAATCCCCTCCGAGATGTGCTTGAGGGACGGACTAGGAGGGGTTTATCACTTTAAAGTCATCCTCTCTGAGATGTGTCAATAAGCGTGGCACCAATGAACAGCTCTAGATGGGACTTTTGAGTTCCTGGAGCCCCCTTAGGTGCCGATGATGACCGCTCTGGTGGTTTTAGCCTCATGCCCCTCTGCCCTTCCTGGAGTGGAGAAAGTAGTATCTTTTGTCCAGGACAATAACACAATAATTTTTTAAGGAATTAATTGAAATAAACTCCTTTTTGCAATATTAAAATTGGTTAGATTGATGTTGCCCCAACGTCAAGAGATTTAATATAAATTTGTTTGCTCCACCATAGCCTCTCTAAGAGAACATTTATGTCCACCCTACTAGCTTTTGCACAGGACCATTATTTTTCCGAGACTACTGTCATCTGCCTACCCACCAATTCCAAGAGTTTGTTGATGCGCAAAGCACATATCTCTGAGGAACACCAGCATCAATAGACATTACATTAATTTCAATATGTAATCAAAACAAATTTGCTATCCTTAAAATATTTTTATATATACTGTACAAATGGACAATGGACTGACAAATGGATCCTAAAAATATATTTCGTTTTAACACCAACATTGAATAAAATCCCCAACGTTTTGGGCCTCTAGACTATAATATCAGGGGATTTATTTAAATTGGCATTTTTTTAAATTAGTAAATAAATGCCTATACAATTAAAAAATATGTTGTATATTGCATTGCTTATTTTTGCTGAAATGAAATGAAATGAAATAATCATTTATTCAAATAGACTAAATTATTAGTTCTTTTGAACGTCATGCTCATGTGGCTTTCCTGGAATGTATTTGATGTGTTTGTATGAAGAGCTGCTTTAAATAATGTTTAAATAAATTTCTAGAAAAAGGAAATATAATAAAGACCTTGTCCAGAGTTTATTTTGTTGTTTCTGCTTTAAATTTGTCATTAAGTTAAATGCTCTCTATCTCTATGTTTTAATATGATGTGTAAAGGTGTCTTTTAGGAACTAATTACTGCATAAAGGCTTCAATTCTAAATTACAAAATACAGGCAATTTATGTGCAGTATGTCTTAGCTATATATCTGAGGGCCAATTCTCATAATTAATTTACACTATGACTGAAACTTCACTGAACAGATTAAATTATTAACTGACTGAAAAAATTGTATTCTGCTACTTGTCAGATTTCAGTATAATATCGATCTAGTCTCATTTCAATCTTAATTTTGATGTTTATTTAATGACAATTTTAGAACATGTGAAAGTTCAAAATGTTAGCAGAATACCATTTTAACTTTGATCCATTTTCAATCGCATCACAGTGTAAGTTAATGTTTGACGTTGTTTGTTCGTTTAGAATTATGTAATTATTGTTCTCACAATCTATTATTTTCACAAATTGTTTGATCCTGGAAACTTGTTCTCTTTGTAACCTGCATGTCTACAAATGTTTGGGGATTTTTTTATGTTTTGAGGATTGCAATGAGGATTTTACCCTTAAATTCATTCTTATGTATGTATGTAAATCTTAAGGAGGTAAATTTAACATGTTTATTAATGCCAGAAAATCGATATTATTATGCTTGTGTTATATGTTGACAACTGGTTTAGTATTATTTAAAATATAGAGCAGTCATGATTTAAGAATGGGAACAGTTCTTTAGAAGGTTCGACAACCCTTAATGATTATGTTAGTGCTTTTAAGTGCTACTGTTTACGGTCCAAAACGTTAGAAGAGGGTCTATAAAAACCATGCTTAAACAGGAAAAAAAAAAAACAATGGGCTTAAACTTAACTAAAGAAACAAGTAATTAATAAATACAACGTTAACATCCAATATGCTTTTGCCTTCGCCAATAACAACAAACTTTTAAGGTTATGGAAATTGTACTAAAGGTATCAGATTATGCAACATACCGCTGTGACATTTGTGGTGGAAAAGTGGACATTCTGCACCACACGGACGACGGATCGCAGGTTTAGGGAAGGGCTAAAAAAAGTAGGGATGTATTTAAATATGGAACTAGCCATGATTTCGACACAGTATTTCTGTATTTTTCGACCTATTCAACTTTTCCAGACAATTTAAAAATAAACTACTCTCCCAAACTGAAACGTCACAGACTAAAAAATTAGATGAAACTCGAAATTAGCATTGACTTCATAGAGATTATTACTTTACTCTGTGATAGAGATTGTTTGCTTCCTAGTTTATGGTTTTGAAACTTCAGTAGAACGTAGTGGTTATGTACTCTCTGGTCATGACTGTGTATTACATTTTAATACTTTGGCATGTGTATGATTATAATATTATGTTCTATTATATCTATTCTGAATATTTTATTTTCGTGATGATACTGAATACTGACGCAATATATACTATAACTAAGCTAACTTCTGAAATATGGAACGCATCTAATGATGCCAGCGCCTCTAGCGGCTTTTTTGGGACATAGAATCTCGCAATCGGCTATGTTCGGCTTTTCTCGGGTCAGTCACGCCTAGACTCGTTCGAAAAGCGAAACCAAAATCATTCCACGGCGATGTACGAAGACTGATGCTCTTATCGTGGACTCCCTGTGCAAACGTGCTATTTTACTCATTGTAACGGGCATTGATATCCGACAGAGATATTTTTTTAAGTATAATGTTGTGATTTAAACCGTCGTATGTGGTAATAAGTGTTCTTTACGTTTAAGTGAAAAAATATACAAAGAATATTGTGTGTGGTGCAATAGTGTTCACGGCAGTTCTCTTATCCTGGATTCTAAAGGATTGTTAACCAGCCAAGAGATAATCTGTAATTAGGTAAGTTTTAATTTATTGTAGTGCGGCCCGACAATTTATGCCAACGCGTGGCTTTTGGTTTATTGGAATGGCTTCCGTTTATCGACTCGCTCGCTTGCGCGGTAATGGCTGACTTTCTTTTCTCTCACAGAAGGGATTTCGTGGACATATAATGAGGGGAACACATGTCAGACAGTATTGTAAAAAGGCTGTAAGAGAGTCGGTTTGGCTTTTTGTGTCAAATGTGCGTGTGTAGGTGGTAGATTACACCGAGTGGGTAGAGGCACGGAATGTAGGTAATCAAATTGTTGAGGCCTACCGCCCGGTAGACCGGTCGCTCGGTCGTGCACCGCATAGTGTTGTCTATTTGATGAGGCGAGCTTCGTTTTTGTCTTAACACTGAAGAATTTAAGTTGCGGGTGACGTGATCTACCGTGACGCCTTGTACTTTTAGCTGTATGGGTACTTACATTTTAAGACTACGATATTCAGTGTTCTGGAGGGAGTGTTGAATAATGTGCTTGACTTCGAATCCTAGTTATGAATGCATCTTAATAATTATTATTCATTTTTTGATACTTATTATTTCATCTGTTACTTCCGAACTTACGATAATTCTCAGACCTAAATAAATAAACAGATTTTAGTGCAGTGTAAAAGGTAAACATTTTATTAATCCTAGTTACAAGCTTGGACCTGGTTAGGATTGAAATAGGTAGCATTTGCCGTAATTCGTCTTCATTCATCATTTCGGCCGAATAAGTCCACTGCTGGACAGGCCTCCCCCAAAGATCACCACAACAACCAATATGAGTGTGTAGTGTGCTCAGTGGGGGGGTCTTGCCATAATCGCCACGCTTGGCAGACGGGTTGGCGATCGCAGTTGAGTTGTTAGTGTGCTCGAAGGACGCTGCTGCCCATCCTCCGGTAAATCCCTTAGTCGACTTTTACGACACCCACGGGATGAAATGGGGTGGTGGCATTCTGAGCCGGCACCACACGTCTTCATTCGCCTATTGTGAAATAGCTGTAGGGTTTTGTTAAATTTTTTTTTTTGGAGCATTGTTTTAAACTAGGAATGTATTTGAGCTAAATTATTATGTAATAAAATTGTAAATTGTGTTACTTCAATTAATATCACAACATATTTCTTGTTTATGCCTAGTATTTTTACTCAGGCTTATGAATCTTGGTGCTTACCTAACTAGTAAAATAAAGTTGTCAATTCTAATCTGTGTCAGACAGTTTACTGTTGTCTACAGTTGGTGCATACACCTAGTGATCCAAAATTAAGGTCACAGTGTTATCATAGGGGCACGGAATACAGATAAAAAAGGCATGCATGATTTTAATGAGTACACAACTAAATAACTTATTATGCTGCTTTCCTAACCATTAACTTAATTTCAAATTCCCTAGCTTGTTTTTTTTATTACATATAGATTGTAATATCTATGCCCATGATTATTTTTCCAAGATGAAAGTTGCCTTTTAGATATTCCATTTTCAGTTTCCAGGTAGTTCAACAATATTATTTCTGCAGGAATTTGTAACAAACAGGCAGATAATACTACCTTTTGATTTCCTTTAAGATGATAAGTGTTTATTGCAACCATATTGCAAAATCAATTTATAGGTATCTATATTATAAATATATATGTACAATTCATTGTCAATCAATCACATGTACAATACTGCAAGCAAATTGAGTTATTATAAATTTCATCATCAAATCACCCAAAGGATATCCACTGCTGAACAAAGGCCTCCGCCATGGATTTCACACAATGACCGGTTACATGCCATGTGTTATCATTTTGGGGGGGAATTTGTGACCAGCCACTGTGTTTGGTGGATTGGTAAGTGCAGGTTAGCTACTGTTCCACAGAAGGGACGTTGCAGCCCATCCCGCTGATTAACAGTCCAATAGTCAACTTTTATGGTATCAACAGGAGGAGGCAGAGTGGTACTTTATTGTAAATCCCAATACCACACAGAAATAACTCTTATAGAAATTGTGAAAAACAGGATGTTTGGATGGATTTGGTATTTTTTGTACCATCACATATAGACAGTGCTGACTGGATATTCTCACAAATGTTCATTTTAAGGGTAAGCCGATCAGACGAGCAAGAAGTTTGTTGCCAACTAACATGTACTTTCACAGGGTAGGTACATAGCTGGCAATAAACATAATGGGTACTTAAATTAAGGTTAAGGAAAAAGTTTTGTATGAACCTGCATACTTGGAATCTGTATAATACCCATTTTGGCTATCTTTAACAGATGGACTTTCATAACATTAGGTATGGTTTGATGAAAAATAAATATGTTGTATGACCTGCAGGTAGTTGTTTCAAGTCTGGGTGTATTGTATGTGGAATTCATGTCTGTAAACCCACCCACAACACAGGAGAAATCCTAGTGTGGGGCAAAGTTTAAAAAAAAAAACTAAATGTTTTATATGTACTGATGATGTGCTGATATGTACTTAAACAGGGTAAGCATATATTTCATTGCAATAAGTGTAATAGGTATTCAAATAGAGTGAATTAAAAAGTTTTATATGAATCTGTATCCTATTCTGTGCACTAATTTTCATTAAACCTTCTTTAAAGAAAAAAACTGTTTGAATATTAGGATCACAATCACAACTCATTTTTAATCAATTAATTAAAAAAATGCAAGGGATCAAACACCCAAAACATTTGTGCACTACATTAATTGATAGCTTGAGAATTGGAGCAGGCGAAGCAGTTAACATGTACATGTAAAACTTACCTATCAATGCCAATGCATGTATGCAGATTATGAAAAATATTAATATTATCAGCAACTTAGTTAATACAATGTAAATTACATTGTATTAACTAAATTGCTGATAACATTATCATAATTGTAACTTATTGACAGTAAATGTTAATATTGCTAGAATTATTATAATACAGCAATTATGATAATATAATTGCTATCCTGAATATATATATATATTTATTTATTAAAACTTTTATGTACATTATATAGACACAGCAGCCGTAATGCCACGAGCCATTCTCTACCAGTCAACCTTTGGGTTAAAAAAAGCATGTCGATATAGGTAAAAAGCAAAGCTATAGATAATAATGAAATGGACTGAATTAAAAACATATATATTACATGCTAGCCAATTGTTACTATACATCATGTATAAATATATGTTCATAATCAGATGTCCAGCCTAGTGACTTGGGTCAACAGCTTTTATTGATGTGGACTATACATAGAATGATAGAGACAAGCATAAATTTATCTGATAAAGAAATTATCTGTCTTCAACTACTATCAGTTTTATTTAATCACTGCTGGTCAAAAACCTATAAAAAATTGTATACTACACATTGTGTAATACAGGAAAATAGTTATAGTTCTGCTAAACTGCTTTCCTTGCCTGTGTGTAAAATTAATGTCCCATATTCAACCACAGATTTTTTCTGGTAGGACAGGAACCCGGCAGCATGATAGTTGGATAAAAGCCTGTCCAGTCACAGAAAATACTAAATCAGAATTAAATATAAGTAAATAAAAAAAACGAGATCCCAGAGTCCTCTGAATAGTTACATACTTTTTTGTTGTCACTAGGCTTTCTTCTGTGTCATTGGTACAGTTTGTAGATATGTATGACATATGTATAAATATGCAAACCTGGAACTGGAGCTATATGACGCCACGGTTGGTGCAGTGGCTGATAGAGTCGACTGTCGTGCCCCGGGTTCGATTCCCGCACGGAGCAAATATTTGTTTGATCTGCAGGTAGTTGTTCCGGGTCTGGGTGTATTGTGTGTGGTATTTGTGTCTGTAAAAGCATCCACGACACAGGAGAAATACAAGAGAGGGGCAATGTTAAAAAAAAAATTTAGTCTTCAAAATATTTGTTCTGTCCGGGAATCGAGCCTCGACACGTAAGCGCAGAAAGCCAAACACAGCAAGGCACGTTTAACTAATGGCCGAAACTAATAATCAATCTAATCCGAAATCTTTGAATTTGCGATTGAGGATTTGTCTGTTTTTTGTATTAAATATGGTCATAACGCAAAGATTTTGGATTAGATTGATTATTAATTCCGGCCGTAAGTTAAACGTGCCGATAACTTATCTATGACGGTTGTTAATTACAGTTTGCATTCTCATTTGTCAACATTATTATGTTCAAGTCAATCAATTAGGTGAATTTCCTAACACGTGGAATTGCGCTCGCGTGCGGTTCTTGTCTGCATACGTGAGTTGACCTGCTGCGGGTGACACACGCAGCTCAAAGCACCTGAAACACAGCAACGCTGTGTGTGTCTTAAGTCAAAGGTCGCAAATGAACTTTGCATGTACTAGTGTTGCTTAAAAATCGATAGGCTATCAATAGTCAAACGATAGTGTCGTATAACCCGAAATCACTCATACAAACGATTGCCCTATCGATATTATCAATAGTGTCGATACTATCGAACTGGGTCGTAAGTACTATCGATCGTCAAAAATCATGTAATACTATCGATAGTATCCATACTATTGTATTATTTCAACTATCGATGCTATGGATGGTATCGATAGTATTGTCCAATTTATAAAATAATATCGATACTGTCTATATATATAGGCCAATCGATAGTATGAATGTTTTAGGGGTAGTCCTATCGATAGATAAATTTTTAAGCAACACTAGCATGTACCCCTTCCGTGTCGATCTTCATTTTGTTTGATTGTACACCATCATACATGTCACCCGCTTGACAGGGAAAAGAACACGGAATCTGTCAAAAAGCACGGGGGCGCATGCGTGCTGCCTCTGCATCATCGGGCCCTGTGATACTTAAATATAACGAAAAAAGGGCGGCACGACTTTGGATCAGATCCGCACACGGGCGCATATCTTATTTATTTATTTTATAATTTATGCACGCACAGAAACATAAAAAAAAAATGAAATAGGACTAAAAGGTACAAATGTACTGCTTATTTCTTAAGAAGTCTCTTCCAGCAGACCTGCGAGAGGAGAGTTTGGATAAGAAACGTAGACACAGTGTGTGAAGGAGTAAATAAACGAAGAACATAAACATATAATTACTTATCTAAAAATATACGATACATAAAATATAGGTATATGTAAATATACACATACATAATCTTAGTGAATTGTAGCCTTACAAAAGTACACAAAACATATGTCAGGATTTGAAAACAACTCGAATTGTATCACGAATCGTTTTTGACAGCAGCCATGTGGTGCCGGCTAAGAACATTACCCCATCTCATTCAGTGGGTGTAGTAAAAGGCGTATATGGGATAAGCCGGAGGATGGGCAGCAGCATCCTTAGAGTACATTTATAACTCAACTGCGATCGCCAACCCGTATTCTAAGCGTGGTGATTATGGCAAAAACCCCTTAGCGAACACAAGACAAAGCCACACCAGTCGTTGTGGCAATCTATGGGGGAGGGAGTAGTGGAAAGTTTTCGGCTGAACTGATGATGATGACATCAAAGTTCTCAACAAAGAGAGCGATCTTGAATGTTGTCATGTACCGATGTTCAGCAACAACAGGACCTTTGTGATCAATATAGATAGGTTACCGTGTAATGTCGTACAAATCCTTGTTTAGTAATAGTGGCCAAGAATTAAAAGTGGAGTAGGTCACTCGGGATGGGTCGACGTCACCGAAACCCACTTGGTACGTGTGACCGTATTGAGAACTTTCCTAATGGATATATTGGGCGATGTGTGTAAGAATTCTGGTGACCATAAAATAGAGAAACAGTCCAGAAAATTACAAGAGCTACGATATTTTTAGATTTGGGGATACTATATTTTTCTATTTATTCATAAAAAGCCGAGGTAATAAGCGTGAGGTGAAAGGTCAGCCGATTTTGCGACCTGGTTGCGAAATAGGTTTCTATGAATGTCGGTTACAATTCGTTATTTTCAAAATATTATCTTTTGCCTATCTATTATTTGTTACGGCGTGTGGTGTGGCTATGGATAGCACCAACCTATCTCATCCCGTGTCTGTCGTTAAAGGACTATTGGATTAGCCAGAGGATGGGCAGCAGCGTCCTTCGTGGCACATTAACAACTCAACTTCGGTCGCCAACCCGCTTGCCAATCGTGGCGATTATGGCCACCTCGCTATGAGCACACAACATCCTGACCGGTCGGTGTGGCGTTCTTTGGGGAGACTTCTGGACGCAGGACGGGACACACTCTGTGGACTTTATTCGGCTGAAACTATGATCATTATTTATTTGTTGAATAAGCATTAAAGAGAACGTAAACAAAAATAGCTTTAACAATAGATTAGCGCTAAAGCCGAAGTTGTCTTGAAAAACAGTAGCTCTTAAATTAAGTAAAATCTACAAGGAAATGGCTTAATTACCTAATCTATCACATTATGTAATTTTATGTGACACGTCATTAGTCATGTCCACATAATTGGCTTTTAAGTAAAATGTAGCTAATACTTCCTTGAATTATCCGTGTGGTGTCCGGATTAAGAATATAGCACCAAACCATCTCGGCCCGTGGATGTCGTAAAAGGCGACTAAGGGAATCTAAACCGGAGGGATGGGCAGCAGCGTCCCTTCTGTGAAGCGCTAGACATACTGCGCTCACCAACCCGCGTGCCAAGCGTGGTGAGTATTGGCAAATACCCCCCAAAATGGTGACACAGTTGTGGAATCTAATGGGGAAGGCCTTTGTTCAGCAGTGGACGTATATATGGCCGATATGATGATATGACTTCCTTGAATTCATCATCATCATTTCGGCCGAATGAAGTCCACTGCTGGACACAGGCCTCCCCCAAAGATCACCACAACCACCGATATGGATGTGTTGTGGGCTCATTGGGGGGTTTTGCCATAATCGCCACGCTTGGCAGGCGGGTTGGCGATCGCAGTTAAGTTGTTAATGTACTTGAAGGACGCTGCTGCCCATCCTCCGGCTAATCCCTTAGTCGACTTTTACGACACCCATGGGAGGAGATGGGGTGGTGGCATTCTGAGCCGGCACCACACGGCAAACGGCTTCCTTGAATTAAAGTCGTTAAAATAAGTAAAGGTTTCATTAACGTTCTAGGGTTGAAATACATGACCATACAACGTTCCAACGCCCATAGGGCTAAAGATGCCGTTTGTTGTTTCAGGTGTCGTCCGCGGGCTCGCATCGCTGTTACCGCACTATGAGAGTGCGCCTCACACGCTTATGATCTCAATATAGAACAAAATACAACGTTTGAAGCCCGCATAGTACACCAGAATGGCATTTCTGTGAGTATACATAACTCGGTGTTTCGAATTCTCGATGTTTTTCGTTTCTCCGTTTTCTTTTTCATTATTTTATCGTTACGCTACCACGTTCACTCCCTCGTTGCGAACAGCATGCCAAATTATTATTTTAGTTGATTCCCTTTATAATGATGCTGAGGCTTTCGTCGGCGTGTGACTTGTATCCGTGCACTGACCGCGTCGGGGTCGCCCGCGCTATCCTGGTACTAACCTATTTTTAACCGGTACATTGATTAGTCACGGTTTATGACTAAGTTGTGGTCGAGTAATTTAACCATACAGAGGGCTTAGTTATCAGTAGCGTTGTGAAAACAATATTCTCGATAAAAGTTGTTATTGCATTGTGCAGACAAAATAATTATGACCAAAAATGTAATCGAAAGTCATTTGAGGCAAGTCTTCATGACCACTAATGAGATACTGATAGTACAGTGTTGTGCAGTAAAAATAGGTTGGTACCGATATCGTATATCTGGGATGAGGGTGACCCGCGTGTCCCCGCTACAGCTCGCGATTTCGCTCCGACCGCACTGGACCTCTCCGAGCCAATACGTGTACTCGTGCGCACCGCGGTTATATAAAATCGTAAAATACGCGATAGGTCCTCTTCGTCGAATCGTTACCGGGCTTCACTGGACCATTGTATAGTAGTACATAGGCGAGTAGCAGGCGGCGGATTGGTGCGGTGCGATGGGAACGAAGCGGCGACAGCGGCTGGCCCGACGCGCGGGCGCGGGCACGTCGCCTGAGTGGGTGTCTCGCGTTGCAGATGTGTGGGGCGGGCGGGCTGCAGCGCGACGAGTGGGCGGCGGCGCGCGCGGTAGAGTGCCGGCCACATGCGCCCGCGCCATGTGGCGCGTGCTGCTGGCCCTGGGGGCCGCGTGCGCCGCCGCGCGCGCCTCGCAGGACGTGGTCCTCACCTTCACCGACCCCGTGACGGCGCCTTACTCGTTCTTCAATCATCTGGCCGTCGACCGCAACACCGGCCGGGTGTACGTCGGTGCCGTCAACAGAATGTACCAACTCTCCCCCGACCTGGACGTCGCACAGTCGATAACCACGGGCCCCGTCAACGACTCCGCCCTCTGCACCTTCGACTGCCCCTCTAATTATGTGAAGAAACCCACGGACAATGTGAATAAAGCTCTAGTGATTGACTACGCGACCAGCCGCCTGATTACATGTGGCTCGGTTCTGCAAGGGCTGTGTTCTGTACGAAACTTGAATAATATTTCTCACGATGTGCGCGAAGTGCGTGAGCCAGTGGTGGCAAACAATGCGACCGCATCCACAGTGGCATTCATTGCACCGGGACCGCCGAATCCGCCGATGACGCAAGTCATGTACGTAGGCGTCACTTTTACAGGCAACTCTCCCTACCGCTCGGAAGTTCCTACAGTAAGCAGTCGGTCTCTCGAAGACGACCGTCTATTTATGATAGCAAGAACGGCAGTTACTACTGGTACGAGAATGTTTGTTAATTCACTATCTCGCGAACGGTATCCCATTAATTACGTTTACGGTTTCAACTCCGAAGGATTCAGTTACTTTTTGACGACCCAGTTGAGAAGTGTAGGCTCTGACACTTACTACAGCAAATTAGTCAGAGTGTGTCATGATGATGAAAATTATTATTCCTACACTGAAATCCCAATGTCATGTACTGGAGAAGGCGGTGGAAACTATGGATATAATCTGGTGCAAGCAGCGTTTGTTGGAAAAGCCGGATCCGTTTTAGCGGGAGAGCTAGGGATAACTGCTCAACATGATGTGCTGTTCGCTGCATTTAGCCAGAGTGAATCAATCAATACTAATACTCCTTCCGATTTATCTGCCCTCTGTGTTTATTCACTCAAAGCCATCCGCCGTAAATTCATGCAGAATATAAAGACTTGCTTCAGTGGTAATGGTTCTCGAGGTCTTGACTTCATCTCTCCATCACATCCATGTATTGGAACAAAACTGCAATCTATAAGCGAAGATTTCTGCGGGCTCGATGTGAATACGCCTCTGGGAGGCGAACAACCAGTGGAGGCGGTGCCAGTGGCAGTATTTTCGAAGAGGCTAACAGCGGTTGCGGCGACTGCCACCGGTGACTACACCGTCGTGTTTGCTGGTACCGCTCAAGGACACCTCAAGAAGATAGTCGTCGAGAGCGCGACGTCCGCGTTCGAGTACGGAGACATAGTTGTGGACGAGGGCTCCGCTGTCAACAAAGACTTGCATTTCGATACTCAATTTATGCATTTATATGTGATGACTGAACGTAAAGTGTCTAAAGTGAAAGTTCAAGAGTGTAGCGTCTATAAATCATGCTTAACATGTCTCGGAGCCAAAGACCCGTATTGTGGGTGGTGTTCTTTAGAAAATAAGTGCAGCTTGCGATCGGACTGTCAGGACGCAGCTGAAGATCCACTGTATTGGATCTCATACCGCAGCGGTCGCTGCACTACTATAACCCAAGTGACACCAAATCAACTGCAACGAACGACTGCTAGAACGTTAGATTTACTTATCGATAACTTGCCTACGCTCAATGGACAATTTTTGTGTGCATTTACAGCTTTAGACCGTACTCTTATAACCAACGCTACTAGGAAGCCTTATGGCGTTAATTGTACCACTCCGCGCACCGACACGCTCCCCTCGATCCCCACCGGTCAACACCACTTTACGGCGAAACTATCGGTGCGTACCACTCAGGGGCCCGATTTTGTTGCTACTAACTTCACGTTCTTCGACTGCAACACGTACAGCTCGTGCACGCAATGCGTCAGCTCCTCCTTCCCTTGTGACTGGTGTGTCGACGGACACCGTTGTACACACGACACCGCTGAAAACTGCCGGAATGATATTTTAGTGACCGGTGTCAGTAGAATCGGTCCCAGTTACCGCTCAGGACCCGGTTTCTGCCCCACTATAAATTCGACGTCGGACGGCACAAACGAGATTTTAGTTCCATCCGGTGTAAAGAAACCTATAAAAGTTAAAGTCCATATAATAGGCCAATTTATCGTTCAGACAAGGTTCGTTTGTCAATTCAATATAGAGGGGCGGGTGACTCATGTAAACGCTCAACTTCTTGCCGACACTATTTACTGTGAATCCGTAGAATTTACTTACACATCGCGTGCTCCAAATATCACCGCTTCTTTCGCTGTTATATGGGGAGGATCGAAGCCTCTAGATAATCCGGATAATACTCACATACTCATTTACCGTTGTAATGATATGGCAGACAACTGTGGTATATGCCTCGCACTCCCGGAGAAATTTGGGTGTGGTTGGTGCCAGGGATCGGATAGATGCGAAGTCCAAGAACAGTGTGGGGTTCCCAGTGTATGGTTGAATCGTACCCAGACTTGTCCTAACCCAGAGATTCACTCGTTTCGGCCCCAGTTAGGTCCATGGGACGGAGGTACTAATATTACTATTGAAGGTATTAATTTAGGACGGAATATATCTGATATTTATAACGGCGTTACCATAGCGGGTATCAAATGTCAGCCTATTATTGAGCTTTATGTAAAAACGAAGCAAATTGTTTGTACTGTTGACGGACCTGGAGAAGAAGTGCCACGAGACGGCCCCGTGGTTGTTCGCGTCGCGGATTATCGTGGAGAATCGAAACATCATTATGCGTTTGTAAATCCAAAAATAGATTCTATTCAACCCAAATTTGGTCCACAATCCGGAGGTACTAAATTACATATTACCGGTGAATATCTCAACGCAGGGAGTAACATACAAGCATTTATTGACGACTTACCGTGCGCCATACTGTCTGTATCGCGAGAGGAGGCCGTTTGTAGAACTAGCCATTCTTACCAAATTAAAATGGGTACGTTGCGAATGCGTTTCGACAACGGCATGCGAACTTTAGAACGAGAAAAGTTTCAATATATGGAGGATCCTATTGTTGCGTCTGTAGAGTCCGGCCCCCCACTAACGACGCAAAGAAAACAACCCAAGGGTATTCCATCCGGCGGGATAAACATCAAAGTGACTGGACAGAATTTCCATACAATTCAATCTCCACAGATATACGTGTATCACGATAACCGACCTTATATCGCCCCTTGCAACAGAGTTGATATTGAATCCCATCTCATTTGCGAATCTCCGGGAATAGAAAGTGCTGGTCTCAATCTAGACCCGGATAGGCCTTTGGAATTAGAATATGGTTTCAATATGGACGATGTTCAAAGTGTGCAAAATTTGACTAGCAAAACGGGCGAAGCTTTTCTTCTATATCCAGATCCCATTTATGAGAAATTCGACGAAGACGTAAAATATTATAAGTCTGAATATTTAACTATTAACGGTCAAAATTTAGACAGAGCTTGTACTGAGAGTGATGTAGAGGTTCATATAGGCGATAGTTTGTGTAACGTGACTTCATTGTCAAGACATCAGTTAACCTGCCGTCCTCCATCGCGTGATGAACTGCCCGACGGCGTAGATACACCCGAAGTTGAAGTTAAAGTCGGCCGTGCCCTCACGTACAAAATTGGCAAATTATCGTATTCATCGCAAGCCGGCCTCCAAGCCGCCATAGGCAAGCCAGCTTTAGTAGGCATCGGCGTCAGCGCCGGCATCCTCCTATTGATATTTTTCGGATTTTTAGTTATGTATAGGAGAAAATCAACTGAAAATATTAGGGTATTAAAGAATATGCAGGAGCAAATGGATATTTTAGAGTTAAGAGTAGCTGCCGAGTGTAAAGAGGCGTTTGCAGAGTTGCAAACGGAAATGACCGATCTGACTGGAGATGTAACGGGCGGAATACCTTTCTTAGATTACCGTACGTACGCTATGAAAATATTGTTCCCTAACATCGACGACCATGCCGTCCTGCAATGGGAGCGCCCAGAGCTTACTAGAAAAGAGAAAGGTCTCCGAATGTTTGGGCAGCTAATTATGAACAAAACATTCCTTCTTTTATTTATTCGTACTTTAGAAAGCAATAGATATTTTTCGATGCGCGATCGTGTTAATGTGGCTTCTTTAATTATGGTTACTCTTCAGAGTAAGATGGAATATTGTACTGACGTATTAAAGACATTATTAGCAGAGTTAATAGAAAAGTGCATGGAAGGCAAGAATCATCCCAAATTGTTGTTGAGACGTACCGAGAGCGTCGCTGAGAAAATGTTAAGCGCTTGGTTCACTTTCCTGTTGTACAAATTCCTTCGTGAGTGCGCTGGCGAGCCACTGTATCTGTTGTTTAGATCGATGAAAGGTCAAGTCGACAAAGGGCCTGTAGACGCTATTACTTCCGAGGCACGATATTCCCTTAGCGAGGAGAAGCTTATTAGGCAGTCGATAGATTTTAAAGCTATATCGGTAAGCGTGTCTATATCGCAACAGACATTATTCGTTAGTGGTTTAGAGGCTACGACTGAAAACGTGCATGTTAAAGTTCTCGACTGTGATACGATAAGCCAAGTAAAAGAAAAGTGTTTAGACGCGATTTACCGTGCAACTCCGTACTCCCAAAGACCGAGCCGTGACGATCTCGACTTAGAATGGCGTACGGGCGCCTGCGGTCGGCTTATCCTCTACGACGAGGACAGCACTACCAAATGCGAAGGCGAATGGCGAAAACTCAACACTCTTAATCATTACCGCGTACCGGACGGCGCCTGTCTTAGTCTCGTTGCTAAACAAAGTTCCGTATACAATTTATCCAACATGGAGAAGAACGATAAGTCTCACACGTATGAAACACTCAATCGCGGCAAATACGGCTCGGCAAGTCCGCCAGCCAGCCCTCTCAAATACGAACATGGTGGTGGTTTCAAATACTGGCATTTAGTGCGCCACCACGACGATGACGCGCGTAAAGAGGGAGAGCGTGGCAACAAAATGGTTTCGGAAATATATCTGACTCGTCTTCTCGCCACCAAGGGCACTCTGCAAAAGTTTGTCGATGATTTATTCGAGACTATTTTTAGCACAGCGCACCGCGGCTCGGCGCTTCCTCTCGCTATAAAGTATATGTTCGACTTCCTCGACGACCAGGCGTTGCAGCACGCTATCTCCGATCCAGAAGTTGTGCACACCTGGAAGAGTAATTCCCTTCCGCTACGTTTCTGGGTCAATCTGATAAAGAACCCTAACTTCGTTTTTGATGTTCACAAGTCCAACACGGTAGATTCTTGCTTGTCGGTTATAGCTCAAACGTTTATGGACTCGTGCTCCACATCCGACCACATCCTCGGCAAAGACTCGCCGTCGTCCAAGCTTCTTTACGCGAAAGACATACCGGTATACAAGGAGTGGGTGGAGCGTTACTATGCGGATATTAAGTTAATGCCAGCGATATCCGATCAGGATATGAACGCTATGCTCGCGGAGGAGTCTCGTCTCCACACTAAAGAGTTCAACACGAACTGTGCCCTGAACGAGCTGTACGCGTATGCAGAGAGGTACAACGAACAGCTAACGGTGACCCTCGAGGAGGACGAGTTTTCGCAGAAGCAGCGGCTCGCGTACCGCCTCGAGCAGGTGCACGGGCTGATCGCACACGACTATAACGTGTGATCGCCTGTGTGGGAGGCCCATGTCACCAACCCCACCGCCCTGTATATAAAGCCCCCGCACATATCTATGCTGGCAAATATTGTATATATTAGATAGTGTACAGTCATTAATATTGTAATTTTTGTATCATTTCTGCGGTCCGATGTCGTTTTTTAATTTTATATAATGAAATTTGTATTAATTTTACACGACGAGCTCGGCCGGCCGCGGTCGTGCCGCGGTAAGCATCGTAATAAAAATTGTGTATGTCTGTCTATGTGTGCTCGCGTCGTACGAGTTAATGTTACGTCGATTGGTGTAAAATGTGTGTCGCAAACGAAATCGCATGTGAGCTCGCCGGCGAGCGAGGCCGTCGCTCGCCGACGGGCGATTTTAAAATTTGTACTCACTACTTAACGAAATATCCGACAGTGATGCCCTGAACGATTCCAATAAATAAATATCGTCGAATATAAACATTTTGTTTGATTGGCGGCGGTAGTGAGCAGCGCCATTGTCGCGCACGACGAAAGCCCCCGCGTCTCGGCAGCTGTCGGCAGGGTGAGCGCGGTACGGCCATGCCTCCTCGTCTCGCTAGCTCGCGGAACCCTTGTCGGTCGCGTCACTCAACTGTGGTGTCCAGCACGTCACATCTCATATCACCAATCATGTGTATGTCGTTGCGTTGAGGCACGTCGCCCGGCCCACGAGGGTACACACGCGCGCCGCGCGGCGAGATGGTCATGGATGAACCTACGCGGCCCTGCTGTTTCAGCCGGTACGTGCGGATCGTGGCAAGAACGACATTCGCGGTCGTCAACAACATTTACTGCATCCCCGCTTACGTGGTGTGGATGATGGCGCTGCGCATCGTCAGACCCTTGTTCGCCCCCCTCTATTGGAAGATCGAAGGACTCATGTATCACTGGCTGCTGGCGATGGTCTCCATGTGGTCCTGGACGGCTGGATATGAAAGTAAGTCAGTTTTGTTGTTCGGAGACGGCGCGCTCGATTTCACGTTTAGCTCATCTGTTGATCTGCCAGCCTCTTAAATGGCTTGAATTTTCTTATTTTAGTTCTAAATGGCTTAATTAAGCATCTGTAGTAATATTTAGATTGCGTTTTAGATAAGCATTAAGGGTACATATACAAACGTTTGCCATTGTTCTTTATGAATCGTATTGTTTGCTATAAGAATGCACAAGAATCTTGTCGCATGGCGCGCCTCTCATAATACAAATGAGTTCTGCAAATTACCGTACGTACACATACAGATTATGCAAACACTAGATTTTTCTACAATGGATAATAGAATACAGAACGAAATTCTGTTACACTTTAGTAAATCCCGGATCGCCTCATGATTACTTACAAGGAACTTATTAAATCGGCGGTAACTCGGCAAACGTAAACGCAATGTATGTAAAGCGGGCATCGAAACAATTAACCTTAACCGGGGCTTATTAAAACAATGTTATCTGCGTAATATTCCGATTGTAAAATATATTTTAAGATATCAAACTTTTTAGCGGATTCTGACTGACGAAGGTAAGTACTAAACTTTTTATATTTTTTTATCAGAATTAGCATAAGGTCCGTTAAATGTGGGCGACAACTAATCGAGCGCAGCTTCGAAATTCAAATGTTTATAGTGCTGTGACGCGAGATATCTCGGCCATCGTTAGCGCATACTGAAAGGACCTAAGATTTTGTAATTACAATTTAAACAGACGAACATCTATACAATGTTGCCATGAAGTCATCGTAAGTCTGATTAAACCGGTCATCACACACGCTGTTTATGTCATAAAACTTGATATCGTCATCGAAATAAATTTATTCGGCGTCGGATATACTACTTTTGTATTCGTGACTAATGAAAAGCCTTCCAAACGAATGCGGCCGAATTTTAAACTACATTATCTTATCTTTATATGATATCATATAAGAAATGTTCGAGTTCACTTCTGTGCCTACTGCAAAGTCTCCAAAATTCACTTAGCAAACTCTGTTATCATAAATAATACGCATAAACTCGCATATGGTTTATGACCAACACCATGACCGATATCTGTAGTTTACTTATGATTCATTGGTACAGGTGACACGTCAGGGGCACATGATCGCAAGGTGACGCAACAGATAATCTTCAGAAAAACGACGTAATCTGTTAAATTGCAGATGCATACATACATAGCGTAATAGCTTCATTCACGCGAATGCTCAAGCATTATCGCGTTGTAAAGTGGGCTACCGTCCGCCGGACACGTCGGGTGACAAACAGATTACGTTCCAATCATTTTTAGATAATATGCCTGTGTTACTCAACTACAAATTAAATGTGACCAGCTACGTAATTGATTTCCGAATGAACAATAGAGTTTCGAAACGTTCTGGTTGCGAGTGGTCGGAGACCGGTCGCGGATGGCGCGCGCTGTATTGACCTTATGCGGCTGCGTAGTTTATGCGCGGCCGCCTGAGGACGGTCGATGACCGTCGCCGCCCGCGCGCAGCCCCCGCACTAGGAATGCTACCTCCCCCCACGTCATGTCACGTTGCATTTCGAGTGGCGAATTTGCATTTTGTTGTCGAGTCAGCGCGTTCACGATCGACATTTTTGAGATGTTGCACGTGGTGAAAGCACGTGAAAGTACAATGCTGGATAAAATTAAGCGGTAAACCGATTTGGATCATCGTTTGATTGTTTTTTTAGATTGATGTTTTTATCAAATCGTTTGGATTTGGCGCGCTTTCGCTAGGAATAGCTCTAATTTCTACTCGTAATATAATGGTGCTATTTATCAGTTCATTTAATTACTAATGTAACTAGCATCAGACATCAGAACGGCTCCGGTCCTCATTAATTCAAGCCCCCAAACTTGTCCTGACACATCGCCGGCCCATTCAAATTCCGTTCACACCAGACCTCCGGAGATAAATTAACATTGAAAGACTTACAAACAAATGATATTCAGACGGTGTGCACCCATCATTTGGTGGATTGCGTAGTATATTCTCGGACTTATAAATTCCTTTTGGTACATCCTTCGATTGTGGCGATTCGAGATTCAAATTGAGACCTTCCTGTATTATAAATCAGGCGACGGGTGCGTGCGACACAGATCTTGATGGGAAATGGTCGTTTTGCTTCACATGGTGAAAATGTCGCTTATTGAGGTCAAGTCGCCAGATGTTTGCACGAGGACTAAATTAGTATAGCTATTACGCGCATCTGCAAACCTGTATCTATCTATATTCGTAAAGCAATATATTCCACTGTTTATTATTTATATTTATGATGACTGCTCCAGTAATTAAGTTAACTATAGTTAAGTAATAAAGTTCTAGTTGCATGCAGCTGTATTTATTTATTTATAATACACTCTCTATAGTAGTCTGTATAAAATAACAGTACAAGAAGCGGCCTTGTCGGCCAGGCAAACTTGTGCTGTAAGACCAAAAAAAAACTGTCTCTTTATTTTTATGGCATGTAAACACCGTACTGCTTTCGGTAGTTTCTGCCACCACTCAGGAAAAAAACCTTATATTTTGAAAGTATGTTATGTATACTCCATAATACATACTTTAACTTTTTTTTATCCAAAACACGTTGACAGGCATCCCCGACATTGCTACCTAAATTCCTAGCAGCCTAATTATTACGCTATGCAGTTGATCTCACGATATTTTCAAACACTAAATTATT
This sequence comes from Diloba caeruleocephala, assembly GCA_947459985.1. Lineage (NCBI taxonomy): Eukaryota > Metazoa > Arthropoda > Insecta > Lepidoptera > Noctuidae > Diloba > Diloba caeruleocephala. Next base: position 2,284,024 of record OX381619.1, read on the forward strand.
CAAAATTGCTCTGACCATCATAAAAAACCACTCGTACGACATTGGTTATGTCACACGCCAAAATAACAATGGCCGTATGACTTTGACGTCATTTCCTCATTTTGTATTTGTTTTATCTGCATTCCAAATTTAAGCCGTAGAAAACGAAATCATTACTTATTATAAATATTTGGTGAAATCTTGGTAGAAAAACTAATTTGTAGTGGATAAAACATGACACAATGGTTAGGAAAGTTAAAGATTTTTTGCAGATTTCAATCTTGTACGCATCAACGGGCTTCGCGACCATTAAAGTTGAAGTGATTAGGTAAAAAATAAATAATAGTTAAACTCGTATTGACTCTTGATCATGTGTCTGTCTACAAAGGCTTACAACGGCAGTATTAGTAGTTAGTAAAGTAAATAATTCATTAATATTTAATACGGAACCTTCTAAAATTGGTTCTCTGGCCCACTTTTTAGAATTCCGTATTGAAAGAGGCAGCCTTACTATATATCTTTGTGCTTAGAAAGAAAGAAACATTTATTTCAGTCAAATTTAATAAATCAAATGAAATATTTCAGTACAAGATAATTTTGGGTTATATTTGCCAATACTCCCCACGCTTGGCAGACGGGTTGGTGAGCTCATTATGCCTACTCTTCCACAGAAAGGACGCTGCTGCCCATAATAAAATATTACAGTACAAGATAATTTTGGGGGACATTTGCCAATATTCACCATGCTTGGCAGACGGGTTGGTGAGCGAAGTACAACTGCTTTTCCACAGAAGGGACGCTGCTGCCCATCCCCCTGGTTTAGAGTCCCTTAGTCGCCTTTTAAGACATCGACGGGAGGAGATGTAGCGGTGCTATATTCTTAAACCGGACACCTAACGGAATTAGAAATTTTTCAATCGCACGTAAACGTCCAGTACTGAACACGAACACTACAATGAACGATCTTGGGGTCTTATTTCCATCAGCAGGCGGATTGGTGATCGCAGTGTGGGAGGATGTTGTTACCCATCGTCTTGGTACTAACCCTTGGTCGCCTACTGCACCCATGGGTAGAGACGTCGACTATTCTTTGCTGAGTACCACACGGAACATTATTCAACCGTACTTTTTCAAATATCGGTAAAATACACACGACACATGCACCAATTGGAATCCTTATCTTCGATGCTCGAGAGTCGCCGCATTTCGTTGGCCCTTCTCCCCAGGGGCGCTGGATGATAATGTTGGATGCTTGAGCATTTCAACGGCAGTGAAGAAGAAGCTACACTTGTCCAGACGCACATGGATATGTTTATACGAAAGTAGGTATTGTAGAAGAAGGAGGATATTTTCTTGCGGCCAACATCAACGCACTACGAAAATTAGTAAGTATCTATTTTGTTTTCCTTTTGTCCTGTCAGTTTGTTAGTGCTGAATAAAAGATTTAGTTTTCTTTCTTTCTAAGTACCTACTTAAGGTAAAGTAAGTTACCTAGTCACGTCAAAGCCGTAGATAGAGTCTCCGTCTACGTAAGCACTGACTGGGAACACAGCATACACCCAAAAGGATGGTTTTTATTCTATAAAAAAGAAACGTATTGAAAGTGACATAGTCAAAATTTATTATATATTCCATTTTTTAAACTATGGGGGGGAGGCGCTATATTTTTTCTGTATCGTGTGGATCGGTACAGTTTACAGACATAAATCTGACATACACCCAGACCCAGAGATCTACCTGTAGGCCGTGATCAGTGTCGGGAGACTACGACCGCTATTCCGATCCCCAACAGACGATCCCGGGGATGAGAACAAGTAAAGTCACAACGCCGACTTACGGAACTCCGCTCCATCACTAAACGGGGCCGAGGCGGCGGCACTGGTGTCCACACGCGCTCCCGCTCCTTAGTCATAGACTGAGGTCGAAGGCAGCACCTTTCCGCCTGACTAGACGGCGTCCGATCAGGCGAACCAGCACTGCTGGGGTCGTGAATGAATGCAGAACGCCTACTGTGACCCTGATGCGACGTGCGCGGAGGAACACCGTAGGGTTTTAGCCGGTAAGAGGCCGAAATGCCCCTCCATCCTCAACAAGGGGGAGGAAGTCATGAGGATATGATTTTTTTGATCATTTTTGATCCCCACGTTCAAAAAAAATCCGCGGCTAGTGCTCAGAAAGCCAATAGCTTAGCCACTACGCCATGTCGTCGATAACAAGCAGATCGAGATCAACAAGAGGTGAAATATCTAATTTTAGATGTGTTATTTTTCCATCGTGATTCATGCATCCTGGCCGTTTATGAATTATGCCATTTATTGGCTCCGTGAAGTACAATAATATGTTTTATGTTTGAATCATCTTCCGGTAACTTGCCGGGGTATTTTTTTTATTATTCTAGTATTATTCATTGGTAAACTGGTAATGTTTCCGTCGGTTTATGCGGAAAGTTGATATTTTAAACCTGTTAATTAATTATCATAGAAGTTGCATCACTTAGTGTTATGGTTTACAAGGAAACTATATACACCATCATCTGCTACTACTACTTCCGTAATATGTTATCTATTTGAACAGTTGATTTTTCTATCCGTATGAAGATGTTTTATTATTCCTGGATTAGTCTTGTAAAATACACTGTTGCTGATCTTGTTTAGATTATCAGGATGTATTTCCAAAAACTGACATCCACATATTTTTTATTATATTTTGTTTTTTTATAAAACATTGCCCCACACTAGGATTTCTCCTGTGTTGTGTGGGTGCGTTTACAGACATCAATTCCACACACAATACACCCAGACCTGCAGATTATACAAATATATGTTCCGTGTGGGAGTCGAAGCCACGACCCGGAGCGCAGCAGCCGACTATGTCAGCCACTGAACCAACCGTGCCGACATATGCAAGCTGATGACCTCAGTTTAGGTTGGAAACCCTACCCTGTCGCTGACGTGTCGTTGCGTATGATTCTAGGTTCGCCTGAATAAATAGCGTCATCGGAACCATAGTTGTCTGACAGTACGTGGGTACTGAACACTTATCAATCACATTCATATGTCTAATACTTTTGGTTCAAACCGCTTTAATGTTATCATTTCTGATAATGTAACAGGGAAAGGATACGACTTATGACCAGATGATTGTAAGCTGCAAAATCCTTAAAGGGAAGATCGATGCCACTGATCTTCACAACAAAGTGTGCCAGTTATTTGTTCCTAACAATTACCGTCGCAGCAGGAGCCATCAGTTATTAGCAGTCCCTGCATGCCGTACTGTTGCACACTCCAAATCTCCCATACCCGGACAATGACTGCGCTTAACGCTCCCTTGGATTCTAACCCCGACTTTGATTTGTTTGAGGATGCCTAGAAGACTATTCGAAGTCAAAGTCAAATATTTTTATTTCAAATAAACCAAATATTGGCACTTATGAAACGTCAGAATCTAAGTAGCACGGTTCCAAATAGTTGATCTATGGAGAAGAGCCGGCAAGAAACTCCATGGATATACTCTTAAAATATATGATGTATTACAGTCTTAATATTAAACACAATATTATTGTTAAAATAAAGAAGCTATGTGAGGATGATGCATGCCAATGTGCGGGATAAATACCACATATTTATGCACAATGATATTAATTGCCTTACAATAAGATTGCTATAGCAGTCAAGAGCTGACCAATCCCGACAGAGGGCACCCATTCATGGGCATAACGTATGCACCAGCATAGTTCAGCTCAACCATAATGCAGGGAACTAAACCACCCAACACAACGCTACCCTCAACAAGACATTTTAGTGAGCATGACAGACCCAAACTGCCAGGCAACAGGTTGGTGTACCTATATGTTATTACATTAGTGGCTACATAATGCTCACATTCACAATATTGTACATAGATAGATAGATATATACAATGATCATAAGAAATAACAAGAAAGAAAAAGCAACGGCTTATAAGCTATGTATCTATGGATAATCGTAATACTGATCTGGGTGACGTCCGGATTAAGAATATGAAAGAAAGAAAGAAAAATCATTTATTTTCGCACCAATAACAACACACAACTTACACAATCTTTTTAAAATTCTCATAATCAACCTAAGTGCAATAAACTGGCATATAGCACCACTCCATCTCACAGGGATGTCGTAAAAGGCGACTAAGGGACTCTAAATCAGAGGGATGGGCAGCAGCGTCCCTTCTGTGGAACAGTAGCCGTACTGCGCTCACCATCCCGCCTGCCAAGCATGGTGAGTATTGGCAAATACTCCCCAATATGACTATACAATTGTAATCTGTGGGGGAGGCTTTTGTTCAGCAGTGGACGTATATATGGTTGATCTGATGATAATGATGATGAACTGAATATAAGGATTATTCAATATATTGCCCCTCAGCTTTTTTGTTTATTTGGAAATGTTTCATTGACTTCCTCCGCCCCGGGAAAGGACGAAGGGGCATGCCGGACTCCTTTTTTTTATTGATGTCCAGTGGAAATTCTATATGGAACTTCCTTCACCCCGGGGAAGGGCGAAGGGGTATGCCGGACTCCTACCGGCTAAAACCACTGGAGCGGCCATCTTCGGCACCGAAGGGGGGCTCCAGGTCCTCGTATGATCACACTAAAGCAACCCACTGGTTCCACGCCCAGAGGCACATCTCGGAGAGGGTGACTGTAAAGCGGTCACCCCCCGGGGGATTGTAAAGGATCCCCCGAAACGTCCCTGTGCGCTGCGCGCACGGTGGCTCGTGACCACCTGCGCTTTTTTTGCTTATTCATATTTTATGTTAATTAATTTATTTGTTTTGACTGATCAATTACTATTACCGATTGAATTATTGTATTATGAATTAAATTTTGTGGTTCAGTACTATTAATAAATTAATGTGTAATAATGAATACGTATTTCCTATATTTAATGTGAATTAAAATGGAATGCGTTGTAATGTGAAGTGGAAATCTAAGGGGCTTTGTTCAGCAGTGGACGTCCTGTGGCTGATATGAATGTTAATGTGAATTGCTGATACGACTCTAAAATATTGTTACGAATTAAATGATTAACAATTAACATCTATAAATATAATATAAAATGCACGCCTAGATCTCCTGATAGGTACAACATCTTTATACGATAGAAACATATACCTTAGGAACGTTTTTTAATCTGCATACATGTCTACCTACACCTTGCTTATTTGGCGTTAAGTATATAAGTATCAAATTCCTTAAAAGGAACAAAACTCGCTCTACTGAGGCGAAGAAAATATAAGTAAAATTGGGAGATGCGCATACTGTCACGAACATTCTAACTTCATGTCATGAAGTTCGCAAAGATAATTAAAAGTACATAGGTATTTATTTTACTTAAATATAATTAAGTCGTGTCATCATCATCATAATATCAGCTGTTGAATAAGAATCTTTCTTATGACCGTTATGGGAAGACCGACATTTAGCTGGAGGATAGACCGCGGATAGCCGTGGCCACAGGCAGATCAAATAAAACAACTCACAAGTAAGTGTATTAAAATACTTTATTCACCAGTAGCATTGGATTACCTACGTGAAACATGCACATTTCATAACACTGACTCCGTGTGTGTGTCAGTGTTTTCATATCAAAATGGAACAATGCATGAGTTTATTATCAATCACCGCTACACCTAGATTCTCGTTTCCCTCGCTGCATCGGCAGAGATGAGAAACTGTTTTATTTCCTGCAATTACATTTACAACGGAGATGCAATCCAGATCTGTTTCCGCTCATAAATGTAGATAAAACTGCCGAGTAGAGCCGAGCGTGTTGCGCGTACGTGTCCTCGTTCTAAAACAGTCATTTCTGTGCGTCAAGGACGTTCGCGCTGTGTAGGTACTTGTACTGTGTGATCGCGACAATTGTCGATAACGACTTTTCTCAATTGAAACAAGTGTAGAGTTCCGTTTATTGCCGCGCAAATGTTCCACTCTCATATCTAAGAAAACATGTACTGTGAACTCGTTTTAGATACGATCTCGTGGTACACGGGTACGTAAGCCAGCTATGGACGTAACAAAGAACTGGTTTGAGCTGCGGTTTTATGGACCATCCTTCGGTAAGGTTGGAGAACAACTAAATTTAGATTTAGAGTCGCCCGTTTTAATGAGCGCTTCGTCTTTGACTTTGAATGCCGAAGTTCCTGTTGCGTAGAGTATTGTTTTAGGTACCATAGGTACAACGCAAGTTGTTACTCAAGATTTATAATTCATAGCATAACAGAACAATTACAATATTACAATTACAATACAATTACACAATTAATTAAAAAAGCCAGCAATTCCTAGAGGCTTTAAAAAAGCCTCTAGGAATATCGGTACTATCGAATTAGTAATGTCTATGAATATGTTGCTAGATAGTGTGTAATTGTTCTGTTATGCTATGAATTATAAATCTTGAGTAACAACTTGCGATGAACGCAAGCCTGTAATATTATAATAATAGGAGTCACTGATCGGTAAACGATCGGAGAGGATAAGCAACGCCCGGCGCGGTCAGTATATCGATGGGTGACCGCATAGTGGTATTTGAACTAAGCCTCCGTGCTTCGGAGAGCATGTAATATCATCGGTCCCGTTTGTTGTCATTAAATGGTAGTTAAGCCTAGTCGGAGGCATTTGGGCGGCTTGAACAAGTCCGACACAAGGTTGGCCACTATCCACACGAAAATAAAGAAAGAAAGAAAGCCTATAATGTACGCATATTTACCATCTCATGGGATCTTAATTATAACTGACACCATATAGTGGTACTATTTGATCAACTTTAAATCATTTATTTATTTGCAAACACAACTTTCAGCCCGGTATTATTACAAACGTGGTTTTGATGCGGTATCGGTGACAGCTTAAGGGTTGAACGCTTACCTTCCATACAGGAGGATCTGATTTCGATCCCGGCCCGCACCTCTGCGTTTTCGGATTCATTTGCGAATCAAGAATATGAATACCACTTGCTTAACGGTGAAGGAAAACACCGAGAGGAAACCTGCACACCTGAGGGTGCTCCAAAATATGTGTGTGTAGTCCACCAACCGGCACTATGCCGACGTGGTGGGTTAAGGCCTAACCCTTTTCATGGTGAGAAATGGCCCGTGTCCAGTAGTGGGACAGTAATGGGCTGACTATGTATGTTATGTATGACGCGGAATAAATTTAAGTTACGGATGTTAATATTCCCTTACAATAAAATTACAAACATTTTATACAAACGTAAGCCTTTTATTTTTCACCTAGAAGTAGAAGAAGAAGAAGTTAGAAGTTGCTGCAGTAAAAGTTTATAAAGGTTGCAATATTATTTCGAATATAAAAGTCGACATCAAACATTAACTTGAGATATGTGCGTACATTAGTACACCACAAAAGCACTAGAGCAGAGCGAGTTCTTGCAATAAAACCACATTGGCCGTGTATTGTGGTTTGTTCGACTTTCTAACCAATAGGAGAGCGCAAACTCTAGTGTGTGTGAGCTGTACGTATTAGGACCATTGTTCTGCCGCGACATAGTATCCGTAAGGTATGTCTGATGATATTTTTCGGGCGAGCAAAGATGTGCGACACTTTTCGATTTGGAAAGCGAAAGTGCAGTGTGCAGGGCACAGATTTTGCCGCAGTGACAAGTAAGGAAAGTTCCCTTTTAAGGCGCGGAGTTCGCTAAAACCGGTATGGATTGTTAGTAGGTACATGATAGTTTATTGTGGCTTTTGTTTCTGATATACTTTAGGGGCATTTATCATTTCTATAATTGAAAGAGTTGAGGTTACGGTAATGTAGATAGAGGCAGACTGTTATTGAGCCTCGGCTATCACAAATAAAGTCCAATTCAATGTGGCAATTTAAATAAGCATGCGATGACAGTTTGAACGAAATAAGTTTAGTGCATGGGATATCATCATCATCATCATCATTTCGGCTGAATGAAGTGCACTGCTGGACACAGGCCTCCCCCAAAGTACACCACAACGACCGATATGGGTGTGTTGTGGGCTCATTGCGGGGTTTTGCCATAATCACCACGCTTGGCAGACGGGTTCGCGATCGCAAGATGAAGGACGCTGCTGCCCATACTCCGGCTAATCCCTTAGTCGACTTTTACGACACCCACGGGAGGAGACGGGGTGGTGGTATTCTGAGCCAGCACCACACGGCCTGGGATATGTCGTAGGATAATCGGACAAATCGAATCTGCAAAAATCTTAGGACTAATCGATCTAATCCAAAACCTTTGAATTTCGGATTACGGATATGTCTGTTTTTGTGTTAAATGTGATCGTAACACAACAACAGATGAATATCAAAATCTTAAATCTGAAAATTTTGTATTAGATTGTTTATTAAATTCGGCCGTAAGATTGGAAAGGACCAGATAATTGAAATCTAAGACAAATTTTCGTAATCAGCCGAGCTATTTAAACGAAGCCAGTTGCACTCGCTGATCAATCGGTGAGATAAGGCAATGCACGGCGCGGTCAGTATATGGACGGGTGACCCCGTAAGTATTTGAACTGAGCGTCTCATTGCTTCGGTGGGCACCTCTCATCCCGTGCGTGTCGTAAAAGGCGACTATGGGATTAACCGGGGGATGGGCAGCAGCGTCCTTTGAGTCCATTAACAACTCAACTGCGATCACCAACCCACCTGCCAAGCGTGGCGATTATGGCAAAACACACAACATGCCCAGACCGCTACGCTTGGCAGGCCGGTTGGCGACCAGTTGAGTTGTAAATGTACTGTAAGGACGCTGTTGTCAATCCTTCGTCTAATCCCATAGTCGCCTTTTACGACACCCACCGGATGCGATGGGTTGGTGGTAATCGTAGATGGCACCATTCAACAAAAAAAAAAAATGGTAATGGGATCTTATAGTAAGCTCTTGTTGTCAGTCAGTGGCCAGTCGAAACGTGGCATTTTGTATTAAAAATGACAGCATTCGACTACATTACATAGATACTCGATTTGATTGCCATTGATCGTTTAATTCCGAACTGTCTGACCACAAATTCCGATTCAAAACCCAGCCGTGAAACTAACTGCGGTGATAATTTTCCAAAAGCGCAAGCTTCGAGCGCAAAATTTTACCAAGCATTTGAATCATTAAACGTTCAAACTAAAATCCGCTTCATAAATACAGGTTTTATCCTAATACCCTTTCGTTATAATTGTTTGCGTTCGTATTACTCAGAAGTCGCGAAAAGAGCACAAATAACTGGTGAAGGCTGACTCATTTCATAACAGACTTCGGTTAGGGCCTGTGCTTGTAAGACAATAGAGCTGTCAAGTGCGAATGTAGTCTTTGGTATAGTATTCCCGGTGGTATACAGTTAGTGAAGAAGTAATTCACTCATCTGGTTGTAAGCACCACAGCGTTTTATTTTATATTTTCGTGGGATTTCCACTTGGACTGACTCCGCCTTGGGCAGGGCGGAGGGGCATGTCGGATTCTTACCGGCTACGGCCCAGTGCCCTTTGACCGCAACTCCGGCAGGTATCAGGCCGTCACAGATGGGCCCCGTTTCTGCACATTTTTACAGCAAGGCGCGCGCTGATCACATCCTCTTTCTCTGGCTGGATATGTAGCCTGGCTGGAGGTTATTCAAGCTTCGCCAATTGTCCGGTTAAGCAACTACATTTCATATGGAATAGTCTTGAGTGGCACTGCGCTCACCATCTCGAGAGACTTAGTCTCTTATGCCCGGTAATTTCATTAGCTACAGTGCCCGTCAAACTAGAACACAGTCATGGCTTATGTTTAAAAACTACTGCTTGGCAGTAGATTTACTGCCACTGCAGTGGTACCCACCTAGCCGATTCGTGCAATAATTTTATATAGGTTTATATTGGTGCATAGCGAAATATGGAACTATATTTAGAGTTGATTTTCCCCACAATCAGTGTCTACATAAGCCACCAAGATATACAGGGCATGCTGTATATTTTCAAATTATGTTCCCTCAATTCTCATTTCAAAAATCCGATACGTATTAGAAGGTGTATTTTGTCGGAGACAATAACATTTATTTGACGCCGTGTGGTGCCGGCTACGAACAGCATCAACCCAGCTCATCCCGTGGATGTCATACAAGGTGACTATGGTGTTATCCGGAGGATGGGCAGCACTGTCCGAGCAGATTAACAACTGAACTGTGAGTATGGCAAAATCTCCCAAAGAGCATATAAAACACCCCGACCGCTCGTTGTGGCAATCTTTGGGGATGCCTTTGTCCAGCAGTGGACTTTATTCGGCAGATATGATGAATAACATTTAATCATCACAGGGACAGAAAGCATACCTATGACTATAAGGCGGATAGCTTAATTTATTACAAAGGTGTAAAAATTCCTTACTTGGGAACAAAAACGGTCTTCAGACAACCCTAGTAGTTCACTTAGTCTGTAACTTAGTCGTCAACACGTGTTTGTAGCCTATATTTACTTTACTTTGAAATAAGGAAATAGCATGGAAACAGCGATTGGGTTTGCCTCCTTTGATCGTGAATAAGCAACTGGCGGTATTAATGAGTAGACTTCGCGGAATGTAATGTTTTCGTTGGATTCTATCTCTTTCCTTAACATACAAGATATATGACAAATCTAGTATTAGACATCATCATTCATCATCGGCCGAATGAAGTCCACTGCTGGACACAGGCCTCCCCCAAAGATGTCCACAACGACCGATATGGATGTGTTGTGGGCTCATTGGGGGGTTTTGCCATAATCGCCACGCTTGGCAGACGGGTTGGCGGTCGTAGTTGAATTGTTAATGTACTCGAAGGACGCTGCTGCCCATCCTCCGGCTAATCCCTTAGTCGACTTTTACGACACCCATGGGAGGAGATGGGGTGTTGGCATTCTGAGCCGGCCACACGGCATGTATTAGACATACTACAATGAAATAAGAAAATAATGTGGAATGGACACTTATTTTCATTCAAGCAATGTTTTTCAATGTACTCGAAGGACGCTACTGCCCATCCTCCGGCTAACAACTCAACTGCGATCGCCAACCCGTCTGTCAAGCGTGGCGATCATGGCGAAACCCCCCAATGAGCCCACAACACACCCACATCGTGATCTTTGGGGGAGGCCTGTGTCCAACAGTGGACTTCATTCGGCCGAAATGATGAAAGTTTTTAAGGATTTCTTCTGTATCGTGGGTACTAGTTTTTATATAAATCTCCTGTAACTTTAACTGTACCCACAATTGGCTCTGACGAAGACCCACGAGAACCACTAGAGCGGTCATCTTCAGCACCGAGGCGACACTACACGGATAAAAATGAAATTCCCAATTTTTGTAGGACTATATATTTATTTGATTTATTTCTCACCACAATAATAAAAAAGAAAGTTGCAACAGAATACAATAATGCCCAGTGACAGTATTATTCAAATTTACTGCGGGACACTGGTGCCTAAGCTAGGCCGAAGCCTGTGTTTCAGGTCACCAGGCCTTCCTAGTCCAGAAGTACCGCCAATATTGATTAAAACATGTAGTAAAGAATTGTCCCCACCCTTAACTAAGTTAATAAACATATCATTAGACGAAGGTAAATTCCCGGATAAACTTAAATACGCAAAAATTAGACCTGTACATAAAAAAAGGCGCCAACGTCCTTGAACCCAGTGCTTTTCGTCCGATAGCCCTACTACCTACTATATCAAAAATATTTGAAAAAACCATGGCAAAAAGAATTTACAGTTTCCTAGAAAAATATGGTTTATTAGATATTAATCAATACGGATTTAGGCAAAAAAGATCAACCACGTTGGCGACATATAAATATGTACAAGAAATTTATAAATATGTAAATCAAAAACAATACGCGCTAGGCCTATTTCTAGATATGACAAAGGCATATGATAAAGTGTCATGACATACTGTTACAGAAAATATATGGCCTAGGAATTAGAGACAAAGCCTACAACTGGTTGAAATCATATCTAAAAGACAGGAAGCAATTTGTGCATATTGAATATTACAACAAACAAACAAACGAATTACAGGATATCCAATCACATACAAAAACAGTAAACAACTCCATACCACAAGGCAGTGTATTAGGATGTATTCTTTTCTTAATTTATATCAATGATTTACCAAAAACAATACAATCCCCGTGTGTTTTATTTGCAGATGACGTGTCTTTATTATTTAAATGTAATGATAATATTACAGGTACCCTATGCATAGAGAATAGTTTTAAAGATATCAAATATTGGCTCCAACAGCATAATTTAGAAGTAAATTTAAATAAAACAAATATTTTACAGTTTCGGACATATCAAAGGAAACCATTGAATATAGATAGGCTACTTACAAGCCTAAATATAGAGCAGATTAATGATTTTACGCTCCTAGGAATAACATTGGACTGTAATTTAAATTGGAAAAAACATGTTGAAAGAATTAAATGCAAAATGTCGCGATTCATTTACGCACTCAGTAAACTAAAGTCCACAACTAATTATGAGACAGCATTAGCAACGTACTACGCATACGCTTACGCCTGGTTCAATTATGGGATCATACTGTGGGGCGACAGTACTGACTTCAATGATTTGTTTATTCTACAAAAGAAATGTGTCCGTATCCTTAGTAATATAAGACAACGCGAAAGCTGCTATCCTTATTTTATTAAAAATAAAATACTGACACTACCCTCTCTTTATATTTTACAATGCTCAATGTTCGTGAGAAATAATAGGGATTTTTTTAAGTCAAATGACCAAATATGTACAAATTATAACCGTAGGAATAAACATAAACTGTTGCCACCAACCATTAATCTAGAAATAATGAAAAGTAGCCCGAATTATAGAATCATTACTATTTATAACAAGCTCCCCGAACACTTAAAAAATGAAGAAAAGGATCAAATATTCAATAGAAAATTAAAAACACTGTTGATTAATAAATGTTACTATACAGTAGAACAATTTAAATTGGATAAATAAATTCATAACACAGTCCTAAACACAATTTTAAACATTTAATAAAAGAAAGGTAATTGAATTTCTGACATTCCATTTACAATTTTATTGATAACAAGCGACATTATTAATACAAAACAGCTGACATAGTAATACTAATACGTGTCCTATTTAATGTCATTTCAACACACTGACTGTAAATCCATTACATTAAGTCTATAATTAAATCCTCTTTCCTTAATGTGAAATCTTATATTGTATAATGACTCAATGGCTATTCAAATGTTATGTTGCAGTGCCCTTACAGGGTTTATGTACTCCAATTTTATTGGATAGTTATAATGACTGAAATGAATTGTGATGTGCATGATGGCAAATAAACAATAAATAAATAAATAAATAAAAAAAGTCCAATTTTGCTCTTTCCTAAACTGTGCCATTTAATGTTTTTCCATTTTCTTCTTCTTCGTGTATGTGACAGTTGTTTCCTATTGTTAAAGTTATATATATGTCATGGACCAAGTGATTAATGAGGACGGTACCGAGTTTATTGAATTATCCTGAATTTGGGCCAAGCAATGTTTCAGCAAGTTATCGTGCGGCTGGGGTGGCTCTAGGTTCACCCCAGTGCCACAGACATTCGACTATTTGCATTCGAAATACGAACAATTCATTCCTTCTACGTCATATAACTCGGAACACAAATAGAACACGTTTGCCCACATTGTGCAGTACAATATCACGCGTCAGGTACAATCGGTTATTTTGATACGTAAATCCGTTGTGCAGGCACGTTTGAATGATAGCCCTTGAAATAAGCGAGTTTATCGAATGAAGCGACAGCGATTTTTAGGAAAGGTCTTCTAAACGTGATGTCCCAGAACCCATTTCGTTAACGGTTCTCGGGAAGAAACGCTAGGACGATCATTGACTTATAAAGACGTATAATTTAATACATGCGTTGAAAACTAAGGGAGCAGGGAATTTAAAATGTCTTGTGATATTTGTTTTTAATTGCGCAATATTGTTGCAAAAAAGAACTTCAAGCTTCAAAATGTTTTTTTTTATCGTCTTCATATGATTATTTTTTACAAACTTTACAGCCTTACAAAAACCCTGAAAAAACTCAGTCTGATCCCTTATTTTTTGGGATGAGAGTTGGTTTTTTATCTATTTACTAGGATTTTTGACATGGGCGGCTCTAGTGTGATCTTACGAGGACCTGGAGCGCCCCTTCGGTGCCGAAGATGACCGCTCCAGAGGAATATCGATTAAATTGTTAAAAATATCGTGACGTAGCCAGGCCCTCGTTCTAAATTTAATTTGTGTAAAGATCCGTCCCTTGATTCAGATCTATAATAAATTTACGAACAAGATTTTTCAGTAATGTAAACTCATAGTTTTATATGAAATAATAGAGTTAACTGAACTTGTAGTAAACTTATGTAGGAATAACTTACATTTTACAATAGCTTAAAACACTGAAACGATAACTAAACCACCTATTTAAGCATAAACAGGAGCCAGATAAAACAAAACAGATGCTTCTCCGCCTTATCGCTTACTTTATAGACACAAACATATGTGAACTTGAAAATATTTGTCAGTACCTAAGTGTTAACTCGTGAAACCGTTTCTTTATTTATCTTTTCAAGTCTTTACTTTGAACTTCGTTGTGCTGTAACAAACGAATGTTCCACGGACATACATCTAATATTTGTCTGAATGTTCTTACAGTTATTATCGGAATACTTGAAAGAATTTTAGAAACCATTGTTTACTCACGTAAAATGTCTCGCGTGTAGGTGTACCTTTGATTTATGAATCCCTAACTGATCTTTCAATGATTTATACATTTGATGATTGTTAAAAAAATAAAGTTACCACTGGTGGCAATAGCAAACAAGCGTACGGCCCGCCTGGTGGTAAGCGGTTACCGTAGCCTATGGACGCTTGCAACACCAGAAGTATAAATCACGCGTTCCCGACCTTATAAAAATATTTTCAAGCCCTTTTTGAAGAGCCCACAGCCCTATTATATAGTCTCTTGAGTAAACCTCGGAGAGGAGCTGATCTCACTACCGGAGCTTGCGCGGGAGGAAGCTCCTCTGAAACATACGGTATGTGACCATTTTGGCTCTCAGGTGTGGGGATAAACTTTCAGTCGATGGCGAGAAGTGCGGTGGTAGAAAATAGCGGATGGCATCATATGAACGAAATCCTCAGAGCATTGTCCGTTGTACAAGCGGTCCAAACAGGGAGGCAAAATCTCTCCTCAGAGTTAGCGATTCTAGACTGCTTGTGAGGTTGGGATCGTCGACAATCTTAACTGCACGTTTCTGGTCCGAGTCAAACGGTCGAAGCTGGTACCCAGGTGCTCCCGCCCATAAATGACAGCAGTACTCCATATGAGGCTGGACTTGCGCCTTACAAACTAGCAGTCTTTGCCTCGATGAGAAGTACCGCCTTGAGACACTTTTTGGACGCCAGCTTGACCGTAACCTGTAAATGCCTGCGGAACGTCGCTGGAAATATCGACACCAAGGATCCCCAACACTGTTGCCATTGTTAAGGGACGTGTTCTGGATTTGCGGAGCTACAGCGAATGAAGTTTTCTTAGCGGTCAACCCACAGAAATATATGAGTGACCTTAAAGAAACTAATAAAATTTATATCGATGCAAATTTTTTATAACCCTTTATAAAATATCCATTGGTTTTCTTGACGGCCTAGTTATATCTTGAGTTGGTATTCATTATTTTAGTACAATTCAATGCTTTCCATCGTTAATCAGAAAACGTCCCGTATTGAGCCGTGAAGCGTGACCACCGACACTTTTAAAGGGCTTTTAAATTGCCGCAAAAAATAAAACAATACGTGCAAAGTGACCCGTGACTCAAATTGACGCATTTTAATTGAAATTCCAGTACTCTGTTTACTTTCACAACCCTTTACGATGTTATGATTAATGTTATGTTATAAACTTATAACGATAAAATAACTTTAATGTTATTGTTTAGAATAGGTCCCCTTCAGGGGCTTTCAACACATGGAGTTTAAAGTAAACACAATGCTTTCTAAAATTAAATATATTCGAAAGATGGACAACAAAGTGTTAAGAATGCATGCTACGATCAGTAATCCACCAAGCGAGGTGATTATGTAATTTTTGCCAAAGACTGGTGATTGGTGATTGTAGTTCATTAAAACGCCAATGTTTAGGAGTAAAAGTTTACGGGGTTGGCCATACCAAGCGTTATTATGGTGATTATGATGAAGATACTCGTAGTAGAATATACCTTCAGAAAGCAAAATTGCAGTAGTATTGAAAACAGTTCCAAAACCCATTATGTAACCATAAAATCGGTTAAAATGGTGTTCAAATATAATCCTTTTTTACATTAGGAAGAATTTTGTTTTACTTTAAATAATTTTATAATACGTTATAATGAGACTCACTCTGAACGATGCTTTACCATATCGATGTAGTTGTTAAAAATATCGTGACGTAGTAAGCTCCCTTGTTCTAAATTCAATTTGTGTAAAGGCACTTCCTATGAATCCATGCCAGGTATAATAATTTTAATTTAATAAAACGTATTATTAGGTCGTTGACCTATGCGTCAGTGCAGGCGTACTTTACAGCTGTATTAAAATAAATTGTTGTATTATTTTTGTCAAAATTATGTTAGTGTGTACTTTTTTATTTATTTTTATTGGTGCCCAGTGGAAATTCTTCATGAACTTCCTTCGCCCCGGGGAAGGGCTCCTACCGGCTATAACCACTGGAGCGGCCATCTTCGGCACCTAAGGGGGGCTCCAGGTCCTCGTATGATCACACTAGAGCCGCCCACTGGTGCCACGCCCAAAGGCACATCACGGAGAAGGTGACTGTAAAGCGGTCACCCCCCCGGGGGGATTGTAAAGGATCCCCCAAAGCGTCCCACGGCAGCGCGTGACCACATGCGTGCTACTGTCCTCTCTTGGGTCGTTCGGTGTGGGCACGCAGATTCCCCAATCTACGCACCCGCGAACCCAGAGGCCTTATAGCTACGGCAGGGGGTTTCAGGCGTATGGGAATTAGGCGCCAGGGCGGTTGTTACCCCGACGCCGTCTTCTCCTTCGAGCGGGATTGGCCCTCTCCCGATCCAGCTCTGCGGTCTCCTTCTGTGAGAGCGTCATGCTCCAGCATTGCATTCCAGTTTTCATGCTCTGCAAACATAGCCGACACTACTGCTGGCAGAGAGAGATCTTGCCCGATCTGATCGACCAGGATCCGCCGCTCGGCGGCCTTTGCCTATGTAACGTTAGGAAAACAAAAGTCTGTAATACACTAGATATAATCTGTTAAAAACCTGTTTTATTAGAATTCTGTAATTTAGCATTTGTTAATAAAAACAAAAACAGTTTTATTTTCAATATTTTATGTGATAAGTTTTGTATATTTAGCGTGTTCATTCAAAATGATAGTGATCGATTATCAAAACTTGTACATATTTAAAATGAAAGCTATTTCATTCGCCATTTCGGAATGACTTGTCGCATATCGTTTTTGGCTGTGAGGTGCCGGCTCAGAATACCACCACCCCATCTCCTCCCGTGGGTGTCGTAAAATTCGACTAAGGGATTAGCCGAAGGATGGGCAGCAGCGTCCTTCGAGTACATTCACAACTCAACTGCGATCGCCAACCCGTCTGTCATGCGTGGCGATTATGGCATAAACCCCCCAGTGAGCCCACAACACCCATATTGGTCGTTGTGATGATCTTTAGGGGAGGCCTGTGTCCAGCAGTGGACTTCATTCGGCCGAAATGATGATGATGATCGTTGTTAAAGACAAAACTAACAGTTATTGTACTAATAATAATATTCTTTATAGATAAAACGAAAATTAAGTAAATATTTCAGTAATTTTAAAACGCTGCGTTTATTATAAATAAAACACTTTATAAACGGATTATATCACGTATATTATTGATTGGATCGCTGGATGATTTCTACGCTGCACTGCTGTGTTCGAAACGTTAGGTAAAACAAACAATCAATAACCGCGAAGACTCTACAACGATGATTTATCATCAACATACAGGGTGTCCAGTAAATAGCAAGACATACTGCAGGAGGTGAGAGCTTGGATCAATACCTACCAAAAAAACACAATATATGTTCAGCAAAGTCTTACGGATTTATAGTAGTACAAAATTTTCCGAAATATTGAAAAATCTCTACCTTGACTTTGATCTCGTAATGAAAAATTCCTTTTCTAGTTTCTTTTTTACCTCAAATTATTTGTGAATAGTTAGGTACTTTACTCATTGATAACTCTTTATTCTATTAAAAAGTAAAATGTTTTCAAGAAATACAATTGTTATTTAAATTTTCACAGTACAATTTTCTTATCGCGTAACTTAATCCGTAAGATTTTGCTGAACATATATTGTGTTTTTTTTTGGTAGGTATTGACCCAAGCTCTCACCCCCTGCAGTATGTCGTGCTATTTACTGGACACCCTGTATATAGGCAAAACGGACGTCCACTGCTGAGCAAAGGCCCCCCATCGACTTCAACAACTACCGGTAACGTGCCCCCCGCACCTAACGACTCTGAGCTACCCTTACGAGATCGTCTGTCCATCTCGTTGGAGATCGTTCCACGCTGTATTATCTGGTAATATATAAAGAAGAAGTTTCTTATGTTTTTGTACCTGGCTGGAGGCCTCTTTTGGCTTCGCCAGCAAATGACCGGTTAAGCAACCACATTTCCCAGAAATGTATGCGAGAAGCGAAACAAAAAAAAAAATGTTTTTGTATGTAGCTACCATGATTTTCTTTACGTATTTTCTTTTTAATAAAATTTTGCCCCACCGTAGGATTTCTCCTGTGTTGTGGGTGCGTTTATAGACACAAATTTCACACTAAACAATCCGGAACAACTACCTGCAGATCATACAATAACCCGCGACCCGCAGCGCAACAGTCGACTATATCAGCCACTGCACCAACCGTGCCGTCTGATTTGAGTAATGCTAATTTGTATGGGGAAGAGGAGCGACACATCCACCAGTCCACCACCCACCGAAGGGACGTCAGCATTTCTATATCATGTACGTGTTTGAAGCTATAAATAATTTAAATATTAGTTTTATATTAACTCCTTATGTATACAACGTTATCAGGGTTAGTCACAGAAATTATTGGGAGCTAAGTGAATTCCTGCTAACGATGACGAACGCAAGTTTCTTGTTACGGCGAAATATTTTGTAGATAGGTACTTAATATTCGTTAGTTCTGTTAAAATTATAAGTTGTTTTATGTTTACTAATTTTGTGAATTTGTAATTCCAATAACTGAATTAATCATTTTTAATAACGCGGTGGCTGGTCAATAGGCATGTCCTGTCAATACGCAAACGTGTCGCGTGTTCGACCCCCGCACGGTACAATAATCTACCAGATACAGGATAAATCCTAGTGTGGGGCATGATTATCTTATTATGATTTGAATATTTACGCTCGATTGATGTAATGAATAATTAAATTTTAATTTTTATCTAAACTAATTTAAATTTTTATACTCGGAACTGCAATAATTATTATCCTGTATCCATTTGTAATGCAAATGTTTGTTGTGCAAATAAAGTAATTGACATTGAATCTTGGTAACCGTTAATTAGATTTTGTGTTGTGGATTAGATCGATTATTAATTTCGGCCGTTAGTCACCTAAGAAATATTCTCATCGGGCTAAAACCTATATTACATAGATCGAAAATCAAAACTCAAGTAGAACTTCAGTCAAGATTGCATCAATCTATACAAATAAATAAAATTGAAGTGTCTATTTGTAATGTCAAAATAACAGCTTTTTACTAAAGCTGTCTACTAAGTCTAGCGGTCTGTCTGTCTGTTTATTCCTGCTAATCTCCGAAACGGCTGGACCGATTTCTACGGGACTTTCACTGGCAGATAGCTGGAGTTATAAGGAATAACTTCAGTCTACTTTTATTTTAGAAAAATCATTCGGTTTCGGGAAATCCAATATATATACTAATACTATATTATATAATAATAACTTAGAAATATACCAATTTCTTTTAAATTAAACGACGGGTGAAACCGCGGTTCCCAGCTAGTGGAACATAAATGCTAGACCTATTACGTAGGGTTCATATTTGATTAACGCTCTAGCTTTAGTTACTTAAGTTTTGATTCGTGTTCTGTAATACGATAAGTAAGAACCGATCCATAACTTTCGTGACTGTATTCATTGTGTCGGTATCTTAAAAATTGTAATTCAATAAATCAACGAAACGTGAACAGGACGCTACTTGAATCTAACGATTCAAACTCCACAGTAAGCCATTTATTTAAACTCATAAACACAAAATGAAATCGTCCAAACATTTCATCTCTCAACATCGGGACTGCAGTGCATACCATATTTACAATTACTGTCGGTTTGTTTATAGATGCCATGCCGGATTGGGGTGATCTGTACCATGTCACTGGCAACGTTGTGAAGATAACTGTTCTATAAATAGCCGCTCCTTGGTCCTTGACTGAGGAACTTTTTGCTTATTTTCGACGTCCTGTTATTAAGACATTGATTGTGTTAGTTACTCATTTTACACAAATTACTGCTTTAATATATGTTATTAATGCTCTAGGCTTAGTACTTATTTTGATTGCGTCTTTTGCCTGGCTGTATTGGTCTGTTATGCTCACTAAAATGTCTTGCTGGCGGGGGCGTTGTGTATCGGGTCGTTCGGTTCCCTACAATATGGTTGAGCTATGTGATGCTGATGCATGTGTCTTGCTCGTGAACAGGTGCCGTCTTTTGGGATTGGTCAGCCGTTAACTGCCACGGCAAATACTTTATTATTGTGGTATGTTCCCTACACACATTAACCTACATTTGTCTCTGTATACGTTTTACAATCATTTGGATCAATCAACATTGTATTCCCCAACTATTTTACAAGAGTATCCATGGAGTTTCTTGCCGGCTCTTCTCCATGAGATCAACTATTTGGAACCGTGCAAGTAAGATTCTGCCGTTTCATAAGTGCCAATATTTGGTTTATTTTAAATAATAAACGTTGACTTTGACTCTGACTGGCTACATAAAATTAAAATAAACCTAATATAAACATAAATTGATATCTACTCTCATACTGAACGGTCCTAAGTCATGTTACCAAGACATTGATTGTGTTAGGTACTCATTCTATACGATTTAGTGTATGATACATAAAATAATAACAATACACCTAATTTAAACATACATTTATACCAGGGGTTCCCAACCTTTTTTTGTCTACTGCCCACTTTAAGAATACATTATTTTTTAACGCCCCCCTTTTTAAACATACTTAAAAACCGCTAAGTACTTAGTAACTGATTATTGAAACGCAAATTTCTTACCGCCCCCCTTTAGGCCTGCAGCGCCCACAAGGGGGCGTTATCGCCCACGTTGGGAAAGACTGATTTATACTTACTCTCTTACTGAACTATGATCGAAAACAAAATATGATCCTACCTATCCTAGATAGGTAACAACTAAGCCACATTAATAATAATTGTAATAGCCTAAACATTTTATAATTTGAATTATATGTAATTAGTTAGATTAAATTTAATTATGTACAAAATAATGAAGGAATTTATACCCTTTGTACCCGACGTATGTATGTCTATTTGTTTGGCACGCTCTGTAGCCGAAGCGGATTTTAACATAATTATGAGGAGTCGTGGGAGTGACTAAGGCCTAAATTAAAAATCTATCTATTTATCCATAATCTTTATATTGAGAGTTCTATTAATATCGGTTTGTTACGTTTGTTTCAAAATGTATGTTAAAATATTAAAAAAATATACTTTTGTGTGTATTATATTCTGCTTCTGTATTAAAATTTTATCTTCTATATCATTGTTTGAAATGTCTTTTTATATAGAAGCTTCATGACGATCAACAACTCTTTAAAGTTTTTCTATATTGTATTTTTGTATATATATACGCTCTCACCCACCTCGATATTTCACACGGTTTACTTATCGGATTAACTTAAAGTGTGTTTAATTTTAATATAACTGAGCGTGTTTTTAAATTATAACAATAAATATTCTTGAATGGGTAATGAGTAGCAGTTGTTACCTACTTCATTTTATATATACTTCTTTTATTATATTGTTTTAATAACTGGTGTACAATGAAAGAATAAAATAATCATAAATAATAAATATATGTATAATCTAATCCTTAATAATGAAGTCGTTTTCTTACGGATGAAGGCGGCTATAAATAAAAATAACTCTTCCCACAGTGCGGTTTTTAAAGTTTGAATTTTTGTTTGAGCGCTGTATAGATGATGTAGCTTCCAGTACAGATGATGGTGAAAATCTACTTATTTTCATCAGTAGGACAGCATCATTGTAAAAAGTTGACTATCACAGTAATCCATTTTTATATGTCACATAATGGTAAAACCTTTTTTTTTTATTGATGTCCAGTGGAAATTCTACATGGAACTTCCTTAACCCCGGGGAAGGGCGAAGGGGTATGCCGGACTCCTACCGGCTAAAACCACTGGAGCGGTCATCTTCGGCACCGAAGGGGGGCTCCAGGTCCTCGTAAGATCATACTAGAGCCGCCCATTGGTAACACGCCTTTAGGCACATCACGGAGGGTATGACTGTAAAGCGGTCGCCCCCTCTAGCGGTGGGAAGGCGACTGTAAAAAGGTCGCCCCCCAGGCACTTCTCGGGGTGGGTTGTTAAGGATCCCCCCAAGCCTCGCTTTGCGCTGTGCTGCGCACACGGCGGCACGTGACCACGTGCGCGCCATAATGGTAAGATCTACAGATTTCGGGTGTGGATGTTCGTGCTTGTGACATTTATTTATATAAATAGTACACGACACAGGATCCATCCTAGCGAGGGCCAACGGTTTTCTCAAAACAAAGCAACATTCATTAATCGGTCTAGTTTGAAAGACCAATGCCAGACAAAACACAAACAATCCCTATTAAAACATTCATTAACACTAAGGTTAAGCCAGTCCGTAACCAACCGATCAATCATTACCGTCTGCAACAGCACACCCGAAAGTACATGGTCACATGTAAAAAAAGGACAAAAAAAGATAAAAGCTCTCGAGGATCGGATTCCCAAAGCAACCGGTTTTGAGTCTCACGAACCTTGAATGAACGTACGAAAGCATTCGATAGCGGTCCGAGATGTTATGACTTTTGGAAAGAATCTTTTAAATCTGGGCTTGTCATCTGGTATTTCGGAGCAACCAATTACTTTACAGAGTTTGTTATTGGTTTTCTTGAGACTTTAAATGTACATGAAACAATTCCAAGTTTATTACCACAATTAGAGTTTGCTCGTGGCCTGAACTTTTATAGAGGCGACGATAAACGTTTTCGTTGTTACAAAGTTTTAGAGTTTAACCTAAATTGGATCTAGATATTTCAGTTTCTAGAGACAAAATGCTGACAGTTTTTTATCTTAGTAAGGCACATTGGCACATATCCTACCGATATCAATCTTATTGGTGAGATAAAATAAAAACATTTATTATTATTCATTGGACATATGAATAGTCGAGACTGTTGCCGAGGTTGAGAATTGGCTGAACACATGTATGAGAAGATTTGACTTGAGCCAAAGAGTCGTTTGGATTACCTATAGTAAATAAATTCTTTATTTTCAGGCTACTTTTGCCCATAGATCTATAACCTTACAAACTAACATAGATATTATAATAATACAGATTATGTTAGTATAAAGAAACTTAAATCTATGTTAGTAAAAACTTCAATTCGCACATCGTCACTGTGCGTTGTAGTGACACTTATCCGCGGAAGCAACGGAACACCACATCTTGCGGGTCCGCAGGTCAAAATTCAATTGTATTTCTGTAGAGACAGGCAATACAACATACTATTATTGGTAGATAATAAAAAGGTGCTCCTTGTGTTGCTCCTCATCGGTGTCAATGCGGTAAAGCTGTTAACCGCCTCGGACACCAAGGCTTGTCTTGCATTAAAAGTGCAGGTCGCATAGCACGGCATGCCAATATTAACGACATTATTCGTCGTGCTTTTGTCACTGCCGGCGTGCCAGCTGTTTTGGAACCCAATGGCTTGGCACGTAACGATGGTAAAAGACCGGACGGTATGTCGTTACTGCCATGGAAGATGGGTAGGTCTCTGGTGTGGGATGCCACTTGTGTCGACACCCTTGCTCCATCCCATCTTCCAAGCACGGCAGGCTGTGCTGGCGCTGCCGCTTCTGCAGCAGAAGCCCTCAAACGGCGCAAATACAATAACCTTATTGGCAATTATTGTTTTGAGCCGTTTGGGGTCGAAACGCTTGGGTCATGGGGTCCGAGTGCACGTCAGCTTTTCAAAGATATAGCTAGACGGTTGGACGACACTTCGCGTGATCAGAGGGCTGGCCTTTTCTTTGGCCAAAGAATAAGCATTGCCATTCAACGTGGCAATGCTGCCAGCCTTCTAGAAACATTATCAGCTGACAGCGATGAGGAGGTATACTTTGACGCCTAAGTACATGTTATACTTTTCTATATTTATTATATACATAGTTATTTTTTTATGTTTAGTGTAATCATACATAGTGTATATATATTTAGTTTTAATGTGTATAAAAGCATAGTTAATTTTCTTCAATAAATGATAAATCTTTAATAAAAAGGAAAATATATTGCCCGATGGTTGGTCGACACTTCGCGTGACCACAGAGCTGGCCTTTACTTTGGCCGAAGAATTAGCATTTATATTTAACGTGTTATTGATATGCCAGTCTAATTAAATAATTAATGTTGTATAATTCTTTAGGTCTACTTATTTCAGTATTTTAGTATTTAAGAAATATACTGTTCGACAATAGCAAATAAAAAATCCCGTATTTAGATTTTAGTACCTCAATTTTGTTTCAAACATCTTCAGCTTTTTGCATCATTATCTACAGATACTCATCTACCCTCAACTTCAGATACAGAGACTGTGACCTTTCATAGAGCAGCTTAATTGCTTGCCTTATCTCTTTTCAGCGTTATCTCTGAAGGTTAATTACTTGCGATAAAGCGTCTTGTAATTTGTAACAGAAGGCACTTACTGGCGCGCTTTGAACCGAAACAATGTTTGAAGTATTTAGGGCTTGAAGGTTGTGTCTTAAATAAAACGATTTCTGGGTTATGAAATTTTAATTTAGGTAGCTTAACTTAACTTTAACTTAATTTGAGAGCTCAACTGCCTTCACACGGTAGATTGGGGAATCTGCATGCCCACACCGAGTGACCCAAGAGAGGACGGTAGCACGCATGTGGTCACGTGGTCGTGGGACGCTTTTGGGGATTCCTTTACTAAAACCCCCCCCCGGCAAACATTTCCATACATCTTCTATCCTCAATTCAGTTATTTGGGAGTAAGCCTTCATCGCCCCGAAACGCTGAAAACCCGCATTTTTGTGGTTACCATAGATATCCGTAGCGGTTCCAGTGAAATCTGAAATCACTCACAGTTGTTTAATATACTTTTCACTTCTAGAACTTGGCAACATTTTCGTTTTGTTGGACTGCATTGGGAAGCATTGTGCTTTCATTGATATGTTGGTGCGTCTCTCTAAAAGGACTTAGTTTGGACCTAAAAAGTTATTCTGCATTTGAACATGATCGGCTGTGTTCTTAGTTTTGAAGTCAAGTCCCGTGTTTGGATACATTCACTGTTAAGTTTCTTTGAACTGCCGATTGACCCTGGATACTATGGTTTTCTGTTGGATGGGGTCTGCCTAGAACAAAACATTGAATAGAAGATTGAAAGGTATCCTTGCGAAGATTAAAGTGGTTATTCCAGGAGGTGAATTGCTCTGGTTTTCTTGGCACACAGTGGGTCCTTGTCTTTGAAACCCCGAAGTCCGTTCCTGCTAACTAACTCTGTATATTCTCAATCTTATGTAACATTCTCTCGCTGCTTCTTGACCACGGTAACACGGCTGAAGTCTGGTTTTGGTGTTTTGATTTAGTAGTGTAATAGTCTCTATGTGGAAATTATCAATTACGGTATGGGTCATTGAACGGTAAATGTCGATAGGGTCTCCCCCTATCACATGTGAACTACGTACCTACTGTGTTCATTGGCGAATTGTAGGCGTACGGGTCGTGGTTAACTGGTCAAACCAAACAACCTATCTACCGCTACTTTCCTCTGCTAGATATATCAATATCATCTTTTCAGCCAAAAATCCCTCATTGCTGGACAGGAGCCTCCCGCAAAGACCGGTATGGGTTTGTGTTGGGTGGCTCATTGGGGGGTTTGCCATAATCGCCACGCTTGGCAGACGGGTTGGCGACCGCAGTTATGATATAAATGTACCCGAAGGACCCTGCTGCCCATCTTGCAGCTAATCCCATAGTCGCCTTTTACGACACCCACAGGATGAGATGGGGTGGTGGTATTCTAGCCGGCACCACACGACACTTACTTTTACCGATTTTTATTCACTTCAGCCTTAGGTTTGTCAGCCAAGTTACAGATTAACTAGCCAAGTAGTGAAGGCTATATTAAGCCCGAGGCGGTGGTCGTTCATTCAGATTGATTTCTTTTTCAATCATAGTTTAAATTAATCATGTGTTAATCGATTTGTGCTTAGTTTATTGATACTAGTTGGTATTGAAAGGATTTGTTTATTTCACAAACCTCGCCTTCGCTTCGCTCATGTGATAAACATATCCTATAACTACGGAATGGTATATATAGGTTCCTTGAAAGATTTTTAAGAATTGGTCTAGTAGATTTCCAAACTACCCGCACATGAACAAACGTGTATGTTTGTGCATTTGCGGGAGGTAATTTCGTGTGCATTCTTTATTATCTTAGCAAAGATTACGTAGGTATCAATAAAAATCTCAGTTTCGAAGTCTGTTTCATCTTGGGAAATACTAGGTTTGGGTATAGCAACAGTTGTGCAGCCCAATGCCTATAGTGCAGCCCAACGCCTATAGTGCAGCCCAATGCCTATAGTGCAGCCCAATGCCTATAGTGCAGCCCAATGCCTATAGTGCAGCCCAATGCCTATAGTGCAGCTTAATGCCTATGGAGCGGCCTAGTGCATATAATGCGGCCCAATGACTATAGTGCGGCCCAGTGCATATAGTGCGGCCCAATGACTATAGTGCGGCCCATTGCCTATAAAGCGGCCCAATGCTTATAGTGCGGCCCAATACCTATCGAACTTTACACTCCCAGCCATAGGTAAGAAGAAGGAACACAGTGGGGTTTTAGCCGATAACAGTCCGGTACGCCCTTCCTCAGCTTGGAGAAAGACCATGAGGATTTCCCACAACAACAAAAGAAGTTTATAGTATTTAACTTTAGCTACTTACTTAAGAATTTGTTTGAGAATTGACACTTCTTGTCTACTATCGATAACTTGAGTGTTATTTGAAGCTTTTTATTGCCTTTTTTCTACAAAATATCTCTTAATATTTCTATTTTAGGTAGGTTAGGTAGGTGAGCTAAAGCCAGGCTTCAGGATCCTTTACAATGCTCCCTGAGAAGTGCCTGGGGGGTGACCTTTTTACAGTCGCCTTCCTACCGCTAGAGGGGGTGACCGCTTTACAGTCATCCCCTCCGTGATGTGCCTAAAGGCGTGGCACTAATGGGCGGCTCTAGTGTGATCTTACGAGGACCTGGAGCCCCCCTTCGGTGCCGAAGATGACCGCCCGGGTGGTTTTAGTGTACAGGTAGGTGAGCTGCTCTCTTTGCTCTTGGTTCGTAATCTTTGCTAGATAATAATGTCTGCTCTACTATTACTATCTCGTGCGCGCTGTTAAACATAATTCCATATAAACGTAAAGCATTATGTTGCCACCCAAATGAAACATAAATACCCAAATAATATAAGAAATGCCGCAAGTCAAGTGTTTGAACAGCATTTCGGTGTCATATCATATCCGACTAGACGACGATAAGATAAGTAGTCCGACAAACATAAGTCGGCGCAGCTGGCGCCACTGTGCTCCTTCATTTTCGTACATTTTTAGTTAGTTCCTCAAATCGCCACCGCTAACATATATTTGTCGCCCTGTATTCGCCAAACTTTACTATTTTCGCTTGACATATTTTTTGTGGGTCGTGACTGACATAAAATAATATTTATCTACTTCGAAGTAGGTAATATCTTTCTAATACTAATAGGAATTGAAAGATAGATTAGATATGTATATAATTGTCAATGGGTGGGTCGCATTGCTCGTAGAGCCGATGGCCGTTGGGGTAAAAAGGTTGTCGAGTGGAGACCGCGCACCGGAATGTGCAGCGTGCGACGGCCTCCAACGAGGTGAACAGACGTCGTCAGCTTATACTGGAAATATATAGCTTGACATGAAGCCGTGTGTACATATAATCAAAACAAATCAGTTCAGGTCTTCAATTGACTCGTATTAAGAGCTCATGGTGAAGGTCGCTGGGAGTCGTTGGATGCGAGCGGCATGTAAGAGCTCGTTGTGGAACTCTATGGGGAAGGCCTTTGTTCAGCAGTGGACGTATTTAGGCTAATATGATGACTTGATGAGGGACTGAGTTGAGTAGGTCGTTCATTTACGTCTTTCGTCCCGTTGGTACGACTTTCGTTCGGTATTCAGTAACTTTTCCTAATTTGGATTTTTTTATCACCGACATTTGTTTTTATTTAAAGACACATTTTTTTAATTCATTGATTTGTTTTATTGTGCCACACATGGTCGTAGGATGACCTACTGAACTACTTCGACATTCCGGCGATGATAAATAGGTGACCTACATTTTTTCCAGATAACGTACACTATAGTGTATATACACACAGTACAACAGTAACATTATCTTACTCATCGGCATTTTGCATACTGACCGTAAAGATAAATACACCGTGATTCACATGCATTATTGCGGCCATATATCAATAGCACCAAGGTCTCACACCACGATCTCATTTACCAACCAGTACCGTTAAAGCAGATCTTACAGCCAATTTAACTTTAACGATGCGACTTACGCAACGAGCTCCAAAAACGGCGCAACGACGGAACAAGTTACACCCTGTCACCATAAAATTGTACCTACAGAAAGCCCACTCCTGTTTGCCTTCAGTGCGCTTTGCTTTGCGCTCTGATAATATTTGTGACCAAGGGCCATATCTGCGCAGACGGCGCCCGGCATCGCATCACGATTCAAATTCATTTACGTCAAGCGCATGTGGCGCTTAAAGCCCTATTTTTTTCCTTATAATGATAATTTTCTCCTTTTTGAAGTCGACTTTCGCTAGTGCTAGCTGATGATGATAATATTCCATAATACCTTTAGACACACAAATATTCGAGCAATAGTGGGAGACCACTTTTCAGATACAGTCTACATTAAATCTGTTACAAACCGTGTCTGAAGATGTGGAGGTATTTATCTGTTATCACGCAAAATATGTTAATTATATAAAATACGTGATAGAATGCTTCTCCATTCACCTTATTTGATCACAGGTTTATGTTAGTTCTAGCAGGCTCAGTCTGAAGGATGCGTACAGTTTGCTTATTTTAATGTATTTTAGTATCTTCTACATTTTGTAAACTTCGTTAATAATGATCCATTTCTGATTGTGTATTACAGAAGCAATAGTATGTTTATTATTGTGTGTATGAAATTCACGTAAAGTCCAGTTTGTTTTCACATACCTGACGTGTTAAATTGTAATATCACTTCCATTTCATATGATACACGGTATAGTTCGTAAAACTTTATTTTAAATTATCTATATTGCCCCCCAAAAGTGACCCCCTTATTCATAACTCATTTATTAACGTTACAATTACGTGTTTGGGTCGCAGAAATCCATATGTGTACCAAATTTCAACTTAGTCGGTTTAGTAGGTTCGGAGTAAATTGACAACGTGAAAAACGTGAAAAATGACACGTGTCTGTCTGCCGTTTTTTCGGACGTTCGGAACCCTTAAAACGTTGAATTTGAGTTTGCTAGTGCTCTTGGTTCATTCGACGCCTAGCTACTCTAGCTAGCGCTTGGAATAAACTGAACCTTCTGGACCTATCTCTTGTGTAGTTCCAACCATCCCCTCCCTTTGGATGTGGATCGTCAGTTGTCAAGTTGCGTTGGCGCAGGAATTTGTTTGCCCTTTGCTTGACGCCGCATTCCTGTAGCAGAAGTATAGTGCTGGCATGTGGGTGTCTTTCAACTTGTCGATAATTTTATGACTGTGTTTTAAAGCGGCTTGGCCGTTCTATTGGACAAGTTAGACATATTTGCATATTTAACATGTTCGAATCGTAAGTGTTGGAATGTGTTAATAATATATGATGTTCTCCTCGCTCAGGAATTTATTATTTCTACATGATATGTTTTTTGTCGCCTTTCTTCAGGGGCCGTTTCCAAAACTTTCGTCTACCAAAAGTTACTGGTTTATCAAAACTAGCTACAAATTCGTGTTAAACTGTTGTTTGAGTCAAACATAACCGTGGTTGTTCTAGACGACACGATCTGAAACTATTTAAACAAGCTTTGATACAATGTTTATAATCCGCCTCACCGACGTCGCGGAGACCTATCGCCGCGTCACCTTCGTCACGTTCACGAGCCTGTAGCTTTAAATGTCCCTTAATACATTTTAAATAATACCGATCCAGCTGTCCCCAAAACAATAGCTTGTTATCCCCAGCAACGCTGTAAGCCGAAGTCCGTGTCCCGCAGGGAGCGCCCTTAGCGAAAGTTGCTTAGTTTTTTATATTATTTTTAAGCCTGTCTGGAGGCCTCTTTTGGCTTCGCTAGAAATTACCGGTTAAGCAACCACATTTCCCAGAAATGTATGCGAGAAGCACAACAAAAAAAAATGTTTATAATTTGTTTGAGGTACGCGAATAAGCATTTTAATCGATAGATTGTTTCGCATTTGTTCTGTCCCCCTTTCTACACTTTTGCATAAGCGAGATATGTGGCACCCCTGTCTCTAGACATGGTTCGACATGGGAAAGAGAGGATGTGGTATGAATGTGTAAATATTTGGTAAAAAATCCCATAATTAAGAATATTGTTGTTGAACGCTTATGGAACTTTTTGAGGGCTGGGTGGACCTTCTCCACAAATTTTAATAATGTTTTTCGACATGTTCGCATTACTTTTTTTGATATCTCTATGTCATATGTAAATGAGTGTTTGAATTCGAGTTTTTGAAGCTTGTTTTACTAATCTGTGTAAGAAGGGTGAGAGTTTTGTTAGTCAGGGCTACTAGATATGGAGTTATTAAATTTCTGGTCGTGAATTTAGTGATTATATTTATGAAATAAACCGGACAAAATGTGTGCACAGTCACGAACTTTGGGACCCTTTCAAAGTTGAATATTGTACAACAAACGTATACCGTAACTTTATGCAAAAATACGTAATTTCATTCGATAACTCATTAACGGGCTCTATACCACACAATTAAAAATCTGTCGTGTCTGGTCTAGCCGCGGGTTAGTCATTTGAGAGGATGTCATATTTAAACGTCTTCGGTGCGACATACACTTGTAATGGAGCTTTCGATCTTACTGCATGTGAGTGTTCTTAGAACAAATCTAGGAAATGGCTCCCATAATAAAGTTGGTGACCGTACTACTTTGACATATTAATTCAGCATTTATATTGTAACCCTCTTATTCATAAAAATATAAAATATGTAAACCTATTTTAGTTCAAACATCTCACGTTGCGACTTTTGGTTTCGTTTCTCAAGTACACAATTGTGATGGGGTTATATTCAAAGTAATTCTGAGAATGCGCGTGTGCCTTCCCAATTCCATGCTAACTACTTTTTCTTCCTATATAATGCGATGTCTAGGATTTCTCCCGTATCGGGTAAGCAGTTTACATACATACATCTCACATGCACAAATAGGTACGCAGACCTGAAACAACAATTCTTTTTTTTCTTTTTTTTTAAAACGTTGCCCCACACTAGTATTTCTCCTGTGTCGTGGGTGCGTTTACAGACATGAATTCCACACATAACACACCCAGACCCGGAACAACTACCTGCAGATCATACAAATATTTGTTCCGTGCGGGAATCGAACCCACGATCCGGAGCGCAGCAGCCGACTGTATCAGCCATTGCACCAACCGTGCCGTCTGTAATCTGTAGATCATGCAAATATTTGTTCCGTACGAGAATTAAATCCGCGACACGTAGGAAGTGACCGCGTAGCTACTGCGCGAACCATGCCGTCTTTGAAGCCGTTGAGTGAATAGTCTGTTGAATTATCTCACGTAGTCTCGCACCATAAGGTCTTATATCAACGGCCGAGCTACAAATAGATACCAAATTGTCGAATATCTAACTCATTGGTTTCAATTAAACTGGAGGTCGATCGACCACAATACTCGTAATTGTATCGTCGATATATTGTGATCTTGATACTCGAAAAAGCGCCCGAAGCGATGCTTAATCGTGCGTTATTCATAATTATTTGAACTCTGTTTGGGTATCGCATTACAGGGTTGGACAGGTTGTACTTTTACTACTTTTTTTGGGAGATAGTATATACGAGTATATATATATACCATAGCTTGGTTTAATGACAGACAAAGAACATCTAAACTTAAAAAATTTGAATCGATTTTCAATTATAACTAGATGTTTTAATTATATAATCGATTCCCGCACTGGGAAAGTAATCTGTATCGTGGGTACAGTTGAACTCGTGGGTGTGTAGAGGGGGTACCTACTCGGTATCCGGAATAACTCTGTATATTTTGACTTCTTTTGCACGGACACGGCGTACAGAATTTTTAATTATTTGTATTGTTTAGCTTTAAACTGGTAATGTTATTGAATTGTTTTTTGTATATATAATTGTTATTTTTTTACGTTATTATGTTTGGCCTGGATTCCTAGTCTTTTGGCATATACCTAAATAATAATTTTGTATATAACCTAAATATAATAATAATTATGTTACATTATGTTACCGCTTTACAGTCACCCTCTCCGAGATGTGCCTATAGGCGAGGCACCAGTGGGCCTGGAGCCTCCCTTAGGTGCCGAAGATGACCGCTCCAGTGGTTTTAGCCGGTAGGAGTACCGGCATACCCCTTCGCCCTTCCCCGGGGCGAAGGAAGTTCATGTATAATTTCCACTGGGCACCAATAAAAAAATTAAAAAGGGCTCTCACCCGCACAAATACACACAATCAAAAGATTTGACGGCACGGTTGGTGCAGTGGCTGATACAGTCGGGTGTTGCGCTCCGGGTCGCGATTCCCGGACGGAACAAATATTTGTCCGGGTCTGGGTGTATTTTATGTGGAATTCATGTCTGTAAACGCACCCACGACACAGGAGAAATCCTAGTGTGCGGCAATGTTTAAAAAAAAGAAAAAAATACTTCAGGTTTTACATATGTTTCGTTACTAAATGCAACTGACCTATTTCCAGACTTTACTGTTACTATAGATGGTCATAAGCTGTGGATGGCGCTTCGTGCATTAGGAATCCGTTGGTGCATTTGTCCATGAAAGCGGATTGCGGTTACAAACCCAGTAAGCTATATATTCTCGGCTTTCAATGCGGATCTGAATTTATTATCAAACGTGCCGGTGCCCCGCTGTTTGCAATTGATATCATTCGCTTACGTCACATGTGAGGTGCCGGCTCAGAATCCCACCACCCCATCTCCTCCCGTGGGTATCGTAAAAATCGACTGTGGGATTAGACGGAGGATGGGCAGCAGCGTCCTTCGAGTACATTAACAACTCAACTGCGATCGCCAACCCGTCTGCCAAGCATGGCGATTATGGCAAAACCCCCCAATGAGCCCACAACACCCATATCGGTCGTTGTGGTGATCTTTGGGGGAGGCCTGTGTCCAGCAGTGGACTTCATTAGGCCGAAATGATGATGACATGTCAGAATGAAAAACGTAGTAATATTTCTAAGCTGGTCATGTGTGGACTATTGCGTTCTTCTGACAATATTTTCCTGCCGATATTCGTTTTTGGAGTTTACTCCTTAAGAATCGATTTATAAGGTCCCCGGTATGAAAAAAATATGAGTAGTGAAATTTGGCGAGCGTTAACTAAAATGCGTTACGATTTTCTTGTCTTGCGCACCTTCTGCGTTAAAGTCATGTATCTGTCAAATGTCGTTTGATGTCAAAGTATTATATTATTTCATTAAATCATCATTTCGGCCGAATAAAGTCCACTGCTGGACACAGGCCTCCCTCAAAGACCACCACAACGACCGATATCGGTGTTGTGTGCTCATTGGGGGGTTTTGCCATAATCGCCACGCTTGGCAGGCGGGTTGGCGATCGCAGTTGAGCTGTTAATGTATTCGAAGGACGCTGCTGCCCATCCTTCGTCTAATCCCTTAGTCGTCTTTTACGACACCCACGGGATGAGATGGACGCTGCTGCCCATCCTCCGTCTAATCCCTTAGTCGTCTTTTACGACACCCACGGGATGAGATGGACGCTGCTGCCCATCCTCCGTCTAATCCCTTAGTCGTCTTTTACGACACCCACGGGATGAGATGGGTTGGTGCTATTCGTAGCCGGCACCACACGGCATTTCATTAAATATATATAAATATTGATATTCAATATAATTATTATTAATAATAAATAATACGTAGTGGAGTGATTAAATAAATGAATATAAAATATGGAAAGATCTAGTTTAAGTGACGGTGAAAGAAAATCTCACGAACACGTCGATGCAGTTACTAGGTAGGTTATAATTCATTTTTATATTATATAATATTCATTTTTATATAAACATTCGTGTTTTTTATATTTTTATCCTCAATGCCTATTATTTACTGAGACAATTGTACTTACAGAGTAAACTCCAGACGTGCATCGGAGCTGACACACAATCTTTTTTTGTATACTACCTAAAATGACTAGACTATCAGGTCATTACCCTGATGGTAAGCGTCATGCCTGCGCATAGCTATTGTAAATCCTACCCAGGGCTAGTCCTGCGTGACACAACACTGCGCCCGTTGCCTCGAGACATTCGTTATTTAGTTTCTTATGCCTACGACATGATTATATGATATACTCAGATCGGCCATTTATACGTCCACTGCTGTACAAAGGCCTCTCCCATAGATTTGCACAACTGTGTCATCATTTTGGGGGGTATTTGCCAATACTCACCACGCTTGGCAGGCGGGTTGGTGACCGCAGTATGGCTACCGTTTCACAGAACGGACGCTGCTGACCATCCCTCTGGTTTAGATTCCCTTAGTCGCCTTTTACGACATCCACGGGAGGAGATGGAGTGGTGCTATATTCTTAATCCGGACACCACACGGACATGATATGATATGCAATTAATGTCAGACTATTCTATAGTAAATGGTTTACACGAATAAATATATTTTTATCATTATTTCCTTTATTTAAACTGAATACATATAAATTACATTTTTAAATATACATCATACAAAAATATACATTTAAAAATATAAAAAACAGTAGCCCACCGGCATCGGGAACAAGGTCCAAGCTGCCGGTGGTCAGGGCTCCAGAGAGAGGAACCTCCTAACAATACGAGCCGTGCCTAGGAGTACCGCTTTCTGCATCAAGCCCTTGACCCAGCCGCCTAACGAGAGCCTCTTCAGGTGTTGGTCGAGGCTCTTGGCCATTAGGCCATTGGCCGTAACAACTATCGGCACAATTATTGCAGAGTCTACTTCCCACATGTCGACAACCTCGTGCGCCAAGTCAAGATACTTAATTTGCTTATCTTTCTCGGCCTTCACGAGATTCTCGTCATGTGGGATAGTTATATCCACAATCATTGTGCGGCGCTCTACTCGATCTATCACCACTATATCAAGCTTATTGGCTACAATAGTCCTGTCAGTGATGATAGATCGATCCCAGTACAATGTGACATGGTCATTCTCGAGAACTGGGTCGGGCACATACTTGTAGTATGGCACTTCTGAACTCACAAGGTTGTATTGCAGCGCAAGTTGCTGGTGTATAATCCTGGCCACTTGGTTATGCCTGTGCAAGTACTCGCCATTAGCAAGACGAGAACAACCGGAAATAATGTGACGGATAGACTCACCCGGACGGTGGCATGCCCGACAGATGTCAACCGTGCCGTCCTTCACAATATATTTCCGATAGTTATTCGTCATTATCATTATCTTTATTACGGGAGATAACAGAAGATAAGGCGAACCACGCCGCCGTGCTGACCCAACTCCAGGCTTGTATACAGACAAGCACATGCCACCATGGGCCGCACTGGTCCCAGGGCGGTAGCTGACCTGGCGCGAAGCGAAAAATTACGCGCACGGGGTAACCAATATTGCATTGTTATAACTGAAAGCATAGGTACTGAGTTTTATTGTTTTGAAAGTCAGGTGTTAATTTATCATTTCATCTCAAACCAGAACCTACCTTTTCACAAATCCATTAAGAGTGTCACGGAGTGCCTCCCTCCGTGTTCCTTCCCGGTTAGCTCGACTGGGAGGCTCTCTCCACGGCAGCAAGTAACGGAGTTCAGTTAACGAGATCAATGAAACGTAACATATATATTGTTATAATGGTATATTGATATTCACAACTTCAATACTTCATGCTGATTATTATATAAATTTTAAAATATAGCTTATTATCACAATATTTAAGCTAGTTAAAAATAAGTAATTGGAATATTGCAGGAGACTATTGGTCAGAGCGACAGCTGTGTGTTGAACCACTAGTGTTCAGGATCCAATGTGTAATGATAATCATCAAAATATGAAGAGCGACTCTACGTCACATAAATTCGAATTTTGATTTCAAATAAAGAATGTATCGTGAGGTGGACAGTGATGGAAATAAAAAGGTATGAAGTCATGAAAGAGGTTGATTGAAATGAAGATGAAGGATGACTTCGTTACAAGAGTAAGAAAATCCGGGTCCTGGGCCCACTGGGCTGGGAAATGTAAAGATCATCACCATCTCAGCCTGTAAACGTCCACGGTTCATTATGGGCCTTGCAGAGACTCGCTACAATGAACGGTTGAATATTATCTAAATCCCGGTAATCTCAATGTCCCGTCACTAGTCACCGTACAAAGTTTCATTACATTCGGTTCAATGATTTAAGAACTCAAAGAGGACAATTGAAAATATATTGATTTAAAAAAATGCTCACCTCGCAGATAAAAATGTCACAAATCATGTTTTTGCAATAAACTATAAACACGTTTAGATAAGATAAGATTCTTTATTCGCCAAAGATATGGTTTACAGAAGTTGGTATACAACATTTTAGACCTGACATATCTACCCTTATTGGGCATGCGAATGTTGTTTTAATTTATATTGGGGAATCTGCGTGCCCATACCGAGCGAGCCAAGAGAAGACGGTAGCACGCATGTGGTCACGCGCTGCCGTGGGACGCTTTGGGGGATCCTTTACAATCCCCCGGGGATCGACCGCTTTACAGTCACCCTCTCCGAGGTGTGCCAATAAGTGTGGCACCAGTGGGCGGCTCTAGTGTGATCATACGAGGACCTGGAGCCTCCCTTACGTACCGAAGATGACCGCTCCAGTGGTTTTAGCCAGTAGGAGTCTGGCATACCCCTTCGCCCTTCCCCGGGGCGAAGGAAGTTCATGAAGAATTTCCAATGGGCACCAAGAAAAAAAAAATTAAAAAAAAGGTGTCCATATACCTAAAAAGGTTGTGTTGAATCAAGATTTATGGGTTGAACATAGAAATATAAGTCTTAATTACAATTATCCAAAACTGTAAGCTATCGGGTTACCTTTCATTAACCCTGCGCACCATATCTAATGACCACAAAATGCTCGGTATCTGCCAAGTGGCCAAGCAAAACTATTACTAAAATATCCACTTTATCAAGACCTCTCATACTTTTCTCTTTCAAATTAAATGCGGTCCTATCAGTGTGGTTGTTGAGCGGAGATGGCTGCGTTGTCACTGTAAGCGGGTTTAAAAAGTATTTAGAGAGCGATTTGTTTGTAATACTTATTGGCATACCTGAGACTCGAGTGTGTGATCATCAACGCTAGAACTGCGTTTTAGGTTTTCTATTCATAATGTATAGACAACGCAGATGCAATAGTAACGTGAATATCAAACTTAAACTTTGGCCTCCGTACCACCCGTTCCGTTCCGTAGCCGAAACTACTATTGGTGGTCCTAAAGTATTTATTTGGATATTTATATTTCAATAATAATTCTGTAATTCAGAGTTTCAGATTCAACATACTTCACGTATGTTAAATCCATAATAATATAATGGTTAAATTACTCATAATTATTATACAGGAGAGCTTGATTTGAGAGAACATGATTGGATATGCCTCGAGCTATAAAAGGGCTTAATATAGTCGCACTTTAAATTTTATAAACGTTAACTTTAATAGTGTTTTTACAGATGCGTCTTATATCTAAATATTGCATCATACTACTAAGGAATGGTTTTGTTGATGTTCAGAATATTTACTCTTATTCCGTAAGCATTGAGTTTTGATAAGTGTGCCGCATCTACGAAGAATCACCATATATCATTTGTTTAGTATAGTATTATCAGTAACATCCGCTTCATCACGGAGCCTCGGCTGACTTGGAAGGTCACATACCGTTACAACGAACAACAAAAAGCAGTTGGCCTAGGAATTTACGGTGTAAGCACGTACAGCAGATATCAATTTATATTACTGTAGTAGACGGTTGGTCGACACTTCATGTGACCAGAGGGTCTTATCTTTGGCCAAAGAACAAGCATTGCCATTTAACGTGACAATGCTGCCGGTCTTCAAGGAATATTACCAGCTGACAGCGATGATGAGGAATACTTTGACGCCTAAAAGCCTCCTTCTTTACGGTTTCATTTTTCAATATATGCAGTTAGTTTTTAAATACTGTATATCTCTAGTATTTTTTGACTTTTTTTTTTGTTATTTCTTGCCTTACCGTTGTGTGACTGTCCGTGTCCTCACTTACAACGTTCCTTCTGAAAAATCGCGCTGTAGTGACGTTTTACTGTCTTAGGAGACCCTTTTTTGACCTCATACATAGCTAGCGCTACTACAAATCACATTTGTTACATTTAAGTATTTTAAGATTATTACGTGTGTTCGAGTAAAAAATAATAGATTTTCTGTCTTTAGAAAGAAAGAAAGAACTTCTTTCTGATAAATTAATACATCATTTGCCCGATATCCTTACAAATTCCTAATGTTATGTCAAAGCATTTTCATATCTCGTCTCTCATTTCCAATTTAATATACTTTTAATATTAGGTAGTTGGCTATTCACACCAAAGAGGTATCCAATATAACAGTATCTTTTTTTAATTAAACCCAGTGGAAATTCTTCATGAACTTCCTCCGCCCTGGGGATGGGCGAAGAAATCCGGACTCCAGCCGGCTAAAACCACTGGGGCGATCATCTACGGCATCTAAGGGGCATCTCGTATGATCACACTAGAGCCGCCCAATGGTGACACGCTTATAGGCACATCTCGGAGAGGTTGACTGTAAAGCGGTCACCCGCCCCGGGGAGATTGTAAAGGATCCGAAGTCTCACTGTGCGCTGTGCTGTGTTGCGCACACGGCGACTCGTGACCAGATGCGCGCCACCGTGGGTCGCTCGGTGGGAGCCCGCGGACTCTCCAATCACATATTAAAGCAGAATCTGTCACCGCTTGCCGCTCACAGTCCCGCCGCGGTTTGTTTTAGATAAAGGCCAGTACTGACGGTCGGTAGGTTATCGCCGGACAGATATCGCCCGTCCGGTGTCCGGCGAGCACGAACGATGACCTGAACTTATCATTTGTTTCGCTTTGATTTACTTGTTATTATGTTGCATTTATTCGCCATATTGCGCGTCGGTGGGTTAGTTTTAATGTAGTTCTAAGATAACGTTGTCTTGAGTGAGAAGTTTCCGAGGAAAATGATAAATAAATATTAGAAGGGTACAGGAATAAAGACAACGATGAGGACACAATACGCAGTATGGGCAGACCCCCCCGCGAGGTGGACAGACGACAATGGTGACGGTTGCGGGAAACCGCTAGATGCGAGTAGCGCAGGACCGGTCGTTGTGGCGATCCTTGGGGGAGAGCCTATGTTTAGCAGTGGACGTCTTTCGGCTGAGATGATGATGATGATAGGAATAAAAGAGGCACATCAACTTTCCTCATAAAATTCAACTAACTTTATCATCCGGTTCGTTTCAAATTGGCCATTCGTATGATTGATTCAGAACAGTATACAAAGGGCTCGTTTTTAGAGAAAATCCACGTAATAAAAAACATCAATGGCTAAAAGAAGCCTATGGTAGCTCTAACCTGATTAAAATGTGTACATTGCATGTAAAATCGGCACGGTTGGTGCAGAGGCTGATACAGTCGACTGCTGCGCTCCTGGTCGTGGGTTCGATTCCCGTACGGAAAAATATTTGTATGATCTGCAGGTAGTTGTTCCGGGTCTGGGTGTATTGTATGTGGAATTCATGTCTGTAAACGCACCCACGACACAGGAGAAATCCTAGTGTGGGGCAACGTATGTTGAAAAAAAGGAAAAAGAAGGTTTGCACTCCGGGAGTGCCGACAGAAGTGAAAACTTTTTTATTTCATTTATCTAGACGACACTATAGCTGCGTCTCGTAACGGTGTCGCGAGTCCAGAGATTTTATCTCATCTAAAAATATGCGTACCGCGGTAAAATAAGTTTTCACTTAAAAAAAAAGAGAAGGTCCTCATTGTCTTTGTTCAATTCAAGAAGGCGTCCATTGCGCGGTTAACGTTCTGTCATACTTTACATTAAATCTTAAATGTATTATTAGCGATTATCTCTGATATATTGGTTCTGTTGATGAGCCCTTTCTTGTCCTTTCATTTGTGATTATAAAAGCACGTTTCTATAAAAGTACAGGGTTTAAGATGGGTTGCCTGCCGTGACAGATTCTGTGCCAACACAATAACAATTGTAATATGGACCAAGTGCATTGATAGAGATGCAGGCATACCCATGCATTTCGAGGTGAGTGTTTTATCCGTGAAGTATGTTGCTGCTGTGTATGGTCAAAAGGCTTTGAACCAGCATGGAGTGTCCTTAGATCTGTAAAGAAAAGAAAACAACGTTATTAGCCCGTGATCGCAATACATACATAACTAGCCCGTTACTGTCCCTCTGCTGAGTACAGGCCTTTTCTCACGACGAGAAAGGTTAGGTTAGGAAAAAAGGCCTTAGTCTACCATGTGGCCTGGTGCGTTTGGCGGTGTCTACCATTGACACCATTTTCGAGCCCTCTCAGGTGTGCAGGTTTCCTCACGATGTTTACCTTCACCGTTAATGCAAACTTCTTCGTGTTCTCTGTATATGTTGTACAATCATTTTTGTATCAATCAGCATCGTAATCTCAATGATTTTAAAAGAGTATCCATGGAGTTTCTTGCCGGCTCTTCTCCACGAGTATTTGGACTATTTGGAACCGTGCAACTTAGATTCTGACGTTTCATAAGTGCCAATATTTGGTTTATTTGAAATAAAAAACGTTGACTTTGAAACAATAATCAAATTCCAATCCTCACATGAATCCGAAAACTCAGAGGTCAGAGGCCGGGATCGAACTCAAACTCTCATGTATGGAAGGCAAGCGTTCAATCACTAGGCTATCACTGCTGTACTCATAGTATACCTATTGTATACGTAGTATGATATACCTATTGTATATGTATGTATACGAGTATGTAGGTAGTGTCGTGATCCGTAAGGTGAAAACCGGCAGTGAATCACCGAATGGTAAGAGGAATATTAATCTCAAAGTTGAGAGGCGTCTGATGAAGTTTACACTCGGGCCCTCTAGTGCTCATATCCAAAACCCCGAGAGCTTTCAACTCGAACTCTAAAACCGCTTCGAGTCTATAGAAAAATGCATACCTGTA
The DNA here is from genome assembly GCA_947459985.1 of Diloba caeruleocephala. Taxonomy (NCBI): domain Eukaryota; kingdom Metazoa; phylum Arthropoda; class Insecta; order Lepidoptera; family Noctuidae; genus Diloba; species Diloba caeruleocephala. The sequence goes on from OX381619.1 coordinate 2,325,953, forward strand.
AACTTAAATGGTAGTTTTGTAGAAACTGCCCAAACGGTTGGGTCAAAGTACTTTAAAACCTACCATAAAGGTCGACTTAAAAAGTTCTCTGATGATACCCTCAAACTCATGGCAGACAGTCGTGTCATGACGCTACAGTCATCCGATGATGCTGAAGCATATCGACTGCTCAATAGACGGATATCGTCACGACATACGTACCTTTAATATAAAACTGTGTGGATATCAGACAAAGAAATAAAATAAACTTTTTTACTTCGCTCTATCAATTACTGTCTCTAACGCCAGCGCTGAGCGTGTTTTCAGCGTAGTTAACGAACGTTGGTCAAATAGTTGTAACCGCTGTAGTAACTACAACAACTGCCTTAATAAAACTCAGGTTAAATCTGGGCACAAATTTAAAATACATATGTAAAGAGTTTTATGATTTCATCATATCAAATTAAAAGGCATTTGCTAGCTACCCCGGTGAAAAAAACACTCCTGTAAAAAAGAAAATAAACACTGGCCAAAAAGCATTGTTGATTGTGAAATTTCATTTTATGATAAATAATTGTCTTTCTAAAGTGCAATTTGTTACTTTTTAATATTAACATTTAGTTAACATTGCTTTCTTTTTGTAAATTACATCTCCCGGATTTGTGATCCGTTGAGTTGGCAACCCTAGGTCTAACCCTTCCCCGAGAGGTGCCTGGGGGCGGCCTTTTTACAGTCGCCTTCCCTCCGCTAGAGGGGGTGACCGCTTTACAGAAATCCCCTCCGAGATTTGCCTAAAGGCGTGGCACCAATGGGCGGCTCTAGTGTGATCAGATCTAACCCTTCATATCGGTAAGTCACAGTCACAGGCAGGCACAAGAACGTACAGTTTCGACACTTTCGTGGAATGTAATATTTAAGTTAACGTTCATTAATAAAGAATTATACATTGACCGGTTTATAACTGTCTAACTTGAATATGCTGCCGATGCGACGCGGAGGCCGAGTTCGAGTGCCTTGCTAATATACAGATCTAAAGTTATTTATAGTCTTCGCCGGTCCATCTAACGAGCTTTCCGCAATATGTGTGCCGATTGCGGTCTCATCGGCTTTAGGTCTTTAGGCAGCCATGGCTATTCTATTGCGCTTCACCTCGCTGCTTCTGAAAGCAGTCGATGACTCCAGTTCTGTTCCGGATAATTTCGTCAGGAATCTTAATCTTTTAAAGAAACCCCAGCCGTCCAGCCCAGATGTATATATATATATATATATATATATATATATATGTTTGAGCTTAGAGAATTGCACCCCAGGTTTCGTCTTTCTTTCGTATAGGCAATGAGCAGACTCACTGAAGTTCATATGCATGTGAGATTTATGTGTTGGCAGTACCCGCGATGCAGTTGAAAAAACTGTGGTATTAAAAAAGAAGTTGCTTATCTCGACTTAGTTTGTAGTTGCAACTATTTTTGTTTACACCGGCTAAGCATATTTTAAATATTTACAGTGCCAAGGTTATTTTTATCTGGTTTATTTTGGTTTGGTAGAGATATTGATTACTGGTTATGTTCTGAACTTAAACATACTAACGTAATAACCGATATATTTCGAACAGGTCTCGAGCCTTACTAGCGATGAGACAAGCCTTGCGTTTGTGTGAGTATAAGTAAAAACGGCCGCAAACCATTGGCGCGTCACCGACTTACCACTTTCGGTGCCCACACAGAGGCAGTAGTGACAATTCCCTAAGCACAAACATCCATACATCCTTGAATACAGAATTAAAATAACGGGGAAATTCCAATTTGGACATGATTGAAGCTATTCAAGGACGCGTTGCAGACGGTGAGGACGAGTCTAAGCGGATACCAAATTGTGTTGTCACTGAATTCAAGGATGTATGGATGTTTGAGTTTAGAGAATTGCACTGCTGAGCTTATGTCTCATTGAGATGACTGTATTGATGTTATCACAGCTTGGCAGACGGAGTGGTGGCAATATGGTATTTTTAGCCTACAAGTGGATTCCGCTACTAATGGAGATACAGTTCTGTAACACCCGCTCCACAAAGTTCGCCTAGAAACATGAATGAATTGACTTGATATTGAGTTTTACTCGTAAAAGTTTTATTATACCTACTATTCGTGAAGGTCGTTCTTATAATAACATAAATATAGAAATTGAACGATCAATGTATAATCGCGTCATATTAACCTTTAGACACCACAATAAAACAAATGAGTTTTGATCGTTAATGTTGATAATTGTTTAGTTATTTACTTATATTCACGCCCGTTTCTGATATGGAATGTTCATTACTACAAGCAGCTTGAATTGTTGTAGCGTTTTTTAACTTATTAATTACATTTTAATGGAACTAACTATACCTAAATCTCGTGCTTATTTTGTTATTATCATAGGCGTGTTTAGGCTTCGGGCCACAAGGTTGCGAAGTCTAACAAAATCAGTAACGTTAGTTTTTTTTTTAAGTAACGTTGCCGCACATTAGGATTTCTCCTGTGTCGTGGGTGCGTTTACAGACATGAATTCCACATACATTACACCCAGACCCGGAACAACTACCTGGAGATCATGCAAATATTTGTTCCGTGCGGGAGTTGAATCCGCGACCCGGAGCGCAGCAGCCAACTGTATAAGCCACTGCACCAACCGTGCCGTCAAATAGGTACATATATATTTATATACAGTTACGTACTTATTCTTAGATACAGTGGTCTGATAATCTTGGTACAGATGACAATTTAAAGTTGAATCCAAAACAGCGTCAACACGTTCGCCATCTACTTTACTACCCTTATTAATTATAAAGCTTGGGGTGCTTCAAAAATGGCGTGAATTGATCTTTACAGGGTCGGCAACTTTCATAGGTAACGGTAACCGCTTAGTATTCAACATTTTGGTCGAATGAAGTCCACTGCTGGACAGAAGCCTCCCCTAAAAATTGCCACAAGGACCGGTATGGGTTTGTGTTGTGCTCATTGGGGGCGGTTTTGCCATAATCGCCACGCTTGGCAGAAGGGTTGGCGATCGCAGTTAGGTTATTAATGTACTCGAAGCACGCTGCTGCCTACCCTCCGGCTAATGCCATAGTCGCCTTTAACCGCACCCACGGGATGAGGTGTGGTGGTGGTATTCGCAGCTGACACTACACGGCGTCATTATTTATTTAACTACTAGCTGAGACCCCCGGTTTCACCCGCGTTTATTTTAAAAGAAATTTAGAGTACTTCGACATAGACACTTGACATAGAATATATGTATTGGATTTACCAAGGTCTTTTTTTATTTGCGCGGAACCCAAATTATTTTTCTAAAATAAAAGTAGCCTTAGTTATTCCTTATAACATTAGCTATCTGCCAGTGAAAGTCCCGTCGAAATCGGTCCAGCCGTTTCGGAGATTACCCGGAACAAACAGACAGACAGACAAAAAATGTAAAAATTGTTTATTTGTTACTAGCTGGGCCCCGCGGTTTCACCCGCGTTTAATTTAAAAGAAATTTAGAGTACTTCGACATAGACACTTGACATAGAATAAATATATTGGATTTCAAGGGTTTTTTTTTTACGCGGAACCCTAATTATTTAAAAAAAATAAAAGCAGCCTAAGTTATTCCTTATAACATCAGCTGTGCCAGTGAAGGTCCCGTCAAAATCGGTTCAGCCGTTTCGGAGCTTACCCGGAAAAGATGTAAAAATTGATTTTTTGTTATATGTACCGTATAAACTTTCGTATGCATTTAGTAAAAAGCTGTTATTTTGACATTACAAAAAGACACTTAAATTTAATTTATTTGTATAGATAATAATTACCGCGAAACACCCTCACTTCATTTTGACCATTCCTTTATTTGCATGCCAACACAAATGATTTGTGGAAGTGTTTCATTCCAATGTCTTGATACAAACACAAATTCGTTCATCCGAACTACGTTGAGTCGGTGACGCAAGCTTTACGTAGCGTGAGTCATCCCGCTTGACCGGTCACAGCGACGATTAAAACAAAGATAAAAATATCATTTGACATGTCCACGTGTGGAAACGGCGTTAACATATTTTGTGAGCGTGGGTGTTTGTATACCTTCCGTACAATTAATTTTGTGTTATTAAAGTAGGCCGGTATTTTATTTAGAGAGAACTGTATGAGTCTTGTTTGTTTTGGGTTCGCTTTGTAAACACACTGTTTGTATGCCGTGAAACTTCAGGAGATTCCGGCCCGTATTCTTGAAGAATGCTCAGATATTAGTACAGATTTGAAAGAAGACAGAAAGAAAATTGTTTTTATTGGCACAAATTTTACGCGCAATAAAAATAAACTTATAACAATACTAACGTGTGGTGCCGGCTGTGCCGTGTGGTGCCGGCTCAGAATGCCACCACCCCATCTCCTCCCGTGGGTGTCGTAAAAGTCGAATAAGGTATTAGCCAGAGGATGGGCAGCAGCGTCCTTCGAGTACATTAACAACTCAACTGCGATCGCCAACCCGTCTGCCAAGCGTGGCGATTATGGCAAAACCCCCCAATGAGCCCACAACACACCCATATCGATCGTTGTGGTGATCTTTGCGAGAGGCCTGTGTCCAGCAGTGGACTTCATTCGGCCGGAATGATGAACAATAATTAAACTAAATAAAAGGTGCAATATATACTGTGCTCAGTGGCAAAATTATAATGCCAAAGGGCCAACAGCTCAGCATAATGTTAGGAGGCAGTGATACTGACCACCTAACGCTGGTTTTCAGCTTTCACCCACAGGTGCCATACGCTCGAAACTAAGTAATTACATTTGAATGCACTTAAACTAATAAACTCAAACAAACTTCTTTTTTCCTGAAATTTGTACACACATATTGCACACCACGACATTATTTAAGAGTGCGTGTGTGTAATTGAATAAACAAAAATAAAAGTGTGTATACGGTAATTTTAACAAACCTACAATACAATTTCGTTCTAGAACTGTACTAGAGTCAAGATTCATTGATCATAGTTCACATGCGTAGTGTCTTTATTCTTGTCGTTTTATCGTCACTCTACTGTAGATCTATACTTGCCAGAGATGTATAATCAAGTAAGTGACGTCCAAACTGGGCTTGAGCTAGTTTTCTCGCGTTTCGAATAGCTTCAAAGCTATTTGATAATTTATAACACTAATTTTTAAGCCGTACCGTGTGGTGTCCGGTACCTTGTGACGTCCGTATTAAGAATATAGCACCACTCCATCTCCTCCCGGTGATCTCCTCCCGTGGATGTCGTAAAAGGTGACTAAGGGACTCTAAACCAGAGGGAAGGGTAGCAGCTTCCCTTCTGTAGAACAGCACCCATACTGCGCTCACTAACCCGCCTGCCAAGCCTGGTGAATAAAATTGACGTCACAATTTTGAAAATCTATGGGGTAGGCCTTGTTCAACTGTGGACATCTTTTTTCTGATAATATAAACACAGATCTCTTAAGCACGCTTTTGTTATTGCTTAGTAAACTAAACTAAAATTATCTGTGGAGCGGAACGAAGTGGACAAAACAATAAAATGTACACGAAAACACGTTTGATTCATCTTCTCATCTTTTCTTTTCGGCCGAATGAAATCCACTGCTGGACACAGGCCTCCCCCAAAGATCACCAGAACCACCGATATGGTGTGTTGTGTGCTCATTGGGGGGTCTTGCCATAATCGCCACGCTTGGCAGACGGGTTGGCGATCGCAGTTGAGTTGTTAATGTACTCGAAGGACGCTGCTGCCCATCCTCTGGTTAATCCCTTAGTCGACTTTTACGACACCCTCGGGATGAAATGGGGTGGTGGCATTCTGAGCCGGCACCATTGATTCATACATACAAAGTAATCTCTAAGGCACGATTTGAATCTAGATTCAGCTGAGTAGTTTGGTAGAAGTTCTAGAATACGATCAAAGATCAAGAAAAACAAAATTGCACTCCGGGAGTGCCGACAGAAGTGAAAACTTATTTTGGCGCGTTAGGAGATTTTATCTCATCTAAAAATATGCGGACCGCGCTAAAAGGAGTTTTCACTTCAAAAAATATGACAGCATGGTTGACGCAGTGGCTAAGCGATTGGCTTTCTGCACAACATGTCGCGGGTTCGATTCCCGCACGGAGCAAATATTTGTATGATCTACAGATAGTTGCTTCGGGTCTGGGTGTTTGTGCATGTGAAATGTATGTCTGTAAACTGAACCCACGACACAGGAGTGTGGGACAAAGATTCTATACCTCAAGCAATGATCATTGTGTATCGTTCTAGAATACGGCCATACGAGTCTAGATAAGCAAACTTAGGTACCTACTAAGTACGCACACAACACGGGCGCGGCCAGGCTTTTTCCTGCCAGAGTGGCCATATTTCATAGTTAGTTATGGAAGTGCATCCATATGATTTACTATGGTTTTATAACCATACTGTAATATTAATATTTTTGTTCTAATATGCACACGAATTACAAATGAGGTAACACAAGGAAATTATCCTCATGACTGCTACACGAATGATACAGACAACTATTTCACACAATTTAACGCAAATGAGGAAATGCTCTACAAATTTGGTGACGCAATTGTATGTCTGATAGTGGAACCAAAAATTAAGAATAAGTACGTATCTGTACAAAGATATATATGTACCTATTTGACATTTTGTACGTATTTGACGACACGGTGGGTGCAGTGGCTGATACAGTCGGCTGCTGCGCTCCGGGTCGCGGGTTCAACTCCCGCACGGAACAAATATTTTTATGACCTGCAGGTAGCTGTTCCGTGTCTGGGTATATTTTGTGTGGAATTTATGTTTGTAAACGCACCCACGACACAGGAGAAATCCTAGTGTGGGGCAACGGTTTTTAAAAACAAAACAAAAGAAATGTATTTGACGGCACGGTTGGTGCAGTGGCTGATACAGTCGGCTGCTGCGCTCCGGGTCGCGGGTTCAAATCCCGCAAGGAACAAATATTTTTCGCTGTTCCGGGTCAGGGTGTATTTTGTGTTGAATTTATGTCCAAACGCACCCACGACACAGGAGAAATCCAATCCAGAAGAATCCAAAGTGTGGGACAACAATTTTTATTCAAAAAAAACCTACATGTGGTGGTGTGCCTTTCTGTGTGGTGTCCAGAACATATTACCCCTCCATCTCCCGTGGATGTCGTAAAAGGCGATTAAGGGACTAGACTAGAGGAATGGGTAGCTGCGTTTCTACTGTGAAACAGTAGCCATACTGCGCTTTTTGATTTGTTTTCATTGGTATCCAGTGGAAATTCTGCATGAAGTTCCTTCGCCCCGGGGAAGGACGAAGGGGTATACCGGACACCGGCTAAAACCACTGGAGCGGTCATCTTCGGCACCGAATGGGGGCGCCAGGTCCTCGTTAGATCACACTAGAGCCGCCCATAGGTGCCACGCCTTTAGGCACATCTCGGAGGGGATGACTGTAAAGCGGTCAACCCCTCTAGCGGAGAGCAGGCGGCTTTAAAAAGGCCGCCGCCCAGGCACTTCCCGGGGATAATCACCACCCCTGGCAGTTAATCGCTGAACATATATTTTATTAATAATCCATATGTGGTCCTTGCTACAGCAACAGGTTTCGCTTACCTAGCTAACATTACTTGCCTTTTACCAGTGATCTTAGATATTGACCCAATGATGTTGGTACAAATGTTGGTATGTGAAATAAAAAGCTGGTATACGTGATATTGGTGCCAGCTACGAATAGCATCAACCCATCTCATCCCATTGCTGGATACAGGTCTCCCCCGAAGATCACCACAACGACTGATATGGGTGTGTTGTGTGCTCATTGGGGGGTTTGCGCACGCTTGGCAGTCGGGTTGGCGATCGCAGTTGAGTTGTTAATGTACTCGAAGCACGCTGCTGCCCATCCTCCGGTTAACCCATAGTCGCCAGGCGACACCCACGGGATGAGATGGGTTAGTGCTATTCGTAGCCGGCACCACACGAAAATCTTAGTAGCGGAACCTAATAAATCAAAGTAGGTTACAGTTCCCCAGTGGATAAAGACTGGCGAGTTTTGGACTTTCGACAGTAGGTAGATACGCTTTTGTCTATACTATCAGGGGAAAGGTACAGGCGACAGTGTTATCATACGCTATGTACATAATATATATCTAAGTGTACATGAATGTAGGCCTTAGTTCAAAAGTTCAATTGTAACAGATTAGGTATATACAGACCGTTCTACATTAGCGTAATTGGGTCATCATTTCAGCCAGTGAACGTCCACTGCTAAACAAAAGCCTAAATGACATTTTACAAATAGACGCGCCATACACGATCATTATTGCAGTACAAAACGACGTGCCGGCAGCCATTAGACCGCGTAATAAAAAATAAATAAATTACTATTTTTATTTAGCTAGCTGGGACCCGCGGTTTCACCGGCGTTTAATTTAAAAGAAATTTAAAGTACTTCGACATAGAATATATATATTGGATTTCAAGGGTTTTAATTTTTTTGCGCGGTACCCCAGTTATTTTTTTAAAATAAAAGTTGCTTAAGTTATTCCTTATAACATCAGATATCTGCCAGCGAATGTCCCGTCAAAATCGGTCCAGCCGTTTCGGAGATTACCCGGAACAAACAGACAGACAAAAAATTGATTTTTTGTTATATGTACCGTATATAATATCATTTGGGTTCAGTAAAAATCTGTTATTTTGATATTACAAACAGACACTTCAATTTTATTTTTTTGTATAAATATCGATTTACTTTACGAATTTATTTATTTATGAAATAGGAATAGAGGAAAAGATGTTTATCTTTTCCTCTCACAGTTGCAGTATACTTCGTGCATCGTCTATAAACACAGGATGGCATAATCTGTTCGTAATAGTTGCTGAATTACGCTTATGATTCACGTCGGGCCGCGACACTGGTCGGCGCGTGACTAAGTGAACTCTGGGCAATTACCTTGCTTTCACGTGGCCATCGTAGAGCACGGGCAACGCATCTCATAAAAACATCTTAGTTCCCCCATAGATTTCTACAATTGTGTCATCATTTTGGAGGAATTTCTCAGTACTCCCTGCACTTGGGGTGGCTTGGTGAACGCAGTAAGGCTACTGTTCCACAAAAGGGACGCTACCCATCCATCCCTCTGCTCTAGAGTCCCTTAGTCACCTTTTACGACATCCACGGGAGCAGGTGGAGTGGTGCTATATTCTTAATCTCAATACCACAATAGCGACAGGTAATATATCGAAATCAAAATATCGAATTACAATTGGTGTTATTTGACTGTTTGTCGACTATTATTCGATTGGTGGGTATTTGTTATCAATCACTGCGAAGACCTTTCTTTTAGACGTCATTTTAAATTGCGCGCAATTGTAATCGATTGTTATTCGACAACGACGAATACTCGATTGCACAAATTTTATTGTTTTCACTAAAAAAAACATTGTCGCACACTAGGATTTCTCCTGTGTCGCGGGTGCGTTTACAGACATGAATTCCACATACAATACACCGAGACCCGGAACAACTACCTGCAGATCATACAAATATTTGTTCTGTGCGGGCATCGAACCCACGACCCGGAGCGCAGCAGCCGACTGTATCAGCCACTGCACCAACCGTGCCGTCAATTATTAATGTATTCGATTCATCATCATTCAATTCGGCCGAATGACACACAGGACCGTCCACTGCTGGTGACACACAGGCCTCCCCCATATATCACCACAACGACCGAAAGGGTGTGTGTTGTGGGCTCATTGGTGGTTTTGCCATAATCGCCACGCTTAGCAGACGGGTTGGCGATCTCAGTTGAGTTGTTAATGTACTCGAAGGACGCTGCTGCCCATCCTCCGGCTAATCCCCTAGTCCACTTTTACGATACCCATGGGAGGAAATGCGGTGGTGGTATACTAAGCCGGCACCACACGGCATGTATTCGATTGCTTTTTCAGTATCATCGTTCACTATTCTGCATACCTATGTATTGAGAGATTTCGCGCATTGTGTTGACTGGTCCTTCAGAGTTTGTTCTTTTTGTATGCTTTAAGTTAGATGCCTACGTTATGCACAGGTAATATCTGTAAAAAATGGACAAAACCAAACTACGAGGAGGGATCAAAAAGTAGTGAGAATGAGATAGAATATAATTACTATTGATAACTTAATCATTTATTTTTCTACATAATTTCCGAGTCTCTCTACACACCGAGTCCAGCGCTTTTCCAAGGCTTCAATCCGTTTCACAAAAAAAGATTTGTCTTGGTACTGCAAAAAGGTCTCCACGGCATCCATCACCTCGTTATTGTCTTCGTACCTGTTTCCCCTTAAGTATTTTTTCAATTTGGGGAACAGATAAAAATCGCTAGCCGCCAGATCTGGTGAATGGGGGGTGGTCAACCAATTCAAAGCCAGCTTGCTGAATGGCAGCCATCGCAACTGCCGACCTGTGCGCGGGTGCGTTGTCGTGATGAAACAGCACGCCACTTCGAAGTTTCCCTCTCCTTTTTTCTTTGATGGCATTCCTTAACTTGGGAATTAAAGCTGCATAATATTGGCCAGTAATAGTGGTTCGAAATTGAGAAGCCCACCTTGCGACAATGGAATACGGCGGAGCAGACTCTCTAAATGTTGCCTCCAAATCGCAATGAATCTCTTGCGGCGTTAACTTTTTTAAACAGAGGTATTTAATAACGGCTCGCACTTCGTTTTTCTCCATTTTCGAGAACACGTGCCGACACGAAGCAAACAAATGACTACATTCAGAAGAAAACAAAAGGGCGTCGAAGATTTTTTTATTAATTAATACTACAAATATGTATCTGAAATATGCCTGCCGGTATTTATTTACTTTTCTTACCAAGGAGTATGTCGTTCTCACTACTTTTTGATCCCTCCTAGTAATGCAGACATAAACAGGATGTCATTTATTATTCTATTTATATAAATGACATTGTCCCTGTGATCACATTGTCGCCTAATACAGATTTACAATAAAATCGTTACAATATTGTTATTGGATTGACATTCTGCATCTATTTTGTGTATTGAACTGTTACTGTACAGTATCACTTACGCGATCGACTCTCAACTGATGTTATGAAACCGTCATTTTTGTCGAATGGCCTGGATTGTGCAAGTCGCTCGTGGCGCGGTTACGCCCCCGTACCACTTCTCGTTATTCACCATCCATCACCAAGCCATCGTTTCAATATGTCGTGTAAAAATGTTTGTTAGGGTTTAATTAGGTACTGATTAACGTAGTCGAGGCCGTCCTGCCGCTCTTTGGAGCCTGACTCAGAAGGAGCGAGCGCGTCACTTACCTCCTGACGCAGGTGCTCACGGGGTACCATTGTTTCGGTGCGTACCTGCACAGTATAGGACGCAACGCCACGGCACAATGCCACCATTGTTATAGCGACCAGGACACCGCGCTGCACACGCTCGAGGCGTGCCCTGCGTGGGCCACCGAGTGGCGGATCCTTTACAAGCCCCCCGGCGGGATGACCGCCTTACAGTCACCCTCTCCGAGATGTGCCTATAGGCGTGGCACGAGTGGCCGGCTCTAGTGTGATCATACGAGGACCTGGAGCCTCCCTTGGTGCCGAAGATGACTGCTCCAGTGGTTTTAGCCGGTAGGCGTCCGGCATACCCCTTCGCCCTTCCCCGGGGCGAAGGAAGTTCAGGAAGAATTCCCACTGGGCGCCAATTAAAAAAAAACAGTTACTGATTAAATGATTCTATACTATTCTTAGGTATACCTTATAGATACTTCAAATGGACATGAAAAGCATACTTTTAAATTCGATTGCACAGGCACTACAATAAAAAAACCACATCAAAACGGTGTCGAAGTAATCGCTCTAACCAATGACCAGGCAGATCATAAAATTCAAGGTGTAGTTTTTTGTTTTGTTCTGTTTGATCACCATGCCTAGCCCATCCAATGATGCAAACCTTTAAACTGACCTATATATTTGCACCCAAAGTCTCATTAGTCACTGCACAAAAGCGTAAAACGTAAATTGAATTCACCAATACATCACGAGAGCATGGAGTTCGTTCGAATGCGTGTAAAAACATGCAAATGGTTCGATTACACAACGCTCGTGTTGTGGAATTTTATATGCAACGGACATAGCAGTTATATGCAATCAATTGTTACCAAAATACTTGAACGTTTTGAGTCTAATGTGTGTGGAAACTCAGCAGATTATTGCTTCAATCTGATATGCGTAGAACAGCTTTACCCCTGACCACTGTCTTACTGTTTAGACACAGAGTTCCTTACTGATATATTTTTTTTAAATGTATTGAGTTTACACCTGTATCTTGGAGAGGATGAATAATGCAAGCCTACAAAATATTTTGTAGTATCGTTTCTATTGTTTGATTTTGATAGCATTGTTCATTGAATCGATTACGGATATAAAATCGCGTTTAATTCATTCATACCTACACAGCATCCATTCGTGCGGTATACGTGCATGAGGTACACATACTAGTGATGTAACGAAGATTCGCATTGGCATTCGCGAATATTCGCATATTTTTGACATTCGTATCCGCGATTTTAAGATAATATCGGGTCTATTCGCGCACAGATTAATATCAAAATAGTATTTTCACGAATCTCAAAAAAAAATCCCCGAATAGACCCGATATTATCTTAAAATCATGAATTCAATTAGCGAAAGTTTAAAAATTACTATTCGTATCCGTATTCGCATAAATCGTGCGAAAGTCTCTTGTCACAAATATTTTATATTTTGCGTATAAAATTTATGAAAATAATATTTAATAGGACACAAAACACTAGTTTGACACTTAACTTTTATTATAAAAGATTGTATTACAAATGAAATATTCTCTCCTTTTTAAAAACTTTAATATTTCCTTCTAGATAGAGGACTGCAATTGTATCTTTTATCAGTCTTTGCCTTAGCAACCAACAAAACTGAGTACTAATATAAATAATCAACTTCTTATGGGAAAACAAAATATGCAAATGAAACAAATAAAAACATATTGTTCTCGTAATAAAACAAAAATAGTACTCAATTTAAATAACTAAATCGTTATTTTTGTCATTCTCTATATAACATTACTAGCGGCCCGTCCCGGCTTCGCACGGGTGAACATTTATTTTCTAAACTTTTTGGGATAAACGTAGAGTAAATGTAAACAAATGTAAAAGGTTCTCGAATCTCGCACCGGAAAACGCAGCGTGGGACGACCTCCAACGAGGTGACCTCGAACTTCCTCTGACCCGAAAGGGCGAAGAGGTATGCTGGACTCGGCTAAAACCACCGGAGCGTTCAACTTCCTCACCGAAAGGGGGCTCCAGGTCCTCGTATCACACTAGAGCCGCCCATTGGTGCCACGCCTTTAGGCACATCTCGGAGGGGATGTTATCTACACGACCGACGTTCTGATATTATTAGTCATTCAAATGTCCTTCGATACAAACTTCTTCGAAGTAGAATACATTGACAGTTTCTGTTCGATCAGCCAAGTTTTCGATGGACATGCTTAAGTAATAGTTATTTATGTTTATTTGTCACTCAAGGTGACCAGACATTAAGGTCGATGTATTTTTCATCATAATAATATTATTAAGAGGTTTTTGTTTGTTAGAGGTTGACACCAATAGGGCTCTAAGTTGACACCAATAGGGATATAAAGGCGTCATAGAATAGCTGACCGTTCTATTTGTAGGAGAAATCCTTGAGGAGAAAGTCGAGGCAAATTGTGTTGTCGTAAACATGTTTTGTCATACATTTTTGCGTTTTATTAGGTTAGTTGTTACTGGGGACGTTGTTGTGCGTACGGACTGAAGAGTTTGTAGGGTCATTTTAATGTAGGTTAATTTAATGCTTGGCTCTTGGTACTGGTTTAACCACTACTCAACGTGTAATCGTACCACTGCCAGTGGTACCTCTAGCGAGGCTTGGGTGACCCTTTACAATCCTCGCAGAGAAGTGCGTGGGGCGAACTTTTTACAGTCGCCTTCCCTCCGCTAGAGGGGTTGTCCGATTTACCGTCATCTCCTCCGTGATGTGCCTAGGCGCGGCACCAATCGAGGCTTGGGGGGATCCTTTACAATCCTCCCCGAGAGGTGCCTGGGGGGCGACCTTTTTACAGTCGCCTTCCCTCCGCTAGAGGGGGTGACCGCTTTATATTCATCCCCTCCGAGATGTGCTTAACGCGTGGCATCACTGGGGGGGCTCTAGTGTGATCTTACGAGGACCTGGAGCCCCTCTTCGGTGCCGAAGATGACCGCTCCAGTGGTTTTAGCCGGTAGGAGTCCGGCATACCCCTTCGCCCTTCCCCAGGGTGAAGGAAGTTCATGTAGAATTTCCACTGGACATCAATAAAAAAAATAAAAAAAAGAAGTCCGACATACCCCTTCACCCTTCCCCGGGGCGAAGGAAGTTCATGTAAAATTTCAATTGGACACCAACAAAAAAACGGTTGCTAGTTATACCTTAAACATAAATATGCACGTCTTTATCATCATTTCGGCCGAATAAAGTCCGCTGCTGGACATAGGTCTCCCCCAAAGATTGCCATAACGACCAGTCAGTTTGTATTGTGTGTCATACCGGATTTCGCCATGAAACGCCACGCTTGGCAAGCGGGTTGGCGATTGCAGTTGAGTTGTTAATGTACTCGATGTACGCTGGGCACCCTCCGGCTAATCCCATAGTCACCGTTTACGACACCGACAGGAATATATGCACAGAAATGTGCAACTCATATCACATGAGCATGAAGCAAGCTTAATCCTCCGTCAGTTACTCGCAGAAATGTAGAACTACAGGCTTGGCACCTGCCCGCTATATTTAACCGTAAACGGTCCCATCCGCTAATAAGGACATGTCGGGAAATGAGAAGTGAAACATGTTGCTACGGGACTGACAAGACGATGTCCGTACTTCGTGCACACAAAGGAATGGCATCTTGAGTCTCTAAGGGCTAGTGATGTTATAAATATGTTTCACGAGTTATAAAGTTACACAAATTGTACTACATAATAGTGTAGTCATCATTTCAGCTGAAAAAGTCCACTGCTGGACAGAAGCATCCCCCATATATTCCCACAACGACCGGTATGGGTTTCAGTGTGTGCTTATTGGGAGGTTTTGTCATAATCGCCACGCTTTTCAAAATTGGCGATCGCAGTTAGTTAAAAATATACTCGAAGGACGCTGCTGCCCATCCTCCGGCATCCCAAAGTCGATTTTTACGACACCCACGGGATAAGATGGGGTGGTGGTATTCTTAGCCGGCACCACACGGATTAATGGTGTAGTATTTCTGTTGTAATGTCTGCAATAAACAATTTATTATTATGTATTTTGTCTTACCATCTCTCTGATCAGATTATCGTGTGCGACGCTTGTCTGGATCTGTCCTGAATTTATGTAGTAAAACCCATTGCAAGAGACCTTATAATTGTAGTTTCCATTTCATACAATAGTGTTGCACTTCCGGGAACAATCCGTGACTGCATTTTATAGTGCAGAAATGAAGGGTCCACGGTTAGTGTCCCATCACATTTTGGATTACAATTCTCTAAAGGGCCTCTGCGTGTTGAACACATGTCTCCGCGTAAGCGTAACAAAAGACCGGGTTCCGTCTTACGGGGGATATAAACCCATTATCCATGTGGTGTCCGGATCAAGAATATAGCACCACTCCATCTCCTCCCGCGGAGGTCGTAAAAGGCGACTAAGGGACATTCATTGTACTCAAACTCCAAAGCATGACTTCATTCAAGCAATCTGGCAACATAATTGAATTTATTTAATAGACTTAAGTAGGTTAATAAATTATAGAGAGATCTTTCATTAGGAACAACAAAATATCGATAAACACATTGAGCTTATCGCTGCATACTGCTAGAGATACGACTGCACACCGAATTCATTATATGCTTCGGTTTCGGTTCATATCGCAGTCCACTATCGAACATAGATCCCGCCCAAATTTCCCGCAGCAACAGAACGACTTGTGTCCCGCATCTAGCCAGCATAAATAAAATGAAACAAATATGCATCAACAGTACATCGCCACGAAATCGATCTCACACTCTAAATAAACACAAACCATATCGCATGTCAACATAAAAATAATTCTAAAATTAGTTTAAAAAAACTAAAAAAACACGCTAGGTTGTGCTGAACTGAGTGCCCGAAAGAGCAAGTCTGGAACTGCACGCATGCGTAGTTCGCGCACTAGCTCTGTCTCTCTTACTCGCATGCAAAGGATGCGGAAAGAAATTAATTAATCCTGGCGAATCTAATTAGGATAATCGGATATTTTGATCGGATTATTGCATTGTCATCGACCTTTGACAGGTGTGCAAAGTTTGAATCAAATCTGATCGTTCAAAGTAGGGCAAAATCGAGCTCAAAGGAGTCGGTTACAAACAAACATACATACAGGTGAAGCTAATAAAAGCGTGTTAAAAACAACCGTTGCTTCCTCTGTTTACTAACAAATTCCACACAATGTGAATATAACTGTTCCATGCTATATGATAAGCTATCGCAGGTCAGACGACCAGGAAATCCTCTGATAAGATGGTCAGTCACTGAGACGCTAAAAGAGACCGGGTGACGCGTGCTATCAATTGTGAAGCTCTGGCTTGGAATAATATCATTATTTTGTGGTAGTAGAGTTATGAAGAATGAACTGAGTGGTGTCCGGATTAAGAATTTAGCACCACTCCAACTCGTTCCGTGGATGTCGTAAAAGGCGACTAAGGGACGTCCTTTCTGTGGAACAGTAGCCACACTGCGCTCACCAACCCGCCTGCCTAGCGTGGTGAGTACTGGCAAATTCCCGCCAGTATAATGACACAGTTGTGGAAATCTATGGGGGAGGCCTTTGTTTGGACGTTTTATGGCCGATATGAATGAAACCCATGGATAGAGATACATGTAGATAATAATAATAATATCAGCCTGGAACTGTCCCACTGTAAAGCAAAGGCCTCTTCTCACACCATGTATTAACGAGCATATATCACTTCTCATTGCGTTATGGCGATTTTAAAGTTTTATTTTCAGACTTCGCGAAGATTTCCTTCACCTAATACATAAATTTGCACACCATCAGTCCATAACCAGTGCTGTCTTAGTTTTTTTAGTTACCAACCGTGTACTAAGAAAGTACATCATCATCATCATCATTTTAGCCGAATGAAGTCGACTGCTGGACACAGGCCTCCCCCAAAGATCACTACAGCGGCCGATAGTGGTGTGTTGTGGGCTCATTGGGGGTTTTGCCATAATCGCCACGCTTGGCAGACGGGTTGACGGTCGCAGTTGAGTTGTTATTGTACTCGAAGGACGCTGCTGCCCATCCTCTGGCTAATCCCTTAGTCGACTTTTACGACACCCACGGGAGGAGACGGGGTGGTGTTATTCTGAGCCAGCACCACACGTCAAAGAAAGTACATACTACATTGAAAAAGTCACATTTTACAAACGGCTACATATCAAGCTACACACATTTACAGTTTATGCTCACCTCTCATTGTAAGGAAAGCCTATACAAAGCGAGATCAGCTTATCCTGAAGTGTATAGCTTGAAGGCCACAACCTTTTTATTTTTTATCGAAGTCCAGTGGAAATTCTACATGAATTTCCTTCGCTCCAGGGAAGGGCGATGGGGTATGCCGGACTCCTACCGGTTAAAACCATTGGAACGGTCATCTTCGGCACCGTAGGCTCGTCGCTCCAGGTCCTCGTAAGATCACACTAGAGCCGCCCATTGGTGCCACGCTTTTAGGCATATCACGGAGGGGATGACTGTAAAGCGGTCACTCACTCTAGCGGAGGGAAGGTGACTGTAAAAAGGTCGCCCTCCAAGCACTTCTCGGGCAGGATTGTAAAGGATCCCCCGAAGCCTCGCCTTGCGCAGTGCTGCGCACACGGCGGCACGTGCGCACAGCCGTCTTCCCGGGGTTGCTCGGTGTGAGCACGCAGACTCCCCAGGATAGCCACAACCCAGTGGAGTAAAAAATTAATTGACCACCTTCCAGAAAGTTCCGTCACCGATTTCGCCATTAACCGTAGGCAAAGGTACTGTCACCATATTCCGAATGGGGTACTGGCTGGAGTTTCGAACAATTTTTCTCTTTTCCGCTTGCCGTTCCGACACTGACATCACCCTCAACGCTTCGCCACCGTCGCTGACCTACTGCCCGCTGGCGGCGAGGCCGTGGCCTTCAAGGTCGTAAGTAGTAACCGTGATAAAATATCAATCAAACAAGTTAACGGAAGGGCAGACGTCCAAACGGATTTCTGTTTTGACATACATTTTCTGACTATGTTATGCAATCGGCTCAGTTAATGTTTAGTAGTAGAGTACCCAGACAGCACGGGCTCATGAATGATATCATTTTATGCAACTAATTGCCGGTGTTAGTAATTGAATGTGAAACATTTGTATACTAAAACTATTTTTGAATTCTTCTATTTATATTGTTTTATCTATACATACGAACAATTAAAATTGAAGTGTCTGTTTGTAATGCCAAAATAACAGCTTTTTTACTGAATGCATATGCAAGAATATACGGTACCTACAGCAAAAAATCTTTTTTTGTCTGTCTGCCTTTTTGTTCCCGCTAAAATACGAAATGGCGGGACCGATTTTGACGGGACTTTCACTAGAAGATAGCTGATGTTATTAAAAATAACTTAGGCTACTTTTATTTTAGAAAAATAATTAGGGTACCGAGCAAAAAGATTAAAACCTATGAAATACATTATATATACTCTATGTCAAGTGTCTATGCCGAAGTACTCTACTTTATTTATTTATAATCCAATTTCTTTTAAGTTAAACGTCGTGTGAAACCGCGGTTCCCAGCTAGTTTATACTTATAGGTGAAGAATGTGTCATTCGCGTGGTGGTAAGCTTCATGCCTACCCATAACATGTACTGCTACCCAGGACTGGTCCTGCGTGGCACCACACTGCGCTTGTCACCTCGAGACATTCGTTATTTAGTCCCTTTTGCCCAGTAATTTCACTAACTACAGTGCCCTTCAGACCGGAGCACAGTAATTTCTAAAGTTTAAACACTACTGCTTTGCGGCAGAATATTTGGTACTGCGATGGTAACTGCCTTTTTTGTTTTTATTGGTCTCCAGTGGAAATTCTACATGAACTTCCTTTGCCCCGGGACTCCTTTTTTTTTATTGGTGCCCAGTGGAAATTCTTCATGAACTTCCTTCGCCCCGGGGAAGGGTAAAGGGGTATGCCGGACTCCTACCGGCTAAAACCACTGGAGCAGTCATCTTCGGTGCCTAAGGGAGGCTCCAGGTCCTCGTATGATCACACTAGAGCCGCCCACTGGTGTCACGCCTACAGGCACATCTCGGAGAGGGTGACTGTAAAGCGGTCACCCCCGGGGGGATTGTAAAGGATCCCCCAAAGCGTCCCACGGCAGCGCGTGACCACATGCGTGCTACCGTCTTCTCTTGGGTCGCTCGGTGTGCTCGCAGATTCCCCAATCTACGCACCCGCGAACCCAGAGGTCCCCCGCCTTATAGTAACGGCAGGGGTTGGCCCCGGGACTCCTACCGGCTAAAACCACTGGAGTGGTCATCTTCTGCACCGCAGGGTGTCTCTAGGTCCTAGTCAGATCACACTAGAGCGGTGGTACCTACTCAGCCGGCCTATTGCAATAAGAGACGTACCACAGTAAGGTCTTTAATTTGTATCAATATTTTATAACATCTGCCATTTACCAAGTGCAAGCAACACACAATAACGATACTTCTAATCTATTTTACGTAAATAAAATATACAGTTAAGGCTGATACAGTCGGCTGCTGCGCTCCGGGTCGTGGGTTCGATTCCCGCATGGAACAAATATTTCTATGATCTGCAGGTAGTTGTTCCGGGTGTCCTGGGTGTATTGTATGTGGAATTCATGTATGTAAACGCACCCACGACACAGGAGAAATCCTAGTGTGGGGCAACGTTATATCTACAAAAAAAAACATGTGTAATAATTTATACATTAAAAAACGACAGGTGTTAAGTAATCTTTACGCACATCCTTTCCATTAAGTCACATTGAGTAAGAATGAATTCGAACTGGTCATACTCTTACAAGCCCGTTGACATTCAATTAATTCCATAAATAAACGAAAACTAATTAAGACAGGACGCGATTGCGTTGCATAAAACCGCGTACTTCTTTAGCAATTCGTGGAACGTCCTCTTTACGGTCCGTTTGGCGTTGATCGACCTTTTATTCGTAATGGTGCTTGCTGTTATAAATATTAACCGTTTACTTTACTATATAGTTGTACGAAGCGGATACATTAATAGCGTTAAATTGTTTAGAAAGTTGGAATGTAATTTGATTTATGATTGGGAGTGGAAATTATTGTGGATTACGTCAGTATTTGGAGTTCCTACCCTTAATAAGGTATGTTCCAGTGCCTTGACGTTTAATTCAGCACAATCGCCTGCGAGATGTACACTGCTGGAATTAGATCTACGTGATAAACTTCCATAACTAGCGATTTTAATCTAACAGCTCTCCGCGACCACGCTTGTTTAAGTTGTTACAAATTTTGGATTATAACCACGACTAAGTCTCGAAAGGTATAATTAAAAAAAGTGAAACGTTCCGACTTCACAACATCGGTACAGGGTCTATCTAAACGTTCCCGGTAATTAGAAACATCGTCATGTACATGCGAGTGGATCGCATCGAATTACATTTCATGATAGTTCTATTTTCTAATTTAACCTTTGTATTTATCATAAGCCTGCCTATTTGTTGGCTAGACTGCAATTGCTGTAGTCACAAGTCATAATCAGCTTTTGTCTGGGTTATAGCTTCATATACTTACATAGTTTGTCCACCAGAAGTAATTACCATAATTTTGGAGACTATAAATTCAGCCATAACAGTTCCCAGAGTTATATAACTCCAGTTAACACGATTTATTAACACTGAAACGCTTTGGGCATTCAACAGTATCGAGGTGGTTCTAACGGTCTTTATTTACGTTGACACGTTATTACTAAAATAGGTTTCGATTAATACTAAATGCTTTAGAAAGCTGGCTGCCTCGTTAGAGATGAACGTTTCTAGAATAGAATTTCTGCTGGCATTATTTTGGCAAAACTATTCCAACTAGGAAGAGTATACTTGTAGTATTGCACAGTTTTAGTTAGCACCGAAACAACTACCGGAAACAAAATACGATCGGTTTCAATTAGGTGAGTAAATTGAACGATGTTAGTACCAGATTTTTTTACTCTCCTGGGTTTGGAGGCATGTATAACACTAAACACACCGTGGAAAATACCTATGTGGTTTCTTTAAGAGACTTTCGTAACACAAAATATTCCTGGAATGCAGAATGTTTCGGCAATTAATTCTTTGGTTCGTAGTGCTTCGAATGCATTTGCTGTGGGTGCCATCACAAATTGTACTGTAGCTGAGTCTTTTTAAAGTCGTTGTAAGTTAAGAGACCAATTATAGAGCAATGTTAACGATCTCACTAATTGGTCCCTACGATCCTTTATCTTTACAGTCAGTAACGACGATCTGACGATCGTGATAAATCGTGCAACGGTTAAGAAATGATCTTTATGTGCCGGTTCAATACAAGGATTAAGCAATTAACAATCAATTGATGAACATCAGACATCGATTCTAGCAAAAATCTTGATGTGCTCTGTATATTTGTATTTCTAAAATGCATGTGAATGTCTTAAATGAATGAGATGAATTAGAAATTTTGTTGCAACTTTTGGATGAGTTGTCCTGCGGGATTTGAAGTGAATTGAAAGTTGCATCTCCGATTAAGCATCAATACTCAATACATTTATTGCACTCCACAAGTTACTTGGTGTTACAGTACAGTATAGGAATCACATGTGGGCCCTGTCGGGCACGGCAAAAAGGTAGGAGAGAGAAGAGTCACTTTTAAAATTTTGATTAATGTGATATGAATGTCATACTTACTTACAGCGGTACCTTAGATATCAATTTGCTATTATACGTATATATTATAGGAATACCTAATATTAGTAGATATTAAGTTTCATTTTAAATATTTATTTATTTCTTTTAGATATTTATATTTATTCTGATATACCTATTTAATATTGTATCGTAGTTATTAAATGTAATACTATTATTTAAATCAAATATTTACTATAGGCAACAATTACAAATAAATTATCACTATTGTTATTAGCATGTATTATCAGTAGTACCTATTTACCTACAACAAATAAGAAATTATATAAAACATTAATTATTATTATTTATGTTGAATATTTATTTGTTATCATTATTATTAAGTACGGACTTAAATAGGATTTTCATTGTTATTTAAATCACAATTCATATATTATATTATATATTCATTATTATTAATTCAATTAAACATCTATTCATTATTATTAATTCAATTAAACATCTATTCATTATTATTAATTCAATTAAACATCTATTCATTATTATTAATTCAATTAAGAATCTATTCATTATTAATAATTCAATTAAACATCTATTCATTATTATTAATTCAATTACATCAAGTTATATATGTAATTGTTTTTTAGTACGCCAGAACTAAAAGGTCAATATTTAATCTTCAGGAAGCGTTCATGCTTAATCAATAATTTTTTGTAGCTAAACGAAGATTCAAAATTATTTTTACAAAGCACTTTGTTCCGCCTTGTTAGCCTATTTAGAGCAAATTAACTCCCATGGCTACCATGGCTGTCGATCATGTCATAACGGTCCGGATTGTTTTTATTTTATACTCACCGGTACATATTTTGGAGGCAGCCGTCGAAGACATGATGACAGATTACACGGCCATAAACAAGATACACCTTTGTAGCCAACAAAGAAGGCTGCCGTCAAAATGGCGAAGCGTTACCGATACGAAATTGGCGGTAATTGACGCCTTTGTCGGCGTTATAGGGCTGACGTTCCGGAGCTTGCAAAAGTGTTATATCATTAAATGATTGTTAAAGTTGCTGAGAAATACTTTGGACGTATCATATATTTTTTATTATTTGTAATTTTTTTTTATATTTAATATACGCCGGGTGGTGCCGGCTTAGAATATCACCACCCCATCTCCTCCCGTGGGTATCATAAAAGTCGACTAGATTACATTAGCAACTCAACTGCGATCGCCAACCCGTCTGCCATGCGTGGCGATTATGGCAAAACTCCACAATGAGCCCACAACACACCCATATCGGTCGTAGTAGTGATCTTTGGGGGAGGCCTACGTGTCCAGCAGTGGACTCATTCGGCCGAAATGGTGTAATATATTGGAGAAAAATACGCTGTGCGTAGTTTTTTTTTGTAGATTCTTGCTTGCGTATTATCTTGATATTCTTGTCTAGGCATAATTATTATACACTGGACTGTCAAGTGCTATGATTTTAAATTTTCCGTAAAGTCTTGGTTTCTCATTTACTTAATGAACAACTTTAGTCAGGCATCTGTGGATTTAACTACAAACGTTGCTCCCTTTTCGGTTTTTGTACTCGTATTTAAATTCATTGTGGTATTGTTTTGCTTACTTTAACTCGTTAAGTAGAGATAAGATAAGATAAAAATATGTTCTTAGTCATGTAAAAACCATATGCAGGCAGGCACTTACAAATAGTCAAGACTTTAGTTGCCGCGTTCCAAGATGTTGATTTCCTATAGAGAAGAACTACTCTCCACGCTTGGGAGGCAGGTTGGTGAGTGCAGAATGGCCCCTGTTCCACAGAAGGGACGCTGCTGCCCATCCCTTTGGTTTAGTGTCCCTTAGTTGCCTTTTGCGACATCCACGAGAGGAGATGGAGTGGTGCTATATTCTTAATCTTAACAGCACACGGACACCGGGCACCACACTGACAAATGTTTCTAACGTCTTGTAAAAAATGTAGGTATTCTCTATTTCGAAATGCTACAAAAAAAAAACAACGACATGGACGATCTTTAGTTTTATGCCAATAATTTGTGTAATAGCCATTAATTAATTAATTGTTTAGATAACCTTAATATGTCTGCCAAATTATAGCTTTTATAGTTCTTAAACAAAATGTGTTAAGTTTTTTTGCCATAATGACGGCCGAATTCTTGGGTGGTCGTTGGCATATACTTTTTTATTTAAACGGTTTCTTAGAAATTGATTTGTATATTAATTTATAAATTTAGACATTCCACTGTTGCTTAGTAAAGTCATCATTCTAGCCGAATAAAGTCCACTGCTGGACACAAGCCTTCCCCAAAGATCGCCACAACGACAAGTCTGGATGCGATGTGTGTTCGTTGGTGGTTTTGTCATATTCGCCACGCTGGTAGGCGGGTTGGCAATTGCAGTTGAGTTTTCGATAGTATATTTTCAATAGTAATCAACTTTTACGACACCCACGGGATGAGATGGGGTGGTGCTATTCTAAGCTGGCACCACACGACCAAAAATGAATATACCTACCTAAAAGAAAGTTAAAATATATTACATTTATCTTCGTACTATTTAAGTTTTAAGATTTGTATGTTTTACTAGCTGGCACCCGCGGTTTCACCCGCCGTTTAATTGAAGAAATTGGATTATTTATAAATAATTTAGAGTACACATAGACACTTGACATAGAGTATATATAAATATATATATATGTATATATTGGATATCATGGGTTGTACCTTTTTTGCGCAACCCCTAATTATTTTTCTAAAATAAAAGTAGCCCAAGTTATTCCTTATAACACCAGTTATCTGCCAGTGAAAGTCTGGTAGAAATCGGTACAGCCGTTTCGGTGATAAGCGGGAACAAACAAGACAGACAGACCGATAACAGACAGACAAACAAATTTGAAATAGTTTTTGTTGTAGGTACCGTATTTAATTTGATATGCATTTAGTAAAAAGCTTTTATTTTTACATTACAAACAGACAATTTTAATTATTTGTATAGATATAGATGTATAGATATACAGATATGACATTGATTTTGGATGGGCGTTGAGGCTGGAAAGTTCTGGAGGGACAAAACACATACAACATACAAAAACAGTAGCGCTTAAAAATATATTTTAGAGTACAATGGTCGGCCTTATCGCTCTCGGCGATTTCTTCCAGGCAACCTTAGGATGAAAAAATACTAAACTGGATAATATATGCGGCAGTTGATGGTGCACACAGATACATAATTATATAACTAAATTACGTATACTATCCTAAATATATAAATAATGAAGGTAATACACAAATAATAGCTTAATATATATAAATTACGTGTCACGTTGTTTGTCCGCTATGGACTCATAAACTACTGAACCGAGTTTAATAAAATTTTGCACATTGTGAGCAGTTTTATCTAACTTAAAAGATAGAATAGTTTATATCTCAATTTATAACCGTAGTATTATTTTAGTGCGAATTATTTGTTTATTATCTGACAAAGAGTTATGATTATCTTCAGTTCGATAAGATTTTATCAGATGCTGGTATAAGGTAATTAGTTGACTGTCAAAGTCAAATAAAGTCAAATATTTTTATTTCAAATAAACCAAATATTGGCACTTATGAAACGTCAGAATCTAAGTTGCACGGTTCCAAATAGTTGATCTATGGAGAAGAGCCGGCAAGAAACTCCATAGATACTCTTTTAAAATAATTGAGATTACAATGTTGATTGATACAAATTATGGTAAAACATATAACGAGCATGATGTAGGCAAATGTATATATAAAAAAAAAAAAAAACATACTAATGCAATATAACTATTATTCGCCATGGCAGTTCATGGCTGACCAGTCCCAACAGACGGCACCCGTTCACGAGCATGACGCATGCATCAGCATCGCTTAGCTCAACCATATTGTAGGGAACCGAACGATCCGATACACAACGCCACCGCCAGCAAGACATTTTAGTGAGCATGACAGACCGCTACTACCAGGCAAAAGGCAAAGTATAGGTACTAAATATATAGCATTAACGGCAACATGATGCTAACACTAACGGCTACTTGATGCTCGCACATTTACAATGTATGAATAATTAATTTAATAATGTCAAAATATTAAGAAAATATTAGAATGTAAATTGCTATAATGGCTATTATATTAAACATAGGCAAATAATTTATATCATAATTATAGAATACAATTTTAAATAAGTCAAATTAAATGTCAAGATGTCAATAAAAAGATAAATAATAAGTCAAGTAAAATTTCAGGATGTCAACAAAAAAATTCACTACAATTTCTTTGTAAACGGTAAAACATTGATTGGGAACACGTCATTAATGCGAAAATTATAAAATATAAAATATATTATAAAGCGCCAGAGGGTCGCAGTGTGCAGGAGGGAAACGTTTGCCAGACATCGCTATCGTCGATGTAATGATTTATATTATAGTAGGCTTTCGAAATTAAAATGCGCTTAATCAACGATTTGAATCTTATTTCTGGTAAGTCGGTAATACTACAAGGAATTTTGTTATAGAATCTAATACTGTTTCCCATAAACGACTTGCTGGTTCTACTAAGTCTAAAGCCCGGTACAACCAACTTGTTCTTGTTGCGAGTATTTAAGCTGTGCACGTCACTTTTCTTACTAAAATTAACTATATGTTTGCGGGTATACATAATGTTTTGGAAAATATATAAGGATGGTAGAGTAAGAATGTTTGTTTCCTTAAACAGTTCCCGTAGTGACTCACGAGAGTCCAGGTTATAGATAGCTCGCACTGCTCTTTTCTGTAATATAAAAATAGACTCTACATCAGCAGCCGAGCCCCACAGTAAAATTCCATAAGACATAATACTGTGAAAGTACGCAAATTATACTAACCTAGCTGTAGCCACATCCGTAACCTGTCTAATTTCCCTAACGGCAAATGCAGCAGAGCTTAGCTTGCCTGAAAGTGCCTTTATATGGGGTCCCCATTGCAATTTTGAGTCTAAAGTAACACCCAAAAACACAGTTGAAGAGACTAGATCTAATTCTTTTCCGTCAAGTGTTACTTGTGACCTTACGTGGGTCACATTTGCTGTGGAGAATCTTAGACATTTAGTTTTATTTGCGTTTAATAGAAGATTATTCGCCGAAAACCAATCAGATATCTTACGAAGTATATCATTGGATTCTATAAGATGGCTATCCTTTCTATTTACTTTAAATATAAGTGACGTGTCATCAGCAAGCAAGACTATATTCGACATTGTATCGTTTATCATGTATGGCAGGTCATTTATATAGACCAGAAACAAAAATGGCCCCAAAATCGATCCTTGCGGTACCCCCATTTTAACGCGTGAGCCTGTTGATGTGACTTTTTCAATTTCTACTCTTTGATCCCGATTTGACAAATATGAGCTTACAAAATCAATAGATCTACCTTGAATTCCGTAGTACTTAAGTTTCAGAATGAGGGTGCGGTGGTCCACGCAGTCGAATGCCTTAGACAGATCGCAGAACACGCCTAAAGCATCATGTGCATCCTCCCAGGCCCCTAAAACGGTTTTAATGAGAGTGGACCCAGCATCCTCTGTAGATCGTCCCCGCGTAAATCCAAACTGATTGTTATGAAATATCCTATTTCTGTTAAAGTGTGCTGCCATTTGATTTAAACTGGATTGAGTAAGTATCCAATAGATGTTAAAAGTACAAACGTTTTATGTAAGCTGCAATTTATTATAATTCCACGCGTGCGAAGCCGCGGGCAAAAGCTAGTAGATAGATAAATACAGAAACATTTATAAATACACATATACAAATAAATCTGTAATTAATTAAACAAAATATAGAAAAATAGTTAATTCAGATGTAATAGATATTAAACTCCAAACAAAAATAATTTTATTTAAATATAAAAAGTTTTATTTGAATTATTATATTAAAAAATATCACAATTTTTTACTAACGCGGAGAGAAGCGGCTTCATTACGGCTAGTATTTTACAAGTACATGTCACCATCATATCAGATAACAGACGTCCACTGCTGGGCAAAGACTGGTCTTTGTCCAGCAGTAAGTGGAATTAAGGGGAATTTGCCAGTACTCAACCACGCTTGCAGGCGGGATGGTGATGGCAGTATCTCATCCTAAAGCTCATCCTTCATTCATTTTGACTTTGCGACTACATAAAAAATATAAAAGCATTTTCGATCCTTCCACACGATAACCCTATTCAGTTAACTGTTCTATATTGGTCCGTTTGGTAATTATTTTCAATTGATATTGTTAATTGACGTAAAGTGTGGTCGCCATCATCTGAGCCGCGCAACTGAGCCCTGTGGCCGCAGGCTGTTTTGTTGATATTAACAATTCGTTATTTCGTTTAGTGTAGCTGTGCCTTTAGTTCAATGTCCTTTGAACTTGATTAATTTGCGATATAACGAAGACTTTGTTCATATAATTCTTCTTCTTTCTCTTCTTAGCCTAATTATGCTGAGGTGGGTTTCCTGTCTAGAGAGATACGGTTGAATATCAGTAGGTTCGGTTGTCAAAGTCAAAGTCAACGTTTTTCATATCAAATAAACCAAATATTGGCACTCATGAAACGTCAGAACCTAAGTTGTTACCGTAGAAATAGTTGATCTCGTGGAGAAGCTGCTGGCAAGAAACTCCATGGATTTTTAAAATAATTGAGACTACAATGTTGATTGATATATAATTTCTTTTTTTTTAAACTTTGACCCACACTAGGATTACTCCTGTGTCGTGGGTGCGTTTACAGACATACATTTCACACAACAACTACCTGCAGATCATACAAATATTTGATCCGTGCGGGAATCGAACCCGCGACCCGGAGCGCAGCAGTCGACTGTATCAACCACTGCACCAACCGTGTCGTCAAATTATAAAACATATACCGAGAAAAATGTAGGTTAACGTGTAAAGATGGCACATACCACAATAATAGAACAATAATGTATTTGCCGTTGCAGTTAACGTTGAGACCAGCTGTCACAACTTTGGATTTCTGTCTTCCCGTAATGACTATCATAGATATTCGTATAACAGCTGGCACTTACTTCACGGAAGGGTCTTGATCTAGAAAGAATGGTCACGCATCTAAAGCCTGACCGCGGCAAGCTTAACTTTGCGGATCGACGCTTTTGCGTAGTAGCTCTCTTGCTACGAGGCCATTTATCACGACATGTTTGGCGCAGTGGCTATGAGATGAACTTTCAGTGTTACGGGTTACGAGTTCGATTTCCACACGGAAGAAGTATGCCCCACAGATAATTGGTTCTGTGACATTTTTAACATTTACATCGGAAAAATAAATGAATGCGGCAGAGACCCACCATATCAGTACCAAACGTGATTTCTAGTGGTTTTGGCACTAAAGCCGTTGTTAGGAACTATTATCTGGGGTGCTAGGTCAGGAAACCTCCACGTGCGCTCGGTGGCTGCTGGTCCCTCTTGATACGTCCGGGGGGAAGAGCAGTTGTCGGGCCGGTGCACCCTGGGCACCGGGCAATAACTTCTCCACTTTTTGGAGGACCTTGTTGTCCGGTGGCTAATATTCTGACAGGGACGGGCCCAATTTTGGGCTGTAGGTAGGCCGTAGGGTGCTTCTCCGTTTCCGGGGGAGCATGAGCGGGCTAACGGCGGGCTCGGTGTGCACTCACCCTGCCCCGAGCAGGTAGTGGGAGGACTCTCCTTCCCTGCCACCGTCGATATCGTAACCTCGGTTGGAGTGTCGTGGTCACGTCTCGCGGCTCCGACCGGGACCGAGGATCTTGGCTTAACCGCCCGGATCGCGAGGAAGAAGGCCTCTATAAAAATTCCCCGAACCCAAGCTTTGCGTGCGGCGAGGGGTGCATGGCTGATGGGAAGTTCAGTCGCGAGCACGCCATCCCCAGGACCAGCGGCACCTGAACAAGGGATACGCTTGCCCGGGTACAGGGGGCACTGCCCGGGTCGACCGATTATTTCCCCCATACTCGTGGGACTTACTATGATAAAAACCTCAAAACCAAACAAAACAAAGAAGGTGGAGAAAGAGAAGATGGGAGAGACTGTGGGTTCGCTGTCGGAGTCCGACAGCGTCCAGATGGATATGGGGTCGGATGCCGGCTCCGTGTCCGGTTCGGGTGTCAGGACCCGTAGTGCGCGTAACTTGCGCGCCAATGCGCGTGCGCTCGCGGCGCTGTCGCGTCCAGGCACGCCGTTGCCGTTGGGTGGGGTGAGTGACTCCGAGGAATCCTTGGACCCTCGGAGTTCACACGCCTCACTCAACATGTGGTTGGGTGTTGAGGGCCGCAAACGGACCCTCCCAAAGACGTCTACGGGGTCGTCCCCTGATGTCAAAAAGTCGGCCCGAAAAGAGTCGGACGTCGAGAGGCTGGAAAGGGAGAACGCGGCCTTGCGCTCCCAGCTCGCCAGCCTCTCAGCACAGATAGAGAAACTGACGACGGAGGTGGGTTGCCTTCGTCGTCAGAGGGACGCGAATACGGGCTCCAGTAGAGGTGTCACTCCGGCGTTTTTGCCGCCTGATGCAGAGGCCGAGTTTCGGCGATCCATTGTCCTCGAAGTCGGGGGGATGATGGACGCCAAACTGGCGGCCCTAGCAGAGCGGCTCCCGTCGGAGAAGCGCCTGCGCCCGCCATTGGCAGCGGATACACGAAGGCAGCAGTCGACGCCGCAGACAGCCACGTATGCGGCCGCTGCTAAGGGAACAACGGGCGCGGTGACGGCTGCAGCCTCAGCCAAGACACAAATGCGCGCACCAACGACTCAACCGCAACAAAAAGGGAAGAGCGGGGGTCGCGGTGCGGCGAAGGGTGCCGGTAAGGGAGACCGACAGGCGACAGCTGCCGGAGCTGCGGCGATCAACACATCCGCGCCAATCCAGGTAGCAGCCACCGAGCCCGAGTCCTCACAGTCCGCAATGGAGACCACTGAGGGGTGGTCCATTGTGGGCAGGAAGAAGAGACAGCCCCGGCCTTCTCAGGCCCAGCAGCAATCTGCAGCTGAGCAGCCAGCACAGTCTTCCCCCCACAGCGGGGGAAGGCGACGTGGCAAACGGGGCGGAAAGAAAGGAAGAAAGGGGAAGGTCAACCTCCCCAAAGTTCCCGCATCAGCCGCCATAACGGTCACGGTGCCCGAGGGCTCACCCGACACAAGGTTGGGTGAAATCATGACCGCGGCTCGGCGAAGTATTAGGCTCGCCGACCACGGTATCGGTCCGGATACCGTGACCATCAAGAGGTCAGTCAGCGGCGGAATGGTGCTTTCCGTCGCTGGCGAGGATGGCGGCGCGAAGGCCGATAGCCTGGCTCGCAAAATGCGGGAGGTGCTCACCCCCATATTTGACGTGCATATTGCACGTCCAATTAAAATGGCGGAGTTGAGGGTATTGGACCTGGACGACGCCGTCACCAAAGTGGAGATCGCAGATGCCATAGTGGCGGCGACGGCGTGTTTACCCGAGGATGTCAGGGTGGGCGAAATTCGTCGCTCACCGATGTCTTTGGGTACGGTCTGGGTCCGGATCCCACTGGAGGCGGCCAAGAAGCTGGCGTCTACCTGCCGTCTTTGCGTCGGTTGGACGTCGGCCAGGGTCGAGGTGTTGGCGGCACGGCCATTACAATGCTTCCGATGCCTCGAACTTGGGCATGTGCGCCTCCGGTGCACCACACACGGGGGGGTTGACCGGAGCGACCGGTGCTTCGGATGTGGCGGCCAGGGCCACAAGATTCGGCAATGCCAGGCGCAGACAAAAAACTGCCCTCTATGTGCGGACTTTGGCCTTCCGGCCGAGCACAGATTGGGCTGCAAATCTTGTGCAGCCCAGAAGAGCAGGAGGGGAAAACCAAGCCCCCCTGCCTCGGCCGAGGGGCTGAAGAAGTCTGCGCCGGCGGCACCGGTCGAACGCTCCGGCTCACTGGAGGCGATGGAGGCCAATTAAGGGTCCTCCAGGGCAACCTAAACCACTGCCGCAACGCACAGAATCTGTTGCTGCAGACTGTTGCGGAGTGGTCGGTTGCCTTGGCGGTTGTGGCAGAGCCCTACGGCGTCCAGGAACACCCTCGCTGGTTCGGGGGCGCCGGGGACTCCGTCGCTATATATTGGTCTGGAGCCGAAGGTGAGCCGCCCTGCTCCCTGTTAGACAGGGGGCAGGGCTTTGTCGTAGTAGAGTGGGGACCTCTGGCAGTAGTGGGCTGCTATGTCTCCCCCAACGTGTCTCTCGCCGACTTCGAGGGATACCTGGACGGGGTGGCACGCAGCATTCGCTGTAAGTGCTCGCCCCGTCCAGTGCTCGTCCTGGGGGACTTCAATGCTCACTCTAGAGCTTGGGGCAACCGTCGGGACGGGCTGAGGGGGAGGATAGTGGAAGACTGGGCGGCGTCACTTGACCTCCGATTGCTGAATCGGGGGTCCGTTAGCACCTGCGTTCGGTGGCAGGGGGAGTCGGTCGTGGACCTGACATGGGCGGCTCCTTCTGTGGCCCGCATGGTGTCGGGTTGGCGAGTAGCGGAGGAAGTGGTCACACTTTCGGACCACCGCCACATAATGTTCGACGTGGCCCTCCGCACGCCTTGCCCGAGCCGTTCTAGTCCCAGCCCGCGGTCGCGGCGTTGGGCCCTCACACAGCTGGATCGAGAGATGCTCATCGCAGCTGCCAACGTCGCAGCCTGGCCGGAGGTCGATCAAGGGATCTTGCCCGATCCGGAGGAGGAAGCGTCCTGGTTCCGGGAGACGATGACGTCAATATGCGACGCATCCATGCCCCGGGCCAGGCGCTCCCGGCGTACGGCAGTGTACTGGTGGTCGGATGAGATCGCGCAGTTGCGCGCGGTCTGCCTGGCATCCCGCCGCCGGTACCAACGAAGCCGACGCCGGCACAGCGCTACAGCCGGAGAGACTGACGAGGCCTATAGGGCCTACCGGGCGGCCACACTGGCGTTTCAGACTGCCATCAGTGAGGCGAAGGCTCGGTCCTGGAGCGAGCTCCTAGAGGGACTAGACAGGGATCCGTGGGGGAGACCCTACCGTATGGTAGTGGGCAAGTTGCGCCCGTATGTCCCCCCGGTGACCGAAACCATGGCCCCGGATTTGCTGGAGAGAGTACTTTCAACGCTCTTTCCGGCGGTTCGGGACCATCCTGGTCCCTCTTCACCCCCAAATGCCTCGGACTGGGCCGAGGATTTGGGGGTTTCGGATGGGGAGCTGGGCCGAGCCATTGGCCGCCTGAAGAGTCGCAACACCGCACCGGGTCCGGACGGCATTCCGGGCCGTGCGTGGGTGTATGCGCTACAGTCTCTTGGGGACCGCTTGAGGCGGCTGTTCACCAGTTGCCTCCGTAGTGGCGTGTTCCCGTCCGGCTGGAAGGAAGCCGGATTGGTTCTCTTGAAGAAGGAAGGAAGGGCTGCAGAGTCTCCCTCTGCATACCGTCCCATTTGCCTGCTCGACGAGGCTTCGAAGCTATTCGAAAGAATAGTTACCCGAAGACTCGTTGAGCACCTGTCGCGAGTTGGCCCCGACCTGGCCGAAAGTCAGTATGGCTTCCGGCAGCGGCGGTCCACCATCGACGCGATTCTTCGCGTCCGCTCGCTGTCGGAACAGGCAGTGTCCCGGCGGGGTGGGGTGGCGTTGGCGGTCAGTCTAGACATCGTCAACGCCTTCAATTCCATCCCGTGGGGCGCTATTAGGGCGGCACTAGTCTATCATCGGTGTCCGCCCTACCTGCAGGGCATCATTGGGGCCTATCTGCGCGATAGGCACATTCGCTACGTGGGCAGGGACGGTAGCGTAAAGCGGAGGGAAATTACGTGCGGGGTTCCGCAGGGGTCAGTTCTCGGCCCTCTCTTATGGAACCTCGCCTACGATGCGGTCCTGCGTGTCGTTCTCCCTGCTGGCGTCAGCTTAGTCTGTTACGCTGATGACACTCTGGTGTTGACCAGCGGGGAGTCCTTCGAGGGAACCATCCGGCTTGCGGAGCAAGCGGTGGCAATTGTCGTGGCCAAAATCCACGCCCTGGGTCTGCGGATAGCGCCTCAGAAAACCGAGGCGCTATGGTTCCACAAACTGCCGAGAAGCAGAGAACCACCCAGTTCGTGGATACGCGTTGGTGACGCGCAAATCGGGGTGGGCCGGTACATGAAATACCTGGGGCTCACCCTGGATAGTCGTTGGGGCTTCGAAGAGCACTTCCAGCGCCTCGTCCCCCGAGTCGAGAGGGTAGTGGGTGCTCTACACCGGCTGCTGCCCAATCTCGGGGGACCATGTGAGGAAGTTCGCCGTCTCTACGGAGGAGTCGTGCGGTCCGTGGTCCTATACGGGGCGCCTGTATGGTCAGCTCGACTATCAGGCGCCCAGCGCTGCAGAACCAAAATTCACGGTCTGCAGCGCAGAGTGGCTATCCGGATCGCACGAGGATACCGAACGGTGTCCTACGAGGCGGCAACTCTCCTGGCGCGTTTTCCGCCTTTTGACATCCTGGCGGAGATGGATGCGTGGGTCTACGATCAGACACGCTCCCTCCGCCAGAGCGGCGAAGGCGCGCCTCCAGGGGCGTTGGACAAGCTGCGGCGGCTAGCTCGGCGGCGCGCACTTGTAAAGTGGCGTCATCGCCTGCGGATGCAGTTTGCAACCAAGCGCGTCGTCGAGGCCGTCCTGCCGCTCTTTGGAGCCTGGCTCAAAAGGAGCGAGCGCGTCACCTACCGCCTGACGCAGGTGCTCACCGGGCACGGTTGTTTCGGCGCGTACCTGCACAGGATAGGACGTGAGGCCACGGCACAATGCCACCATTGTGATAGCGACCAGGACACCGCACAGCACACGCTCGAGGCGTGCCCTGCGTGGGCCGCCGAGCGGCGGATCCTGGTCGATCGGATCGGGCAAGATCTCTCTCTGCCAGCAGTAGTGTCGGCTATGTTGGCAGAGCACGAAAACTGGAATGCAGTGGTCTCCTTCTGTGAGAGCGTCATGCTCCAGAAGGAGACCGCAGAGCGGGATCGGGAGAGGGCCGATCCCGCTCGAAGAAGAAGGAGACGGCGCCGGGGTAACAACCGCCCTGGCGCCTAATTCCGATACGCTTGAAAACCCCTGCCATTGCTATGAGGTGGGGGACCTCTGGGTTCGCGGGTGCGTAGATTGGGGAATCTGCGTGCCCACACCAAGCGACCCAAGAGAAGACGGTAGCACGCATGTGGTCACGCGCTGCCGTGGGACGCTTTGGGGGATCCTTTACAATCCCCCTGGGGGGGTGACCGCTTTACAGTCACCCTCTCCGAGATGTGCCAATAGGCGTGGCACCAGTGGGTGGCTCTAGTGTGATCATACGAGGACCTGGAGCCTCCCTTAGGTGCCGAAGATGACCGCTCCAGTGGTTTTAGCCGGTAGGAGTCCGGCATACCCCTTCGTCCTTCCCCGGGGCGAAGGAAGTTCATGATGAATTTCCACTGGGCACCAATAAAAAAAAAAAAAAAAAAAAAAAAAGGAACTATTATCTAGGAACTGAAACCTAGGATTCCTCTTGTATGTTGGGCAGGCTGAG
Source organism: Diloba caeruleocephala (assembly GCA_947459985.1). Taxonomy (NCBI): domain Eukaryota; kingdom Metazoa; phylum Arthropoda; class Insecta; order Lepidoptera; family Noctuidae; genus Diloba; species Diloba caeruleocephala. The sequence goes on from OX381619.1 coordinate 2,361,469, forward strand.
GCGGCTAGCTCGGCTACGCGCACTTGGAAAGTGGCGTCACCGCCTGCGACCAAGCGCGTCGTCGAGACCGTCCTGCCACTCTTTGGAGACTGGCTCAGAAGGAGCGAGCGCGTCACCTACCGCCTGACGCAGGTGCTCACCGGGCACGGCTGTTTCGGTGCGTACCTGCACAGGATAGGACGCGAGGCCACGGCAAAATGCCACCATTGTGATAGCGACCAGGACACCACACAGCTCACGCTCGAGGCATGCCTTGTGTGGGCCGCCGAGCGGCGGATCCTGGGCGATCGGATCAGGCAAGATCTCTCTCTGCCAGTAGTAGTGTTGACTATGCTGGCAGAGTATGATAACTGGAGTGCTGTGGTCTCCTTCTGTAAGAGCGTCATGCTTCAGAAGGAGGTCGCAGACCGGGATCGGGAGAGGGCCGATCCCACTCGGAGAAGGAGCACAGGCTTCCGAGATTTTCTAAAGGCGTGGAACCAATGGGTGGCTCTAGATGGAGATTATTCGAGTTCCTGGGACCTCCCTTCGTTGCCGAAGAGGACCACTCCGGTGGTTCAGTCGATAGGAGTCCGACATACCCCTCCGCCCTTTCCCGGGGCGGAGGAAGTACATGATGTACCATTTCCATAGGATCATTATAAACCGGTGAATAGAGAGACATGATAATATATTATAATACAGACATAACCAAGTGACCAGGATTAACCACCAGCTACTTGCACTGCAATACAATCTTGTGACTTCAGAAGTGCCATACCAATAAGCCTGATATAATGGTGATAGAACGAGCAGAGCGACGCACAATTATTGTGGATATAACTATCCCGCATGATGAGAATCTCGTGAAAGCGGAGAAAGATACAAATTATCTTGATTTGCTGCACGAAATTCTCGACGTGTGAGTGGTAGATTCCGCAATAATTGTGCTGATAGTTGTTACGGCCAATGGTCTGATGGCCATGAGCCTCGACCAGCACCTTAAGAGGCTCTCGTTGGGCGGCTGGATCAAGGACTCGATGCAGAAAGTGGTACTTCTTGACACGGCTCGAATTGTCAGGAGGTTCACCTCTCTACAGCCCTAATTGTGTGTGGAATTTGTGTCTGTAAACGCACCCATGACACAGGAGAAATCCTAGTGTGGGGCAACGTTTTATTTAAAAGAAAAAAATAAAAGAGAAAAAAAACAACACCGGTAGCTTGGACCTTGTTCCCGACGCCTGTCGGCTACAATTTTTATATGTTTAAATGTATATTTAAAAATGTAATTTATATGTATTTATTTTAAGTAAATAAGTACATTGTAATATAAATAATTATATATGTATATATATTTAATAATTAAATAGCTCTACCCGTGAATACAACTGGTATTAGACATTAATGCGTTCGCAGTGCAATGACCTTCCTTAATGCTTTGTTTATACTGTGGTTTTAACAAAATTAAACCGCAGACGGACCGTCCGTGCCTATAATGGAAATGTGTGGAGTGTTTTCACACACGATATTGTCTAATGACTAATATTTGTACGATTGTCTGCATTGCTATTTAATTGTCTTGCTATAGGGTGCAGCGCTGCCTTTTTTTGCAGTACGAGTCATACAGATCTCATAGATATTGACTCCTGATCTCCATGATGATGCCGACATTGAACGAGAGCGGAGGGCGTTGTCGATAAGAGCGAACATGCTAGCTCGCAGGTTTGCACGCTGCTCACTTAGTGTAAAGCTCACGCTCTTTCGAGCTTATTGTACTAATTACTTAGTACTGTATTGCTTAGTTTTTACACATGCAGCCTGTGGGTTAGATACACTCAAAAGTCGTACAACGCCTTCGTGTTCAATATAACAATGCGTTCATAGTGCTGGTGGGGTTTCCTCGCTTCTGTAGCGCCTTAGGGATGTTCACAGATGCTCATGTGGACTGCTTTTACACAACGATGCGTAAGAGGTGTGCATCCCTGGTGCTCAGGGTGAGGGCCAGCTCTAACAGCATTCTGAATATGATTGCAAGTAGGCTTGATTTGATTGTGGATACATGAATCACTGTTGCGCCATCTCTCATGGGATGAAGCAGCGGTGAGTCGCATATGATTTTATAAATATTTAATGTTTTACTACTAACATAGTTTTTAAGTTTTACTAACCTTTTTGAGTCCTGGTCACTTGAAATTATATTATTATTATAGAGTCGAAAGTGTTTATTTGTTATTAACGAATGGGTCCGTTCTTGACCTAAATCTCGCCTGATAGAAAGCAATGGACTTTGCAGTCTGTTTACTTTCTTATTTGACTAAAACTGTTAATTTCAATTGCGATAGTAAGCATTTATTTTCATTCATATTACTATTAATTTGTGACAGACGGTACGCTAAGACTTGACTAGAGGTGTTAGATTAAATTTACATAGAAGATGCTTAGTCCCTTTCAGATTAAAGGCGAAACAACCGTATATTAAGCATTTACGCTATCGATTCTTTAAACCAAATTCTTCTTTTTCTTGCTGCCCTGGTCAGTAATATCTAAACGTTGGTGCCGGCTATGAATAGCGCTAACCCATCTCATGCCGTGGGTGTCGTAAAAGGCGACTAAGGGATTAGCCGGAGGATGGGCAGCAGCTTCCTTCGAAAACATTAACAACTCAACTGCGATCGCCAACCCGCCTGTCAAGCGTGGCGATTATGGCAAAACCTCCCAATGACCACACAACACACCGATGTTGGTCGTTGTGGTGATCTTTGAGGGAGGCCTGTGTCCAGCAGTGGACTTTATTCGGCCGAACTGATGATGATGAAACACTGATACTTAGCGGTGAATCTGGTACTGTGGTGGAGCCGGTCTCTGGCAATAAGATTACCACTACCAGTAGATTAATGGTACGCACCGGGTTCTAAACTCCCTTACAGACACCCACTGAGATGGGGTAGTCGTATTCGTGACCGGAGCTACAAGGTATTAAACCTAGCTATTTATCTCACAATTGAAATAAAAATTGGATGTGTTAAAGCTCTTTCTAAATTCTAATTTCTGAACTAGTAACGAATTAAACACGATATGGCAAGTTGCAACGTGTTAGCGTCTAAATCAGAACGTTGTTTACAGTTTATCATGATAATGCAGGTGCAAATTTGCTCAAAACCTGGAACAGGTGGGGAAAATCACAGTAACGTAATAGCAAACTAAGCAGTAATCCATTTTAGTTTGTTGAACGTTGGCGTACGCTGGGGGATCGCTCGATAAGATACACTTTTTGTTTTGCTCCTGAAATAAGTGAGACGAATCTGTTGAGACGCAGTTTTTGCACCGATCAATTTTGAATTCAGATGGAATTCTAAATTAATCTGGGATTTATACGAGGATTTGTTTGTTTTTAACTGTAACATTTATCTACTAACACTAGGTTTTCTCTTGTATCGCGGGCACAGTTTACAGGCATACATCTCACAAGCATTAACGCCCAGATCTGAAATAATTATCTGTAGATTATAAATTAATATCTGTTCCGTGCGGGAATCGAACCCACGTCACGTGGCGTAGAAATCTAAGCGCTTAGCCACTGTGCCAACCGTGTCGTCAATTTTATTAGTGTAGTGGCGTTAAGAATATTATCATTGCTACTATCGTAATGATGTTTATTTGTTTTTAATTAAACATTAATTTAAAAATATGTGGCTGTAGTATCTCCGTTTTATTGTAAGACTAGCTCTGCCCCGCGGTTTCACCCGCTATCCCACAGGAACAGGAAAAGTATGTAACTTTCGGGATAAAAAGTATACTATGCCGTCCTCCGGCGCATTGTTTCAGCCGAATAAAGTCTACTGCTGGACCCAAGCCCGTTGTGTTGTGAGCTCGTTGGGGGGTTTTGCCATAATCGCTACGCTTGGCAGGCGGATTGTCGATCGCAGTTGAGTTGTTAATGTACTCGAAGGATGCTGCTGCCCATCCACGCCTTTTATGACACCCATGGGATGAGTGCTGGTGTTCTTAGCCGACACCACACTATAATACAATAATCACAAAGACCTAAGACATTTCATTAATGTTCATCATCGCCGCTCGTTGTGGAAATCTAAGGGGGAGGCCTTTGTTCAGCAGTGGACGTCCTGTGGCTGATATGATGATGTTCCATCTACATTTTCCTCTGTATATGTTTTACAATCATTTGTATCAATCAACATTGTAATCCCCAACTATTTTACAAGAGTATCCATGGAGTTTCTTGCCGGCTCTTCTCCATGAGATCAACTGTTTGGAACCGTGCAACTTAAATTCTGACGTTTCATAAGGGCCAATGTTTGTTTTTTTAAATAAAAAACAATTTTGACTTGACTTTAAACAAAAATGTACATAGGGTTCAAGAAACATGGCAACACATATCAAAATACACGCCTTAAATTTATCGATTTGCTTACTTTTACGTCTCGAACCCACCTCGGACGTCATGCTCGGACACCTGTCATTACAAACTATGCCTACCCACGCGCTCAAATAGGATAATTTCAATGAATAAATCAATAGTGTCGTGTTGAAAGCTGGTTTTCCCTAAGGGCAATAAACTTGTTTACGTGTAGGGCGCAATCAGCGTTATTGTTGAGTTTGTGGTATTGTTTGAAAAGTGGATTTTTTTCATCTGAGTGTTGTTCGTCTGGTATGGTTGTGGGACTGGGCGGTCGTTACCTGGATTACAACCTTTTAGGTAATACCTTTTTTTTGTATTATTGATGTCCAGTCGAAATTCTGCATGGAACTTGTACACGCAACCAGTGACCTCCGGGATGACGGCGCAGCACAGCGCACAGCGAGACTTGGGGGGATCCTTTACGATCCTTCCAGATAAGTGCAGCCGCCTGCCCTCCGCTAGAGGGGGTGACCGCTTTACAGTCATCCCCTCCGAGATATGCCCAAAGGTGTGGCGTCATGGACGGCTTTAGTGTCTCCTAGACCGTGAGTGTGAGAGAGTGTAGACCTAGAGCCTCCTTTCGGTGCCGAAGATGACCGCTCCAGTGGTTTTAGCCGGTAGGAGTCCGGCATACCCCTTCGTCCTTCCCCGGGGCGAAGGAAGTTCATGATGAATTTCCACTGGGCACCAATAAAAAAATAAAATTATCAAAAGGAGTCTGGCATGTCCATTCGCTCTTCCCCGGGGTGGAGGAAGATCATGCAGAATTTCCACTGGCGACCAATAAAAATAAAATACTCAGCTCAGCTCAACTAAGAATGTTAGTATGATGATTTGACTTTTTGAAACAAACACATTTACTGATAATCCACTTTAAAACGCATGTATCTTCATACTAGAACGTTCTATAAAATTAATGGTGGCAGATAGGTTTTATAAATATCATAGATTATCTGGATACGTGACACATTCTAGTGCTAAAAACTTTTTTTAAAGCACCGCTTGGTATCTGATTTGGATTTATGACGCATCGGGCGGCCACGCGTGCATCTGTCATGCCCACTTGATCTTGTTCTAGAATCTTCCGGACAATGTTACATCAACATTATAATGTTTATTTGTTTCCATAAAAATGTAATAAGTAATATGAAACCATACAGTTCTATACGGAACTTAAAGCATGTCGCATAAGTTTTCAACGGGGGGCCAATTCTCGTCATTAATTTACACTTTGATCGAAAGTTGACCGAACTAAGATTAAAATATGTTTATAATAAAACACTTTTAAACGGATTCTATCGCGTATATTTTAGATTTTTGATTTTCCTGACGTTTCGAACACTTTGCAGAGTTCGTGGTCGCAGGATGACTAAGGTGACAGGCGTCGTTACAGATTTTTAAAAAGTTATTTGTTTTTAGTAATGTCTTAGGTTTTCGCGATTATTACTCATAATAAAACACTTTTAAACGGATTATATCGCGTATATTATTTGTTTTTATCTACCGTACAATTATAATCAAAAATGATTTCGATGCACGCAGTAATCACTCACAGTGTCTTGATGTTCAAGTCCTCGCGAAAGAAAACCGATATGTACCAAGAATGTTTCGTGAGGCTATTGAAATTCAAAAACATCCTAATTTTAATAGAGAAGATGGCTGGCAGTTAGTTGTAACTGCCAGCCATCTGGTGGCAACTGGTGGCAGTTTGGAATCCTGTTAATTAAATAATAAAGTCCCAAACTAAATACCACATTAAAAAACATCAGGGCACTATATGTCTTATGACCTTATATGTCTGTCTGTCCGTCTGTCACAGCCAATTTGCTCGGAATCTACGAGACCGTATATATATTTCTTTACTTATATATTACAGGAAAATTTATAAGAAGTCGATGGTCTTAAAATAACATGATAAATCTTTCAATATTGTGCGTACAAACTTACATTTGCAGTTGGAATGTATGGGAGAACATGTTTTTCTAGTACAATGTTAAGTTTGTTCTTCGGATAAATTATTGCTACAGGGTACAGGCATCCGTCGCTTCTCGTACGTCGTTGTCTCATATATTCATTGTACGGAACCTTCTCCACGCGAGATCATCTCGCACTTGTCCGGTTTTTAGGCATGTAAGATATTCACAATTCTAATCTAATCTAAAATATAATACGAAATACCTCTCTGTCTCTAATGTGAATATTCATGCTCGGAAGAATCACCCTTATTCGGCTTTAGCAAGGTCGTTATATTTGAGTCGTGAAATTAACATACGCTTTGTGAAATCAATGTTTTTTGTAGGTTTCATCAAGAATTGCGTTCAAGAAATATTATATGAATTGGTTTTACCGCCATCTTTATCCACGTGGAACCATTGACGTTATCCTGACGACATGTTTTTTGAAATGAAAACTTCTTTTAGCGCGGTACGCATATTTTTAGATGAGATAACATCTCTGGACTCGCGACACCGTTACGAGACGCTAGACGTTTAGTTTGGCGTTTCGCCGTCGGGATCGCACTAACCCTAGTACCCATCTAAAAAAATGTCTAACGCGCCAAAATAAGTTTTCACTTCGGTCGGCACTCTCGGAGTGCATTTTTTTTGTTGTGCTTCTCGTATTCACTTCCGAGAAGTGTAGCTGCTCAACCGGACATTTCTGGCGAAGTCAAAAGAGGCCTCCAGCCAGGCTGACGATATGCATTCAACTTTGTATCTTATACATCTAAACGATTCTCAGTTAGTGAGGCGCTCATAGCCTATTTCACTTACTTATAAGTAAACGTTCGTGGTTAAGTAAATCGGCGCGGTGAATATGGGTAGGATGGGTAGGCACAGTGGTATTTGTACTGAGCGTCTCCATTTTTAGAGGACACGTCAAACGTCGCTCAAGGTCGCCTTAAGACAACAGTTGTTGAATGAAGTCGCAGGCCTTTCGATTGAACAACAACCGAGAAAGGTTTGCTTATCAAAGTCTACTAAACTTCTACTTTACTTTATATAAGAACAGAAACTTTAGAGAGGTCAAGTCGTTTTCAGGTTCTACTGGCCCGATTGAGATTTAAAATAACTTATATTATAATTAAAACTATAACCCTTACAATGGTGACAGCATTATAAATTCCATAAAAGACCTCTGACTTAATACGCGAAGAAACAAACCGGTAATTTAAATTACTAAAATATATAGGGTCTTACTTTAATCATGGAAAATATTTTAGGAGGTAAATCTATAGGTAGGAATGATGCGTTTTAGCAAAATAAATAAACATAACATCAACCTTTATTTCAACAAATAGTACAGAGTAAGTAATTCTTTCACTAGTTGAATATTTGAATATTGATTTATTTATTATCAGTAAAACCGATACTTGATATTTGAAATGAATTCTATACTATTCATAGAGCCTAGCCTAAAATAATCTTCCATTATTAAAGTAAGACCCTATATATTAAAAAACGTTATGTGCATATCTAGGTCCATATGCAATCTTAAACCAACAGAAAGTTGTAAGCCGCATTTTATATCACTCAAAATACTAACACTACCGTGTCGTAAAGACAAGGTGATATACGTATTGTTTGTCAAGCAAAATAGTGAGCTGTTTAAAAAAAGTTTCACAGCAACGGTCTAGATCAATAAGAATATCTACACAAATTATGCCTAAGAACCAAAAACCGTTCTCATGCACAAGAGCATACTTTGCATGGCTCTAAAAATATTTAATAAGCTACCAAATGACATTAACGACTCCATCTTGACACAATTTATATGTAAACTAATTAAAATGTTTAATGGCAAATTCTAATATACCACTGACGAATTCCTTCTTGACAAAATCGAAAGTAAGTAATATTATGTATTTAGTATGAATTGCATTTTTCCTTTTTTATCATCATCATCATCAACATTTCGGCCGAATGAAGTCCACTGCTGGACACAGGTCTCCCCAAAAAATTACCACAACGCCCGATATGGGTGAGTTGTGGGCTCATTGGGGGGTTTTGCTATAATCGCCACCCTTGGCAGACGGGTTGGTGATCGCAGATGAGTTGTTAATGTACTCGAAGGACGCTGCTGCCCATCCTCTGGCTAATCCCTTAGTCGACTCTTAAGACACCCACGAGAGGAGATGGGGTGGTGGTATTCTGAGCCAGCACCACACGGCTCTCTTTTTTATAATCATTCCATATTCCAGAATTAAGATATTCTAAGATTTTTCTTTCTTTTTTGATAAATTGTATAAAATGTCTCTTAGGTCTTATATTGTTAAATACGAGTAGTATATTCCTAATGGGTAGATTAATGAGTTACCATAAAATAAGAATAAAACTTACTGTATTACCAAATATCACACTTATAAATTCTTTGACTTTGATCTACTAGAACATAAGCAGTAATGTATTAAACCTAGATACCATATAGATTAAAGACTATTTAGACGACGGGACATTTGGCGTTAGTTCTTCTCTGCACACGTGGCTTCCCTGGAAACCAATTGAACTTGCATTTATTGTACAGATCTAAAATGATTGTCAATGTATAAGGAGCCATTTTAAATAATTATCTACCTAGATTTGTAAAACAATCGATATATTTTTATTCATTCTAATCAATCAATTTGATAGTATACTCGATATCAGCGTCGTTAATTCTCGTCAATTCATTTTTCCAGGATGTAGTAAAATCTAGGATCACCTAACTGACGTTAAGCTAAATGATTTTATATAATGAGCCATTTATTGTGCTACCCAGCGACCACCTTTATTAACATCTAGATCAATTTCTCTTAACTTTGATCGATTGGCGGACCGGCTTTGTAATTGCAACATTATGTTACTATTCGTTCACAGGTGGACGTCTTCCCCTTCCCCCAGTACCTATTATTCCTTAGTTTCCATTACGACACCCATGGGAAGTGATAGGGCGGTTACTGGCGAATTAATGGGCCTACAGCAACGGTCAACATTAAATATAGATTAATTTATTGCATTAACGACAAAGTAATTTCTCACATTATTGTTGTTTAACTTTCTCACATTTGGAATCTAATCGACCCAAACATTTATTGATTGAGTTCGACTTGTGTTCAACTTCCTTTTAATTAAATCGATAGATTGGAGTGTGACGACTCACGGAATTAATAATCAATCTAATTCAAAATCTTCGGGTTTCGGATTGAAGATTTGTCTGTTTTTGTGTTAAGCGTGATCTTAACACTAAACAGGTCAAGTTCAAAATCTTAATCTTATCATTATATTTTTGCACGCTATTGCATGGTCCAATTTGGAAAATGTGTTAGTTCGTTGCTCTGCAACATATCACTTAATTTGAAAGTACACTTACGATTTCCATGGCCGCATTATTTTGTGTTTGTAAACACACCCGCGATACAGGAGATATCTTAGTGTCCAATGCAGTTTTTTTAAAACACCTGAATTCTCAACAAAATTATTTCTTTTTATTTCCAGTTCCCACATTTCGATTTCGAAGCAATTGTTTTGTCCATCGCTTATGTCATACACGTCTGTACAGCTTACATAACATGGGAACGCACGTCAATAGCATTCCGAACAATGGACATGACCTTCGTGGTAGGGCAATTAAAACTGGCCAACAGAGAACCACTGGTTGAACGTGACAGATTGACATACTCATGAGAATACCTTTGTGAAATTATTAGGACTATTATAATGACTAATTGCGTTGTCCGGTTAGATACAAAAATCATTTACTATCTATATTTAAATATTGTTAGATGCTGTGATTTATTGTGAATGAAAATACAACGTGTTCACAAAAAGAAACGATACCAATAATTATATTTCTCACTATGTTCTACTAATCGTCACCACGTCATCAAGGTTGTTGCTGAAAATCAGCGCCGTTCGTTCCGATGCCACAGCATTACGCTGAGTAGCGACCAAAATTTTGCGCAGATGCGGCGCACAATTTCCACTTTTTTAGTCATATCAATATTGTAATAAATTCGCCAAAAGACAGGCAAATATCAGAGTCATATAGCCTGAATGTTGTCATAACAATGTATGACGTACTATCACTTAGGTAATCATAGGCTACGCGTCTAGGCATTACAAAATGATCACTGTTGCCAGCGCGTGTATTAAAATGTAAAGATGTAAAGGTTTAGTTTTTATATTCAGAGTTTTAGTGAGTAGATTTTAACCATTTTTAACCTTGAGTCGAAGTTTTATCTTTTTAATGTTTGGATCTTTGTTTACCGTTCTGTATGTGTGTTAATCTGAATCCATTTCTTAATGTTTACTGTGCATCGATGTGACGCAAAAATAATGTAATGCCAGAGAAGTCAATGTTTGGCGGTGAACATGGAGAACACCTCGACAAACGAATGTTAATGTTTATCTATACAAATAAATAAAATTGAAGTGTCTGTTTGTAATGTCAAAATAACAGCTTTTTACTAAATGCATATGAAAGTATACATGGTACCTATAACAAAAACACATTTATTTTTATTTTTGTTCTGTCTGTCTGTCTGTCTGTCTGTTTGTTCCGGATAAGCTCCCAAACGGCTGGACCGATTTTGACAGGACTTTCACTGGCAGATAGCTGATGTTATAAGGAATAACTTAGGCTACTTTTATTTTAGAAAAATGATTAGGGATCCGCGCAAAAAAATAACCCTTGAAATCCAATATATATATTCTATGTCAAGTGTCTATGTGGAAGTACTCTAAATTTCCTCTAAATTTCCTCTAGCACTCCTCTTCTCCATGAGATCAACTATTTGGGACCGTGAAACTTAAATTCTGACGTTTTATAAGTGCCAATATTTGGTTTATTTGAAATAAAAAACTTTGACTTTGACTTCTTTTAAATTAAACGCGGGTGAAACCGCGGGTCCCAGCTAGTTTTTACTAAGTTCATAACGTTACCAATATATATGAAAGGTACAGCCAACGGTTAATAAAAAAAGCGCTCTATTGATAGTTGATTGAGCTTATTCAATTATTGTGCTATGTACCGTTAACTGAGACATTACCGTTTGGTCCAATTTAAGAGGATTTTTTCGAGCATTTTGATCGTATGTTATGTATGTTCTAGTTATGCCTTTGAGAGAAACATAGTTAATATGCTAGCAGCGGGGTGTTGAGACCTGTCATAACTTATGCATTTTGCAATCTTTGAAGTGGAACATGTTTTGATAACATTTGCCTCATTCCTTTTGTATATAAAGTTCTGTATAGTTATTTATCTATTAATATTTTCTACTCTTTTATTGTTAGTAGATAGGTTTTAATACCGTATTTCTGTAGACACGTTCTCGACACGGAAAGTTTTCACGCGTTTAAAATAGGTCCTCTGGAATCGAAGTTTTACAAATTTTACAAACATGCAAATATTTATGAGTAAATTTAAAGACCTTCCATAGAAAAAAACCAAACTGAACTGCGATATGCTTTAATCATAAAAAGGTTAAAAATACTTGTGAACGATTACCTGATCGCATTCAAATAGTCTAAGATGGTAGCGTTAGCGATGATTCTCCTATGGACTACGGCGTACCCCAAGGCAGTGTATTGGGTCTTACTCTACTTAACTACTTTTATACATACGTTATATTCTAATTACTTAATGGTAGTGATTACCTACGAGATAAGTAAAAATAAATGATTATTTTAGTATAGTTAATTTTGCTACACTATCTCAAGGTACGTGGTTGTCTTTAAGAAAGGAACTCTATTCTCGCTCTGAAATACATTCTCATAAAAACACAAACATTATTCGTTTCCACCGCCCGCTTCCGTACAAAAACTTTGAGATCAGTAAGTCCTTTCAAAAAACGTATAAACAAGGATTGAAGGAGCACCTTCATTGTCCAAGCTCGTAATATCGTTGGTCTTTTGAGGCAGGAAGGGAAGCGCTTTGTCCTCGCACTAATTAAACCCTCTCGGCTTGTCGCGGCAAAGAACTTGCCGAGTTGCGCTGAAGGTTTATACAGACGAACGACTAAAATGTTGTTGAAAAATATGTTTGATTTGTGAAGGTACTAATCATATCTTGCGAAATTTAATGCATCTTCATTGTCACAAGCTATTTATCGGTATGGGCCTCATAGGAAAGCTCAAGGTCACTCAGCGAGTCATGGAGACAATTATGCTTGGTATTTCTCTGCGAGATCAAATCACGAACGAGGAGATCCGTAGAAGAACTAAAGTTGCCGACATAGCTGAAAGGATTAGTAAACTGAAGTGGCAATGGGTGGGGCACATTGCTCGTAGAACTGATGGCTGTTGGAGTAAAGAGGATCTCGAGTGGTGACCGCGCATCAGAAAACGTAGTGTGAGACGACCTCCAACGAGGTGGACAGACGACCTCCAACGAGGTGGACATACGACCTGGTGAATGTCGCTGGGAGTCGTTGGATACGGCATGTAGCCGCTCGTTGTGGAAATCTATGGGGGAGGCCTTTGTTCATCAGTGGACGTCCTATGGCTGATATGTTGATGATAGTCAATCACTACATTGGCCTTTAGAGGTAGTTTAATTTTTGTCTTATATCTTCGTTGATCAATGCCGCAATTTTTTTAAACATTTGCCCACACTAGGATTTCTGCTGTGTCGTGGGTCACACACACGTGGGTCTGTAAACGAACACAAATTTCACCCACAATACATCCAGACCCGGAACAACTACCTGCAGATCATACAAATATTTGTTCCGTGCGGGAATTTAACCGACCCGGGGCGCAGCAGTCGACTGTATCAGCCACTGCACCAACCATGCAGGTTTTAAAGGCGGGCAAGAAGCGCTGTGTCCTCATAATAATTAAACCCTGTCGGCTAGTTGTGGCGACGAATATGTTGAGTTCACTGAAGGAGTACCCATATTAGCCACTTCAGCATTATGAACGACGGAAACGAGGCCAACAGGTGGTTTGATTTATTTGGTAATTAGCTGGCATAGTTCGATGCAGCTGCTTCAGAAACCTTGTTCGTTATTTACTCAGAATATGGTTACAGGAAAGGCTTCATCTTTGCATTAATTTCAGTTATCAAGGCTACTTTACAACTAGCAAAATGTGGCTGAAAACCTGGTTTGTACTACTGTTTATTTTGATATAATGTAAATATAGGTCGTTGACATAAATTTCTACAACTAATACAAGTAACTACTTACCTTTGAAACACGTTTAGCTTATGCAGCTAAGAGACTATGCGGATATGAAAAAATATTACACGTTGGAATTACCTATTACGTAAATGCAAATATTATAAAATGAGAGTAGTCTACGAATTGTTTCGCGGTTTGTGAGTCGTATTTAATTAGTGTCATTTCAAGGACCGCAAAATAATTTCTTTGTAGTTTTAAATGTTTAGGTACTCAGTTGTAAATTATGTCAATTAAATGATGATTCATAATGGTTTTGCGTTTCGTTGAAGTCTCCAAACAACAACATTAGTAATAGCTAACCGTATTAATTATTGCTTTTATAATGCGGTAAGCCACATCCGTGTGGTGTCCGGATTAAGAATATAGCACCACTCCGTCTCCTCCCGTGGATGTCGTAAAAGGCGACTAAGGGAATCTAAACCAGAGGGATGGGCAGCAGCGTCCCTTCTATGACACGGTAGCCATACTGCGCTCACCAACCCGCCTGCCAAGCGTGGTGAGTATTGGCAAATACCTCCCAGAATGATGACACAGTTGTGAAAATCTATGGGGGAGGCCTTTGTTCAGCAGTGGACGTATAAATGGCCGATATGAAGCCACATATGTATACCAATGTAATTTATAAGTCATTCCCCTTTTTTAGTTATGTCCGATATACAATATATACTAAAAACTTTGCCCGATCCATGAAGGTGATATTTAGTATCAAAATGTGATCATATTTATATATGTTTTTAAAAAAAATTAGGATTGTAAGTAAATTAGAAATTATAATACAACGGGTTAAAATTTGTAACAATGTCTACACCAATCGTGTCAAGCAACAAAAATGCAAACGTGTTCTAGAGAGCCTATTATTAATAACTAGCTGGGACCCGCGGTTTCACCCGCGTTTAATTCAAAACAATTTTGGAGTACTTCGACGTAGACACTTGACATAGAGTATATATATTGGATTTCAAGGGATTTTTTTTTTGCGCGGGATCCTAATTATTTTTCTAAAATAAAAGTAGCCTAAGTTATTCCTTGTAACATCAGCTATCCGCCAGTGAAAGTTCTGTCAAAATCGGTCCAGCCGTTTCGGAGATTACCCGGAACAAACAGAGAGACAAAAAATTGAAAAGCTGTTTTATTGTTATATAATATGTACCGTATATACTTGAATATGCATTTAGTAAAAAGCTGTTATTTTGACATTACATACAGACGCTTCAACTTTATTTATTTGTATAGATTTAATATGACTATCGAAATATGTATATACAAGCTGCTTTTGGATCAGATAGTGTATAATGTATATGTATTATATAGGTAGGTATTATAGTATGGAATACATATATACATAGTATAATCTTAATAAAAATTGTACGATTTGATTTGAGATGTAACCTTGTTAGACGAAAGTATGTTGCGCGGAATATTCATTCCTAGACAATCGACTGAACTGACAGCACAGTTGTTGCAGTGGCTGATACAGTCGGCTGCTGCGCTCTGGGTTGTGGGTTCGATTCCCGCACGGAACAAATAATTGTTTGATCTGCAGGTAGTTGTTCCAGATCTGGGTGTATTGTGCGTGGAATTCATGTCTGTAAGCGCACCCACAATACGAGAAATCCTAGCGTAGGGCAATGTTTTGTAAAAAGAAAAAATAGAACTGTGCGGTTGTATGTCATTCTCCCATTGTGACACAAGAAAATAAACGGTGTCAAGTCAGTAAAAGTTATCATTTTACTCTACCAACTACGAATCCCATTTCTCAGCCTCACAGTATTTATTTCTTTGACGCACTTTAATTCATAGTTGATTATACTTTTGTTGATGTTATAAAAAAAGTATGGCCCTGAAATATCAGCGTTTGGGAAACTTCGCAACATCTTTTCGTCAACAATACCGCAATGCCTCAAGACGCAAGTCTTTAACCAGTGTGTGTTACCAGTGATGACATATGGAACAGAGACGTGGTCACTCACAATGGCCCTCATAAGAAAGCTCAAGGTCACTCAGCGAGCTATGGAGAGAGCTATGCATGGTATTTCTCTACGAGATCGAATCAGAAATGAGGAGATCCGTAGAAGAACTAAAGTTGTTGACATAGCTGAAAGGATTAATAAACTGAAGTGGCAATGGGCAGGGCACATTGCTCGTAGAACTGATAGCCGCTGGGGCACAAAGGTTTTAGAATGGAGACCGCGCACCGGAAAACGTAGCGTGCGACGACCTCCAACGAGGTGGACAGACGACCTGGTGAAGGTCGCTGGAAGTCGTTGGATGTGGACGCCTTGTAACCGCTCGTTGTGGAAATCTAAGGCCTCCCGCCTTTGTTCAGCAGTGGACGTCCTGTGGCTGATATGATGATGAAATATCTACTGGCTACTTTATGCGGATATACTTACAATTTTTTGTAGCTTTCTTGTGGCTGCTATGCAGTTGCAGGTCTGTAAAGTACATACTTTCCCTCTGGCTATGTTCCAAAACAACTGGCGCTTGTTTCACCGCTATCTGCAAGGTTTTAGATGTGTTATTTACTTTGATTATTATATTGAAGGCGAACGCTTAGGTAGCGATAGTTTGCTTTGTAAAACGTGAAATTTTTATTTTATAAGATTCTTTTAGCGACTGTACTTGAAATATCCGAAGCAGGTTACCATTCCCATGTTTGCAAACGTTATTCTCCTCGTTATTTTCTTCAGTTTTCAGCACTGGATTGTTCATAGCATTTTTTTTTAATAACGTTGCCCCACTCTATGATTTCTCCTGTGTCGTGGATGCGTTTACAGACATGAATTCCACATACAATACACCCAGACCCGGAACAATTACCTGCAGATCATACAAATATTTGTTCCGTGCGGGAATCGAACCCACTACCCGGAGCGCAGCAGCCGACTGTATCAGCCACTGCACCAACCGTGCCGTCTGTTAGTTGTTGTGTCTGTTGAATTTACAGAATATTGGACGATGATACATACCGAATATATATTTGTACTTTTCTCTATAAACAAGCTCTATGAGTTCGAAATGCTATTTGCATTACACTAATTAATGCGTAAATTTCGATTAGTGGTCACCATTCATCATCATTTCAGCCGAATGAAGTCCACTGCTGGACTCAAGCATCCTCCAAAGCTACACAGCTACCAGTGTGGGTGTGTTGTCTGCGCATTGGGGGGTTTTACCATAATCGCCACGCTTGGCGGGCGGGTTGGCGATCGCAGTTGAGTTGTAATATACTCGAAGGATGCTGCTGCCCATCCTGCGGCTAATACCATAGTCGTAAAAGGTTTACGACACCCAGAGCATGAGATGGGTTGGTGCTATTCGCAGCTGGCACCACACGGCAGTTAGTGGTACTGGATTTAAATATTACAATCATCATCATCATCGCATCGGACATTTATTCGTCCACTGCTGAACAAAGGCCTCCACCATAGATTTTCCCAACTGTGTCATTATCATATCATTTTGGGGGGTATTTGCCAATACTCACCACGCCTGACAGACGGGTTGGTGAGCGCAGTAGGGCTACCGTTTCTCTAGTGTGATCTTACGAGGACCTGGAGCCTCCCTTAGGTGCCGAAGATGACCGCTCCAGTGGTTTTAGCCGGTAGGAGTCCGGCATACCCCTTCGCCCTTCCCCGGGGTGAAGGAAGTTCCATGTAGAATTTCCACTGGACATCAATAAAAAAAAGGGCTACCGTTTCACAGGAGGGACGCTGCTGCCCATCCCTCTGGTTTAGATTCCCTTAGTGACCTTTTACGACATCCACGGGAGGAGATGGAGTGGTGCTATATTCTTATCCGGATACCACACGGATTACGAAAGAGTAATATTATAATTGCCGTATGGTGCCGGCTCAGAATGCCACCACTCCATCTCTTCCCGTGGGTGTCGTAAAAGTCGACTAAGGGATTGGCCGGAGGATGGGCAGCAGCGTCCTTCGAGTACATTAACAACTCGACTGCGATCGCCAACCCGCCTGCCAAGCGTGGCGATTATGGCAAAACCCCCCAATGAGCCCACAACACATCCATATCGGTGGTTGTGGTGATCTTTGGGGGAGGCCTGTGTCCAGCAGTGGACTTCATTCGGTCGAAATGATGAAAAAAAATGATGATGATGAATATTATAATAGAGTATCTGATATGTTCCAATGATTATATTAAGTAAGTCAGAGATTTGTATCACATCGATGTCTATCTTTATAATCCAACATCAACAATCCAATAATAGCCAACAGAATAAGGACAGACTTTAATAAAACGAGCGGCCTTTTGTCCGCAGTCATGTTATAAACGATAAAACCTTCTTAGGAAACTGATCCTTTTAACCATGTCTTTTATACAAAGACAACACAGAACGGCTCCAACATAGTATGTAAAATAGATTTTTAATGGGACATTAAAACGAAATTAAGATGTCTTTTATATTTAAAATTTGACGCCATTGATTTATTATCATCGTCATTTCGGCCGACTGGTGTCCACTGCTGGACACAGGCCTCCGGCTAATCCCTTAGTCGACTTTTACGACACCCACGGGAGGAGATGGGGTGGTGGTATTCTGAGCCGGCACCACACGACATGTTAATGGAAATGTTAAATGAAATTAAAAAGCGTACATCGTTAATAATGAAGCTATGCGTGAATAGTCGCGAATTAAAATTACTAGGTAAGACATGTTAGTTTACCGTTCTGTGAAAGTGACGAAAAATATGTTGAAATACCAAGATCATTAATAATGTTCCACTGTCTAAATCATGGAAATAATATTTACGAATCTCACAAACATTCTTTAGTGAAACTGGGAACCAACGAAAACATGCTTCTAAAGCGCTAATGTGTACGTTCTCTTAGTATTAAGATATGACCTTGTCCAACAAACGTGGGTAACACCGGTCGTCAAACTGCCGACCGAATATTTTCTAAATGATTTTAGAGCTTCGTGTCATTGCTACTTCTGTTATAAATATATCACATTGAAACTCAGTCTATTAGTATAAACTTTGTGGTTGTAAAACGCTCTTTACAGATGCATAGATCGCTCTACGTGTACACAAAATATCGGTAAAACTAATGCGTGACGCATCAATGGACTTATTTTGTTAAAGTTGTTCGACAATATGAAGTAAGGTATTATTTATAATTATGCATCAAGACGAAAGTCTTTAACCAGTGTGTGTTGCCAGTGATGACATATGGAACAGAGACGTGGTCACTCACAATAGGCCTCATAAGAAAGCTCAAGGTCACTCAGCGGGCTATACAGAGAGATATGCTTGGTATTTCTCTACGAGATCGAATCAGTAATGAGGAGATCCGTAGCAGAACTAAAGTAGTCGACATAGCTGAAAGGATTAGTAAACTGAAGTGGCAATGGGTAGGACACATTGCTCGTAGAACTGATGGTCGCTGGGGCACAAAGGTTCTCGAATGGAGACCGCGCACCGGAAAACGCAGCGTGGAACGACCTCCAACGAGGTGGACAGAGGACCTGGTGAAGGTCGCTGGGAGTAGTTGGATGAGAGCGGCATGTGACCGCTCGTTGTGGAAATCTAAGGGGGAGGCCTTTGCTCAGCAGTGGACATTCTGTGGCTGATATGATGATGATGATTATAAGTTTCATTCGGCTGAACCTGTTTTGACGGGATTTGTTAGTTATTTTTTCTTATGGAAGTGTAAAGTAGTGATACGGATATATTGTTTACTGATTGTGGAACAAATGAGTAGCGTCATAGAGTAACAGAGGTTAAAGAGCAGCAGTTGTAACGACGAAAGTTTTAAATGGTATAAATAAAACTTATTTGGACCGTGCAAACGAGCCGTGTGGCTGTGGCTACGAATAGCACCAACCCATCTCATCCCGTGGGTGTCGACTAAGGGATAAGACGGAGGGTGGCCAGCAGCGTCCTTCGTATACACTAACAACTCAACTGCGATCGCCAACCCGCCTGCCAAGCGTGGCGATTATGGCAAAACCCCTCAATGAGCACACAACACACCGATATCGGTCGTCGTGGTGATCTTTGAGGGAGGCCTGAGTCCAGCAGTGGACTTGATTCGGCCGAAATGATGAAACACTTAATTATCTCAAATATACACTTAGTGGCAATCAATAATTGGGGTGTTTTTGCAAAAGCGTTGGTTGAATGTCATTAAAGTCGAAATAAGAAATCCCCTCACATATGCATAAGGCAGATCTAGACTGGGACATTACTAAACAGAAGAAGTTTATTATTGCGATTAAAGGCAAAGATAACAATCGTGTATAGTCTTTACTTGATTGTATAATACAAGCGACGAACAAACTCAACATTATAAGAGGTTGCGTGTCATCTGAAGGTAATGAGATATCTTGTGTACTGATATGAAATCTAGAATTTGTGTCGCATGGAATTTTGTTTACTCAGGATATGAGTATTTTACTGTAGTTTTTATTTTAGTTTACGGACTATCATCCAATGTTTTTTTGCACTCTCGTAAAATAATAGAAAAACTATACTATAGATTTTATTGGTCTAATTTATGGTAGTACGAGTAGTAACATTAAAAATAGACATATTATTTTCTTGTCAAGTTGTCGGTACTTTTCATAGGGAAGCCTATTTGAAACACGGAGAATACAAATACTTAGTAACAACCAAAACTTGGTTATAAAATAATACAATATACACAGATAAAATTCATGATACTCGAAGAATTAGAAATGAGTCCATAAATTTGCTTCGGAGCTCTTCCTCTGAATATATCTGGCATATTTATGACCGAGATAAGGTAGCTGTTGGATATTTAACGATGCCTGAATCGAAACTATTCGTGTACATATCTGTTAGATTAATAAGCCCATTCGATTTCCCTTTATCAGATATTTTTATCAAAAATATTCGTTACATTGGCGACATTGCTATAGCAGTTATTTTATTTGTTTTAATAGCTGTTAAAGTTAAACTATGTAAATAGATGAATCTGTAGAAGTTCGCATGATATCGTAGATTTTACCTATTTCACGTTTCCTTGAGCTAGAATCAATCTTAACTGCTCGGTTGGTGCAGTGGCTGATACAGTCGGCTGCTGCACACCGGGTCGTGGGTTCGATTCCCGCACGGAACAAATATTTGTATAATCTGCAGGTAGTTGTTCCGGGTCTGGGTGTATTGTGAGTGGAATTTGTGTCTGTAAACGCACGCACGACACAGAAGAAATCCTAGTGGCGGGCAACGTGGGTCAAATATGTAAAACCCAGCAAGAAGCCTCTTCTTAGAATGTTTTAAATCTTACAACCAGTTATTGTATAGGAAAATATACTGTAATACCCACGGGAGTGGGCAGTCTTGTATGTTGTCTTTGTCATCCATCTTATTTTAACATTAACATTCTTAGCACGAAATATTCATTTACATGATGCCCTAAAGGTTCTTCTATTATCGAGATGCGCGTGATTGTTCTGTTCATATTGGACTATCTTCATTCGATCTAAGTAGGTTAAACTGTATTCATAAAGTTCTCTATTTAATGGCTCGCAGTGCAACACTTATTATTATCAACAATTTTAAGTTTAACATGATCTTGTATATAATTCTAGACGGGCAGGTCTATTTTTATTTATTGAGAATAAATTATGTTATTCGTTAAGATTCTTTATGTTGGTCTTAATTACACCTTTGCTTATTTTATTTATGATTTACTGGCGTTCGTATCTCGCATTAGATTAAAAGATGCTTAATTACACTTTACTAATGTTAGCTTATTATCATAAGTTCATAGCGATTTAAAATTACATTCCGAAACATTCTAATTTGTTATAGTGACACGACAGGTGATAGCCTATTGGTTGAACGCTTGCCTTCCATACTGAACGGTCAAAGTTTAGTCCCGGCCCGCACCTCTGAATTTTCGAATTCACATGTGGATCAGAATTTGATCATCACTTGCGTTAACGGTGAAGAAAACCATAGAGAGAAAACCTGCATACCTGAGAGGTCTTCAAAATGTTCTCAATGGTGCATGTAGGCCGCCAACCGGCACTAGGCCAGCGTGGTGGACTAAGGCCTAACTTTTCTCATCGTGAGAAAAGGCCCGCGGCTGGCATAGGCACAGCAATGGGCTAATTATGTATGTAACTATGTACGTAACATGACAAGTCCAATTTTATTATATGCCAACCTAGATTAAAGAAGATATTAACTGCTTGGTTAACACATATTTCAATGAATGACGGCACGGTTGGTGCAGTGGCTGATACAGTCGGCTGCTGCGCTCCGGGTCGTGGGTTCGATTCCCACACGGAACAAATATTTGTATGACCTGCAGGTAGTTGTTGCTGTCTGGGTGTATTGTATGTGGAATTCATGTCTGTAAACGCACCCACGACACAGGGGAAATCCTAGTGTGGGGCAACGTATTAAAAAAAAGAAACAAAACTATCTAACTTTTATCAAGAAAACTGGCAAGTTTTCTTTATTTTATTTATTTTATTTATGAAAGTGCCTGACGATTACGCCATGCACTTTCATAAAGGAAACGGTCCTTGGTATTTTAAATAATTTATCTTACTAAACTGCTTCTTAACGGGATGAGATGTATCAGTACCATAAATTAAATAACATGGGATACGGATAATCTTCGTTCGGAGATTAAAAATATTTAATTGGAACAAATAACATATGTATTAAGGGGTGAGTAGAGATGTGCTATACTAATTGTCACCCACATTTCGAGGAAGATGCATGACGCCGCAACACAGGTCGATCATTTAGAATAATTACTAGAGGAAGGATAATCTTGTACCTATATCATAACTTACCGGTGGATGATCTTGTTCATTGTAGGTCGGATCCATGTAGACTATAACTGAAATTAGCCGGTGTAAGTCCACCGCTAAACATGTGCTAATAAACCAGTTCTTTATACGGTCGTCAGGGAACTTTGACATGTTTACCACTCTTGGCAAACGGAAAAGTATTTGCAGTATGTATGACGTTGTATTCAAGAACCGAAACATCGTGCTGCATATCGCGTTGATATCACTTCTTAATTACCTTTTGCAACAAAAAAAAACAGCAAATCCTTCACAGCTTAGGTTATGTATCGTAAAAAACTTAGAATTTGCAATAACGTATTCATCTCACTATCGAACAGAGCCGATCACCGTCATAAATCCGTCTCAAAGCATTTGATCTTACTTTGATCACCTGCAACCCATACTTGATTAATTTCGCAATACATCAAAGGATTATCCTGAACACACCTTAGTGTAAACCATCCATCTTTCCCACTAAAATTTTCTATTATGCTAGTCATCTTTATTGGTCCTGTGGTCCGCAGTATATGTCCATTAATATGCGTTTGACCTGAGGTAATGTCATCGTGCCCTTTATCATTATCAGCTATGTTAGAAGCTCTTATATCTATATATCAGTCTTGTAGCTTGAATGTGGGCAAAGAATGTTTCGCTTTGTTTGTTTTGAGGTTGGAATTTATTTTCGATGGAATGTTTAGTTCCTATCGACTTTTTGTTGTTGCTGTTGATTGTGAGAAACCTTTATTTTAGTTCATAAATATGTAGTGCTGATTGATAAACGGATTTATAATCGCATCATATTGTATATGAGGATGCTCCTGCTGCTGCCCATCCTTTGGGCTAGCCCTTAGACTGCTTTTAACAATACCTACGAAGTGGAGCACTATTTTTTGCTGAGAAATACATGAACCATTTATACTATATAAATAATTTTGGTATATAAAAAATGTGTGCCGTGTGGTGCCGGCTTAGAATGCCACCACCCCATCTCCTCCTCCTGGGTGTCGTAAAAGTCGACTAAGGAATTAGCCGGAGGATGGGCAGCAGCGACCTTCGAGTACACTAACAACTCAACTGCGATCGCCAACCCGTCTGCCAAGCGTGGCGATTATGGCAAAACCCCCCAATGAGCACACAACATACCGATGTCGGTCGTTGTGGTGATCTTTGGGGGAGGCCTGTGTCCAGCAGTGGACTTCATTCGACCGAAATGATGAAAAAAAAAAATGTTATAAATTTTTTATTTCTTTTCATATTTACGCCAGCTTCATATTCTCTGAGTGCGGTTTTTAGTAATGGTTTAATTGTTGTTTCTTTTTCGGAAACCAAAACAATGTAAGTCAAAAAGTTTTAGGTACACGCGAAACATCTCGTACATCGGTAGTCACTTAAGAACAGATTTATGTGGGAAAGGGCTGAATATTTAACATGGGACGTCGGTCCGACCGCCGTGTCCGGCCGCACAGTTCCGTAAAAGCCCTGCAGGAATCTTAGTTGCTTATTTATTAATGATACGTGGACGTTTCTCGTTTTCGTTTCCTTTTTATTTTATTGTTTTATTCAAGAGGTACAGAAATACTGCAGCTATTTTCGGCGCAGAAATTAGGTCGGAGTATTTTTTCACTCACCAAATCTCATATAACCGTCAATGGTTTGGGGTGGACATAAAATTCGGACGGACAAAATCGAAGAAAGTACCTCTTAGAATTGTTGAGTCTAATCGACAGGTATTGTAAATACAATATATATATTGCTTGACGGTACGTGTGGCGCAGTGGCTAAGCGATTGGTTTTCTGCGCTATGGGTCAGTCTTTCAAATAAATAAATTAAAAGTCTGTACGCACGATCTCAGAAATGCAAGTGTAGAACATCGTTTGTAGAGAACTAATGATTCTGTATAGACGTCATATTGTGTACTAGCTGGGACCTGCGGTTTCACCCTTCGTTTAATAAATAAAAAATTGGAGTATATATAATTTAGAGTACTTCGGAATAGACACTTGACATAGAGTATGTATATATATTGGATTTCATGGGTTTTAATTTTTTTTACGCGGAAACCTAATAATTTTTCTAAAATAAATGTAACCTATGTTAGTCCTTGTAACATCAGCTATCTGCCAGTGAAAGTTCCGCAGAAATCGGTCAAGCCATTTCGGAGATTAGCGGGAACAAACAGACCGAAGACCGACAGACAGACAAAAAAAAAGTTTTTTGTTGTAGGTACTTACCGTATATACTTACAGATGCATTTAGTTAAAAGCTGCTATTTTGACATTACAAACAGACAATTAAATTTTAGTTATTTGTATGAATAAATAACGTGCCTTTCTTATTGCTAAATTATTGTTATCGATCGCGAATAAAGTATGTAAGGCGTTTGTTCTGTCGTTTCAAAAGTCACGATGTTCCTATATAGCTTCAGTTCAGCCTGAGCAATAACCTGTTAGATTTAAACGTTGCAATAGTATCCACCTAACAGGTTACTATCCCATCGCCTACTTATGTTTAACTGGCGTATTGTACATTGTATCATCTGTACATTGATCTTACGATGATGGATGATGATGGTTTGCCGTGTGGCGCTGGCTAAGAATACCACCACCCCATCTCATCCCGTGGGTTTTGTAAAAGGTGACTATGGGATTAACCAGAGGATGGGCAGCAGCGTCATTCGAGTACATTTATAATTCAACTGTGGTCTGCGATCGCCAATCTGCCAAGCGTGGTGGTTATAGCAAAACCCCCTGATGAGCACACAGCATTAACCCGTACTGGTCGTTGTAGAAATTTTTGGGAGCGGCTTCAGTCCAGTGGTGGACGTTTTTCGGCTGAAATGATTACGATGATATCAGAGGGCCTAGCACGAACAACTTGTGAGAAAGTATTCGTATCGTATCGTTAATGTGAGTCAATTTTGAATTGAAAATACTTGATTCGCACATATTTTTTTGTTAAACTCAAGACTTTATTCATACCTATACATGATACAAATTGTGTTTGTCGTATAATTTTAAACTAAAATGCTTTAGAATAGTTCGATTCGATTCAAAATTCACTCACATTAACGTTACAATACGAATACTTTCTCGCAAGTTGTTCGTGCTAGGCAATTATATTATACCATAGATATGTTACGTCCATATTAAATGGCGCGCAAAATACAGTCTCGCTTGCACAACCATGTCGTGAGAAAGAAGATACAAAAACAACAAGCGTAAAAGAGATAGCTATATAGGCAAACCGATTGCGAGGTGCTACAATTGGGGGAGTTTTAGTTCTTACTTTGGGCGCGCGTATAACATACCTACTTCTTTTTAATATATAATATCATTGGTGCTAGGGCCTACAGAAGTGAGAAATGTGCGATACATTCAAGCAGCTTGCGTATTCAGGTCCAGTGTCATGTTCAATCTAGATTGCAAGGGAGTAATGTATATTTAGCGAATGTACAGAAGCTTCCAAGCTGAGTAGTGTTAATAGACATAATACGTGGATCAACCGCCTTATGAGCGGAGCCGTTAAACTTGAGTTCTTGGAATAAACAGGGTCAGACAAAATGTGTTTGAGTGGTGAGATTTTTTTACAAGCCGACCCACATTTTTAATAGTTCCCGGTAAATAGCATTGGGCTCGGCTATTTCATAGGGACTTTGGATTTAAAAATAGTAGATACTGCAGGTACACAGTCAAGAAATACAGGTTTAATGACTTCGATACAGGCATTCATTTGCTTCCGACCTAATACTGAAACGCCACTCAAATTTGAGCCTCTCTCGACTCTTTAAGATGCCTGTTATCCTATAGTTTTGGAAGGGCAAATAAGCGTCTAAAATTGCCGTAGTGTAGTGTGTGTGTGTTGCAACAAATAGTGTGTTCAGTTGGATTTGACACAATTTAGATGTTTTATTTTGTCGCATTCATAGTATAGTACTTCTTGTGTTTAACACATGTCTGTATCATCATCATCATATCAGCCACAGGATGTCCACTGCTGAACAAAGGCCTCCCCCTTAGATTTCCACAGCGACTCCCAGCGACCCTCACCAGGTCGTCTGTCCACCTTGTTGGAGGTCGTCACACGCTCCGTTTTCCTGTGCGCGATCTCCACTCAAGAACTTTTTTGCCTCAACGGCCATCAGTTCTACAACCTATGTGCCCCGCCTATTGCCATTTTCAGCTATGTCGGCAACTTTAGTTCTTCTACCGATCTCCTCATTTCTGATGCGATCTCGTAGAGAAATACCAAGCATAGCTCTCTCCATAGCTCGCTGAGAGACCTTGATCTTTCTTATCAGGCCCACTGTAAGTGACCACGTCTCTGTCTGTTCCCATATATCACTGATAACACACACTGGTTAAAGATTTTCGTCATGAGGCATTGCTGATGAAAAGACGTTGCGAAGTGTCCTGAACGTTGCCCAGCCGAATCGGATCGAGTGTCCCTGTGCGAGTAAGAAATAATCCTTCAAAATTTTATCATTATAATGTAACACGAATGCTTTTATTTTTAACTAATTTGGACATGATTTCAATTCATCTTAAGTCGATAATTCCTGACAAATGAAAAGTCCTGACCGTGTTTGGACGTTAGGCCAAGAAGTCGGATATAAACGGACCATCCGGATGGGTGGGAAACATAATTACAACAAAGACAGTTTTAAATGTCTTTAGAGGTTAATGTGTCATTAATGATTTGAGTCTCGTTATACTTCGTGGTTGCAATTCTAGAATATAACCTGCTGCTATTAATAGCAGTTGTATAAGAACCTTTGAAAATATAACTATCCCATAAGACAACTCATACATGCTCGAGACTGAGTCACCTTGACCGATGATTACGATTTATTATTGGAAAGTACCTATGGCGCGTTTAGATTTGGATTGTTTTAGTGATAAACAGTGGTTGGAGTGAACTGTGACATTGGGTTTGTTCATGTTTATCTAGCTTTTTGTTGCTTTGCCTTGATGAACGAATGATTAATATTGTTGTTACTTATATAGGCTATTCCATTCGTGTGGTGACGGCTCAGAATGCCACCACCCCATCTCCTCCCATGGGTGTCGTATAAGTCGACTAAGGGATTAGCCGGAGGATGGGCAGCAGCGTCCTTCGAGTACATTAACAACTCAACTGCGATCGCCAACGCCTGCCAAGCGTGGCGATTATGGCAAAACCCCCCAATGAGCCCACAACACATCCATATCGGTGGTTGTGGTGACCTTTGGGGTAGGCCTGTGTCCAGCAGTGGACTTTATTCAGCCGAAATGATGATTCGGACGCACAATATAATTTTAAAATAAAACTGTTCTATTTTGAGAGTGTCAGTATTTTTATTCAAAACAAAGTACATATATTCCGTGTGGTGTCCGGATTAAGAATTATCACCACTGGGGTCATACTCGTACTGCGCCAAAACAATTGATTTTTGGCAGCTACAATTACCGGGTTGTGTCATCTCTCTACACGCCGATGTTAATTTGTTAAAGATGTTGTTTTGACGGCACGGTTGGTGCAGTGGCTGATACAGTCGGCTGCTGCGCTACGGGCCGCGGGTTCGATTCCCGCACGGAACAAATATTTGTGTGATCTGCAGGTAGTTGTTCCGGGTCTGGGTGTGTTGTGTGTGGAATTTATGTCTGTCAACGCACCTACAACACAAAAAAGAAAAAAACGCAATGAAAACAACTATAAAAGTTATTATCCGCCAATTGGAAGCGAAAATTAACGTGGTCAGTATTCTTAGACCATTTAACCAATTGGATAAATGGTCTAAGTCAGTATTAAAATGTGCGTTTCCGATGGGATACCCTTAAGAAATCGAATAAAAGACAGTCATACGACTGGCATAGTCTTCATAATGATTTTTTTTGTTTGAATGAAAAACAATGAAGGTTTCTATCTATGTGTGCTCAGAATCCAATACTATAGGTACTGTTCAATCTAACCTACAATTGTCTGCAGCTAATAATTACACGACGTAGATCAACATAGCAACAGCTGTTTAACATAATGATCACAATTATCTATAAGCATTGCTTGTATTTTCCCACGCAATGCAAACTGTGCCAAATGACCCTTGCACTTAACTAGTAGTGTAATATTACTTGATTATGAATTTGAAAATGGCAATATTATATTCTATTATTTTACTATAACATTATTTAATGTGCTATTAAATAGATAGAATTATTACGTCGTTAATGACTAGTTGAGCTGTATTTGTGTAAATGCACGGATAATGTTTTTAATACCCAACTGGTCTTTTTGTACTAATGCGTTGAGTACTAAAACAACTGTAAAGTATGCTACTTTTTACCTTCTGAAATTAGGTGTGGTGCCGGCTGTGCCGTGTGGTGCCGGCTACCACCACCCTATTTCATCCCGTGGGTGTCGTAAAAGGCGACTATGGGATTAACCGGAGGATGGGCGGCAGCATCATTAGAGTACATTTACAATTCAACTGCGATCGCCAACCCGTCTGCCAAGCGTGGCCATTATGGCAAAACCCCCCATTGAGCACACAACACAAACCCATTCATTTCGGCCGAATGAAGTCCACTGCTGGACACAGGCCTCCCCCAAAGATCACCATAACCACCGATATGGATGCGTTGTGGCCTCATTGGGGGGCTTTGCCATAATCGCCACGCTTGGCAGGCGGGTTGGCGATCGCAGTTGAGTTGTTAATGTACTCGAAGGACGCTGCAGCCCATCCTCCGGCTAATCCCTTAGTCGACTTTTACGACACCCATGGGAGGAGATGGGGTGGTGGCATTCTGAGCCGGCACCACACGGCAAACACATACCGGTCGTTATGTCAATCTTTGGGGGAGGCCTCTGTCCAGCAGTGGACGTTTTTTCGCCTGAACTGAGGTGATATATTTTATCACTTTCATTCAATTTACAGCTTGCTACCAATAACTCGTTTTAGATAGTAATTAGCTAAATGAGTACTTACGTAGGTACTTGCATCAGCACTGACACCAATATTTATTGCTCTCTGTGGGAAGCGTTTGGCTTTTTGTACAAACCTGCGAATCATTGATCATCACGCGATTATCGTTCGCTGGTTGGACCTCACCAGCTGCATAATAATACATACTCGAATAGTTGTAAGTACTCTGAAGCAATAAACAGAAATATTCAATCATGTTATTAGCAGTCCTAAAGGCCAACGTAACGTCTAGGTCGTATGACTTATGATAACTGAGTCAATGACATTATATGCGTCTACAATCTGTAATTTATCGTTTACAAAACATAATTGTGAACCTTGTTAAGTCAAAGCAAAGCTTACATTTGAATATTCGGCTAAACTGTTAGATGAAATCACGCCTTTGTATTCATGTCCATTGAGAGCTCACATTACTGCACGAAGCCTATCTTTCATTGTTGACATGAGGAGTTCTCCATCCCTTTTCAACATACTGTCCCCGTTTATCTAGCCGTCTTCTTCTCTCGCTGCATAGTTTACAAGTTTTTTTGTTGTTCGTAGGACTGGTCCGTTCTTGTTTTCATCACCATTGAATAGTTATTCAATTGTGGACAGTGAATGTCCCTTTTCTAGAAAGCAATGCTTATTGTTTTTAGTTTTTTGTAGTTATGAGTACCGGTTGTAATTCGAGCAAGTTGGTTTGATGGTTGGATATATGGAATTCCGTGGGTGTTGGTATTTGTAATAGATAAGCTAGGTGTCAGCCGATCTCATGTCAAAACTGGTATTCATTTACATTTTGTTAACTTGTTTGTAGCTAGCTTAGCCGTGAGGTGCCGGCTCAGAATACCACCACTCCATCTCCTCCTGTGGGTGTCGTAAGAGTCGACTAAGGGATTAGCCGGAGGATGGGCAGCAGCGTCCTTCGAGTGCATTAATAACTCAACTGCGATCGCCAACCCGTCTGCCAAGCGTGGCGATTATGGCAAAACCCTCCAATGAGCCCACAATGCACACCATATCGGTCGTTGTGACGATCTTTGGGGGAGGCCTGTGTCCAGCAGTGGACTTCATTTGTTATAGGCATCAGACAAGAGTTTGTATGTAAGTAACAGATATATAATATGTTCGTTGGTGATGCCATGTCCCGCCAGACACTTGCGTCCTTATATTGATTGTATAATCTAGAAGCAATGGACGTACGTTATATTTTAACTCTTTGGGCAAAGTTCAAATTAGATGTAATACACTATTTAGAATCTCATTCGGTATGAATTGGATAGGTTTACTAATATATTTTGGTTTTGCCATTCTACAGGCTCAAATATATGCAATGTACGGTCTGATACTACAGACACATAATATGTTCCTCGGTCGTGTCGCGCCAGGAACTTACGTCCTTATATTGATTGTATAATCTAGAAGCAATGGACATACGTTCTCTTTTAAATATTTGAGAAAAGTTCAAATTAGATGTAATACATTATTTAGAATCACATTCGGACAGAATTTGATAGATTTACTAACATATGTTGGTTTTGCGATTCTACAGGCTCAAGATGCAATATACGGTCTGATACTATCGCTACTCAACGACGTCGTGGAGGCCTATCCCGCTCAAGTTAGCACTTCTCCCTCCCGTCTCTTGCTCGCGCCGGCCCGTGCCGAGCCTGTAGCTTTAAATGTCCCTTAATACAATATAAATAATACCGATCCAGCTGTACCCAAAACAATAGCTTGTTATTCCCAGCAACGCCCTAAGCCGAGGTCCGTGTCCCGCAGGGGGCGCCCTTAGCGAAAGTTGCTTAGTTTTTCATATTAATTTTAAGCCTGGTTGGAGGCCTCTTTTGGCTTCGCCAGAAATGAACGGTTAAGCAACCACATTTCCCAGAAATGAATGCGAGATGCCCAAAAAAAAAAAAAAAAAACTATCGCATTTGACGTGCGATCCTCACATGCGATACCAAAGACTACAACATTATACTGGATATGCGATACTTGTCTCCCTAATGTACTAGAAATGCCAATAATTACCTGAAAATGTTTATAACACATTTGTTACAATTGACACTGTTAGTGTTAATACCGTGTGCTTTATTAATTTGTTTTAATTGACGTGACATTTATTTGGTAATTTAAGTATGTTATGCTAACTCAAATTGTGTATTGTAACTGTATTGCACTGTCTGGCTCCCTTATACAGGGTTACATAACTACAATAAACCTTTTTTTTTGTCGTGGGGAATCCTCGTGGTCTTCCTCTTCCTCGGGAATGGCTGAGGGGCATGTCGGACTCTTTCCGGTTAAAACCCCATGGTGTCCTTCCACTTACCTACCTCTAGCCGGGGGTGAGGTGCACGCTTTGCCTGCATTAGACCGAAAGACCAGAATTCGGCCCGTCACTATTCGACGGACTTCCCGTCTCTGTCGCGCGCGCAGAACACACGCGCCGCCGTCTCGAGCCTGATTCTGTTCGGTACAATTATATACCTACTGCTATATTGTTCTGTATATCTCAGCTTAATATTAAGATACTTTAAAGTGTTATCTATATTGACATCTACCTTGAAACGAGAAAGAACCTCATCTACAATACAGTACGAAGCAACACGATTAACCTCCTTATCAGCGATATCTTCCCCTCTAAATGATTCGTACAAAACATAGGGTTTTAACATAGATTATATATTAATGTGATCTGTTTGGAAGCTCTCGTGAAAACTCAACACATAAACTGTGTATATAGAATACTATAGTTTGTTGAGGAGTATATATATAAAATAATTACCGGTTAAGCAACCACATATCCTTGAAATGTATCAGAGAAGCCCAACAAAAACAAATAAAAAACTGTGATCCGACTACGGAAAAAACTGAAATTAAAGGAAAAAAGTTCCAATACCTTTATCCGACTAGGGGTAAAAAAAAAACCTAAAAATAATAAACATGTCAGGTGCTGATTGCTATCATCGCCTTATTGAGTACGACAAGCCTTTTGATAAGTTAGTCAGTCCTGTATATTTAGTTCTATTGAAGTCTTCTGGCAGTTCACATGGTTAAAACCACTGGAGCGGTCATCTTCGGCACCTAAGGGAAGCTCCAGGTCCTCGTATGATCACACTAGAGTAATTCATCTACCTAACTTAAGTTTGTCATGTTGTAGATTGCAAATGACAGCTACGACAGCAATTCTGGCGAATTACGTCCACTGCTGGACACAGGATTCTCCCAAAGATGGCCCCAACATCGGCCGATCTTTTTTTGTCTTGTGTGCTCATTATTTGCTATAATCGCCTAGCTTGACCGTGGGTTGGCGATCGCAGATAATTTGTAAATGTAGTCCTCCGACTATTATGTGACACAGTTATGATATAGGCTAAAAAAAATGTTATCTGTCTCCGAAGCCTAAGTTTTATAATCAGTCGTGAATTCGCGTAAAAGTGCTATTTCAAAGCCAATCTCCATCAATCAAGGCGTTAGTCATGCATCCCTTTATTTCATAACCGAATTTGCTTCATATCTCATCAAGGCTCAAGCTCACGTGATTTGAACATTTATGCGAAGGGAGTGGTAAATCAGAGCAGGATTTTCGCGTCTCAAAAATACATTATAATATAACAAACGAACGCTCGGAATCTCCTGATGATTGTAGCAACCCTTACAACTGTCCCTACCGACTGCAATATTACCTTGTCTTTGTAAATTTATTATTATTACACAACATTGCATTTCGAGGGTTGAGATCGCATAGTGCATTTGCTGGCAGCTGCTTCTGCGTCCACTGTGGGGTAGAAACTATAAACATTCTAAGCAAAATTAAATCTTATATCTTAGACTATAGAGTAGAATTTTGGGTGTAAGCATTCAAAATCCCATAGGCACATATGGGATGCCCACCCTCAAAATTAGATTTAGGCAGAAAAAATTACTTAATGGGGTGTTTTCTGTATGAACGACTAGAGAGGACGGTGTCGTATTTTTTCCTATATCTGTCCGTATCCGCGTACTCATGATGATATATGGGGATCTAGGGATCCAGTCTGATTAGTTTCACCCGAATTTGTAGTAGATTGAAATACATATTATATTACGATATGGAAAGTTTGACAATTCTAGGCGTAAATTATGTTTAATTGATATTAAAATAATTAAATTACATGTTATTGTCACAGTATATATTTACCTCGTGAGCGCTAAAGTTGATTTAGCTTACTGAGGTGCTAGTTTTAAAACAACACATCATCATCATCATATCAGCCACAGGACGTCCACTGCCGAACGGGCCTCCCCCTTAGATTTCCACAACGAGCGGACCTACACCGTCGGAACGGACGGTCTTAGTACTTTGCTTAATTATAATTAATTAATTTACTTTTATATTTTTAATTGGAGATATTCTACTGAATATTCTGGGAGTCAAATACTTGTGGGTTCTTTTTAGGTTCTCTAACGCTCGATTCGATATAGGTATATGTTGGTAGGGTTGGTACTATTGTTAGCTGGCACAACACAAAGCGGACTTACACGGACGGAATTACATGCCGCTCTCATCCAACGACTCCCAACGACCTTCACCAGATCGTCTGTCCATCTCGTTGGAGGTCGTCCCACGCTGCGTTTTCCGGTGCGCGGTCACCATTCGAGAACCTTTTTGCCCCAACGGCCATCAGTTCTACGAGCAACGTGCCCTGCCCATTGCCACTTCAGTTTACTAATCCTTTCAGCTATGTTATAAGAACACATCGAGACAATAATCTTTTTAAATCAAATCGCTCTATTATCGAATTAATAAAGTAACTTGACTTATATGTACGATCAGCAACAAAATTTGCCGAAAATTTTAGTTTTTAAACATGGCATTAGCTGAAATACTAATTGATTAACAATAAAAACTTTAAATATCCTAGAAACTGTAGTATTTGAATTATTTTAGAACAGTTTAAAGCTTTTATTGTCATTCAATTTGTTTTCCTAAATAATGTAATGTTTATACATTAAAACGTTCAGCTACTTTTGTTGCTCACTGTACCAATGATCAAGAAAAATCTACCTAACATTTTAAAGATGCAAGACAGTATTTGCAAAACACAACCAGCGCCAGAAAACAGTGTGCAGCTGTCTCTTAGTTCTCTATAGTTCTTTTAAAGTCAATAGATATAAAGCGTGAGCCATGCACGCTTTTCAGCAAGTAAACATTTACTCCGATAAACAATTGCCGAATAGGTACCTAGAACGCGTAACCGCGATAATACATGTGTCACAGATAATATCGAATCATGCGAGCCATAAAAAAGTTTTATAACTAGGCCAATGAATGTTGACAGAGGGGAATAACGCTATATGTCAGCTGCGCGCTAGAAAGGGAGCAGACGTCATGTATACCGGTAAGTATTCTGTCTAGTTCTACTTAAAACGAATCCTGTTTAGTCGCTGGTGGGCCATCTTCATATTGAAGACTCGCTCCTTAAACCCAGTTCGAATGTCAACTGTTGAAGATGCGTCTCCCAATAACCATACAATGAGCGTCATATTGCCATAATCACCACTCATAGCAAGCGGATGCTGCTGCCCATCCTCTTGATATCAAGTATTATCGCCTTTTACGTCACCGAAGAGTGGAGGGGCAGTATTTTGCTTGCCAGGACTGCACTGTCATATCATAGTATCTTAGATAGCATATTCCGTGTTGAGTCCGTAAGTATATAGAACCACTCCATCTCCTCCCGTGGATGTCGTAAAACGGGACTAAGGGACTCTTAACCAGCGGGATGGGCTGCAGCGTCCCTTCTGTGGAACAGCAACGTAACTGCGCTCACCCACCCACCTCCGAAGCGTGGTGAATCTTGGAAAATTCCCCCAAAATGACGAATCAATTGTTTGTTCTATGGAGGAGACGTTTGTTCAGCAGTGGACGTCCTTCGTCCACGGTGGTAAATGGGGACGGACTGAAAACCAGCGTTGGGCAGTGTTACGGCTGTACTGCTCACTGTTCAACATTTTGCTGAGACCGCTCCTTTTGCCACACTATACAAACAAATTTCTTGTATTTTTTTTGTGTTAAATTAGTGTGGTAATAAATGCTTTCTTTCTTTCTTCTTTCTTTCTTCTTTCTTTCTTTCTTTGGCTGATATGATGATGACGATGAGATACTGTACATAATCTTGAACATTTCCCATGTTTATTTCGAAAGTAGCTATCCACAAAGTGTACTATTTCATTACGGACAATGCAAATAGCACAGTTGGAATCTAAACAATTTAAATAATGACGGTGTTGTGGTCGAATGCTATATTTTTACATCGATCCGATTGCACTTGTGGGAACACGGACTTGCCAATCGTGAGTCATGTCGGGCTAGTTAACGCTCAAGTATCACTTAACGTGGAGAAATATCTACGAAATTATACAGATAAATATTTATTACAGTGCAGCCATGTTTCCGGCATTGAGTAGATCATCCATTTCCTGGTCAGGTTTTGTCTTTTCTTTTTCTATGTGAGCATATGAGCCTCGACCAGTCCATTATAATAATAATAATACATTTATTGGAACAAAACACATGTATACAATTTAATGGTGTTCGAAAATAGCCATATTAGTTGGAAACTGTGTCGTAGCTATTAACGCCCACCTCCAAGATGATTGGTTCTAGCGGTAAGCGATCTTCGTCCATGAACATCATGCAACACCAGAGGCGTCGCTGATGCTAGTGGGCCATCCAGTATGCATCAGTCACCGCACGAATCAGCAACACAGTTTTGCTACTTTACGATTAAGAATATAGCACCAATCCATTACCTTCCACGGATATCGTAAAAGACGTAAATAGGCCTCTAAACCAGACGGACAGCAGCGTCCATTCTGTGGAACAGAAGCTATACTGCGCTCAACTTTTTTTTATTTTATTGATCCGGTGGAAATACCTCATGTACTTCCTTCGCCCCGGGAAAGGGCGAAGGGGCATGCCGGTCTCCTACCGGCTAAAACCACCGGAGTGGTCATCGTCGGCACCGAAGGGAGGCTCCAGGAACTCGAAAGAACTTCATCTAGAGCCACCCATTGGCGCCACGCCTTTAGGCACATCTCGGAGGGGATGACTGTAAAGTGGTCATCCCCTCTAGTGGAGGGAAGGCGACTGTAAAGAGGCCACCCCCCCAGGCATCTCTCGAGGGGATTGTAAAAGATTCCCCCGAGGCCTCACTATGCGCTGTGCTGCGCACACAGCGGTACGTGACCACATGCGCACCGCTGTCTTTCCGGGGGTCGCTCGGTATGAGCACGCAGATTTCCCAATAAGCGCGCTCGCGACCCCCCAAGGCCCCCTATAAAGACAACAGGGGGCTCAGGCGTGTTGGACACGGGCGCTCACCTACCCGCCTGCCAAGCGTGGTGAGTATTCCCCACTAAAATGATGATACAGTAGTTGAAATCTATGGGGGGGCTTTGTTAAGCAGTGGACGTCCTTTGGCTGATATGAGGATTATGATGACGTTAGCATTCTATGGGAGCGTGGTATTAAACCAGACCGTTTTTAAGCTGCGACTGAAGTGATGTCAAGACTGATATTGATATATTCTGAAGAGATCACTGTAGCGGTCTATAAGTAAATCCATGGTCAACTGACCGTTTACGTATTATGAAGAATTACATAACGTTTATGCGAGCAGAACATAGTGCTGTATAAAATATACCCACCCCCGGATCCCCAATGTCAGTATTAAGCCCCTTTGTGTTGGCTGTGGCGAAAGAGGGCGAGATTATATCCATTTACCGTGCACGATTTTAATCCAGAGCTAGTAACAGAGAATTCTTTTAACGGTTTTCTGTTAAAATAATTCTAATTCTAGGTCAAAATGTTCTCAGATTTGTTAGCGTATCAAAATCCGACTATCTTATGAGCCAGGATGTACATTAATCATTTATAGTTCAGCACTAATGTTAATCTTTATTAATGTATTCATCTTTCCCCGTGGTGTCTAGATTAAGAATATAGACCGACTCCATCTTTTCTCATGCATGTCCTAAACGGCGACTAACGGCCGTAAACTTAAACGCGACTTATTTGCCATAATCACTACGATAGGCAGGCGGGTTGGCGATCGCAGTTGCGTTGTTAATGTACTCAAAGGACGCTGCTGCCCATCCTATGGCGAATGATAAAGTCTGCTTTTATGACACTCACGGGATGAAATGGGTTGGTGCTATTCGTACCCGGCACGACACGGCAAACAAATTCTCCTATCCTACCGAAAACGGGCTTCTCAAATAGTTTAGTGGAACTTAAATATTAAGTGGCGTTTCCGTATTCGCCCATAAGTAACTAAACAAGAGAGATGGGCAGCAGCGTAAATTCTGTGAAACGGTAACCATACTGCGTTCACCAACCCGCCTGCTAAGCGTGATGAGTATTGGCAAATTCCACCCAAAATGACGACACATTTGTGGAAACCTATGGGGAGGCCTTTGTTCAGCAGGATCCTTTGTGTGATATGATAGTGGCTGTAACTGAAATTTTATTGATGTGTCACATCTTTTCTCTCGCTTGCCTGTGGTGCAATTCCTTAAGCTCAAACATCCATAAATCCTTGAATAGTGGTCATTGGCTAGAGCAAATTATTTGCTGTAGCACTTGCTTGAGACAGATACCAATTTTGGCCTCATGGATTCACAATCACGTGCTATCGTATTCCATTTACTGTATATATATAATGTGCAACGTGTGTGTGAATGACGTCGAATTCACGACAAAGGACAAATCCTCGAGTGGGGCAAGGTGTTTTAAAGAAAAAAAAAACTGTAAGGCTAGCTCGTTTATTTTTGTCGTTACTTTCCGACTCACCTACAATTCCCACCAAATGTCCGTTATCCTCGAATTTACTGAAATATAACTAGACACCTCACGGTACTGTCACCTCTAGCGTCAGCACAACCGCAACAATACGCGGTAATCTATTTGCACAAAGCGTCTACCGTACAATACCATGAGCTCTCACAAAAGGGTGTTTACTTAAACCCCTTTCACACCTCCATTGTTCATTGACCACTCCACCAAGACCTCCAAGATTGCTTAAAAATTAACCTCTGAGCACCTTGTCACGACGAATCGGAGGGGCGAAGTAGATCAAGGAGAAATGGACGGCGCCATACTGAATGGCCGTAATGCTGAATCGAGTGGTACTTGCGTAGTGAGCAGGAATTTTAAACATGCGAGGTTGATAATATATTCCAATGTGACGAGATTTGTATGTTTGAGGATGCTTAGGAAGAGTATATATGAGGGGTTTAAAAGCTAGGGATTTTTGGAAGTGCCTTGACAGGCTATTCAAATATGATTGCGTTAAGAGTACTTGTATACGTTCGTCTGCATCCTCTGAGTGAGTTTGTGACGAAGTCATCCTTCATCTTCATTTCAATCAACCTCTTTCATGACTTCATACCTTTTATCTCCATCACTGTCCACCTCATGATTTATTCTTTATTCAAATCAAAATTCGAATTTATTATGTAACGTAGAGTCGCTCTTTATATTTTGATCATTACACATTGGATCCTGAAGGCTAGTGGTTGGACACACAGCTGTCGCTCTGACAAATAGTCTCCCTGCAATATTACAATGACTTATTTTTAACTAGCTTAAATTGTGATACTTGAAATTGTGATGGTAAGGCTATATTTTAAAAATATAAACATCACCATGAAGTGTTAATTGAAGTTGTGAATATCAATATACCATTATAACCATATAATATATATGTTACGTTTCATTCAATATCACAATAACTGAGCTCCGTTACTTGCTGCCGTCGAGAGAGCCTCCTAGTTGAGCTAATCGGGAAATAAATACGGAGGGAGGCACTCCGCGACAAGTTTATAGAGAGAATTGAAGTAGTTTGGTAGCCAGTTCCAATTGTATCACCTCTAGGAGAGCTACTGCAAGGTAGCTAAAGCAAAAATAGAAGACTGTACAACATTGATAGCAGTTATGTGATGTTTCAAGTCATACTGTTATACGGAAAATTCAGTTAACAATAAATTTAATCGCT
This sequence comes from Diloba caeruleocephala, assembly GCA_947459985.1. Lineage (NCBI taxonomy): Eukaryota > Metazoa > Arthropoda > Insecta > Lepidoptera > Noctuidae > Diloba > Diloba caeruleocephala. The sequence goes on from OX381619.1 coordinate 2,400,803, forward strand.
TTTGATGGTTTTCTTGCGAGATTCTTTCGGGACTTTTAGCAGTACTGAAGAATTTCCGATAGTGGCTATGATTCTGTTTACCCGTTCGGATTAAGAATATGCCCCATTCCATCTCCTTCCGTAAAAGGTAACTAAGGGACTCTAATCCAGAGGGATGGACAGCAGCGTCACTTCTGTGGAACAGTAGCCATACTACGATCACGAACCCGCCTGCCAAGCGTATTGAGTATTGGAAATTCTGCCCAAAATAATGAAATACTGCATGTAATCGTTCTTTGTTCAGTAGTGGACGCCCTTTGATATGATGTTGGTTCTATAGATGACTTGACTTGCGGCTGGATAAGTCACAGGAACTGTACTTGTCAAAGTCCTCAAAATCTCGATCTGCTATTTTGGTACCTCGTTCTTCCGGGTTAGAATCCTTTGAAGCAACATCTTCTCCCCAGTCCATCATCTCAAGTAAACAACAGCTTAACACGTTTTAAAACTTTGATACCAACGATATACCATCACACGCAAACATCGCATCTATTGGTAGACAACGAAAGTACTTCAAAGGACTTACGCACTCCACAGCTGTTGCAACTGTCCATTCTCATTTGACCTCACCCTCTTATAGAAAATACCTTACGACACCTAATTTTAGAACTGAAGGAAGGGGAACGGTAGCTCAAGTTATCGTGGTTGTAAGTTACAAGGGTCGTGAAGGGGCGCCATTGTCCCACGTGTGGGACCCCACGCATCGCGACAAGTGATTTAGTAGTTGTTACAAAAAACTTTGGTTTGAAGATAGTTGGCACATACGTGTATGTGAGCGATAAGTACTATCGATTTTTGGGGATGGTTTTCCACTGGTGTACAAAAAGTGGACTGGTAGAGTTTTACAATGTGACTGTAATTGGAATTTTGGTTCCGTGATTTAGGGTATTCATTTTAAGGGAAAACAACCAGTAGTATATTTAAGTCTTATACAATGGTTTTAAAACTAGACTAAATAAATATACTACCCACAACATTTTCCACAGATTATAGAATTTAAGCTGTTAGCAGAAGTTAACTGTTGTCACAGCAATTTTACTTTATGAAGTAAAATTAAAGGTAACTAGAAACAAAAGTTTGCAACTAAAAGAAAAAAGCAAATAACAAGAATAACCACACATTCATGCAAGTGTAATGGTATCATACAAGTATCATGGAACTTACAGAGCTTACTGCAGATCTTTTAGAATTTTAATTATATTATTTTTCAATTTATTTTGATGTATGTTTGAATGTAAATGCAGAACTTTAGCATTAAGCTGAGACGCTCATTTCCAAGCAGTGATAGCCTAGGCTTGCCTTCCTACCCCCGGGAAGACGGTGGCGCGCACGTGGTCACGTGCCGCCGTGTGCGCAGCACAGCGCAAAGCGAGGCTTGGGGGGATCCTTTACAATCCTCCCCGAGAGGTGCCTGGGGGGCGACCTTTTTACAGTCGCCTTCCCTCCGCTAGAGGGGGTGACCGCTTTACATTCACCCCTTCCAAGATGTGCCTAAAGGCGTGGCACCAATGGGCGGCTCTAGTGTGATCTTACGAGGACCTGGAGCCCCCCTTCGGTGCCGAAGATGACCGCTCCAGTGGTTTTAGCCGGTAGGAGTCCGGCACACCCCTTCGCCCTTCCCCGGGGTGAAGGAAGTTCCATGTAGAATTTCCACTGGACATCAATAAAAAATTTTAAAAAAAGGCTTGCCTTCCTACAGGAGGGTCTGAGTTCGATCCATGCCCGCACCTCAGACTTTTCAGATTCATGTGCAGATCAGAATTTGATTATCACTTGCGTTAACGGTGAAGTAAAACATCGTGAGGGAACTTCACACCCGAGAGCGCTCCAAAATGTTCTCAATGGTGTGTGTAGTCCGTTAACCCACACGAGGCCAGCGTGGTGGACTTATCTACTACCTAACTACTAACCGAACTAGCCTTTTTTTATTTATCCCAGTGAAAATTCTTCATGAACTTCCTCCGTCTCCGGACTCCTACCGGCTAAAACCACCAGGGCGGCCATCTTCGGCACCGGGATGTGCCTGAGGGTGACTGTAATAAACTTGAATATAATTTATCATGACGTATCTTTGTGACACAAGCTAACGCTGTTAAAGCACGGTTAGCGCAATGATTAAACATTTTCTGCGCTATATGTCGCGCGTTCGATTCCCGCATGGAACAAATATTTGTATAATCAACAGACAGTTGTTTCGGGTCTAGGTGTATGTGTGTAAGATGAATGTCTGTAAACTGTACTCACAATACGGGGGAAATGCTAGTGTGGGGGCATCGTCGTAAAAAAAATTGTTACCAGTTAAATAATTCAAATCGAAGCTTAAACATAAATGGCAACACAGCGCCACGAAACGTCATCGTCATCGCAGTCTATAGTTAATTGCGGCAGATACTATAGTTCTCGTCTATACTTTTATAATATTTGCCGTGTGGAGCCAGCTCAGAATACCACCACCCCACCTCTTCCCGTGGGTGTCGTAAAAGTCGACTAAGGGAATAGCCGAAGCAGCAGCGTCCTTCGAGTACATTAACAACTCAATTGCGATCGCCAACCCGTCTGCCAAGCGCGGCGATTATGGCAAAACTCCCTAATGAGCCCACAATACACCCATAACAGTCGTTGTGGTGATCATTGGGGGAGGCCTGTGTCCAGCAGAGGACTTCATACGGCCAAAAATAAAACAAAATTAATGACACTTTTATAATATAAGTAGAGTCTATTTACAGGTTAGACGAAAAGGCCCAAGTAACTACATAATATTAGAACTTCCTAAGTTTGAACACGACAACATTGCTCACAAATTCTCTATTAACCAAATTCACTTTGAGTTTAGTAAATACTTCCAACAGTACTGGCAAGGTAGAATAATTTAATTAATTTTAGTCGATGTCTCTACTAGAACATGCATGAATTTAAGTCAATATTGCTAACATGGTATTAAGGTCGTACTGAAATAGTAAACTTTATTTCAAGAGGACAATCGAGAGGTCATAGGGATCGCGTTTAATAAATGAAACAAATTGAAATTTCCACATTCATTTTTTAAATTTATTATCAAATAAAATTGGTATTTGGCACTAAGAACATTATATTTTTTCATAAAAATTAAGTTGTAATTTTCGTATTCTATTTTTAATTTTCAGTATAGTATATAGTTTGTATTTGAGCACTTTTTTTTCTTTTTTTTTTTTTATGTAGGGCTTCTCGCAGTAATCCCAAGGGGGATATATCTGCTTAACCGGGCAAACATTTGAGCACTAAGAGAATTTATATTTTATCCTAAAAATCAAATTGTATAATCCGTATTCTATTTTTAATTTTGACTCATATTAACTGATTAGCCGTGTGGTGCCGGCTCAGAATGCCACCACCCCATTTCATTCCGTGGGTGTCGTAAAAGTCGACTAAGGGATTAGCCGGAGGATGGGCAGCAGCGTCCTTCGCGTACATTAACAACTCAACTGCGATCGCCAACCCGTCTGCCAAGCGTGGCGATTATGGCCAGACCCCCCAATGAGCACACAACACACCCATATCGGTCATAGTGATCTTTGGGGGAGGCCTGTGTCCAGCAGTGAAATGATGATCATATAAACTTGGTATTTGAGTACTAAGAACATTATATTTTCATCTAAAAACAAGAGGTGACTTTCGTTGTCTAATTTTGAATTTAATCACAAATTAATTTCGTATTTGAACTCTAAGAAAATTATATTTTCTCACTATTGTATAGCGTGTTGTACAGTGGCGCGTGTTCTTTATTTCTGTGCGTTGAATCGTGGTTATCACACTTTAGAAGCCACAATAGTCTACACTAGTCCATCATCATTATTAAATGTTCGATGTAAAGGACATTATTGCTCGTAGAACTGATGGCCGTTGGCACAAAGGTTCTCGAATGGAGTCCGCGCACCGGAAAACGTAGCGTGGGACGACCTCCAACGAGGTGGACAGACGACCTGGTGAAGGTCGCTGGGAGTCGTTGGATGAGAGCGGCATGTGACCGCTCGTTGTGGAAATGTGAGGGGGAGGCCTTTCACCGTTCAGCAGTGGACGTCCTGTGGCTGATATGATGATGAAGGACGTTATAATTAAAAAACTAAAAGCTACCGTCCGTCTAAAGCTGACAAAAACAACTACAAAAATCAATAATGCTATCATTGTATACCCGAACCGAATGTTAATCAATACGTTACTGTCACCGTGTCGTCGCGGCGCTTGTGCCGACGGAATGTCGAGTGTTCCCAGAAACGTCTTGTTGTGACATCAGCCTTGAATATGTCGAGTTGTAGTATCTATTCTATATTATACTGCCGATATTACTATGCACTATTACCTTTTTTATTTTTTACTAGCTGGGAACCGCGGTTTCACCCGCCGTTTAATTAAAAAATATATGAGATTGTTTATGTATCATTTTGAAAACTTCGGCATAGACACTTGACATATTGTATGTATATATATTGGGTTTCATGGGTTTTCATCTTTTCGTGTGGAACCCTAATTATTTTTCTAAAATAAAAGTAGCCCAAGTTATTCCTTATAACATCAGCTATCTGCCAGTGAAAGTCCCGTAGAAATCGGTCCAGCCATTTCGGAGATTAGCGGGAACAAGCAGACAGACAGAGATACAAAAAAAAAAATGGTTACGTACGACCGTACCGTTACCGACGTAAGTGAAACTATTTTTTTTTATTTATCTAGACGCGTTCGCGGTCTGCTATATGTACATGCATATATGCACACACTATAGCTGCGTCTCGTAACAGTGTCGCGAGAATATGCGTACCTCGCTAAAAGAAGTTTTCACTTCAAAAATTAAAACAGATTTTTTGTTGTAGGCTGTTATTTTGACATTACAAACAGACACTTCAATTTTATTTATTTGTAGTATAGATCCTGATGACGAGGCGAGTAAGTCATTCTCCTGGTGGTAAGCTTCACGCCTGCCCATAACAATTGTAATGCCACCCAGGGCCAGTCTTGCGTGGCACCACACTGCGCTGGTCACCTCGAGGCATTAAGTTATTTAGTCTCTTATGCCCAGTAATTACGCTTCTGCTTGGCGACGAATATCTGGCACTAGGGTGGTAATATTTTATTGTTGCCCAGTGGAAATTCTTCATGGACTTCCTTCGCCCCCGGGTAGGGCGAAGGGGCTTGCCGGACTCCTACCGGCTAAAACCGCTGGAGCGGTCATCAAAAGTCCCCCCATAGTCATAAAAACGGTCGGTCGCATATTTGAAGTATCACGAATTTTAATCTAATAAGCCGACAATGTCGTATGTTAAGTTCGAAAAAGTGATTCAGGAGTTGCAGCAAACTGTTACTAACCTGTCAAGTAAAGTGGATTGCCTGGAAAAAGTGATTATAGAACAAAATTCCTTAATTAAAAACTTAATCTCTACTAAGGTTCCTCCGTCTACCGACAGGGTTATTTCGATTAGTACCCGTAAACCTAGTAATATTTCTACGGCGTTGTCTACGAATGATCGCTCGGGTCCACGAGCGGCACATCTTCGGGCTGCCTCGGCTATCGCCGCCAGTGGCGAGCGAACTAGAAAGAATCCAACCGCAAGTGCGCCTGCCCCTACTACAAACGTACTTGGCAATACTGATGACGCATCGCACCTAAGTGACCAGTTGCCGCCCCCTGCTCTCGCCTCATCACTGTCCCCCGCGGCCTCCACACTGCCAACAGCGAGCGCGACTGACGATACTGCCATAAACAACTGGTCGGACGTCGTTTATAAGAAACGCGCGCCGAAGCATGTAGTGCGCGGTACTGCGGCAGTAGGTAAAACTATGCTTCAAGCAGCTGAGAGATGGAGATACTTCCATCTGTATTATGTTAAGCAAGGAACCACCGAGGATATGATACGTGATCATCTCAATAACACGTGCGAAATTGAAAACTGCACGTTGGAAACTTTGAAGTCTAGGGGGCACTATGCGTCGTTCAAAATAGGTATATTAGCGAGATTTAGTGAGCGCATTTTGAATGTTGAAAATTGGACTGAAGATATTTGCATAAAGCCATGGAGCGAGGGGTTTCGTAAATCAGACCCATAGAAGCAAACATAAAACAAAGAAACTGTCACTGCTATATCAAAATGTGCGTGGGCTTCGTAGTAAAATTGACACTTTCAAACTAGCCGTTCTCAATGAGTCTGTCGATATTATAGCGATAGCTGAATCCTTTCTAGTGAGCAGTGTATTTGATAGTGAGTTATTCCCGCCTGGATGGCAAGTCTTACGTCGCGACCGCGCGAGTGATTCGGGGTGGGGGGGCGTGCTGCTGGCAGCTCGCGAGCCCTGTCAGCTGCGCCTCCTGCCCATTGATGACGACTTGTTGGATAACGAAGTCGAGCTTATATTTGCCATGGTGACTTACAAGTATATTAAGTTTATGTGTGTAGTTGCGTACATACCTCCACGGTTCTCTGAAGAGCAATTTTCTAAGATATTTAACATAATGGACCTAATGATTTGTAAGTATTGTAAGATAGATGTATTCATTGTAGGCGATTTTAATATGAATTCGTGCAGTCAGAGTGCAAAACTAAATTTTGATTATATGTTAAGTCGGTGTCATCTTAAACAGTTTAATAATGTCACGAATAAGTACGGAGGTATGTTGGACTTGGTGTTGAGCAACCAAAGTGGAAGTCGCATTACTGTTGAGGAAGGAGTAGCTCTCGTGCCACCGGACGCTTATCACCCGCCGCTAGAAGTACGCATCTCGTATCCACGCCCCTTGCACGCTTCGCCGCCCCTGCCGGCGCCAGCCGAAGGTACTGTTCTGGAGTTTGATTTTCGTAAGGCTGACCTTGGTAAACTTTATGAGTCATTTACTAGTATTGTATGGAAGGATTTGTATGAGTCTGTGAATGTAGATGAAGCCGTGAATGTATTTTACAATAAGTTAAATGAGTGGGCTGTATACCCATGTATGTACCAGTCAAAAAAAGGAACGGGAATCGACGTTATCAGTATCCATTATGGTATACCGGGGAATTAAAAAATTATATTAGGACAAAATATTATCACCTGACAAAATTTAGGGAAAGTGGGAAAGAGTTTAATCGGGAAATGTTTAAATATTATAGAGAAAAAGTTAAAACGCTGACTAAATTAACTTATGATAAGTTTCTTAAACAGAACCAATTCAATTTGAAAAAGGATCCTAAAAAGTTTTGGCAATTTGTTAAAGATAATAGGAAATCTAGGCAAAGATGTGACGAATATACCTACAATGAGTCAACCTTAACAGGATTGGAAGCCGCTAACGCATTCGCAGACCACTTTGAATCGGTATTTTTGACTGACAAACCTAACCTATCAGCGGAGTGTGCCGCCGCCGCCGGCGGACGCGTCGACTGCGCGCGAGTAGCCGTGGATACAGTGACGCGTGCTGACCTGCGACAAGCTGTCAAGCGACTGCGTAATCACTCTGCCGCGGGACCTGACGGTATACCTACGTATTTAGTTAAGGACTGTAGTTCGGCATTTGAAGCCCCACTTCTTTTTATATTTAATTTGTCTCTTAGTACCGCGACATACCCGCTGGAATGGAAAGTTTCGCGAGTTACTCCAGTTCCAAAAGGTAACACTAGAGCCGATATCACAAACAGCAGACCCATAGCTGTGCTATCTGTATTTGGAAAACTATTTGAATCGATTTTGAATCGTTCAATTAGTAGTCAAATTCGAGTACAACTTACGGAATGCCAGCATGGATTTCGGGTAGGTAGGTCAACCGTCACAAACCAAATCAACTTTATTGACTATACACTGGAGGAGTTAGATCAAGGAAAACAGGTTGATGTCATTTATTTTGATTTTAAAAAAGCGTTTGATAGGGTCCATATTGATATTCTATTACAAAAACTTTCCCGGTTCGGGTTTACACCCAAACTATTACAATTTTTTGCAAATTATTTCGCAGAGCGGAAACAATATGTACAACTAGGAAAAATTCGCTCAAAATGCTATTCCACTTCATCAGGGGTAAGTCAGGGTAGTACGCTCGGTCCTACCCAGTTTCTGATCATGATCAATGATCTGCCAGAATCAGTTAAATTTACTAAGTGTCTGTTGTTTGCAGATGATCTTAAACTGTACGTAGGCGTGCGTAATCACCAGGACTGCCAGTTGCTACAAAAAGACGTAAATGCTGTGACAGAATGGGGTAAACTTAACAAATTAGAGTTTAATACTTCGAAATGCCAAGTTATGTCTGTCAGCCGTTCGCGTTTTCCTATCACATGGAGTTACGTGGTCTCAGACGTACCGCTTCCACGATCTGTTCAAGTGAAAGACTTAGGTCTGACAGTTGACTCCAAGTTATCCTTTAATGCACACATAACTGACGTATGTAAGCGTGCCCATCAGTCGCTTGGTTTTGTTATTAGGGAGTCTGCTCAATTTACCGATTTAAAGTGTATCATTGCGCTTTATAATGCTTATGTTCGCAGTCGCCTAGAATACAACGCGATAATCTGGGATCCACATGAGGCCAAATATAATATCATGGTGGAAAGGGTACAAAGAAAATTTGCACGATACTTGTACAAAAAGAAATATGGGTACTATCCCGGATATGTGTTTCCTTCATTGTTCGTATCAGGGATGGTTGGGCTGGATACTCTATACGTTAGACGTAAGTTGACGTTACTGATTCGGCTTTTCGAGATTGTTAATGGTATAGTTGACAACCCGGAGGAGGTGGCGCGATGCGTACTCGCTGTACCGAACAACTACCTGCGTTTGCGCCGGCAGCCGCTATTCGCGTTGCGCAATACGCGTTGCAATGCGTCACGACATGCTCCCACGTACAGTGCACTTGCTCTGGCCAACACTATGGTTGCACGACACCAAGACATAAACATATTTGAAAGTCCAAGAAACAAACTTCAGTTTATCAGACAATGTTATAGCTATTTATGCAATTTGTGATAAAATAATAATTATAATAGTATAATCCTTATTAACTAATCTGTGCACGCATTAGGAAACTGTAAGTGCACAGAGCTTTGTTGTTTAATAAATAAATAAATACATAAATAAATAAATGTTCGGCATGGAGTATTGAGTATTGTGTATGTGGAATTTATGTCTGTAAACGCACCCACCACACAGGAGAAATCCTAGTGTGGGGGCAACGATTAAAAAAAAACAAAAATCTATTTGTATGCCTGCTAACTACTAAGTCAAGACAGAAATTCTTGCACTTTTTTAATATCTTGTGTACTATGCATAGTTTTTTTTTTTTTAAGCCGTTGCCCCTCGCTACGCTTTCTTCTGTGTCGTGAGTGCGTTTACAGACATGAATTCCACATACACCCAGACCCGGAACAACTACCTGCAGATCATACAAATATTTGTTCCATGCGGGAATCGAACCCACGACCCCCGGCGCAGCAGTCGACTGTATCGGCCACTGCACCAACCGTGCCGTCATAATGTATTTGAATTCAAAACAAACTCGTTTATTTCAGAGAAGCCTTACAGACATTTCAGCTATCTCCGTAGATTGTATGCAAATGACAACACAACCAATTTGGGCAAGTGATTAAGTCAGTTCAAATTTTAACTCGCGTTTAGCTGGATTCAATTAGTCGGGATGTAACTTCGACGGATTTGGCGCCAGGCGTCGACGGTGGCATCGAACAAGTCTATAATTCCTATAAGAGCTGATGTTGCACGGTGGTGTAACATTTCAAAGTGTATTTAATTATTTAGTTGGGGTAAAGTTGCTCCAGGCCACGATTGGGGCTACTCCATCGCAGTCCGTGGGTGTCGTAAAAGGCGACAAAGGAAATTTGGAACCCGGTACCATTAAGCACTTTGGGTTACACGCAGGTGGGGCTAAACCACCAACACTAAAAATCGTAATAAATACGGAAATACCTCATCAGTTCTTTGGCAGAATCATCTCTATGTTAATCCTTTCTAATAAATTATTAATAGAAAGAAAGAAAGAAAGAACACACGTCAAAGTGTCAAAATCGGGCCAGCCGTTTCGGAGATTACCCGGAACAAACAGACAGACAGACAGACAGACAAAAAACATTTTTATTTTTTGAAATTCTACATGGAACTTCCTTCACCCTGGGGAAGGGTGAAGGGGTATGCCGGACTCCTACCGGCTAATACCACTGGAGCGGTCATCTTCGGCACCGAAGGGGGGCTCCAGGTCCTCGTAAGATCACACTAGAGCCGCCCATTAGTGCCACGCCTTTAGGCACATCTTGGAAGGGATGACTGTAAAGCGATCACCCCCTCTAGCGGAGGGAAGGCGACTGTAAAAAGGTCGCCCCCCCAGGCACTTCTCGGGGAGGATTGTAAAGGATCCCCCCAAGCCTCGCTTTGCGCTGTGCTGCGCACACGGCGGCACGTGACCACATGCGCGCCACCGTCTTCCCGGGGGTCGCTCGGTGTGAGCACGCGGACTCCCCAATCTGCGCACCCGAGACCCCCTCCCACCATGAAGTGACGGCAGGGGGCTCAGGCGTGTTGGACTTGGGAGCCGACCTTCTGTGCACCTACCATGTTTTATCTCAGCATCACCCTAAAGTCGACTAGTAGAAAATGTCTAATGGCATTAAGTCCGCCTCTGTACAATTTTAGTGCATAAATTATGAAATAATCAAGGAAGTCCTAAGAAAACCTGGATCTGGATCATCGTGTGATCCAGATAACCACTCTGCGCTGCAGACCGTGAATTTTGGTACTGCATCGCTGGGGACAAGACAACCTAGTGACCACACTGCGTTTGTCACCTCAGACATTAGTTATTTAGTCTCTCTCGGTCTTTTATGCCAAATAATTTCACGGTGCACAGTGCCCTTCTATCCGGAACACACTAATGTCTAAACTTTAAACACTACTGCTTAGCAGCTATTAGGCAGTAATTGTAGATATTTTGTGTAGTATACAATATTTTTACAGTACAAGTTTGAAGATTTATTTAAAACTAGCTGGGACCCGCGGTTTCACCCACGTTTAATTTAAAAGAAATTTAGAGTACTTCGACATAGACACTGGACATAAAATATATATATTGGATTTCAAGGCTTTGTTTTTTGCGCGGAACCCTAATCATTTTTCTAAAATAAAAGTAGCCTAAGTTATTCCTTATAACATCAGCTATCTGCCAGTGAAAGCCCCGTCAATATCGGTCCAGTCGTTTCGGAGCTTACCCGGAACAAACATACAGACAGACAAACAGACAGACAGACAGACAGACCGACAGACAAACAGACAAAAAAATTAAAAATTGTGTTTTTGTTATAGGTACCGTATATACTTTCATATGCATTTAGTAAAAAGCTGTTATTTTTACATTACAAACAGATACTTCAATTTTATTTATTTGTATAGATGAGTTTTAGGAAAGCACTCCGTACAGTTTCAGGTATTATTTTCAGTTCCTTAATCATTCAAATTTAGAACACCTTACACTACGGTGTATTGGCAGTCAAAGTAGGGCCCTAAGTCATTGCCTTTCAGAACTAGAGTTAAATCCATGTGTTAACTTCGTCCTCGTGCGAACCCGGCTTAGCTGACGAACAGCTGGTATCTCTGTCTGCTGGCTCTCAAATGGCTAAATCTGGGGGTTACGAGACACGATAGATTTTTAATTGTGTCTACCATTGAGCCAGTTACTTAGGTATTAACAACAGTACCTGGATGACCGAGCTTTGCTCGGTATTTTCGTGTTACTTAACAACGCCATCTGCTGTTGTGTCGTTAAAGCAATTAGTTGCTCACAAAAAATAGTATTATTATTCGCCAATAGATGTCAGGAAGAGTCATATTTTTCAGTTGAGACTACTCAAACGCCTATAAAATGACATTTTCTAAAAATGATTCCTACCTAGATCGATTTATCGCCCCCGAAATCCCCTATATACTAAATTTTATGAAAATCGTTGGAGCCGATTCCGAGATTCTAATTACATACAAGAATTGCTCATTTAAAGATATAAGATTCATAAACTATATCACTATATTGTGCATCTAGCGGCCCGTCCCGGCTTCTCACGGGTGGACATTAATTTTTTTGGGATTAACGTAGAGTAAATGTAAACATCGTCTGATTTTGGTCAGATAAACAGATGGACACTTTATTCATAATTGTTTAAAATTATACGTCTCCAACAGATACAAAGAAAAAGTATTATAACACATTTCCTTGACTTTAATCATTCATTGTCCGTGTGGTGTTGAATGTCGAAAAGGCGACTAAGGGATTCTTGACCAGAGGGACGGGCAGCAGCGTCTCTTCTGTGGAACATTAGCCATACTGGGATGCAATTCTCTAAGCTCAAACATTCATACATCCTTGAATACAGAATTGAAATAACGGTGATAACCCGATTTGGTATTCGCTAAGACTGGTCCTCATGGATTACCTTCTGCAACGTGTCCTGGAATAGCCTCAATCATGTCTTAGCGAATACCAAAATTGGTTTTACACCGTTATTTCGATTCTGTATTTAAGGATGTATGGATGTTTGAGCTTAAGGAATTGCCCCCCTGCGCTTACCAACCCGCGTGCCAAGCGTGGTGAGTATCGGCAAATACCCTCTGAAATTGACGACACAATTAAGGAAATATATGGGGACGCCTTTGTTCAGCCACCGACGTATAAATGGCTGATATGATGATGATGATGAATGATTAATTAAACTTGTACACATATTTCTGTGTATTTTTGCAGCGAGACTGTGTGTGTGTGTATTGTGTCTGATATACCACTGTTAACCGCACGATGTTTTGTTTGGTATATTTTTACAATTCACCATGTAGTTTTAATGTGATTTTAAATAATCTATACAAATAAATACAATTGTGTTTGTTTGTAATGACAAAATAACAGCTTTTTACTAAATGTATATGAAAGTATATACGGTACCTACAACAGAAAACTATTTTAATTTTTTTATCTGTCTGTTTGTTCCGGCTAATCACCGAAATGGCTCGACCGAATTTGACGAGACTTTCACTGGCAGATAGTTGATGTTATAAGGAGTAACGTAGGCTACTTACTTTTATTATAGAAAACTAATTAAGGTTCCGCGAAAAAATTTAAAACCTACGAAATCCAATATAATCCGATTTCTTTTAAATTAAACGGCGCTGCGGCGGGTGAAACCACGGGACACAGCAAGTCAGAGCAAGACAGCTAAATAAAAGTAAAAATTTACATTGAAATGAGACTGTCTGTGATCATAATGAAATCCGACAGAACTTTAAGGAAAGCAGAATACCAATTTTTTGTCAATTCATAATTTAAACTCAGTTCGGTCAACTTTCGGTTATAGTGTAAATTAATTACGAGAATGACCGTGTGGTTCTGGCACGGTGTCTGAGGCCCAAAGCGATTGTCTTCTAGCCGACAGTTAAATCCGTTCGGTAACTTCTGTCAGCTGTAGCCGCTTGCTCGACAACAGAGTTAACTGACGTCAGCTTGTATAATTAAGCAAGTTAGCGCCATTTGGCGTCGCTCTTGTTTACTTTTCGTTGGATAAGTAGACCCTGTGCTGTGTTATAAGGGGTTAGATTTAAACCTCGGTAGAGCAGTTACTACTCTTCCAGGTAAAGGCCCCTCTACCTGCGCAAATCAATTGTACCAAGACAACACAATAGACGAGAATGGGAACTACACGGCTTAAAACTCACCCCACACTAATTATTCTCTGTACCATGGGTATGCATGCAAACACCCTAACTCGGAATAAATATCTGTAAGCCATACTAAATTTGCTTCGTACGGGAAACGAACCCTCAATGTCTACGCCAATTGGTTAGTTTTTTATGCAATAATAAGCCTCTCGCACATGGTAGCCGTGAAAGTGGAGTTTCGTACAGTAGAAAGAAAGAAAGAAAGAACATTTGTTCATTTTGAGTCCTCGTTTTTTTGGAACGAAGTTCCTTACGGCAGGCTTGGAGGGGATAGGGATTTTGCTGCGCGACCGAACTGAAAAAAATGTGATAGTAAAACCGTAAGAAAAAATCCGTGGAAAAAAGTGCGTGGAATAAAACCGTTAAGTGAGACGTGCGCAGGCGCGACAGTCGCATACACAAGCGAGTAGTGTATTAGTGTCGATTCTACATTAGCCGAAGGAACTTCGTTCCTACCTGGTGTCCCACGACACCACATAATTTTTTTATCGTTGCCCCGCACTATGATTTGTCCTGTGTCGTGGGTGCGTTTACAGACATATATTCCACACCCAATACACCCAGACCCGGAACAACTACCTGCAGATCATATAAATATTTGTTCCGTGCGGAATCGAACCCACGACCCAGAGGGCAGCAGCCGACTCTATCAGCCACTGCACCAACCGTGCCGGCGTTCACACACACGTTGCACATTTTATATACAGTCGCAGTCACAGTTTTATATACAGCCCGCAACAAACTCTTCAGCCAAATCGGAGCGCCGAACGCAGTAACTATGTAGTGTACTATTACGTTTCGATCGTGAAAAGAAACTCGTACTAGGGGTACTGATCTGAGAGGAATCGAACATATTAATACTTCATCTAGATAAGCGCAGTCAAATTAACCTGTTTATTGAAGCTGGTTAAAAAACCACTCAATCAAATGTAATAAAATTTATATGGGACCAATTCGAAAGTATTCTGCATCAGTTAAAATATGAATTGCTCAAATCGGTCCACTAAACTCGGAGAACAAGGTGTATACATAAAAAAAATACGCTTCGAATAGAGAACCTCCTCCTTTTCGAAGTCGGTAATAATACGTGTTTTTGAATAACAGACTGATTTTAAATAATGAAAACCAGATTTATAAAATAAAGTGAATTTGAAATTAGAATTTATAGCCAAACAATATTTTTGACGAAGAGATTTAGACGAATGACTTTCGGCCGAAATTAATAATAATAAAATATTTCCATAAATTTTATACCCACAAAGCAGTATGATTTTATTTTTTAAACATTACCACGTTTGTAATTCCAAGGACTAGAACTCAGACTTAGGGTTGTGCAGTCTCTAAATCCGAATGCCAAGTTCGTCGGAACACTCGGCTTAGAATTACAGTGTGTATAATTAAATGCGATGACACCCCTAGGTGCCGAGCTCATAGTAGTTAGGATTTGTATTAACACCTCTATATTTTGGCAGAATAGAGGATTATAGGATCCGTCCGTCTGTATTTCATTGCATAATATATGTTAGCTAGCCTGATTGAAATATTTTGTGGTTAGCAATGTATCGTGTGATTTCTCTACGAGATCGAATCAGAAATGAGGAGATCCGTAGAAGAACTAAAGTTGTCGACATAGCTGAAAGGATTAGTAAACTGAAGTGGCAATGGGCAGGGCACATTGCTCGTAGAACTGATGGCCGTTGGGGCACAAAGGTTCTCGAATGGAGACCGCGCACCGGAAAACGCAGCGTGGGACGACCTCCAACGAGGTGGACAGACGATCTGGTGAAGGTCGCTGGGAGTCGTTGGATGAGAGCGGCATGTGACCGCTCGTTGTGGAAATCTAAGGGGGAGGCCTTTGTTCAGCAGTGGACGTCCTGTGGCTGATATGATGATGAATGTATCGTGAGAGAAGAATCCGTGTGGTATCCGGATTAAGATAATAGATAAGATACAGCACCACTCCATCTCCTCCCGTGGAGGTCGTAAAAGGCGACTAAGGGACTCTAAACCAGAGGGATGGGCAGCAGCGAACAGTCAGTGTAGAACAGTAGTAATTCTGCGCTCACCAACCCGCCTGCCAAGCGTGGTGAGTATTGGCAAATTCCCCCCAATATGATGACACAGTTGTGGAACAACTGTGTCATCATATACCTGTGGGGGAGGCCTTTGTTCAGAAGTGGACGTTGTATGGTCGATTTGATGATGAATGATGATGATAGAAAAGAAAAAAAGAAAGAAAAAGTATTTATTTCTGAACACCACAGAGACGCGCATAATATTAACACCAAAGTATAAAACACTTTTTTTTTCCTTGCAACACTCACGCAGTTTAATAAAGTACCTCGCCAAAGGACTTGGAGTCCAGGCTATTCACATACAAAAAAGAAAAGTAATACAGCATTTCCAGCTCTGGTTAGTGCGTGAATGTTGGCAAGAGATTTAAATTTCTACTAAAGCAAAATAATTATACTATATAAAATGATGATTAAATTAAAATGATTGTGCGCCGCTAGTGTGCAGAAAATGGCTGACACTCAGCATTATGCTGCAGCGTTGAGATAAACAGCGCTGGTTATATATAGCAATGTAAGTTTTGTAGACCGTTTTGAGTTTGTATTACAATTGATTGGATTATAAAGGACAAAATCAACAGTATCGGGGCCTGATAAAGTTATATCAACCTATTGGATAGTATTCAACAGAACTTTAACAAGAGGACACAACTTTATGGAATCAGATACACGAAGTACAAGCAAATGGAAAAAAATCGTTTGGTACAATTCATGAAAGAGCAAAATTGGACTTCTGGGGTGGAAGGCCTGGTGACCTGAGACACAGGCTTCAGCCTGGTTTAGGCACCAAACTCCCACAGTAAATTTGAATAATACTGTAACTTTTATTGTGGTGAGAAATAAAAAATAAATAAATAAATTGCATTCTTGTCGAATGGCCCCTAAGTATCTTACGAAGTGAATAAAAAAGAAAATAGATGGGTCCGCTCTTGACGTCGATCTCGCCGGATGTATGAGGTCTACGATGTAATGATGAAAGATAGCTCCCGTGCACACTCTCCGAATTATAACAGCCCTAGTACGAACAACTTGCGAGAAAGTAACGTCAGTGAGAGTGAAGTTTGAATCGAAGATACAACTATCCTATAGCTTTATCGTTTAAATTTATACGACAAACAATTCGTATCATATGTGGGTATGAATAAAGTCTTCAGTTTAAATTAAAAATATGTGCGGATCAAGTGTTTTCAATTCAAAATTCACTCACATTAACGTTACGATACGAATACTTTCTCGCAAGTTGTTCGTGCTTTGATCGTACTTCGGGAAGTGTGCGCTGGAGCTACACGAAATGATCCCAGCATTTCCCTTCTACCATCGAACTTCCTGACGCACTGCAGGCTACCATCCGCACTTGTTTGATACCCCGATATGTCGTATCCAGCGCTTCTCCTCAAGTCGTATCCAGCGCTTCTCAAGTCGTATCCAGCGCTTCTCAAGTCGTATCCAGCGCTTCTCAAGTCGTATCCAGCGCTTCTCAACTCGTATCCAGCGCTTCTCAAGTCGTATTCAGCGCTTCTCCTTAACCTTCCTTGCGTACACAGCCAAGGAGTGGGACTCTTGTCAGCCTCTTTTTTCTCTGCTACTTATAATGAACTTCCTCCGCCCCGGGGAAGGACGAAGGGGCATGCCGGACTCCTACCGACTAAAACCAATGAGGCGGTCGTCTTCGGCACCTAAGGGGGGCCCCAGGTCTTCGTATGATCACACTTGAGCCGCCTACTGGTACTACGCCTATATGCACATCTCGGAGACGGTGACTGTAAAGCGGTCAGCTCAGATTGTAAAGGATGTGCTGTGCTGCGCATACGGCGGCGCGTGACCACATGCGCGCCACCGTCTTCTCGTGGGTCGCTTGATGTGGGAACTCGGACTCAGAGGCCCCCCCCGCCTTATAGCGACTGCAGGGGGTTTCAGGCGTATAGGAATAAGGCACCCGGGCGGTTGTTACCCCGACACCGTCTCCTTCTTCTTCTAGCAGGATCGGCTCACTCCCAATCCCGCTCTGCGGTCTCTTCCTGGAGCATGACGCTCTCACAGAAGGAGAAGACATAAGTACCTAGAATTCTAATGCAACACATATATAAAAGCTTACTTATAACAAACTCTTGGAACTGTTCAGTTTAAGGGTAAATAAATAGCAAACTTAATGTTAACACTATACTCCTTATTCGTAAAATTATATTTCCATAAAGGTAGCACATTCTCAGACTCGTCTGCCGATATTTTCCGAGAATGGCTGCGGATGACTCAATGTTTACGTGACGTCATCGGCCAAGCTAGCCTCATGATAACATGAGTAACGATAAGGTCTGACTCAGCTTTCAACGTTTTTATCAGTGTCGATAAGTTCACTGTGTTGTTATAAAAATAAATATGTAATCTGTACATTTATTTTTATTTTTTTATTGGTGCCCAGTAGAAATTCTTCATGAACTTCCTTCGCCCCGGGGAAGGACGAAGGGGTATGCCGGACTCCTACCGGCTAAAACCACTGGAGTGGTCATCTTCGGCACCTAAGGGAGGCTCCAGGTCCTCGTATCACACTAGAGCCGCCGACTGGTGCCACGCCTATAGGCACATCTCGGAGAGGGTGACTGTAAAGCGGTCACCCCCAGGGATTTAATCTGTACCTAATAGCGCTTCCGTGCCATGTGTTATTATTTTAGGTATGTACAGTCACAAACTTAGCGACCCATTTAAGTTGAATATCGTACAGCAAACGTAAACAATATTGTGCATGCAAAAAGGGATCCTTCTATTCGATAAGACATTTAAACGTCTTTTATACGTGATACGCTTGATTTGGAGCTTTCGACCTTACTGCTTAAGAATGTTCTTACAACATCTAGGAAACAGAACCCATATTGAAGTTCATGACGGTATCAATTTTTTTTAATATGCTGGAATGTTAATCTACTTCTTTTAAGTAACATTAATGCCACACTAGGATTCCTCCTGTGTCGTGAGACTGTTACGGACGTAAATGTTACATTACAGGACCCGTAACAACTATCTGTAGATCACAAAAATTTGTTTCGTGCCATCTACGTCTACGCCGTCTACATCTACGCCGTCTACGTCTACGCCGTCTACGTCTACGCCGTCTATGTCTACGCCGTCTAAGTCTACGCCGTCTATGTCTACGCCGTCTACGCCCTTTAACTACCTTGCCTAGTAACGATATGCCACGGCCTACCTGATGCTAAAAGCTGGTCCACAAATCATTGACTTATTCAAATTCAAAATATTTTTATTCATACAAACCATTTGCAGGCACTTGTAAGTAGTCAGAATGTAGTTGCGCAGTTCCAAGAAGTTGGTTCTATGGAGAAGAACCGGCAAGAAACACCATAGACACTCTTTTAAAATAATAAAAAAATGTTACATTACATTGTTGATATTTGCAAACAGAATTAACGTACGTGAGAATCATGTACTGCTAGCGTAAAAACCAGTTGAATAATAATGATGCGCCATTCAACAATATTGCATGGCAGTAAGGACGGACCAGTCCAACATGACATAATTTCGTGAAAAGACCTGTAAAGTTTGAAGACCCCACCACTGGCAATGGCTGTTATGTTGTATCTTAAACATTATACTATGCGAAATCAACGTATACTGGAAATGTATAGCTTGATGAGCCGTGCGTACGGTACACATAAGCTCTATGGTGTGAATTAACACATCCTTCTATTCTCAGACTACAGATAATAAATTATTCCGGGTAAGTGAACTCGATATAATCAATATAGTATTAAGCGCAGAACTCCACTTCAAATCAAAAGCACACGTGCGGGGCTCTTAATATGGGGTGCAGCGCTTCATATATAGGGTATTGCTGTAATCACTACGCTGAAAAGCGACTGGTGATCGCATTGCCTTAATGAATGGAATCATCGACTTAATATAATCCTTTTTTAAGGACATCTAATTTGGTGGGTATACGGCTTACATTCGCTTGTCAAGAGAACAATAGAAAAAAATATAGAAATGCTGTAATGCATTCGAAGATCCGATAGCTACGTAAGTAGGTACGTACGTTCATGAACTCGCCTTGCGCATTTTATAGGTTTTTATATTAATGACCTATTTGAATGGCATTTAGACTGGTCTAAAACATATTTTTCTGACTCTATTCTAGCTCGACTTGATCTTCGAACCTAAGATCTCACGATCTACAGTAAAATTTACTCTCACAAGACAACTGAGATGCAAAATACAATCAGTAAGATATTAAGCCCTAAGTTGCACATCTAAGGGTACATGTGTGGCTCCAAAAGGGTGCAGTTCAAATAGGAGCAGCGATTAAGTACCCCAGAGCGGCGCCTTTGATTCTACTATAACGTTCTAATCGTGGCAACGTTCACACGGTAACACGCGATGTAAGGGTAGGGTCAGAGTAATGGCGATTTTGCATAGTAAATAAACGGTTTCTGGGGATTATTTTTATGTGTAACATCTTTCCTCTCCCTTTCCTGCAATATGTGGAAGTGATTTCGTGAAAGGGTACGGAAGCGTGTAACACGAAGCCGGGGAAGCGCGCGCTATTTGATTTACCAATGAGCACTCGCGGTGTTAGAGTTGGCCGTCAGATTTTCCGAGAGCTTGGTATTGTCAGTCATCAACTTTGCGCTTAACCTACAATGTTGTGTATATTTTGCTATTACTGTAAATGTATTTACTTTTGATACTAAGTGTCTGAAAAAGTGCAGATCTTTGAAAAAATTGCAAGCGAGTAGTAATGAATAATTATTCGAATAAATATTTCAGTATTTAGCTTTACAACATATTGGGATTAATTTCTGTCTCTGCTCAATTGATATTTTGAATTTTGACTAAAAATACAACTCAATCTGATGTTACACAGCATTTGCGACAGGTGTAAGGTTCGCACCTTTTTTAAATTAGCGTATCACGTCTGTGTACTTCAAAAATGAAGGCTGTTATTGTATGGACTGGTTCAACTACAAATCAAATATTTCTGTAACATTAAAAAATGGTATAGTAATAGGTAATGTTTATTTGTATTTTCATTACATTTTTTGCTTATTTATAGTAACATACTTGAGTTTGTCGTTACCAGCATCCTTGCAAATTTTATAAATAAGTTATAACATGCCACCTAATATGTATTATTATATATTTAATATCATATATTTTCTTATCGTCGATATAATTTTCATACTTAATATCAAATTCTTAATAAAAATTTGTCAAAATAGAACATTTTACTTATTTCTTTTAACACTGTAATACTTGGTACGTAATATTTTACGTTTTATCAATTTACCGTTCTCAGTGGAACCACACCTCAATGCGGCTTTTAAGATTCATAAGAAGGGTAGTGGTTATATAGAAAAATGTATAAAAACCCGTTTAGGAATGTTTGACGTGTTGTTTGTTAATAAACATGACTTTGAAGAATGATTTTATTAAGATAAGATCTTATTATTTTGTAAATGCGGTTTTCTATTCGCATAATACACGGGTAAGGTTAGGTATAGCTATCTAGTTAATTCGTACGTATACGTACAAGGTTACTTTGAACAAGCATTCAAAATAAAGCATTGCTCTTATTTTGACATCATATTTTCCAATTAACCAGTTGTGTATATGTATGAGTATAACATTAAAAGGCAAAAAAAATACAGCCATAAAAAACAGTGAATCGAAATAGCTTACGGAAATATGTCGCGTATATTCAATTCATTCTATGTACCTACGTGCCATATGCATGCATGCTTGCAAGAATATACAATTGTTATAATCACTTTTTTTTCATAATTTCTGCCGAAAAACGTCCACTGCTGAACGGAAGCTTCCCCAAAGATTGCCACAACGCCACGCTTGGCAAACGTGTTGGCGATCGCAGTTGAGTTATAGGTATATGTATTTGAAGGACGCTGCTGCCCATCCTCTGACTATGCCCATAATGGCCTTTTATGACACCCACGGGATGATTTGGGGTGGTGGTATTCTTAGCCGGCATCGCACGGCAATATTATATTATTAATACAGAAATATATGAATTATAAAATAAAACTATTTTATGTTCTACCCTATATACTGACATTTGTACGTGTAATATATAATCAAGCACACATATGTATCATCATATCAGCCAAAGGACGTAGACGTCCGATGCTGAACAAAAGCCTCCAACATAGAATTCCACAATTGTGTCATCATTTTGGGGGGGGATCTGCCACTCACCACGCTTGGCAGCCGGGTTGTTGAGCGTGGAATGACGCGGTTCCACGAAAGGGACGCTGCTGCCCCTCCCTTTAGAGTCTCTTAATCGCCGTCAGGGAAGGAGTTGGAGTGGTGCTATATTCTTAATTAATATATTCACAACACGGACATATGTATATCTGGCTGCCGGAGCGTTCTTTTTACACGTCGCTTGCGACGTTTCAATAATTTTGTGTAGCTTATTTTCCCTTCCAAAAAAAAGGCCGTGAAATTGCGTGTCGTCTGTTAGTGCTTTAATAAACACGATCGCTATAGCCTACTGACTGTCCGCGATTAAAGTTTACTTTTTTATGATGGTCTTCTCGCAGGCAGTTCAGGCAACTGTTAAAGCAAGCAAGCAAAGTTAAGCAGCTTAACCGGGCTATCTATAACACTGAGCACGATGGATTTATGCCGATTCTGCAGGGGTGAAAAAGAGTCGATGTTACACATATTGTGTGACTGCGACGCTCTTGCTAGGTGTAGGGCGAAACACCTGGGAATAACTTACCCTGTACCAGATGATTGATACGCGTGGTTCCATGCTGACACAATCGCAGGGCACCTGGAAGAACTCTTCGATGTGGCAGCAACGGAATAGAGGGCTACGGATAGCACAAAAGATCCACAAGGGTCGAGGTGCGTTCGGTGACAGCTGAGCCCGACATATAGCCGAAAATAGATTAGATTAGAATCGGGCTATCTGGAAAAGCCGAAAACGCCTCCAGCCCGTAAAGACCTTCAGACAGAAAAGGACTCCAGCCAGATATAAAATTGACTAATTTGTGGGATATATATAGGGGTCCTATGAAAATAGCGAAGTTTATTTTAAGATGACAAGAATACGGTTATTGAGAAGGCGTTTATAAAAAAAAATAAGATGTAGTGAAACTTAAAAAATATATAAAATTGACTAATTTGTGGGATATATATAGGGTCCTATGAAAATAGCGAAGTTTATTTTAAGATGACAAGAATAAGGTTATTGTGAACGCGTTTATTAAAATAATAAGATGTAGGAAAACTCACTTTGACAGGGAATTGCAATATCTTGAATTCAAACGGGCGGTCATTAGGAATAAGTGGCATGACTGTTCCTCCCTGGGCTGGTCCAGTAAAATTGTGTTGTAAGTTGCGTTCTATTTTTTATGCAAACATTAGTAAGTAAAGTCGCTATATTAGCACTTAATTTTTTCCATTTTTATGACGACGGTACGTGTTCTCTATTACGTGCGTTTTTATAAAGAAAAAAAAATTGCCCTCAAACCTCTTTTTTATACACTTATTATTCAGTATAATTCCAAAGATCATAATTTGAAATTGCAACTAATTCTTTGTTAAACGGTGTCCCTATAACCTATTGAATGTCACCTTGAAATAAAATTCTCTTTTTTGGTAGGACCCTGTTCACATTGCGTGTTGATGTCAGTTGAGAGAGGTAGAGAGAGATAGAAGGAGAGAGTGAGAGGGAGAGACGGGCGAGTTGCCACACACAAAGTATTAGTATAAAGAAGAACGGTGTTGCCTTATTTGTAATATATTACATAGCAACTTCGTTATAGCCGTTGGGGTCATTTCTGATTCGACCTCGTAAAGAAATACCAAGTATAGCTGAGCTCTCCATAGTTCGCTGAGTAACATTGAGCTTTCTTATGAGGCCCATCGTGAGTGACCACGTGTCGTACTATGTTTTAAAAAAAAAGTTCTCGAGTGGAGACCGCGCACTGGAAAACACAACCTGGGACGACGTCCAACGAGGTGGATAGACGACTTGGTGACTCGCTGGGAGTCGTTGGATGCGCGCGGCATGTGACCGCTCGTTGTGGAAATCTATGGCGGAAGCCTTGGGTCACCAGAGGATGTCCTTTGTTTGATATGATAGCAACTTCAATGAAACATAAACTTTAAGTTCGGTTATACTTGATATTGTTAACAAATTCAGTACAATTACAATATCATTTCTCTACCATATTCATAGCATTCACATATTCTCCATATCTTTGTCCCTAAAAGAATTTTACCCATCGTGTACGCCATAAATTGTCCATGTATATATGGCGAGTAATTTCTTTGTTCCTGTCCGTCCCCTCGGTAAACCTTCATTGTTTGGCTAGGAAAGTAAATTATTCCTATATTGTGTTGTACACATTAAAGTATACTTTTTGTTATATTCATTTGTAGTCTTTCAAGAGATTTCGGTTTTTTATCTGTGTAGGGTTTTTATTGGTTTGTTCGGGCGTCTATTTAAAAGGCTATGTTTGATCTGTGGCTAACAATAGATTACATACTTTTAGAAGTTTTAAAAGCACCATAATCGAATTAGGAGGTAAAATAATTGCTGACTGCACCTTGATCATTAGTTTATTTAATTTTTTTACAATTTATGCACGTACAGAGATTTTGTCACAACATTGAAATAGCCCTCCTATTTGCAAAATTGCTGCTTAATTTTAAGACATCACTTCCAAGACACCTGCATGAGAAAAGTTTGAAAAAGAAGTAATATAAACACAGTGCGTGAAGGAATAAATAAATTGAATCCATATAAATTGGACATACATAATACATATATGAATAACATACATCAATGAACATTTATATATTTATTGTTGTGTTCTGTGTATTCGGTAACAAATGTCTATTATGATTTTAGTGCCGTGCATATGCCGTGTGGATGTGGTGTCGGTTAAGGATAGCACCGACCAATCGCGGCATTTAAAAAAAAAAAAAAATTGTGCCCAGTGGAAATTCTTCATGAACTTCCTTCGCCCCGGGGAAGGGCGAAGGGGTATGCCGGACTCCTACCGGCTGAAACCACTGGGGCGGACATCTTCGGCACCTAAGGGAGGCTCCAGGTCGACCCATCTCAGCCTGTGGGTGTCGTAAAAGGTAACTATGGGAGGATGGGCAGCAGCGTCCTTCGAGTACATTAACAATTCAACAGCGGTCACGAACCCGCTTGCCAATCGTAGCGAATATGGCAAAACTCCCAAAGAGCTCACAACACACCCAGACGTGTCGTTGCGGCGACTCTCGTCGTCTTTGGGGGAGGCCTGTGTCCAGCACTGGACTTTATTCGGCTGAAACGATCACTTACATCACGAAGATCGTGTGTTGCGTGAAGTCCATTCATTTAAAACACACAGCGTGAACCGAAACGCGCCTCGTAACTAGTGACATCTATTAGCCGTAACTTGAAATACGTACGTCCCTTCAGTGTGGTGTCAGCGCGGCATAGTTTTAGTTCCAATTGATATGGCATACAAATAGTTTATGCGTGGGAAAACCAAGCTGTCGTCATTGGTTGACTTGAGCTCGTAATTGGGCTGGCTCGTCCGGGGAAGTACGCAAGGCAACATACCAAGCTATACAATTCCAGTATAAGGCGATGTCGCATTGTATAGATTTCCATACAGTGAGAGTTCAGTTTATACGACAAAATGTATAGCTTGATATGCAGCTGTGTGTACCACGCCGTTTTAGAATATTTAAGAAATGCTTCGTGCATGATTTTATCGGGCGACAGCAGACACGACAGCACCTATCCCGCAGCCAACGATCCAACGGTGGCAAATCGCTGGAAATGGAAAGGCGAGGATGCATTTTTAGTTCATTGATCGTGTGACAGAGTGTGCTTCAGAGATCTTCGCCTGTTTAATGATTAACCACTATCGCAAATACGTAATACCAAAATGACATTTGACAGCGACGTCTGCGCGATTTATGCCTGTCGCAATCCGTCTACGACATACTGTCACTTTCTTTAGCTTATCAGGGTGCAGATCCAATAAATATTATGTGTAGAGGCACTGAGGTTGAAGCTGATTGCCCAGTCCTCCCCTCTGCGCGCTGCCCGTGGTACGGTCGGGGGCGTACAGTAACACATGATGTGGATGGAGCATTCGTTCGCTCAACACTTTTTCGACACTGTGTGTTCTTACTGTTTAGACTCTGCTCAAGTAGCAACCTAGTTAGTAACCACAGTATTTCAAGCTTTTCGTACGGTGACGAATACTGAAAAAAAATGGCTGACATGCGACACTAAGGCCTTCAAGGAATAAGTGTATGTCTGTCCTAAAAGTCGGCAATAGATCAACGATACCTTTGGCGAGGAGATGCATACTCTTTGTTCTCGTAAACAGAAGAAAAAAGTATTACACGAACGTAGTAATTTGCAGTCATTACTTACTTGTAACTAACTAATTAGTTCTGTCGTTCACTCCTTAACATTATCAACCATCTTTTCAAATACATATTATTATGCATTGTACGAAATCATAATAACAAGCAAAGAAATTAATTTTTAAATTAGTTATTAGCCATCTAATGAGAGATCCATGTTTCATACCAGACGCTAACAAATCGATGTACTGAGAACAATTTAGATAAGAAATCGCGATTGTGAGATTATCTTGCAAGTAGGTTACACATTAATTTCTCTAGCAACATCAAAAGCTAATGCTTTGAGTGTTATACAAAAAAGTGAGTGATCACTGCCTATTATTAGTATCATTGTACTGTCACGCCACGTATTAATCTCATCAATACGTTATTCACTTTTATTTGGGACTAGCTGGGACCCGCGGATTCACCCGCGTTTAATTTAAAAGACATTTAGAGTACTTCGACATAGACACTTGACATAGAATATGTATATTGGATTTCAAGTGTTTTATTTTTTTGCGCGGAACCCTAATTATTTTTCTAAAATAAAAGTAGCCTAAGTTATTCCTTATAACATTAGCTATCTGCCAGTGAAAGTCCCGTCAAAGTCGGTCCAGCCGTTTCGGAGATTACCCGGAACAGATATACTGACAGGCAAAAAAATTAATAATCGATTTTTTGTTATATGTACTATATATAGTTTCATATGCATTTAGTAAAAAGCTGTTATTTTGACATTACAAACAGACACTACAATTTTATTTATTTGTATCGATTAGTAAGAATACTTTTTGTCGTAAAGACGAAGACAGATAGTATACCCATCTCACTCTTACATCACGAAGATCGTGTGTTGCGTGAAGTCCATTCATTTAAAATCACAGCGTGAACCGAAACGCGCATCGTAACTAGCGACATCTATTAGCCGTAACTTGATATACGTACGTACCTTCAGCGCGGCATAACTTTACTCGCGCGCATCTGGCCGATCTTTCATGTTTTTTGCTAGTATTCTCGACTTTAGCACCTAGGTAATAGCAGTGAATATTTGTTATATCAATCTGGAAAAGATTCCGCCTTAATTTATGTCTGTCGTGACTGCACTGTTTATACTTCAACAATATCTTCAACTATATGAATCTACTCTCCGTTTGCACGTTTGATTCATCTATTTTTTTTTCATCATTTCGGCCGAATGAATTCCACTGCTGGACACAGGCCTCTCCCAAAGATCACCACACCGACCGATATGAGTGTGTAGTGGGCTCATTGGGGGGTTTTGCCATAACCGCCACGCTTTGCAAACGGGTTTGCGATCGCAGTTGAGTTTTTAATGTACTCGAAGGACGCTGCTACCCATCCTCCGGCTAATCCCTTAGTCGACTTTTACGAAACCCACGGGAGGAGACGGGGTGGTGGTATTCTGAGCCGGTACCACACGGCACGTTTGATTGTATCAAGCATACTATTGGTCAGTACATAACATAATACATCTTTATTTTTAGTAACGTGTTTAATAAAATATATATGCTATGCAGGCAGTGACGGGTAAAATTCTAAAGTAAGGTACGCTGTGATATCTCCGTTTTGGATTTGCTGTGTTGAAACGAGATACACGATATTAGCATTTAACCCATTTCCGACCTTAAACTGTAAACGAAAGGTGGATATTCTCTTAAAATGAGTCACAGAAGTCGTGGGTATACCCTTGGGGTGAAGGTATCGCTGGACGAGCATTGTGCAACGCCACAGGAGAGCAAATGCGCCGTTATTCTGACCGATTTCGTTGGAATACTGTTTCTAAAGCGTGCGACTGTTGTTTATCTGTACTCCGATGAAAGTAACCGACTTTGTAAGGTACCAAGTTTTTGTTCCTGGCAGTTGAATCATGTGCTACTGGTACACTTTGTTAACATGATTTTTTGTCAACTTAAACGATTAGTAGATGTAATTTATCATCACCGGAAAAGTTGGGAAAGACCACGAGGACATGCTTGAATCCGTTGCTCTAATTATATACGGTAAACATTTTATAATACTCTCCATGCTGCTGAGGAAAAACTGGCTGAATACTATCAAAGAAAAATGTTGTCATCGTCCCAGCTACGATCTACAACAGTAAAGAACCGTCGCGAGAAAGAAGATACGAATGTATTTTAGAAATAGTTCGAAAGATTTATCTAGAAGGATAAGAGATTTAAGCGACAATTTAATTGTAATTTTCCGTAATTATCATATTGTTACTTGACTTTCGTCTATATCACACCTGCTTGTGTAGAGCATCAATTTCCACACGAATATTATACTTTAGCAACAGACAATGGATAATTACTGATTCATTCTGGTCAGCCGTATCGTTATAAGATATCCGTTTGCTCCAGAGCCTTTAACCATGTCCATTTTAGACGGACACATGAACCGTCATATGACATACAAAAAGGTGGAATGGAAGTCGCAGAATAATAGAATATGAGAGGTCTAGGTAACCTGGACGGTCCAAATGTTATAGTTAACGGTTTTGGAATTCTCTTGGCGATCTCGACGGCCTACGGGTCAGGTTTGCATAAGCCCTGCGTTGACCTTTCGCAAGATAAACATGAAAAGGCTAGTATAATGGCTGTTATAGTACAATCTCGTTTTGTTGTTGCAATTTGTTTGTAAGTTATGTCTTCTGATATCGGTTGTGTAAGGTGGGTAGGGTACCGATTATCTTGAGGGTCCATATTATCTGACTTTTTATGTTCTTGTCGTTACCTTTGGTACTAACTGGCTTTTCCCAGAAGTTTCTTTTAATAAATTAGAAAAATATAAAGCAGGCCAAAAACTTAATGGTGTTAAAAACCAAATCAATTACAACTTTCACTGGACATCCTTTCTGAAAAAATTAAAGTGGTCCAATGAATAAAGTTTTGACAAAGAGATCTGGAAAAGTTGAAGAAGTCAAATGAAATAAGTTTTGGGACCAGTGACAGATCTGTTAGCTAACAGCTTCGTGATTGTAATTTCAGATTCGATGCCTAGAAATTAGATCATTTTAAATATTTGAGCTTCTAGATTTGCAAGGAAGTTTTCGTAGGAACATAGAGAGAATCCTTTTACAGATCGACATTAACAGAAGACTGCGGAAACTACTGTAGTACATGCATCTTTATCTAGAAACTAATAAATTCACAATATGTAGTTTGAACAGTTTCTATTTAATATTTATTTCTTTACATATCGACGCATCGGACAAAGCCCAGCAATATCGGTCCACCAGTTTTGCTGTTAAATAGTAACGTCTGTACTCTTTCCACGTGACATCAAGTCCATACCATAGAACATATAATGGTCTATACGCTAAAATGTCATATCGAATTCGTATTTTAATTGGCGTACACTGTAAATAAATCCTACGACTCGTTTCACACATCACTGTATGTATCACTAAATTTAATGTATGAAACATAGGAAATGATGAACGCTTATGAATAATTGAACGAACATTGTCTGCGAGACAAAGACTAATAAATATTTGTGGTTTTCCTCCTGTCCTAGTTTCAGCGAAAACGACTACTTTGGACTGTAAATAATATTTCAGCATTTATGAATACGTATGTATGTAATTATGTATATTAAATGCATCATTTGCAACCACTACAGCGTGGCAGGATATGGATTATGCCAATGATAAAACTGCGATTGCCAAGCGGATAAGGCTAACAAGAGAATGTTGCTTATCATACACCTTTATTATGATTACTTGGTCATCAGCTGGAACACCTACAGTAAGATAAAGTAGAGTCCGTATAGCGATAGAAAGTTAAAAAACCAAATGTTTCGTTTAGGTACATTCGCACGACTGACGACTGTTGACGGGTTCATGGCAGGTTCAGGTAGTTAAAACGTTAAATAAAAATAAGAGGACAGTTACCTTTATAACGGCTGTTAAAAATGTAAAACTAAAAACTGACGTCGCGGAGGCCTATCGCCGCGTCACCTTCCCGTTCAAGTTAGTACTTCTCCCTCCCGTCTCTTACTTGCGCCGGCCCGTACTGAGCCTGTAGTTTTAAATGTACCCTGATATATTTTAAATAATACCGATCCAGCTGTCCCCAAAACAATAGCTTGTGATCCCCAGCAACTCTCTAAGCCGAGGTCCGTGTCCCGCTGTTTAAAACCTGGCTGGAGGCCTCTTTTGGCTTCGCCAGAAAAAGTAAAACTAAACACATATCGTGCCTGTTATGGAAGTTGTTCCTACTTCACTAACATTTTGAATTCGTAGGAATGTAGTCGTAATAATAGGTAAAGGACCGAAATGTCTTACGGGTGCAAATACGATGGTAGATTTTGAGTTCCAAGGCAAAAGTTGAGATTGGGTAGCATTATTCGAAATTCTGAGTGACTCGGGATTGGAAATCGTATGCGATTAATATCTCTCTCCATTGTCACATGTGATTCGATTCCATACATCATAAATAAGCAAACTGTGAATGGATGACGGTTCCATATCAGTTCATATTTGCAGAACTGTTCAGTAATCAAAAGCTTATATTCAAATACTTTGTTTTCCTTAATACTAATTAAAACTGCTATACTTCGGAATCAATTCTTTATTTCTGGAACGTTTTCAAATCAACCTGGAAATATAATAAAAACTTCATTTATATCAATAAACTCAAGCTTGTAATATTTAGGCTTGTAATATTTAAACTAGTAAAAATATCGTGGCGTGAACACATCAATATATGTGACGTATTAGTTCTTACTAATGGTCTATGTCACGTCAAGGCTGGTCCCTTTTTTTACAAAGCGTAGCAAATAAGGGCTGGGACACAAAAAGCTGACCGATCGCCAGTTCTACCGATTAAAATTAATAAGGAAACGATGCTAATAAGGATACAGTCGTTTAAATGTTTAATAAAGGTACGGCCGATGCTCGACCTAGATATATCGAAAAATCGGTCACATATCATTATAAATTCGACAGTTAAATCTTTTAAATGTTGTGTAATGTACTTAACACTTGTAACCTAATGGTGATTTTCTCCGCCTACTTTTTAGGAAGCATAAGGTTTATGACCATTTACCACAACTGCGTGTGACTCTCATCTTATAACAATTAGAATGCTTCCCAGTACTACTGCGCATGTCACCTCGTCTTGTCACCATCTTTAGTTTGTGGGCATGCCAGTAACTTCACTAGCTACAGCAGACTTCAAACCAGAACACAGTAATGTCTAAAGTTTAAACACTATTGCTTAGCGGTGAATATCTGGCACTGCCGCGGTACCTACCTAGCCGGGCTTTTGCAATAAGAGACCTACCACCTTCAACAATAGAAGTTTGAAGAAATCAATGCAACGACGAGCACGAGCGTACACAAACAAGCGTGTGCGCGTTTTGCGAGCCTATCAAAACGTGGAGAGCAGGATCAAGTACAGATCAGAAGGCCAATTCTCGTAATTTAAAAATGTTCAAAATATAGTTCCGATCTAGTCTCAGTGTCATAAATGTCACAAATGGTATTCTCCTAAACTAATAAACAACGTCAAACGTGAACTTACACTGTGATGAGACCGAAAATGGATCGAACGTTGATCGAAGTCAAAACGGTGTTCTGCTAACAATTCGAACTGTCACATGTAACTAAATTGTCATTAAATAAACGTCAAATTTGAGACTGAAATGAGACTAGATCGAGATTATACTGAAATCCGACTGAACTTTAAGAGTAGCAGAATACCACTTTTCGGTCAATTCATAATCTAATCTCAGTTCGGTGAAGTTTCTGTCATAGGGTAAATTAATTACGAGATCTGGCCCTCAGACTGTTACTACAACACTATTGGATAGAGATAAAATAATGCACTATTCTCCTGAAAATTGCACATTGTAGTAGAACCACAAGATCGAGATAAAGTGTCAATTCTACCAAAAATCGTATGGGTAAACCCTTATAGTAATATTTGTGGAATATACGCCAGAATAACTTATGGCCGACTTAGCTCGGGGAATGAATTCCTTTTCAAATATCACTGTGGAAATGTGGTGTTTGACAAATAAAACCTTTTGGTGTCGGGGATAGGAGATTAATGGTGTTAGCAGAGATTAATTTGGATGTTATCAACGATGGGGCTCGGCCGAGAAGTGATACAAATTTGTCTGATTGATCGTTGTGGATTTGATAATTATGTTTAGCAAATAGATTATTTTGACTTAGCTTACGGAATATGAGTTACTGTGTATAATTTAGTAATGTTTTCGGATTTCGCGATTGTAACTCATAATAATTAACGGACTCTTAAACGGATTACATCGCGTGTTTTATAGATTTTCGTTTTTCCTAACGTTTCGAACACTGCCGCAATAGAATTTACTGCTAGTCATAAATGAATGTCAGTTAAAGTAGGTTTCAACCTTTCAAAACGCAGGAATGATTGAAGTTGTTTCAGAGTTAAATAATAACAATGAAGGCCAAAGCGGAGCCTTCTAATCATAATAATTAATCATGAAAACGATTAGTTAAAACTAGTTTTAACTGACATTATCTTTTGGCTAGCAGTGAATTCTAGTTGTAGCGAAGGTATTCAGTTAAACTATTTTTAATTAGAGAAAACGCGTTCTAACTAAAAGCGGGTTTTCACTATAACATATGTAAACGACGTGCCTTGCGAGGATATCTGCACCTGAAACATAAAACATAATAATTAAACACTTCTAAAATGCAAACTACAATTTATATAATATGTAAACCTAGATAAAAGAGGTACTCGTAAAAAACTAAATTTTGTACTTACCTACATTAAATAAACGTACTTACCGTCATTTTGCGCGCACACTGTGATATTATTCTAATAACGCAGGCAGTCTGCCGGCCGCCACCATTCAGTCAAGACATTATTTTCTCACCAGTATACGCGCATGTGCACCGGTAATATTAAAACGAAACGATTGTTCTTTACTCTTCGAACTCACACCCCACGCTTACCTGCATCCTCAACAACATATCTAACAATACCTAAGTTCCTAAAAGAAGATACAAAAACAGTAACAATTGACTAAAAACGTACTGCCGATTTAGACATAGACATTTCTGTCAGCATTGTTTGATTACTTTATATTTGACTGATTTATAGTTCAGTGCAGATTGACTAAATATTACTTAATTGAGGCTTAATCTTATCATCCCGTTATTATTTCGGCCGAATAAAGTCCACTGCTGGACACAGGCCTCTCTCAAAGATCACCACAACGACCGATATCGGTGTATTGTGTGTGTCTAATTCCTTAGTCGGCTTTTACGACACCCACGGGATGAGATGGGTTGGTGCTATTCGTAGCTGGCACCACACGGCATCATATCATCCCATGCTTGGCTTAAATCGTCTTCAGGAAATTATGACTGTACTTTATGTTAACATGTGTAATCATTACTGTGTTTTGATTCTAAGGCCGCTGTAGTTAGTGAAATTGCCGGGCATAAGAGACTACATAGGCTGCACTAAAAGTATCGGGAATGGAATATTTCCACTGTTCCTGTCATATTAAAATCTTTTGAATTGAAAACTCCTTGGTTTTACAAATCGAATACCATTTATTTGTTTTAAAAAAGATTCACGGTCTTGTCACAAGGTTTTGTCAAACTTGTTTAGTCGTTGAGAAAATGGAATTGACTCGAGAAAATTCAAGAGCGATGATTTATTATGACTTTCGAAGTGGTTTAACACAAAAACAGTGTGTTGACCGGATGATTTCTGCATTTGGTGATGAAGCCCCATCCAAAACCACAATTTATCGCTGGTTTGCTGAATTTCAACGTGGACGTGTCAAGCTCAGTGATGATCCTCGTGAAGGTCGTCCAAAAACTGCAGTCACCCAAGAAAACGTTGATGCTGTGCGTAAGCTGATTGAGGAAGATCGACATGTGACATACCGCGAAATTCAGGCAACTTTAGACATTGGCATGAGTCAAATACAAATAATCTTGCATGAACAATTAGGTGTAAAAAAGTTGTTTTCCCGATGGATACCGCATTTGCTATGTGAAGAGCAAAAAGCGGCTCGCGTTACTTGGTGCGTCAGAACTCTCGAAAGATTCCACGCAGGATCCTCAAATGCTGTATACAACATCGTATCAGGTGACGAATCCTGGATATATGTGTACGAACCCGAAACAAAAAACCAGTCACGAGTTTGGGTGTTCGAAAATGAGTTAGAGCCAACAAAAATTGTTCGTTCACGGAGTGTTGCAAAAAAAAAATGGTGGCCACGTTTGTCTCCAAAAACGGCCATGTTACGACTATTCCTCTTGAGGGACAAAGAACGGTTAATGCAGAATGGTATGCTAGCATTTGTTTGCCACAGGTCGTTTCTGAACTCCGTAGAGAGAACTGCAACCGCCGCATCATCCTCCATCACGACAATGCGAGTTCTCACACCGCGCACAGAACAAAAGAGTTTTTAGAGCAAGAAAACATAGAATTATTAGACCATCCGCCGTACAACCCCGACCTAAGCCCTAATGATTTCTATACTTTCCCTAAAATAAAGAATAAATTGCGTGGACAGAGATTTTCATCACCTAAAGAAGCTGTGGACGCCTACAAAACGGCCATTTTGGAGACCCCAACTTCCGAATGGAATGGTTGCTTCAATGATTGGTTCCATCGTATGGAAAAATGTGTCAAATTTCGCGGAGAATACTTCGAAAGCAGTAAATACATTTTTAAATAGTAATATTGTGTCACTTCCTTGATTCCCGAAATTTTCAGTGCCGCCCTCGTATACTTACATATGCATTTAGTAAAAAGCTGTTATTTTGACATTAGTCAAAGTCAAAGTCAAAGTTTTTTATTTCAAATAAACCAAATATTGGCACTTATGAAACGTCAGAATCTAAGTTGCACGGTTCCAAATAGTGGATCTCATGGAGAAGAGCCGGCAAGAAACTCCATGGATACTCTTTTAAAATAATGGAGATTACAATGCTGATTGATACAAAAATGATTGTACAACAAATACCGAGAAAAATGTAGGTCAATGTCTAAAGATGGAACGTACCATAACAATATTTTTTGCCGTGGCAGTTAATGACTGACCAGTCCCAACAGACGGCACCCGTTCACGAGCATAACGCATGCATCAGCATCACTTAGCTCAACCATGTTGAAGGGAACCGAACGACCCGATACACAACGCCACCATCAGCAAGACATTTTAGTGAGCATGACAGACCAATACAGCCAGGCAAAAGACACAATCAAAATTAAGTACTAAATATCATCAATGCCTACATAATGCTCACACATTTACGGTTTTGTAAGAATATTATAATTTGATGTCACAAGAACAATATTAACAATAACAAATAGTCAATCAATGTATATAAGTAAATTTACATTTTTTTTAAATGTTTTAAATGAGTCAAGTCAAATGTCAATTTATTAACTATATGTAAATAACATAAATATTTGCAATTTTAAATGCGATATTAGAAATGTCAAGTTATTTTTACAATAATAATATAATTAATTCCAATTTGTAGACATTATGCCTTTGATTGCAAGTTAAAACACTTGCAATCATGTCAATTATCAGACGTTATAAAATAAATTATACAGCGCCAGAGGGTCGCAGTGTGCAGAAGGGAATCGTTTGCCACACATCTTTATCATCGATGTAATGCTGTATGTTATAGTAGGCTTTCAATATTAAAACGCGCTTTTACAAACAGACACTTCAGTTTTATTTATTTGTATAATTAAATAACGTGCCTTCCTTATTGCTAAATTATTGTTATCGATCCCGAATAAAGTATGTAAGGCGTTTGTTCTGTCGTTTCAATAGTCACGATGTTCCTATATAGCTTCAGTTCAGCCTGAAAAAAAATGGTGGCCACGTTTGTCTCCAAAACCGGCCATGTTATGACTATTCCTCTTGAAGGACAAAGAACGGTTAATGCAGAATGGTATGCTAGCATTTGTTTGCCACAGGTCGTTTCTGAACTCCGTAGAGAGAACTGCAACCGCCGCATCATCCTCCATCACGACAATGCGAGTTCTCACACCGCGCACAGAACAAAAGAGTTTTTAGAGCAAGAAAACATAGAATTATTAGACCATCCGCCGTACAACCCCGACCTAAGCCCTAATGATTTCTATACTTTCCCTAAAATAAAGAATAAATTGCGTGGACAGAGATTTTCATCACCTAAAGAAGCTGTGGACGCCTACAAAACGGCCATTTTGGAGACCCCAACTTCCGAATGGAA
Organism: Diloba caeruleocephala; assembly: GCA_947459985.1. NCBI lineage: Eukaryota > Metazoa > Arthropoda > Insecta > Lepidoptera > Noctuidae > Diloba > Diloba caeruleocephala. The sequence continues at coordinate 2,437,259 of OX381619.1, forward strand.
TGGTTGCTTCAATGATTGGTTCCATCGTATGGAAAAATGTGTCAAATTTCGCGGAGAATACTTCGAAAAGCAGTAAATACATTTTTAAATAGTAATATTGTGTCACTTCCTTGATTCCCGAAATTTTCAGTGCCGCCCTCGTAAATTACTAATGTCTCGAGGTGACGAGCTCAGTGTGGTGCCACGGAGGACAAGTCATATCATTATCCTATCGACCATTTATACGTCCACTGCTGAAAAAGGCCTTCCTCATAGATTTCCACAACTGTATCATCATTTTGAGGGGAATTTGCCAATAGATTGGCACAAATAAATAAAATTGAAGTGTCTGTTTGTAATATCAAAATAATAGCTTTTTACTAAATGCATATGAAAGTATATACGGTACCTATAACAAAAACACAATTTTTAATTTTTATATCTGTTTGTCTGTCTGTTTGTTCTCCAAATCTCCAAAACGGCTGGACCGATTTTGACGGGACTTTCACAGGGAGATCAGAGAGAGCAGCTGATGTTATAAGAAATAACTTAGGCTACTTTTATTTTAGAAAAATAATTAGGGTGCCGCGCAAAAACAATAAAACCCTTGAAATCCAACATATATATTCTATGTCCACTGTCTATGTCGAAGTACTCTAAATTACTTTTAAATTAAACGCGGGTGAAACCGCGGGTCCCAGCTAGTACTTACTACGTTTCGTCGTTCAGGACAAGCCCTGGGAAGCAATCACAATTCTTATGGGCAGGCTTGACTCTTACCAGAACGCTAGACATCGTGAAGTCGTGACTAATAAGTATACAAAAACATTAGTAAGAACGACAAAGTTACTGCAGGTAATCGTATTGTATATATAAATACATGTTGATAAAGATAAAGATATTTATCTTTATCCAATACATATTGTATCATGAAATGGCGGACAGAGGCGCATTGCTAAGGAGTTTGATGCGCCGTTTCTTCTCATGCATTCTATTCCTAATGTTTGCTGTGTAGTGCAAAAAATAAGAATGACTCAAATCGGTTCTGATCTGACAGGAATCGAAACTACTAAGACATCATCTAGATAAGCGCAGTAAAATGAACCTGTTTATTGAAGCTGGATAATCCCATAATCGCCTTCTGGGTGTAGCCACGGGATGAGATGGGACGGTGCTATTCTTAGCCGGCACTATGAGACCTACCATCAGTAGACGGCACGTTTGGTGCAGTGGCTAATGCAGTCGGCTGCTGTGCTCTGCTCTGCTGGGTCGCGGGTTCAATTCCCGCACGGAACAAATATTTGTATGATCTGCAGTTAGTTGCTCCGGGTCTGGGTGTATTGTGTGTGGAATTTATGTCTGTAAACGCTACCACGACACAGGAGAAATCCTAGTGTGGGGCAATGCTTTAAAAAAAAGTACAATCCTTTTTAATTTAGTAGGCATACCTATGTTGGACCACGTTGTACATAAATCCTTTAATAATGGATAATAGTTTAAGGCTAGGCTCAAATATCAAGTATCGGTTTTACTAATAAATAAATTAATATTTAAATACTCGCCTAGCGAAAGGTTAACTGCCTCTGTAATAATTTTATAAAATAAAAGTTGATTTTATGTTTATTTCGTTTTGCTCAAACGCATCATAGCAACCTTTGGATTTACCTCCTAAAATATTTTCCATTATTAAAGTAAGACCCTATATAACGTACGTTATAGTCTACAGTAAGTGCACTTCCACGTAGCTTTGGCAACGTCAATTACATTCATTAACATAATTTCTATCTGTCAACCTGTCACTGCAACCAGGGTGTTTCAGCACAAGATAATTGAACCAATTCAATTGGGTTAATTAAATTATAGCCAAATAAATTTCATTTAGGATTTCGCGATTTGAATAGGAATTAAAGAGGGTTTCGTGTGAGTCGGAGAGAAGAACAAGTTGTAAAATACAAATGAGATTAAAAGTTGAGAAGTACTTATTATAGCTATTTAAATGATTAAAAACATATAACTGGAAAAAATACAAATTAACCTAATCAATGAAGTCATAGGATGAAATTTCTTGTCGGCGGCAAATAATTGCCTACGGTTGGCAAAAGTAAGAAAGACCTTATATCATTTTCATCATTTCCGCCGAATAAAGTCCACTGCTGGACACAGGTCTCCCCAAAGATCACTACAACGACCGATATGGGTGTGTTGTGTGCTCATTGGGGGGTTTTGCCATAATCGCCACGCTTGGCAGGCGGGTTGGCGATCGCAGTTGAGTTGTTAATGTACTCGAAGGACACTGCTGCCCATCCTCCGGCTTATCCCATAGTCGCCTTTAACGACACCCAAGGGATGAGATGGGGTGGTGGTATTCTGAGTGTTCGATATGCTTACAGATAATTGTTACTAGCTCTCCTCCATCACTTGGAGGTCGTAAAAGGTAACTAAGGGACTCTAAACCAGAGGGATGGGCAGCAGCGTCCTATCTGTGGAACAGTAGCTATATTGCGCTCACCAACCCGCCTGCTACGCGTGGTGAGTATTGGCAAGTTCCCCTCGAAATGGTAACACAATCGTGTAAATCTATGGGCGAGGCCTTAGTTCAGCAGATGCGGTCTTGCAGCTGAAATCAGTCAAGATGTTTATTACATATAGGCCCTATCAGGCCCTTAAGAAAAGCCAACAATCATGGTTCACAGTTCGGTGATTTGCTTTTGAAGATTGGTCATAATGGAAATTGGAAATGGATTTAATTCTGGTCCATGGTGGTTATCTGTTTCGTGCAGTAGATGAAACAACCGTTTTTAGATTTTGTCTGTTTCTACGCTTGTAAAAGGGTAAATGTAAGTAACGCATGACTCAAATAAGCGATGATTCATCTCTATTCGTAAAAAAACTTGAGATACCGTTTGGTCTTTTGTTGTATAATGCGATTCTATCTGAAGACAAAGATATACAAGCTGGTCGTCCGGCATTGACCAAGTCGCTGTCAACAGCTAGTACCTGGTAAACTGTTGAAAAATGCACGCACTATAACCATCATCATCATATCAGCCAAAGGACGTCCACCGCTGAACAAAGGCCTCCCCCATAGCTTTCCACACGAGTGGTTACATGCCGCCCTCATCCAACGACTCCCAGTGACCTTCACCAGGTCATCTGTCCACCTCGTTGGAGGTCATCCCACGCTGCATTTTCTCTACACTCGAGAACCTTTATGCCCCAACGGCCATCAGTTCTACGAGCTATGTGCCCCGCCCGTTGCCACTACAGTTTACTCCTATCCTTTTAACTTTAGCTAAGTGTGTTACAGAAATAACTCATTTCTCGGCGCACTAGAAAATGCAGTGTAGGACGGCTTCCAACGAGGCGGACACACGACTTGATGAAGGTTGTTACCAGTGATTGTGGAAAACGTCTTTCGGCTGAAATGATGGTGAACTCGCATTCTCGATACGATTCTCCTTCATTTTATTTGGGTTTTTCGGTGTCTCGGCAGTTATCTATACATCTTCTTATACATATAGAAATAAATAAAATTGAAGTGTCTGTTTGTAATGTCAAAATAACAGCTTTTTACTAAATGCATATGAAATATATACGGTACACACAAAAAAAATGTTTTTTGTCTGTCTGTCTGTTTGTTCCCGCTAATGTCCAAAACGGCTGCATCGATTTCTACGGGACTTTAGCTGGCAGGTAGCTAATGTTATTAGAAATAAATTTGCTAACTTTTTTTAGAAAAATAATTAGTGTTTTGCGCATAAAATATAAAACCCATAAAATTCAATATATACGAGTATACTCTATATCAAGTGTCGTGTCGTGTAACGAAGTACTCTAAATTATTTATAAATAATCCAATTTCTTTTAAATTAAACGGCGGGTGAAACCGCGGGTCCCAGCTAGTAATAAACAACTATTTTTAAAACCTCACCCCGCACTAGGATTTCTCCTGTGTCGTGGGTGCGGTTACAGACATGAATTCCACATACAATACACCCAGACCTGGAACAACTACCTGCAGATCATATAAATATTTGTTCCATGCGGGAATCGAACCCACGACCTGGAGCGCAGCAGTCGACTGTATCAGCCACTACATTCCCGTATGGAATTTAAACTTTTGTTTACTTTGGCAATAGTTTATGCCCTGCTTTGAGTATCACTGCCATGACGGTTATGCTAAGTACAGACAGTAGGAAGTAATTGGCCGTGACTGATGATTGCTGACATGACTCGTGTGTTTTCTTGAGCGAACACGTCTGGGTCGAGTAGACAATATGGAGTCGCGTGACGTGTAATATTTCACGAAGCAAGTAATTTGAAACACGTCCGCACATACATATTGAGCCTGGTAATTTCATTTGCTTGAAGCTTGCTCCGTTTTTAAAAAGTTTTGAGCCTGGGCTTATGACACGTGCGTTGGTGAGATACTGTGAGCCAATACTTCTCTCTCTTTTTAGGGTTCCGACGGTCCGAAGGAAAAAACGGCGGAACCCTTGTAGGGACACTCGTGTGTCTCTCTGTCCATCTGTCACAACCAAGTTGTTCCGAATCTACTGGACCGATTAGTTGAAATTGGGTACACACATGGATTTCTGCGACCTAAACACGGACGTACAACGTAAATAAAGGAATTTTGAATATGGGGGTCACTCTTGGGGGGAAATATTGAAAGTAGAAAATTAAAGAATAAAGTTTTGCCAACAACACATCAAATGGCGAGGCTCGTTGTGAGGGTCTCAAGTATATTTATTTTGTAATTTTAAAATAAAAAGTTTTAAAGTTATTAAAGAAATTAGATGAAAATTGACAATTCTCCCGCCACCCCCTCGACCCTGCCTTATCTCTGAAACTACTGGGCCTATATAACGTATAGATTACAGGAAAACCTATAAGAAGTCTATGTTAAAATAACATGGTAAGGAATGTATGGGAGAACCTGTTTTTCAACTACGATGTTTAGTTTGTTCTTGAGATAAGTTATTGGTACAATACCGAGAGATCCGTGTGGTGTCCGGATTAAGAATATAGCACCACTCCATGTCCTCCCGTGGATGTCGTAAAAGGCGACTAAAGGAATCTAAACCAGAGGGATGGGCAGCAGCGTCCCTTCTGTGAAATGGTAGCCATACTGCAGTGGACATTGTATGGCCGATTTGATGATGCTTGCAGCATATCAATCAGAAGACGTCCACTGCTCAATAAAGGCCTCCCCCATAGATTTTCACAACTGTGTCATCATATTGGGGGGAATTTGCCAGTACTCACCACGTTTGGCAGGCGGGTTGGTGAGCGCAGAATGGCTACTAATCCACAGAAGAGACGCTGCTGCCCTTCGCTCTGGTTTAGAATCCCTTAGTCGCCTTTTACGACATCCACGGGAGGAAATGGCCACTCCATTGCTATACCTATTCTTAATCCGGACCTTATGGGGGAGGCCTTTGTTCAGCAGTAGACGTATGAATGGCCGATATGATGATGATGATATGACAATACCGAATTCAATAGTAAACTAAATTAGTTCAAATTATTTTTCAAACACTGTCGTGGATAACATATTCATCGTACGAAACTCTCGCCACACGAGTTCAACTCGCACTTGTCCGGCTTTTTTTATATATTTGTTGACTAGACGAGCAAGTCACCTATCGTTCATCTGGTGGTAAGCGATATGGCTGCCATAACAATTGTCATGCTACCCAGGACTAAACCTGCGAGACATCACACTGCGCTAGTCCCCTCGAGACGTAAAGTTATTCAGTCGCTTATGCCCAGTAATTTCACTAGCTATAGTGCCCTTCTAACCGGATCACAGTAATGTTTAAAGTTTAAACAATACTGCTTAGCGGTGAATATCTGGCACCAGGGCGGTGCCTACTTTTAAAAAAAATTGGTGCCCAGTGGAAATTCTTCATGAACTTCTTTCGCTCCGGGGGAAGAGCGAAGGGGTGTGCCGAACTCCTACCGGCTATAACACTGGAGCACGGCACCTAAGGAGGTGGTGCCTACCTAGCCAGCCTTTTGTAGTAGGGGACCTACCACCAGCAGTCTCTCTCTACATGCAATGCGTGCGTATTCATAACGTGCGTTGCATATGCGTGTCGCGAGTACTTTGCAACATCTTGACAACGTTTTGCGTGTGTGGGTTTATCTTAATTTTAAAGTGTTATCAGTTAGTGACCCACTATCCGAGTTTATAAAAACATTGGCCGAAAAGATCGAGTTTCCAAATATAGAGCTTACTTATAGAATTAGCTGATTCTTGACTTGGAGTCCTCTGCCTGAAATCCTGCAAAGACAATAAAAAAAACGACGTTAAAAGTGCGTTAGCTCCCCGATAGATTGAAAAAGGATCAATCGAATGGTCTCTCTCTCCACGGTTGGTGCAGTGGCTGATACAGTCGATTGCTGCGCCCCGGCTCGTGGGTTCTATTCTCGCACGGAACAAATATTTGTATGACCTCTGCAGGTAATTTTTCCGGGGCTGGGTGTATTGTGTGTGGAATTCATGTCTGTAAACGCACCCACGACACAGGAGAAATCCAAGTGGGAGAAGATGGAGTGGTGCTATATTCTTAATCCGTACACCGCACGGAATGCTTAATCCGTTTATTAGTTACTTCGACTTGAAATTTCAGAGAGCAATGTTTAAGTTTGTACCACTCAGTGGCTAGCTCAGCCAAAAAAGGAATTTTCTCACGCGAGACACGACAGTGAAAGGTGGCCCCGTGACCATTGCTCTTTTTGGCTAGACTGGACTACTTCCATCGAGATTTATCTGTGTATTATACTCAAAACATTTTAACACATGTCACATATCCTGTTGTCATCCTAGTTTTTTCTTGCCCTATACATGGCCTTTTTTGTACATGTTTAAATGTTCATGGGCTTCCTCCTCCTTGGAAGAAGTCGCACCGGGTTCCTTCGACCATACTGGAGGTGCAGGGTTCGTTCGTACATTCGGCGCACTCCCAAAAGGCCACCCTGCTTCTGGCCCTGCGCATGGAAGGCATTAATTGTACTCAAACTCGAAAGCGCTCATTCAAGCAATCTATGTTAGATTTGAATTCATTCTTAAGAATAGACTTAAGTAGGTAAATATATTCTAGAGAGGTCTTTCATCCGGAAGAACAAAACATCGGTACTACTGGGGACACGACTTCACACCGATAAATCATTATATGCTTCGGTTTGGGATATCTCATACCGCAGTCCACTATTGAACATAAATCCCTTCTGAATTTCCCACAGCAACGGAACGACTTATGTCCCGCATCTAGCCAGCATAATTAAAATGAAACAAATAGGCATCTACAGTACATTGACATGAAATCCATCTCACACTCTAAAACAAACAATCCATATCGCATGTCAACATAAAAACAACCGCTGCTTCCTCTGTTTACTAAAAAATGTGTGTATAACTGTTCCATGCCGTGTGATAAGCTATCGCAGGTCAGACGACCAGGAAATCCTCTGATAACCTCTCGCGTGTCAATTGCCGGCAGCCGTGTAGACACAATATTTTTTTAATTGTGTATCGTTTTACGACACGCTATAAAGATATAAGATGGTCAGTTATTGCGACGCTAAAAGAGACCGGGTGACACGTGCTATCAATTGTACTGCTCTGGCTTGGAATACATCAGTACATAGTGGGGTAGAGTTTAGGATTTCTCGTGTCGTGGGTCCGTTTACAAAAACAAATACCACACACAATACACCCAGACCTGGAACAACTACCTGCAGATCGTACAAATATTTGTTCCGTACGGGAATCGAACCCACGAACCACAAATCAGCCACTGCACCAACCGTGCCGTATTAAGGATATATCACTACTATTTCCTCCCGGAAAACGCAGTGTGGGACGACCTCCAACGAAGTAAACAGACGACCTGGTGAAGGTCGCTGGGAGTCGTTGTATCAGGGTGGCGTGTAACCACTCGTTGTGGAAATCTGTGGGGGACGCCTTGGTTCAGCAGTGGACGTCCTTTGGCTGATATGATGATGATGATTTCCTCCCGTGGATATCGTAAAAGGCGACTAAGGGACTCTCATTCAGAGGGATCGGCTGCAGTGTCACTTCTGTGGTACAACAGCCATTCTGCGCTTACCCACCCGCCAATGTAACGTGGTGAGGGAATTTCTCAGTAGGAAATTCCCTCCAAAATGGCGACACACGGCATGGTGGGTATCCGTGGGGTCTCCGATTTAAGAATATAGCACCACTCAATCTCCATCCATGGAAGTCGTAAAAGCCGACTAGGGAATTCTAAACCAGAGGGATTGGCAGCAGCGTCGTTTCCGTAGAAGAGTAACCATACTGCCCTCACCAACCCGCCTGACAAGAAAGAAATAAAGACAAATCATTTATTTTTGCACCACTAACGACACGACGACTTAAACTAACACAATAATTTTTAAATTCACACTAGCCACCTTAGTTCAATAAACTGGCAACATAAAATTATTTTTAGGTATACGGCCAAAGGACTCAAAATCCAGGGCAAAAATAATAACGTCAAAATATATTTTTTACAAAAAATAACAAAACAGATGGGTAAACAGAATTACTAGTTTATAGCTAAACATTAAGAATAATTAATTATGCACTTTGTGTCGTGTCGTGTCTGTGCAAAAAAAAGGTTGTCACTCAGCAAAATGCTGTGACGTTGAATAAGTGTCATTCTATTCGAAACACAGTAACGTTTATACTTAAAAAAACTAAACACTACTGCTCGGCAGCAGAACATCTAGCTCTATGGTGGTACCTACCTGATCGTACTCTTACAATATGAGAACTACCATAATCTTTTCGCCTTTTACAACACCCATTATTGCAGAAGGAAGTAGTTTATTTTTTTCCATAATACCTCGATGATGTTGTGAACGTCCTCGCTTGAGACTCTCCTTTACTTCAATTTCCTTTAACCTGAATATTGTAACAAATCCGTTAACCTATAAAACCGAGCTCTACATTCCAACATATAAACCTAGTCCTCAACTTCACGGCAGCAAGCGTAGAGTCGGCGCCAGTCGTATCGGCGCCTCTGAAATAAATGCAAACGACTTAATGCATTACCGCTATAAAGCTTGACAATACGTCACTGAACGGTTTTTATTTGCGCACAGATTGCCCTAGTTTAAGAATGTTTTTACGAATACCTATAAAGTTTGCAGTATTGTTGAACGGGCTATCCTTTTTTTATTAGACCCAGTGGAAATTCTACATGAACTTCCTCCGCCCCGAGAAAAACGAATAGGCATGCCGGACTCCAACCAGCTAAAACCAATGGTGTGGTCGTCTTCGGCACCTAAGGGGGCTCCAGGACCTCGTATGATCGCACTAGATCTGTCCTGGACCCGGAGTTCCCCTTTGGTGCCTAAGATGACCGCTCCGGTGGTTTCAGCCGGTAGGAGTCCGGCACACCGCTCCGCACTTCCCCGGGGTGGAGGAAGTTCATGATGTATTTCCACCGGGTGACCAATAACAAAAATAAAAACGTGCTGCAGCTTGACATTTGGAGAAGCTTGACGTCTGGGGAAGCTTGATGTGATATTTATTTATTATTGATGAAAAAACTATTGATAATTCATTTTTCTGGTGCCTGCTGAAGGCGATTATGGGATTGTACAACAGCGTCATTTTGAGTACATTTACAACTCAACTGCGATCGCCAACCTTCGTGCCAAGCGTGGCGATATGGCAAAACTCCACAATCAGCACACAACATAAACCCAGACTAATCGTTGTGCGGGGTAGGAATCCAGTGTATGATAAATTCATTTGGCATAACAAACACGAATTAGATTATCACCTCCTTTCTTGAGAAAAGGCTAGAGCCAAATATTAAAAACACTGCAAAGTTCCAAACTAATGTTACAGCAAGAAGAACGCGCTACAAATAAATCCGAGTGTACAAAGTATGTCTGAACGCGACACGTGTCTTAGACACCCGCACCGGCTGCTCTACGAGTTGCGACGATATTTCCTAATTTATATGTTACACAGTTCAGATAATAGTTTGGAGTTGTTCTACATTTTTGTTTGGCTTCGATTGCCCGTGAAGTTAAGCCTTTTATTTAGTTCGATGTAGCGATGTTATGTTCGTAGCAGTAATCTTTTCCGCTGCAAAACTGTTCTGAATTTTTTTTCACTTTTATATGCAAGGGTCGTCTGTCGTCTTTGCTTTTTGATTTCCGGCAGAGTTCGCCCACCTTTCTTGCTGTGGGTGTTGTAATGGGTGACTAAGGGTTGCAAACAAGTGGATGACCAGCAGCCAATAATATAATGAGGTCCGGGAATGTATTTGAAATCGCTGCACTCCCAATCGACAATTTCGGCATCGTTTATGATTAGTAAGATACAGTACGTACTGTATGTAGTATTTTTTATTTCATGTATTTAGCATATGTATATATTTTATCATACTTCATCATTTCGGCCGAATGAAGTCCACGGCTGGACACAGGCCTCCCCTAAAGATCACCACAACGACCGATATGGATGTGTTGTGGGCTCATTGGGGGTTTTGCCATAATTGCCACGCTTGGCAGACGGGTTGGCGATCGCAGTTGAGTTGTTAATGTACTCGAAGGACGGTGCTGCCCATCCTCCGGCTAATCCCTTAGTCGACTTTTACGACACCCACGGGAGGAGATGGGGTGGTGGTATTCTGAGCCGGCACCACAAACTTATAGTATGTAAAGTTGTATGTTTGTATGAAATATTATTATTATTGAAATATCTGTTATTTTGTACCTCTTTCAATACATTTCTTTTTGGTTCCAGAGGTTGACTGGCAGAGAATGCCACATGGTATTAAGTCCGCCTTGATTACCACCATTGTACACACGGCAACATATCAAGCTGTACAAATCCAGTTTACGCTGATCTGTCATCGTTCGAAAAGCCTAATACCATGCGAGATCAGATTATATTGGATATCTACGGCTTAATATGTACATGAAATTGTAAATGAATAATAAATACAATCACTACAGGTCCAGCTAAAATTCAGCATCAGGCAATCGTCGATATGCTGAGGTTGTTTCCCCTTTTGGCGGAACTATGAACACAATATGTACTTAGTAATAGGTTATTTTTTATAATTTTCTACTAGTATAAATGTAAAAGCTTGTATTGTTTTGGTTTGTGTTTTTGAGGCTCCATCAAGATGGGATGGCTGGCCGGGTTCTATTGAAATTTCACGTAGAGGTAGATTATGTCGTAGTTCAGGATGTAGTACACATTTTTTTGGCACATTTTTGTTGGGGCACAAAGGTTCTCGAATGGAGACCGCGCCCTGAAAAACGCAGCGTGGGACGACCCCCAACGAGGTGGACAGACGACCTAGTGAAGGTCGCTGGGAGTCGTTGGATGAGAGCGGCATGTGACCGCTCGTTGTGGAAATCTAAGGGCCTTTGTTCAGCAGTGGACGTCCTGTGGCTGATATGATATACATTTATTTCAAATATACAAAAGTAAAAATTACTATAAATATATTTACGCCCACGACGCGGGTGGGTAACGGCTAGTAAATTTATGAATAAAATTAAAGTATAGGTTGAGATGTGCTCTACTATTCACTGCTGATCACACTCTACCTAAAACGAGACACTTTACGGACAACTCTTTATAATAGAACATTGAATTTTTCGTTTGTCCTGGTGGTCCTCTTACTCTATTACTTGAAGTGTATCACAAGTTTGTACAACTCCTAAACATATATACGCTCTCATTTCTTTACTTAGCAAAAAGTTTTGCAAACAAAAGATACTGTCAGTGTCAACCCTAAGCCTACTTAGATCGAAACTCAAATAAAACCTACCTGTTGTACCGTAAAGTATCAGATATCGAAATTGAAGCATCGAAAGGTGTTCACGAGATCATAACGTCTCTACACGGACGCCGGGTGTTCCGGACGATGCTGACACGGTGAGCTGGCTTGTCTTGAACTCGATTTTGCTGAAACGATTTATAATAGCTGGATGCGATTGCTTTTTAACCGACTCCAGAATAGAGGAGGTGCTTAATTCAATGCGTATTTTTTATGTGTACAGGTTGTCCAGTAAATAGCACAACATACTGCAGGGGGTGAGAGCTTGGGTCAATACCTACCAAAAAGACACAAAATATGTTCAGCAAAATCTTACGGATTTACAGTAGTACAAAATTTTCCGAAATATCGATAAATCTCTACCTTGGCACAGATGTTTAAGCATCTCGTAATGAAAAATTCCTTTTCTAGTTTTTCTTTTTACCTCAAATTATTTGTCAAGAGTTACTTTACTCATTGATAAGTCTTTATTCTATTATAAACTAAAATGTTTTCAAGAAATACAATTTTTATTTAAATTTCCAGAGTACAATTTTCTTATCGCATAACTTTAACTTACAGTGGTGAAAAAAAAAATCCGTAAGATTTTGCTGAACATCTATTATGTTTTTTTTTTGGTAGGTATTGACCCAAGCTCTCACTCCCTGAAGTATGTCGTGTTATTTACTGGACACCCTGTATACACCCTGTATACACCAATTACTCCGAGATATGTAAACCGATTTGAGCAATTCTTTTTTTAGTAGGTACATAATGCTTTGTAATTGGTCCTAGGGGGGCTCCAGGTCCTCGTAAGATCACACTAAAGCCGCCCATGATGCCACGCTTTTAGGCACATCGCGGAGGGGATGACTTTAAAGCGGTCACCCCCTCTAGCATAGGAAAGGCGACTGTAAGAAGGTCGCCCACCGGGCACTTCTCTAGGAGGATTGTAAAGGATCCCCCCAAGCCCCTCCATGCGCTGCGCTGCGCACACAGCGGCACGCGATCATGTGCTAGCCACATGGGCCACGGGACGCCTAGACACAGACTGGGAAATGCTCATACCCAGTGGCCCCCGAGAAGGTGACCACGTGCACAGTAAGGCTTAGGAGTATATTTTACACTCCCCTCGAGATGTGCCTGGGAGGCGGCACCAATTGGCCGCTCTAGTAGTCTAGAGCCTACTCTAGGACCCGGAGTTGCTTTCGGTGCCGAAGACGACCGTTCCGGTGCTTAGCCGGTTTTTAAATATAAATATTTATTCCAATCTCGCACATGTATGGAAATAGTAAACAAAGTAATATAAAGTAATAAATAGTAAGTAAAAAAAGTGAAAACACTATTAAAAAAAGGAAGTACCCACATGATATTGTATTTCCGCCGGGTTAATATAAAAAAGATGGAGACAATCTATAACTAACAGGAGACTTCCGAGTGGGTGTATATGTTTTCAATATCTAAAGGAATAAACCGTATTTTGTGGTGCCGGTTTAAGAATGCCACCACCCCATCTCATCCCGTGGGTATCGTAAAAAGCGACTATGGGATTAGCTGGAGGATATTTCGGCCGAATGAAGTCCACTGCTGGACACTGGCCTCCCCCAAAGATCACCACAACGATCGATATGGGTGTGTTGTGGGCTCATTGGGGGGTTTTGCCATAATCGCTACGCTTGGCAGACGGGTTGGCGATCGCAGTTGAGTTGTTAATGTACTCAAAGGGCGCTGCTGCCCATCCTCCGGCTAATCCCTTAGTCGACTTTTACGACACCCACGGGATGAGATGGGGTGGCGGTATTCTGAGCCGGCACCACACTGATATATAATTAATTAATACAATAGAATCCCCAGTAAATTTCCTTCTCATTCAGAAATCATAGTGAAATAATTAAGTCTCATTACACAATTATGAAACTAGTTATTGTTGAAATCCATAGAATTACACGTAATTATTACAATGAAAATCCATTAAATAACTTGTAATAATTGTAACAATAAGTGACGGGCGCCCTGCGCGCGCGCAGTAACTACACTATTTTACGATTGTAATAAAGTTTAATTCTATGAACGACCACACGTGACGTAGTAACCTACTAATGCAAAAGTACAAGCTGTTTTAGATCTTATAACAATGTAAATATGGCTGTATTCTAGTCTGTATTAAAGTGTAGTTTTTTCGACTCTTTACAATATAGTTTACACTTTATTTTAGTAGTCACAAAGTTTAGTTTTATTTGTGTAGATGGAAACGTTTAAATTGTTTGCCCTTGTTCTCGCTTTTACTGTATTTACAGACAAACAGACAAAGAGTTTTTATTTAGTGATGACTGATGAGTGTTAATCATATAATTGACGTAATCTGCCCACTCGACGCTACTTTTAAAACCGCTTTGTTAAAATGGTTGATTTAATTCTGATGATTAAATTGTTCTTTAAATAGAACGCCAATAAAAAGACTGTTAAGTACGTAAGTTAGAAGTATTGTTTTGTTTTAAAAAAAACGTTACCCCACACTAGGATTTCTCCTGTGTCGTGGGTGCGTTTACAGACATACATTTCACACACAATACACCCAGACCCGGGACACCTGCAGATCATACAAATATTTGACCCGTGCGCTGCACTGCACCAACCGTGTCGTCAGTATGGGTACAGTAAGACAGCTATGATCTTGATCTTGCTTGTAAGGGTAGACATAAACTAGCCAATTAGTAGTACTAGAGAAGCTACGTTTTTGCCAAGATAGTGTGCCCTCAGATAGTGAATTAATTATAACTAAACTCTTTATACCATACAAAATATTGGCCACCTATAAAAGGCTCCTTTTCGGGTTGACTGATTTTTGGTTCGTATGTTGATCATCAACCAAGTTGAACCCACCAACCACCATGAACTCGATCATGATACCACCCAGCGGACGTCTACTGCGGAACAAAGGCCCCCCTATAAATTTCCACATTGAGCGGTTACATGCCGCCCGCATCCAACGACTCCCAGACACCTTCACAAGTTTATCTGTCCACCTCGTTGGAGGTCGTCTCACGCTGCGTTTTCCGGTGCCAGGTCTCCACTCGAGAACTTGTTTGTCCCAACGGCCAGTAGTTCTACGATCGATGTGCCCCGTCTGTTGCCACTTCAAGGATAAAAAAAAAAGAGTTTTATTGAGACACTGCGGTGTTATTGAACCAAAGACGTTGCGAAATTTCCCGAACGCAGTCCAGCCAAGTCGGATTTGACAATTGACGTCGTTCTCAAAGTTGGAATTACCTAACTGTAATATTATTATTAACAGGATGGTCTGTCCCAGGTAGACATACTCGCAGAACAGTGTCAAGTTATCAGTTAGCTGGTTTCATACAAAATCGCTTTGTTACAGGTTTTATATTTCGATTTTAAAGTGATGAATATGGAACTACATGCGACACTGGCTAGGTTTTTGTATCAAATTACTTACATTGTTTAATTAATTTAGTACACGGTTTCTGTAAAAAAAAAGTGATAGAAGAAAGAAAGAAAGAAATACATTTATTAAGCAACACAAAAACCAGCACACTGTAGGTACACATAAATATAATATGACTAGGCTGGTGTGGAGTCGTGCGTTTAAAAGGCCACAGCTCAGCATATGCTACAGGTAGCTGTAGCGCTGATTTTCAGCTGAAGCCTCAGGGCACAGGTGGCAACCTGTCGTATATAACTATTAAGAACACCGTTGTACTTAGACGCAAAATGAATAGGAATTATATGTTTAAGACCAACTTAGATACCCTTTCGGCGATTATTGACACTCGAAAAACTAACTCCATTTTATGGTCTTATTAAGATTGAAAATAAGACTTGTGTGATTTACAATGATATAAATTTTTAGTTATCATACAAATTATAAGGGTAATCAAGTACCTCACTAATGAGAGGAATGTGAATGTGGACAATCGAGTAGTAACCAGTTAGATGAGACATTATAAAAATGGTTAATACCAGAAATATGTAATAAAATATAACAAAATTATAGAATATGGATTTATGGAATGCCAGAATATGTCATCAATTATATATTATTGTTATTTAGATTTAGTCAAGATTGATTATTAGTTAGTTACAGCTAACAAGGAATAAACCCTTCTATTTGTGTCTAAAGAGTAATAAAAATATAAAACACCGTGTTATCTTCTGCAAGTTGTATGAGTTGGGTTGGGGCTTGTAGCGAGTCGCTCCTTAAGCTTTACTGCCATGGTGGAACATAACAATTGATATAAATGTGGAATTGCACGATTCTCACACTATTTGCTCTCTGTTCTTTGAATGGATACTCGATAACAGTTACTAAGTACATGTTGGGTAAGCTTGAGACTTCTAACACTGTAATAGTTACTGGAAGGGTTCGCAGCTATATCGCTACGGCGTAGACAGATTGATCTGCGAGGTTGCATGGGTCTTAATACATCGTAACCTCGCCATGCCTTTTTTTATTGGTTCCCAGTGGAAATTCTTCATGAACTTCCTTCGCCCCGGACGAAGGACGAGACGGCGTCGGGGTAACAACCGCCCCGGCTCTTGGGTTCATCACGCTTGAGCCCCTGCCGTCGTTACATGGTAGGGGGCCTCGGCGGTCGCGGGCGCGCAGATTGGGGAGTCTGTGTGTTCACACCGAGCGACCCCCGGGAAGACGGGCGAAGGGGGACTCCTACCGGCTCAAACCACTAGAGCGGTCATATTCGGCCACCTACCTACCTATCACCTAAGGGAGGCCGCTCACTGGTGCCACGCCTATAGGCATATCTTGGAGGGGGTGACTGTAAAGCAGTCCACTAACAATAACTGATATCGCCAACCCACCTGCCTAGTGTGGCGATTATGGCAAAACCCTCCCCATTGAATACACAACACAACCAGACAGGTCGCTGTGGTGATATTTGGAGGAGGCCTGTGTCCTACAGTGGATTGATTTTATTCAAATGAAATTTGAATGATGATGAATGGATTAATGAGTACGTCGCCGTAGTCTAGAATCTGCATCTCGTGAACACAATTAATCAAAATAAATCTCGTGGAGCCAATTAACTTGAGTACCTGATTGGAGCATTGAAACTGGCGGTACACTTATCGCCAACGGATTTTTCCTTATGTAAATTAAGTACAATAATTGAATCGATATAGCTGACGGAAATATATCGCGTTTGCTTCATACGTGTTGCATTCATACAAGCTATTTAAGGTCAATGGATGCTATTCTCGTTGCTGTGTGGTGCCGACCCAGAATGCCACCACCCCATCTCCTCCCATGGGTGTCGTAAAAGTCGACTAAGGGATTAGCCGGAGGATGGGCAGCAGCGTCCTTCGAGTACATTAACAACTCAACTGCGATCGCCAACCCTTCTGCCAAGCGTGGCGATTATGGCAAAACCCCCCAATGAGCACACAACACACCGATATCGGTCGATGTGGTGGTCTTTGAGGGAGGCCTGTGTCCAGCAGTGGACTTCATTCGGCCGAAATGATGATGATGATGCAAATATTAATTCAGACTCCTTTGTTTGTTTCAGGTAAGTGAATATAGTTGTAGAACAACACTGCGGTAAGGTAAGTAAATCTTCACGCTTGTCTGGAATAACTTAAAGTCGTTTTTAATAAGGCAATCTAGGCAGATAATTTAATCTTAATACTGTCGTAGAATATAATTGTGCTTTATTATTGGTAATATAAACTTTAACGTCTCAACAGTTTTACTGTTATTCACCAAAACAGTGCCTAACACCAACCAATAACAAATGTGTGTCTAGTTACTTATAAATTAGCACCAAGTTCTTCAACTTCAGCTCGCTAATTTCAAGGCAATACGCTTTAATTACCAGTAGAAAACTAGAGAGCGATCCACGAGCGATCTACTAGCGATCCAGGTGTTTTATTCGCGGGAAAACAGATGCTCCAGGAATGTTTTTTTTGTTGGCCTTCGCGTACATTTCTGGGAAATGTAGTTGCTTAACCGGTCATTTCAGGCGAAGCCAAAAGAGGCCTCCAGCCAGTGCTTAGTGATGGGTTGTGTCGATTTTTTGTACCAAACTTTCTTCGGAGTCGTAAACATAGGCTGTTTTCAGTGCTTCTGACCCGCACCGTGGCGCGTGCTAATTTACATATACCCCGTGTTCTCACCAAACTCAACGCTCTCCTAGATGCTTATCCTGCATGCGATTTGTTTGCAGATACATGTACTATGTTTTTTTTCAAAATGCTTGCAGTATGGTGAGCGAAACACATGATTATGTATTTTTTATTTACCTATTTATTGTCGTTAATGATGATGATGAATGAATGATTTTTTTAATTGATTGATTGAATTGGTGTAGCCGTGTCAATTAATTTAAATAAATAAATAAAAGTTCCTTCCCAACATATTGTGGGGACCACTCTGTTACACAAGGTGCAGATTTAATCACTTAAAACCTTTTAGATGGAGAATCAGTCTACGACTCTATATCCGAATCAGTAATAAAAAACCGGATAAGTGCGAGCTGAACTCGCGTGGAGAGGGTTCCATACGATGATTAAGCTATTTACCATGTTTTAAGATCAGACCCAAATTTGTTTGTAACTAAAATAACTTATCCCTAGAACAAACTTAATACTGTTGAAAAACATGTTCTCCCATACATTTCAACTGCAAATGTAAGTTTGTACTTACAATATTGAAAGATGTTATATTTTTAAAACCATAGACTTTTTATAGTTTTCCTGTAATCTTTAAGTAAGAACTACTTTAGGTTTTATTTTGAAAATTTTAGGATCAGGAATTTTAGATATAACTGCAGGGTCAACTTTCAACTATTTTCTTAGATAATTATAAAACTATTTATTTAGTCATTATAAAAAAATTAGACCCCCATAACAGGTACTTTCGTTTAATATGCTCGATGATACAGTTTGCAAAGGTTTATTTTAAAAATTCGTATTTGCCCGTAAGTGTGACCCTCATATTCAAAATTAATTTATTTACATTACACGTCCGTGTATGGGTCGCAGTAATTCATATGTGTACCAAATTACAACTTAATCGGTGCAGTGCAAATTGACTGTGACAGACGGACAAACAGACAGACAGACACACGAGTGATCCTATAAGAGACCCGTTTTCTTATTAGGACATAAGGAACCTTAAAAAAGTACCTTAACTTTTCACTAAAATATCCATTTATTTTCTAACAGTCAATACAAAACAGCTGGCTGTCTATGTTCTTGTGCGCCTATCATTTGATCGTTTCTTAGGTATCAAACATCTCGTGCTTAGTGCTCCTCGTCTAGTGCCCGCCTCGTACTGAGTCATGGTACGAAATGGCTGTGTATGTAAGTGTGGCGACACCTACATCGCCAGCATAACTATAACTAACAACGACATCTACTTGATTATTAATTGCAACTCTCCGATGACGTCAATGAATCCTGAATCACGCTATTAAAGTATTCGCGCGACGCTGCATATATACAGTCGCCCAATATCAACCGTTGGGCTTCGGCCCGCCAGACATACCATCTGCCTGGTTGGAGGATTCTCCCTTTTCTATGGAGGAACACCACAAATTGTTCCCCATATAAGCTATAATTGTTTTGGATAAGATACTAATTGCATTATCGCGCGATTATTTAATGGTGCAATGTTTGAAAACATATTTTTAGAATAAAAATGCTTTTAAACGGATGAAATCGCGTGGTTGCACCCGCCGTTTAATTTAAAAGAAATCGGATTATTTATAAATAATATAGAGTACTTCGGCATAGACATTTGACATAGAGTAGCCTAAATTACTCCTTATAACATTAGCTATCTGCCAGTTAAAGTCCCGTCAAAATTGGTGTAGCCATTTAGATGATTAGTTGGAACAAACAGACAAAAATAAAAAATAATGTTTCTCTGTTATAAGTACCGTATATACTTTCAGTGGCTAATACGTTCTCCCCAAAAGACCTGCTAATACGACCCAATTAGCACTCTTCGCCGATGACACGGCCATTTTCTACTCTGGTTACGTTCCCGATAGTATAACTAAGATCCTCCAAACCACAGCCAACGTCTACGGTAAATGGTTTAGGAAATGGCGGATCGAAGTTAACCCTATCAAAAGTAAAGCCGTCCTATTTTGCAAATTAGGCGACAACCACCCACGCTTCAGGGAGATCTCGATGCTGGGCCAATCGGTTCCTTGGGAACCGCACGCCAAGTATCTTGGAGTCACCCTAGACAAAAAACTGACCTTCATTCCCCACACCAAGACGGTGCGTGCCCGCGCTGCCTTTGTGCTCGGTCGCCTTCACTATATTCTGAACGCTCGTAGTAAATTATCCCTTAGAAATAAGGTGAGAATTTACACCACATGCATTCGACCCATCATGACCTATGCCAGCCCAGTGTTCGCACACGCTGAATCATACCCACTCCGTAGATTCGAAACCCTCCAATCCCGTTTCATGCGCAAGGCCACCACCGGAGCGCCTCTGTACATGCGAAACGACCAACTCCATTTCGACCTTAACTTGCCGACCATCAGGAAATTTATGAAACAAGCGTCTAAACGCTATCTCGATTCTGCCCTGTCCCACCCAAATCCCCTTGTGGTATCAGCCGCCGATTACGAACCCTCCCGTATCAGTAGAGTACGCCGCCCGAGGCACGTTCTGGTCGATCCAGACGATAAAATCACGTTAGATCACATGAAGAGACTCGCGTTGTCTCGTTCACT
Organism: Diloba caeruleocephala; assembly: GCA_947459985.1. NCBI lineage: Eukaryota > Metazoa > Arthropoda > Insecta > Lepidoptera > Noctuidae > Diloba > Diloba caeruleocephala. Next base: position 2,457,792 of record OX381619.1, read on the forward strand.
AAACACCCGACCGTTGTACCGCCCTCGCCGCCGAGGATGCCCGCCTCACCGACGTCGCGGAGGCCTATCGCCGCGTCACCTTCCCGTTCAAGTTAGCACTTCTCCCTCCCGTCTCTTGCTCGCGCCGGCCCGTGCCGAGCCTGTAGCTTTAAATGTCCCCTAATACAATTTAAATAATACCGATTCAGCTGTCCCCAAAACAATAGCTTGATATCCCAAGCAACGCCCTAAGCCGAGGTCCGTGTCCCGCAGGGGGCGCCCTTAGCGAAAGTTGCTTAGTTTTTAATATTTAATTTAAGCCTGGCTGGAGGCCATTTCTGGGAAATGTGGTTGCTCCGGGTCGTGGGTTCGATTCAAACAAATATTTGTACGATCTGCAGGTAGTTGTTCCGGGTCTGGGTGTATTGTGTGTGGAATTTCTGTTTGTAAACGCACCCACGACACAGGAAAAATCCTAATGTGGGGCTACGTTATTTAAAAAAAACAAAAAAAAATGCTTTTAGTAAAAACATATACTTAAATTTTATTTATTTGTAGAGTATTCGTTTTTCTAGACGTTCCGAACGCTTTGCTGTGTTCGTACACAAACATATTTTTGTTATTAATTGGATCAGAACTCTACCGCATTGGAGTGCCACAGATTATTAAATCGACTTCCCGTATTCGCAAATCCTCCTGCGTGAAGTTGCATGTATTATCCCTTCAGATAATGTCTTTAAGGTGAGCTGGTTGGTAACGAGGTATTCATACAACGCCAAATGCAATTTTGATTGCAATAGTACATGAGTTAGCGGTTCCTACTCTACGTATAGCATACAGATTTTGTTCCTTCTGTTGTCGTTTTGGAAAAGAAGGATAAATAAGTGATACTATTGTTAATTTTTACCTTGTTTGCCCACACAAATCTACATAGGAAAACGTCTTGTTGTACCCGCTCAGGTCAGGTCAGGCCGACTGATGCACAGATAAAATGTAAAATTAAATGTGATAAAAAAATCGTGTGGTGCCGGCTAAGTATACCACCACCCCATCTCTTCCCGTGGGTGTCGTAAAAGTCGACTAAGGGATTAATCGGAGGATTGGCAGGGGCGCCTTTCGATTACATTAACAACACAACTGCGATCGCCAACCCGTCTGCCAAGCATGGCGATTATGTCAAAACCCCCCAATGAGCCCACAACACACCCATATCGATCATTGTGGTGATCTTTGGGGGAGGCCTGTGTCCAGCAGTGGACTTCATTCGGCCGAAATGATGAAAAAAGAGCTTCCATTAGATGCTCTTTCTTTTTTTCATTGTTTATCTTTTCAGAATTTGTATCAATAAATATTGTGATTTCAACGTTTTGAAAAGACATCCATGGAGCTCTTTTCATAAGACCAACCAATTAGAACTTTTGGGACCGTATAAATTAAATTCTGATGTTTCGTCGTCATATCAGCTATAAGGCGTTCACTGCTGAACAAAGATTCCATATACGACCGGCTATTTGCCGTACGTCGACAATTTACCAGTAGAAAGAAAATAGAAAGAAAGAAAATTTGCCACACACACAGGTTGCATATTTTATATAAACAGTAAATGAAATTAATATGATAGCACGTGGTTGTGAATGCGTGCGGCCAAAATTGGTACCTGTCTCAGCAAGTGCTACAGCAAATAATATGCTCTAGCGCTAATATTCTGATAGGCCCGTGTGACCATGTCACTAATATCAAGATAATAGAGAAGAAAATTTATAAATATAATTATAATATATTTGTATATGAATGATTCAATTCATAAATATATAAATAGGTGTATCTAATAAACAAAAATTTAAATACTTGTTTTTGCATCACAATGTAGAAAGACATTTATGGTAAAAACAATTATAGAACTGCCGATGGTGCGCTCGCGAGAAGTATAAAAGTTAAAAATATCATCATCATCATCATCATATCAGCCACAGGACGTCTACTGCTGAACAAAGGCCCCCCTTAGATTTCCACAACGAGCGGTCACATGCCGCTCTCATCCAACGACTCCCAGCGACCTTCACCAAGTCGTCTGTCCACCTCGTTGGAGGTCGTCCCACGCTGCGTTTTCCGGTGCGCGGTCTCCATTCGAGAACCTTTGTGCCCCAACGGCCATCAGTTCTACGAGCAATGTGCCCTGCCCATTGCCACTTTAGCTTACTAATCCTTTCAGCTATGTCGACAACTTTTGTTCTTCTACGGATCTCCTCATTTCTGATTCGATCTCGTAGAGAAATACCAAGCACAGCTCTCTCCATAGCTCGCTGAGTGACCTTGAGCTTTCTTATGAGGCCCATTGTGAGTGACCACGTCTCTGTTCCATATGTCATCACCGGTAACACACACTGGTTAAAGACTTGGGTCTTGAGGCATTGTGGTATTGTTGACGAAAAGATGTTGCGAAGTTTCCCAAACGCTGCCCAGCCGAGTCGGATTCGACGATTGACCTCTTTCTCGAAGTTGGACCTACCTAACTGGACAGTTTGTCCCAGTTAGACATACTCGTCAACAACTTCGAGGACAAAGCTCCCAACGGATATTGGGATGGGCACGACATGGGCATTTGACATGACTTTTGTCTTGCCCATGTTCATTTTAAGGCCCACCTGTTGGGAAACTGTTGAGATCATCGAGCATTGTGCTGAGCTCTTGCAGCGATTCTGCCATGACTACGATGTCATCGGCAAATCGAAGGTGAGTGATATACTCGCCATTGATGTTAATGCCGAATCCTTTCCACTCCAGTAGCTTGAAGGCATCCTCCATTGCAGCGGTGAACAGTTTCGGGGAAATGACGTCCCCCTGTCTCACACCTCTCTGCAATGGAATTGCCCCCGTGCTCTGTTCATGTACTCGGACCGACATGGTGGCGTTTCTGTATAAGCACTTCAACACTTCAATGTACCGATAGTCAATCTGGCACCGCTGCAGAGATTGCAGCACTGCCCAGGTTTCGATCGAATCGAAGGCTTTCTCATAGTCCACAAACGCCAAGCATAGTGGCAGATTATACTCCTCGGTCTTCTGTATAACCTGCTGCAGCGTATGGATGTGGTCTATGGTACTGAAACCTTTTCGGAAACCGGCTTGTTCGGGAGGCTGGAAGTCATCAAACCTGCGCTCGAGACAATGAAATTCATTTTAATATAAATAATTAAATATTAATTTTAATAAATATATTACTGTGTAAAGTGTAGGCAAATGTTTTCATTTCTAGGACTCATGTGCATCCTAAACTAACTTGCCGACAATCCGCGTTTGACTTTGCCGCTATTGACTAAGGGCCGATTTTTCAATCGTCAAGTCAGGTAAACAAACAGATAGCATTTTTCAATCGTCATCTTAGGCTTTACTTGACGAATAAGGCGACTACCTGAGCCAGTTATCAGACAGATAAACAGCCAAACATTATATATTTATTCGGTAGATAGTTATTAGACGTCTTATCTGACGATTGAAAAATCGTTCATGACATATGGAATGCTATGGAATAATTGCGATGTTTTCAGTACTGACCACGCTTGGGCCCCATTGCCATGCCCCATTCTGCATTCTCCAACCGCCTGATAAAGATAAAGATAAAAAACAGATTTGACCCATACTTACAAAGCAAGTTAAATGAAGACTTATGAAAAAACTAATCCGATGGTCAAAAAATTTGATGAATATTGATGTCAACAATATCCTCTCCTTAGTTTGTAGTCTGATAAGCCCAACTTGGCCGGAGTACACTTGTATAGTTACGGGCCGATTCGAGAGCCGACGAAACGGTAATAACTCCTAAGTAGGTTTGGCATTAGAAGACACAAGTAACAGTAAACGGTCAGTAGATGATCGAGAAAGTTCGGTAACCTATAGATTGAAATCAATTTATCAATTGGTTGTTGTTCTCTCGTATCGACGAAGGTATCGTGAAGTATTGCACGATTTAACAAGGTCTTCGGAGAGGTCAAAAAGGCAGTGATCAGGACTACAATATCTATAGTATTCGTTCGCGTTTCTATCATTGCTTTATTTTCGACGACGTACGTCTACGTATCTCTGCTCGCATATTCATAGATTTTCGGTGGTGATTTTTATTTATGCTATTAGTTTATTTTAGGCTATTCATCGTTTTTTCATCATTTCGGCCGAATGAAGTCCACTGCTGGACACAGGCCTCCCCCAAAGATCACCACAACCACCGATATGGATGTGTTGTGAGGATATTGGGGGGTTTTTCCATAATCGCCACGCTTGGCAGGCGGGTTGGCGATCGCAGTTGAGTTGTTAATGTAATCGAAGGACGCTGCTGCCCATCCTCCAGCTAATCCCTTAGTCGACTTTTACTGTCCCACGGGAGGAAATGGGGTGGTGGCATTCTGAGCCGGCACCACACGGCTATTCATTAACCGAAAATAAAAAGTAAACAACGAAAACAGACATTAATTTTAAAGCCTTTTTTAAATACTTCGATGCCCCTAGGGTTTCTCCTTTCTTGGGGGTCGCGAGCGCGGTTATTTGGAAATCTGCGTGCTCATACCGAGCGACCCCCGGGAAGGCAGTGCTGTGCATGTGGCCACGTACCGATGTGTGCGCAGTACAGCACAGAGCGAGGCTTCGGGATAATCCTTTACAACCCCCCCGAGAAGTGCTTGGGGAGGTGGCCTCTCTACAGTCGCCTTCCCTCCGTTAGAGGGGGTGACAGCTTTACAGTTATCCCCTCCAAGATGTGCCTAAAGGCGTTAGCACCAATGGGTCGCCCTAGCTTTTCTTTTTTAGAGTTATTTATTATACTTCATATTGTGATTATTCGATTTCTTGGAGCCTGATTCGGTGCCAAAGATGACCAATCCGGTGGTTTTAGCCGGTAAGAGCAGTAGCCCGGGGCGGAGGAAGTACATGATGTATTTCCACCCGATCAATAAAAAAGGGTGTCTCCTTTAACTAGTGTGTGTTACCAGTGATGACATATGAGACAGAGACATGGTTACTCACCATGGAACTCATAAGAAAGCTCAAGGTCACTCGGTGAGCTGTGGAGAGCAATGCTTGGTATTTCTCTACGAGATCGAATCAGAAATGAGGGGATCTGTAGAAGAACTAAAGTTGCCAACATAGCTGAAAATATTAGTTAGCTAAAGTTGTAATGGGCGGGGCACATTGCTCGTAGAACTGATGGCCGCTGGGGTAAAAAGGTTCTCAAGTGATGACCGCGCACCGGAAAACGCAGCGTGGGACGGCCGACAACCAGGTGGACAGACGAGCTTTTGAAGACCGCTGGGGGTCATTGGACGTGGGCGGCATGTGACCGCTCGTTGTGGAAATCTACGGGGAGGCCTTTATTCAGCAGTGGACTTCCTTTGGCTAATATGATGATGATGATGATGTTATTATTGTGTCGTACAGCTTGGCTACTCTCAAAGAAGTCATTAGCAAACTCACTTTTGAATCCGTAGTGAAGTCTGTAATTTTATATTGGTTTTACTACTTTACACTGCGGATTCAGAGGTGAGTTCGCTAGTGAGTTCTTACAGAACAGCACTTATCTCGAATGTATAAAGACTTATTTATAGTCACAATCACTATATGTAGGCTATACAAATATTTGTTCCGTCCGGGGACTGATTCCGCGATACGCAGAGAGCCAAGCGATTAGCGACTAAAGTAGCCTTCAAATTAGCCCGTACACGTTTAAAGTTGAACATGAGGCCTTTTTTTTATTGATGTCCAGTGGAAATCGTACATGGAACTTCCTTCACCCCGGGGAAGGGCGAAGGGGTATGCCGGACTCCTACCGGCTAAAACCACTGGAGCGGTCATATTCGGCACCGAAGGGGGGCTCCAAGTCCTTGTAAAATCACACTAGAGCCGCCCATTGGTGCCGTGCCTTTAGGCACATCTCAGAGGGAATGACTGCAAAGCGGTCACCCCCTCTTGCGGAGGGAAGGCGAATATAAAAAGGTCGACTATAAAAGGGTTAAGAGGAGGACGCTGTTGCCTATTACATTGCCTACAAGATGAACTGGGCTCCCAGTGAAACAATGTTCCGTCATAAAGCCATAATCACCACACTTGGCAACCGGAATAGTGATCGCAATATATTGTTACTGGCACATGGGTCGTTACTCTAATCCCCAAGTCACTTTTTTTAAAACCCACAGGCAGAGAAGGGCTGTTCTGATTTAAAATAACATCCCATGACCGTGTATCATTAATTATCAAGGTTACTATTGTAATAGGTATAAGTACCAATAATTTATCACTACATAAAGCGGCTCTATCAACTTTTATGCCATGTTTGCGGCAAAATGACCGCATATTACGGTTAGTGGTTTGAACAAGTGCTCTGGCACTCTTTGTTACGGTATCATCTGTCAAAGATCATATACGTGATTGTGTGTGAAATATTCTGATATTAGTCTGTTCCGGTAATGTAGCCTGAAATCAGAATGTCGCGGTGGCCTGTGGGTTTACGGACTCGCTGCTTAAGGACTGAGGTCTAGGTTCTTAGGGGTCGCGAGTACGCCTGTAGGGGAATCTGCGTGCTCATCCCGAGCGACCCCCGGGAAGACGGTGGTGTGCATGTGGTCACGTGCCGCCGTGTGCACATAACGAGGCTTCGGGGGAGTCCTTTACAATCCCCGAGAGGTGCCTGGGGCGGTGGCCTCTTTACAGTCATCCCCTCTGATATGTGCCTAAAGGCGTGGCACTAATAGGCGGCTCTAGATGGAGATTATTCGAGTTCCTGGAGCCTCCCTTCAGTGCCGAAGATGACGAAGAGGTTTTAGGTGGTAGGAGTAGGCATAGGGGCATAGGACCAATCCCACGGGCGTAGGAAGTTCATGAAGAATTTCCACTGGGCACCAATAAAAAATGGGTGTCTTGCATGTCCCTCCGCCCTTTTCTGGGACGGAAGAAGTACAAGATGTATTTCAACCGGATGATTAAAAAAAATGTTTAAATCCATGGCTTGTACCATGTGACATTTGCAATGTCATAATATGTACTTTCCTTGTTAATAAGACTTTAAAGTGAAGGAAAACATTGTGAGCCAACCTGAATCTATAATGATCTGAGATAACCACCACATAGTGCGCAAGCGTAGTAATCAATACACGTCCTTCTTCTTTGCCCTGCAGTTGTTTGATTACAGACCGATATATAGTCTTAATACGTTTGATATTCGGATTAAAAATATAGCCCTATTCCATCTCCATGTCTGGCCATCATAAAAGGTGACTAAGGAACTCTAAACCATAGGGATGAAGATCAGCGCCCCTTTTGTGGGACAGCAGCCATTCTGTAAAGTGTGGACAATTGTCAAAATCTATGGGAGAGGCCTTTGTTCAGCATCACACCTCTTTCGCTGATATGGTTATGACGCTTTTATGATATGTGCTATTGTCGGCGCCTTACTAAGTGACATCATGGCCAAGCGAAACATGAAGCCTGAAGTGCGCAAGGCTCAGAGTGGACAGGCTATTAAAGCTGCAAAGGAACAGAAGGAGTCCACAAGGGCCGCTAAGAAGACCACCGCACCAGCAACAAAGGCTAAGGCAGCGCCTAAAGCCAAGGCTGCCAAAGTCAGTCAGAAGTAAGCCCCCAGGGTTAGAAGAAAACGATAAGAACCTAAAATAAAAAAATCTATAGTAGTGCAAAGGCTACCAATTCATAGTTTATAGTTTTAAAATCCTATATCCTAATACAGTCTGCTCCGTAAATATAACGCCTTACTTTCAAACAAAGAACCCATTTTCAGTGTAAACAGTTTCAATATTAAACGAATAATCTAGCGAACAGCCGGACGGGGCTCACAAAAGGCTTGTGTCCGAAATGGCACAAGAATTCCACACCCCGTGGGAAATAACGGCGTTTCTTTTTGTTGTCGACGTATCGAAGATCGTATCGGCCATCCGAGCTTTTTGTGGGGACTGAGCGAGGAGCAGAAGGCGGGCTAAATAAATTACACTTATAAAGACATGGCTTGGTTACAGTTTTTATTTCAGCATCAGTAGTGCATAGTTGCCATGTGGTGCCGGCTATGTACCAACCCATATCATCCTGTGGATGTCGTAAAAGGCGACTATAGGTTAAGCTGGACTATGGGCAGCAACTCTACTGCGATTATGGCAAATAATAAGCACACAATACACCCTGAGCGGTCGTGGTGGCCGTAGATCTTTGGGGGAAGCCTGTGTCTAAAAATGGACTTTATTCGCCTGAAATTATGAATGATGAGTGCACAGTTTGAGCAACCCGTGATAGTCGTAATTCTACTGGTAGAGCATCGTACTGTATGACATAAGGGCGATCGTGTGATGTAATATCCTTTTGTCAGTGTATATGTGCAAAAACAGTAGAATGGAAGGTCGCTGGGAGTCGATGGTGTCGAGTTCGATGCGGGCATAAATATAATATCTAATTAGTTAATTTATGTTGTTGTAAAATTGGAAAATCTACCGCCTATTATTATTGTTATTTTCCAAGTTAATCAGTTTGGAGAATTGTCATACAGATATGTCATAAAAGTTAATGAAAAAATAAATTACTTGCTAAGCTAGTTCTCTGGCCGAAAATCTGCGTCATACGTAATTAAGTGTAATTTTATAGCGACAATAAAGTCAATATGCCGAGATGTCCCGTAAGATCTTCCCATGCTGTAACACTTTTCCACTTATTGATGTGTGCTCACTGGGGGTTTTTGTTATAATCCCTACGCTTGGCAGACGGGTTGGCGATCGTTGTTAAGCTATAAATGTAATCGAAGGACGCTGCTGCCCATTCTCCGGCTAATCCCACAGTCGCCTTTTATGACACCCACGGGACGAGACTGGGTGGTGGTATTGTTATGTGCTAACACGGCAAGTCTTAAATTTCAAGATTGTTCGTAAAATCAGCATTACCTCCAATATCTTCCAATTTGCACCACACACTGTATTATTGTGTCGTGTTGTTATTATGACGGGCGGTGTCGGCGGGCGAAATTATGCAATTTGCGGTCGATACTCTACCGACGCGGTGATTCAAGAAAGTGCCGTATTGAATCGACACTGAGTTTTCAACGTAACAGTATTGTAATTTGTTCTACCGTTTTCGTGGCGTCATTTAGTGGAAGCTTTGAGGTGTTATTACACGACTATGGCGAAGCAAAAAGGAGGGTTATGATTTTGACTGGTATGTTTGTATGTGGGTATGTATGTATGTTCATATGTTCCCTCATATCGCCTAAACTACTCGTTGCATTTCGACAAACGTTGGAAGCGGCGTACTATTCCACAGGTTATAGGCTATATGACGTCACATAAAATTCAGTATGGCGGTTCAGTGTGGACGTAAACTGCTACCAAATCATGTTTGGTATCCAATGAAAAATCTTAACGAGTATGTTCCAAAAATACATAGATTACCTATAATATACAAACATTAACACGTTTCTGTTTGATTTTTACGTCCAGTCAATTTGGCTAAAACGATTTTCCAACAACGATCTCTAACCCCAAAATAATTTAAACATGATTGTTTTTTCAAACGTCTTCCGTATTTATCCTTAGTCGGGTTTTAGTTTTTAACCTTATTTTGATTTTGAATGGCTTATTAATGGATATTGCCTTAATATGCGTGGGGGACAGAAAGTGGTAATAGTTGTATATAGTGTCTCACTGGAAGATGTTGCTGCCTATCAGATGTGTCTTTGGTTGCCATTCACGAACCCCAATGGAAGAATTGGGCTGGCCTGAGTGTGAGAGAGTGAATGAGTGAGTGCATCCCGCACCTTCGACGTAAGGTTGATCGAAGAAACACCATAGCGTTACGAGACTTATCACAGTCTCGTAACACCCTTTCACCGTTACCAGGACAGAGGGTGTCCATAAGGAATTCCCTACAGTGAAACTAAGGGTTGGAAGAGTCGTTTATCAGCGTAATATATTGTTAAATGAGCTGTGGGAATACCATTTTCAGTTTTTAAGAAAATAACTTAACGCGACCCTGAGAACCACTTGTGTCCTTGAGTGGAATTATCTAAAATGCTGTCTCTGCCAAATAATATTAAATTATATAAAACCTGTATGGCTCATCTCCACCTATGGCTGATTAAGGGTCGATATCAAGAGGATTAGCAGCCTTCTTTCGTGTGCTAATAACATACTGCAATCACTAATCCGTCTGCCAAGCGTGGTGATTATGGAAATATAACAACTCATTATAATGATCATTGGGATGCCCATGTTCAGCAGTGGACGTTTACGGGCATTGGTTCTAGATGCCTTCTAGATTTCCACAATTGTGGAGTCATTTTGGGGGCAATTTGCCAGTACTCACCACGCTTGACAGGCAGGATTGTGAGCGCAGTATGTCCTCTGTTTCACATTTAGATCGTTGCTGCCTATCCCTCCGGTTTAGAAACCTTTAGAGGAGCAAAAAATTCAAAATAAGTCATACAAAGTAGACTAGAAATATTGAGGTATAATGTACCTACTATCTGTGTGTAGCTATTACAAACAAATGATAGCGCTCAACTTTATGACCGCTGGGGACGTCCGGGGCAAGCGGTAGTGTTATGTTCTCATAGAAACATGTAAACGAAATATGACCGTCACCATGGTAACGCGTCGCCTCGCTTCACATATTGATAATATTTAATTCAATTACGCATGTTTTAAAGATAAAATTTTGAACTAACTGATGAAAAGTTGCTCTTTGACTTTTACATATGTTTCTCGAATTATTAAAACAATGTCTCACTGCACATGAAAACATTTAAGTAATGTAACTTAGCAGCCAAACACGTCACGTTACGGCAAGCGGCCTAGCAGTAGCACAGACAAGTGTGATAGAGTGTGTGCGCTCTAACTTGAGTAACAAAGCATCTAGTTGAGGCGTCTTCTCTAGTACGTAGTACATCATACCCCAATAAGTAGAAATGGTGCTTCATGAACGTCAATATAATATAATATGGACATGGCCCCAAAACGCCCGTTCTTCTCCACCTTCTTGTTCACTGGGGAGAAGAAACGGCGCAATAAACTCCCCAGCAACACGTCCCTATCTGTTATGTTATTTTTAATATTGAAAACATATTTATGCTTCATATAAAATCCAAAACAACAAATGTGTTATCTGCAGAAGGTTGGTGTATCATTGCCACATAGTATCAGCTGGCACACATCCTTACACATTCCAATAATAAAATGATAAAAGAAAAAAACAAGCACTGCAAATGATATTATAAAAGAATTTTAAGCTTCTACATAAATCTGTCATTTAGTGCGCTCCCGCCACGTGCAACATCATAACGACGTCTGCGGGGTTGTACAGAAGTCATGGGACTAGAACATGAAGCCTCATACTTTCCAGATAAAAGTAAATTAGGTTCAATAAATAAATCAATCACGTAAGATCACATAAAGAGACTCGCGTTGTCTCATTCACTTAACATCCCACCGTTTTACCGCCCTCGCCTCGCCGAGGATGCCCGCCTCACCGACGTCGCAGAGGCCTATCGGCGCGTCGCCTTCCCGTCAAAGTTAGGACTTCTGCCTCCTGTCTCTTTCTCCCGCCCGTGCAGAGCCAGTAGTTTTAAATGTCCCCTAATACATTATAAATAATACCGATCCAGCTGTCCCCAATAGCTTGTTATCCCCAGCAACGCCCTAAGCCGAGGTCCGTGTCCCGCAGGGGGCGCCCTTAGCGAAAGTTGCATAGTTTTTAATACTAATTTAAAGCCTGGCTGGAGGCATCTTTTGGCTTCGCCCAGAAATGACCGGTTAAGCAAACACATTTCCCAGAAATGTAAGCGAGAAGCCAAAAAAACAAGGTCAGCGGGACGATGGACGAAGACGGTGGTGTATGCTTTAAAGTGAAAGTCAAAGTTTTTTACTCCAAATATTGGCACTTATAAAACGTCAGAATCTAAGTTGCACGGTTCCAGATAGTTGATTTCGTGGAGAAGACCCGGCAAGAAACTCCGTGGATACTCTTTTATAATTATTAAGACTACAATGTTGATTGAGACAAATGATTACAAAATATACACCGAGAAAAATGTAGGTTAATGTGTAAAGATGGAACATACCACAGTAATATTATAATAATGTATTTGCCGTGGCAGTTAACGGCCGCCCAGTCTCAACAGATGCATGCATCAGCATCGCTTTGCTCAACCATATTGTAGGGAACCGAACGACCCGATACACGACGCCACCGCCGGCAATACATTTAAGTGAGCATGACAGACCAATACAGCCAGGGAAACACAATCAAAATAAGTGCTACCCATATAAAATTAATGGATACATGATGCTCAAAAATGTACAGTTTTCTATGAATATTATAAATTAATGTCACAAGAACAATATTACCAATATCTAATAGTAATAGTATAGTAACTAATAGTAACATAAATGTTATGAAATTTTAAATGAGTCAAGTTAATCCGCAGCACGCGGTAACCACGTACGTATCTGAGAGCCAACTCTCGTAATTAATTTGCAATATGATTGAAAGCTGACCCAACTGAGATTATTTATTCTTATTCCTTATTGTACAACATAAAACAGAAAACATAGGTACTGTTAAAAAAAACATGATGAACAAAGGCGAGCTAAACTCAACATTGAGTTATCTTCCAGCAAACCTTTGAATGATAAAAAAAATAGAAACAAAAGAGGAGAGAATCAAGTGTACAATCAGAAAACAACAGTTGAGAGTAATGATAAAATACCCAACTATACAGCATGTATAATAAATACTTAATTAGATACATAACAGTATAAACTTAAATTTTATTTATTTGTATAGATGTATAGATGAATTACATGTCAAAAGAACTTAAAATTGAAATACAAATTAAATTCCTATATGATTGAAAACTTTAATATTATTTATAAGATTAATTTTAGTTAGTGTTACGATGAACTACAATTAAAATAACTCTTAAAAAACGACAACTAAATCAACAAACAAATATATATATATATATATATATACAATATAACTAAAGATAAAACTTATATATACATATAAATAAAAAATATACACAATATGTATGCCTTAAATAACTAACAATAAATAAAAACCCTAAAAAAAGGAGACATTTAGGCGTCAAAGTACTCCTCCCCATCGCTGTCAGCCGGTAATGTTCCCAGAAGACTGTATAAATAAATATATTATATACCATACATACATACTTATAAGTTATACTGATATATTGAATTATGAATTGACTAAAAACAGGTATTCTGCTCCTCTTAAAGTTCAGTCTGATTTCAGCATGATCTCAATTCAGTCTTATTCCAATGTTGGTTTGGACGATTATTCAATAAAAAATGTTAGGATAATACCGTTTTGGCTTCGATCAACTTTGGATTCATTTTCGATCTCATCACAAAATAAAAACACCTGTGATGTTGTTTGTTTGCTTAGAAGAATAATATTTGTGTCATTTACAACACTGATACTAGATCGGAACTATATTTTGAACATTTTTAATTACGAGAAATGGCCCTCAGTTATCATTTTATTACCCCCTAACTTATTACGCTACGAATAGCACCAACCCATCTCATCCCGTGGGTGTTGTAGAAAGTGACTATGGGATTAGCCGGAGGATGGGCAGCAGCGTCCTTTGAATTCATTAACAACAGCACTGCGATCGCCAATTCGCCTGCCAAGCGTGGCGATTATAGCAAAACCCCCCAATAAGCACACAACACGCCCGGACCGGTCGTTGTGGCAATTTATTGTGTCCAACAGTGGACTTTATTTGGCTGAAATGATAATAGTAATGACGATGATTACCCCCTAAACCAAACATTAACCATAGCATTACCATTAAAAGAACACATAATGATAAAAATACATAAGTTTCCCATTTCATACATTGTATTGAACACGTAATTTCATCTCCATGTATTTTATAGCTCATAAAACGGGCTTCATACCTAATTTCTGAGAGATCTGTATAATACATCGATGTTTGAATCGTTGGAGATAATATCCTAAGGGAGTGAAAGATAATTCTGTGTTTTATTAAGCTTTTATTACACGTTATGTCTGGTGTGTCTGTCCGTGTGGTGTCCGGATTAAGAATATAGCACCACTCCATCTCCTCCCCTGATGTGGTAAATGGTGACTAAGGGGATCTAAACCAAAGGGATGGGCAGCAGCGTCCCTTTTGTGAACTGGTAGCCATACTGCGCTCACCAACCCGCCTGCCAAGCGTGGTGAGTATTGGCAAATACCCCCCGAAATGATGACACAGTTGTGGAATCTATGAGGGAAGCCTTTGTTCAGCAGTGGACGTATAAATGGCCGATATGATTATATGATGACACGTTATGTGAATAAATGAATGGCAGATGGTAAACTCTTCAAAGTTGCCTTGGGTGTCCAAGAATATTCTTCTGGACAGACAACCAACAAACGTTATATCTATGTCATAATATCTAGGTCCTTGATCAGCCAAAAGACGTCCAGTGCTAAGCAACGGATTTCCTCAGAAACGACCGGAATGGTTACATGGCGTGTATCGTCATTTCGGGGGTTATTTGACAGTAATCACCACGCTTGGCAGGTTGGTTGGTGAATGAAGAATGGCTGCTGTTCCACACATAAGACGTTCTGCCCATCCCTCTGGTTTGGAATCCCTTAGTCACCTTTTACGACGTGCATGTGAGGTGATGGAGTCGTTCTACGTTCTTAATCAGCTACAATGATCGGTCTGAAAGACATTACCATAATCACCATGCTTGGCAGATGCACTGGTAATCGCAGTATGTTTTTAGCATACAGAAAATGGCCGTAATTAAGTATCATATTATTTGCCCAGTCTGGTGATTTCCAGTACTCACGTGAATTTATCCTAAGTTCTTTGTTAATTATCTGACGATTAACTTTTGGATTTTCGATTTGTAGTCAAAGCTTGGCGTTCCCAATTCACTGATACACAGTAATAAAAATAAAAAAACTACATAAGAACTCCAATCATGATATCACAAAAGCGTTTCAAATGACAACTTTGAAATAAGACCATTAAAAAAACACAAATTTAAAATTGGAACTGTTATTTTTGGCCGTTACGAAATCATGTTGGGACCAGTCGGTTGCGTTCGACAAGTTGGGACAAGTTATATGGAAAAAAAATCCTATAAATAGTCGCCGACAATAGACAGACATTGTAAAAAGGTCGAACAGGCCTGGTTACAAAGGGAACCATTGTAAGGCGTCGAAAGCAAAAAATAAAAGGTACTATTAAGGGATTTGAAATGGACGCCGAGAAATTAGTAAACGACTAAAGTGGTCAACGATTTATTGGGCGCACGAGGCCAAGGGCTAAGCGTTGATTTATAATCGGTCCCAGATTATAGATTTCGAATTAATAGTGTTACCATCTAAAATCACCTATCGCACAAATTGTACTTTTTATTCAACTCGGTGAAGATTCGAACATATCATGCGTTGGTAGTAAGCGTCAGGTCTACCCATAACAACTGTAATTCTATCCTGGACCACACCACACTCGTCGTTGCCTCAAGACATTCGTTTTTTTTTTGTTGGGCTTCTCTCATACATTTCTGGTAAATGTGGTTGCTTAACCGGTCATTTCTGGGCGAAACCAAAAGACGCCTTCAGCCAGGCTTAAAATTAATATTAAAAACTAAGCAACTTTCGCTAAGGGCGCCCCCTGCGGGACACGGACCTCGGCTTAGGGCGTAGCTGGGGATAACACGCTATTGTTTTGGGGACAGCTGGATCGGTATTATTTATAATGTATCCCCTAATACATTTAAAACTACAGGCTTAGCACGGGCCGGCGCGCCAGCAAGAAACGGGAGGGAGAAGTACTAACTTGAACGGGAAGGTGATGCGGCGATAGGATTCCGCGACGTCGGTGAGGCGGGGGTTATTTAGTCTCTTTTACCCTAGCTACAGTGCAGTAATGTCTGTGGAATGCACTACCAGTAACAATAAGACGTGCTCTGTCCCTGCCAGCCTTTAAAAGTCGGAAAAAATCATTACCTGTCGCTTTAAACTTTAGTGCTCCTGATGATTTTGATTTGCCTTCGCTCTGTTTTATAAATGCATTCAATATGTATATTTATTATTTTCATATATATTCTTGTTGTATATATATCATCATCATTTCGGCCGAATGAAGTCCAATGCTGGACACAAGCCTCCCCCAAAGATCACCATAAGGACCGATATGGGTGTGTTGTGGGCTCATTAGGGGGTTTTGCCATAACCGCCACGCTTGGCAGACGGGATGGCGATCGCACTTGAATTGTTAATGTACTCGAAGGATGCTGGATGATGGAAAGCAAGGCTTCGGGGGGATTCTTTACAATCCCCTCCGAGGTGCGCTTGGGTAGGCGGCCGTTTTAACAGTCGCTTCCCTACCGCTAGAGGGGTTGACCGCTGTACAGTCCTACTCCCCGAGATGTGCCTAAAGGTGTGGCAACAATGGGAGGCTCTAGTGTGATTGTATCGAGTACCTGGAGCCCCCCTTTGATGGCGAAGATGACCGGTCGGGTGGTTTTAGCCGGCAGGAGTCTAGTCTAGAAGTAAATAATGTGTTTCACCTGGAATAATCATGTAAAATGGGACCTAATTACTGAGTAAATGATTATATTCTATTCTGATTAAGTAAACCTGTCTTCCTCCTCTTCTGAATTGACTTCAACGTTAAATTTAAATTGGTAGCAACAGCTTGAATTTCTTAAACTTCGGATAAAGAGAAATAAACTTAAGATAAAGAACCGTGTTTAAAAGGACAAATTGTTGTCCACGTTTCCTTAATCGGAAGTCTAAATAAATAACCTCGGATCGGATTAGCATTCAAGTTGTAATTCAAGTCGAGAGGTTTGCGTTTATTTCTCAGTAAAGAATAACCGCCTTAGGGCCTCACTTAGCTCTGTCTGAAACACTGGATAGGTGTCTGGAAAATTTGTGCGGAACTAGAAGTAACAAGAAGAAGAAACTATAGAAGTTTGTGGACTATGTTTTAAAAAGGGGAGGTTTCTGGAAATATGGAAGTTTTTAATCTATATCTTAAATCTATACAAATATAGTCTATGTCTAGTGCCGTGTGGTGCCGGCTAAGAATGCCACCACCCCATCTCCTCCCATGGGTGTCGTAAAAGTCGACTAAGGGATTAGCCGGAGGATGGGCAGCAGCGTCCTTCGAGTACATTAACAACTCAACTGCGATCGCCAACCCGTCTGCCAAGCGTGGCGATTATGGCAAAACACCTCAATAAGCCCACAACACACCCATATCGGTCGTTGTAGTGATTTTTGGGGGAGGCCTGTGTCCAGCAGTGGACTTCATTCGGGTGAAATTATAGGCTAGATACATGTAATGTTGGATCCACTTCAAGCTCTACCTGCCTGCAGGGCTGTACATCCTCTAAACAGTCCAAGGTAAAGTTTGTGTGTCCTTTCAGTTTTACTTTGTTATCTGTCTGCGGCAACTTAGACTTGCGAGTATGTCTTCGCGATGCATATTCAAACTCCATTGTGATCGCGAAACTTGGCACTGGATATGCTATCATTTCTTTTGTATAGTATTTACTTTATACTAGTCCTTACCAGCCTACTATGCTGGGCGTATATTAAAATGATTTGATTGTTTTTTTAAATAATTCAAATAAAAAGTACCCTATATCCCATTCCACAACAAAATCTACCTCTATGCCAAATTTCATTAGAATCCAGCCGTTTGAGCGTGATAGAGTCCCAAGTTGACAACACGGTTGGTGCAGTGGTTGATACAGTCGACTGCTGCGCTCCGGGTTGCGGGTTCGATTCCCGCACGGAACAAATATTTGTATGATCTGCAGGTAGTTGTTCCGGGTCTGGGTGTATTGTGTGTGAAATGTATGTCTGTAAATGCACCCACGACACAGGAGAAATCCTAGTGTGGGGCAAAGTTTTTAAAAAAAAAAAGAAAAAAAAACATACAAACTTTCTCATTTATAAGTAACTAGCTGTACCCTGCGCGCGTTGCTACGGTACTTACTAAAATAAATTTGAAGGAAAGACATTACATAAATATTGAATTTATTTCGAGTCATTTCATTGATGCAATAAATGAAATTCATTGGAATGATAGTGGCGCCATCTGTCAAAGATTGGTCGTACCAACTCAGAAACCTTTGTGGGCTCATGCACAACACTTTGCTGAAGATCATGACATGATCAAATGCATAGTTTACGAATCTATAAAGGACATACACACAAACATTCATTTTTATATATAGATAAGATTGGGATTGACTTAGTCTTTTCGTTAAATACGTCTTAAAGATTTATATTTGATATAGATTTGTTGTTATTTCATAAAGCAAGACAGACTTTCAACGCCAGCACTGGGGATGTTAATTTACTCCTTCGCTTTTTTCAATTAAATTCTTCTTATTTTTATGTTTAGGCTCAACTCGGATTTTAGCTATTAGGTACAGCCTTAGCTGATACATAGAAGCACATACTGTTAGTTTTCACCAAGTGCACAGTATTGTTAATAATTAAATTTACGGGTATCTCTGTTTTATGATCTATACATCTATACAAATACATAAAATTGAAGTGTCTGTTCGTAATTTCAAAATAACAGCTTTTTACTAAATGCATATGAAAGAACACACGGTACCTACAAAAAAACATTTTTTTTTCCCGCTAATCTCCGAAGCGGCTGGACCGATTCCTACGGGACTTTACTGGTAGATAGCTGATGTTATAAGGAATAACTTAGGCTACTTCCAATTTAGAAAAATAATTAGGGTTCGCGCAAGAAAATGAAAACCCATGAAATTCAATAAATATACTCTATGTCAAGTGTCTATGCCGAAGTATTCTAAATTATTTATAAATAATCCGATTTCTTTTAAATTAATCGGCGAGTGAAACCGCTTGTCCCAACTACTTAATAATAATATCAGACTATCACTGTCCCACTGCAGTTTTCACTTATAGCCAGTATAAATTAGTCGAATACTCTGCAAGCGACATCCTTGGCGCACCGAAGTTGCATTTTGATTATGCTGTCTGTTTTACAATCGCCACTGGGACTTTAGTTACGAAATACAATTTGTACTGGCTTCCGTCCTTCCAAACTTTGTCATGTATGCATTTCAAATGTGAACGTGTTATGAACTCCTTCCTCATCTCAGCGCTTTCCTGTAACTTTGTGTACTCGTATTTAGCTTAAAGGGTATTCAACTGCGACTCCATTTCTAGTTTATCATTTCGAGGGTTTTAGGAGACGCTGTTTGTGTTGTTTAGAATCTAAGAGGGGAGACTTTTGTTCAGCAGTGGATGATTTTTTGGCTGATATGATGATGTTGATGATATGAGTCACAAGAACCTATAATCATGCCCTATATTGCGTATCACGACACATATGTGATAATTATTCATTAAAGAATAAAAATATTTATTATAATTATTACCAAGTGAAAAACATAGTCAAGTATTAATAGGGCTCGCTCCCTGAGAGTGTTTCATACAATTACTGGAAACTGGCTCAATACTGGCACTTATGCAACGTCAGAATCTAAGTTGCACGGTTCCAAATAGTTGATCTCGTGGAGAAGAGCCGGCAAAAACTCCGTGGATACTCTTTTAAAATAGTTGGGATTACAATGTTGATTGATACAAATGATTGTAAAACATATACAGAGAAAATTGTAGGTTAATGTGTAAAGTGAAACATACCACAATAATATTATAATAATGTATTTGCCGTGGCATTTAACGGCTGACCAGTCCCAACATACGGCACCCGTTCACGAGCATGACGCATGCATCAGCATCGCTTAGCTCAACCATATTGTAGGGAACCGAACGAACCGATACACAACGCCACCGTTAGCACGACCTTTTAGTGAGCATGATATACCAATACAGCCAGGCAAACACAGTCAAAATAAGTACTAAACATGACCACATGCTCAAGCATTATGAGGCTATAGGCTGAATGCTGCCTGTCTATAGTTGCTGAGAAAATATTACCTTGACGCAAAGATAGACAGACACGCACAATAAAGTGATACCATACAGGTTTCGTTTGTTCATTATGAGGTATCGAACCCTAAAAAGGCCTAACCTTAAGTTTCAGAACGTTAAATGGCCTCCGCGTCGTTTAAATGTGATGTGTAAATGTCTTTTATATGAAACCTAGTAAATTTATATATCGCCATATTTTTTCACACATAAGTTACATCTCAAAGAATGCCAGATGTCTCAATACAATCATCTAATACAGTGCCATTTCCAGACAATTAACTTCGCTGACAATAGCATGTTTCTCGCAGATGAGAATTTGATTGCTACTAGCATTACTTTTTGAAATCCGTTGACATTATGTACCGTTATAAACGTTCTGTAATAGATACTTTTTGTATGCAGTATTCGAAATTGATTCGTCAAGTTTTAATGGAAGGTGTTTGATTATTCACACGATCGGTGGCGCACTAATAAACGCGTTTTTTTGTTGGTTGCTGTCTTTTGATACCGTCAACAGCTTTATAATTTCCATTTCTGACCTTTTAAGGCTTGTAGAAGCAAAAACGAGCAGTGTATCCTACATGCATATTTCGCCCAGTGTTCTGTATTAAGTGGGTGCTTTAGAAGTGTGCGAGTCAGTTGCCTTGTCATCATCATAGGTCTTCCGGCATGCCCGCTCTCGGCCACCATTACATCAGTCACCATATCTAGCCAAATGTCGCGCCCAATGCTACTTCTGGTTAGTTATATGTATACCGATATCCTCAACGTTGGTATTTCCTCGGATAATTATATTTCGTACTCAGTAGTTCATGGTAACACCTAACAACCTATCCGTGTGGTGTCCGGATTAAGAATATAGCACCACTCTATCTTCTCCCGCGGATGTCGTAAACTAAGGGACCCTCAACCAGAAGGATTTAGCAGCCGCGTCTCTTTTGTGAGGAGAATACAGGTAAATTCCTCCCTGAATGATGTTGTTTATGGAGGAGGCCTTTGTTCAGCAGTGGACGTCTTTTAGCTGATAATAACGAATACCTAATATGGCGCGCTCCATAGCCCTTTGTGCAACCTTCATTTTGTGCAGTTTTCTTAGTCAGCGTTCATATGTTGACACAATAAGTCACTGTAATTATTGCCATGTATTGGAAACAATAACGAACTCTCTTCCCTACTGAGAATAAAAAAAACCCATGAAAATTTAGCTCATCCCGGGTAATCGATTCGAAATAATACTCGGGAAGAGAGTTCGTACATGGCAACACTTACAGTGACTTATGGCGCCAAAATATGGACGATAAAGAAACTGCACAAAATGAAGCTTGTACAAAGGGCTCAAATACCTTTGTACAAGCTCAACAGCTGGGTGTGCGAATACTGGACCACATAGCCCGTCTTTTCCTTCTGTCTTCTCCAAGCTGACTGGAGTTGACTGTACGTTAGTACTTTTATGTCTGCCATCTGAACTCCGAAATCTAAGCAGTGGAATGTACCGATACTTTAATGTTGGCCTTTGTCCCTTATAAGGGACTCAAGGAAACGAAAGCGATTACTAGAGGGAAGTGATTGAATAATCCACACACGTTGATTTCGGCTCCTCTCGAGTTTACGGGTTTGTTGAACCAATGGGTTTATGGCTTCCTGGTAGCTTGAAATGAATGGGACCGTTATTTGCTTAATCATTGGTCCTTGGTACATGGTCTAATTTGTAGAGGTGTTAAAAAATAGTGTTGCTGTCATGTGACAGCGCTGCAAAAATAATGGAATTGACAGGTTGATGCGATGATCGCGCGTTGAAATTACCCTTATATCTTTACACAGATCTTCAGGTGTGTAGACAGAATTTGTGCTTGATATAACTAATTAATCTTCCACGTTTAGTAACATAATTCATCATCATCGTCATCATATCGGCTATATAACGTCCACTTCAGAACAAAGGCCTCCAATACTCACACGCTTGGCAGGCGGGTTAGTGAGCGCAGTATGGCTACTGTTCCGCAGAAAGGACGCTGCTGCCCATCCCTCTGGTTTAGAGTCCCTGAGTCGCCTTTTACGACCTCCATGGCAGGAGATGGAGTGGTGCTATATTCTTAATCCGGACACAACATAATTGGTGTTGGTAAAAAGAACGATTTATTTTTAACAGACTCCAAAAGGAGGAGGTTCCATGGTCATCAAGTAGAAAGTTTTTTTAATATATGTTCGGGCTTAACTCCGACATATGCACCGATTTAGATGTTTATTTTTTGTTTGAATTGGTTTTCTTTAAAATGGTTCCATTTAAATTTGGTGAAGATCTGATGAAGATCTTCGGAGATAAAGAAGGGAACTCTTCAATGGAATACAACACCCGCGATTGCAGCAATAGCTTGTCTATTATATCACTTAAAATAGAAAAATAAGATATACGTAAAATAACGACTTTTAAAAGAACTCATTCGTCAGAAACCTTTTAAGAAGTCGGTGGCAATTTTTTGTTAAATCAACCAAGGCATCAGATTCTTGCATGGTTTCTTAGGAACGAGCTTCCTTGCCCTTTTTATTTACTTGGGGAAATCCTCATGAACTTGGTCCGACCTGTGGAAAGGCAATAGGGCGTACCGGACTTCCATCGTCTAAAATCCCACTCAGTTCCTTCGACCTATCTGCTGGGGGATGCGGTATTCACTCGCTAATGGACCGTGCCCCCGGCGTCGTGCCCTGCGAGTAACAAGAAAGAAAGTCTTGTAGTCTTTAGTAGAAATTTAAATCTCTTGCCAACATTCACGCACTAAACAGAGCTGGCAATGCTGTATTACTTTTCTTTTTTTGTTTGTGAGTAATGATAGCCTGGATTCCAAGTCCTTTGGCGAGGTACTTTATTAAATTGCGTAAGTGTTGCAAGGAAAAAAACAAAAAATATGTTTTATACTTTGGTGTTAATGTTATGCGCGTATCTATGGTGTTCAGGAATAAATACTTTTTCTTTCTTCTTTCTAGTTATTAAAAGCATTATATTCGTAAGTTTCACAACTCGATAAACTACTAATGTAACGTCTACCTGCAAATGCTTTACATAATAATATATTGAAGGTAGGCGGATAGTAGCGTCACAATATTCGTCCTGCTTGAAGGATGCCCGATGTACGTGTCGCTTCGTTGTGTACGGCGCTTGAATAGTAATGATGCTGTGTGCGATATGCGAGAGGGAACTGTAGGACGGTATAGTTTTTGATATTTTAGTTTGAAATTGGAACATGTTTTCTATCTGCCATTGAATGTAAAAAAATGTTTTTGTCAAAACTATATCGATTGTTGGGATGTAGCTCTGAAATTATAAGCAGCGTTTGCAAGCTTCAGTTGCATGTACTTAAGTTTTTATGTGTCACTGGGGATATTATATTATTCAGTTGAACATACAAGACCTTAAGTTACCAGATAATGGGCATACTAATTTAAGTGTTTTTTATATCAGTGGTAGATCTCGGCAAGAGTACGGCTAGGTAGGTTGGTATTGCAGCGTTCTGCATGCCAGATATTTGCTGCTAACCAGTAGTGTTTAGTGTGTGTAAATATACTCAAAGGACGCTGCAGATTATCCTACGGATAATCATATAATAGCTTTTTACGACACCCACTGGCACCCACAGCATTGTTCATGGTGTATTTAGAAAAATAGAGATGCCGCCGACTTTTGAAATAAAAATGTTTTTACTCCGTATAAAACATAATATGTGAAACAGATTTTTTTAAAATCTAGGCTTTGAAATTGTATTTCGTTTTTAATAACAATTGAATATGCCGTAACAGATTACAAAAAAAAATATAAATTTAAAACTAAAGTGGGTCAAGATTGACCATTCCACGGATTTATTTGTAATACAATAAAGAACCCAACAACATATATAATATAATTTTCATCATAAGAATTGTAGTATAACCCGATTTCCCTACCCGTCATTACCGCATTGACGCACACGGATCACGAACTCGATATTTCACACACGAGAGCCCACTTATTTAAGGGATCAGAGGTGCCCTAGCTGATTTATTCACGGGACTACTCTAGATTGTTGCTTGACGTCGGGAAATGGCGGACGTTGGGCGATAACGTTAGATTTAATGTCTGTTAGGTGTAATGGCGTGCGAATGACGATTGGCTTTGATGGGTTTGTGTTTTGTTGTTGATGTTTCCTCGTAGGAAACTAACATTTTCGTACAGTCCAATAGTGTATCTGAAGTAAGGATAGCCGAGCTAAAGAGAGTCCAACACTTTGCAGATGGATTGGCGATCGCAGTTGTGTTATAAATGTACTGGAAGGACGCTGCTGCCCATCCTCCGGCTAATCCCATGTCGTCTTTTACGACACCCACGGAATGAGATGGGATGGTGGTATTTTTAGCCGGCACCACACGGCCTCTAATTTTATCTTAAGTTTGTATATAATAAACATCTAATCTATGTATCCAAATTCTAGCAAATTTCTTAATACGAACTGGTTTTACATAAGTCGTGCAAAAGATATGCATTCTTATTTGAGAATTTCGAACAAGTATATTCTTCTATTTTGTTTCACTGCACCGTGTGGTGCGCCACCAATAGCACCACCCCATCTCATTCCTTGGGTGTCGTAAAAGATGAGTATAGGTGTAGCCGGAAGACAGTCAGCAGTGTTCTTCAAGTACATTAATTACAACACAACTGCGATCGCTAACCCGCCTTTTTTTTTATTAGTGCCCAGTGGAAATTCTTCATGAACTTCCTTCGCCCCGGGGAAGGGTGAAGGGGTATCTCGGACTCCTTGTTTTTTTTTATTGATGCCCAGTGGAAATTCTTCATGAACTTCCTTCGCCCCGGGGAAGGGCGAAGGGGTATGCCAGACTTACCGGCTAAATCCACTGGAGCGGTCATCTTCGGCACCGAAGGGGGGCTCCAGGTCCTCGTAAGATCACACTAGAGCCATCGCTAACCCGCCTGCCAAGCAACAGTGGCAATTATGGCGACACCAATGACCACAAAACGTGAACCCAGACCGGTTGCTGCGGCAATCTTTGGGAGAGGCCTATGTCTACGGCTGAAATGATGATTTCGTTTCATAGAATCAAATATAACATGAAAACATGTCGTGAAAAAGATATGCGTCCTTATTCGCCTATTGTATTCCGTGTGGTGTCTGGATTCCGTGTGATGTCCAGATTAAGAAATGGCGCCACTCCATCTCCTGCCGAGGATGTCGTAAAAGGCGACTAAGGGACTCTAAACCAGAGGGACAGGCAGCAGCGTCTCTTCTGTGCAACGGTAGCCATACTGCGCTCACCAACTCGCCTGCCAAGCGTGGTGAGTATTGGAAAAAAAATGATGACACAATTGTGAAAATCTATGGGGAAGGCCTCAGTTCAGCAGTGGACGTATAAATGGCCCATATGATGAGTCACCTATTACAGTGCCTATAACAACAATGTGTAGCTATAACCTTCGATTTAATGTCAGTAAAGTGAAATGGAGTACGAATGACGACGGTACGGTCGGACGCTGCTGCCTGTCCCTCTGGTTTAGAGTCCCACAGTCGCCTTTTACGACATCCTCGGCAGGAGATGGGGTGGCGCCAATTCTTAATCTGGACATCACACGGAATCCAGACACCACACGGAATACAATAGGCGAATAAGGACGCATATCTTTTTTACGACATGTTTTTATGTTACATTTGATTCTATGAAACGAAATCATCATTTCAGCCATAGACATAGGCCTCTCCCAAAGATCGCCCCAGCAACCGGTCTGGGTTCACGTTTTGTGGTCATTGTTGTCGCCATAATTGCCACTGGTGCTTGGCAGGCGGGTTAGCGATGGCTCTAGTGTATTTGTAGGAAACGTGGATCAAGATATTTGTGGTTTAGAATGAAATAGCTATTTATTTTCATCATACAAGCCAAAAAACGTCCACTGCCGAACAATGGCCTCCCACATACGGAACAAAGCCTCCCCAACCCGGTCGTCCGGTTACATGCAATTTGTCGGCATTTTGGCGGAATTTGCCAATAGTCACCACACGTGGTAGGCGGGTTGATGAGCGCAGAATGGGTGCTGCTACACAGAAGGGACGCTGCTGCCCATCCCTCTGGTCTAGAGTCCCTTAGTCGCCTTTTACAACTTCTACGGGAGGAGTAGGAGGGGTGCTATATTCTTAACCCGGTCACCACACGGATTATATCCCCCATTGTGTCCCCCTTATATGCGCGCCTGATATTGCACAGGCAGTCCACAACCGAACCACAACCGCATCAAAGCTTCTCCGAAGTCCGTTTCAGTTATGAAACTTGTTTATCACGGCAATGTTTGCTACCCACATATAAAGCATAAGTTTTTGTGGTTACTACATCACAACCACAAGCAGCAGGACTATTCACGACGCGCCTACGTTTTTGTGGTTCTGATTTAAATATGGTTCGTCTAAACAGGCCCTAAGTGTCGCAACTTATCAACATTCTTTAACATGGCATATATTCACATTATGTAATAAGACGTATAGGTTTCCTAACAATGTTTTCCCTTAAAGCTCCGTTTTTATTATTTTTATTTTTTATTATTGATCCGGTGGAAATACATCATGTACTTCCTTCGCCCCGGGAAAGGGCGAAGGGGCACGCTGGACTCCTACCGGCTAAAACCACCGGAGTGATCATCTTCGGCACCGAAAGGAGGCTCCAGGAACTCGAATAATCTCCATCTAGAGCCACCCATTGGTGCCACGCCTTTAGGCACATCTCGGAGGGGATGACTGTAAAGCGGTCACCCCTCTAGCGAAGAGAAGGTGAGAGTAAAAAGGCCACCTCCCCAGGCACTTCTCCGGGGGATTGTAAAGGAGTTCCCCGAAGCCCAGCTATGCGCTATGCTGCGCACAGCGGTACGTGACCAACATGCGCACCGCTGTCTTCCCGGGTGTCGCTCGGTATGAGCACGCATATTTCCCAATAAGCGCGCTCGCGACCCCTAGGGCTCCCTTAATGCTCCTAGCACGCGGTAAATTTGAATTTAAACCATGATTTGAAATTCTAAGTATTATTTATGTTAAACTTCGTGCTCGAATATTGCTGGATCGAGAGTAAAAGTTAACATCAGTCTGTAACTGTTTCAAGTCCGTGTAGTGTGCAGATTAAGAATAAAACACCACTCTATCGCGTCCCGTGGATGCCGTAAAAGACGACTAAGGGACTCTAAGCTAGAGGTATGGGTAGCAGTGTCCCTTCTGTGGAACAGTAGCCATACTACGCTCACCAACCTGCCTTTTTTTATTGGTGCCCCGTGGAAATTCTTCATGAACTTTCTTCGCCCCGGTGAAGAGCGAAGGGGTATGCCGGACTCCTGCCGGCTGGAGCGGTCATCTTGGGCACTTAAGGAAGGCTCCAGGTCCTCGTATGATCACACTAGAGCACCAACCCGCCTGCCAAGCATGGTGAGTACTGGCAAATTCCCCTCCAAAATTACACACAAGTGTGAAAATCTATGGGGGAGCCGTTGTTCAGCAGTGGACGTTTTATAGTTGATGTGATGATGATGAATTGTTTCAATGCAGTGCAGAGATTTCTTCTCATTCAGAGAAGGGACGAGCATAATTACCAAGCTCGTTCACTGCGTGATTTCACACCATTAAGATCTAGGTTTCCTCACGATGTTTACCTTTAACTAAAGTCAGTGCAAGAAAGTATATATGACTGTTCCTCTTCTTCTTCTTTTCTTGTGATTAGTGGCCAATCTTGTGTCAGGGTTGTTCAAGCCGTTCAGAGGCCTCCAACTTGGCTTAACGACTGCTGTCTCATGACCGGGACTGACGATTTTGCATTTCGAACGGAGACGCTCAGTTCAAATACCACTATGCGGTCACTCATCCATAGACTACCGCGCCGAGCGCTGCTTAACCTTGCCGATCGTTTACCGATCAGTGAGTGCAACTGTCGGCTGAGACTGCGGCAAGAACGGATCTATTTTACAGTGAAAATGTCATATTGGAGCATTCTAGGTTGGCAGGTTGGCGCTCAAGAAGCGAGGCCATACCTTTTGGCCAACAAGACATTTGCGTGAATTAATTCTGATGGCATAATAACATTATAATTGTAAACAATTGTGGTAGGCACTGTGTACTCACCCTCTTCGAGATGTGCCTATAGGCGTGGCACCAGTGGGCGGCTCTAGTGTGATCATACGAGGACCTGGAGCTTCCCTTGGGTGTCGAAGATGACCGCTCCAGAGGTTTTAGCCGGTAGGAGTCCGGCATACCCCTTCGCCCTTCCCCGGGGTGAAGGAAGTTCCATGTAGAATTTCCACTGGACACCAATAAAAACAAAACAAGGTACTGTGTACTGGGCGGAAATTTCTTATTGCAAGAGTCGGGCTAGGTAAATATCATCGCCTAATTTCCCTACGCCTGAAACCGGGGCTGTCGATGTAAATCGGGGTTTCTGGGTTCGCGGGTGCGCAGATTGGGGAATCTGCGTGCCCACACCGAGCGACCCATGAAAAGACGATGACGCGCATTCGGTCACACGCTGCCGTGTGCGCAGCATAGCATAGCGCACAGCGAGGCTTCGGGGGATCCTTTACAATGTCCCCAGGGAGGGTGACCGCTTTACAGTCACCCTGTGGCTCTAGTGTGATTATACGAGGACCTGGAGCCCCACTCAGGTATCGAAGATAACCGCTGCAGTTGTTTTAGCCAGTAAGATTCCGGCATGCCCCTTCGCCCTTCCCCCGGAAGCAGGAAGTTCAAGACGAATTTCTAAAAAACGTTGGTACGACCGTAGTATTCTATTATATTATATCGTAGTATTATATATATAGATATTCGCCGCCCACCCGAAATATCCGGGGCGACGGGCTTTTGTCAAATTTCTTTGTATATGTAAGTTAACCGAGCACACAGACGCCAAATGTCGGCTTGCCTTGTTAAAATTACCTGTCTTTTACATTAGTGTTCACTCACAATCTCACCGATTGGAAACACGTTTCACTAAATGGGCAAAGGCTACCGGATTTGATTGTCTGTCAATATGCCTTGAACTTGGCTAAGTAGAGTTTGATTCTCCAAGCCAGCATATAACGGCGCATCGCCGACGCTTTCCGTTCTCTCTCTTTATCCACATAGTTACTTAAGTATCCATTTATACTTTCTTACTTATTTATACTTACTCTAGGATTTCTCCTGTATCGTGGGTGCGTTTACAGACAATTCCACATACAATACACCCAGACCCGGAACAACTACCTGCAGATCATACAAATATTTGTTCCGTGCGGGAATCGAACCCACGACCCGGAGCGCAGGAGCCGACTGTATCAGCCACTGCACCAACCGTGCCGTCATATCATTACAACTGTAACGGCATGTGTGTCGTTTAAAAAAAGGAACATTCCATTATACGTTTTAGACAGGTATCTTGTCAGGTAACCATTCGAAGATACTTGAAAGCGTCGCCGCGCCGTGCAGTGGGCGTAAATCTTTGTTTCTCTTTGACAATCTTTTTTTTAAATTTCAAGTCATCTATAGACTCGCTCTGAATAGGAGCTTTGTTTCGTTGTAATTATAAAAAAATATATAAATAAGTGACTGTCAGCGAGAATCGAAATGCGAGCGTCTGGGCGGCAGGTACGTTACTACGTGCTCTAGTGTGATCATACGAGGACCTGGAGCCCCCCTTAGGTGCCGAAGATGACCGCTCCAGTGATTTTAGCCGGTAGGAGGTCGGTATGCCCCCTTGTCCTTCCTCGGGGCGGAGGAAGTTCCATGTAGAATTTACACTGGACACCAATAAAAAAAAAAGGTCTCTACCAAGCCGCACTGTACTACTACACGACAACTACTAAGTACACTTGTACTCGCTATTAGGCTGGCCCCAATCGATGTAGGTCACCAAGTAATTGTCGTTTCGGTGCAGACAGCCAAGCCACTGCGGTTAGTGTTCGTCCGCAGTGTAATACCGAAAGCAACGAGTTCAGATCGTTTCGCCTGTTTAGATATTTATTTTTTGAAGTTAAATTACTTTCTGCGCATTTGTAGAGAGTAGAAATGGACAGCTGTTCGCATACCGTCACGAAAATCTGACAGTACGAAGTTAGCCGTCAAAGATAAAATATAATCATCATCATCATATCAGCCACAGGACATCCACTGCTGAACAAAGGTCTCCCCCGTAGATTTCCACAACTAGCGGGTACTAGCCGCCCTCATCCAACGACTCCCAGCGACCGTCACCAGGTCGTTTGTCCGAGGTGTGGTCCCACGTTGCGTTTTCCGGTGCGCGGTCTCCACTCGAGAATCTTTTTGCACCAAAGGTCATCAGTTCTACGAGCAATGTGCCCCCCCCCCACTGCCACTTCAGTTTACTAACCCTTTCAGCTATGTCAGCAACTTTAGTTCTTCTACGGATTTCCTCATCTTTGATTCGACCTCGTAGAGAAATAGCAAGCATAGCTCTGTCCATAGTGACCTTGAGCTTTCTTATGTGTTGGCGGTCACCCATCTTCTATAGATGACCCTGTTTTTGGTGGTGTAAATGCCTGACGCTTACCACGTCATCCGGGGAGACTGCGTGGCTATGTGGGGCTTAAACCCACTAAAAACTACGTCGTTATACCTGCAGCTGCCTTTCGATGGACCGCGAGTACTGCGTTTATACTACTTTCGCGGCTATGCGCTTACCTGCACGTACGGCGACATATCCAGGAAACCGCCGCAACTCGAGAGCCGTGCAATGCGGACGGGAGACTCCCCGATCGACCCGCTGGCTACTATAGATGACCGTGACCTGACCGCGCCGAGCGTTGCTTAACCTCACCTATCTGGAACTGTCTATCTGCGACTCCATGCTAACAGTTTCAAATGAATCTTAGTTGTTTGGGTACATTAACTCTTTTAAATATGCCTAACAATATGTCAAAATTGACGGCACGGTTGGTGCAGTGGCTGATAAAGTCGGCTGCTGTGCACCGGGTCGTGGGTTCGATTCCCGCACGGAACAAATATTTGTATGATCTGCAGGTAGTTGTTCCGGGTCTGGGTGTATTGTATGTGAAATTATGTCTGTAAATGCACCCACGACAGGAGAAATCATCGTGTGTGGCAACGGGTAAAAAGAAAAGATCAATGTCATCAAAATTGTCACTTGATCCATATCACCAAAATATTACCTCATAACTTCGATTTCTATCAACAAATTACTTTTAATTGGGCTTTGACCTGATTGTATGTCAAACTGTTCGATATTTCAAATTTAGCTCAAACATTACCAATTCATAACCCAAATAGTAGTTCCAAAAAGTTTGATTGTTGGTCACAGTAAGTTTGAATTATAGATTGAGTGCGAGTGGCCATAGCTGTAGGTAACCGCCGAAGCTTTAAATATTTATATTCTGATTGATTGTTTTAAAAATGGAATTTCGAGGCTCAGCTGTCGCTATTCGGTTTGTTGAATGTTTTGATTTTTTTTTCTCATCATCGCTGTTACGGGCACAGTCAACACTTACCATAACTCGACTATGATTTAAGAAAAAGTATTTATGTATTCATAACATTTTAGACTCCACCTTATATCTGTATGATAGCAGTGAAAGTTTACTGGTTAGCGCTTGCGTTCCATACAGAAGGCACTGAGTTCGATCTTGGACCTCTGACTTTTCGAATTCATGTGTAGATCAAAGTTTAACTGGCACTGGCGTTAACGATGGAGGAAAAAGTGAGGAAACTTGCACATCTGAGACGGCTACAAATGTTCTCAGTGGTGTGTGTAGTCCGCCAACCTGCACTAGGCCAGCGTGGTGGACTAAGGCCTAACCTTTCTCATCGTGAGAAAAGGTCCATGCCCAGCAGTGGGACAGTAATAGGCTGATTATGTAATATCTTTACGAATGTGTTCGCCAATTGTGTAAAAAAGAAATAGAGATATCGGTCACGATTGTGTGCATGACTGTACAGTACTTACAAAGCCACAATAATTCGCACGTTACATGGAGTCTGATGTAGGTAAAACCTGTATTACATATCTACAGACGATCCCTCCGTGTGACAGCTAACTTATAACCTGAACTGTATTTGTACAACCAGTAATGCTACAACAAGAAAGAAAATACACATATTATTCACAGATAACTAAACGGTTAGATAATAAAAAAGTAAAAATGTGAAAAATAAACAATTGATACAATACTTGTGACAAACAATGAATGCATTGGTTGCTAATAAATGTGAGTTTGCGGTACGTGTGTGCGTGTGTCTGTGTGCCTGCATGTGAAAGTGGCATGTTGGGTGAAGAGTGTTTGTGTGATGTTGTATGTATTACATACACATTTGAATTAACCATCTTAAAGTATTTTTATACATAACTAGCTGTCGCCCGCGATTTCACTTGCGTTACAAAAACACAAAAACACGTATTTCTTTATTTGCAACCAAAAAGCCATTTAACAATTAATAGATCTAACTTCAAAAATAACGGATACTCCATACAAACTGAGACCCCCTCTTTTACCCCCTAAGGGTAGTACAATTTATAGAGACACTGAAACACGTATTTATATATTTTGAACCAAAAAGCCAAATACCAAGTTTCATATATCTAACTTATAAAATTACGGAGTTTCATGCAATCTTTCAACCCCTATTTTACCATCTTAGGGGTGGAATTTGTAAAATTCTTTCCTCAATGGATGCCTACGTTATTAAAGGCATCGACTGCCAACATTGTAAGTTTTTAGATCTAACGGTTTAGGCTCTACGTTGATGAATCAGTTAGTCAAGATAAGTAATTATATATTTATAGATAGTTCTCTATATTTTAAAATCCTAAATATGCTGAAAGATATAATATTAAACTCTTTGGAGTGTTCCGGTACAAACCTAAGATAAGTCATCTACGTATATTTAAAGTATTTCTCTCTCTTTTTAAATATTTCTCCTCGAAATTCGGTTGAATCTACAAATGAGTCTATTAGAATCAAATACCGCAATGTCCATAAAAAAGCAAAAATGCGTTTTCTATGCCGTATGAATCTACAGATTAAAAGGAATCTATTTGAATATTCAAAATGCAACCAAAGCTGCAATGTCATGTAGAAAACTGGCATTAAAAATTAAAGTATGCTACAAATATAGCATTATCCATTGGTGTATGTATATAAAAAATATGAATTATGGCCAGAACACGAAAATGGACATTGCGGTATTTGATTCTAATAGACTCAAATGGATTCTGCTAGCTCTTTAGGTGAAATATTCTCATACTATAAATACTGAATGTGTAAAGTTATCATTCTTCGTTTTCGGCTATGATTTACACTGTCTAGACCCACACCTAACATTTTCCGTTTCACCAGTAAATACAAATACATAAGAGTTCATAATTCATGGGGGGTAGTTGGAAAGTTCCCTCTTTGGACGAATTCCAAACTTGACACTGATTACGTCACGATGCAGACCCAGTTTCGGCACAAAATAGAGAGGTGCAGAAGGTCCACGTACACAGTGCGCGGTAACGACGTGACCCACACAGAGACAACCTTACAAAGTAAAACGTTACTACGTTCTAGACTGGTTAGGTTTTACCTGGACTATAATTATTATTATTTATTTATTTATGCTTTATGCTTATGCCGTGTGGTGCCGGCTCAGAGTGCCACCACCCCATTGAATCCCGTGGGTGTCGTAAAAGTCGACTAAGGGATTAACCGGAGGATGGGCAGCAGCGTCCTTCGAGTACATTAATAACTTAACTGCGATCGCCAACCCGTCTGCCAAGCGTGGCGATTATGGCAAGACCCAAACAGACAAAGGCGGTCTTAATGCAGTAGGCATTTTCTCCCAGACAACCTTTGGGTGAGGCAGAGAACAAGGGAAACGATCAACAAAACGAGACCAACAAAATATGATAGAAAGGTATAGATGTAAGTAAGACATTTAAACAAATGAAATAAAACCGATCCAGCTGTCCCCAAAACAATAGCTATATATACCCAGCAACGCCCTAAGCCGATGTCCATGTCCCACAGGGGGCGCCCTCTTAGCTCAAGTTGCTTAGATTTTAATATTAATTTTAAGCCTGGTTGGAGGTCTTTTGGCTTCGCCTGAAATGTCCGGTTGAGCAGCCATACTTCTCTGAGGTGCCTGCGAGAAGCCCAGCAATATATATATATACTCTTAAATAAACATTACATACATGTAAAAATATATACATTAAATAAACACATACATACATCATTAATAAATATATACAAATGAGAATAGAAACAAATACATATATACAAGTATCAGAGCAAAATTTTCACACTTTACTTTTAAAGCAATGCAATGCTGGACTTAGTAGAGATTTCATTTTGATTTGATTTTAGAACTGTACTGAGTCATATTGATCATGTTTCATCTAAATAGCGCCATTATTATAGATCGTTGCTCAGCTGTAAATCTATACTTGAGCAGGGATTTCATCTGTAATCACGTAAATGACGTCCACACCACGCTTGAGCGTAGATTCCCTTACGTTTGTGTACGTTTTAGGTTATTTTTAGTTATGGATGTTTTTGATGGTATCGATATCGACAAGAAAATAAAATTTAAATGAGAAAAGGCTTCTATACTCGAGGCATGATTTGAATCTAGAATCAGCTGAATTAAGTAAAGAGTCTACTCAAGCAAGATCAGGTGATCAGAGATCAATAAGTATCGTTCTTGAATATGGGCCTAAGTGCTGTGTATCAAATTCCTGCGTTGTGCTATGCTTCTATGTTCTGCGCAATTTGCATTCAGCAGCCTAAACGTAAAACTCCAGCAGGTATACTATGAGTATACTTGAGTACGCTTCTGTTGTATGGAACCCACAGTCTAACATTTATATTTAGAAAATAGAGAGAATACAAAAAAATATTAATAAAGCACGTAAAATGGCGGAGTAAGAAGTATGGTACTGAATTGGTGCCAAATTTACCATCCCATCTCAACGAGACTTAGTTGTATTATTAATGTGTTCCTTTGATATTTTTTAATACTATTGCTGTCCCTATGGTGCAAAGAATAAATTACTTTTCTTTCTTTCTTTCTTTCTTCTATCTTTTCAGTAAGGGTACGTTCGGATATCCACGCAATGGTGCACGTAAGAGGTCTCTTTCCAATATTCCATTAGCAAAATCTAATACTGGCCTGAATACATTTATTGTAAGATCCTGTCGTTCATATAACAATCAATCCTCAAGTGACTGCATAGACGATGTACACCTTTTTCTACCTTATTTAAAACGAAGTTCTGGCTGCTTTAGTATCTTAAGTTTACTTGTTTTTAAATTAAAGTATATATAAATTCTTTTCTCTCATAATAAAACACTTTTAAACGGATTCTATCGCGTATATTTTAGATTTTTGATTTTCCTGACGTTTCGAATACTTTGCAGCGTTACAGATTTTAAAATGTTATTTTACTTTATCTACCGTACAATTTCTCTCGTCCGTTGTCATCATTACAGCCAAATCAATCCACTGCTGGACACAACCTCCCCCGAAGATTGCAACATCTACTGCTCTGGGTTTGTGTTGTGTGCTCCTTCGGGGGATTTGCCGTAATAGCCACGCTTGGCAGGCGGATTGGTGATCTCAGTTGAGTTTTAATTATTATACTCGAAGAACGCTGCTGCCCATCCTCCGGCTAAGCCTATAGCCGCAGTTTACGATAACCACAGGATGAGATGGGCTGATGATGGCGATGATTCGTTTAGCGCTATGCTACAGCTGCTGTTGCACGTATGTGCAACTATTTTGTACGTACTTAGCTTGTTGGATTTCTAAACTTCCATTGCTGTGCCTATGGCCTTTAGTTATTTTCTGTCTTCTGCTTGCTACGGTAGGAATTGAATTGTATCTTCTTTCTTTATCCTTTTTAAATTCTGGTTAATTTCGTTATTCATTTTTCTGGAATACACTGAGCTTCATCGATTGGTGTTTTTACTAGTTGTCGCCATTGCAAATTCTTGCTTACAGAAGTTACAGTAGTTGGAAATGTTATGCGAATGAACCTGTTTTGAAGCTGTTAGTTTAAGTAGACCTTCTGTTACTAATTATCGTGTGGTTACAGGTCAAAGTAAATTATTCATAAGATTCGTCTTTAATTAGCATGCACTGAACGCCTTCCGACCTAATAAAGTTTTATGTTGATTTATTTGTTAGTTCTGTATGAAAATGGCTGGAAATGGTTTCCGCATTGGCCTTGACAGTTTTATTATAGTTTTGGTTGGTGGTTTGTATTCTATTAATGTTTTTTGTGGAAGTAATACATATTCATAGTTCCATGTGGCAAAGAAAATACCACTTTTCTCCATCCATGGCTGTCGTAAACGGTGACTAAGGGAGGATATTAGACGATGGGTAGCAGTTTACTGATGGTAGGTTTCTTATTGCTTAGGTGTAGAAGTTGACCGCTCCAGTGGTTTTAGCCGGTAGGAGGCCGGCATACCCCTTCACCCTTCCCCGGGGCGAAGGAAGTTCATGAAGAATTTCCACTGGGCACCATTAAAAAAAAGGTCTCTTATTGCAAGAGGCCGAATAGGTAGGTAGGTACCCCAGTGCCAGATATTGGCAGCTAAGTAGTAGTGTTTAAACTTTAGACATTACTGTGCTCCGGTTTGTAGGGAACTGTCGCTGGTGACATTACTGGGCATTCTTACTAAATAATCCACAGATAGCTGTATTGGGGTCTGGGCGTTTGTGCATGTTAGATTGAAGTGCTTTTTTAACCCAAAGGTTGACTGGTAGAGAACGGCTCATGACGTTAAGTCCGCCTTGTGTACAATGTTTTATTGCTTTTTTTAAATAAATTTTGGTTTTTTTAGCACACGTTGCTCCACTCTAGACTTTCTCCTGTTTCCTGGGTGCGTTTACAGACACAAATTCCACACACAATACACCCAGACCCGGAACAACTACCTGCAGATAATACAAATATTTGTTTCGTGCGGGAATAGAATTCGTCACCCGGAGCGCAGCAGCCGACTGTATCAACCATTGCACCAGCCGCGCCCTCTAATCAATGTACACGAAAGTTAAAAAAAAAAAAACATTAATTTATGTACTTGATTTTATAATACAGTATCATCATCATTTCGGCCGAATGGAGTCCACTGCTAGACACAGGCCTCCCCGAAAGATCATCACAACGATCGATATGGGTCTGTTGTGGTCTCATTGGAGGGTTTTGCCATAATCGCCACGCCTGGCAGGCGGGTTGGCGATCGCAGGTGAGTTGTTAATGTACTCGAAGAACGCTGCTGCCCATCCTCCGGCTAATCCCTTAGTCGACTTTTACGACACCCATAGGAGGAGATGGGGTGGTGGCAGTATATAATATAATACAGTATAGTTGATATTAATTTTAAATTTATATTAGTACTCTTTAATAATAAATAAGTTTTATCGACTTTGTTTAATATATGTGATTTGTGTCAACAATGTACATAGAGGTTAATAAAATAAATAAATTTAGCTCCCCTGAGTCTTCGTCCCACGTTACCACAAAGACATCCCAATCTCAAATTAACTTTGATGGCCGTGTGCAAAGTGGTACACAGACACTCACTTATAGAATTAACCTTTTGTGTTATAGACCACATTCGTGCATCAGATATCTAAACAATTTATCTTGAAATCTATGTAATTAGATGCACGATTGCTATGCCCTATTCAGTAATGTAGGCATTTGGTGGTTAACTGTTTGGGATAGCTAATGATGGCCACGGAATCCGAACTATTCATAATGTATTCAGTTGATGTAATTAGTACATTGTATCTGATTAGTACCGATGTAGTTAAATGGCAGGACCTGGCAATTAATTGGAATTACATTGTATGTTTGTGTTGTTCTGAATTGAGATTAAAAAGTTTAAGAGGTGAGTTTAAG
Organism: Diloba caeruleocephala; assembly: GCA_947459985.1. Classification (NCBI taxonomy): domain Eukaryota; kingdom Metazoa; phylum Arthropoda; class Insecta; order Lepidoptera; family Noctuidae; genus Diloba; species Diloba caeruleocephala. The sequence continues at coordinate 2,495,703 of OX381619.1, forward strand.
CGTATATTGGACACGTCGACGTAGCGTTTATCTGGTCTGTGGTTTATTAACGCCGTTTTTTAAAAGGAAACCGGCCATCGCCCATAGTAAGTTCGGCCCACTTCGAAATGTTGACGGACAGGAGCGATAATATAATCAAAATACTGCCAAAAATACCCAATTATTTATAAACACTTTAAAATAAAAATTTACTGTGGGAATTCAATGATATTTTTGTGTAAAGTTACAGATTTTGAGGTCATATGGTAACATATTTTGCAAGACAACGAGGGTAGATAATGCTAGTACGAATTAATAAATAAATTACACATATTAGAACTAAAACTGCTGTTTCAAAAGTTATATATAGGCTAATAATCATAATAATAACTATTTTGACGTGACGTGTGATGTGATTTGGCATTTTGTCTTTTAGCCAAAGACTAAATATTTACATAATATTAAAATACTGGCGAAAGTATCATAGAAAACTAAAATGTGTTTTATACACCGATATAGATCATAATTTTAATTTAAAGTAGTAGAGTTATTTATCCGTAGAAGAATATTATAATATTTTGCATATGGCAACACACTCAAATGTCAATACAGTTTTAATCAATTTCATTTGTCGAGTTCCTTTTTTGTGATTTCCACTATCCCGCCGTTTTGAACTATTTACAAATTACGGTAAATATACAAAAGTATAAGCATATTTTCATACACATTTTATTTTTGTCCGCTGGTGGGCCTGCTTTGGCCGATGTCGACTCCATCTGCCGACTGCGATTGCCGACTCCATCTGCTTCCATGGATGTCATAAAAAGCGAGTAAGGGAGTAAGGCTCTAAACATTAGGTCTTCCCTTATGCGGAACAGCCCAACATTATTAAATTAATCTATACAAATAAATAAAATTGAAGTGTCTGTTTGTAATGTCAAAATAACAGCTTTTTACTAAATGCATATGAAAGTTTATACGGTACCTACAACAAAAAATCTATTGTTTTCTGTCTGTCTGTCTGTTTGTTCCCGCTTATCTCCGAAACGACTGGACCGATTTCTACGGGATTTTCACTGGCAGATAGCTGATGTTATAAGGAAGAACTTAGGCTACTTTTATTTTAGAAAAATAAGGCTCCGCGCAGAAAAAACTCCCATGTAATCCAATATATATATATTCTATGTCAGGTGTCTATATCTGAGTACTCTAAATTATTCATAAATAATCCAATTTATTTTAAATTAAACGGCGGGTGAAACCGCAGGTCCCAGCTAGTTAATCATAAAATTGTAAATGTGTGAGCATCATGTAGCTTTTTTTTTTGTTGGGCGTATGCGAGAAATACATTTCTGGGAAATGTGGTTGCTTAACCGGTCATTTGCTGACGAAGCCAAAAGAGGCCTCCAGCCAGGCTTAAATTAAATATTAAAAACTAAGCATTGCTAAATATGCATACTTATGAAGGAATCATGCTATACTTTGCATGCCACACTATACTTTGCAAACACGGCTTTTCCAGTTTTTAAAAGAAGACATCATGAGCATGCTCTTGTTCAAACTTGTGACATAATTTTAGTGGCCTTTGCGACAACCATCAGAAGCAAGCAGGTGGCCTTTTTATGCCAGAAACTACATCCTAAGTCAAAGAACACTCGACTACTAATATATTTCACGAAATTCCAAAGTAATTACAGAAATCTAAAAGCTAATAATATGGTAATGAAAATTGTTTTATGGACGGTCAGAGGTCGAATTTTGGGTCATTCGGAGACTCCAGAGGTCCACTGGTTCCATTCAGTAATTATAAATTACCATTTCAAAGAACTACAAACAAACCGAAGGGTGTAAAGCTTTGACTACACTGACGGTCTAAGGTCAAACCTTGTAAGGGCTGTCAGAGGCAATTTAAATTCTTATCTATACATACAACTAATCCAAATGTGTTTATCTGTGCATGCATCACGTAAAAACTACTAACCTAAGTTTTTATACAGGTTTTCAGAAAATTGTTAAGTTCAAGTTGTAGTAACATTTATTCTTTATTTTAACTTAATCGGATTGCTCAGTCGTCATATGCGAAATTTTATCTTTTTGCATATGTCCCTAATGTTTCTAGTGCGATTGGAGTCGTTTTACTTTTAAACAAACGTTGTAACATATGCCTTTTTATTTTTTAATTGGTCTCCAGTGGACATTCATCATGTGATGTGTGTTCAGTGAATGTCCTCGTAAGATCTCACTAGAACCCCGCATTGGTGCCACGCCTTTAAGCAATCTCCGAGGGTATGACTGTTAAGCGGTCACCCCCTCTAGCGAAGGGAAGGCGACGGTAAACATGTCGCCCACTAGGCACTTCTCGGGCAGCATTGTAAAGATTCCCCCCAAGCATCCCTGAGCGATGCGCACACGGCGGCACGTGGCCACTTACGCGCCGCCAATTTCCCGGGGGTTGCTCGGTATGAGCATGCAGAATTCCCCCTTCATGCCATAAAGCGATAGTAGTGGCTCAGTTGGCGAAGCGGCTGTTACCCCGGCGCCATCTCGTCCTTCTCCGTGCGGGATCCGTCCTCTCCCGATCCCGCTCTACAGTTTCCGAACATGACGATCTTGCGGAAGGAGACCACTGCTCTCCTGTAACTTATGCCCGTGGTATGCGCATGTGAAGTTGCGGTCAAAGTTAATAAGTACATAATAAAATGTTACATAATCTAGAAACCTACAATGGTTTATACTGACGAAAAACTAGTTTTACTAAAGTTGCTTAGACAATGTTTCTGATAAATGAATATTATATTTATTTAGAAATCTTTAATCGAATATTCAATTATATCCGTGAGATGGCGTTGAGAATAGCACCATGCCGTTTTATATCGTGGGTTTCGTAAAATTATGTGATTTATTTATTTATTATACTCTTTAGACGGCACGGTTGGTGCAGTGGCTGATACAGTCGGCTGCTGCGCTCCGGGTCGTGGGTTCGATTCCCGCACGGAGCAAATATTTGTATGATCTGCAGGTAGTTGTTCCGGGTCTGGGTGTATTGTGTGTGGAATTCATGTCTGTAAAACGCACCCACGACACAGGAGAAATCCTAGTGTGGGGCAAAGTTTGAAAAAAATAAGAGCTAAAAAAAAATAAGAGCTATTCTACACCAATCGTTAAAGGTAATAAAAACAGTAGTGCTTATAAGTATATTTTAGAGTACAATGGGCGGCCTTATCGCGCTCGGTGATTTCTTCCAGACAACCTTAGGATGGAGAAATACTAAACTGGATAATATATGCGGCAGTTGATGGTGCACACAGATACATAATGAAATAATTAAATTACGTATACTATACTAAATATATAAATAATGGAAGATTATACACAATATTGGCGGCACGGTTGGTGCAGTGGCTGATACAGTCGACTGCTGCGCTCCGGGTCGTGGGTTCGATTCCCACACGGAACAAATATTTGTATGATCTGCAGATAGTTGTTCCGGGTCTGGGTGTATTGTATGTGGAATTCATGTCTGTAAACGCACCCACGACACAGGAGAAATCCTAGTGTGGGGCAACGTTAAAAAAATAAAAAACAAAAAAAATATAGATTGGCCGTGTGGTTGGCTCATGATGCCACCACCCCATCTCCTACCGTGGGTGTCGTAAAAGTAGACTAAGGGATTAGCCGGAGGATGGGCAGCAGCGTCCTTCGAGTACATTAACAACTCAACTGCGATCGCCAACCCGCCTGCCAAGCGTGGCGATTATGGCAAAACCCCCTAATGAGCCCACAACACATCCATATCGGTGGTTGTGGTAATCTTTGGGGAAGGCCTGTGTCCAGCAGTGGACTTATTTCGGCCGAAATGATGAGATATATAAATTAGCCGGAAAGCAGGCAGCAGCTTCTCTCGAGTATATTAACAACTGCCAAGCGTGGTGACTATGGAAAGGCTCCCCAATGAGCACACAGTACAAACCCTAACCGGCCGCGATTGTGGATGATGGTGAATAAATCATAAGTAGCCTATATCTCCACAAATATTAGGCCAGCCTCGTAATTAGTATTCCTCATATTTATAAAACTGATAAATAAAATAACATTGTATACAAAAAATAACAAAAGAAGGAGATCCAATACGTAAAATGGCACGTAGACACGGCTACACATCAAGCTATCAAAACCAGTATAAGCTGATCTGGAATTGTATAGGCTTCCTCAATGATGAGAGATCAGCGTAAACTGGTCGTATGTACAAAGGGTGGTCTTATCGCACTCAGCAATTTCTTCCAGACAAGATTGTGTTTAATCATTTCAAATTCATTTAC